>OU426980.1:53520594-54895896 GCA_911387785.2 Aelia acuminata | reverse complement strand
AGAGGAGAGAGAGAGAGAGGAGAGAGAGGGAGAGGAAGTGGGGGGAGAGGAGAGAGAGAGAGAGAGAGAGAAAGCAAAGAAAAAATAAACTTCTCATACTAGTGAAATTACAGGTCTTCGTGCTGTTCTTCAGATTCTGCACAAGAATAAGTTCGGCTCGGGCCGTGAACAGAGGCACATCAAGCCCACGCTAGCATAGGAATTACCTGATTATTATTCATCGGATTGAATCCAAAGTTTTCATGTGTGTGGAATGTGACTTTAGGATGTATGTTCTAAAATTTGGCGCAAATCGCTCAAGTATTTTGGCCAATAATTTAATATAACTTAGTAAATATTCGGCGAGGAGCTAGCTGATAAGGGGCGATCGGCAGGAACCTGCACCGCCCCACTCCGCCGGCCCCAGCTGTTTGTGGAGCCCAGCTGTCAACATTAACATCCACAGGTATTTCTCTACGTCTTCTGTCATCGGACCCGAACTTACTTGTAATTTATTCTATTTATTTAATTTGAGGCAAAGAAAAGTTACAAAATATAATAGATAAAGAGAGAAAATAATAGTTATAGCAACAACAAATAATCGTTGGATTTTATTCTGGCATATAAACCACTATTTTCACTATTCACTATTCTTCTTTTTTATTTTTTTTATTTCCGTCTTATTGGCATTTCAGTTTGTTCTATTTTATTTATTTTTTTATCTTTGCTATTCGCTTTCAACTATTTTATAAATTAACCAATATTATGATCTCATCTATACTGTACTTAGTTTATTTTATATCAATTTTTATCTTATTTTAAACTCAAATGACTTTTCCTAATCAAAGGAAAGATTCCATAATTTTACTATTGATTTTTGTGTAGACCTTTATAAAATCTTTTTTTATTCATTCATAATTTTTTAAAAATTATTATTCATTAAAATATCTTTATCTTTTATCAATTAATTTTAATTTATTTTTACTAATTTTAATATAGTTTTTTTTTTTCTTCTTTTTATATCTTTGTTATAATATCAATTTTAGAGATTTAATAGGTAATCATGTATATTTATAGTATTAGTTGATTGTGATATCTGTCTTTCTTTTGTTGATTTTAAATATTTAATTTTTTTTAAATTTTATTGTGAGATATTTATTTGTTAATTGGGATATTTTCTACTTTATTTTTGAATATATTATACTTATTTGTAAGCATACATGTCCTTTCTTTTATTTTCTTATATATTGATATTAAATTTAGGTTTTGTCATATCATGCCAAAAATAGAAATAGGTCAAACGGTATGGGTTCTGAGAACTGGTGGGCCTGTTCAAGAAGCTGTTGTTGCCTCTGTGATGACTGTGGCAACTGCGGGAGGCGGCGAGAAAGAATTTGTGAAAGTTGAATGGGCTGATGCAGAAGGTGTAACGCTAGGAAAGACAGTTTCAATTGATGTCTTTCCCCGATTGCCTAAATGTCCGCAGAGTGTCACGGGGGCGGATGTTGAGAAGCAGGACAAAGGTCCACGTCCAGAGGACAAAGTTTGCCCAGTCTGCGGGCTTTCTTTTAAAGGTGAAAGAGGACTCGGAACCCATATCGCCAAGAAGCTTCTCAGGGAGGCCAATAACAGGACTTTGAGGGCGATAATCAAGAACGCCATAGACCCAAGAAATGGAGAGGGTGATAAATAAAAAATAAAAGAGGACATTGCGCAGTGGTCTGCTACATTCAAGAGCCTTTTAGATAAGAATCCATTGAATCCTGCGGATTTTGATGAGGCCGTAGGTAAGTTCCTAAATTTTCTCAAGGAAATAAATGCGGAACTACCAGGCCCCCAGCACCCCACCGTAAAGTTTTACAGAATGAGAAAAAGAAACAAAACCGATATGGCTGACAAGGATGCTGGAAAAGTCTCTAATCCGCAGAGGGCTAACAAAGCAGACAGGAGTCGTCGGCAGCAACAGTACCAATATGAAGTAGCACAGTACAATTATTATAATAATAGGAAAAAAGTAGTGCAGAATGTTATGAATGCTGACACTCCTAAGCAATGTCCTCTAAAAGTGGCGGATATCGAAAAACATTATAAAAGCCTCTTTGAGATCGAAAATTTCCGTAAGCGTGCGGAATATGAAAAATCAGCCCCGATGCCAAATATTATGTCCATAAATATAGAGGCATTTAAAAAAGCAATCAAATGTACGTCTATGGACACATCACCGGGGCCTGATGGCGTGTTAATCCATACGATAAAGTATTTTGATATTTCTCATATTTTGAAAACAATTACGGAGATAATGTTGAAGGTGGCCTATGTACCAGAACAACTTTGGCAAGGGCGCACAACACTAATATATAAAGGAAAAGGCGAGGCCAATAATATGTCATCATGGAGGCCAATAACGATTTACTCAATTGTGCGCCGAATTATAGAAAAAGTTCTGGACCACGAACTGAGGAAGCAGGTCACCTTCCACAGGAATCAAAGGGGTTTTATAAAGGGACTTCCGGGAGCGCACGTCAACGCGAGGATCATAAACGCAATTTTAAAGGATGCAAAAACTAATAAAAAGGATTGCGCTGTCGCCTTTCTCGACGTAGTTGGTGCGTTTGACAATGTTGGGCATTCACACATAATTAACTCGTTAGAAGCGAGGGGTGTGTCACCGGATCTCAGGAATGTGATTTCAGCTCTCCTTAGCACAAATAAAATAAGAATTAATATCGGTGCCCACACGACTAGCCAAATCAAAGTGCTGCGAGGAGTGCCCCAAGGCGGCCCCTTGTCATCGTCGCTCTTCAACATAGCGATCGATCATCTATACCGCGACCTGTGCGACGAAGATTTCGCCAAAAAGTTTGGTTACAAGCTAAAGAGAGACCAGGATTTTGTAGTCCTCACAGGTTTCGCAGATGATCAGGCGGTGTCGGCGCGTGACAGGGGTGCGGCAGAGAGAGTGATCGGCAGTATACAGAGGAACCTCGCAGAGATTGGTTTGGCGATGAATCCTCAAAAGAGTGTGGGCATAGTCCTAAATAAGGGAGAGCTGTAGGCAACGGTGCTCTCCCTCGAGAATGGAGACGGTATCCAGACATTAAAAGAAGGAGAAACTAACAAATATCTAGGATGCACCTTCTCGGGAGAGCTACTGTTTAGCGAGGATTCGGTGACAAAATTAAATGAAAACCTGAATAGGCTTGTCACCTCTTGCTTGCTGAAGCCCGATCAGAAGCTCAACATTGTCAACCAATATCTGTTCCCGGGTCTCACTTATCCTCTCCAAACTGTGCCTTTAACAAAGCTACGTCCGGAAGTATTGGAGGGAATCGACACCATGATTCGTAGAAGCGTAAAGGCCATAATTGGTCTTCCTGCGAACACCTCCACTGCGATGTTGTACGCTCCCAGGAGGTACCGAGGATTGGGTTTGATCCGCTGCCAATGGGAAGCTCCTCTTCAACACTGGTCCATTGCTCAGCGACTGTCCAATGTGCCGGATGCCCTGTTCCAATCTACATTTGATTACTCGGCGAAGATAGCAGAGTGTGCCGAGAGATTGTGAGTTGAACAGGGGCACCGAAATATGAGAGCTCTACGGCAGTCGCTAAGAGAAAACTCGTTTGAGGAATGGGCCAACTGCAGGTGGCAGGGCATTGGAGTACGACATTTTAAAGAAACCCCGAAAGCTAACAGATACATGTACGAGAAGCAGATACTTTCGGGGTCTGAATGGTCCAATGCCCTAAAACTGAATATCAATTATGCACCCCTGCGCGGAGTCCCAGGTGTCAGCGGACAGGTAAGAGAAGTTGGGTCCCTCTGTCGCAAATGTAACAGAGAGCCTGAAACACCAGCACACGTGCTGGGGAAATGCCCCAACAACTCGCTCCTGATAAATCGCCGTTACCACAGGGTCAAACATGCATTGATGAGGCGCCTGAAGGAGAGAGACTTCGTCTGTTTCGAGGAAGTTTATTGTGTGGACACGGATGGATCCACGAGATGTGCCGATATAGTGGCATTCCCGAAGACCGGAAAGTCGGCTATCATTCTGGATCCCACCGTGGTGACTTATGATTTTTCATTGAAATAATTATGTTGATTATTTCTTCCTTCTGAGGAGATTCTACTTCTTCTGGGCCTTCTTGTGCTTTACCCAGGAGTTCATTTAAATTAGAGCTCTCTTCACACGGATTTCCAGTTGGTTGTGTTCAGCAATTCACTAAAATACTGGTTCCATCTTTCAAGAATTTGTGACTTTTCCCCAATCAGGTCTCCTTCTTTGCCTCTACATAGTCCAATTTTTGCCTGGAATCCTTTTATGTCCTTCATATCTTCATGAAATTTACTTGTTTCTTTATTCTCCCAAGACTCTTGCATCTTTCTAAGTTTTTCCTCTTCCTGTTCTCTTTTCTTCCGCCTACACACTTTTTTGGCTTCTCTTCTTTAGGTCATGAATTCATGAATACTTTCTCTGTTCTTTATTAAGTTCTTTTTCTGAGTTGTAAGACTGTGTCCTATCCTTGATAGTGCACCTTCTTATGGCAAGCTTTATTTGATAATATACTTTTACCATAAAGCAGTGGTCAGTATCACAGTCCGCCCCTCTAAACCTTCTAATGTTTCTGATATCCGATGCAAGCCTGTATTCTAATAGAACGTGGTCTATTTGATTTCTGGTCAGGCCATCGGTGAGATCCAAGCCTCTTTGTGTGGGTATTCAGTACTGCTGATGGCCAGTTCTTTATCCATTGCTAAGTTAATGTCTGTTATCGCTAGAGTAATCTTGTTTGCATAGAAAGAATCTTTCTCCTCTTCTTCACTATCTTCTGTTGGGGCGTGCACACACATAATCTTTATTTTGAAAATATTAAAATAAAATATAAAATAAGTTCTAAAAATAAATTCTGTAAGCTATACCAGTGAATATGGAAAAAAATTATTGAGTATAGATTGACTATAGGTTGGTGGACACCTCCCCCCCATATGTCACACATGGCCAGGAAGGGGTACCGAAAAAAATAAAAATATAGACAAGTGAAAGTAAAAGTATTTGGTTCTTTGGTTCGTTTAAGAATCAGATGCATTTAAAGTGTCCAAGTTACCATCAAATAATATGCCTACAATCTTGTGAATAAATAAACATATGAATGCTAAAAGAATTTATAGTAAATAGAAGCAACAATAAATAATATGACAAATAATACTATACTATTAAGTACTTACTCTGTTGCTTCATTCACTATTTTTAAAACTAAATAATCAAGGTCTTCATTACTTCTCAAAGACATAGCTAGTTCTGGCAATAATAACCTAAATAAACTTTGTTTTTTTTCTCCATTTAAATCTGAAGCCTTTTCAAAAATATTTAAAAAAATCTGTAAAAATAAAATTATTCATTATACAATTAAATTAAATAACTGAATGGAATTTTAGATAAAAAGTAGGTTTATAGAGAATTATAAGTTTTAAAACCATTAAAATATTACATGTGAATAGATGTCGGTAGCTATGGCATATGTCAGTAAACGTCATTCAGTACTAAATTGGAAAAAGATACACTGTTAAGTGATTGCCATAATCATTTTTAAATTTTTAGCATTTTATTTAAAAATTGGTTTTTTAGTGTTAATAAAATTTGTTCATATAGCCTGTAGCAATTTTTTTTTATTTATTTTTTCTAAGTTTCAATTGAGGAATATAAATGGAAAAATATGTAAGTGCAAAAAATAAAAAAGTAATTTGAAAATAAAGTAAATTCCATCACCAGTGTCAGTCACCAGATATATATTTATGAAAATGACTTCTGAAGACAAATTAGATGTCATACTTAAAAAACTTGAAACACTTGATAATTTAGAAGCAAAGCTAGATAGTTTAGATATAAAATTCGAAAAAGAATTGTACACATTAAAAAATGATGTTCAGAAATTACAAAAATCATTCACCATGCTGGACAATAATTATAGAAAGAACAACCTAATTTTATTTAATTTACCGGAGAATCCAGAAGAAAAATTTTGAACTTGGAAGAAAATATCGGTCTATTATTTAAAGATGTACTGAAGTTACAACTTGATCTAACGGTGCTTGATTTCGTTAAAAAAATGGGACCCAAAAAAGGTGTTAAATGTCCTGTTTTAATAAGATTCTTAGCTTATAGAACCAAAATGGAAGTATTAAGGTCAGCTAAAAATCTGAAAGGAACTGGCCTAACATTATCCGAGTACTATCCGCCACGAATAAGAGAAATCAGAAAACAATTATACCCCTTTTTGAAGACTGCAAAAGAAGAAAAGAAGAAAGCCTATATGAAATACGATAAATTATTCGTAGATGGTAAATTATGGCGATTGGAAGAGCAGCAGAGGGGGATAAAAACTGGAGAGGATTATTTCTCGGATGATAGCGAAGGGGATGAGTCATCACAAACAACAGAAACAGAAAATCTATCAGACAGTACCCTTAGGCGTTGGTTGAATGAGGGTAAATTAATTAAAAAAAGAAACCCGTCTAAGAAGAGGAAGGGTGACAAATCGCCGCGCCTGCGCTCTCCTTTTTGTCACTTTTTGCTGTCCAAATCGGAACGAGTAGATTTTAAATATATTGAAAATCAACCCGGCAAGGAATCTGGAATTACGATTGTGGCATATAACATTGCAGGTTTAAAAAATAAACTAAATGTATTTAGTTTTTTTGATTTTTTAAAGAGGTACGATATTATTTTATTGTTTGAATCTTTTATAGAACAACAAGATGTTGAGCTATGTCAGAATCGATTGAATGATTTGAATATATTTGTAATCCCAGCTGTTAGAAGTTCAATATTTGGTAGGGCCTCTGGTGGGGCGATATATGGTTATAAAAAAAAGTAAGTTTACGTCAAAAAAATGTTCTTTCCTAGAAATGTATAATACAGTTTTTCTAAAAATTTCTGATCATACAACCGATATCAATATTATTCCAACCTATCTTAATGTCAATAAATGGAAAAATGATTTCGAATCATTTTCGGATTTTGTAGAACAAGCTAATTTACATAACATGTTAATAAACGAGGATATCAACGCTAGAGCTTCAAATGCACAAAAATTTAAATCAAATCTAATTTATAGCTCAAATATTAGATCGAACCGAAATTCGAAAGATATGTACTTTAATTCAAGAGGGAGGCTATGGGTTGAGTTTTGCGAAAATAATGATCTATTAATCTTGAACGGTAGAACCAGAGGTGATGAAGAGGGAGAATATACTTTTGTCGGAGCTATGGGCTCATCGGTAATTGACCTTTGCAGTGTGAGTTCGTCATTATTAAATAAAATTGATAAATTTGAAGTTCTGGAAGAAATATTCTCGGATCATTTGCCGATGGCTTTAACCATGAAAACCTCTTACAGTAATAATAATGAGATTGTTTTGCCTTTATTGCCCAAACTACCCTGGTCCGTTAATGATAATAAAGTTTTTAAGAATAAATTAGAAACAGAAATAACAAATCTTATAATTTCGGAAAATGAACCGGAAGTATCTCTGGCTAAATTAAATAATTCAATTAAATTAGCAGCAACAATTAAAATTAAAAGTAATAATGTTATCTTGCGAAAAAATCAAGATTGGTTTGACTGGAGTTGTCTACAGCTGAGGAATAAATCAATGAAATTGTTAAGAAAATATAAGAAGAAGAATTCTGAAATTTTAAGAAAGTTATATATTGATAGTAATAAAAGCTATAAACACCATTGCATGTCAAAGCGCAAAGAATTTATTAAAAAACAAACTGAAAAACTAAGTAATGTTAAGGATTCGCAACAATTTTGGCAGATTATAAAAATATTTAAACAGAAAAAAATTTTATCTAATAAATGCATTAGTATTACAGATTTTAAAACGTATTTTCAAGGTTTACTCTCAAATAAAATCATTCCGCCGCGTATAACTTATACTGGGCCAATATATAAAGATGATTTACTTGATAATGAGTTTTTGCCCTCGGAGTTAGAGATAGTCTTGAGAAAAGCAGGGAACGGTAAAGCCGCAGGTACAAATCGGATTCCTTACGAGTATTATAAGAATGCCCCTAAATGTTTCTTAGATAAATTAATAGTAGTTTTTAATGAAATATATAATAACGAATGCATTCCAGGAGATTTTAAAGATTCGCTTATCTTTCCTTTGTATAAAAAAGGGGATTCCAGTCAAGTAAGCAATTATAGAGGAATATCCTTCATTAATTCAGATGCAAAATTGTTTACAGGATTATTATTAAATAGACTGCAACTTTGGCTGGAAGTCCATGATGTTCTCTCCGAATTCCAGGCAGGTTTTCGTAAATGTTATTCCACAATAGATAATATTTTTAATTTAATTAATTTAATAAAATTACAATTTTAAAAGCGCTCTGTAAACCGGATATATTTGTTTTATGTTGATTTCAGAGCTGATTTTGATTCCATACCAAGGGAGCTTCTACTTTATAAACTATTCAAATGTGGCTTGTCCAATAAATTTGTTAATATAATTAAATGTCTGTATGATAGTACACGTGCAGCTGTTTGGGGTAATGAGGGAATGTCAGAGTTTTTCGATACTCCTAATGGTTTGAGGCAAGGGTGCCTTCTTTAGCCAATTTTATTTAACATTTACATTAATGATTTAGTTGAAGAAATAGGCGGAGGTATACAAATAGAAGATATTGTCGTAAATGTTCAGATGAATGCAGATGATATTGTTTTGATTAGTGACGACCCAGTGAAAATGGAAGATATGATTAATAAATTGTATGTATACTGTAATACATGGGGGCTCGAAGTTAATCTTGATAAATCCTAAATTATGATTTGCAGGAAAAGAGGTGGAAGGTGTAAGGGTAATTGGGGGTATGGTGGTAAAAAAATAGAAATTGTAGATAAATATAAATATTTAGGTGTTTACCTAACTCCTACTTTATCCTTTAACTATCATCTAAAAGAAAAAAACAATACTGCAAACTTGGGGATTAACTGTATTTGGCATAACGTATTTACAAACAATAATTTGCCTACTCACGCAAAGTTGAAGGTATTTAACGACGTATCCAGAGCCATAATGTGTTATGCTTCACAAGTTTGGGGTTTTGTAAAATACGACCAGGTAAAAAAGTTACAGAGGTTTTTCTTAAACAAATTATTTACGCTTCCCAATAATACTCCGAATTATGTTTTAAATTTAGAACTGGGTGTTTCTTCTATATACGTGCATACATTAGAATTACAATTAAAATATGTTTTAAAAATTTTGAAGCTGCCAAACTCAAGATTGCCTAAAATTGTTGCGAAAGAAATAATTAATCAAAAATTATATTGGTTTGAATCATGGAAACATTTATGTGCTCAATATAGTATTAACACTGACTTATCTAATAGTAACATTAACTCTGTATGGGAAGCTAGTATAGATCAATTAATCAATAAAATAAAAAATGAAGAAAGACAAATTGCTGAATTAAATGCAAAGCAAGGTGCACATCATGGATTATATCCTAAACTCAACTATGACTTAAATTGTGGTTGTATAAATTCCTTACCTTTTAATGAATCTAAACTGATACTCAAGGCACGTACAGAGTTATTAAATTTAAATTACAAACCATTCAAACCTGACTTATGTCAATTCTGTGCGCTTTGCAATTTAAAACAAGTCGAAAACATAAAACATCTTATTGCTGTCTGTCCTATATTAAGGCCTTATAGGGTCAGATTTTTAAACAGTGCCATACTAACAGAGAGTGATGTCATTAATTTATTGAATGGCCAAAATTGGACCGGACTTGTAAAGTTCTTAAGAGAGGCACTATATTATAGGAGCCTTTTAGTTAGGGAATTTAATTATAATTAAAAAAAAAAAATATTGTTTTTTGAGAATGTTAATTTTCTTCTACTATATTTTTAGTGGCTTTGTTAAGCATACAGTATACAAGATATAATTTTATTTTATTATGATTATTTTAGTTATTTGTTTTTCTTTCTTTTATAATATTTTTTACTTTGAAATTATTAGGTAATGTTTATAATTACAACTCTGCTGATGGAGCAATCCAAAGCATAAATGTTTTAATGGTTGTAAAAAAATAAAATGTAAATAAGTAATTTATGTATATATTATTCCAATAAACATTATTATTATTATTATTATATTATTAAACATTAAAAAAAAAAATTCCATCACCAGTGTAAGAGCCTATCTTCAAGATCTTCCTATCTAAATACAGCAACAGATAGTAAAAGTACAACAGTATGTTTCAAGGTTTAACTAAAGAAAACACTATAACAGCTACCAGCTTAAAATACCACTTATGCTTCAATACTTCTTTCGATACAACACTTTACTTAAAGTATCGAAACTTGATATTATTGGACATAAAGTCTCGATGCTCGTTGATACAATACTTGATGAAAAAATGAGATAATTCAGCAACTGGAGGAGGAACTTGAGACTGAAAAAACTAAAATTGAAAATAATTAGTAAACCTTGTAGTTCACTTTGTGATGTGACTTTGTGATAGTTCAATTAGTTCACCTTGTGATGTGACCCACACATATTTAATTCTAATTGTAGTAAGATGGCTATTATATAAATATTATGTATATTAATTGTTATTATATTATATTGCATGAGAGCAAGTATATAAATATTCTGTAAGTAGATATTAATGAGAGTGACTATATATTATTGTAAGTTAGGTGCCCAAATAGATAATTGAATATTTGAGTTTATATAAAATGCTAAGTAATAACATAGGGCCAAACTTTGTACCCTAAGCCCTCTTTATCGCCCCACTCCAAAAAGGCCCCAGAGATCAGTTATAGTTGGAATTTACTGCCATATAGACATATTGTGCCCTAGCTCCGGCCAAAACCTCACTCCTTGTAAATCAAGGCCTGTATATATTAATTTGATATATTTCTTTATCTGTATATATGTATATATTATTCATCAATTATAATATTCTTCCACTGTGTAATTCTGTCTATTTTTTGCTTGTCCCCATTATTGCCATATCCACCATACAGTGGAATAATGGTAAAAAAAAAAAAAAAAAAACCATGATGACCCACAATAAGAAAAAAATGAATAAAGAAATATGGTTAATGAAGAGTATAGACAATTTTTTAAATAAAAAAAAATAACTTACTTTTAAACAAATTTTACGATTCCCAATGAATGAATCCTTCAATCCTCTACAGATATAATTTGTATTATTATCAACTATTATTGCATCAGGATCTTCTTTAGACCAACATAAAAATTCTTTCAGAGGTATCATTCTAAGATGAGCAGCATTGTCCCTGAAAAAACAAAAAAGTCTATAAAATACAGACACAGTAATAATAATGATGAAGGCTTAAGAAATCTGAAGGTCTGATACCATTTTTTGTTTTCGGCTCCTAAACACAATTTTTGACTAGCAATTAAGTTGAAAAAAAAAACCCAAAGAATAAATAAATAGTAGTTTTATTATTATTACAAGAAAAGTAAGTGGAATAAAAACAAGATACACAACATGGGAAAACTGCATATTAAATGCTTAGGTTAACTGACATTGTAGAATGGAGAATAAAATGAAAAATACCTCATACTGTTTCTAAAGATGTAATGCACTTTACTCTTTAACTTCTTGATTTCCTGAAACTTGGTGTTCTTGTCAGGTTCATGAGCAATTATCAAGTATTCATACAAGCAATGGCTCTGCCTGAATATTTTCATACCTGTAACAAACAAAAGTAGTAATAAAATTTCAATACAAAGAAAACTTTCCATTTTATCATATGTTTGAATCCATTCCTTCACAACTCAAAAATTATATCACTTATTTTCAAGTTTAGATAACTTAAACAGAAGAGGTTAAAAGCAATAACAAATTTAAAATAAAGTCAGTGATAAGGTATGGGATGCCCAGGAGGGGCAAGTCGGTTCACTGACATTCCTACAGACAATAGCCTTGAAGATAACTGGCCATCCATTAAACCACATAACTCCCTTAACTGCTGCTTAATACTGGCTGGTCCTCAGCAGAAGGGTAGGTGTTCGGGATATAATCGAGTTTGGGGTTTACTAAAAACGCAGGTTTTAGCCTATCTATTGATATGTTGAAAATTCTTTCGCTTGTGAAAATTTCTTCGTTTGTGAAAATTCTTCGCCGTATATTTAGGGCAGTGAGAGTTGGTGACTACTGAAGAAGGACCAACAGAGAGGTGTACCAGCTTAATGGGGAAGAGGATGTGATGAAGTTCATAAAGTTGGGCAGATTGCGTTGGGCTGGCCATGTTGCTCGTATGTCGGTAAATGAGATCCCAAGGAAGCTGCTACAGGAAACTGTACTGGACCAGAGGAAGAGGCAGGCCATGACTAAGGTGTGAGGACACCATCACCAGGGACGCCGGAGACCTTCTCTACACCTGCAATTGGAGATCGACAGCTAGTGCATATTCAAAATGATAGCCTCTGCTGTCGATAGTTTCGATAGTATCGGACATAAAACTATCGATTCTATAGATAGTCTGAGGTGAAGGCGGGCGGTGGGCAGGGGGATAGAATATAATTTTTTATTTGAAACGATAGGAGCTATTATGTACATTTCCCCCCCTCTTTTATTAGGGAATAAGATGAACTTTTCGGTAAATACAGGATGGTTTTCATTATACCCTGAAATAATTTTTATCAGTTTCAAGCTTAGTTGTAAACACTAAAAATAAAAACTTTATTTATCAAAAGGTCAAAGACATTGTATTTAGAGGAAAGCTATACCAACCCTCTTCAAGTAACAATGAAACCAGGATTCCCAGTTGTCGAAGTATTCGACATGACAACATCCGGAACGCGATCCTCGAATGTGTCAGAGTTTTTGAAGAAAAAAGGACGTTTCTGTGACATTTGTCTAGACATACCTTACTTTGGAACGTGTCTACTTAAAAAAATGTTTTCAGATAGTTGAGTAACAGACGTTAAAAGTATCTTTAAAAAAAAACTGTGATTTTGTTTACATGCCATAAACAAAGTAATTTTCAAGTTAATGGACTGGCAGGCAATCAGTTTTTTATTTTATTTTTTTGTATATTATTCGATCAAGTTGCAAGGCATGTATGAGCAAACCATTCAATTTTTCAGTCCTATATTTTTGCGTGAAGTTAATATTATTTTATAGGATAGATAAGCATTTTTGGTTAGAAACATAAATAAAATTACACTGTTACATTTTTGTACATTTTTCATTTCAAAGAATTATATAGCACATTGGTGCTTAGAGGCAGATGCTATCACTTTTTCCTTTAAAAACAAAGTTTTCGATAGTAATATCGATAGTTTTAAATCATTAGCGACAGCAAAAGACCGAGCCACCTGGCGAAGGCTCATTGAAGAGGCCAAGGTCCATGCTGGGCTGTAGCGCCACGGAAGAAGTAAAAGAAGAATCCCATTAATTTAAAGACTGAAAAAAAAAAAAATTATCTGAAGCCTATATTTAATTTATTAAACATCCATTTCCTATAATCATATCATGCTTTTGTTCGCCTTAGTCTCTTTTGACTTAATTATTTAATTATCCATCTTTTTTTTTTTTTAATACTTTTATTTAACATAAAATTTACATAGAAAAGTACTGAATAATTACAATATAAAGTATTGTATTGTGGTATACATTATATCCATCTTTCCCCGTTCCATCTTTTTTTTTTTTTTTATATTTATTGTAATTTATTTAATTTCTTTACAATACTTATTTATTATTTTATGCTTATATGTTTATATTATTTTCACCCCAACCATATACTGTTATTCAGAGCCATTCTATCAATATCTTTATTATAAATTTCCTTTCATATATTTTCCAATAACTTTATTATACACTTCCTCTATAAATAAGTATCTTAACTTTTAAAGTTCTATAGTTTCTTTCTGCTAGTCAAAGTTCTCATTAGGTTTTTGATTCATCAACGATCGACTTTTCCTCTTTCAGTATATATAATATATTCAGTAACTACAGAAAGTGATTAAATTAAATTATTTTTTCTAACAATGGGCTTGAATCGTCATCGAACACACAAAGAAAATCGGTATGTGGTGTGTTTATTATGTTCACGTAAAGGTAATATGATGAAAATTACAAAAATTAGAGGACAAAATAAGCTCATTATTCAGTGATTATGATAAGAATAACGATTTGCTACCACTCGTTGTGCCTGCGTCTTGTAAACGGAATTTACAAGAGTATTAGTATCGATCTGATATTAAGATACAACAAAATTTTTCTATTTATAAAAAAAAAAAAACCAGTGATAAGATCTAGCACCAATAAATTATTATGTGACTGTTATGTAAGTGAGTTAGCAAGACTTCCAGGGCATACAAATTTTTCCACAAACGGCTCTGCCTGTGGTAAAATTTTACCTCCTACGAATAACGTTTTAACTTTAAAACATGATACTACAAGCCCGAAGAAGTCTTCACCAAAAAAGAGTAACATCGCCGAAAATTGTTGTTGCGAATTACAAATTTTCTATCATTATTATTAAATGACAATAGTCGCAGCCATTTTTTGAAAAAAAATTTCAATGGGCGTACTACCTAAAATATAATTTATATAGTATTTTTAAAAAAATCGCATTTACTTGCGGAGAGCTCGGTCGAATATTTTCATTTTGATTGAGAACTTAATGTTTTTCGATATATTTTCATAATATAAAAAGAACGCCGAAGTGCAAGCACTTTTGGGTTAAACCTTACTGAGCCCCACCGTGGGTTTTTTCAGTTATAATAATAATTTCTATAGACAAACATATGGACTATCAATGGGTGGTAGATTATCTGTAAATTTATCAGGGATCATGTTAAACTATATTATCAATAATACTATTAAAAAATGCAATAATAAACCTCTTTTTATAGCCAAATATATTGATGACCTGTTAGTCATTATAGATATAGATCAAAATTCAGAATTTTTAAACATGCTTAATAATGAGCATGAAAAAATAAAATTTACTTTAGAAACAGAAAAACACAAGTCCATTAACTTTCTTGATACAGTAAACCCTCGATATAGCGAACTGTTAGGGGGTTTGATTTTCAGAGTTCGCTATATCGAGGTTCGTTATAACCGAGGATTCTTTTTTTTTTTTATCTTTTTTTTAGCCAATGCCCGCACTAATTTGATCATATTTAGAATGAAATTCATTCATTAGAACTAGTTAAATTAAAACGCATTTATGTAATTTATTTTTAGTTAAACTACATATTAAATAAACAATGAGATTCATTAATTTACCTACCAAGTTCACTTGAGAGTTCTTTAGCCTTAACTTATTATTCGAATAATACAGAATGGTTAATAAGAGGGTCTGAGATTGGTATTTGAGATCTCATTTGTTTAAAGCAATTTATCAATTTTTTTCCAAATATTCATGAGCCGCAGAGCGCAGTCGTTTATTTAATGCTGAAGTTAATCCTTGGGCTGCGGTTGAATCTATTTTATCTTTGTTTTTTATAATGGTTGACAATGTTGATTTGTGAATTCCATATTTTTCTGTATATGGTTTTCTTACTTAGAATTCCCGATTCAATATCCAGGAGAATTTTTAATTTTTCCTCGATTGATAAGGATTTACGTTTGTGACACATGTCTACGAACGAACTCATTGTGTATTAAAAATAAAAAACAGTATAAACGACTACAAAATACTGATTCGAATAATAAAGAACTCCAAACGGAACTGAGCTAGTTTTGAGAAAAAAGTCAATGGAATCAGAGAGAGAGAGCAAAAGGAAGTAGAATAAACCAACACAAATACAGCTTAAAACCAAAGTCAAAAATCAATTCAGCTCTAGTCGAGCACCATAAAATTACTAATCATGAATTCAATTTCCAAAAAACAAAAATAATCTGCACACAAAAAAACAGGAAAAAAAGAGAAATTATGGAGAGCATATATATAAATAAAAACATAAACAATTTAGTTAACTGCAGAAAAGAAGGCTCAGAAATAAAAAAAATTTACGGTAATATTATAAACAAGTTTTAAATTTAATAATGCAGTCTTACATCTTAATTTTATTTTACCTTCAAATTTACAACACCAATATGCTTGTACTTATAATTATATGTATATCTATAAATCTATAAAAATTTAAATTGTAATAATTGATAATGTATATTGTTATATCGTTTTTAAACCTCTACTAATTTAAGAATGTGATATTGTTGTTTTTTTCTGTTAGTTTTTATTAATTGATTATAATTTTAATTGTTTTTAATTTTCCTTTCAAATATATGTATTTACATATGTCCATCTCAGATCAGTCACTGTTTATAGTTTTAATACTATTTATGATTACACCAGCTTAATGTATTAACAAGATTTTTGACCAATATGTTTTTTCCTATATATATATAAATTTTTATTGTACTAAATGACACAATTTTTTAATTTGTGATTTTTACGAATAGTTGATGAATGTGGTAAGATTATTTTCCTAAAATTGTACTAATATTCATTATGTTTTTAATTGTTAAAAATAATTTTAACCACAAAGCTGTGATTTCCCTTTTGATTTTTTAGCTTTGAAAATGCTCAAACAGGAGCGAAACGTCAGCCTTTAAAACTGTGACTATGACTATATAAAGATCAATAAAGGAAAATATTTTCGAGACCCGAATAGCTTACAATTTGTGAAACTTCCGTAAATTTTAAATTCAATTCATTTTCAATTAATGGACTTGAAAAATGACTAAATATAGCTCATTTTACATAGAAATATTAATACTTTATGAGTGTCATCACCTCTCAGGGGGGGGGGCTTTATTTATGTTATTACTCTATAATTTTCTTGTCATCCACAGTGTTATTCAAAATATTTTTGAATTATTTTGTATCACACTCTCATTAGAATAAAACCATGTCAGAAGTTAAAGCCTCAAAATAAAGGGTATTCATTGAAAAGAAGTCAGTACAAAGCCCGGATAACCTATTCATGCCCAAAAAGATTGGAAGAGAGATGAAAAATTAAAGTCCTCTACTAAACCTGATCAAGTTACTCCTGACAATTACACAACCCTCAAGAAAAAAAAAAAATTATAAGGGCAACATTAAGAGAATTCCGAAAGAAAGATAGTAAACCATTGAGGACAATTGGAGAGGCAGCCAGGAAATAAATAACAAGTAACTCCCGAATGCAAGAAAAATAAAGAAATAGAGCTGGAATGGAGCATATTCAGCAGCTTCTTAATACGTTCTGGGTGCATGCCTTTGTTGAATGGCTTTAGTAGGTGACAGCCTCAGGCGTTCCACAGCAGCGGCCCCTTCTACATTTTATGGGAATTCGTTTTAATTATTGATTGAATATATATATATATATATATATATATATATATAAAATTTTATTTATATATTTACTTATTTTCAACTTAAATAATAATAACACTTGATCGCATTTAATAATGACAATTGATCTTATTAACATGTGTTTATAACTTTCCTGCTATCTACTCAAATTTCTTTCGCGATCTTTTTGTAAAATATAAAAATAAATAATAATGGTTAACTGCCCATTAAATATTGGCGGTGTCCAGGGAAGAAAAAAAATCTATGATTTGCTCCACAGCTACCTGCCTAGCAATCTTCCATGGGAAATGAACAATTCCTGAACAAGGAAGACAAAGAAATAGAAATCCTAAAAAAAGAAAGGAAACAATGGTGTTGTCAAAAATGTGAAAAAGCTAAAAAAAACAGCCCATCCAGCAAAAGAAGCACGGGCTCGCAACAGATTTCTGATTCTTCAACGCAGATGTAGATCACCGCAATCAAGGAATTTACCGCAGAGGTCAAAGGCCTGAAATGCTCAGTGGATGCTAATGCTGCGGAGTTGAATCAATTGAAACATCGCTACAAACGCAGGCTTTGATCATGTTCCAGAACTTAGAGCATCTCAAAACTATTGAGTCGTGAAGAGGCCCAGTTTTGGAGAATGCAACCGTTAAGTCCTGCATTTCAGAGCTTGATCAGAAAATCCGATCAGCAGCATTTAGTTAGGACCGCCGAGATAATAGGAATACCAGTTAGACCAGGAGAAACGCCTATGGGGCTATTAATGTATGTAAGTGGAGCCCTGGGGCTGAACCTGAGGGTGGAGGACGTTGATTATGTGGAAAGAGTTAGGACAAGGCAGAATGATACACCCACTGGTGGCGAGATTCATTCGCCAATCTCTAAGAGATGAACTCATCCAAAAGTGCAGGGTGATCAGAGACTTTTCTACCCATCACCTGGGCTGGAAGGAAAATGACACCCACAAGATATACCTCAATGAGATATATAATATATATAAGAGATTACCACTACTAATAGGCAGCTGTACTGGCTAGCGGCAGGCAAAATAAAGTATGCCTGGTTTAATAGGGGCCGGGTGAAGTGCCGGCGAGGTGACGGTCAGACCGTGGTCATTATTAACTCACCTACGACCTCGACGTTTTCGTATGACTTCGCAGCGCTGGTTTCCTGATCTCAACCCTTCACACATCCAAATCCTCCATCCAATCCTGCCCAACCAGATCCCCTACGTCGATCTCTATCCTCCACCCCATCGAACTGATACCTATAAAAAATCCTTCATAATGCAAGCTATATCCCGCTGGAATTCTATCCCTTCCAATATCCGACATACTCTATCGACTTCCACTTTCAAATCCCTCCTCTTAGAGTTCCTATTCAATTCCCAATTCAGCCCCTATTAATATAGCTCCTACCAGTTACTACCTTATCTATTTATTCAAGTTGTTTTATTTTACTCTTTTGTCTCAAAATATTTTTATCTTCTTTCTTCTATAATTTTTTTTTATTTTTCTCGCTTATTGTACGTACAGATTACTTAGGCATGAAGGAGTGCACTATCTATGTTTCTGTTTTTATTTTATTTTAGTTTTATATTAGTCATATGTATATACCTAAATTACCAATTTGACATTGTATCTATAAATATTTAATATCATATATGGCCACACTGGTTGAATTCTGGTATTATGTATCATTAATGTATTCTAAAGGGACAACAGTCCCAGGATAATAAAAAGGCTTGCTACCTTCACAACTCTTTAACCCTCATGCATATGGACAAGAAATAAAATAACTAATACTTTTAGTCAATCAAGTAGTTTTTTCTAGTAGTTGCGTGAAGCAATCAAGTATTTATTCTCTTGCATGTTTTTCATCGGAAAAACTTCTTTTAGACTAAAAAGCAAACTGAATTCCGCAGTTTTTAGGAATTTTGATGGCTTCTAAGTTGCTCCAGTGGGGAGTGGGAAATTTTCAAAAACCAAAGTAAGAAAACTGCCGTTTTTCAGAACAAAGTAAGATTTTTAAAAAAAAATTCTACCTCCTCAACAGATTGAGATAGGAAACACGTTTCTGTGCCATTCTACCCCGTTTAGCATGCAGTATTACCCAATTATTTTTGCACTATGCCTGGGACACCCAGTATACATATTATTATCAATGGAGCAACAACCCTAGTGAGTCAAGGCCTCCTTTAGAATATTCCCCCAATGTACCCTATCCTGCGCAGCCGCTATCCAATTCCGAGCACCTAGAAGATGTCTTGAATCCTTTGCGACTCCTTCTGTCCACCGAAGTTACAGTCTTCCGACACCTCTCGACCCATAGATTTTTTCGGACATCATTCTTTTTTGAATGCTCTGTTCCGGCATTCTGGCAAAGTGGCCAGCCCATCTAAGCCTTCCAATGCGGATGATTCTCATAATGTCCGGATGTGGATGTCCATAGAGCGTTTGAAGCTCCAAGTTGCTTCTTAATCCCCAATTTCCTCCTACTTTTACTGGACCGCAGATTCAGCGTATAATTTTCCTCTCGAAAACAAGGAGCCTCTGCTGGTCAGAACTCAAAATAGTCCAGGTCTCAGAGCCATACACCAAGACACGGGGTGGGGCGGATCAGGGTTTTATACAACCATACTTTAGTTATCTTCGTGAGATGAGGACTTCTGAAGAGGTGGCATAATCCAAAGAAGCTTCTGTTTGCCAGCATTATCTTCCTTCTTATCCCAGCTGACATATCGTTATTCACGTTAACCTGCGAGCCAAGATATAAGAATTCCTCTACCTTTTCTCTACCTTACCCTTTTTCTTAAGAGGTAGCTTCCTGAGGTAACCCATTCTTTTTGATAAACCCTCTGGCCTGATACCATGAACTTGGTCTTTTCCGGATTTATTCTTAGACCTAGTCTCCTAGCTGAAGTCTCTAGGTAAATGCTATGAATAAATGAATAAATGTAATGAATAAATATAAATGCTTCCTTGACAGCCTGAAAGGGCCGTCCCACGATATCGATGTCATCAGCATAGGCTAGGATCTGGACAGTCCTATTAAAGATAGTGCCAGTTACCTGAATGCCAGATTTTCTTGCCACTTTCTCTAAAGCAAGGTTAAACAGGAGGCATGCCAAGGGATCTCCCTGTTTCACCCCTTTTCCGGAAACAAACACTTCTGAGAGTCCTCCCTGGATACAAACCATACATTCTACACCCGTCATTGTTAATTGTGTGAGACGTATTAGTTGCCTTGGGATATTGAGCTTTCCATTGCCTGGTATAGTGCCGGTCTATTGATACTGCCATATGCTACTTTAAGAATGACAAACAGATGGTATCTTTGCATCTGATATTCTCTTCCATTTCTCAAGAATTTGCCTTAGAGAGAATATTTTAGATTTACCACCCCAAAAGTCGCACTGATAGGGACCAAGCTCACGTCCTGCATAGGGTTTCAGCCTCTGAAACAGAATATTGGATAGAATTTTGTAAGTACAAGGGAGAAATGAAATGCCCCTGTAGTTATCGCACTCTAATTGGCTTCCCTTCTTATGTATAGGGCAGATGACATTCTTGCGCCAATCCCTGGGCATTATTTCCTCTTTCCATATATCAATTGAGGAGCTGGCGAACAAAACCGGAGTAGTTCACTCAAATTTCAAAATCATTTTTTTATCGAATCGTGGTGTCCAAGACCTGTTGCGTCTATTCCTGTTAATATTTTCAATCAAAACGGGCTCTAAGTTAGCCAAAACAAGCTTTTAAAAGTTCATTTTCAAACAAAACGGATCAGACCGACATCCAACAAAACGGTTTTATAAATTTCATCAATTTTCATTCTGAAGCGGATTTGTCCTTTCAAGTATTCATTTCTTCACCATATTTTCAATCAAAACCGGAAATGTACAGCAAAAATAAACACGAGGTAGACAATGTCTGTATTTTTTGGACGGCAACACTAGCATTAATATGGCAACTAAAATATGATTAAAAAAAATAAATCAGCTGTTACTTGCAATCATTGTAGGCATTTTGCTTTCTTAATTCCATCAAGTTTAATGTTAAAAATGGACGAGAATGTGACCGTGGAAAGTATTAACGATGGTTGTCGTAAGGGGAAGAAACGAGGACGTACTTCAGAAAACAATAAACATTTAAAGTAAGTATAATTATATAACATAACCTACAAATTTGTCAAAATTCAAATTAGATGAATAGATTTCGTACAATGTATGCTTTAATGGCTTGTTTTAGGTACTCTGACAAGGATCCACTTGTTTTGGATTTTCAATCGCCGTGTGACCACAAATGCAGAGTTTTTAAATGTAAAACTTTAACATTAAACGGGGGGGGGGGGGGGGTTGATGGGTAGGGCAAAGGGAAAGCTGAAGCGTTAGACGAGTGCGGGAGTCTTACTCACTTCATGAGGGAGCACTAAACTATAGTGCCCTACTCATTGTTTAGTGCTCTCCTGCTGACCCGATCCCCATCAACGCCTACTGTCACCTCCACGTGGTACCCCCCGGGGAGTTATTCATAACTCGCGAACGACAGAGGCGGGGTTCAACTAGGCGGCTCAATAGAGCCACTAGGTGAATCTTTCTGGAAAGTCATAAATATAAGGTGAAGCATAACCCGCTTCACACAGAACACGGCTAGTCTGGACTAAAAAAAAGTACCACAGCAAATACACAGACAAGATAACACGACTAACACGAGCCTGTGAAGCGGCATGGATGGGGATGGCAAGGCTGTGGATTCCATCCTACATGTGCCGTGGAGCACCCTGCCTGGCAAGCACACGTATTGGTGCCCATGTATCGGAGCATGGGAGGTCCGAGGCAACTGTAGTAGGGCCCATGAATGCTGAAAAGCGGGTTGAGACTTTCCCCGTGAAGGAAGCATATATTCCGGCTCCTGGACGGAACTCCAGGACTCTCAACGTTGACAGCGAGGAGATGGGGGTATACCCTGGCGGATAGCCATATGTGGAGTGGGACTAAAACAATGACAGAGAAACAAAATGAACCTTACTTTCTAGACGAAAACCCTAACTTACCCGACGAGGACTCAAACCAGTCGGGACTTAATATTTCAGACTTATACCCAGATAACCTGGACGAAGCCTCAGTTGAACCTGGCCTGGAAGCACTGACGGACGAAGTACAGGGACTGAGAGTAGTTATTAACAGACTAGGAGTGCTGGAGGAGCATGCAGCTCGTGTAGCTGCTGCTTCACAGACTCCGTTGACTAAAAAAACGGGAACAGAACATAGCCTTACACGTCAAAGTGTGGACCAGTCGGAGGCCTCGGCCACGACGGGGTCCACCAAGAACGTAAAAAGGCGCAACAGGAGGAAGGTGAAAGCCCAACTCCTGGCCAATACACCAGCTGATTTGGGGTCGACCCAGGGAGGGTTGGCGGAGGATGCAAGGGCCAAACCAGGCCCGGCAGACAAAGCTGACCCGACCAAGGGAAGTACCCCAAAGCTGGGCCAACATACTGACAAAGGGGAACCATCCCAAAGGCGCCAGGCCAAGGATGCAAGGGCCCTGCAAGGCCCAGCAAACAAAGCCCAGGGGTGGACCCCCACGTTACTACTATAGACGAGGACAGGGAACAGGAGGGCAACCAACCAGGCCAGCAGGCTATACTGCGAGGCCTCAGAGGCAGCCCACTGGACCATATCCTACTAGTAAAAGACCTAGATCTTCTCCGGGAATCTCAGCACCTGTGGCTAAGAAACCCAGAGAAATCACAGGACAAACTAATTACACCCTTGCAGCAAGAGGGCAGTTGGTTGCGGTGGTCCCTGTGGACTACCCGCACACTCAGCTGACCCGGGAGCAGTGCGAGGAGCTGCAAGATAGCATCACCGAAAAGTTAGATGAGATCGATGAGAACAACGACGATCAGCCACTCTTCAACGGAGCAAGTCTCAACAGAGGAAGCTGCATTGTCTCATGCCTAAATGACCACACTGTACAGTGGCTAAAGAAAATAATCCCAAGTGTAAAGATGAAGGAGGACGTGCTCCTCCGAGTCTGTGACACGAAGGACCTCATGAAAGTAGTAAAGATTGGGGCTTTTATCCCAGGAAAAGCCCCAACTGAAGAAATACTCCTTAAAAGAATAAGGGTGAAAAATAAGGCAATAGCAGATATAAAAACATGGAGACTGCACTATATAAAAGAGTCGGAGAAGGGCTTCTTTGTCATCTTCAAAATCTCAGAGCCCAGCCTGGAATGTCTCAAAACCAGGGACATGATGGTTGGCTGTGGGATGAAGCTGATCTCCTTCAGACACCTAAAAGGATCATATAGAGAACAACTCCCAATCAGCGATGCTGAAGGAGAGGAGAAAAAATGGAAGTAACTGAGGAGGCAGCCGACACGAAGGAATGCCACTCAGACACAGTAACGGTGATGTCTGAAAAGGTAGGTGAAATTAAAGAGGAGGCCAAGGCTGAATCTAAAAAGGAACCTGAACCAACAGCATCACTGGAGGTAAAAGGTAAAATCACAGAGGCAACCCCTAGGGAGGCGACGGGAGGAGGAGCTATACCCAAAGTCCTGTCAAAGCGAAAGCCAGGTTAGAGGTGGCGACTCCACCACCGCCGCCACCTAGGGTGCCACCAGAAAGCAAATAAAAAAAAAAAAAAAAAAAAAAAAAAAAAAAAAAAAATGAAACTGCTACAGATAAATCTCCACCATTGCATAGCAGCCAATGGTGTCCTGCATCAATATATATCGTAGGTAAGAATATTGATATTATATTAATACAAGAACCTTACCTATTAAAAGGCGAGCTCAAGGGATTGAAACTTCCTGGATACAGCTTAGTATCCACAAAGGACAATCCCAGAGCTTGTATTCTATATAAAACACAAATAAAACTGCTGCCTCTTTGGCAATTTTGTTCCGGAGACTCAGCAGTAGTGAAATACACCCCAAAAGGGGGCAATTCAATTATCTTGATAGCGGGATACCTACCATATGAGGATAAGGATCCCATCCCAATGATGGAAAAAATACTGGGGGAAATCAAGGAAAACAATATTGTTGCTGCCCTAGATAGCAATTCCCATCATGAAATCTGGGAAAGCAGTAACAACAACTTAAGAGGTGAGCAATTGCTTGAATTTATTATAAAACACGATCTTGAAATACTGAACTGTGGTAACAGACCCACATTTCACAATAAACAAAGATCGGAGGCAATAGACAACACTGGCATCACAAACACTCAGTAGGCAAATCACAAACTGGCATGTCTCCAATGAGGAAACAGCTCATTTGCTCAGATCGCAAATACATTCGATTTGACCTACCGGACAAACTAAACTACAATGAGGAGTACAGAAATCCTAAGAACACTGACTGGGAAATGTACTCCTCCAAACTTACTGAACTAATGAGACATTGTCCAACAGACGCACACAATGAGTGGCAACTGGACTGTCTCAACACAACACTGACAAACGCAATGATGGAATCCTATCATCATAGCAATAAGCCTAAAACAAAAAAATCAAACAGGAATGTTCCATGGTGGTACAATGAATTAAAAAATCTTAGAACAAAAACAAGGAAATTGTTCAATGCTGCAAAAAACTCTGGCAGATGGGATATTTATAAGGAATCTCTTACTAAATATCACAAATCTATCAGAAGAGCTAAAAGAGAGGCTTGGAGGAATTTCTGCTCAGAGGTGAGCGATATTCCAGAGGTAAGCCGTGTCAAAAAAATACTAAATAAAACTGAACCAGTAAACCTAGGTACGCTAAAGGTAGAAGGGGTATCCACGACGAAAGAAATGGAAACCCTTGAAGCCATGGCAAAAATACAGTTTCCAAACTGCGAAATAAATAATACCTTAATTAACAACTCCACATACTCTACACCAAACAATGAAGAAATAATGTGGAGGGAAGCAAAGCAAATTGTAACCAGCAGTGCTTTGGAATGGGCTATCAACAATATGAAGCCGTACAAATCTGCTGGTACCGATGTTATATTTCCTGCACTGATACAGAAAGGAATAAACATCATAAGACCACACCTCTTAAAACTTTTAAGAGGAAGCTTAGCACTAGGATATATACCGACTGAATGGAGAATATCCAAGGTAAGGTATATACCAAAACCAGGCAAGGAATCATATGATGATCCCAAAGCATTTAGACCCATATGTCTGTCATCACTCCTAATGAAGACATTAGAGAAGATAACTGATAGACACGTGAGGAAACATATATCGGATACAAATCCGATACATGAAAAACAATATGCATACCAAGCAGGTAAATCCTGCGAGGTAGCATTGCACAACTTGGTGTCTAGGATTGAAAAATCCCTAAACCAAAAAGAAATTACAATTGGCACCTTTGTTGATATCGAAGGAGCATTTGATAAAACACCATATAACGTCATAAAGAACGCTATAAGGGAAAGAAATATAGACAAAATCTCCTCCAGATGGATAGAAAGAATGCTGGAGGAAAGGATTTTGCAAACAGAATTGGGACATGCCAAATTGTGGATAAAACCCAAGGGAGGATGCCCACAAGGAGGTGTGATCTCGCCATTACTGTGGTGCCTAGTAGTGGACTCTCTACTAGTGAAATTAAATGACGCAGGCTTCTATACACAGGGGTATGCAGATGATCTTGCAATCCTCATTGAAGGAAAACATCAGAGCGTACTCTCTGACCTACTAACAACTGCAACAAAAATTTTACAAAACTGGTGTAAAGAAAATGGGTTAAACATTAACCCACACAAAATAAACATATGTATCTTTACACAAAGGAAAAAAATAAACATAAAACTACAGAAACTAAATGAATACCAGCTTACACCCTCCAAAGAAGTAAAGCATCTGGGTGTAATACTGGATCATAAACTCAACTGGGCCAAACACGTTGAAACAACGACTAACAAAACCCTGAAATGCCTATGGGCCTGCAAAAGAGCAATAGGCAGGAAATGGGGATTAAAACCAAAAATGGTCTATTGGTTGTACCTAACTGCAATCAGACCAATGATTCTATATTCAGCTCTACTTTGGTGGCACAAAGCAGATAGCGGAAAAAATAAAATCCTGCTTACCAAACTACAAAGGCTAGCATGCCTCATGATAACAGGAGCAATGAAAAGTACTCCAAAGACTGCAATGGAAGTGATGCTAAACTTAACACCACTGCAGATAGAAGTGGAGACCCAAGCAATGAAATCCTTTTACAGGATAGCTAAACAAAATAACTCCCTTAGAACAAATTCTAGGGAGGGACACTGGGAGATATACGGGAAGATTGAAAACGATCAAGTGCTATCAATGCACTCTGATCTACAAAGTCGTGAATTCCTGGATATTAACTATCAAGCAATAATAAACAAGTCGAAACCATATAAAAAATATAAAGGAATCAACTGCTACACGGATGGCTCGCTAACCAAGACAGGATCTTGAGCGGGAATCTGGAGAGATGACAAACCCAATAAAGGTACAATAATTTCACTGGGGAAATATACTACAGTTTTCCAATCTGAAGTATTAGCAATCTACCAGTGCGCTTCAGAGCTGCTGGCTGAGAAAATAACATATAGAAATATAACCATTTTTACTGACAGCCAAGCAGCCATCGGAGCAATTAAAAATCATGCAGTCAAATCAAAGATTGTCAAAGCCTGTAATACTGCGCTTAACAAATTAGCTAAAAGCAACAAAGTTAGAGTGGAATGGGTGCCTGGACATGCTGGAATCCAGGGAAATGAAAAAGCTGATGACCTAGCAAGGAAAGGCTCAGCCAAAAGACCCATAACCCCAGAACCGGTAATTGGCATAAGCCTAAGCTATGCCAAAAGAAGAATAGGGGAAATCTATGGTGCAATTAAAAAACGGAATTGGAATGACAAAACACAGTATCACTCCAAATTCTTCCTAAAAGGCTACTCTGCCAAAAGAAGTGACACTCTACTGAACTTGGACAGGAAAGCACTCAAAAAAATTACAGCGATTTATACAGGACACTGTAAACTCAACAAACATATGCATAGGCTCAAACTCGCAGACTCACCTATCTGCAGATTCTGTGGCAAGGAGGATGAGACAGCTTATCACATTATAAGCTGGTGTGAACGACTTGTTAGGCTAAGATTCAGTATCTTTGGCGAGGTAAACTTACCTGACCCAAGCACAAATGAACTGGTCAACCCAACAAGTTTGCTAAAATTCACTGATGCTCTAAACATAGCAATTTAGAACTCAGACAAGTTAGGCGCACAATAGACCCAGGAGGTCGCAGTGCACATAGCCACACAAAAAAAAAAAAAAAAAAAAAAAAAAAAAAAAAAAAAAAATTAGTAACCGTAGATATTTTTGTATACAAATGTTGGAAAAATAGCCCAAGATACGTACTTATCACGCTTTATTGCACCATACCCTGTCAAAAGAAAGAGAGAAAGACAAAACTCAACCACACCACGACCAAATGAATTTTCTGTTACCTACTACTACAGCAGAGATGGGCAAATTGTATCTGCAGATACAGATATCGGATACTGTAGCTGTGGAAAGTACTCATGAGAGCAGATACAGATAGTATCCGTATCCGTATGGACGGATTCCAAAGGATCCGAGTACTTCTCGTATCTGTCAGCTTCGGATACAGTGACTACCCGTATCTGTCAGGACAGATACCCGAGTATCTGTGAGTACTTCAGTATTTAGTTATTTTTTTCCGGATACTATTTCGGATATTTCTACTTCTGGGGCTGGGTTGTTTACAATTCCATTATTATTCTAATATTCTATTAAAATTATAAAAAATTATTAGTATTAAGCCGTCAAAATTTTATCGCTTCGAAATAAGGGTGCAATATCCAAAGCGTTAATTTTGACAAAAAGTAATAATTTAAAAAAAAAGATAGGAATATAAAATTATTTTCTTTTTTTATCTTTTCAGATTTTTAAAATTGTAAACTACTGTGTGATAATAGTGGCTTATAATTGGAAAATACTACCGATTTTAAAATTCGATGCCGGTGGGGGGGGGGGGGGGGGGGGACATTTTATTAACTTTCCGTTTTCTTCGAGAAGAGTCTTTATGGTAACGGCAGATTTTGAAAATAGTAACATTTTTAAAATTTGGTTGGGGAGGGCGTTACTACGATTTTTTTTTTAACTTCTGATTAATTTGTTATGATTGTCTGTCTATATCTATGTTTACGCGTTCGTAGATTTTGAAAAAGTATTAATGTTTTACGGATACTTCTACTTCTGAGGTTAGGAATATTTAAAATGTTATTAAACTTTTTTATTATTATCAGGCTGTCTACATTTTATGTTTTCGAAATAAGGATCCTATCGAAAATTTTAAAAATAATCATACTTTTAAAATTGTAATTATTTAAAATTAATAATATTCAAACGGAATTTTTTTTTTCTATTTCTTCACAATAAAGAAGCATAATTATGTTTAGGCTGGCTTAACTTTTGAAAATAGAAATAATTTTAAAATTACTATATTGTGGGGGGTCCATCTTTAAGAGAAAATTGTAACTTCTAAAATTAATACGAATAGAATTTATATTTTTGTTAATATACACTAAATGAGGGCTCATACGGGTATGGATTTGGTGAATGGTATCAATTTTAAAATTCGATGCAGCGAGGGAGGGTTTCTTCGGGATGAGCGTTTAAGATATTGGGGGAGCAGATTTCGAAA
This sequence comes from Aelia acuminata, assembly GCA_911387785.2. Classification (NCBI taxonomy): domain Eukaryota; kingdom Metazoa; phylum Arthropoda; class Insecta; order Hemiptera; family Pentatomidae; genus Aelia; species Aelia acuminata. Next base: position 54,866,835 of record OU426980.1, on the reverse strand, counting down.
ATATTTACAATTTTAAAATTTGGTGCGGGGCTACTACATAATTTTTTTTTAACTTCTGATTATTTCGTTGTGAGGGTCTATATTAGTTGTACATAAATTTTATTATAGTACGTTTTATTATAATCAAAATATAAAGAAACACACAATAAGAGTAGATATGAATTGAAACATTCCTATCTAAAATGGAGACGCTAAAAGTCAAAAAGAATCAGGAACAGTTTATTTGAGATAATAAAATGCAATTCACTAACTATTTCAATTTTTTTACAAATCAATTAAATTATATGGAAAAACATTTATACTATCTTACATTTTAATAATTTATTCAACTTTTTATTTTTTTAACTTAGGGAACTTTTTAACTTAAAAATGACTTAGGAATCTTTGTCATTGTCGCATAGGCTGGTAACAACAAGAAGTAACAAAATAATGGAAACCTCATCAAACTGATGGTGTATTAGCATTGACATGGGTACTTTACAAAGATAATCATGTAAAAGATAGTGAAATTAAAAATGAATATTTCAATGATAAAAAAACTCCTGTTTTCATTTCTGAGTAAAGAGTGTTGCAGAGACTAGGGCAAAATTATAAGGGTAGAGGTAGGAGAGGTTAATTTGCCGACTTCAAAGGGTTTACTGCGGGGAAACCCAACCCTTTTGAAGTGAAAGGGTACACAACGATCAGGTGTAAACTTAAGATAAGGAATTGTAAAACTAGCAATATACAATAGATGGTACAGTATACAAATTGTTCATATCTGGACTCAATAATTAGATAAAACTGAGAGTACACACAAGCAGACCTGGGCATTATTTATATGATTCCGGTTTTTCACATTTTATAATAAAATAGTTTGTTTTTGTTTTTTAATATTTTTAGAACAATATTTCTTTTTATGACAGAATGAAAATTTGTACATTAAATCTACTCAAAGAAGTACTTATAATTAATTAAACACTTTAAACGTAAATTCTAGAAAAATCTGGCGAATCAATAAAAAAATAACTTTTAAAAGGTGACTTCAATACTACAAAGAATTTGCTTAAAACATTACATTTATGTATTCACATTGACTAATCAATGATCATACAGGAAGTTATTTTGGAGCAACAAAAATACATGGACTGGACAATAAGTCCTCTTCGTCCCAAGAAATAATGCTTGGTAGTATGCTTTTTAAGTCTGATATAAATAATTAGCATCGATAGTAATAATTATTTTTGCTAAATGTGAATGTTAGGCCCCTAAAAATGATTTCTTAGAACACTTAGAAATGCTCATAAATAAAAATTAAATGGAAAAATAAGGCAAACGTTCACCTGGATCGGAACGATTTTTTAACTTATAAACGCATCTGGCGGGTATTAGTAAGAATTTTTAACCAGCCAGACGACCGAATTTCGTGTTTAGGAACCTTTTTGAATAAATTGGCACAAGAATGAATCGTATGTTTTATGGGTGAGTTTTTGTGATTCTCGCGCGCGTCTGGCAGGTACTAGTAAGAGTTTTATCGCTGCCAGAGGATTTTCCCTTTCTATAGAAATAAAAACCTAATGATTAAGCCATATTTCATCCGTATGTTTTATGGGTGAATTTTTATGAAAAAAAATTAATTATTCAAATTAATTTTTAAGGCATTAGTAAGAATTTTATCGCTGCCAGACTGTCGGTTTCGCACTTGACTCTGTGGTTTCTAAAAATGCTGAAATTTTTAGGTGTATGTTCTATGGGTGAGATTTGTTGCCGAAAATGTTACCGTTTTCAATATTATAGGCCCCTCCCCACTCGAACTTTAAAATAAATATTAATGTTAATGGTTACCTGGTCATGATATAATATGCTTAGGTAAACATGAAGAATATTCCCACATTTCAAAATATTCCGTGAATTTAAAGTTGTGGAATGAGGAATACCCCCTCCCCCCCCCCCGACCACCACCACCACCAAGATTGAATTTAAAAATTAATACTTTTTCAAAATCTACGAACACGTAAAAATAGAGACTGACACTCATAACAAATTAATCAGAAGTTAAAAAAAATCGCACCCCCTCCCCAACCAAATTTTAGAAATGTAACTATTTTCAAAATCTGCTTCCCCCGTTACCATAAAGACTCATCTCGAAGAAAACGGAAAGTTAATAAAATGTCCCCCCACCAGCATCGAATTTTAAAATCGGTAGTATTTTCCAATTATAAGCCACTATTATCATCACAGTAGTTTACAATTTTAAAAATCCGAAAAGATAAAAAAAGAAAATAATTTTCACAATGGAATATTCCTATATTTTTTTTTTAAATTATTACTTTTTGTCAAAATTAACGCTTTGGATATTGCACCCTTATTTCGAAGCGATAAAATGTTGACGGCTTAATACTAATAATGTTTTTATAATTTTAATAGAATATTAGAATAATAATGGCATTGTAAACAACCCAGCCCCAGAAGTAGAAATATCCGAAATAGTATCCGGAAAAAAATAACTAAATACCGAAGTACTCACAGATACTCGGGTATCTGTCCTGACAGATACGAGTAGTCACTGTATCCGAAGCTGACGGATACGAGAAGTACTCGGATACATTTGAAAATTTTGGAGGGATTCGAGTACAGTATCCGAGTAAAAAAGTATCTGTAACTTGTATCTTGTATCCGAAACTAGTACTTTTTTACTCGGATAGTGCCCAACTCTGTACTACAGTAAACCCTTGATATAGCCCAAGATACGTACTTATCACGCTTTATTGCACCATACCCTGTCAAAAGAAAGAGAGAAAGACAAAACTCAACCACACCACGACCAAATGAATTTTCTGTTACCTACTACTACAGTAAACCCTCGATATAGCAAACTGGTAGGGGGTTTGATTTTCAGAGTTCGCTATATCGAGGTTCGTTATAACCGAGGATTCTTTTTTTTTTAGCCAATGCCCGCACTAATTTGATCATATTTAGAATGAAATTCATTCATTAGAACTAGTTAAATTAAAACGCATTTATGTAATTTATTTTTAGTTAAACTACATATTAAATAAACAATGAGATTCATTAATTTACCTACCAAGTTCACTTGAGAGTTCTTTAGCCTTAACTTATTATTCGAATAATACAGAATGGTTAATAAGAGGGTCTGAGATTGGTATTTGAGATCTCATTTGTTTAAAGCAATTTATCAATTTTTTTCCAAATATTCATGAGCCGCAGAGCGCAGTCGTTTATTTAATGCTGAAGTTAATCCTTGGGCTGCGGTTGAATCTATTTTATCTTTGTTTTTTATAATGGTTGACAATGTTGATTTGTGAATTCCATATTTTTCTGTATATGGTTTTCTTACTTAGAATTCCCGATTCAATATCCAGGAGAATTTTTAATTTTTCCTCGATTGATAAGGATTTACGTTTGTGACACATGTCTACGAACGAACTCATTGTGTATTAAAAATAAAAAACAGTATAAACGACTACAGAACACTGATTCGAATAATAAAGAACTCCAAACGGAACTGAGCTAGTTTTGAGAAAAAATTCAATGGAATCAGAGAGAGAGAGAGAGCAAAAGGAAATCGGATTAGTTAAGAGTAAAAAAACACCTCAATTCTAGAAACTGGTGCTACTTCGTCTTCCCGCGCTCATTCTACATAATACAATAAAAAAAAAAATTAATAACAATTCTTGCAGTTCGTTATAACAGAATATAATTATTCTCAGGCATCAAATTTAGTTCGTAGTTCGCACTAACCAAGGGATTTCGCTATAACGAGGGGTTCAGCAGAAATACAATGGTAATTTTAGGGGGATAGCATTTTGGTTCGCTATATCGAGGTGTTCGTTATATCCGAGTTCGTAATAATGAGGGTTTACTGTACCTACTTCGTGACTCTAAACATGTTGTACCTGTGTGTAAGAAGTTTTTTTTATCAGCACTTGGATTGAGTAAGCATAGGATTAATTTCCTCGCAAAGACATTATTTGATGGTAAGATTCCTCGTGATGGAAGAGGAGGAGACAGAAAGAGTGGAAAATCGATGACTAAAAAAGAAAGTGTTCGTAAGTTTATTGCTTCATTACCTGCCAAAGAGTCTCATTACAACAGACAAAAGTCAAAAAGAATATATATATTGTATGAATTAAACATTAGAATGTTATGGAGAGGTTATAATAACTCGGTAAGTGATGAAAATCTCAAAGTAAATGAGTCAATGTTTCGGCGGGTGTTTGAAAACGAATTTAACATTGGGTTTTCATCTCCTGCTTCGGATATCTGCAGCACCTTTTTACTGTACAAAAACAAGTTAAAAATAGAAAAGGATCTTGGCCAAATTGCTACTATAAAAGCAGAATATACATTCCATAAGGCCAGAGCAAAGGCTTTTACTAGCCATATGAAACAAAAACCAGAAAATTCCTGTCCCTATGCTTTGATCTGCAGCAAGTTCAACCCCTGCCGAAAACTCCCATACAAGAGAGCTTCTATCTGAGACAAATCACCTTCTACGCATTGTGTATTACAGACATTGAGACGCGACACCCTTATTTTTACGTGTGGACTGAAAATATTGCAAAAAGAGGATCTACAGAAATATCAGCGTTATTGAGTCACTTGCTCTCCCTCGACTTAAATGAGATTGAAGTTTTTACGTCTTTTCGCAGATGGATGCGGAGGGCAAAATAAAAATTCCCACGTGGTACATACATTAATCTTTTGGCTCAAAAATCATGCTCCTTCTAATCTCGATAAAATTATTGTGACTTGTCCTGTGCGAGGGCATAGTTATTTGCCTGCAGACAGGGTCTTTGGTAGGGTGGAGAAAGACTTACGAAAAAAACCTTTATTGCTCAGACCCCAAGAATATCATGAAATTTATGCTAAGCATGGTAAAGTCAAGGTTCTCTCCGAGGATTGGAATTTGCTCGACATAAAAGGACTGGAAACTCATTACAAAAAACTGGAATGTATTCGTGATGCCAAAAGGGTTATAATAAAGAAAAAAATAGCAAACCAGGTTGACTCTGAGGGTACTCCAATTCGAAGTCGTGGTCGTGGTTCTAGACGTGGTCGTGGAAGAGTTGCTTGTAATTCAACGGCTTCACTGACGCACTTTACCTGCAGTGTCAAAACTTTAAATAACTATAACAGTGATGAAAATACTGTACCTTATACAAACCTTCTAAAGCAGGGACTAAACCATCCATCACTACTTAGAAGAATGCTTCAGCACAAGAATGCCTTCAGTAAACGAGATTAAACCTCAAAAGAAAAAAGACGTTGAGAGTATTTTGGTAACGCAGTTTGGTGATAAATGGGTCGAGCATCCAGAAATAGAATGGTATAAACAGGTATTACAGACTACGTCAGGATCTACAGATACTATTGAGAATAATGAAGCAGATGAATGTGCAGACGTTGAAGGTTGCGAATGTCTGGAACACGATATTACGGAAGTTGTAATCTGATTTTTTCAAACAAAATACAATAAACCTTTCAAATCTCTACTTTTTGTTTGATTTGAATTTCCTCTTTTATAGAAAACCGGATTTGTCGATACTAATAAAACCGGACTTGTCACACGTTTGCAATCAGAACCGGATAAGTCCACCTTTTTCAAACAAAACCAGATTAGTCCATTTTTATTTCTTGAATAACTTCTAGAACATAAAAGTTAAGAAAATAATAATTACTGATTCAACAATACTCGTAGATCTAATCCTCCTACCTATAATAGTGTAATGTTATGTTATTAATCATTTCCATTTATTGATATTAGTTTTTTAGCCAGTGTGTAAAATTTATTTTTGCGGACTAATCCGGTTTTGTTCGCCAGCTCCTCAATTATGAGGTCATGCATAATATTCTGGAGCACCTCATCGCCAAACTTGAAGAGCTCCGAAGGCAACCCATCATGGCCTGGTGCCTCATTATTTTTCAGATTTAGAATTGCATTTCTGTAATTTCGTCTTCATCTGGAGGTTCAATCTCATCCTCAGCAGAAAGTGATATCACCTGATTGCGTGTCCCGACTGTATGTTGACCACCACCAAGCAGGTTACTAAAATAACGACTCCATCTAGCAAGTGCTTGAGACTTCTCATTTAGGAGTGTTCCATTTTCATCATTGCAGGCACTTGCCTTGGGCTTAAATTGTTTTCTACCTTTATTGATCTTTTGGTAGAACTTTTGGCTTTCCTCTGCACTTCTCAGTCTCTCAAATTCCTCCAAATTTTCATTTTGCCACATTCTGTTTTTTTGGCAATGTAGGTGCTTTTCTTCTCGTCGTTTCTGGCAGTACTCAACTGTAGCTCAACACGTAGGCCTCTGCAACATGGCTTTGTACGCTTCATTTTTTCATTTTGTGGCCTCTGCACATTGTTCTTCATACCAGGAGGGTTGAGTATCTTTCTGTTGTCGCAATATTTTTTCAGTAACTTGATGAATTGAGTCCCTATATTTATTCCACCTATCATCAATGGAGCATTCTTCCGTTATATCTAGACAGTGAATTCTTCATTCTAAATCAGCCATATATGATGCACTAATTCCATCTTCCTTAAGCTTCAAAATGCAGTATCTCTTGGATTGTTGCCCTTTTATGTTCTTAACCAATGAGATCCTTTCCCTAAGGTGTGCAATGACTAGATAATGGTCAGAGTCCACGTTAGCACCCCTATAGGATCTGACGTCCATTAGAATATATCTGTGCCTGGAGCTGATCAGGATGTGGTCAATCTGATTTACTGTTGTTCCATCTGGAGATCTCCAGGTACCCTTGTGAATTCTCATGACAGCTATAGCAAAAGGTATGGTTTCTTTTTTCTAGAGTGCCTTGGCCAGTCCACCGTACTTCTTGTATTGCAGCAATATCAACTCTATATTGATCTAGCTGATCTAGTAACGCCTCTAGAGCACCAGCTCTATATATTGTTAATACATTCCAAAATCCAAATGTGAAGTCCATAAGACGGTCCGTGTGTCGTACCTTTTAGCGGTGTCCAGCTATTCTTCTGTTCGATAGTAAAAGTTTCGGGGAGGAGGGTTGTTGGCCCTCCGTACTCTAGTCTTGTGGTAGGGTTGCCACCTATGAACCTGCAGACTTGCTCCCCCGTCCGGGGCGGCTACCTAGGGAAGGTGGCCCTAGGGTGTGTACTGTTGTTGACCTTTGTTTGTGAGTTTAGGGGTGATTGTATTGTGCTGTATTAGTGTACTGTGTGAGTGTCAGTGTACTGTTCCCCCAACCTATATGTATATGTATATGTATATATATATATATATATATATATATATATATATATATGCATTTTTTTTTTTTTGCGGACGCTTTATCAGTAAGCATTTAACTATAATAGGGTGAATACCCATGTTACAGCTATTTCATCATAAAGGTAAGCTATTCCTTATGTTTTCAAAGTATTTTTCTATTACAACTTTGAAAACGAACTATAATACAATTTATTAATAATTATGAACACTTGGGCATTCCAAAAAAAAAAAAAAATTTCAGCGTTATTTATCATATTCTTGGAACAAGGTCCACAAAGAAAGTAAGATCTAAAGTGCGATGATAGAAGAACCCAGTTGCGATACAGGAACTGTCCTACAAGAAACCGTGAGATAGTAGAGGAAAATTGGAAGATAATTTGTGAATTTTTTTTTTTTTAAATGCGATTTCAAATTAGACTAATCTTGCACTGGATGAGCAATATGAGGGCAAGAAAGTTAAGATGTGCAGAGCATGCAGGTTGAAATAATCCATCAGGAAGCATCTACAAAACCAAGAAAGCTTCAAAAGTAGGCAAGAAATGATGTAGGAAGCCAAAAAGGAATGGAATGATGGAACAATAAAGATGCTGTATGCAGTGAATCGGAACGCAGTAGTGCAAGATAGATCCAAAGAAAATCATACCCCAGGGACTAGAACCTGCTATGCTGGGGTGGTAGTATCGTTTAAAAAAAGAAAATAAATGCACACACAGGTAACAAATTAGGGCTAAATAAAGGACGTCATAACTAATCAATTCCATAATATTAGTCCCATAAATGTTCTATGTTAATAAATTTAATTTTAATGTTTTAGATATTTTAACTTTAGATAGATTATTTAGATGGCAGATACTTTGCCTAAGGAAGCTGTTAAAGAAAGCCAACCAATCATCACCATATAACACAGTGAAGTTGTCTATTTAATTAAAGAAAAATCATGGCTGGCAAGGCCAAGGATCTGGCCTGCTACTAGAGATAACAAGCTAAGGATTGTAGAGTCGCACATCCATAAGACTCGAAATATTCCTCTGACCAGAAGAGAAGAAATTGTACTCACCAGGCTGAGGATTGGGCACACTCGGATTACCCTTGAGTATCTAATGAGTAAGAAATCTCCCCCTCAATGTACTTCCTGCAGGTTACCTCTCACAGTGGTCCATATTATAACAGAATGTTATGCCTTCAAGTCTTCCCAAGAGCATTTTTTAAAAGAAAACCTTGAGGAGACACTTTAAATAGAACGAATTTCTCTAAAAAACTTAATTCTCTTTCTTAAAAAGAGCAATTTATTAAATAAAACATAAATAAATAATTAACTTGGTATCAGCAAGTTGTGACAACAATTAAATACGTACAGAGTTTCGAATATAATCGTAACTTTCTCCTTTCATTTAGTTTTGTATTGTAAATTTTAAACACATCTATAAATGTATGTTATTGTGTTGTTATTTTATTTATTGATTCATTCAACTTTGATTAAATTATTAGCTTAAAATTGTTATTACCTATACTTGACACAGGTGGTCGAAAAGCCCAAAAGTTGTGTATAAATAAAAATAAACTTTAAAATTTAGATTCAGTTAATGCAAGGCAATCATTCTACATTTTGGACTAAACAAATTGGTACTATTAATAACATAGTAGAGTAGATATATTTTTTAGCTCTAGAGGTGTAACTAACCAATTCTAACTGTAGTGGGAAGGTCAAAATTTATTCTGTGGGTCTGCCATGAAATAAAAGATAACCCACCCAGGGCTAATTCGAGTCACTGTTAGGCTCGAGAATGCTTAAGCTGGTTGCACTCTAAAATGTTAGGCCATCCGGTACTAGTTTGTTGCCACATTGCTCAATTAACAATTCTGTGCGATGAATATATATTCTTGATAATATTATATCATTTATACTAATAAAAATGTTTTCCAAAATTTTTTATTTTTCCAATGCTTTAGGGAGAAAAAGGATATGCATCTAATGCGAGGATTCTTGTAAGGGTATTACAGTAATGTCAGATTTCACTAATTAAATATTTAGTATTTAAGTATTGTCTCAAAACTAAATACTTTTACTGAATCTACATATGAGCATATTTTTACTTTCACTTACCTATATATGAAATATATAGTAAGTGGAAGTATTGCGATCGTGAAAATTTTCGACTTCCGGTTTTTAACGGAAATACACGTTTTGGGATCCCCTAGTCGAAATAACCAAGTCCCGCGAAATGGTCTGTGTGTGTGTCTGTGTATGTGTGTGTGTGTGTATGTGAACAGACTAGCTCAAAAACTATAAACCGTGGGAACCTGAAATTGGGTATTTAGTGTAGGTATATGCCCGCGATGTGACAGCAAAAATTTCATCAAAATTGCTCAAAGGGAGGGGGTACTTTATTTAATAACTTTTTACGTTTTTTTCGATTTTCTCAAAAACGGCTCTAACGATTTTGATTGAACTGAGTATTTGATGTACTAATATGCCAGAGATGTGACTGTAAAAATTTCATCAAAATTGATTAACCGGAGGGGGGACTTTACTTAATAAATTTTGTATCATTTTCACGTGTTTTTTTTATTTACTCAAAAACGGTTTTAACGATTTTGATCAAACTTGGTATTTGATGTATTTATATGCCCGAGATGTGACTGTAAAAATTTCATCAAAATTGATCTACGGGAGGGGGGACTTTACTTAATAAATTTTGTACCATTTTCACATGTTTTTTTTATTTACTCAAAAACGGTTTTAACGATTTTGATCAAACTTGGTATTTGATGTATTTATATGCCCGAGATATGACTGTAAAAATTTCATCAAAATTGATCTACGGGAGGGGGGACTTTACTTAATAAATTTTGTATCATTTTCACGGGTTTTTTTATTTACTCAAAAACGGCTTTAACGATTAACAAAAATAAGATATGAATGTAGAAAAATGTGTGACTTTGGGAAATGATAATTAGCAAAACACGTCAATTTCTAATCTAAGTAAGTTGGTAAGTGAAAGTTGTGTGTTGCGCGCACGCACCAGATTTTTCTTGTAGAGATAGTGAGTTATTTCTGTAATAAAGACTCACTTACTTGATAAATAAGATACAGCTCTAACGGAATCATGAGGAGATCTCCTCATATATTCAATCACAGATACCAAATCAAAAATGAATGGAAAATCTTTTATGATGGCCCAGAAGTTTCTCTGAAGCAGTATATCCAAAAAAATTTCAAATGTTTTGGAAAAACTGTGAACAGTAATAGGTGCATGAGACAAGTTGAGATCCTAAAAGAAAACAAATTATAGATTAAAATCAAAGTTAAAAACTGGTTATAAATTTAAGAAATTGGATAATATAAAGATAGAAGATATATAAAGTTTATCCTATTATTTTATGAGTGCCAAACTAAGGATCCCTATTCTGAGGTATGCCACAACTATAACTAGGGATCGGATTTTTATGTATTTAAAAATGCGAAATATTTAATTAATATACTTACTATACTTAGTCGATCCCCCATCTACCGCTGTTGCAGTGTTGGGGTTCCTTTACAGAGCCTAGACCATAGATCTCAGTCCTGAGCCAATTCTCTCCTTCTTCTCCACTCCATTTCCCTGCTTTCCATTGCCTCCCTTATGCCTTTTTCCCATCTTCTCCTCAGCCTTCCTCTTGGTCTACGACCTTCTACCTGAGTTTCATAAGTGGCTTTAGCTATTCTGCTTTCATCCATCCTCATGACGTGTCCGTACCATCGGAGTTGATTTTCTTCTATCACAGTTCGTACCGGTTTTACATTTAGATTTTTCCTTATCGTTGTGTTCCTGATACGATCTCTTCTTGTTTTTCCTTCAATTCTCCGGAGGATTCTCATCTCGGCACTCTGTAGTAGACTTTGTTGCTTTGTTGTAAGTGTCCACGATTCACTGGAGTACATCAAGATTGGTATGAAAGTATTCTTGTATATGGCCACCTTTGTTCCAGTTGATACTTCTATCCTGCCAAAGAAGCCCCTTTTAACAGAATTGAAGAACCTTCCAGCCGAACCTATTCTCTGTTAGGTGTGCTCCTAGATATTTAAAGCTATCCACCTGTTCTATAGCTTTGCCGTTTATGCTGACTATACGTAAGTTATGATCCTGGAGCTTTCCAATCCTCATAACTTTTGTTTTATCCTGATTTATATGCATATTGATTTTAGCAAGCTCATCTTTCAGAATCGTTGTGTTGTATTGGAGATCTCTGCCATCTTTCCCAAAGACCACCAAGTCGTACGCATAGGCCATCAACTTATAGCTCATTGGGCTTAGATTTCGATAGCCGAGGTGGAATCCTCTCATTTTAGGTTTGGCTTTCTTCAGAGCTGAGTCGAGGAGAACAATAAACAGGAGAGGGCTGAGACAACATCCTTGTCGTATACCGCTGTCAGTTTCGAATTCCGTTGAGGTGCAATTGGACGTTCGGACTATATTTAATTAATATATGCATTTATTTTCATCAAATATGTGGTAAATATGTGATTTTCTTAAAATATTTAAGTAAAATGGACATTTTTTTGATGAAAATAGATTATTTTTTTTACAAGTTATAATGATTTATACAAGAAAATAACATTTTACAACTTATAATAATTGTTAGGAACAAAGAATTTTTTTTTTTTTACAAGTTATAATCATATATACAACAAAAGAACAATTTTAACAATTTATAATAATTATTAGGAGCAAAAGAACATTTTTACAACTTATAATAATAAAAGATGTGTTTATTTTTCAATTTTGAAAACTTCACTCTGGGAAATTGTTTGCAACCACATGGAACTTCAAATGTTGGAACTTAAAGCAACGACGATCTGGGCGCAGGATGAAATTTTAACGAATAAAAGATGGTTCAACATCTACAGATGTTATAGGTGCCTTGCTGAAAGAAGTTATCTCGTTGGGGGTAAAGGGTACACGATGTTCAGAGGTGACTTCTGTTCCGCTGATAATATCATAAATCTGGCAGATGGTCTCCCACCCTTTGTTCTTGCTCAGCATTTCTGCCAGTTTTGATCTGGTCAGATCTCCCTTACTCCCAGGTATTCCTTCCACCTTTTTGATGACCTTTTTAACGTTAGCCACGTTTTCTGTCAGTGGAACATTTTGGGACTCAAGTTGGGTAATGGCTTGTGCAAGAAATACACAATTGTTAGAAATGAAGGCAAGGTCGTTCAATATATTAGGCCTCTTGAATAAAGACTTGACTGTATTTATCGAGATGTGAAAGGACATTCTTGATTTTATCGTAGTTCTTGCAGTAATACTGAGCTGCTTCCAGTCAAGTACCCCATCTTGTCAATAATGGTTCTGGAGGAAGGCACAAGTCTGGATAGAGATCTTTTAGCATTTGGATGCGACTTGGAGCTTTTAAGAACACTTTTTTTAACCGAGGAGATTAAGGAATCTACGTCACGGACTGCTACTCGATGCAAGGCATGAGCAATACACTTCATGAACTATCTTAGGATAAAATACCTGAATAGATTGCGCAGCCTTGACCATGTTGGGGGTGGCAGAAGAATGGTGTGGCAGAGTGTAGACGAGTAAGAAAGGTGACCGAGTCTTTATAATTTTCCATTGATCAGGTGTGCTTTCTAAGGAACCACATCACATGTATGGACGACTACAGCGAAGTCCACCTAACTGAGGCCTGTGAGGAGGTGAAGAATTCAAGTGGAAAATTAGGAGTAGAAAACGGTACATAATGATTTGGGATTACATAAGAACACGCATTTTCATGTAATCAACACCCGTGTTGCCGAGAGGCAAGGTAGGGTGCATATAAAAAAAAAAAAAAAATCACATGTATTCAAATCTGATTGGTGATTTTTAAAGATGTATAGTTTCTCCAGATTTTTTATTTCAGGTCTTTTTTCATTATTTTTGACGGTTTTATCACATATTCACTTCAAATTTCAACTTTTGAGAGAATGACGTGAAAAAAAAAAAAGACTTTAACACTTTTGACGGAATATCCGCCTAAGAGGTGGGTATTGTTTATATTTGTGTACCAAGTGGCATTGTTATTCACCCCAGGAAGGTGGCACCTTACAAGAGTCTCTCAGTTGGTATCTAGACTTGACGAAGGGGTGACTCGCTATTTTTGTCGCTTTTATTACCCAGTAATAGCTTGTTTTTGCAAGAACACCCCGCCAGCCGGGCAGATATTCCATGTAAGTGCATCTAGACACCCACCTGTCAGGCTGATATTCCTATATTTGCACTTTCGTTGCCTAGAAGCCTCATGTTCGGATATTTCAAGTTTCAAAGAAAGTACCAATTTTAATTTATCTCGTGATCTAATTAATTATAAAACAAGGAAACATTTTAGTATCAGCATTTGTCACATGTTTAGCGTTTCCTCAGTTCACTGGTAACCGAAATAAGTATTTCATTAGAATTTCCATAATGTAGACTCAAGCATTTTGAGTAAATAGACGTAATTGTCATGGTTTCAATGACTATTCCGATTTGTATGGTATACACACAAGATATTCTTTGAAATAAATAGCTGAATAATGAGAAGCAAATTATATCTATTTATGATTTCTTTGTTCATGTCATACATGCAAATTTTCGAATGTATTCGTTTCTTATTATGGTGACTTTTTTTTTTTCTGATAGAACAAAGAAAATTATTAAAACTCTTATGTACTAAATGAAGATTAGTTTCTTTCGTCTTCATAAAACAAAACTAATACAGAATTATCCGAAGACCAACTTAACGATCTCTTCCTCAGGGATAATGAGGGAAGTTCCAGAAGACAATCGCCCGTCCCAAATGGATACTCTTGAGAAATTTCGACATTAATGATACCATCACTCATACAATAAATAGAAGGGAAAAAGATCCTACACATTTAGTAGGATTATATCCGGACTCCTTAGTTCTACTCAGCCCACATGCTCCTCTAATCAATATTTTTATGGCAAGAAAAGCTTTTGTACCTGGAATAATGAAAAACAGAATACTCCTAATTCTAGATCGGTAACATTATCAATGTTTGTAATAGATACAAACATTATCAAAATGAATGCTCTGTTCGGACTTTTAGTGTTCTTTTTAGAATACTCCCAAGAGCCCCTAAAATCTCTTTTCCCCACAGGACCCACAGAGCGATCGATATTCAGAAGTATGATGTCTGAAAAACGGTGCCATGTTTGTACCAAGGGGGTTTAGGTTTGATGACAATGCTAAACGTCCTTCTAGATAACAAAATGATCGAGTGACTGCTATAACTCCCATTTAAGAGTCATCAATAAGTAACTTCGAAGCTAATTACGCTCAGGGAACATTTGCTTGTGTTGACTTAAATGATGATCATCACATTTAAAACTAATTCAACGTAACCTTAAAACAGGGTAGCCCGCCTCTCAGGCAGATATTCCAAATCCGAAAAAGCTTGGTAGGCAGATGTTCTCCAGAATGCACTTTAGAAGATGTTCCATCAAGAGTGTTAAAGGTATTTTTTGGTGCCCAGGCTAATTATTTCTGTAAATTTCTTTATATAATTCTCTGAATATCCAGAACGAAAAATGTTTTTGAATTTCATTAATTTTAATCGTTGACATATGTTTATAACACAAAAAGTATTCACAAAGCAGATGGTTCTAGAATAGTTAATAATGTGACTCCAGATAATCCTGTGAAGATGGGTCAGAAGCCCGAAACGTTGGAGGAAATAAATTATCAAAAAAAAAAAAAAAAAAAAATGGAAGAGATTCCTTCTTTTTTAAAAAAAAAAAAACTGATTTACATCATTTTTTAAATTAATAATTATTCATGTTTCAATTTTAATAATCCCTATTCATAAAGCATACAAAACCTTAGGTTTGTTAAAAAAAATTATACCTGCATAATCTAGTTTTTCTAATTTTTAAAAAATTTTCTTTTAATACAAAAAATATTTATTTATTATAAAATAAATTCCTTTAGATTTTCAATGAAAACAAATTTATTCATAATTGTAGTTATTACCTTGGTGACAAAATTATACTAAAATATGAGGAGCAACATTTGGTTAAGTGTTCAGTGAGGAAGGACTGAACTGTCGAGAAAGACCTAGGAGTTGATTCAAACAGTTTTTTTACTGCCAAGGCCATCATAGAATTGGCTGGTGCTGATGTATCTCTCTGCAACAAATTTTGCAAAAACTTTAAAAAAAGCTGAGTTCTGTTTTTCAGAGATAATGATTTCTGAAACCTTTTCTTCTTTTCTGACCAAGCCATCATTCCATAGAGAATGGACAGAACCTGATGTGAAATACAAACAGAATGGTGAGTGTTTTTAATGCCATTGATATGGTTAGTATATCAAATTATGGCAAAATAGGATTTGTGCTGGAAAGTGGAGCCAAAAAAAAAACTTTTCATTTTAAAGAATGAATACTGGCAGAAGGTTATTTTTTTCTTATTAGAAAAAAATTGATTTAGACAGCCCAAATGGATGCGCATATTACTTTTGTCACAAAAGTTTTGTCACAGTGTCAAATAGGTGGTGGATCTTTGATGATTTGGGAGTAATATTTATTTTCTTACAAAAAAAGTCAATTCAGGATATTATAAAAATTTATTGGAATAAGAAAAAATCTGGTGCGTTTTGTTAATGCCACTTCTCAAAGATACACATTTTTCCAAATTCATTTCTTATTTTTGTTTTCATTTGCTCAATAAAAAACACTAATTTTTTTATTATTAAATAAATGTTTTTACTTGTGATAATTCGGCAATGCAAGCATAATACTCCAAGTCGTCTGATTTTATAATTCTTTATGTACTTGTTGAACATTTCATTTAGTTACCATGAAACAAATACTTTTCCATTAAATGAACAGAACGGCTTTAATTATGAACAATGGTCTGTCATTAAAGGCGTACGACGCATGCGTGGGCTGAACGTGTTTTATGAGTTGACTGAATATTTTTCTTTTTTTCTCCTCAATATGTTCACTGGTTTTTTATCATATCTCATATTTAACCAATTCTTATTTTTAGGCGTAACAAGAGACAGTTAATTTCTCCCTATTAACAAAAAAAAAGGTACTTTATAGGAAACAAAAAAACAGCCCCCTCAGAACATTTTAATAATGATAACGCTTACCTGATATTAAAGAACACCTAATTTTCATTAAACATAACGAATTTGATGAAAATAGTGAACGCGACCCCAGTTGAGCTTAGGAGGCACTGAATATCAATTGATAGTAGGGATTAAAGCTGATGGAACTGCGCATGTGGCTCTCTTCTCCTACACAACAGCTGTCCTCTCTTATTTCTTCCCAAGGTGTCAATTGAGCACATTTTTAGCAACTCTGGTTCAACTAGAAAGCTTTAAAGATTGCACTGGTGTATAATTTAATACAAAATAACAACTGTGAATCACATAATTGAACGTAAATGAGAGCTTATCATAGAGAGTTTTTTCGGTAATGCGGCATAGGCCACAAAAGAGAAATGCTTTCTGAAACAAGTAAAGTCCTTTATAGAAAATTAAGAATAGGATTAAAATGTTGATCCATTAAAGGTTAAGAAAAGAACAGGGTTTAAGAGTGGAAAGAGCTGCACAGACTTATCAATACATTGAGAGTTATAATAAAGCAAATCGATAATGGGAAAGACCCTTGTCCATGGTCTTCATGTACTTAGAGAAAGTTTTTGACTCAGTCAATAGGAAAGTAATAAGCTGATTGCTTCAAAAATATGGAATCCATGGCAAAATATTAAACCTTATAAAATATATTAAGAGTTCGAATATCAATTTATTTAATTAGGGTAAACTTTCTGGGGCAATCAAAACTACAGCTACAGGAGCTTAAATGCCCAGCTAAAGGAATTCAAGCCTAGAACCAATGGTTGCAGAGGAAAGGATGGATCATAAAGTAATAGCTATACTATTAAAATTTTTAGTAAACACGCCATATTTGGCAGATTGGTCAATCACTTAAAAAGTATTTTGAGAACTTCCTAGGGTTTCATTGTGGAAGGTGTGATTGCTGTTCTATGCGATAGCTTTGACTTTTCTGATCCACCAGATGAAGAAGAAATAGATGATTCCATCCAATTGAATTTATTTTATTTTTAATAATAAAAATTAAATTAATTACTGAATTTAATAATTCCATACATAGCTGTTTATCATTTAAAGGCTGGTGGTAACAAATAAATCAAGTTTTTCCATTACTTTCTACATAGCACTTGGATAACTAAAACTATACCAGAAGAATATTACTCTCCGTAAAAAGGGATATCAAACTAATTGCAATAATTACTGATGGTACAACTTCTCTGAACTGCACATACAAGGTAATATCAAAAATCATCCATCAGAGGTACGCAGAAAGAAAGGTAGGAGTTTAACATCATGGTTTTATGAAAGGGAGATCAACTATAGATTAAAATATTGCTTTGAAGACCCTGCATCTGATGCAAAGATGCAAATGAAGAAATGGACCGTAAGAACAATTTCTTTAATGAACATTGTTCATTTCGATAAAATAAAAATAGTGGTTAGTTAAGAATCATAGTAGAGTCTAGGCACTGAACATAAAAGTACATTTAAAAACATTGGATAAATAGATAAGATATTTCATATGTCTCGAATAATTCAAACATTAGCAATTTAGTAATATAGTGTCTTAAATTCCAATATAGTTTCGATTTGTGAAATGTAGGCTTACGAGAAATGAAAGCCTACTTTGAGCTGTAGCATTTTGAAAAGCATATTATTTTCAATGGACTCAGAGGAGATATATTTTAATGCAAAACATAAATGACAATATTTTTTCCTAATGACCAAATTCACAAGATTTTTAGTCTGCCATTCTTACATTTACAAACACACATGGTCTTAATGGATACAAACCCATATATGAGTACTGGGCCAATCTCAATTTGTGAATTTTTCCCCATTCACATCTTTATTTGTAAATACGACTGAATTCACAGACTTAGTTATAAATATTCAAAAATTTTTTGTGAATAATCACAATTTTCCCTGTGAATTTATTTTTATTTACAGAAAAATTTCTATATTTGAATAAATTCATATTCACACCTGTGAATACGTATTTATTTGTATTCACACTTTTAAATACGTTTGGTCTCAACACTCATGAGTTTTCAAATTTAAAATCAATGGAATTCCCCCCTAATGCAGGGCTCCCAACTGTTGCGCTTGTGTATATGACAGGTTAATATCAAGTCACAGCCATGTTGAAGGAAACAGTTGAGAGGACTCCGCCCACCTTTTCGTCATCCCCACCTGTCAGTTCGCCATTGCCCATGTTGTGTGTACAGTTCGCCAGTAGTATAGTCAATTAAAGAATGTTTTGTGCAGTCCGCCAATCGAGTGAAGTTCAGTAGATAAAGACAATTATATGAAACTATCATTCACATAAGTGTAATTTGACTATTAGTTCACTCCTGTTGCTACTTAGCAAGCTTAATTCATAGCGTGGTGATCACCAATTTTGTTTACTTTGATTCAGTTATTTTCTTAACCTAAAGGCCTTTAATTTAATGTTTTGTTTTTTTTCTCAATAAGTATAAGAACAGTTTGATGTGTTTTTGTTACATATGTAATTTTCGAAGTTTATATGCTCTCTATTTTTCTTTATTACCTTTTTGTAATTTACCATTTTGAATCATTTAATGTTGTTTTGTTCATTATGAAGCTAATTACATGTTTCGTTTCTTTGTGTATCAGAAACCGTGTCGCTTAATATTCCTTGTCTCACTATTATTCTCCTACCTTTTATTATTCCTTGTTTCAATATTATTCCTATACTAATCAGTGATTAAACAAATTTATTTGTATTCGTATTCACAAATATTGTGATATAAATAAATTTCTGTTCATATTCACATTAAAATTAAGATAAAAATAAATTCGTATTCGTATTTATAAATATAAATATGCCCAACTCTGGTACATGTCAAGGTTCTACAATATGTATATAAATGTACAAATCTAAATAATTAAAAACTTACTTCAGAATAAAGGTTTCTCTCCAAAAATTCATCCGGAAAAGTAGCTAAGTCAAAAGATTCAAGAATGATTCCAGCAGAATTTAACAAAATTAAGGCGAGATGTTCCAGACCTTTCTTCACATTATATTCATAAATATTCCACCACTTCTTAACAATTGGTCTTAACTAAAATTAAGTAACAAAATTTTTAAGCAAACAAATACTTATTTTTCATAAAAAAACATATGTATTTGCCATAATTATAAAACTTATAGGGTAAATTTTTTTTAATAAAATTTATTGAATATTGAAGGAATATTTTTTTTATGCTCTCTAGATAACCTTAAGGATTATTGTGTATTTACAAGTACACTGAGCTTAACTTAAAAATATAGGTGCATGCAGGGGTACAATGCAGTGAGGTATGCACTGAAGTATTGAATGCAAACATAAATTTAGACATGTAGGCTTCCCATTTTCGATTATTGCTTTCTATAAAGGTAGTAATCATTGTTTTTATTACCGTTTATCCTTTCAACTGGATTTGTTTGTGGGAACATGCATTGGTGAGTATGTGAGAGTATTAGATAGCTGAATTCCATAAGCTTGTCGGAAGAAAGCCGGGTCCATTAATTTATTAACAACAGGGGAACCATCGTCAGTATGAAGGACTCTTGGTGTGCCCTATCTGAAAACAATAGACTGCCTGAGGCATTTAGTGACAGTTCTTGCATTTGCAGTTATTATAGGAACGAGTTCAACCCATTTTGAAAAGGTATCTTGGAAGACCAATAGATAGCAAAACCCATTAGAGGACTGAGGAAAGGGTCCTTGAATATCTGCAGCAACAATGTTCCAGGGTTTGGTGTATTGATGAAGGTTCATTTTTCCCCATTTGAGTTTGTTGTTTCGGTTAGGTTAGCTGACAGATCTAGAACCATCTAATATAGTTAGCTATATCATGACACATTTCAAGCCAGAACTATGGGCGAGCTATTCTCACGGTGGTTTTCTCCATCATGATGTGACCTGCATCAGGTAAGTTGTGATTCTCATACTTTAACTTGCTTTTCCTGAGGCACATGCATGAGCTTCCACGCATAAGTATCTTCAAGGAACTACTGTGTATCGTTCAAGAAATTACGATATAATTTTCCTTTAGATATTTTCCAGTCAGGAAATTGAGCTGGTCTACAACTTACTTCTAATAATTTGTTATTATACAAGGTATCTTGGATTGGTAGCATGGCATCAATTGTCAAAATTCATTATTCCCTTTGTACAACTACAGACATTCTTCTGGAACTCAAGAAAAGAAATCAGGAACAGAATGAGCCAAACGCTTCCGATAAAGTACTTCAAAGTCATATCCTTGTAGTTTCGATGCCCATCTTGCTAATCTTCTAGTAGGATTTTTAAGATTATCGAGCCATATGAGGCTGGCGTGGTCCGAAATAACTTTAAAGTGATAGCCCTCCAAATGTGGCTGAAATTTTCTAATTTTCTGCCCATAATACTTTTTAGACACTTTTTTTCGGTGACGCTATGGTTCAACTGTGCTCCCTGCGACGCTATACTTGCTTTGGCTATAACTCCTTCCATATCTTCAAAATTCTGAGTTAAACCAGCATCCAAGCCAGTTGGGCTTGTTCCACGTTCCCTCCATTAAGTTTTAAAGACTGTTTTATGCCGCTGCTGCGCTCTCACAGGTGGGCTACTAACTAGCGCCACACATCTCACGTGAGGGACTTTACCTTGCACCGATTCCAAGTGAAGTCTCCACGCAGCCTGTTTCGGCTTATTTTTTTCTCTCCTTCCTCACCATGGAAGATAGAAGTTGCCCCATGGGGATGATGCCTGGGGCAGAGATGGAAGGATTTATTGGTTGGCCTAATTAAATTCATCATCGTACAGTAAGTTTCAATTCTAATTTCTCAACATGATCACCCACCCCACAACGACATTCCTAAATTTACTCATCAGTTTTCATCGGCTCCACGTACATCAATAGCATCAGCAGCACCCAGATTATTCATAAAATTTATTTTAATAAAAAATTCTTCCAAATTTTCACTAACCTATTAACAAACCGTTGTACCCTTTCATTAAATTCTTTCCCCCTCCTTGCAACAATGTAAATTTTAAAAAATAGAGGTTCTTTCATTTCTTTATTTAAATTGTATTTAATTTTAATCTAATAATACAGTCCACTTAGATTTATGTATAGATAATATCAACCAGCCATTCAGATTTTGAGCCCTGAAAGTCTGCTGGGGGCCAAAGTTGAACATTTTTGGTCCTCCGGGCCGGATTATAATTAAAATCATTATTTAATTCATTAATGCATTTTTGAAAGTGTTAAGTTTACCATGTAAGTCGTGTTAATTAATTTCAAGCTTGTAAAGCAACTTTATTTTTTATCACTTTATTGTTCTAGATGCTGGATTTGGTTTTGGTACTCATTTCAATTTTTGTAGCTACCATCTATTTAAAAAATAACAATTTATTGATATTTCTGTTGTTAACTGCCAGCATTTCTCTTTCTGGTCTTTAAATCAACATTAACATGTTTATCAGCTTGCAAAGTTTAATAGAAAGTTAATAATAATTTGAATATTTTGCCCTTTTTATTGTTATCTTAGCTGTTGTCCAGGATTTAATTATTTTGATCCCCTCTCCTTAAATTGATGTTGTAATTTATTCACTTTTCATTAGTTTGTTTCATGTCGCAGGCATGTATTTCTCTACACTATCTTTAATTAGTATTGTGGGTGAACAAGTGAAAATTTTCTCTTACTGGCTTTTGTACTTGCTTCCCTTCTCTGCTACCTCTCCCTTTAAACATTTTAGTTTAATATTCTTTTCTTATCAAAATATCAATTTCATGGATATTCAGGAATATAAAACAAGAGATCAGCTCATCGGATCGAACAAAGCCTCTGCAAATGCAAACGAAGCATCCTTACTATCAAAGACATCGCAGTTTCTGCCTTTCCTGAGGATGTAGACTACTTCGAGGCCCATTTCAACTCTGCCCAAGGATTTCGGCATAAGTTCTTGGAATCCTATGCTGAAAGGGAAGAACTAGCAGTTCAAGCAGGAAAGGATGACTTCCATAATAATGTCTGGGCAGCTATATACAACTCACTGCATCAGATGATTATTAAGGCTGATGGAAAGTTGCACACTCTTCACAGAGAACTTCAGGCAGGCATCACAGCATAGTAATTAACCTCCTTCCTCCATAAACAATGCCTCGCTGAACTTAACATCCAGTCTCTGCCGCCCTCACCTGCCAGAGATCCCAGTCCCTTCTTTCGAAGGTAACATGCTTAAGTGGACCTGCTTCAGACACTTTTGTTTCTCTGATCCGTGAGGATCCAACTCTGTGAAGCATCCGGAATTTCCACTACCTCATAGGTGCACTAAAAGGGGAAGCAGCTCTCATTAAGAATTTTCCAGTTGATAACTGATCCTATGCGCAGACTAGGGCCAAAGTCAATGACACCTATAACAACCCTCGTGTTTTTACCAGTTTACTTGTACAGCGCATCCTGGACTGCAGCACGGCCCTATGTCGAAAAGAGGTTCAGAAGTATTCTTTATTTCTGACTGGAGTAGCTGACTCCGTGAAGGCTTTCAGAGCCCTCCACCCAGAAAATCCAGCTGAATTCCTTCTGACTTCTGACTGGCACTCAGAGCCCTGGATCCTGCCATGCATACTGTGGACAAGATCATTAACTTTGTGAGGCAAAGAAAATTGGCCTTAAAGATGTCCCAGGATTTGGGTGTTAAAACGTCCTCTCCTTTGCAGAACTCTTCATCCAAGCATCATTCTGGAGTTTCATTCCACCTTACAGACTCCTCTAGAAGTTCATCCAGTCAACGTAGCACATGCAAGTCCTTCCCACCACAGTCTCATCAAGGCTTACACAAGCAACGGCAAAATGAATCTACTAATGCTTTCAATTTAACATGTGCTAACTATAAGGGTGCCCATTCTATTTCCCAGTTTCAGCGATTTGCAAGGTTGCCTTTTCAAGAAAAATTCAAACTGGTGAAACAATGCAAAGTTTGTTTAAATTTTCTGAGTAGAGGTCATCTAGTCTCATCCTGCAGATCAATGTTCTACTGCTGAGAGTGCGGAAAGAAGCAACACAGCCTCATTCATGGTGGTCTGGAGAGTGACCAATTAAAGTAAAGACCCTCCTACGGCGCAACCTGAAATCTTCACCAGATTGGGTACTGAGGTGTCTGTTCCATCAAGTGACACCATGGTTCTTCTGTGCACCATCAAGATACTCGTTAGAGATCCTAAAGGAAGGATTCATCCAGCTTGCGCATTGCTTGACACTGAAAGCCATCGCACTTTCATTTCCACGACGCGAGCACAGAAGATCGGAGCCAAGGTACAGCCATACGCTGCACAATTCAACAGCCTCTCTTAATCCCATATCCCTCCTTCCTACTTTAAAGGCGTCACTTCCTACCACATCATTCCTCACTCTAGGGACAAGGAGTTCAATGTAGCCCTGATTGTTGTAGATAGAATCATATCCACACTACCAAGCCTAAGCCTTCCTCAATAAATTTTCCAGAAGCTTGGGAATGATTCTCTAGCCGATCAGTAGTTTCACACACTGGCCCCTATTAATGTTCTATATTAATGGTCAGGACCTTATTGAAAAACAATAAGGCCGCAGGCCTTGATGGTATTCCAGCCGAGCTGATAAAAAGTGGTGGGAACGAACTTTTTAAGACACTGCAGAACCTAATAATCACCATTTGGACCGAAGAAGTAATACCAACAACGTGGAACTTCTCTCATATCTGCCCTATACATAAAAAAGGAGATAAATTAAAATGCTCCAACTATAGAGGTATCTCCTTGCTCCCATCCGCTTACAAAATATTCTCAAATATTTTATTTGCACGACTGTTACCATTTGCAGAGAGCCAACTTGGTGTCTATCAATGTGGATTCAGAAAAGGCAAATCAACACTTGATCAAATCTTTAGTTTGAGGACAATCCTGGAGAGAGGACGAGAATATAACATTAAAACGCACCACTTATTTATAGACTTCAGGGCAGCTTATGATAATGTTAACAGAGAGGAACTGTATAAGGTTCTTTATGAATTAAAAATCTCTGAAAAATTGGTGAGACTGGTGAAGATGACAATGAAAAATGTGCGATGTGCAGTAAAAATAAGAAATGAAGTATCACAGGAATTCACTTCAAATAAGGGCTTAAGATAAGGAGATGCACTGGCGTGCCTTCTATTTAACCTCGTGCTTAGGAAGGCTGTAAGAGAGGCCGGGATCCAGATTGGAGGAACAGTATTCAACCGAACTGCTATGATCCTCGCGTACGCTGATGACCTTGATATAGTTGGTCGCTCCCACAATGCAGTACTAGAAGCTTTTCAAGCCCTGACTGGCCCTGCCAGGAAACTTGGACTTGAGATCAATGCTTCGAAAACTAAATACATGGTAGCAGAGGAAGCCCCAAATCCAGGTGAAATGGTACAGGTGAAATGGCTTGTACCCTTCGGAGGGTACAAGTTTGAGAAGGTATCTGAATTTGTCTACCTGGGATCACTGGTCTCACACATGAGTCCAGAGACTCAACTGGAGGTGAAGAAAAGAATCCAGACAGCTAATTGTGCATATTTTGGATTACTGCGTCACTACAGGAGTAGAGCTCTTTCCAGAGAAACCAAAATGAGTCTCTACAAGACTTTGATCAGGCCAGTTTTGTTGTACGCATCGGAATCCTGGGCAACCACAAAATCGATGGAGCAGGAACTTGGTCTCTTCGAAAGGAAAATCTTGCGTCGGATATTGGGAGGACGGCAGGTTGGAGGTCAGTGGCGAAGACGTACAAATAAGGAGCTATATAGCTTATTCAATGAACCTCACATCGTTCTGTTTTATAAATTGAATCGCCTAAGATGGGCGGGCCATCTGGCCAGAATGGAGAATAGTGAAATCCCCAAGAAGACACTGAAAGAGCCAATTTATGGTAAAAGAGGGAGGTGAAGACCGAGATCAAGATGGGTGGATTGAGTCGCTGCTGATGCCCGGAGTGTTTTAGGTGTCAATAATTGGATGGTGGCTGCGCAAGATCGTGACAATTGGAGGAGGTTGTTACAGGAGGTCAAGACTCGGCAACGAGTTGTAGTACCAGTTTAGATAGATAGGTCAGGACCTGCATGAACACCTCATTAACGGATTCCTTTATCCCACTGGAGTTTCAGATCTTTCATATATTCCTACCATCTTCGGTTTAGTTATCACTAGAGAGCTTCAACACAAAGCTTCTGATCCAATGCTAACACTTTTCTTTGACTGCCAATTCACTTTACAAAGCCTTTTGGGGGCTTGAAGAACCCTCACCTGTTGACAGAAGTCATCCTGACGATGTTTATTGTGAAGAGCATTTTCTACGGACGCACTCAAGGACAGAAGAGGGCCGTTACATTTTTAGCTTCCATTCAAGTCCAATCTCCCCGAACTAGGAACCAAAAAGGAAATTGTTTTCTGTCGCTCCTATGCATTAGAAGCCAAGTTTTGCAAGGATATCTCTTTCTCCGATCAATGCAATGACTTCATGAGAGAATACTCCGATCTAGGACAAATGTCTGCAACAAGCGACCTGGTAACGTGTCTCACTCCTCAGATTGTCTACAATGCGAAGGTAGTATCAATTAAGAGTCTTTCAATTCAGGTACATAACCAGGGGAGACCCCATCACACTGACCTGTAACTAGTTCCCAAGTTTCTTACACGTTAGACAAGATACTTCGGTAACTCCTCTAGCATTGCATAGTAGCAAAAGATGGTAACCTTTGCTCTCCGGATAAGCATGAACTGTTTCAGGAAAATTCGAACATAATGGTGCTGAATTTAAAGTAAACGCTTCCTTATTCTTCTGTTTCAGAGAATTCGAGGTTGGTTTTCGTTTTCTTCTATGGGTTAAATGACTTGGTCGCACTATGCTCTGTCATATTAATAGGCACAATTGAAGATTTAGGTTGTGAGCCAGTAGGTTGGCCTTCGCAGGGGTAACGTAATCAGCTTCAGGTATCAGACATGTGTCTATAGAAGGCCGTAGTCAGAAAGTCTTAGTCCTCCCTGTATCTTATCATTTCCAGAAGGACGAATATACAGTTATTACCTAGGTAATAAGTTATTGAAGACTTACGAGGGTGAATCAAATATAAACGAGACTTTTCACCCTTCAGGCACAATAGTGGAGGGAGAACGTTCCTGCTTTGTTTGTTGTTGGGTAGGTTTGTCAGGAGTAGGGGAAGCAAGTGGGCCCTCCTCGACCCTCTCAGTGTCCACCGTGACGATGTCAGAGCAAGAGGCATCTCCGTCAATTGCGCAACGTGTTGTAATCAAGTTTCTAGCCGCAGAAGGCATAAAACCAGCCAAAATCTTGAGGAGATTGACTGCCCAGTTCGGGGAAGAGACATTGTCGCGAGCCAGAGTGTTTGCATGGCATAAACAGTTCGTGGAGGGTCGTGATAGTGTTGAAAATGAGTGCCTTGACCGCAGACCTCGCACCAGCATTACAGCGAACAACATCAGCAGTGTTCGACAGCTTATTGAAGATGACAGACGTCGTACCACTTCTGAAATTGCCAGTGAGCACTTACTCCATACTCACAGAGTAGCTAGGGTACCGTAAGGTGTGCGCCAGGTGGGTTCCTCGCCTTCTCACAGCTGACCAGAAATTGCATCGTCTTCAGGTGTGTGGGCATCTTCTTGCACGATTTCAGGGGTGCACCACTACACCCCAGAGTCTAAACACGCGATTATGGAGTGGAGAAAACAAGGAGAACCTGGACCAGTGAAAGTCAAGTCACGTTTGTCGGCTGGCAAGGTTTTGGCTACTGTTTTTTTTTACCAGCGTGGATTGCTGTATTTCGATTTTTTGCACAAGCGCAGGACAATTAATGCGGCCTACTAATGCGACGTTTTGAGTGAGGTCCGACTTGCATATCGTCGCAAAAGACGAGACCTATCGATCAGTGAAGTGGTTCTTCTCCATGACAATGCTCGCCCCCATACAGCAGCCTTGACTAGGGAAAAATTGGAACAACTGGGGTGGGAAACATTGGCACACCCTCCTTACAGTCCAGACCTGTCACCCTGTGACTTTCATATGTTTGGCCCTCTCAAGGAAGCTTTGGGAGGCCAAAGATTCGATAGTGCTGCTGAGGTTGAAGCCTATGTGTGCAATTGGCTGCAGACATGACCTGCATCTTTCTATGTGGAAGGAATTAGAAAGCTGCCTATCCGTTGGGAAAAATGTGTTTCCAAATCAGGAGATTATGTAGAAAAATAGACTATATTCTTTTTAGCGTTTAAAATAAAAATAAATTACAAAAAAAAAAGTCTCGTTTATATTTGATTCCCCCTCGTATTTAGTTAGTTGCTCTTTCGTCTTTTGAAGAGAGTTCTAACCGTTTATCAGCTATGGGAGCTGGCAGAAAGTCGCAGTAGGTAGCTAAGTAAGCCTTCACTCTCCCCAAGCTAAGGCGTCTAGGCCACTCTCCGCCCCCTTCTATCTCAACTTCTTTAACTCCTCATTATCTTTTCCGACTATTTCTTAATGTTTTATTTTCTTTTTATGATTCTATAATACCTTTATAA
This sequence comes from Aelia acuminata, assembly GCA_911387785.2. Taxonomy (NCBI): domain Eukaryota; kingdom Metazoa; phylum Arthropoda; class Insecta; order Hemiptera; family Pentatomidae; genus Aelia; species Aelia acuminata. The sequence continues at coordinate 54,838,920 of OU426980.1, read as the reverse complement.
TTATTTCAATAAATTAAAATGCTGGTGCCAAAACAAATATTTCCCCAATAGAGACACCCCTGCAGTCTAGTGGCTGCTAGATGTACTTGTCAAGTCTCCGAGGATCCACTAGCATGAGCCACACTCAGGACAAGTTATGTCGTCTGAAGCTGGGAGCGTTAAATAAGTGGGAAACAGGTTGTGAGATATCTCGCCCTTCGCAACAGGGGATTGGGTAGTCGGGCACGATTTATCTCCTCTTTCGCCCAAGCTGGTGGGGGTCGTCTCTATTTTCCGAAATATCTTGTTAGGAGCTGTTAAAGGGTTACCACAAATAACATAATCAATAATTTTCTCATTTTCACCCTGAGTCCATTCATCAATTTCTTTCATTAAAGCTTCTTGTTAATCTGCAGGGAAGAAAGTTGCACAAAAGGCCTTCTCAAACTCAGTCCAACTACACCGTTTGTTGGTAATAAAATGCTGACCAACAGTTATTTTTGCCTTTCTCATCAGAAGCTTTTTCAAGGCTAATGATCAGAACATCAAACTTCATTACTGCTCCTGCTCTGTTGTAGCTACCTTAGAGGGTATAAGTCTGGTGAGGCCATGCTTCTTTAAATCTTTACTTTCTTTTGACAGATCTATTTTCCCAACCATCAGTCTATTTTCTTCCACTGATAATAAATTGATAACGTAATGTTGATAACAATTTAGAGGTAGAACAGGGGCCTTTTCAACTGGGTGAGCAAACACAATACCAGATATGGTAGTAGACAAAACTTGGGATTGGGTCACAATGCTTATATATACATCTGCTCTAAATATCAGGATCAACCGGAAAGCAGTTTGGCTATTATAGGCAAGACCACGAGACAGAAAATTTGCAGACCGAGGCTAACATACGGTGAATATATAGAAAATCTCAGGAGTGTGAGGATTGTTCTAGGCAGAAATAAGAATAGGACTAAGGAAGATTTAAGAAGTGGTGTGAGGTTACTCCACTCCTTCCGGTATAAAGGTAATAGATAAAGTAAAAAATAAAGTTAATAGAATTTGTATTATGAAGACCATTCATATTAGTAATAATATTTTTTTTTTATTAGCAGCTTATCAATCTCTTCCTGCTTCCTCTTCTTCTTCAAAAAAAAAAGGTTTTTTTTTCATAACTTCTGCAAATGTATTTCCCATTTTAAATGTACTACTATTTCACTTTATTAAAGTTTATCTCCTTTAATTTTACTTTCCTTCTTTTTTATTACTCTCCTTTTACAACCGTCTTCTAAGTCAATGTATAAATGTTTTTTAAAAATTAAACTGATTCTATATCCATTCAAATTAGACAGTATTTTACATTTTTTTTCTTGTAATATTAAAATTTGGGTAATGCTACTGCTATGTTTCTCCTTGGTGTGGCCAATTGTGACATGTCCCGTGAGGGTAATATAAGTAAACTCCCATCATGCTCTTTTCAGTTGAAAGGGTCCTTGATTAGCTTTATTAGATCCCAGCTTTCGACTCCTACTCGCTCTTCAGAGATCAATAAACCCCCAATGGGTCCTTTTCAGTTGAGATTGTGGCCAAGCCAAACAGCGCCATATTGGCCATGCCCGTAAGTAAAACATTAGTAGTAGTAGTACCAACATTTATAATATAAAATTGACTGATTCGGGCACTAAATTAGATTTCGCAAACTAAGGAATTTTACTATTTTTTAATCAAATAAAGGCAAAAGTAACCTAAATAGCTTTCAAATCCAGGTTTATTGTGATAGTCGGTAACAAAATATACTCGCATTATAAGAATCCATGCTGCATTTTTTGTCTATTCAAACTCTTAAGTGACTCAGAAGCAATGACTTAGATTGTTAATGTTCAAAACAATATATCGTTTATAATTATAAATACAAATACTTTTACACAAACTATACACAGTATACACCAGTACATTATACAATAGTACAGTAAACAAAAAATATGGTATACAACGGCACCATTATTACATAGCATGGACAAAGGTTTAATATAGCAAAAAGGAACTACAAAAAGCAAATAATGCCAAAGAAAATAAATTAAATAAGATTTAAGGGTAAGGCATTAGAAGAAGGAAAGAATAATATTCCTTAAATAATAATATCAATGGCAGATCACATATCACATTGTTAAGGTTGGTTTGTTGTGGCATTATTATAAAAATGTTTCTATTGCAGTTGAAATTACTTGTTACTTGTTGAAGATGAAACAAGTGCATTCTAGTTTCATAAAATGACAATATTGTAAAAATTAAAAATGTTAAATGAAATATAGATATAATTTCATTTTACATTTTATTAATATATCATTCAATTAAAGCAACAATTATAACAATCTAAATGTAAAATGTAGTATGAATTACCTTTCTAACAGAAGGCTGAAGAAGCATCAATTCATTAAAAAGCATCTTTCCCCTTAATTATACTTCTTATTAATGTGTACACCTCAATTGATCTATAGAAGTTTGGTTCGATTAGCCAATCAGCAAGGAACGCCAAAGGAAGTAGACATTTTTTTATAAACAATGGTGCAAAGTTAAGAATACTTAACATTCAAACTTGATTCATTCCAGATGTAGTTTCACGCAAAATAGAACGAATCTAAAGAATACATATTAAAACCATCAGTGTTTATTAACTTTAAGTAAAACTTAGTGGATCTTACTTTTTAAAAGTTTTGTTAACTCTATCAGGTGCGGTCCGGGGGGGGGGGGGGGGTAAATGGTACGTAAATGGTCCTCAGGTCCCCAGTAATTTCTTTAAGCTGCCTAACTTAAAGAATAAGGGCCTGAGTTTTTTAAAAAGTATTTTTGCTAGAAGACAAATAGAGTGAGGTGATTTGTAATAAGTTTTCAGACTTTTTGGATTGCTCTTGTGGACCAACAGATTCTAGTTATGTTTTAGTTCCAGTCTATCTAGTCAGCATTTTTTTCCTAAAATAAAAAGGAGACAATAAAAGTTATTAAGCCGAATATAATACTCGATTAATTATATTTTTAACATATATATTTAGAAAATCTCAGCCTTTATTAGTGTTCTATGATAATGGAAGGAACACAATGAGCCACAGAGGAAACTATTCAAGTGCTGTACTTTCTGTGTAATAGAAATCTCAATGACGAAAAAGTTTAACGATTGATAACACATATGAGTTAAGCAACCATTTAGGGGATATTAGGCAATTAAGTAAAATTGCAAAACGGGGATCACCACAGTACTTCAAGGTCAGAATAATACTTAATTTTATTTTATAGAACAGATATCTATGGCCATCGGGAGACCTCTTAGAGACTCTTGTGGACGATCTTTTTTACAGGACAGAGTTAAGAATCTCAGGGACAGAGAAAATTACTTATCAGCACTAGGTTTTTGGGACAGTCATTCGTCATAAGATATACATTTTTTTAAGACACGGATTTAAATCTTTTGAACTGAGAAAATACGATGTATGTACACGGGTGGATTCAGGGGAGGTCACTGGGTCAGGACCCCCCACCCCCCAATATTTTGGCATTTCAATTTTTTTGTATTTTTAAACGAATAATGCAATTAGGTAGTTACTAAGCTCTAAACATAACACGTTTGGTTGTTTAGATCGCAGTCCTTCTTAATACAAGTTAATAATCTCATGAAAAAATGGTGCTTTCAACTACTTGATCATGAGAAAAAGAGGTAATGACCCCCTCCCCCCCCCCCAAATTCATTCTGAATCGGCCCCTGTGTATGTATTTGGTCAATATTTAAGTAAGTATGAACTATAAGTGTTGCAACTACCAAGAAATGTATCCCACCAGCGTCCGATTTGGTTTGAATTGGTGATTGTAAGTAATAACCTTTAATTGCAGTGATGGAAAAAAGTATTTGCACATCACGTTTTTATGAATAAAATAATTCAAGGAAACAAAATACTTCGCTTTACTTTGCAAAAATGAAAAGTATATTTATTAATAACTCAAAAAACCTTTTTATAAAAAATATAAACACTCCATAATAAAACAAAAAAATAATACAATAAAAGTGCAATAATAATACAAAAAAAGTATTTGCACAGTTTGTCAACTATGACTAATAGCTCTGTTTATTTACATTTGCATTAGTCCTCCTGTGTCCATATGTTCGTTTTCTAACTTATCTCTAATCCTGTATTATTACAATATTCTCTGTTCTTTCAATCAGTTTCCTTCCGTCAATTATCATGCCAAAGAAAAGTGAATTGTATGCCGCGACTCGTGGAAAAATTGTTTTACTGAGGTATCATTAAAAAACACATCGCCAGATTGCCGATTTCTTGGTTTGGTTCATATGGTTCAACCGAAAACTGTGAACGTAAAGGGCGTCCGAAAATGTTAATTCCCAGGCTGAAGAGAATAATAAGAAAAGGAGCACTTAAAAACCCCTAGATAAGTTCTCGAGAGCAGGCTGCCACGGTCCAATCAACGTCTGGAGTCCAGGTTACTAGCAAAGCAATAAGATATGCCATAAATTCGGAAAGGCTCCATGGTAGAGTAACGAAAAAGAAGCCATACATCAGTGAAACAAAACTCAAAAAAGGCCTTGCTTTTGCTAGGGAATAAGTAAAGAAACCTTTAACCTTTTTGGGAAATGTCGTCTTTTCTGACGAAAGCAAGTTTAATTTGTTTGATTCAGATAGTCGGAGGACGATTTGGCGACGTCATAAATGAGCAAAATGTTTCAGTGACTGTAAAGCATGGTGGAGGGCATGTTATGGTTAGGGAGTAGGAAATGTAGTGAGTATTGAAGGCAATTTAAAAGCAGAAGGCTATGTTAACATTTTGCGCCGTAATTTGCGTGATAGTGTCGAAAAAATGGGAGTCCAGGATAATTATCACTTCCAGCAGGACAACGACCCAAAACATACTGCGAGGAAAACAAAGGAGGGGTTATTATTTAACGTTCCAAGATAGCTCCACACTCCTACTCAGTCGCCAGATATAAATATAATTGAAAATCTATGGCACACCTAGACCAAAATGTAAGAAAACACCATATCACAGGAGGACATGACCTTAAACAACTTCTGGTTCAATAATGGGAACAAATCAACCTAGATTTAATTGATAACCTGGTACATTCAATGCCCAGGCGTCTACAAGCAATTATTGATTTGAATCGCCTCTTTAAAAAATATTAAAACTAATAAAATTGTGTTTTACCCTGTAAATATGGAAGTGTGCAAATACTTTTTTCCAAGCACTTTTATGGTATTATTTTTTCGTTAATTATGAAGTCTTTTTATTTTTTTTTTTTTTTTATAAAAGGTTTTTTTGAGTTATTAATAAATATACTTTTCATTTTTGCAAAGTAAAGGGTAATATTTTGTTTCTTGGAATTCATTTATTCATAAATACGTGATGTGCAAATACTTTTTTCCATCACTGTACTTACAACAAGAACAACACCCACAAATTCTCGAGAAAAAAATCGAGAAGTTCGGATGAAAGCAAAAAAATTGATGATTGGTTTTGAAAAAAGGCAAGAAAATTATTTTAAATACCAAAATTATGATTTTTTCAGAAACATAAAACTTATGTTCATCAAAATCCGAGCTGAGATTAGGTTTTGAAAACAACATTCTACTCCTCATTTAATGAAAAACGAAAATTCGTACTAAAGGATTTATCTTCCTAGTCCTGATTTACCGCAGTTTTCATTTTGGCTTCAACAAATAAAGCTGATAAATATAAATAAAATACGCATGGCGTAAACATTATAATGTTATCCAATATTTCTTAAGTAAATATTATTGTTAGATCAAATCCAATTGTCCAAGGAAGCTTTAACTAGTAAGCAAACACATGTGCAGATCCCGGTGTCATTACTCCCCCCCCCTCAAATATTGTTTTGTACTTTGAACAAATAATGCAATTTGATAGTTACTATGCCCTCAACATAACACTTTTGGTTGTTTAGTTCGCAGTCCTTCCTAATGCTAGGTAATAATCTCATCCAAAAATGGTGCTGTCAACGACTGATTATGATACAGGAGGGTCCTACCCCCCCCCCCAAATTAGTGATAAATCCGTCCCTGTGCACACACATATAATAGTGATGTATAATCAAGGGCGGATCCAGGGGGGGGTCAAGGGGTCATGACACCTCTAATATTTATGCTTTTCAATTTTTTTTTGTATTTTTAAGCGAATAATGTAATTAGGTAATTATTATGCCCTAAACATAAGGGTTCTTATTATCTTATCTTTATTTTAGCTTGTAACAAAATAAAGTAAACTATGATTTTTTTTTTTTTAAACAAAAATTCAGCTAAATGCTGAGGTTTAATGTAGGTTGTTACAATATTTACAATTTATTATAGGTTTAATAAGGCTTCAAGGAATGAGAGTCTTGGGAGATGAGCCAATATTGCTTAAAATCTTGCCTATCCTTTTCCATTCTTCTCTCTGCCTGGCCTCTGGGCCCCACCCAGAGTTTTCATTTCATTGTCCCAGCTATTTGAAGGCCTTCCCTTTTGCCCTTTAGTTTTCTTGGTCCGTTTAACAGGAATAGGTCAGTACAAGCAGAACCATTGCTTCCCAAAGCATGGGAAACCTTATTTGCCTTCATAAGGTCTTTTTATTTTAGGAGTGCCTTCCATGCTAAAGAGATGAAACCATCAGCCTTTGCTTCCCCAAAGTAATTCATCCATCACATGTTGGAGCACTAAAGTGGAATAATTTAGGAGATAAAATATCTCCCTGCTGTAACTCTCTATTTATCTTTATATAAACTGAAACCCAGTATATGAAAAATGAAGTTGAGGCACTTTTATAATTAGGGCTTCATGTATTTTAGATATTTCTACTGAGTCAAAAGCTTTTTCAAGGTCAATAAACAGAATTGGGAAGCAATATATTTTTGAATTTTTTATTAATTGTTTCAATGTTAGAATATTTTCTAACTTAACTAACTTAATTGTCTAACTAATTTTTCCTGATAGGTTTTGTTTGTATTGGTGAAAGATTGGAATCAAAAGTGGGATTTAACCAATTTGTTATTATTTTCATGAAGATTTTGTAAATTATTGAGAGAAGGCTTATTGGTCTATAATTTTTCAAGTCCTTTTTTGTACAGTATTATCATATTAGAGTTTGATCAAGATTTACATACAGTGGCAGTACTTCAACATTTATTAAACAAGTTGTGCAAATAATTTACTGCTGTGTTTTCTCCTCCTTTTACCTGTTCAAGTGTTATTCCACTCAGTCCTGGTGTTTGTTGCTGAGCTTTTCCTTTTTGCATTTCAGTGATTGCCTATTCTAGTTTTTCATTTATTATAGGACTCCAAGAATTAGTTTCATTACCTTTGTTGGAAAATTTGTTTGGAGCTTTTATAAGGATTTCTAAAAAAGTATTTCACTTCCTTCAATATTCCATTTTTTTTCCCGTACTTCTATACCTAAATTATTGTTTAGTGCTAATATTTTATTTTGCATTCTGCTTCTTTCATCTATTGAATTAGCTTTTAAAGAAGTTAGTTTTTCCTTTTAAAACCTCTTCAAAATTATTTATCAAATAGAATTTTGATGTTTTAGTTTCCATACTTCTCATTGAAGGCTTTGCTTTAGTTTTAACTTTACCATGTAATATTTTAATCTTAGCACTAACAGCTCTATGGTCAATAGCCATATCAATGTTTTAAAATGATATAGTCTATTTCATGGTTGTCCTATTGTTATCCATGTCCATTTAAGCTCATCCATTTTTTAAAAGAATGTATTCATTATGTACAGGCTATTACTTTTAACAAACTCCAAAAGCCTTTCCCCTCTTTCATATCTGTTTCCAAAGCCAAACTGACCAATTCCACAAGAAACTTCGTCCCTTTCAACTTTAGCATTGAAGTTACTGCAAGGATCTTCAATGATTAGTGATATAAATCTTCTACTTCTAAATCAACTGCAGTACTTGTGGGAGCATACACCTGTATTTTTTTCAAAAAATATTTAATTTAATGACAACACATTTTAATGATATTCAGTGTTTAAATCCTTAGTAAGTTTTATGTTCCAATTTCTCTTCGAATTTAAAATAAATCCAGTTCCTTTTATTTCTCCTTCTTTTCCATTATAATAGAATGTTGATCCATCTTCTAATGTGAAACATTTTTCTCCTTCCCTTCTGACTTCTGCAAGCCCGATAATATTTCAATCAATATGTATTAGTTCCTCAAGTAGTTCAACTAATCTTGACTCCACTTTCAAGGTGCGGCATTTATAAGTGATAATATTCCATACAAGTTTTTTCTTATAATTTCCTTTTACCTTTTCTTTTATTGCTAATTATCTATTTTATTTTTTGGTCTATCTTGTTTGTTTTTTTAAATCTCTTGGTTGATAAAGTTTCCTTTGTTTACATCTATCTGAGAGAGTGAAGTTCTCCATCCCATAACAATTTATCTTATCTTAAAGAAGTCTAATTTCTTTGTCTTTAGGAGGTATGAAAAAAGTTAACTTCTTTCTTTTCTTACTTGAAAAGGAAAGTCTTGTTTAATTTTTATTATTACTAATTTGTTTTCACCTTAAAATTTCGGTTTTTAAAAATACAGAATTTAATTCAACTCAAATTGTTTTGTTTTTTCATTTTGTTTATCTTTGCCCAGTCTTTTTACAATCTCTATATTAAAATAAAGATAGCCAAAATTCAAGGGGTTAAAGATTTCTTTCACTTCATGAACTATTGCAGGATAGCTAGTTCTTTGGTAAACCAAATATTATTAATTTATATTAATTTAATCATTATCGTGGATGACCACTCTTGTTTTTAAATTATTTTAAATAATTGATTTTTGAAGAGAAAAGATTTAGCTCCGCCGGGAATCGAACCCGGGTCTTCTGCGTGACATGCGCGGTATGCTTATCCATTACACCACGGAGTCGCTTCCAAAACGATAATGATTAAATTAATATAAAATAATTTAAAAATTGACGAAAGTCAAGAGATGCCCAAAAGTTGGACAAGAATTTGTCCACCTCCCGTAAATACTCGCAAAATTTGCGAGATCGTGGGAGAGGTGTCAGTGAAGAGGAAAGATTTGGCACCGTTTGGAAGCGACTCCGTGGTGTAATGGATAAGCATACCGCGCATGTCACGCGGAAGACCCGGGTTCGATTCCCGGCGGAGCCAAATCTTTTCTCTTCAAAAATAAATTATTTAAGATAATTTAAAAACAAGAGTGGTCATCCACGATAATGATTAAATTAATATAAAATAATTTAAAAATTGACGAAAGTCAAGAGATGCCCAAAAGTTGGAAAAAAATTTGTCCACCTCCCGTAAATACTCGCAAAATTTGCGAGATCGTGGGAGAGGTGTCAGTGAAGAGGAAGGATTTGGCACCGTTTGGAAGTGACTCCGTGGTGTAATGGATAAGCATACCGCCATGTCGATTCCCGGCGGAGCCAAATCTTTTCTCTTCAAAAATAAATTATTCAAATATTATTAAGTTACAGTTCCTTTTATCTTTTTTTGCAAAAGACTTTAATTTGTCAACGTCCTCTTTTATGGTTTTAATTTCAGTTTTTAAATCAGATGAGAGGTTAGATTTTATTTTGCAATTTCTGATTCTAAAGAATCAAGTTTATTCAATTTTGATAGATCAATTTCATTCAGTTTTTGTTCCATTTTAAAAGGAGGATGTTCTACTATTACAACTGATAATTTTTTGAAAGACCAATCAAGCATTAAGCTATCTCATCATTTGACCTAGCTCAACAGTTTTCAGGTTACCTATTGTAACTTTAAGGCACTGACACTTGATTTACCCTTGAAGTAAGCCAAAACTTACACTTTGCGCTAGTTTTGGTAAGATATTTGTTTTAAATTATTGTTTTCAGAACAGCACAATGTAATCACCACTATAACCGGTTGCAACCTCCTTGAAGCCCAAATGTGTTGAAATATCAAATGTATCTTAGGGAACAGACAGCCTTGATGTTTTCACTCAATCACCTCCAACAGCAGGGAAACATATTGTTAGAATTGTTGAGTAAACACATTGTTAGAAAAATGAATTACATCGGTATGGCAATAAACTAATTTTGTTAGCGAGTAAAAAAAAAAAAAAAGACTGTTTTATACCGAATCAAAAGACATGCATTGAGCAGGAGGTCAGAAAATCTGCTTGGACACAACCAGCCTCTACAAAGAGGCTAAAAGTAAATAGTTAATTTTGAAAAACTTATGGTTATGTTAGTGATTTTTATCACCTCGCCTGCACAAATGCTTCCTGGCCAATAAATGATACTTCCTACTGGAACCAAGACTTCATTGTTTATAGAGGTGCAATAGTGGTTTATAGTTTTTAAGTGTAGAAATAGTGATGACACTTAGCTGTGAATTCTGATCAGGAATAAAGGACCGGTTATAATTTAAATAAAGGAAGGAATATAACACTTCCTGCCCCTGAATAGCAAATCCATGAATATAGATATAGATGAATATAGACCGATCCGATCTTCATCAGCCCTTGAGCCTGAAAGAGGCGATGGGAAGGGCACAGCCCAATTGGCCCAAAAGGGATTGGTTATAGAGCTATGGATAGCCTGCTGCTGAACTGATTGGGTGAATCTATATAGGAAGGGTGTTTTTCCAGAAGCAATGTATATCTGAAAGAATACCTTATGTAGGTGTGTGTAAATAATTATATAGAAAAGAATTGCCTCTACCCATTGCCTTCTGTAGCTTTATAGACGAGATATTAATAAATATCTAACATCTTTGTATGTTATTACATTATATGTCTAAGACAACATGATTATTTCTGCAAATTTGTTTTAACCTGGAACAATTTTGATTTTTACTACTTTAGTTGAGTATAATCAATGATAGAAAGAGGCACCACTAGTAAGTTGTTTTTAGTAAAAACGTTGTAGCATCCCTGACATACTGTACTACCACAAATATTAATTTCAGTTTCATAACATTAAAGATAATTTTTAAAAAATAATACTTGATTGGAGAGAAATATATTTTAAATATACACTATTAAAACACTAAAAACAACCTCAACAATATTCAAAAGGTTTTTTGTCCTTTATTAATGAATAAGAGATAGAATAAAATATATATTTATTTATAAACACAATTCATATAACAAATGCCACAACACGTTTAAATATATATGTCTATAATATAAATACAGCCTTCCTCATTTATCAGCTATTTCTCATAGTTCATAAACTTTATAAACTACAAAAATAATATCATTACGTTAATTTATTTATTTGAATTCGTGGAAGTTTACAGATCTATATAATATTCATCTAATTTTATTTTTTTATCATTATCATTTTTTAATAATAACTATTATTACTTTATTTCATTAGATATTCTATATTACAATTATACAATATATAATAGCCCTAATTAAGTAATTTCTTAAATCAAAAGAATATTAATAAAATATAATTTCAATTCCCCTCTCCCTTTTCATGTTTAGAATTAAAATACTAAAAAATTATACTGGTAATATAAAAGTACTGAGAAGTGACTTGTTTTAGAAAAAAAAAATATTTGTACAAGGAATGTGGTAACATTTACAAAAAACAAAAACAAAATAACTTTTATCATAACTTTTGTACTATATCATATTTTTTCTTGAAATCAATGGTCTGATCTTTCTTAGGATCATACTTCTTTTTTGCTGCAAGTTGAGCCCGCAATTCTTTTGCTGTCATGTTCAAATTCAAACTATTATTTTGGTTGTTAAGATCATTAGGATTGATGTCATCATTTTGATTCATTTCTTCACTAGGAGAGTTGTCCAAAGAAGTTTGCATATTCTGGAAACAAAGAAATAAGTAACATCCTTGATAAGTTATATCCAGGCAATTATGAAAATGAGTATAAATTATTAGGAAATAAGATTGTTTGGATTCATTTGTTCTAAAGGCTAACATAAAAAAAAAAGGCATGCTTGTATTCTGTAACATGCACCGTAAATATCGAAACATTTTAGCTTCCTTACTATGCATATACTGTGCTTCCTTTATTACAAATACAAAAATGAGTTAAGTAGAATTAGAAAACAAATTGGCAATAATTGCTATTATTATTAGAGATTTTATTGTTTTAATGGCTTTATTTTTATCCCTATATGACTATCCGAGGTTTTTCCTTTCGGTGGAGTTGTGCTAAGGTTGGAGGGGGGGGGGGGTGATAAATGATCAACTCCAAAGGTGTTTTTGCGTTGGACCATTATATCCTATGAAGTATTCAAAATGTTGAAAAAATGTTCTTATAAAGAGTTATCGGCTATTCAATTCTGCATTAAATGAGACCAGATACATGTTTTTTGGACCACCATTCCCGTTTTAGAGCTCATTAAAGAAAGAGAAATTTTACTTTTTTTTAAAGAGGGTTAATTTTACTAAGAGTAGTTCAAAAATTTCACCTATGAAAGGTGTCATTAATCAAAGAATTTATTTCTCTACAAATTGTGTATGGACTAATTTATTGATGTATGCATTAGTTTAGGTTAGGTTATATTACTAAAAACCAGTAGTACAATGAAAACTTCAGTTTTTAAACTTGTTCATAAAAATGTATTATAAGCTAAACTAACCCATATATCAATCAAATCGTTCATACAAAAGTTAAAAAGTAATAAATCTTGCATGAAAGTTGAATTTTTTGAACTACCCATTTCCCCAACTACCCAAAGTAAAGTGAAACTTTTTCATAAAAAAGTAAATTTGTCTAAGTTCGATAAGCTCTAAAATAGGAATGGATGGTCCAAAAAACATACGTCTCGCATCTGGTCTCATTGAAAAGAAAGTTTGAATGAATGAATTTAGCCTTTATCATAATAAGTAAAAATAAAAACAAAATAATGGTTTACAAAAATAATACATACTTATTTACAAAGTACACTAATACTGTGGCTACAATAACAAGAAGAAATAATAAAGCTCTTCTGGTTGAAAAATAAATAATAATTAATTTAATAGTAAAGTATTAGGTTATTTATATCAGAAAATTGATTCGTTGTGCTCTCTTTTCATATACAATTTCTTCTCTTGGCGATGAGTAACAGTGTTGGTTGAAAGCTTGCTTATATAGAAACAGGAGTTATGACTATTGATTCTTCTACCTCTTGCAGATATAATACTTGAGTTGTATTAGGATAGTTGGTTTGATACAGTCTATGTCTGAATCTTGTTCCAATCTGTTGATATTAAGTTCTAAGTTCGAAACATCTGATGAAAAAAGGAAAGTTAATTCAATATAAGGGTTGTATTGCTTCAAACCAACAGGTTATAAGAATGATACCCAACTCAAATGTAATTCAAGTTCTAAGGTTCTTTGGAAGGCCTCATGATCATCAAATTCTACAATATTTGGTTTTAATGTTTTTGATATTAGAAATCCCACTCCATATTGGCCATTTTCCAAGTGGCACTGGCTTAACTAGCACGTGACAAATGCCACGGGCCTCCGTCTAAGGGGGTGCCTCGCGTTAGTGACAGAATTTTTTTTCTTATAGTTACTTTTTTCGTATTCCTAATTTTAAAAACAAGTCTACTTCCCAATTTAATTTTACTAGGTGAGGTCTCCGTTTCTAGTTGGCTCCTCTAAATTTATATCTCTACTTCATATTTTAGCAAATAATGGTTGCTGGCTTATGGAGCCACTGGCAAAGATGGTTTCTCTATGTCGTTTACATTGATATGCCTGTATATATACTTTATATGTTTATGTAATATTACTTTGTATGTATATGTACGCGTTTATAGATGGATCTTCGAAGTTCAAATAATTCATATATTTGTAGTGTAATTTAATTTATTTCATTTGATCTGATAAATAGCATTTGCCTGTTGAATTATTTATAGGCAAAGAGTTAAGGGTACCCATTTTAACTTTGTAAATTTGATTTTCACCCAGTATTTTAATAAATCTGCAAACATCAGTAAATTTCATTTATTTTTCATACTGCCTTATTGCGTTTTATTTCTATAAAGTAAAAGTTAAGCAACTCAGGGTTTCAAACTATTCGAGTATATTTACAGCATAAAATAATAACGAAAATTAGCATACAGCCACATTTTTAAAGATATGACATATAGCTACATTTTTAAATTTTGAGCAAGAAGTTTACAGGGGCCGAAACATTTTTCCCGCCTAGGGCCTCCAGAGAGAAGAGGTATACATAAGTATTCCACTGTCCCTTCCTGTAATTCTAGTATTTTTCCTTCTTATTTTTGAAATCCCTAGTATGCCCCAATTGATCTTATTTAAGACATTTCCCAATTCAATTATTCTGTCTTCACTTAAAAGCAGGGTTTGAAATTAACTCTTATTCATTAATAGTCTTCTCATTTAATTTCGGTGCCAATTTAATTTTTTAAGGTTAATAGAAGCCGTAGGTCACCAAATATATCATATATTTATTTAAGTATATAATCCATGACGTTTCGGCCTCAATGTGCCATTCTCAAAAGACAAAAACTAAAAATATTAAATAAAACATTAATTAAATTTAATAACAATTGATATTAAAAAAATTTTCTATACACATTTTTATTTTATAAATACCTTTATGCACATAGTCAAACAATTTATCCTTCTAAAAGAATTAGTCAATATTTTAAAATCCATATGTCAAATATCAATCAGAATAACCGCCACGTCTAACATCGTCAACTAGCTAGGAACAACTGACAAAGAATAAGTACGGCAGGGGTGGGGTAAAACTATTGCTCTATTGTATTATTATCCATAGTCTTTTTTTTGGATATTAATTTTATGTATAATACTTGCGTAAAATGTGCTCAAATTTTCTACGTCTGTATGGTTGTTCACCGAATTCTGAATATTTTTTGAAATGTATATAGCTTCTTTAATTTTTCTTTTATTAGGATTATTTTCTTTATGTATTATTGAGGCATTTTTAAAATCAAATTCATGTTTATTTATATATGTATGTTGTGATAGACCAGTTGCAAATTTTGATTTAGTTGTTTTTGCTTTACAATTTTGTTTGTGTTGTTGTATTCTTCGTTCTAACCATTGTGATGTTTGTCCAATATATGATTTATTTTCACAATTTTTGCACTTAACTTTATAAATCACATTAGTTAATCTATCTTTCGGAATATTATCTTTCGTTTTTGTAAATAATTTATCTAGTTTATTTATTGGTTTTTTTCCAAATTTTATTTCATTCAAATCATATTTTTTTAAAGTTTTTTCTATTTTATTGGTCAAACTATCTATATATGTAATCGAAAAAAACTTTTTGGGATAAGGGTTATTGTTATCTTTTTGATTGTCTTTCAGATTATTATTTTTCTGAGTATGGTTAATCTTTTCTTTTTTAGTATCATTATTTTCATTTTTGAAGTAATCTGTTATTAGTTTCGTTCTATTAATGTTATTTTTATTCTTTTTGTTGTGTGTTTTAATATCGTTAGTGTTAAGGACCTCTATTATTTTATTATTTTTTGGACTACTTTTTATTATATTATTGTTTTTATACCATAATTTATTAATTATTCTTAAGGGATACCAATTTTCCAAAAGGATGTCATATATTTGCGATTTTACCTTCCTGATGTGTACATCATCCGTTAATAATTTAGCTCTCTCTATAAGATTTTTAGCGGTGTTCAATTTTTGATGTGGGGTATGATTGCTGTACCAGTTTAGGATTCGGTTACTCGTTATTGATTTTTTGCACCATTGTGTTTGCAATATACCATTTTCTGTTCTATTAATATTGATATCCAGGAATCTAATATTATTGTTTTTTTTCTATTTCTATTGTGAATTTTAGTTTTAGAAAGCTTGCTTATATAGAAACAGGAGTTATGACTTTTGATTCTTCTACCTCTTGCAGATATAATACTTGAGTTGTATTAGGATAGGTTTGATACAGTCTATGTCTGAATCTTGTTCCAATCTGTTGATATTAAGTTCTAAGTTCAAAACATCTGATGAAAAAAGGAAAGTTAATTCAATATAAGGGTTGTATTGCTTCAAACCAACAGGTTATAAGAATGATACCCAACTCAAATGTAATTCAAGTTCTAAGGTTCTTTGGAAGGCCTCATGATCATCAAATTCTACAATATTTGGTTTTAATGTTTTTGATATTAGAAATCCCACTCCATATTGGCCATTTTCCAAGTGGCACTGGCTTAACTAGCACGTGACAAATGCCACGGGCCTCCGTCTAAGGGGGTGCCTCGCGTTAGTGACAGAATTTTTTTTCTTATAGTTACTTTTTTCGTATTCCTAATTTTAAAAACAAGTCTACTTCCCAATTTAATTTTACTAGGTGAGGTCTCCGTTTCTAGTTGGCTCCTCTAAATTTATATCTCTACTTCATATTTTAGCAAATAATGGTTGCTAAAAATCTTATAGAGAGAGCTAAATTATTAACGGATGATGTACACATCAGGAAGGTAAAATCGCAAATATATGACATCCTTTTGGAAAATTGGTATCCCTTAAGAATAATTAATAAATTATGGTATAAAAACAATAATATAATAAAAAGTAGTCCAAAAAATAATAAAATAATAGAGGTCCTTAACACTAACGATATTAAAACACACAACAAAAAGAATAAAAATAACATTAATAGAACGAAACTAATAACAGATTACTTCAAAAATGAAAATAATGATACTAAAAAAGAAAACATAAACCATACTCAGAAAAATAATAATCTGAAAGACAATCAAAAAGATAACAATAACCCTTATCCCAAAAAGTTTTTTTCGATTACATATATAGATAGTTTGACCAATAAAATAGAAAAAACTTTAAAAAAATATGATTTGAATGAAATAAAATTTGGAAAAAAACCAATAAATAAACTAGATAAATTATTTACAAAAACGAAAGATAATATTCCGAAAGATAGATTAACTAATGTGATTTATAAAGTTAAGTGCAAAAATTGTGAAAATAAATCATATATTGGACAAACATCACAATGGTTAGAACGAAGAATACAACAACACAAACAAAATTGTAAAGCAAAAACAACTAAATCAAAATTTGCAACTGGTCTATCACAACATACATATATAAATAAACATGAATTTGATTTTAAAAATGCCTCAATAATACATAAAGAAAATAATCCTAATAAAAGAAAAATTAAAGAAGCTATATACATTTCAAAAAATATTCAGAATTCGGTGAACAACCATACAGACGTAGAAAATTTGAGCACATTTTACGCAAGTATTATACATAAAATTAATATCCAAAAAAAAGACTATGGATAATAATACAATAGAGCAATAGCCCACACCTGCCGTACTTATTCTTTGTCAGTCGTTCCTAGCTAGTTGACGATGTTAGACGTGGCGGTTATTCTGATTGATATTTGACATATGGATTTTAAAATATTGACTAATTCTTTTAGAAGGATAAATTGTTTGACTATGTGCATAAAGGTATTTATAAAATAAAAATGTGTATAGAAAATTTTTTTTAATATCAATTGTTATTAAATTTAATTAATGTTTTATTTAATATTTTTAGTTTTTGTCTTTTGAGAATGGCACATTGAGGCCGAAACGTCATGGATTATATACTTAAATAAATATATGATATATTTGGTGACCTACGGCTTCTATTAACCTTAAAAAATTAACTCTTATTTTCTGGGAAAGAGAATAAAAGTCAAATCAGGACTTTTATATTTATAATAAATAAATAAAAATCACATCATGACTTCTATATTTCGGACCAGAAAATAAAAGAATTTATTACCTTTTTTTATCGGATTTCTCCATATTGTTGTTCATTATTGGTTTAACTGTTTTTATGGAAATCTTATAGGATATAATAAATTACCTCATATCGATCTTAAGATTGATTATTAGATTATAAAGGCTGCTGATAATGAAAAAAATAATCGATATACAACCTCAAGCTCCCTCAGGTATCCATTGCAACTTATCCGATAATTACAATATTGGGGTCGATTTCTAGGTTAATTGGGGTGCTGGTTCTGAAAATGACATCGATTTTTCGATTACGCGCTCAGGTATCGATTTATTTCAAGTTACGCGATATAAATAATATTGGGGTCCAATCATAGGTTATTTGAGGTGCTGAATTTGAAAATGATATAGATTTTTGTATTACGCGCTCATGTATCGATTTATTTTAACTTACGCGATATAAACGACATTGGGGTCTACTCGTAGGTTATTTGAGGTGCTGAATTTGAAAATAATGTCGATTTTCGGCTTACGCACTCAGGTATCGATTTATTTCAACATACGCGATATAAACGATATTAGGGTCCACTCATAGGTTATTTGAGGTGCTGAATTTGAAAATGATATCGATTTTTGTATTACGCGCTCATGTATCGATTTATTTTAACTTACGCGATATAAACGATATTGGGGTCCACTCATAGGATATTCGAGGTGCTGAATTTGAAAATGATATCGATGTTTGGATAACGTGCTCAGGTATCGATTTATTACAACTTACGCGATATAAATGATATTGGGGTCCACTCATAGGTTGTTACAGGTGCTGAATTTGAAAATGATATCGATTTTTTGATTATGCGCTCAGGTATCGATTTATCTCAACTTACGCGATATAAACGACATTGGGGGTCTACTCGTAGGTTATTTGAGGTGCTGAAT
Source organism: Aelia acuminata (assembly GCA_911387785.2). Taxonomy (NCBI): domain Eukaryota; kingdom Metazoa; phylum Arthropoda; class Insecta; order Hemiptera; family Pentatomidae; genus Aelia; species Aelia acuminata. Next base: position 54,820,266 of record OU426980.1, on the reverse strand, counting down.
TTGAAAATAATGTCGATTTTCGGATTACGCACTCAGGTATCGATTTAATACTACTTAAGGGATATCAACGATATGAAAATCGGCATTAGGTTATGGAAGGTGCTGAATAGTGAAATAATATAATTTTTATGATTAGGCGCTCAGGTATCGATATATTACAACCTACACGACGATAACGATATTGTGGTCATAAGTTGCATATATTTTAAATATTTTTATAAAATTAGTCATTTGCAAATATTTTATATCGTGTATGTTGAAATAAATCGATACCTGCGCGTAATCCAAAAATCGCTATCATTTTCTAATTCAGCACCTCAAATATCCTATGAGCGGACCCCCAATATCGTTTATATCGCGTAAGTTAAAATAAATCGATAAATGAGGGCGTAATCCAAAAATCGATATCATTTTCAAATTCAGCACCTCAAATAACCTAGGAGTGGACCCCAATATCGTTTATATCGCGTATGTTAAAATAAATCGATACCTGAGCGCGTAATCAAAAATCCATATCATTTTCAAATTCAGCACCTCAAATAACTTATGATTGGACCCCAATATCATTTATATCGCGTAACTTGAAATAAATCGATACCTGAGCGCGTAATCGAAAAATTTTCAGAATCAGCACCCCAATTAACCTAGAAATCGACCCCAATATATATCGGATAAGTTGCAATGGATACCTGAGCGAGCCTGAGGTTGTATATCGATTTTTTTTTTCATTATCAGCAGCCTTTATAATCTAATAATCGATCTTAAGATCGATATGAGGTAATTTATTATACCCTATAAGATTTCCATAAAAACGGTTAAACCAATAATGAACAACAATATGGAGAAATCCGATAAAAAAGCTAATAAATTCGTCCTTAAATAATGAAAATCAAGCTTTGAATCTTGTATAAGGTATCACTGTGATAAAGATCATATCAGGACTTTTATTTTCTGGACCGAAATATAAAAGTCATGATGTGATTTTTATTTATTTATTATAAATATAAAAGTCCTGATTTTATATGTGCCACTTTTATGATATTGTGAATACTGTGTGAGAAGCAATTATACTATAGCAAAACAATGCCTTTAGCTGATTTTTAGATAAATCAGCTATACTTGCTTTTTGGTTTTATTCCACTGAATTAATAATGAATATTTTTATTTTAGTTAAGATTCAGTCATAATATGTAAACATCACCATTTTCATAATGAAATAAAAATTATTAATTTTTAAATTAAAATTATTTTTAAACAATTTAATGTGAAGAGAAAAGACGCCATGGCCAGGACTCAACCAGGGTCACCTTAATACTAATGTTGAGCCTTACCAATATTTCTAAAGTTTGACTTTTCATTCACAAATAAGAATTTTTTGGTAGATAATTATTTACTCGTCACCCTGTGTATAACCCTGATTGGAGGGAAATCCAAGTTAAATCAGTGTGGTCTATACCGAGGTACTGAAAGATTCTCTGTGATAAGCTCTCATTGAAGTTCAATTATTGTGATTCACAGTGGTTATTTTGTACTAAATTATACACTAGTGCAATCTTTAAAGCTTCCTAGTTGAACCAGAGTTGCTGAAAGTGTGCTCAACTGACACCTTGTGAAGAAATAAGAGAGGAAAGCTGTCAGTATTTTAATTGAGTAAGAGGTTAGTGAACATTATCAGCTGTTGTGTAGGAAAAGAGAGCGCATTGCTAGTTCTGTCAGCTTCAATCCCTACTATCTATTGATATCCAGTGCCTCCTAAGCTCTACTGGGGTCACGTTCGCTTTCTATAAGCTTATTTTTGCTATATTTCTGTAAAGTATAAGAACAAATAATCATGGTTAACTGCAAATTATTAAAAACTATGATTTGCTCCACAGCGACTTGCCTAGCAATTTTCCACAGAAAATGTCTAAACATGGAAGAAAAATAGATAGAAGCCTTAAAAAAGATAGGAAACAATGGTGATGCCAAAAATGTGAGAAGACTCAAAAGAACAGCCCACCCAGCGAAAGAAGCATGGGCTCGCAACAAATTGTGGATTCTACATTGCAGATGCTGATCACCACAATTAAGGAATTAACCGCAGGTGTCAAAGGCCTAAAAAGCCTGGTGGATGCAAATGCCGGGGAACTGAGTCAATTAAAACTATCGGTAGAAATGCAGGCCTCTATAACATTCCAGATCTCGGACCACATGAAAACTATTGAGTTGCTCATAGAGGCCCAGAACTCAAAGATAGACGCCTAGTTCTGGTAAATACAAACCTAAAGTCCCGTATTTCGGAGCTGGAATTGAAGCTGAACAGATCCGATCAGCAGCACTAGCACAACAGTCAGAACTGCCAAGATAAGGGGGATACCTGTTAGATCAGGAGAAACGCCAATGGGCCTTCTGATGAATGTAAGTGCAGCTCTGGGGCTGAACCTGAGGGTGGATAAAATGGATTACATGGAAAGAGTTAGGACGAGGCAGGATGATACACCTGGCCAACTGGTAGCCAGATTCGTTCGTCAATATCTAAGAGATAAGCTGATCAGAGACTTTCCTACCTGTCACCTGGGCTGGCAGGAAAATGACGCCCACAAGATATACCTCAGCGAAGCGATGACCACTACTAATAGGCACCTATACTGGCTAGCGCGACAAATGAAAGCGGCAGGCAAAATAAAGTATTTCTGGTTTAATGGGGGCCGGGTGAAGTGTCAGCGAGGTGACGGTCAGCCCATGGTCATTATCAACTCAACCTCCACGTTTTCGAATGACTTTGCAGCGCTGGTTTCCTGATCTCAGCCCTTCACATGCAGGCAGCTTTATTCAGTTTTTTTCTTTTTACTTTTTCTTTTACTTATCATAACTTTCATTTATCAATTAATTATTTTTTCCCTTGCCATAATTCAAGCTTAGACTGTAGTTTCGGCTTGCCCAACTTTAACTTAATTTTTTAACGATTACTTATTATGCTCTCTACTTAAATAATCTTTCTATTTCATCAAGGATGTTGTATTCCATTTCAGTGATCCAGTATGTTTCAGATCAATCCAATAATACTCCACCATTTAACCCCTCCCTACCTCATATCTCAGTCTCCCACCCCATATGACCAATGTTCATAGGATACTTCTAGCCTGCCATGTTAACGCTCAGTCCCTCCTAGCCCAAATAGATGAATTCCAAGATTTTTCCCCCCACAATTTTTACCATATAATTGCTATCTCCGAAACTTGGTTGAAACCAGCTATCCTATCCTCTCAAACTACACCCTAATCCGTCATGATAGAGTGGATAGGACTGGTGGAGTAGTCTTTGTCCAGGTTTGCCTTGCCCATTTTACTTTGAAGTCGGGGGTACTGGATAAGGATTGTTGGAAGTAGTTGGATTAGGCGCGGCGTATTGAGGATTGAGTGCTATTTCGGAGGAGCTTGAAGGTGGTATAATCTTCAAGAAGTCGGGTGCGCTTCAATCTTCCTCTCTTCGTTTCATGAAATCCCTTAGCATAGGTGGTAGCCAGGGTGCTGGAGGAAGGGAATTGAGAGGAGCGTGATGATCTAGGATGGTAAGGAGTTGAGTTTGAGGTAAATATTACCTTTACATGAAACGAAGAGACGCAGCTAGACGAAGATCAAAACCAATCAATTCCTATTTCAGCCGATGCACTCAATCCTCACTTAAGTCTCCAACACTCTCATCCTCTCCAAGCACTAACGCCGGTTCTTGTAAACCCCAACAACTTTTTTTTCCCCATATTAACCCTGACGACCTGCTCAAATCCATTCGTTAATCCCAAACAAATGATTTCGTGCCAGATAACATCCCAGTTAAATTGATTAAAGCCTCACTTCCTTTCATTCTCCCTATCCTTTATCATATCTACAACTTTTCGCAGCAATGTTCCACTTTTCCCAGTACCTGGAAAACTGCTCTTGTACGCCTACTGAAAAAACCTCCAATCCAGAAATCCTCAATAATTTCTGTCCCATCTCCCTCTTATCTAACCTATCCAAACCTTTGGAACGTTTAGTTCAGTCACAACTATCCCAATATCCTGAGCAAAACAGGCCTGATCATTCCATTCACTCCGCCCTCATTAAAATTTCCCAAGACCTCCACACAGCTATAGGCCAAAAGAAACTCACTATCCTTATTCTCCTCAACTTAACCAAAGCCTTTGACTCAGTGGACTAGCACATCCTTCTAAGCAAACTTAAAAAACTTCCACATGTCTTCTAATGCCCTTCTCTGGTTCCAATCTTTCCTCACAAGCCTCTACCAATGTCTAAAGGCGTAGCTTAGGGTTCCTCTTTATCCCCAACCCTTTTTTCTATCTATATCAATGACCTTCCATCCTCCATCCATCACTGTCAATACCATCTATATGCAGATTACGTCCAGATTTACCTCTCCTTTGACCGTGCTGATTCCTCTGGTGCCATCCTAAAACTCCAGGAAGATATCAACAGAATATGTGCTTATGCAGACCTCAACAAACTCACTCTGAACGCCGAGAAGACAAAAGCCATTTTGATTGGATCTCCCTCTCTCCTCAAATCTAGTCCTGAACAACTCATCTATCTCATTCGACAATTCTGTTAAAAACCTAGGTGTTACCTTTGATCAATCTCTCTCTTGGAAACCACATATCTTACAAATTTCCCGTCGTACTATCTCTACTCTGAAACAGTTCAACCCTCTACGATATCTTCTTCCATTGCAAACCCGCCAACTCCTAGTCTCCTCTGTCATCTTTCTCCACTTCGACGGCTGTATAGTGTATGGCGGATTGTTCTGGGAACTCGAAGCCAAACTTAAATGCCTAATGACTTGTACAATACGTTTTGTCTTTGGGATCCGAAGAGATACGCGTATAACCCAGTATTACGCCGAGTTGAAGTGGTACTGTGGTACCCTCCTGCCATCGTCGGTATTTACTGGCTTCCTTCTTATACCAGCCCATCCGAACTCATACTCAGACCCTCCTACATCCTGCAGAGCCTACAATTCAAATTCTCCATCCAATCCCGCCCAACTAGGTCCCGTACGTCTGATCTCTATCTTCCACCCCATCGAACTGATACTTATGAAAAATCCTTCATAATGCTAGACATATCCCTTTGGAAATCTATCCCCTCCAATATCCGACATGCTCCATTGACTTCCACTTTCAAATCCCTCCTGTTCGAGTTTCTATTCAACTGATCACTGAAGGGACACAACTGAGCTTTAGAAGCAACTCAGTTTATCATTGTCTCTACTAAAAAATATCTATTTATTTAGGTCATTTCAATTTATTTCGTTATCTCCATGTATCAGTCTTATTTCTTCCTCTTATTTTTCTTTCACCTATTATACTTAGAGATTATTGTCATGTAGGAATGCACTATCTTTGTTTCTGTTTTTTTTTTTTTTTTTATTTGTAAATAGTTTTTGTAAACTCTATTTGTAAATATTTAATATTATTCATGTACGGCCAACTGGCTAGATTACTGTATTATGTATGTTTAATTTTTTCTAAAGGTATATCAGTCCCAGGATAATAAAATTATTTTTCACTTAATTTTCTAACAGGTTTATGCCAAAATCAACCCCTTGCGCAACCGAATGGTATGGAAACAGAACTTTCTTACCCCAAAAGTTGGGGTAGTATATTTTAATTTTTCTTTTTATGTAAAAATGTCCAATAAAAAGAATAAGTATTTGAGATACAGTCGTCATTCTCGGAATTGATAATAGGAAGTGAACAATGTAAAATCTACTTCTTTACAGTTAAACACAGGGATTAATAAATTTATAAACACAGGGAGCTTGCCTGTCATAATGAATAATAAAAGTTTGTTTAACATCCCTTTATGCTACTATGGCTTATCAGACAATGCTACAGCGGGAGTCCTAAATTTCACTTATCCAGGTGCAATTAGAATAGGGATCTTTAATGAGTACCTGACATCTCACCAGTTGGGGACCTCTATTTTAATTCCATCTAAAAGACAGCACAGCAAAAGAATTTTTACTCCCATTAAATATTCCTAGGGCCACTTAGCAGGGTGACCTTCAGTGTATTATCTGACTCTGCTGACCACTAAACCACAGGTCACCCCAAATAAAAAAGTTATGACCTTGAAAAGAGCATTTAAAATGGAAGTCACATAAAATATTTAAAATTCTAGTTTCGCCTTCACATCATACAACTTCCACTTACACTTATTCTACTTTGAGGATAAATGATCATCTAAAGATGTAATGAAATAAAAGAAAAAAAAATATAGACGGTACAACTTATAAATTAAAGCAATTAATTGAAATTAATGTTAATATGGATCACTGTTCATTTCCTCTTAAGTAACAGTGAGGTAGCCTAGAAAGAAGGAGTGAAATAATAGTTTTTTATGGAGTAAATTTGAATTTATTACCAAATTGATAAAAATATTTTATTTACGTATATGAAATTTGTAATATCTTTATAGTGATTGACAGATGCATTGGTTCATCTGAAGATGGGAAGATAGGCTTTGAAAAATCATGCAATTTTTTAAAAATATATGCTAAATGATATGACAAGCTTCTTCTTCTACATGGTGCTACAATCCTGGGTGGGTCTTCGCCTCCTCAAAGAGCCCCGATTTTGTCCTGCTGCTCTCCAATTTCCAATCCTTAAGAGGCTTCATGAGTCAGATGCTACTCCATCAACCCATCTGAGCCTTGGCCTACCGGTTCGGCAGTGATGTGAAGGGCGGTGTCCACCACTTTCTTGGGATCTCGCCTTCTTCAATTTGAGCAACATGACCAGCCCAACTTAGTATCCCTAGCTTAATGGTCATAAAGCTCTCTGTTCCTCCTAATCCTCCATCCATCACCATCTCTGACTGGACCAACTATTCGTTGTAAAATTTTCCTTTCATAAATATTTAGATTGTTTTCATTGCTTTTCGACATGGTCCAGATTTGGGAATCATAGGTAAGAGCAGGACGTATTAGAGTTTTGTATATGAAATATAAAGACAATAATATAATAAATAAAAGGCCTTAGTGGGGAACACTATAAATAACTCATCAATTTTACAATAAAATAAATAGTTCAATTACCAACATAAGCTATTTAATTTTTTTTTCATAATAAACTTCTAATATCCCCCTTTTATCATCTTTCAATTATTTATTTTTTAAGTCGATTTTAGGCTGTATGATTGCAAACTCATAATTTTATTTTATATTGTTAGGTTCAATTTTAAAATTACAATAAACATTTTATTATAATTTATAACAGTGATCATGGGAAAACAGAACAATTGAATAATGAGAATGATAAGAGTAAAAGAAGAAGAATGAAAGAATTAAATAAGAAAAAGAACAAAAAAGAGAGAAAAAAAAAAAAGGAAAACATAGATTCATAAGGAATCTGTATTTTAATAAATAGGTAAACCTTTTTATTATAATTGCAGATGTCTGAGAATTGATAAGTATCCTGTGTATTGCAGCAACACAGTATTTCTTAAAAATTAAAGCAACTTAATTAAATGTAAATAAAGTAATTAACAATGTATATGATAACTATAAAATAAGTATTTGGGGTTTAAATAAGTTTAATTAAAGAATCATATAATTTTTTTTTTTAGATCTACTACTGTGACTTGTGCCCTATTTTAACAGGTCACGTAATTATAATATTAGCTAGCTTCTATTGTGTTCTTTTAAGTTAAAAAGGTTTATTTAATCCCAAAATTTAACTTTTGCTCCAAATGCTCTCTTAAAAAAGGTAGCGAACCTCTAACAGGTCCTTCTCAGTTGAGATTGGAGTAAACAACTCACTAAATGCCTCCACACTGGTCACGCCCTGATGCGAGTGCAGTTTTACCGTAATAAATCATATTATATCGAAAATTCAAATATCACAATAATTCATGCAAAATTAACTTAACTAATCCAGTGTTCTGGAAAAATTAGACACCTTAGATGCCCTAGTTAGACACTATAACAATACTAACAGAAAAAAATTACAAATCTAAGCTCATAAATAGAAAAATTAATAATTACAATTCAGCTCCTTTAAATTACAATAAAATATCGCAAAAAATGCATTTAAAAAAAAAAATTGTAAAATTTAATTAATGCATTTTTACAGACTGATATGTTATTCAAAATAGATAGGGAAGAATAAGTCTTCAATAATAGCAAAATGAGCAAGCCCTAGTTTCACTTAACAGCTGTAGCTATCATAAAACTGAGAAATGCCACCCATTTAACTCTTATCACTTCACATTATTAGATAAAAAAATGTAGTACAATAAATTACAGTAAAACAGTAGGAAGTCAAAACTAGTTCAGATCTATCTATTAAAAAAATACAAATACAAAGGATTTCCTTGAGTTGTATAATTTTTCACATGTAAGACCTAACAATACTTTTGAAAACGCATATTGTTAGATTAACAATCAATTGTTCTAAACTTATCAAAACTAATGATGGGGAAACCAAAATATCTCTTAATAATTTAAAGTAGTGTAACAAATGAATAACAATTGTACTAATCAACTTTTTTATCCCAAATGAACACTCATATTAGGAAAAAAATAATTAGAAGGTTCTATATATAGAATAATGTTCAAATAAAATTAAAGAAAGGAAGGCATCAGAGCAGTGAATCAACAAGTATCACAACATTTAAAAGTACAGAACAAGAAGAGTAATAAAAATAATGAATGAAAATATACAAATTCAAGTTGTTTTTACATAGCCATATTAATGCTCTAAGATTGAGTCAATATTTCTATAGCCATATTGTGAAATATTTACTTCAACTTCAACAGAGATTCATATAAATTTTTCAAGGTCATTAAAAAAACTTTGGAAACACTAATATTTGCATTCTTTAAATGATTCCCCACAAACTAATGAGGATAATAAATAAAAAAACAAAATCACAGTTATTGAATACCATTATGAAATTAGTGATTATTTAATGTAATGAAATCATGGCAGCAAGTAGGAGTGACAAAAATAAATTTTAAAAATAATGACCAACAGTATGAAACTTTAGAAGTATCACTGCTAAAATCACATTAAAAACAATTGGTTAAATAAGATCACATTTAATCTTGTGGATAAATAAACATAAAAAAAGTTACATAAAATCCAAACGAAAACTAACTGTTAATTTCCAAAAAGTATAGAGAAGAGGATAACAAGATATAATCAGAAAACACCCTTAGCCCACGCAGCAAACAAAACATATTGATCAACAAACATTCTACTTACTAACGCTCATTAAGAATGTTATATCCACTGAATAAGTATTTAATATGTTAGAGTTGTGAGAAAAGTAAACCATACCTCATTTTCAGAAGATTGGGCACTTTTGGTTGACTTTTGAGACTGTGTGTCTTCAGAATTTTTCATGTCATTAAATCCTATTTTTGAGGGATCAGGTGAATTTTGTAGATGGACAACAAAAGGCAAACTACTCTTCAAAACAATGTTTTTAGAGCGGTAATATTCATCTCCAGCAGCATCTATTACTAGGAGAGTAGTGACATGGGGAAGAGCTTTGATCCTCTGAACAACTTGTTTGTGATTTTCATTTGCAATATTAACAGAGTTAACTTCTATGATCCTGTCACCTTCCTTCAACCCAGCAGCTTCAGCAGGTGAACCTTCGTCAACTTTTCCAATGTATTGTCCAGGTTTTGTTTTTTCAGCATACAAATTAAAACCATACCCATCAAAGTTATCACATTTAAAGATTTGGCACAATCTAAGTGAATCAGCATACTGTTTCTCTTCCGACATTTGTGAAGAATATTACAACCACAATACCCTACTAATAAGAAATCAAAGAAACACTAAGAAAGTGGGGCTAGACGATAACGAATGATACAAGGATACACCTAGACATTCAAGTGTCCCTAAGAAATCTAAGAGCAACTTATAGTGACGTCATTCTGAATAAAGTATGTTCTATTACTTCTTCTACATTTACAGGTATTTCCTTTGTTAAGAAAATAGTATCATATTTTATAATTTTTATTTAGATCAACATTTAAAACAAAATTTTGGAGCGTTCTAATTTCTTTTTCTTTTCTTTTTTTTTTTTTTACAAATAAAATATTGTAATGAATATATCAAATAAAATATATTTATCAATCAATAGCAGATATGGTTAGCAACAAAAAGAACCTACATATATGTACATACCTGAAAATTAATGTTGTTTTAAATGAAAGAGATGCTGAAAAGTAAATACAAACTCGTAAAATTTCGAGCATAAGCATTGCAGCTAGTGTAAAAATGACTGAAACTTCTATAAAAGAGTTAATTTTTCGATTGTTATTGCTTAAATATAGGATTTATAGGGAATTAAAAACTGTTAATTATATGCCCACTAAATTTTATGTCGCATAAAAATAATTAATAAAACGCACAATCAAATAATTGAATGATATACTTAAACTATTCAAGATAAGAGTTAAAATATATGTAAATAAGAATATGAATGTGTAAAAGGTTGGAACAGTCATTGAAAATATTATTATTATTTTTTAATATAAATTATATAAATTAACGGTTTGTTGGCCAAATGTTATCTCCCAACATAAAAGAAAGGCATCTGGTCAATGATCAGAATTTTTTTCCTTTAATGTCCGAAAACTGTATTTTAGCATTTATTGTTTTCAAATGGCCACATTGGTATTCGATTACATTGTGGTCGGGTCTCTGAGATGGTGTTTTTAACTAATTTTGAATATTGCAGTGTCGATTCAGCCAGTTGTAAAGGGTGGGGAATGCAGGCCCCAGCCCTTCCCCTGGATCTTCCCATCAACTCTTTTACCTTTTTGTTCCCTTCCCACAAATAACATTAAACTTGTTTTGCATATAATTGGTTCTTTATATTACTTACTTACTTGTAATTAAGTTAAATTTTATCTTTATAACAAAACAATACCCAAAGGGAGGAGGGGCTGCAGCCCCACAGCCCTTCCACTGAATTTGCCTATGGCTTTATTTAAAACAGCTATCTTTTGGATTTTCAGGCCGTTTTTTAATCATTGGCCTTAGTAAAGACTGCTCTGTGATTCAGTATTAGGTGGAAGGGGTTACTTAAGGGTATTAATATATTTAATAAGCCTGCCGCAGGCTGAAACCAACCAAAGACGTTTTCTTTGGAAAGTAGTGGAATCACCTATGATTGCAAGAATTGGTCTTGCGTCGCAGGTGAGAGCAAACGCTTGAAAGATTACCAGGGAGCTATAAGAAGCCACTCCCCTGAAACCCCAATATCACGTGTTGGGGCGAGGTGCATTTCGCGATTGAAACGCAAGCCTTCTGCTCGCAAGGCTCCCCTCGCTGTTGCACCTCCCTGTCGATGAACAAAGCAGCATCATTTAAACCATTTCTACACACAGAGGGACATACAAAATGAATCGTTTGAGTTTCGGAGTTTAGACCGCCCAGATTTACTCGACAATTTCATTTCCCTTACGAAATTCGCAAAGTAAAGGAACCTAATAATTAGATGATCTTTGATTAATTATATTTTAGTTTAGAAACTTTAGTTCCATAATACATTTCTGAAGGCAATATAAACTGATTTTAGAGGAACAGTAATCGTTCTCGATTTCCAGAAAGGCATAAGACACAAACTTTACTATTTGTCGTAAAAACACCTCCTATCGATTCACCTTCACGATATATTAACAAGAAGCAAATCGCTGTAAAAAACAACCAAGCAGAAAAGTAAAGCTCGACTGTTGATGATATTAGGTCCCTTAAAAAAAGAAATAAGCAATAATGAATCGAAAATTACTGAGAACTTTCAAGTTTTGCATTACAGATGCAGATAACTTATGGAGATATACTAATAGAAGCATATAGATGTGGAAAAGTGTGGCGTTTAATTATCGAAACACGTCGATTTCTAATTTAAGTAAGTTCGTAAGTGAAAGTTGTGTGTTGCGTGCATCGCACCAGATTTTTATAAAATCGAAGCGCGTCTTATCAAAACGCAAACACATCACAAAGAATAATGAACTTCCTCTGTTACTCTTATACCATTATACAATTCCGGATTTTGAAGATCCACTTTTGTTTTCATTTAGCTCTATTTTACTTTCTCTCCCCGTAATGAATACAAAAATGACTCCTACTCAATGGAACTGTAAAGGGTTAATAACACTATTCAATTGCTTAAAAATAGTCATAAAGCCAATATTGCTCCTGAACGTAATTGATTTTTTTACAATATGTTTAACCAAGATAAAATCTTTTTACTTTTTATACTATGTATTACTTATCTAATAGACATGACATTTAAACTAATTTCTTGGAATTGTAATGGAGTTAAAAAACAATATAATGAAATCCAAGTATTGCTAAACGAATTTCAATCAGAATTTATTTGTATTCAAGAAACCAATCTAAAAGAAACAGATTTACTAACCCTAAAAGACTTCAAGCTCAGCCGACATGACTATACTGGAGGAGGAAAGGAGACATCAAAAGACTAATTAACCAGCTACCAAGGCCTCCATTGGTTGTCGGCGATATGAACGAACATTGCACAAGATGGGGCTCCCAAAGAACTTCTCCACGGGGCATGATGTTGGAAAAAGTCTTTGAAGAAGAAAATCTCCATATCTTAAATACAGGGGAGAATACCTTCTTCAGCAAAGCCCATAAAACCTTTTCTGCCATAGACCTGGCGGCCTGCCCCAACTACATGGCCCAAGATACTACGTGGACTGTGATACCAGACCAATTCTCCAGCGATCATTTCCCCATTTTAGTAACAAGTTTTGGGGCTACACCAATACAAGGAAGAAGAGCTAAGTGGGTGATAAACAAAGCCAACCGGGACCTGTATAAGTCTGTGATATCCGCTACTGAAATATCCATCCCTAATAATGTAGATGAAGCCAATGACCTCCTTACAACCCATATAATTAATGCAGCAAACCACAGTATCCCAAAAACATCAACATCATATAAGAGGCGCCCCCTTCCATGGTTCAATGAAGAGTGTAAAAAAGCCATCCAAGCAAAAAAGAAAGCCTATCTAAGATATGCTAGAACTATTTCTCAAGAAAACCTCATGGAGTATAAAAAACAGAAAGCCATCTGCAGACACACAATAAATGAGGCCAAAAAAGCTTCCTGGAAAAAATATCAGCAGTATATCAAAGAACACACCATCTGCAATAGTTTGGAAGAAATTCCGCTCTATATCTGGAAAACACTCACAACAACCAGTCTATATCACAGTCAATAACAAATTACTAACTGATGAACAAGAGGTTACAGAGGAATTTGCCAGAGCATTTTGCCAAACTGAGAGAACACAAGATCCCACCTTTAAACAGTACAGAGAAGAAAAAGAAAAGACCCCGGTCCATTTCCAAAGAGATAGCAGCAAATCTTACAATAACCCATTTACAATGACTGAAGTGAAACTAGTCCTCTCAAAACTGAAGGGAACCTCACCTGGTCCAGACCAAATAACATACGATATGATCAAGAACCTACCACCTCGGACTCTGGCAACCCTATTAGAACTTTATAATCTTATCTGCCAAACTGGACACCTACCTGAGAAGTGGAGAGAATCCATTATTATTCCAATAGTGAAAACTGACAAACCACAAAACCTGATTGGAAGCTACCGCCCATTCTCCCTCACAAACTGTCTATGCAAGGTAATGGAAAGAATGGTGGTTAAAATATTGCAGTGGGTACTGGATCAGGAAGGGATAAGGAATTTGTGGCAGTGTGGTTTCCGGAAAAAAAGGAGTACGACCAACAACCTAGTACGTATCGATACGGAAATACAGGATGGATTCATTAACGGTCAGAAATGTGTCGGGATATTCTTTGATATCAACAAGGCTTTTGATACTGCCTGGAGGTATGGAATTCTCGAGAAGCTATAAATATGGGGTTTCGAAGGAAATCTCCCACTATTTATACAATCATTCCTAGGCCCAAGATACTTCCAAGTTGCAATAGGAGGACAACTCTCCGTAAAACAATCACAAACATTAGGTGTGCCACAGGGATCCGTATTAAGCACTACTCTTTTCGATATAGCTATTGATGACATCACACAATGCCTAAATCAAAATGTAAAAGGTTATTTATTCGTAGACGATTTTGCCATAACATGCCGATCTCATAGTCTGAATTTCATTCAAAGATGCCTCCAAACAGCCGTAAATAAACTCCAAAGGTGGTCAGAAAGAAGTGGATTAGCTTTTTCAAGAGAGAAGACTAAAGGAGTGCTGTTTAAAAAACAAAGAACTAATGCAGAAGCTCCAACAATCCTGCTGAATGGACATCCCATAGACTTTTGTGAAAATATTAGGTTCTTGGACTTAAATTAGACTCTAAACTAACATGGAAAGACCATATAAACGAGTTGAAGAACAGGTCAACACGAAGATTGAAGATCCTTAAAGTTCTTTCAAATACAAAATGGGGTGCAGATCGCCACTCGCTAATGACCATTTACAAAAGTCTTATTTTATCCAAGATAGACTATGGCTGTCTTGCATATGGATCCGCAAAAATCTGCGACCTTGCCAAACTGGATTCCGTACACTACAGTGGATTGCGACTTGTCACAGGAGCCTTCAGATCCAGGCCCATATTAAGCCTCTGTGCAGAAACAGGAACACCTCCTCTACTGTTCAGACGTCAAAAACTTGCTGCGAAATATCTTGCAAAATTATCTCTCCAATCGGATCATCCCACCTACCAGCACCTGTTTAACCACAATAGAAAACCAAGTGCACCTCGACCCTTAGCAGTCCGAACAAGAGCTCTAATAGAAGAAATTCACAATATCAGAAGCCAAACACCAGAACCTTTAGTAAATTCACCATGGATAACCCCAAGCTTTTGCATAAATATACAAATGTCCACAATCATAAACAAATCAAAACCAAGTTTTTTCGTACAGGAGGTTCAAGCAAAGTTCAAAGAATTGATAGAGGCACATCCCAACTCATGGGCCATTTACACTGACGGCTCAAAACTTGAAAACTCGTGCACCTGTGCTTTCTGGGATTGTGTAACTTTCAAGAAATACAAACTCAAAAAACACTGTAGTGTTTTCTCAGCCGAATTAACGGCCATAGCCCTAGCACTACATTACGCCATCCATCAAACTCAATCATCACCTGCACAGACTCAATGAGCTCGTTAAAAAGCCTACGCAATATATACACTGACAACCCCTTAGTACAAAAGATATTTAGAAATATTCACACATTGAACTAATTAAAAAAAACGTCACCTTCATTTGGGTACCTAGCCACATAGGAATTAGAGGAAATGAGAAAGCAGATGAAGCTGCCAGGGAGGCTCACAACCTTCCAGAAAGTATACCCTGTGCACTTAGCGCCAAAGAAATATTCCGCCCATTACAACAAATCGTAAAACAAAACGGGGAATGCATGTGGAGCGAAGTAACGAATAACAAACTGAAAACGATTAAGCAAGGAGCAACGGCTTGGAGGTCATCCTACAGATCTTGCCGAAGAGAGGAACTGGTTATATGCAGACTAATAGGGCATACCAGGTTAACCCACGGTTACCTAATGACTAAGGAAGAAAGACCATCCTGCAGATATTGTAACCAACACTCACGGTCTCGCATATCTTTGAGGAATGTCCCACCCACAGACAAGTGCTTGAGAAGCACAACATCCCAAACAAAGTAGAGTTGGCCTTGAAAGATAGCACCGAGGTGCTGAATAGGGTTATTCTGTTTCTGAAGGAAGTGAGAATATACAAAGAGGTTTAAAAAAAAAAATAAATAAAAAAAAATAAATAAATAAAATAAAATAATAAAAAAAAGAAGTATAAACAAATTATTATAAAAAATTAAAAAATACTCCTAGAAGAGACAAATTAGAAAAAAAAAAAACGACTAAAATAGCCAAAAGAAAGAAGTAATAATTGCTAAAAAAGATAAAATTTAAATAAGTCGAGGGGAAATAAAAAATTATCACTTGTAAACTTACAATAATATTTTAATAACAATCTGCCACTGTTTTCCTTGTGGCGGTAAATACATGTTATTTACACAAAATTAACAAATTATGCTATCAAAAATGTAACCACACACTACACAACATTGTTACTATAACACTAAATTGTAAAGAGCGAAATTGGCAAGTAAAATAAACAAAACTTCAATAAAAAATTAAAATGTACAGTACAACCGGGCATAAATAACCAAAGATGTTTCTTTGCCCCTAAACAACAAACAACAACAACAACGATCCACTATAGCAAAATTATATGATCCTTTGGGTTTTTAAAAGAATCATTAAAACAGTAATTTTTAAAACAAAATTATTCATGCAAGAACTTTGGGAATTGAAACTATGTTGGGACGAACTTTTGCAGTTTGCCTTAAGTAAGACGTGAAGTTTTTATATCAACTTCACAGTTTAGGAATAATAAGAATTCCACGGCCTGTCTTGCCGGCAAAAACCCAACCATTTTGGAGGGCTATATGAAGCTGGTGTTAAATCCATGAAGAGTCATTTGGTGAGAGTATTACACGAACGAATGCTCAATTTTGACGAATTAAGTACAATACAATATTAACGAACGTCGAAGATATTTTAAACTCACGTCCTACATATCCACTCACCACATTTTAAGACAATAGGGATGTGTTAACTCCGGGTCACTTTCTCATTGGAGGACCTCTATTGGGGACTCCTGAAATAAAATTGCAAAGCTTACCAGTCAACAGATGAACCCGAGGGAAGCTGGTCAACAGATCCATTCAGGATATCTGGCAGAGATGGTGCTTAGAATTTCTATGTACTCTTCAGCAAAGGGTAAAATAGCGCCTGAACGTTCCTAATGTAGAACCAGGAATGATGGTGTTGCTAAGAGAATCCAACGTGCCTCCTCGATGTTGGCCAATAACCTGCATTCTTGAAATCTACCCAACAGTTGACGTCAAGATGCGCATAGTAAAATTGAAGACAGCGTCAGGAGAGTATGTAAGGCCAGTACCGAAGGTATCCCATTTGTTCAACCAAGAGGAGAACGTTTAAGTAGTAGTTTTAAAATATTGTTCAAAATTTGGTGGGCGAAATGACCGGTAGTTCAGTTAAGTGAATATATATAACCAAAGAGTTTACAGCGGCTCGGTATCTACGTTTTAGCCAATACCAAGCATAAGCCGGGCCAGTAGCTTCACAAGAGACAGGTAGCAGCTAACCTGTGATATTGTGTCGAGCCAGGCTCCATACGTTTATCCAGGAGCACAGAAGGTTGATCAGGGAGATGAGAAAAAGTTTATTGGACAAAGACGGTTAGTGGTATTGAAATAGTGGTTTCAAGGGAGAAAAAAAGGGCGATTTAGTTTGAGGGTAGAGGACATTAAAATTCATATTTTTTAAATATATTTTTATTTAAAACACTAAAAGGAATTAATTTAGTTTTTCAATTTTTTCTTATTGTAATATGTATATATATATATATATATATATATATATATATATATATATATATATATACAGATATATAGTTTCTTTTTTTATTTTAATTTAAAAGCAGTATTTCATTTATTTTTCATTTCTATTTAATTTATTCGACATAAATTAAATAGAAATTGAGTTATATTTTATCATTGATTTAATGTAAATTTTGGTTCAATAAACATAATATTTGAAAATAAGTTTATAGTTAATTCTGCAATACCATGATAATTCATTCATTCCAGGCTTAGCTAGAAGAAATTCAGAACATTGAATTTCCAAGCTGCCGTAACAACATCAATCAAACTTCTACTTCGTGTGGATAACGCGAATGGGAGCACTATCTTACCATCTAAATAATGACCAACCTCCCTGAAAGGCTGTTCATGGTTCTCTCACGTCATCTAGTTGACTGACGTTCTTTCCACAGTTCTCATTAGTCTGCGATCCGGGCGACCCGGGAAAGAGCATCTGCGTGGCAGTATACACCCATGTGCGATAGTATATACCAATGCCTGGCACCCACTTCTGTTTCCTTCCAGAAAAATACAACCTCCTGAACCCGGAGTACGCTGCAGGCCCTGAAAGCCGATTTGGCAGTTTTGAAACCGGCAGAATCTTTAGCACCCATCAGGAAGACGTTCCAGCACAAGAACTTGTCCATCTCCACATCTTACTCTGCGAAAATGCTGTCCGGAAACTCGACCACCTCATTTTTAACCACACATAGCTGTAAAGTGACGAGATTATCCACAGGAATCTTCACAGCCTCAGAGGATCCAGAGACATCATTTGTGACAGTGAAAGAAGAGGGGCAAAAACTGCTTTTCATGGTGAAAAACTAATAATAAATTTATACACATTTTAATAAGGAACGAAAAAATACTGATGTGTGTCTTGAAAAAAACGGGAAAGGAATGTAATAATGGAAAAAAATAGATATACTGGAAAAGAGTAAGTAATTGAATACTGGTCATAGATTAGTGTATCTGAAACACCGATGAAAAAGGAAAATAAAATATTAAGTAAGTCAAAAAAAGAATTTGTTCATTCAAAAAATATTAGAAAACATAATAATAATATTTATTATTTTCAAAAATCATTAAATAGTTGGAGGTCCATTTATCTCATTAATTACTGGTTCACCATCCAATTTCTCCAATTGTGGCAGTTTTTTGGTCGCTTCTAATCTCCAACCAGATTCTTCATAAGATTCACAAAGTGGGTTACCTTTAAAATGGATACAACTATAGTTTTAATAACAATGTTGAATTCAAATATATATATATATATATATATATATATATATATATATATATATATATATATATATATATATATATAAGTAAATAAAGTTAAGCTTATTTGATAGCACATTTTTTTACTTACCCATGAAAGATAATTCTTTCAACTCTTGACATTCTTGTAATTTTTGAAATTCAGACCATTCCTTTATTAGATTATTAGACATGTACAGAACTTTTAAATTCCGTAGAGCCCCAATACCTTTTGTCTTATCAATCAGATTGTACGATATCCATAATTGCTCCAAGCTGTCACTAACTGCTTCCTTAAGTGACAAAATAGGCTTTAAGTAAAGAAACTAAGATGAGAAAATCTGATTGTTTATCTTAAATTAGTGAAATTATAGGATTCCAAATTATATTTCATGGGATTTATATAATATGAGGATCTATTCTTATGTTTTCGAGGTCGGCTTTTCTGAATATATATATTTTTTTTATTTTATTATTTTTTTTTTTCGGTTGGCACACAGACCTTGAAGATCTTTAGCCGCCTCAACTAGCCTTTTACACCTCTGTCTCTCTTGGGCGATTGCTTTCCAATTCACCCACCACTCGATGTTTGGTGGCTTCCTTCTTGATTATGTCAGCCCATCTCGTTCTGGGTCTTCCTCGCGGTCTGGTACCGACCACTGTTGCATTCATCGTCATGTTTAGGGATCCTGATGGGTTGCTTCTTGCCACGTGTCCCGCACATTTTAACCTCTTAGCTTTCATATCGTGCGCTATCGATTGTTGGGTTTACCCTATAATCTCTTCTTTAGTCTTTCTTCTCCAGAGTCCCAGCTCATTATCCCACTTAGGACCTACAATTGTCCTTAGCACCTTCCTTTCGAATCTTTCGATCCTTGCTTGTAAGGTGCTGTTCAATGTCCAAGTTTCGCACCCATACATTAGCACGGGTTTGATTATTGTTTTGTAGATCCTGATTTTCAGTGGGTGGCAGATTTTCTTAGATCTGAGATTGGCACTGGCTATTCGTTGATCGACCTCTGTTAGTTGGTCGTTTATTGAGGTTACTGTAGATCCTAGGTATTTGAAATTATCTACTTTAGGGAAGGTATAGCTTCCTACACTTATATTGTCAATTACATGTAGGTTCCGGCTAACAATCATGTACTTCGTCTTATTCTGCTTAACTTGTAAGCCGATGTTTCTCGCTGAAGTGATCAATGGACCGGTGAGGTGAATGTCCTCTTTCTTACTTTCTAGCACAGTCACATCATCCGCATAGACGAGGAACTTTTCCATTTTGCCCACGTGCACTCCCCCGCTTGCCTTGGTGCATTCACGGATGACCTTTTCCAAGACCAGGTTGAACAGCATCGGGGATAGGGAGTGGCCTTGTCTTAATCCCGACTTCACGTCGAAGCTTTCAGTCATTTCTCCTTGTACCAGGACTCGGCATCGGGATCCATTAATACATGCCTGTGTCAATCGTACCAATTTCCCTTGGAAACCCAGTTACGTCAGTATTTTCCAAAGACAGTTCCTGTCGACCGAGTCGTAGGCTGCTTTGAAGTCGATGAATAAGGCGTGCACATCTTGATTTATTTCCCAACGTTTCTCGAGTATCTGTTTTAGGTTGAAGATCTGATCGGGATCTGAGGGACTTTTCAAAGTACGGGTTCATTCTGTTTACAGTTATGTAGGTCAGGATTTTGTATGCGACAGGAAGTAGTGCTATTCCTCTATAGTTTTCGCACTCGTACATGTATCCCTTTTTCAGGATTGGACATATGAGACCTGTGTTTTATACGTCCGGGATCTTTTCCTCTCTCCATATTTTCAGGATGAGTTGGGGTAGCTGGGGGGGGGTTTTCGCCTCTTTACCTTATCAATCGCCATCTATAATTCCAGTAGATCCGGCTCCTCCTCTACCACATCGCTGGGATGGTCCTCAGCGTGATCCATGTCCTCAACCTCTGAGTGATCTTCACTATTCAGCAGCTGCTCAAAGTAATCCTTCCAGATTCCGAGCACTTCGGATCGCCTACTCTCAATTGGCGTACTCTCTAGGTCGAGAAGTTCGAATTTATTGGACAGCTCTATTTGGAATCGTGATTGGGTCTCCGGTTCCTTTAGTTTTTGGATTTCATATCTTATTCGTTTCAGGTCTCTATCTGTTTCCTGGATTCGCCTAAGCCTTTGGTTAAACTTGACTACCACCAAGGCATGGTCCGAACCACAGTCAGCTCCCCTATAGCTCCTCATATCTTGAATGGAGCTTTGGTGTCGCTTGTCGATCAGTACGTGGTCGATTTGGTTCCTCCACCTGTCCCCAGGACTTGTCCATGTATACTCATGAATCTCCTTATGCGGGAACTTAGTGCTACTGACTACCAGATTCTTAGCAGCTGCGAAACTTACACATCTTACACCATTTTCGCTGCTCGTTTCATGAAGACTGTGCGATCCAATAGTTGGCCGAAACTGACGCTCCCTTCCGATCTTGGAATTGAAATCCCCAATGAATAATTTTACGTCCTACCTTTGAATACCGTCGTACAACTTGCTCAAGTTGCTCATAGAAATCGTCCTTGTCTTCGGCTAGTGCGTAAACGTTTAAGATGGAGATGTTGAACCATCTTCCTTTGATTCTAAGCACACTTATCCATCGCTAATATGGACGAAGCTTAGAATTGATTTCCGAGCCTTGGGGCTTACTATAAAGGCAGTTCCTCCGGTAAAATTTTGTTTGTTCCTTCCACTGTAAAATATCGTTTACCCATCGATAGTGAGTTCACCATCCTCGGGCCACCTTACTTCTTGTATGGCTATTATGTCAGTAGCGTATTTTTTAGCTTCCTCCACTACTGTTAGGGCAGCTCCAGGCCTGTATAAGCTCCGAACATTCCACGAGGCAAGCGGAGTCCTTTATACAAAGCCGGGGTCGTTACCAGTTTTAGATTATTAGTTCTGATATATTTTAGACAAAATGGAAACAAGGTACGTATTTTTATTAACAACAAGTACATCAAACTATATTGTTTTTTGTTTTTTTTTATTTAATTTATTAAATTTATTTATAATATAATACAAAGTAAAACTATATTGTAAGAATGACAACAATGCCTTATATCATGTGAAATCTAAAACGTTCACTATTTACATTTTCTATAATTCGATATTTACTTTCGATTCCAAAACAACACACCTCCTCACTTAGCTAATTCTCCCCCCCCCCCTTGACATGACAATTGATACCATCACTTCTTTGGAGGTCGCATTGCCCTCTCCGCCTGCGTAGTTGGTCTGCGTGTTTCTTCACCCGTCGACCCGTCCCAGGTTTTTACCTACCACCGCCGGGGTCCATCTTCTCCGTCCACCTTTCCACACCTCCATGTAGACCTCTTCCTCTGGTCTGAAGTCCTTTATTTTTTCGGTCTTAAATCACTATCATTTCTAGTAGTTTCTTCTCTGGGCATAAGTACGTCCAACTGACTCCGTACTTTTCTTCCAAGAAGAAGTTCTCCAGGAGATATACCAGTAGAACAATGAGGGTTGATCCGATATGTGAACAAAAAATTGTTTAATGCCTTGTCGACATTTGCCCCTCGACTTGTAGTGGCCATCTTCTTCAAAGTTTTTTTAGTGTCTCCACATATTTTTCCACCTGACCGTTCGAAGACGGATGGTAAGCCGGTGTGGTGATATGTTTGATACAAAATTTTGAACATAATTGACTGAATTCCCCCGACGAAAATGCTATACCGTTATCTGTTATGATCGTTTCCGGGATTCCATAACGACAGATTAACCATTTTAATTGATAAATCGTGTTTGCTGCTTACATCGTAGTTAGTCTAAATATTTCAGTCTACCGGGAATAAGCATCAACCACAACCAGGAACGAGTGGCCCATAAATGGCCCACTCTAAGTCTATATGAATATCTGGCCATTCTAAGTCTATATGAATGCGTTGCCACGGTTCCTTATCCTTTGGCCATGACCTTAAGAAACGTCTTTTGAGGTTCTCTAGAAGCATATGTTCCGCTACTGGAGCAGGACATTGCGAACATTTCAATATCTTGATCTAGTCCAGGCCACCAAACCTTTTCGCGCGCTAGAGCCTTCATCTTTACGACTCCCATGTGTGTCTCATGAAGATTTTTTAACACAAATTCTCTTAATTTTGATGGAATAACTATTTCCCAGTATGCAACCTTTATAGTTTGTTAACGCCTGTCTCTTCGTATGGAATGGTTTTAACTCCGGACTCGGTGAATGTTCGGGCCAACCTTAATCGATGTAAGTTAGAACTGAACTAAGAACACTATCCTCTGCAGTTTGCTTCGCAACTTCCACATAAGTGACAGGACCCGAGGTCAATATTTCATCGTAAATTAGCCTAACTACAGTCTGATTTACTTCATCAGCATTATCAAGCGAGTTGACGGTGGTAGTGGGAAGTCTACTTACCATCAACCTTCCGAAATGCTTTTGTAGGAACATTCTCAATTTTGAAAGAAAAATTGGTAAGAAACAATGCCCATCGTTGTATGCGACAACTTGTAGTAATAGGTATACCTTTCTGATTTTCAATTTACAATATTTACAGTTCGCTTTGTAGCAAAAATTCTTTTCCCCAACAATACAAACGAAATTTTTTTATTGCGAAAATAATTGCCAACGCCTCCCTTTCAATTTGTGAATAATTTCTTTCCGCTGAAGTTAACGATTTTGAAGCATAAGCAATGGGCTTGTCTGAGCCATCCTTGAAGCGGTGGAAAATCAGTTCAAAAAGTTGATCAACGGACTGCAAAGAGAAGAAAACATGGGAATGGATTTCAAATAGAAAGTTACCATTCCTAAAAAGGACTCTAATTCTTTCACATTTCGAGGTCCAGGCATTTCCAGGATAGGACTAATCTTTTCTTTTCGAGTTTCAATACCTAGTTTTTGGTTTCGTAATCAGGTAGAGTTTTACATAGTAGGGTGATTGATCCAACACAACCCCCGTTGACCTTGTAGGATCTGTAATGAGACTCTCCAGTAGACTGACGGGCCTCATCACCCCCGGGGGAGGGGGGAGTTTGGACTTCGTGGCTTTCATCGGTGGGTGGTCACCCAACTGGAGCGGTCACTCATCCAAGTACTAAACACGCTCGTCTTTGCTTAACTTTGATTACCTACTGCAACCGATTTTGTCCACTCGGCCATCCCGGCCCCCATATGTATAAATATAGCTATATTGATGAGGGGTCTAATATTGAAAAAGCTAGCCTTTTTCGATTTTTTCGACCCGAGTGTTTATTCTTTCTTATGTTATCCAGAGTTGTGTTTTTCAAAAAAATATTTATTTTGATTTTGATCAAGGAGCTGTTGCTTTAATATTTAAAGAGCTAATCTTTTCGATATTCTCTGACACGAGTGTCTATTCTAATGTTATCAAGAGAGGTGTTCTTCAAAAAAAATATTTATTTTGAATTTTGGTTAGGATAAAAAGGAAGGAGTGGATAACGTACGTCCCTTTAGTCATCTACGAACAACGACAAACAATAAATACTATGTATCTATTCTATAACACCAATCAACAGAGGTATTTTTTTAATCTTAAACTTGGTAAATAGATGATACTATTCAATATAATATCTCTGTTAATAATAATGGTTTTTTTCGGGTCAAGAAGATTATGAGTAAACTTAAATTTCCGCTCCTTGTAGTAAATGTAATATGATATTATATATTATTATTTAATCAGTTTATAATTCTTCTTGTATAACTTGAAACACATTAGATCAGTGCAAAGTATATGCTGCTTGTATCTCTGCAATATCTTTGTTGTTTTAATTAATCCATTTTCGAAGTTCAAACGGGTATGAGGAACTGAGATGGGCTCACGCCTATGGGCTCACGGTTTTCCAATACAATAATATATTTAAATTTTTTTTTTACATATTTCAAACGACAAAAAAGGCATGTGCCACAGGAAAAAAACCTATGTCGAAAGCGATATATCATAACTATTCAATTTATTAACTTTAATAAATAACACTCTGCAGTAATATTCTAATAAACAAAAAATGACCAATTGCTATCTGTGCAAGAAGGTCAATCAAGTAGTACGAAATCTTAATAAATATTTAATTTTTTTAAATGTGACTAGGAAATTATTCAAGCATTATAAAGATAATTCAAAACATACTAAACAAAGCCCGATCATATTGATAAGCTTAGTAGCCGAATTTTGCATCAAATTATTGATGACTAGAACTTCACTTTGCTCTGATCGAATTTTAGGATACCCGCTTTATATTATTCCCTAAAGAATTCTCTGCATGAATTAGGCAGTTTCTTCATATTTAGTCAAAGTTTTGACCTCTCCACTTGTATGCCTTTTACTACATTGGATAAGACGGAACGGAAATGGCCATTATCCAAATTTCAAATACCCAATCATAAATTAAGAAGAGGTTATATTTTTTTAATAGACATTAGTGTCCATGTAGATAGGGTTACTATCATATACAGTATATTTAACAATTATTTATAATAATAATATAAAATATAAATGTTTTATCTAATCTTTTAGCCCCTTTCTCCCTTTAATTAATTCTACCTTTACTTTTGACTTCATCCTATTTTTTCCTTTCCAGTACCCACTTCTGATATTGTGATGTTAAAAAAAAAAAAGAAAAGAAAGGAAATTAACCGAATATTAACATAATAAGTTAAAAAAAAAACTCATAAATAATTAATAAAAATATTATAACAATAATCATTACCAACTATCACATATTTTTTCTGTGTAAAAATTTAAATTAATACAATAGTTACTAAAATTTTAATTGAATCATTTTAATATAACTTACCAATCCAGAGAATGACTTGATATAGTTTCTAGCGAGAGACAAAACCTTCAGATTTCGCAGACCAGATAGACCACCAATTTTTTCTATCATATTCGTTGATAAAGACAATTTTCTGTATTTAAACATAAATTTACAGTTTATATCTAATCAAAAACAACGAAATATTTAGCATAAATGAGGAATTAGTCTAAAATTATCAGAGTACGTTTGTGAATTCGACTAGAGACTCGTTATGCCTTATATATACCTACAGATGCCTCCTCCCTCTTCGTTTTTTTCTCCCCTTCCTGAACTATCGGCTATACGGGTTTATCTCGGGCCAAGGGAGAAAGTTAAAGACTTCGACAAGTTATTAAACGACCCCGGCAACGAGATTTGAACTCAATGTTTATCAGACGACGCCTAATTGGTACCTAGGTACCACCGAGTACACTTATTTGCTATGGCTTTAGCCCTCATTTTCTCTGTTGCCTCATAGAAGAGGGTATGCCGGGGTTTCGTCCTCCCAGGTTGGGAATCACGCGAATCTAGGTGGAGGTCACCACCACTCTTTAACAGGTGAGAAAAAACTTTTCTTTAGAACTACTTAACACTATTAATTGGAAAATGAATGATATAGTAACGTAATTTAAGTGTGATTTATATGCTTTGTTATGTTACTTATACTTTAAATACGTTCTTCGATGGCTCAAATCCTGTTTAGAATACATTTTCAGTCAACTAGCCGCTTTCTTTTACTGTAACAGAGATGTGGGGGAAGGGAGGCGTGGTTCAACAAGGGCAATGACGGCTTTCTGCTTCTCTTACCTCTTCTCT
Source organism: Aelia acuminata (assembly GCA_911387785.2). Lineage (NCBI taxonomy): Eukaryota > Metazoa > Arthropoda > Insecta > Hemiptera > Pentatomidae > Aelia > Aelia acuminata. The sequence goes on along the minus strand of OU426980.1, from coordinate 54,793,849 downwards.
TGGTATGCTCGTAATAAAATGTACTCATGTAATCAAGCCAGCAGAAATTTTCGGGAAAAAATCTAAAAGGATGTACGGTAATCAATCAATTGAATTTTTATGACTAACTTTGTAAAATGAAAAAAATACAGTAATATACTTAACTATATTCCATATATATTTAAATAGAAAGAAAAATTTGGCTTTTCTTATTTTATTTGAAAAATAATAGCTAAAATATTACTCGCAAGTGATCAGCTGAGACAGATTACTGTCCATTTTTTCAATAGGTGGCCACTGAAATTGTAATCCAATTTCTTTTGATTCGCTTGCACATTTTTCATTTTTCTCCTCCCATCTTTTGATGGCGTCTTTGATGCTCGTGGGTTTGGCCTATCAACAATTAATATCATAATTTAATAAAATAAAGATCATAATTGATATGAAAATCAGTATTTATTTTGTTACAATGACCCCCAATAATTTCTTAGATATTTTTTGTTTTTCCCTTTCAGTTCCATAAGAATAGAAAAAATTAACATTCATACAACTTGTCTGGCTGTGAAGAGAAAAAATTCACATGTTATTGTAGTTTTCACGCCGCGACGGAAACGCGGAGGCCCGGCACAGCCTCCTAATCTTTTCTCTTCGAACAGAAATATTCAAAATAAATAAAAAGATCAACTTCAACAATTATTAAAAAAAAAAATAGATCGTTCGTCAATTATATCCTGCTCTTTGGACAACTTGGTCCAGCCCCCGTATACTTCGCTAAAGCTTGGCGAGATTGGTGGATGCAAAATGTCAGTGAAGAGAATCTATTAACATGACCAGAACAACAGTCTTGGTAGCTTAGTTGGTCACGGATTGAGTTTGAGAGACGCAGATGCCCAGGTTTGAGCCTGGCCATGGCCAATCTTTTCTCGTTAAACAAAAATACTATCAACTCTCGATGTGCCGAACATCGAGTCGTCGAACCCTTAAATATGTCGAACAGAATCTGAGGTCATTACACGTGAATTTCACGTTAATAAGTCGATTTAATCCAAAAACGTGGAACAATGTGTGAATAAGTCGAACTGAAAATGTGGATCATGTGAGGGGACTTCTAGGACTCCACCCATATGAGTCGAGCATTGGGAAGTCATCACCTCAGTAACTCCTCAAACTCGAATAGAGAGCTTCAGAGAATTTCATGGTTAGTTTGACTTTCTGTCAACATTTATCTCGTTCCTGTTACATACACCAATTTTACATACTTGTAATTATTCAGCCGAGTCTTTGCTAGCTAGCAATGGCTCCGAGAAAGGTGGAAATTCTGTATGAAAGTTAAAATTTATTTTAATCTGTGAAAACTGATTCGCGAAGTGAAGAACAGAGAAAGAGGTCGGGCGGTTATTGCCAGTGAATTTTGAATTCCGCGCAACACACTTTTAACCATCTTAAAGAACAGTGGGGTGCATATATATGTACTCTTCTTGATTCTTGTTATTTGGCTTTATATGTAACTAAAAGAAACGTATATGCAACACACTCATTTCTCCCATTTAAATTTAGATAAGTCGATATTCTATAAGCCGAACAATTTTTCTCGGTCTCTTAAAGATGGACTTCTAACAACTATCAAGAGTTGACTATATTTATTAAAAAATTAAAAACACGGAAAAGAAATTTTCCTACAACAGTTTATTGCCGTATCTAAGTTTATATTTATACTTTTAAGTAATTTTATTAAGGCTTATTAATTTATCACAATTCAATTCATTTTGAATATCGTGTGATGTTAAATGTAGTGTACATATAAATCCACGAAAATGGTGTATTCGGATGTAACCAAATGACCAAATATATTCCGAAAAACGTTGATAAATGAAAATCATCAAGATGAAATAAATGTATATATTATTAACTTACCATTAATTTTACTGCCTTACAATAAATGCTATCGAAAGAACTAGCGAACCTCACAATCGACAAAACCAGTTGCTAGGAAACATCTTAATGTTGGCTATATTCTACATTTTACTGTTTCAGGAAACTAAATGATTCGCTAATCGCTTATATATATAAGGATTTGGGGGCAGGTATAATTTTCAGTTAAATTTTCGTCTAGGGGGCAGCCTGGTAATATTCTTATGCCTGGTAGAGAGGGTCGAGATATTCTGACCGCGTAAGGCTCAATTAATAAAACTCATTGGTATTTAAAAGTTAAAATATGTGTTTATATAATGCTAATAATAATTAATAAATATATTGTAGAATTTATTTAATTTGAAGTTTTTTTTCTTAAAATTTCTATGGGAGGGGGCAGCTGCCCTCTTCCCCCTGTTGACGCCCATGCTTAGGTATCCAGTAAGTATTTGTTTACTAAAATTTTCAATCAGTTATATGTACACATAAACATTAAATGTTTACAAAACTTACGACAACCTATCATAAAAATAAAAACTATCCTAAAAATTTATTTCAAATTGAATAGTTTTTCTATATTTGCATTAATTCATTAAAAATGTATATATAGATGCAATATATCCATATTTGAAGTTTTATTGTAAATATACAGCCGTCGTCTTATATCATAAATATTATACATTTTTTTGTAAGTTTTTTTATTATTTAATTAAATGCTTCTCTTATTTACAAAGTTTTGTCTTCTCATATTTGAGTTACATTGGTACTTATATAATAATTTCGTAGGAGACCAAGTTTTCAGTAAAGTAGCGGGACGCCCGCTGGGCCGCTGCTCTCTTCTTCTCTGCAACATCATAAAGTAAGAAATATTTAAAATTGTTGTTACAGATGAAGCTGAGATCATTTTATTTGCAGATGATATCATAGTAGTTTTTAAGTCAAAATTCTTTTACTAGCTACAAGTACAGTGCAATGAGGTCTTAAATAAGTTGTCTATTTGGGCAGAAAATAAAAATAGGCATTTAAACAGGAAAAAAAGGAAATTTGCTATATTCCCTAGGAAATACCACAACCATAATTCGAATATTTTATTAAATGAAAAACAAACTGGCCAAGTGAAACATATCAAATATCTTGGAATGATAATACAAAAAAAGTTAAATTGGAGACCCCATATAGCTAACCTCAAAAAACGATAGATTATGAAATGAATCGGTTCATTCTTCCCCAAAGTTCGACTCCGTAAGACCAGATAGGTCTTACTATTGTCATGTAAATTAATCTGTTATAGTAAGTTGGTATTTTCGAAAATTTGTCTGGTAAATGTTGTAGTAGTCGGAATCTGCGAGCGGTTTCTTGCCTTTTCAGTCTTGTGTGAGGATTCCACGTGAGACTTTTGTCAATATGGAGTCCTGGGTATCTGATCTGATCGACGAGGATAAGTTGAATATTATTGAAGATACTTTAGGACAGGATATTGTCTTAATTTGTTCGCACATGATTTTTAACTCATTTATTGCTTTATTTAGCTGTTTACACGGTTAGCAACCTGCTGTAAGTCGTCTAAAAAGTATTATAGTATTAAGTAAATCTGCAAAGTCATGTGCAAATAAATTAAAAAAATAATTTTAAGTTTGAACCTAACACTCTTTACGCTGCAGCCGCAGGTTATACAAGCATGCATACATACATACATATATAAGTAGATAAGACCTATCTGTTTCAGCCTATTTGTTAAATCTTAAGTATAGATCTTATTCAACATAGCCATGCATATATTAAAATACAAAGCTGCTTTTTTTTTTTTCATTTTTAACGGCATTTTCTTCTAAATAGACCTAATTGGGCATCATAATCACTGTCATATACACAAAAGCCACTAAGTACTTATTAAAATAGATATTTAACAATGACATTAAAATAATAGATAACAATATTAATAACTTACAACAGTAAATTAACAATAAAAATCTCAAATAATGAGCATAAAGCTACAAATAAAATTGAATAAAAAATATATATGTACATGGTGATTCAGTTCACTACCTCCCAGAAAACTCTCTGGGAGGTAGTTCTAGACACAATTTCCAACAAAAATGTCTATTGATGCGTGGTCTAATTCAGAAAAGAAAGGAGTCAAGTAAATTCTTGTCTTTTCGGGGGGTTCGCGTTGTTCATGTATAAGAACTCAGATTCCCTACTTTGAAAAAAACTTCTTCACTTAGTTAGCATCAATTCTCTGCAAAAGGAGTTACAGTTTATCGAGGGATTGGTTGACTAAATGACTCCGTTAGCCAAAAATGTAGAATCGAGTATTGTTACTCCTTTTTTTTTATTATATGGTATTCATTTCATATAATCAAAACTGTGGAAATCAATCGCAGAGTTAGAAAATTCATTTAGCCAGTTTTTTTTTGTTTGTTTTTTAGTTTTTTTACTTATTGACTTTGTTTTCGGGGGATGGGGACCCCATACATTAAGCCAGTTCTTTTGCTCGGCATGATTGAGAAACTGTTAATTAATCTACATAAACAAAATCAAACGTACCTACTTCATTAGGAGAAATTTTCCCTTCTTGATATTTTCATCGCTAGAAATGTCGGCTAATAATTATTGATAATGCCGAGAGGCGATATTGCATCCACATGATAAAGATTTTGATAAAACATTCAAACAATAAGTTTGAAATATGAATATCAATATAAATATTGATTATCTAGCATATAGGCGCATCTCTAGAGGGCCATTCCAAGGTTACGGGTGTTACATTCACACAGCTTAAAATGCAAATAAAAGTATTTGAAAATAATCTTTATTAGATTTTAAATTCACAATTGTTAGGTCTTACACATCTATTTCATGATAGATAGGCTGAAGTCGGATTTTTTATCACCATTGACCGGATATTAATTTGATAAGCTGTGTTACGGGTGTTACCAAAAATAGACCTTCCCTCAGGTAGGAGTGAGGGAAAACTCATAATTCTGTGAATTTAATGTACTAATTTTTCTCATTAAATTAGTAGTTAGAGTTAAGATAAAATATTATGTTATGATATACTCATTTTACCTTTATGGGTTCATAAATCATTAATAAAAAATATTTTTGATTGTTACGGGTGTCACAAGAAATGTTACGGGTGTTACATAGACCAAATATAAGATATTCTGAGGGTATATACTTCCTATTTGGCATTGTTGTTGTGGTAAAAAATATTGTTTTAGATTATTTGAAACGAAAGGATAAAGTTATAAAGAAAACTTAAAAAAAAAAAAACTGTTTATTACATCATTATGAAAAATGTTTACCGCTTAGTAAATATATGTACATCGTAGTAAAAACTATACCCTACAAAACTAATAAAAAAACATTACTAACCTACTGAACCTGGTTTAGAATCACAAAACATGACCCTAACATTGAATCAGGCCTAACTTAAAAATTATTAGGCTTAAGTTATTTTAATAAAAATCACACATATCTTTTTAAGCAACGTCTACCTTAGAACCGAACTTGTAGAACAAGTGGTTTTCTTGTGGCTTTATTTCTGGTGTTAGTACTTTAAACAGGAGTTGATCAAATTTAACAAAACAAACATCATTTTCACCGAGTTTAAAAAGTGGCTTATTTTTATCTACACATTTCAAAAACTTAATGATTACATCATCCTCTTCGTCAACCTCACTTTGGCAGATTCCTAAGTATCTATACTGTTTCAAAGCTGATTTTGATGAGGCTGGCTTATTATTGACACTTGGAATTTCTACCAATACGAACAACCCTAACTTAACATCTGACTTCTTGAGACACGTTAACAAATTAGGACTGTCATTTTCAACATTGTCTGCTGTGGTAGGAGAACAGTTTTCACTATCAGAGTCATCTGAAGAGCTATACACATCACTGTACGTTAGAGGTTTCCTTTCATGTAACTTTGAGGCTTGATGGCCCTCTGGGGCTTCCTCCTCAGTAACAAATACTGGTACCCTTGTCATTAAGGCATTTGCTGGTTTTGCATTCAGCAAATCTGTGGCATCATAGGCCTGAAAGTGATGGCAGCTTTGGATTTGTGGGATTGCTGCTACTTTTTGTCCAAGAATGGAATATTACTTTCCACTGTCTAAGGATGTAGATGATAATTAAAACTGTGTTGATATGTACTTAAAAATGAATGAAATTGTGATAAATACAGCTTGTGAAAATCGTAAATGCATAACAACATTCTCAGGTTATCTATAGTAAATTTATGCCACAAGTTAAGGTTGAAAGGATAATTTCGTTTTAGGTTACGGGTGTTACATTTGTGAACAGTAATACCCGTAACAAAAATTTGAAACACCCGTAACAGCTAAAAGAGGGTTAAATAGTATTAAAAAAAATTAAGTAAGATTATATTCTAGAATGACATGTGCATAACCTCACTTTTACTTAAGGGTTTTGTAAATAAAAATTTTGCTGGTTCAGTAATTCAACTTTTGTACCTTTTTTGTAACGGGTGTTACGAACTGATAACGAATTAAAAATCGCTCTCAATAAATATACATTGTAAACTTACCTCAAGAAAATATGACCATCAGCTACTGGAGTGTTCACTTTGTGCTCCTTCAAAACTTCAGAACTATCAGCTTTTGTAACTAGAAAAAAAGGTTATCTGGAAAAATCCAAAAACCAGCAACAATGTAATGCCATAGAGTAGTGCAAAAAAGCTGTTAAATAAATATAAAACGAAATTTTGTTTAAAGTTTTTTTTGTTTTTCAATAAATATTTGTACTTTGAACTAGCATTTTCTTTGGTTATGATCTTAAACCAATTATTTTTAATTTTGTTTACTCAAGTCCATTTAGTGTGGAATGGCTTTAGAGTAAAATAATGTAATTTTACTCTGTGAATTAATTAATGGAAACATGTGTCTTTTCAAATGGTTTGTATTACCTGACACACGGTGGGAAAATTTTGCAATTCAGTTTCCAAAAATCTGTAACTCCTGATCAAATGACGATAATCAAATAATTCTTTTTTCAGTTATGAGCATGGGATTTCCTTTATCAGTGAGAATAAAAAATTAAATATAAATATCATCACCCTAGGTATTTCAAATTAATTTTTATATGAATACTTTCTTCACTATATTTAAAATAAAATAGGTCATTAGGTACAGGGTCATAAGTAGAGAATGAAATGAGTCAGTATTATTATTTATTGAGCTTTCTGTTTACATCCTTTTCATGTCTTTTTCAGGTATATCTTTGCTCCTTTAAAAATAATTTCATAATTATTTGATATTCGTCATTTGATTAGGAGAATTACTGAATTACAATTTTTTCCTACTGTGTGACGTCTTCAAAATATTAGCGCAAGTGAGACTTTTCACCGAAAACGGAGCAAAACGTCAAAATATGATCATCACTTACTCTTCAGAAGCATCACGATCTCTTTCACTCACAAATACAAAAACAATTACCCCTAAGGCTAAAACCTAAAATGTTCAAGTTGACAACAGTAAAACAAAACAAGTAAGACAATCGGTATATCGAGAGACAGATAACAACGTAAAACCAATTGGGAAATGGCTAGAACAAAACAAAGCAATGATTATAAGTAAAGACCGGATTTTCCTGCTGTAAAAACCTCAAAATATGCAAAAACGTGTATTAAAAAACTTTAAAATGTTCGAAAAGAATTATTTATGAGCCTAATACCCAGTAATCCATTTATTCACTATAATATGCAAAACTTAGGCAAACCTTGTGTGATTGGAAGTAGCTACACTTCGATAAACTTACAATTTTATTGGCATTCCATTGTAAAATATCTCAATATTAGTAAAAATTCAGACACAAACTAGGGTAAACCATACAGTTATTGACACCCCACCTTTAACTTAAAGAAATAAGAATACAAGTGCTAATTTTATTTCAAGATATAAATGAATCTAATGTTTGAAGGGTCCTCTAAGTCATCTATGAATTAAGACTTTAAAAAACTAACCATAGGGAAGATTTAACAATTAAATCCACAGGGTGTCAGTAACTAGTTTTTGCACTTTTAACAATAAATATTGCCATATGGTAAAACTATTGAACTTTTGACCCAAAAAAACCTCTTGAGTCAGTAGCGGATCCAGGGGAGGGGCGCGGGGGGCGCCCCCCCCCCTGAAAGGTGAGGACACCAATTAACTATTACCATTTCTGTAAAAAAAGGGCTAGTTTTTAACTCCTTAAATGAAAAATGGATTGTATTTAAACATTTAATAAAACTTTACAATGTAACTATGCACTAATATTTTAAATTAGGACCTTCATGAAACATCAAACATTTAAAAATAAAAAAGTGCGCCCCTCCCTCAAGAATTTTCTGGATCCGCTACTGTCTTGAGTCTTTATAAGGATAGATAAAGAGGAGCTATAGGAATTTTCAACTTGATCCCTTCATAAAAAGTATTTTTTTAAAGTTCTCCACAGAAATGTAGTCTTAAGGGTGCCAATAACTGTATAGTTTACCCTAGTTACTAAATAAATAAAAAATATTTCTTATTTCTTTTAGATATAAAAAAGAAAGAAAAATATTAGATTTTATTAAGCTTTATAAAAATTAATGACATTTTACCCTATACGACATTCCGAAATCCTTGTGAGTAAAATGTTGCCGCCTATTGCTAAACATTTTCTTTAGTAAACAAAGGGGACATTCTAAACCTACGGAGGTGATAAGACAATTTTTGTAACAGGCGATTAGTAAAATAGTAATAGCATAATTTTATTCTGGTTAGATGAATTTAAAAATCAATTAAGTTGCCGTTTATGAAACGTTTAAAGGTGGTAAATTGCAAAAGTAAAGGCCTTTTTCGTCTTAGGATGAAACTCCGTGGCATGTATCTGGTAATTTATTCAGTTTAAGCTGTCGTGTATGCAAATATTGAACAAAATTAATTGAATTTCAATCATTTCGCTTGAGGTGGTATTTTGTTTGATTTAACTCTATCTATAGCAATTTTTTCTCTAGAAGTTGCTGGGCTATGCGGATGACTTAGATATTGCGGCAAGATCATTTGCAGCCCTGGAGAAGGACTTTCTTGGTCTGCGAAGGGGTGCACAGTCGATGGACCTCATAGTTAATGGATAATAAATTAAACATATGTTCTCTGGAGCTAGCGGAGGACCACTGGAGCGGTTGGTGGCTAAAGGCACGTGCACATTTGAGATTTCCAGAATTTATCAACCTTGGAACATAGGTACCTCTACAAATGATATGTCGGCAGAAATCTAGCGTAGCAGTGCAGCGGCTAACATATGCTATTTTGGCTCATGAAGCATATGCGAAGCAGACTTATCACGAGGCAGACCAAGTTCCGATTATATAAAACTCTTATGAGACCAGTCCTTAAGTACGCGCCGTAGAACTGGCCTATCTAAGAATATCGAAGAACGGTGAAGAGGACCTCCCCATATTCGAACGAAAGCTTTTGCGTAGGATATTTGACCCAGTAAAGGATGGAGAGTTCTGGAGAAAGAGGAAAAAATGGGAACTGTATGATTTGTTTGCTGATGCTGACGTTATTAAGCTCGGGAGGCTGAGTTGGGCAGATCACTTGCTAAGGATGGAAGATATTAAGATCCCAAAGAAAATCTCAGTCGAATTCGTACACCGCACTAGATAGCAGGACGACCGAAACTGCGGTGGATGTATAAACTGCTATGAGCCATCTGCAGACCCGAAATAAAAGGTGGAAGGCGACTGCACATGGTGAATGTAGTGCCAAGAAAGGGAGTAAGTAAAGAGAATTTAAAAATATCAAGCTCTATGTCCATGATTGTGATTGATACTTGGTTTAGAATATACTACTCAAGCAAACAAAACTTGCAATAACACAGATATCCGGTCTCTAACTGTAACTTACACGCGCTATTAAAGTGCCTTTACACTGTACGAACTTCACCCTCGAACCTACCCTCGAACAGCCTGTTCGGAACAGTGTTCGGCAAATCAAAAAAAGACATGAACTCGAACAGGTACTTTAACTGTTCGCCTGTGTGTTCGGGGATAGCACTAGTGTCGCTTTTGATTTAGTTAAGATAAGCTGCTAGACATTCTATAAGGATTTTTCTGACGTTGCTTTTATCCATAATAAGTTACAGCATAATCCAGAACAGCCGCTAGTTCAAGTCAGCCGTCTTTGTAATGAAAATTATTGTATTAAAGTGCATAGGTGCAGTCAGCTCATAGTTCGCTCGACTTTCAGTGTAAATAGCTGTTCATTGTACGCTGGTACGGCAAGGTTCGGGGGATAACATATTTGAGGGTGAGGTTGGCGTAGTGTTAAGACACCTTCAATGGCGAAGTAGTACTAGGAGCCATCAAGGGTTGGTAGCTATGGCATCCAGGCCTATATTAGTTTTTAATAATTCTATAAAATTATAAGAGACGACTAGTAAATAATATTCGGATTTAGCTGGACCAACCGCCATTTAAGTTTCTTTCCCCATCTGGATGAATTTGAATTGAAGAAGCAATTGCCGTATTGCTAAATGGAGGAGGTTGTTCTGGATACCTCTATGGAGGAAGGCAGTGAAATTACATATTTAATAAGGTCACAGAAAATAGTGACACCAGACAAGAGCTCAACATCCGATTTGACGGTTCGGGGGATTACCTGTTCGAGAGAGGATCGCACAGTGTAAAGGTGCCTTTAGACTCTACTATGATTTTCACTCGATGTGAGAACAGGTAAGATTATTATAATTTTTTCTAACGATCAGATTTATTTAGAATCCCTAGAGCTTTTGGAAAACCATACATTAAAATTTTGTTTTTGAGTTAAAATATCATAGGTATGTAATGGTATTACAGTAAAATATCGAATATCGGAAGAAAAATGTCCTCATTTCAGTATTATCGTCTATCGATGACCATCTCTAATTTTGACTATAGGTGTTTATATATCATTTCCAGGGATAGGATTTTAAAATTTTAAAATATGAACATAAATATGGATGTATATTTGCAAATATATGTAACAATCATCTGAAAATATGGACGAAAAAAAAAAAAGAAATGAAAATATGGACTGAAAATTAATATATTTAAAAAGTTCATTATTAAAATAAAAAATAAATATACATTTAAAATATCAAATGTAGTTAACATAAAAAATATATTAACATAAAAAATATTAACATAAAAAATAAATATACATTTAAAATATCAAGTGTAGTTAACAAAATTTTAAATGTAGGAACACATATTAACCTCACCTTCACTATCAAAAACGTAGCAAATAAGATGCATTCTAACAATTTATTTGGAAATTCGGCAACGATTCGGCCGAAGTAAAGCTTTTTATTTGCTGAACGATCTTCCGACTTCGACTGATGCGTCAGTCGACTTATTTTCTACGTATTTCGCCGTTCTCAAATGCTGTAAAACCAAAAATCGTTGATCCATTGAAATTTTGGCAGCGCAAATGATACAGGACACCTTAACTGTCGCATTTAAATGTTTCTTCTGCAAACTCCACGACGTGCTTGGAACGAAGCTTTTTCTGTTTTCTTTCCTTTTTTGGCATTACACACATTAGCTATGAACTCATCACTAAGGATCAAAATTTCTAAGAACTGTCGATATTGCTTTGTGCCTTTTACGTTTATTCTCTGCTTTACACTTTATTTAATCGATTGAATATAGGTAAAACAAGTACATAACTTACAATAACTTTAAAGTAAATTCCCTAAAAGTTGTAAAGTATGTAAAAATATTTAAAAATCACATAATATATGGAAAATATAAATGGTTTATATCATGGTAAAACCATTTAGAACGCATGTACGTGCATTTCTAAGCCTCAGAAAAAAATATGTAAATACATGAAAATCCCACCTCTAATCATTTTGCTTATATCAAATCTATATTGAAAGGCGAAATCACATATCAGTGTGGAACTGTTTCTGGTGATAATTGTATCTAGTGTGGTACATTAAATAATTTAACATGACCCATCTCTGTATATGAACATGCAACGTCAGATATATACATATATATCTATGTATATATATACATATATAAATATTGCAGAAATTCTTTTAACAAGTACTAAATAGCCATTGTCTATTTCTAACAAATGAGAAACTGTATAAAAGGAGGGAGTAAAAAGTGAAGTTAAATTGAAAGGGGCGGGTGAGGGAGAGGGGGTAGGGGGTGGGGATGAGGGAGACTATCGAGCGGCAGTCAGTTGCAGGATGGCTGAAGAGCGGTGGGAAGGTTGGCAAGCTGCACAGCATCACATGTTTGGCGGTCCATCACAAACCCCTCACTGGTGGTATCCCCCACCGCCGGTACAACAACCCCCTCCACAATCCTTCATGGTGAGTATCAAGAAAATTATCTTTAATATCCTTTCTTAGTTCTTCTCTTCTACTTGAAGGTTTGTTATTTATCGCCAATGTTTACCTCGGCCGGAGGGGAACGATTCGCTGCATCCTTCCGGTGATTGGAGCGACATCTGCCGTGTTCCCTCCAGTTCCGGTTGTCGTTTAACTTTCCTTGAGATTTATTGATAATAAACAGTTGATTGTAGCAGGCCTCCTTGTAGATTCTTTATAGTCTGCATTTATCAAACATTATTTGATTGGAGGAAGCAGATGCTTCTGTATTCGGATTCCTCACTCTCCTAAGGGAACATTTTTTGGATCACATTGGAAAAAAAAAGTTTGTGTTGTTGATTATAATTCAAATATTATTCATAAAGTGTATTGCTTCAAACGCGACTTTCTGTTCAGTAACATCTATTTTCTTGTTATAAATCATCTAGGTACCTTGAAAAGTATATAACTTTAAATATATGATTTGGTTTTATTTTTTTGCTTCATTGCAATATAATTTCATGGAATATTAAAATCTGCATTTTCCGCTAAAAAATAAGTGAATTACAGAAAAATCATGAAAACTTATGACACTCTAAATACTGGAGTATATATAATTTTTTATTTTGTTTTATTTATATGTAAATATGTAAACAACGAAAAGGATGTATTTTATAAAAAATTCGTTCTAAAAAATCGAGTTTAAAAATTTTACAGTAAAATATCTATTGTAGAACGTCTGTCTTATTACAAATACGGTCAGAGTGTAATCAGACAGTGTAAAATGTTTACATATATTTTCTGCAAGAAAAAAAAATGAAATAGAAGTGAGGCCTTAGCCGATTCCGAGCGGTGTGACAAAAGATATATATGACGAAAAACATGAAATATTTTGTATGGTTACGAGCGAGCACCTGTCAGAATGAGATGACATGGTATCAAAGGTTTATAGTCTTTGTAACTTTACTACATACCTACATACATGTTTACGTATTTATATATATATTTTTTCAATATAACTTAATTTTTATGTTATGGTAAAATATCCCAAGTTTTGATAACGATACCAATGCCATTGTAAGCATTGGGATGAAGCTGAAAGTTGATCCCACAAATGAATATTTTACTAAATAGATAGTTGTTTGGGGGTAGGCTGCTTGTTCCTCGACCGGTTTTCTGGCTCCTCTATGAAATTTACATCACCTCTTTCCATTCCTCCACCTCCTTCCTCGCTATCATCACTTACTCCGGCCTAATCTCTTTCTTTCATTTAAGAGAGAACCCTCAATCGCTTTCAGTTCTCAGTCCATGCATTTAGGTATGTATCATTAACAAAGAAATCGTCTTGCTCCACAATTTACTTTCATAATTCAAATACCATATTTCAATACTGAACAATTATTAAGTTTCTTTTCTGTTAGTTTGGTTTTGGAATAAAGTAAGGTTTCATATTTGGTAATGCGAATATTGATGATTTTTTTTTTAAAATCTAATATTTACATAAAATAGAAGTCAAGTAAATGATCATCAATAGGCTATTGTTAAAAAGCGTTCGATTTGAAAACAAGTTCTTGTCTGTTTAAATCCATTGTTAGGACGAAGAGATTCTTATACACATCAAAACAATAATCAGTAGCGGATCCAGGGGGCGCCCCCCCCCCACCTGAGAGGTGAGGACACTCATAAAGTATTACTATTTCTATATGAAATGAGGTATATTTAGTCATTTTTCAAGTCCACTAATTGAAAATGAATTGTATTTAAACATTTACAGTAATTTATAACGTCATTATGTACTACTATGAATTTTAAATTAGGGCCTTCATTACTCATTATATGTAAAAAAAAAAAGTGCGCCCCCCCTCAGAAAATTTCTGGATCCGCCACTGACAATAATAATATGTAATGTTCATATATAAATTGTAATGCTCATTTATGTATTACCATTAAAATCTTTATTTTTTTTTAAGTTAAACTAGAGTCAGAAGTGCTCTTGCCGTGAAGAGAATTCGATTCTCATAAAACGGTTCTTTGAAATTCGGATTGACTTGAGAAGTTCATAATTGGTTTGGGGGACATAGTTGCCTATTATTTATGCCATTTTTCTCTTTTGCTAAAAAAAACAAACAATAAACAGCCAACATTCTTCAAATAGTTTTGTATCATTATTATTAATATAAAAGTTACAGTTAAAATATTGACATAGTCGTATTTTCGGATGTTACTTAAAAGTATTTATAATTTAGAAATTATTGATATTTTATTAGAAAATAATTAAATCTGTTGTTTGTTGATAGTAATTATGATACTGGGTCACATTCTTACAATATACATACAAGTGAATTAAAGATCTTAAAATATCCAAATGAACAAAAATAACTGTGACTCACATTTGAAACTAAATAATTTCAAAATATTATATGTTTATCCATTGCTTGGAATAGGAAAGCTAGGGCTTAGAGACGTTACATACTGCGTACGATACTCGACATTAGTAGACAAAAAATATCGGTGTTACGATATTTCAAGATAAAAAGTACGGATACTTAAAAAATGAGATGATTTAGCCAACAGAGATGGAATACATTGAGAAAACCTTAAAATAGGTTCATTCGGATCTCTTCTTACGAGTGATGTGAACACGCAGTTACCAGTAAAATATTACAATAATATCGAACACAAGTCAATGACATAATAATGTCATATTGTTATTAAAAAAAAAAAACTAATACTTCAAATTAGCTTAAGAGTATTTAAAATTCTTTGAAAAAAGGAGTGGCGTTAAAAAAAATGAATTTGCAGTCTGCAACTAACAATAAAATAATATAAATTAATAAATAACTAATAAGTTGACAATTTCTATATCTGATGTCAATTACTATGGATATTGTTACATTAAATTTGACCTACCAAATCTCTACAATTTAAATTATTAAAATGTTTTTAAGTGTTGATTTTTAACTAAATTTTAGATTTTATAATTTTTAATTAATTTTTGTATTTTTTATATAATGTATATTAAAATTAATAATTTATTACTAGGAGTTTGTATATTCGATTGACTCTATTTGCATAAGGTGCTTCCCTGAAAGCAAATTATAATTAAATAAATAAATAACAATCAAATATGTCATTCATATCAAAGGCAAAATACAACCGTAGAAAAAATGACTTTTAGAGAGGGTTTGCAGTGAACAAAATTCGATTATAAACAGTAGCGGTCAAGTCCTAGCGGGGGCCTCTTACCGAAGGATTTAGAATATCTCCCTCCCCAGTGTTGGTGATTTTTAAAAATTAAACTCTTTTAAATAATGTTTTATAGTTATATATTAATAAACTTGTTTACAATCTCATTGGGGTTAAAAAGTAAATCTTTTTTGGAACTTATAAATAATATTCAAAATAATGAAATCGAATAGGCACTGGTACTTATCAATATAATGACTTAACAGTTTGCATAAAGAAGTTGAAGAAACAATTATAACTTGTCATATAACAATTATTCTTGTTTCACAAAGTGATATAAGAATACATGTATAAATATCAATGTATGGCGTCAGTAAAATATTAGAATAATATCAAGAAAACTCAAGGACGTAATAGTACCGTACATACATAAATACATCGAAGATTCATCTAAAACAGTAGTCTTCTTCGTGTTAACATGCTTTTACACTGTGCGAACTTCATCTTGGAACAACCTGTCCCGAAGACTTCGTCAAATCTAAATAAGACGCGAACTCGAACAGGTACTTTATCTGTTCGCCTGTGTGTTCGGGGATAGCGATGGTATCGATTTTGGGTTAGTTTTGATAAGCTTCTAGACCTTCTTTTAGCATTTTTCAGAGCAGCCGCTAGTTCAAGTCAGAATGAAAATTATTGTATTATGGTGCATAGGTGCAGTCAGATCATTGTTCGCTCGACTTTCAGTGTAAACAGCTGTTCATGGTACGCCGGTACGTCAAGGTTTGGAGGATTACATGAGGTTCGCACAGTGTAAAGGTTCCTTTAATGACGAAGTAGTACTAGGAGTCCTCAAGGGTTGGTAGCTATGGCATCCAGGCTGATATTACTTTTTACTAATTCTATAAATTCATAAGAGACGACTAGTAAATAATATTCGGATTTAGCTGGACCAACCGCCATTTAAGTTTCTTCCCCCATCTGGATGAATTTGAATTGAAGAAGCAATTGCCGTATTGCTAAGTGGAGGAGGTTGTACTGGATACCTCTATGGAGGTAGGGAGTGAAATTACATATTTAATAAGATTACAGAAGATAGTGATACCAGACAAGAGCTCAACCTCCGATTTGACGAGTTTTATAAACCACATCCGCTAACCGTTTCAACCGTTGTTGTTTCAACAGACAACAAACTTATAAGACAATACTGAAACCCATCTTAATCTACGAACTCAAAATGCTAAATTTTAAGAACATCCAAAGTATTTAATCCTTCCAGTTCAATGGCGTTCGGACCTTTGCCAAATTACATAAACCGCATAAAACCTTCAAAATCCATTAGTTCAACCATAAAAATATCGCTACATCATTAGAGAACTACTCATCCTTGACGTTATTCCATCCAGATCCAAAAACTTAGCCACCATCATTATCTTTTAGCGCAATCCCTATTCAGCTCCAACCACCCTAATAATCCTCCTCGATGTTTGGAAAGACAATATCCCCGAGAACTTTGATGTCTTGTGTTTACCATAGACCTTTTGTTAATATTCGATTAATTAAAAAACAATCTATGATTCTCAGAGTCTGTTCCCAGAACAGATTCTCCACTTTTGTGCGGTAAAGCTTGATTCCAAGTGTCCTTGGCTGAATGAAAATATTCACTTACTAACAAAAGTCTCTGCACACACTCAAGCTTTTTTTTATTTTACCTAAAGATACCTTATGAGCCAGATATGGGCAACGAAACGCACATATTTTTTTACATAATTTAATCTATTTTAATGACCAACAATTACATTTAATATAATTTATTTAACTTATAATTTATGAGGAAAATTACATAAAATGTCAAAATATTGATGCGCCAAAAGTCTCGGCACGCAGTGGAATTAGCCAAGACACTGATATGTATACAGTTTGCACATTATCCCATTTATCCTCCGGCTAAGCCTAACTTGCCCGTGTTAATTTGGGCCCGAACAGTTAAGAATGTGATAAAAAATGGAGGTTCCAACACCGATTCCCGACCAAATTGTAAATTTGAGGAAACTCATACGACTCATACAGGTGAATAGGACAAATCGTCAACAGGGGCTATAATACGATAAGGTATGTCCTAAAACGGTATGAAGAACTGGGTACAATGGAAAGTAGATACCGCTCTGGCCGCCCCCCGTACTCCAAGCTCACCACTAGAGGGCTATCATAAGGACTTCGGACGAAGAACCCCACACAAGTGCTCTAAATTTATCAGGTATGGTGTAAGAAAATTACAAGATTGGGGTATCTGCACAAACCATTAGAAGAACCCCTAAGAAAGCTGGCTATAATGTGCGTAAGCCTAGGTGTAAGCCATTCATTAGTAAACGAACCGGATATTGAAACTGCAGTTCGCAAAGGAACATGTAAACAAGCCCTTATAGTTCTGGGAGCGTGCTTTATTTATTGATGAGAGTAAATTTAACATTCATGGATCAGATGGAAGGGGGAAAGTTTTGAGAAAACCTAACAAAGAGCCCCTGGAAAAAAACATAGTTGGTACTGTGAAACATGGTGGAGGGAGTGTTTTGGTTTGGGGGTGTATGTGTGCTGCTGGACTTGGTAATTTGAAATTTATCGACGGAATAATGGACCAACACGTTTATATAGATATTTTGAGGAGTAATTTACCGGAAAGTTTAATGAAGTTTGATCTCCAGGAAAAATTCATTTTTCAACAAGATAACGACAGCGCGGAAAGTTCAAGAATAGTTGCTCTACAATGCTTCACAGCAACTTAAAACCCCTCCCCAATCTCCTAATCTTAATCCAATACAACATCTGTGGGATCAACTAGGCCGTCAGAAAGTAAAAATTAAAATAAAGAACAAAGACCACTTAAAAAGAGTACTAAAGGAATTGTGGGGTAAAATTACTTCAGAAACTACAAAAAACTATTTCATACCATGCAAATTAGATTATGAGATGTGATAAGAAATAAGGTAGAAACGACTACCTATTAAAGTTGATTTGGCATCAATAATTAAGCTTCAAGTTGAAGTAAAATGATGTGTGCAGGGACTTTTGGCGCATGAATATTCTGACATTTTATGTAATTTTCCTCATAAATTATAAGTTAAATAAATTTTATTAAATTTGATTATTGTTAATTGAAATAGATTAAATTATGTAAAAAATGTGTGAGTTTCATTGCCAATATCTGGCTCATAATCTATTTTTAGGTAAAATAAATAAAAAAGCTGGAGGGTGTGCAGAGACTTTTGTTAGTAAGTGTATGTAGGTGTGTGTGTTAGGGTAACTTATTTTATTTTCGCTGCATTTTAATTTTGTATTTATTTTATTTTAATCCATTCCTGTAGATGTGCATATATTTTTATTTATTCCTGTCACTTTTTTAAATTGTATTGATTTTTAATGATATTAATGAATTACATTTTAATTATTTATTTTTGCTTAATTTGTGTTTACGTTTTTTCTTTCGTTTAGATGATTACAGTATGTGTCTATAGTGTAAATAAATTCTTAGAAGCATTCGTTCACTATTATACACCGTGGTAGCTTGAGAATTAATGAAAGATAAAAATGATAATATTTGGGAAGTTATTCATTATTTTTTCTCCTATAAATGCGTAAAATTTATTGATACGTATTATATAAATAGAAATTATGACATCCAATAGTTGTTATATCTTCCAGTTATGATGAATTCTTTACGAATTTTACATTTTTTTTATGCCCTTTACAAAAGTGGTTTTATTTACATAAAAGTATTTATGGGTTTCAGAGGGCACTAAAAACTTATTGGATTTTTTATTATATGATAATATTTAACTTGACTTAATTCAACGAAAGCTTGATTCAGACTTCCATATGAAGAATTTAAATTAATGAATATATTTATAGATAATTTATTTATTTAATGTTGCTTGCCGAATCACGGAATACTTCGATGAAATTGTCTTGTATTCCGGCTATATATATATATATATATATATATATAATCAGTGTATACTGTAGTGAACTTATCTCATCACAATTGTGTGACGAAGCCGTAGCCCCCATTTAAACGGAATCGATTAAAGAGACGCTGAGGGTTCACCGGATTCAAAACTCCTTAATAGAGCATATGAAATGACCCTATATATCCCGAAATGAATTTTGGCTGACATTATAAATGGTTGGATTAGAAGAACATGGTAACAGACAACAAAAATACGACCGCTTCACAAATTTTTTTTTCAGAAATGACAATGTAAAAATTATACTCTCAATATTCCAAACTGAACGTTTGGGAAAGCAAATATATACCACTTAAAATACTAAAGGAATACATGAACGATTGAGCTTTTGAAATATACTGTTGGAGACTTTTATCTGCGTGTTACCCCGTAAGATGTTATAATCTTATAACAGAGTATAATCTTTACACAACTTGAATTTATCTTTGATATGCATTTGGTTATGCCTGGATAAGTGTACATTTAATTTTCGTCAAGGATGTTGGAGCTTCAGATTAGTTGCATCTTTCAGATTCCCCGTTTGTCTTATGCATTACACCACATTTTATAGCTCCGCCTTCATCTGAATGTCCTTTCGAACAGCAGAGAATTTACTGGTTTCATGTTATGGAAGTAAGAATATTAGATTTCAAGTCGTGCCTTGATTTAAGTAATAAATGCGGCGAAAAACCTGGTGGTTGGGCGTGATATCTGCTAAATCACCTACCTCCTTGTACTACCGCTGAAAGAGATACAGTAATTCATAAGTAAGTACTAAACCTATACCCTTTCCTAAACCTATACCCCTATACATGTAGAGGTTTTAATTGATATTTAGCCCAATATTGTCATTGAAACATGCCTACGTTTAAAATTTCTTAGAAAAGGAAGCCATTATTTCACAATATAATTCATTAAACAATTAGCTCCAATAATAAAACTTAAATCGGCACTGTTGATCATATCATACAATCATGAACAATAGTGTTTGCAGAAGGGTTCACTCTAAACAAAATAAAAAACCCGTTTGGAAAAATTGTTTCGCAAAACAAAATGCAATATTTCTGAGGAAGAATCTAAACATCGAAGAATTATCGAAACAGTTATTGTCTCCATACTTCCACTCCCATACCATACTTGGTACTCATAATACAGAAGAGTAGGCGATGCTAACAAGCGGAAGTTTTTTTAGTATTAAAAGTTATCGAAAGAAAAAGATCGATTCTTGAAATGAAGAATTTTGGTAGTAGATAACAAAAATTAATGCACGCGATGGCTGAATTAAACAAAACATTCTAAAATCTACCGTGCCTGCCGGTGTGCTGTGGTGCTTCTCCACAGGGTTTCCCAGCAAAAATATATCAAGGACACCCCAAAAAAGGATATAATATATATATATATATAAACCGTAATGTAATAATTTTTTTAAATTTGCTAAAACTATTTTCTTCCTAAATAATGTGTCGCTTTCATGTTAAATACTAAACGTAAGTTTTTGCTATGCTTGTTCAAAGCGAACTAATTAAGCGGCCACATGGATGGAAATGATACTAAACAAATTATTATTACAAGTTGTGATTTATTTTTATATTAATATAATTTTTAAATAATAGCTCGCGGACTACCTACAGCTGCTTAAAAGGATCTCATACTTTTATATACACACTGCAAGCGTTTCAAAAATTCACTGTTACTTAGTAAATAATAAAATTTAATGTTCACTTAGCCCTGATGAAGACTTGAATCTCGGATCGAAACGTCGGAGCAATATATGTTATTACACAATATAGTGTTGTTTTATTCTACCGCACCCCCAACCATTTCCATCACATATATTTTTCACTTATTCTTGTGCATGAGAATCGTATTCATTTACTTTTACAATAGTGTTAGTGTTCCTACTATTAGGGAATAATACTGTGCTTCCTAGTTGAATAATAATATGTTAGAACATTAGATATTTATTCCAATATTTTTTTAGGGATTTCTTGATGGTTATTGGCGCCTTTGATGGTTATTATTGAAATTGGATTCCTTCCAACCAAACAAAAGTCCTTTTTTTCTCGTTGTATTTGTCAAATAATGTATTATTAAATTATGGCATTATAGAACAATTTATTTTTAATAATTAAAATGTTGGTATTTTCTTTGAAATCCCGTTTTACTGACTTCTGTTTTCGTTTTGTTGTTTATGGAAAAATAAAAACTCTAAATATTTCTCGTTGTATTTGAATTTCGTAACTCACAATTAAGAAACTGTTATTTAATTACTAGCTAGGTGAAAAAAAGTGGTGAATAGTATTGTGACCTGTCTTTTTATGAAGGCATGATGAGCGTGAAAGTAAATCTGTCTCTTGGAGTTCCATGACAAGATAAACAAGATGTGCTGTATCAGCAATCCACTTGTCACTATTAATCTATTTTCTTAACCTTATCCCTTTATTGAAATAATTCGTTATTTTTGTAAATTTGTTTAAAATATTATTGCTTTATTTTGTAGGTTTTTAATTGCATTTTAGTCAACAAGCTATGTGTTATTTTATAATACGGACATAATGTGAATTTTTTTATTCTATTACTGTTACAATAGCTGATATCGTTATTTTTTTTTTTAATTTTAGTTTTATTATATTTATCGGATTATTTTTTGTTGTTGAAGGTGAAAAGAAATTTATATAACGGTAACATTAGGGTTAAGTCCATGAGGAAGAGTTTATAGTAAGCAACTGAAAGAATATAAATTTAGCGATCTGTATAGAACTATTGAAGAATGGTAAATTTATGTGATGTGTTAGTGGGGTTTGGGGGGCGCCTGTGGAGAAACCAGCTGCCAGTTGTCCACCTGCCAATTCTCCCAGTCATTAATTTTCATTTTCTACTGCGCAATAAAATACAATCCTTTGCTACCTAAATTGAACGAAATTTTGAATTGAATTTGATGAAATATTTGGGAAACTAATTTCCAATTACAATCACTGGGACAAAAAAAATTTCAACATGGATAAATTTCCTATAAGATAGCTGTGGTCCCCTCTGTCAGTTTCGGCGGTCTCTGGTCTGAAAATTCTAGAATATAGCCTAAAAGAAAAACGCTCTTTTCTACATTAATGTTATGGAAATTTAGAAATAATTGTGGTTTCGATTTAAAAAAAATTAGTTATTCAGTTAGTCCATTAATACTTGTTTTGGGAAATTATATTACTAAACAGTTGTATTTAAGACCTTCAGAATTTGACTTTTCTGTATCACTTTATGATCGATAATGCAGTTAAATACTTGATTGAAGCCAGTAGCGGATCCACGGGAGAAGCCCCCCCCCCCCCCCCCAACCTGAGAGGTGAGGGTACTAATAAAGTATTACTATTTCTATATAAAATGCGCAATATTTAGTCATTTTTGAAGTCTAATAATTAAAATTGGATTGAATTTTAACGTTTAATAGTAATTTACAATGTCACTATGTACTAATACGTATTTTATATTAAGTCCTGCATTACTCATGAAATGTACAAAAAAAGTGCCCCTCCCCCAGGAAATTTTAGGATCTGCTACTGATTGAAGCCTCTATTTATAATTGCTTCAATGACTTTAGAAATCGGAAAATCAACGGAAATTCAAATGTTCCGAATAATACTGAAATCCTTAAAAAGCACTATTATCCCTCGAGCTGCGAATATAATTATTCATAGCAGAGGTCTCAGAAAAAAAAATTGAGAGGATTGTTTTCACATAGCGTAAAAACAGCAACCTTGTTTATTTACAAAAAGAATGTCTACTCTATTAGATTCATACACATAAATAGTGCTATAATGTGGCGTTTATGACCATTGCAGTTTTAAAACAATAAACCCAACAAAAAAAAGCAACTATACTTGAAAATTATATGCATAAATTTATTCCACTATTTTTTTTTCATATTTCGGGGGTGGGGATCGATCCCCAGTACCCCCCCCCCCCCCCTGGGCCCTCCCCTTATTTTCTTGAACGAAATCTCCTGCCATCATAAAATACAAACTCAATCGGCTGCTTTGCCCTCTAATTTTTTTATTGTCGTTACAAAAACAAGAATAGCTGAAAACGTAATGAATAATTCACTTGTTTGGCCCAGTATCAGTGTAAAAGTTGGCAACCTATGGTATTATGATTCGCATTCCCCACACGTTTTCTAATACAATTCACTGATTTTTGAGACTTATTTGAATTTCTGATATATCAAACAACGGATTTTTAAAAAAAAATGTTATATGATGTTGTGGCATGCCATTTAAATCCAACCAATTCAAAAATAAAACTTTGGGGATAATAATTCATTATTGAAACTAGATCACAAATTACTTTATCTTAAAATTTGTAAAAAAAATTTAAATGTTCAGTTCTAGGAGCTTTTTCAGACTATTTTTTACTAGAAAACAATTTCTGTTTACTCAAAACATTTTTGTCAATTACTTTTATTCCTTGCTTGTTAATTTTTTTTTTCAATTCTTTATTAGCCAAGCACTTCCCTAAAAAGTAAATCTGAAACTGATAATTGTGCAATGAGTTCTTGATTTCAGAATCAGGCAATTTAATCAAGATTTAAATTATATATGCATTTGAAGCCTAATTAATAATTAGGTATATCTTATTTATCGTAAATTTTTTTACAGGATTCTGCTTAGTTAAATTCAAAACTAAAGAATACCCACATGCGTGTATCGAACTTAGACGTCGAACTAGTCAAATAAAGAATTTATAGAAAGTTTATAAGACCTTTTCTTCTAATTTCCAATAATAATTGGTGTTGATCAATCATTTTAATCTTAAAAGTCTATGATACCTTAAAAATCAAATGTACAACATATTTCAACATACAACTAATATCGGGAGAAGGCCCAGTCTTGA
Source organism: Aelia acuminata (assembly GCA_911387785.2). Classification (NCBI taxonomy): domain Eukaryota; kingdom Metazoa; phylum Arthropoda; class Insecta; order Hemiptera; family Pentatomidae; genus Aelia; species Aelia acuminata. The sequence continues at coordinate 54,769,538 of OU426980.1, read as the reverse complement.
AACTTCTGTTTTTATTTATAAGTTTTTATAAATATCAGTTACAATTTAGTTTCTAAAAGGTTTTGCTGCTAGTTTCAAACTTTTAACATTTTATTAATTCCATGGTTGTTAGAATCAGAATTCCTTTTTCTGGAATTATGTGGCCAATAAGTTGAAGCTACGAAATGGTTGGTGGGGGGGGGGGGGGAGTGAAGGGCCTTGGGGGAACGAGTCCGTTAACTGCTACCTGGCCTTCGCCCATCCGACAGTCCGGAATATTTCTTTACCAGCCAGTATATGTATTCAATTTATATATATATAAATATATATATATATATATATATATATATATATATATATATATATATGTGTGTGTGTATACATATATTTTTCTTTTTTTTATGTCCTCAACAGTCGGAGAAACAGTATAAGTATTCTCAGGATCTTGTGGTTTAGTCAATAAATTAAACAATATTTTGAGACTGTTCTATTTATGCCATACAGGAAAAAAAAAAAAATGTCTTTTCAATTTCTGTACTTAATTAAGTATTATGCTTGAAATTGTTGAAAATTGATATCCATTACATGCAATTATTGAGCAAACGATTAACTATCCTGAACAAGCTTTAGGATATTATCTATGGAATGAGAAGTGAGATTATGGAAGGAGTTGTTTTTTCCCCACATGTTCGATATCCAGCGTTCTGAATGTGGTTTATAATTGTATTGTACATATTGTATTATTATTATTTTCTGTTTTAGCATTTCACTGCATGCATTTAGGTTGATACGTCCTATTTTGTTTGTTTATTTAACGATCTTAAATTGTTGTTTCCATGTGTGATAATAATTTAATATAGCTTTAGAAGCTGTATTTTTGATGACTAATTTTGACGAAATCTGGTATGAATGTATGTTTTATTGGTCTGAACGTGTGGTGAGGGCAGTTTGATCAAGTTTAGCAGGGTGTTTTGTTATTGGCGGGAAATGGAGAAATACGGTTTTGCACATTTATCGGTACTAGAGATAACGTATATAATTTTTGACTCCAGTCCTGACATGTATACGTCTTTGATTATACTGAATGTATCTTAAATTGTTGTTTCCGTGTGTGATAATAATTTAATATAGCTTTAGAAGCTGTATTTTTGATGACTAATTTTGACGAAATCTGGTAATTTGACGAAAAATTACAAGTTTCCATCAGTATAATGGAGTAATAACTTTTATTTTATTTCGTGGCCTGTGATTTTACTATTCTTTTAAACGCTGTTTGTGTACAGGAACTGTTTAGTATGATAATTGGTTCATTTAACAGGCTGTTGTCAGTCAAAAATGAGTCTATGTCGATATCCATTCGTTGACATGAGGTACACTGATTTGTTTTCATATTGCTTTTGGTTTCATTTTAGTTTTTTAATCGGCTAGCTGGTTCAGTGCGTGTGTACGTTTTAACATGGGATGCTCTACCATTTTCATTATTTTCACCCTACTCACAACCCCACGTCAGTTTTTTTTTTTTTTTTTTATAGAATGTCTTTAGATACTGTTGGTAATTATTTTTTCATTAATAATTTCCACTAATAAAATTTGTAAACCAAAGTTTATGGTTTCTACTGGGCCTGCTTTCTGCCCGAATTCGTTTTACAACATTTGGTTCTTTATGCAATATTTAATTTGATCTAACTTTTTTATGTGGGTCAATAAATAAGAACTTATACATACCTTTATATATATATGTATATATATATATATATATATATATATATATATATATATATATATATATATATATACATACACGTATATGAGACTTGTGAGGCCGGCGCCTTCTATATTGCTTTTTTCTTTATGCACTTATTGACGAAATAACGATTATTAAACATAACGGCCGTCGATGACCGAGCAGTTTTTCGCCATCCTTAAATATACAAACAACCAAACCTCAAACAATTGTATTATTGAATTTTTTAATCCGACTTAAATTCTTATTTAATCTGACTGTTTAAATTAAATTAATGATGAATAAGAACTTATATGAGGCCGGCGCCTTTAATATCAAGAATGATGAAAATCTTTCTCTGTGAACTTATTGACTAAATAACAAGAATTAAACGTAAATAACCAATGGGCGTCGATGAGCGAGCAGTTTTTCGCCAGCCTTAAATATATAAACAAACAAAAGTCAAACAATTTTACTATCCAATGCAAATAAACATTGGAGATGAAATCCTAAATTTAAATTATGAAAATAAATTGAGATGAAATTATAAAATTAATGTAAATGAATTTGGACGACTCCCTTTTAGACTACACCGTAACGGACTTTACACAAATTTTATTAGTAAAATTAGATGCCCTATGACCGAAACCCATTTATAAAACAAACAGTTTTCTCATAAATAATCATTTAATATGTGGTGCAAGCCCCCAAAGAATGGAAATTAGGTGGTTAAAAGGATCTATTGACAAAGGGTTTTGGTAAGCATCATTAGCAGGAACTTTCGTTTACAAGATTGATTTCTTATTAAATTATGTAATATATAGTGTTATTACAAATTTATGATCCAAGACAGGACACAGAAAACCTTTTAACACTCCTCCAGCCTCTAGGGAATGAAAACATACTATGCGGATCTAGATTTCAATATTGTTTTCAAAGGATCTGATTTTTATTCCCCTGAGTAAAATGTGAACTTTTGGAACAGTAATAGATATATGTTATCTCTATCGCCAAAATAGAACTTTCATTTCCTTGAAAGTTGGATATAGTCTTCTAAGTTTCCACATATCGTTAAAAAAATTATGCGTTATGGTTAATTATATACGCCAATATGAATATGAGATTAGAAATATATGCATTTGGTTATAGCAAATGTTTTCGCGTAGGGGAGAGCGGGATTGGTTGGCAACAGTTTTCACTTTTTTGATTGTTGAGTCGTTCCTGTTAATATAATCCTAATGGGGCTGATACCACTGTAAACTCCAAGTATTAGAGTACTTCAAGTATTTTTTACACAACATAATATTTAATTCTAAGATCATAGAAAATTGAAGAATTCGTCAATCCAGAGTATGCCAATTAAACCCCTACGTGGGGCAGGTTGGCCTAGAAGGTGGGGTTGTTTAGCCATCTCATTCAAGTACTGCCTGACACATATTATTGTTATTAAAAGCTGCACTATAATAGTATAATAATTTTAAATCTGTTTTCTAACAGCTTTTAAGGGAAAATTGAATGACAATAGAAGAAGATAGAAGTTTAGACTGTCGTCACTTTTTGCTTAAGAAAAATTGCTCTCATTTTCCTTGCTGGAACTAAAGACAATTGGTAGTTTCACCTTTTGTGAATTGCTACTCTTGCTTTTGTGAATTGCTACTGCGCCAAAAAAAAAATTGAAGAGAGCCAACTAACCCCACAGGAGAGATCATATGAAAGATGACTGCCAGGAAAAGGGAGAACAATCAAACAAGAAACTGGTTAGTCGAAAGGTTAGGTTTTTCAAAGGAGTTTGGGGCTATGTGCACAGAATTGGAGTCAAATGTTTTTCCATGCCTTTAAACCAACTTTACTGAAAATATAAAAATTTGCTTACATGTTGTAAAATCAATCAATGAAGCACACTCTTATCTACACTGTTAGCATCGGATTGAAAACTCAGGACAAGACTCCCGAGGTCGAGCGGGTCACATGGTACAATAGTGGGGCCTTCACAACAGGTGTGACGGAAACAATAAGCCAATGGCCAACCTACCCCCTATGCCAACCAACCCCGCTCTCCCCTACGGACCGACACAAGATATTCCAGCTAAGGTGCTTGCGTATTCTTTACAATACCTTAATTATAGAATAACAAACATAAATTTATAAGATAAGTGAATTGAAGTGAATTTTAAATTAGTTTGAACTTATATTTTTGTCTGACAACCCGCCCTCTTTTATCTAAATTTTTAGATCCATGGTATTTATACCATTATATATATATATACATATATATATATATATATATATATATATATATATATATATATATATATAAATTTGCTATTCATTTTCATTTTCACTACTTATTAACTATTCTCCGAAACTTCGAAAATAATTTAATCGGTCTTTGAAAAACCCGACAAGTCCACCAAGCCAAATTATTAGAGAAGTGAAAAAAACGTTTCTACCTTTGCATTTAGAGATTTCCTGAAATTAAATTATTTTTCCGACACATATTCCTACTTAAAATACATTTTTTATGATTTGATAAATCTATTTTCATTCGATAGATCTGGATAATAAATGTTTTTTTGGACTTGTAGGGCTTCCCCTGATTTTGGAAAAGAAATGATTGTTACAAACCATATATTTTGGAAATTACTGTACAAAACACAATCTTACATATATTGTTCAATAAAAGAAAACTAACTGAGTATAGTATAAGTATAAATATATAAGGTTAAAATGGGCTGGATTCAAATTCATGGTTCTTCATTCAAATCTTCTATTAGTTCTTTGACAGTGACATGCCAAGCAAAAACGTACAAACTGCTTTGGCTGCAGGAAGATATTTTTCAATGTCCTGGATTTGATTAGTTTCTCCTGACAACGATTATTTGAATTGTCTATTGAAGCCGATAAATCAGCATGGCTAGTCGGGTATCTCTTGAATTAGATGTCTCTTCATGCAAGGAGTTCAAAATAAATTAAAACGAACATCGATTTTTTTGGACATTTCGTTAGTTGGTAGCAATTTTTCTCAATATTCTTTGAATTATTAATATCTCGAAAAAGTTTACTCTGTTTAATCCATTAAATAAAATTAACATACTACAATAATTATATCAATATTACGTTGAATTTTAATTTAGCTTTTATGGTAAATAAAATCATTGAAAAAAATATTAAAACATATTATCAGCAGTCTTTGTGTTAGTTATAAAAATCCACCCCTTTGGTTTGTATTTCCCACCTAACATATTCTCTCCCTCTTTTACATACAGCTGTATTATGCCATGATGTCCGTTCAATCACGCCACGCTTACATAAACCAAAGATAATTTTCATTACTAAAAATTATAAAAAATTACTTGACAAAAAGTTTTTGTTCACCTAGCAACTTATATTGCATGCATTTGTATGTATTTTTAAGGTCTAAGCGTTTCCATTAATTAGTAAACACTATTTTCACAGATTAAAAAAAAAAAAAAAAAAACTAATCCTAACTACCTACATCACATTCATGGCCCCCGGAAGGTTTAGTGATAATTACATCAAACACTTTTCCATTACTTTTAATTTATATACTATGTATTAAGTAACAGCTACTAATTTTAGGGACTCAACCCGAAATATAATTTATTCAAAAGCCGCTTACACCTGCTTGTGTTTTCTATCTTTGCTTAGAATACATTTCTAAAATACTGGAGATTACCAACTAAAAATAGTCCATTGATCATGAGTAAAGAATCGTTCTAGTTGTATTTTATTAGAGTTTGCGAAAAAGGGATGAAATGTGGATAGATAGTTAAAAAAATTTTAATAAACCTCAATTAACCCATTTCGTCCCAAGAGTAAAAATTCTAGGCATTTTTGGTATGTCTTTATATTTTTACATTAACATTTGTTAAAAATATATGATTGGTAAATTTAAAAATGATTGCCCTTCGGCACCTCAACTTTAGGAAACGCACCTCTGGGACACTAAGCGGTCAAAATTGAAACAATAAATTAACCCAAATTTAAAAATTATAATTTTTACATTGACTTGATCAAGAATAGACATACACAAGTTAAAAATTGTTGAATAATTAAGTGTGAATTTTCAAATTCCACATTTCTGAAGTGTGCAAAATTGAAGTTTTCATGTTCATAAAAAGCATACTTTAAAAACCTTACACATAATTTAAAAACATAGATAAACTCAAAAATATCAAAATAACATACTGAAAAAAAATATTAATATTAATGATGCGTAAACGCATCAAGTGGGTTAAATAATATTTCAAGGGTCACTAGAAAGACTTACAGACCGAATTTTTCGGAAAAATAAACATCTTTTTTAGATTCAAGGGACTCTTTTTAAAATTTTAGAAAATGCACACGTTTATTGTCCATTTAAATGCTTTACTCTGTTCGTATCCAATGTTCATGTCCAACATTTGAGTGGTATGTTCTCTGTTACCACCCTTCATTATGAATTTAGTTTTTTTTTGTAATTAAATGTCTGGTTTAGAGTCTTCGCGCCATCATTTATAAAGATATATCACACTTTATTTTCAAATTCAGAATTTCGAGTTGATAATATTGTATGATATAATCACGTAACCCCTCCCCCTAGAAATTTTGAAATAAAAGTTTTTTATTGCAAATACTGTATGATCATAGCAACAACGCTTTGTCGATTGAAAACTTCTAAAAAAAGCAAACAAGAAAAAAAAAGCAATGCGGACTTTTTTTTTTATGTACCTTATAAATTCTAACATCCTTTCCTGTAGGGTTGGACAATAGAATGTTTTACGTTTTTATTTTTACTTCAAAGTTTCAAGTAGTCACAATTATTATATACTTCCCTAATAATATATGTATACTATTCAATTAAAAGAAATATATTGATTTTTCGGTATGAGTTTAAAGTTGAAAACTAAAAAGTTTAATTGGATTACTTGATAAATCCATTTTTTATCCATTTTACATCTACCTGTTTATATATTGAATCATGAACAGTTTTAATCTTCAGTTTCCCGTGTTCCAATATCCTAATTTAAACTGTCGATGATTCTTATGAAAAGATACAATGATTTGGCGATAGGTTAACATATTGGAAGGGTTAGAGGAACTTTTGGATATTATCAATAAGTTATTCGAGGTAATATTTCTGCAACTCAGGTTTGAGAAATTATTATCATCTAATCATTCAACATTATTATTCAGGATGTCCTAAATGAACATGAATTTTGTCCCTTATGGACTCTTTGTTTATGAGATTTTTATTTATACAGATTTTAGTGCGTATGAATTGTTTGTAATAATTTAAAATGTGGTAAAATAACCTTGCGTCTCTTATTGCCGATTGTAAGAAATAATGCAATCTTGAATTTTCACTATTAAATATTTTAATTCAGCTCTTTCTTAATACTATTAATAAGCATGGGCGTCCGCTGGGGGTGCAGGGTAGGGCACCTGCCCTCCTTAGAAATTTGGGAAACGAAAAGTACCAATTAAATAAATTCGTATTAATTTACTATATGTTTATTAAATATTATATAAACACATATAATAACTGTTAAATATTAATAAGTTTTTTTAATATTAATTTTAAAAATTAATTGAGCCTTACGAGGTCATCATCAGAATACCTCGACACCTTCGAGAATTTGACCAGCCTTCCCTCCCCCTCCCCCCCCCCCCCACACACAGACGAAATCCTGCGGACACCCTACCTCATCAGTTTGTTTTTCATTTTTTTACATCATTAAAAAACGTAACATCATAATATTGGAAATTTATTAGGTGAGCGTATATAATGAGGGACATTCCCAGCGGCGACGAAGAAGAAATGTAAATTATGTACAAGTCCTTTATATCCATTTTCAATAATATTTCACGTTTTCTTGAACCAACAAACCATCCTAATTATAAAATATATCATTGTTGCTTTATGAATTACAATATTTTTTTTTTATTCATCCATATTAATGCTATACTCTTATTAATTTTTTACATTAATTTTAATAGCGATAATTTTTATTGTGTTAATGTTCTATATTTAACTGGATTATAAGCGAGATAAGGGGGCGACGGTTGTTATCAGAGATTGCAAGTGGTTTGTTTAGCGATTGTGTGGCAGTAGTTTTGTGTTAGCCTCTTCGCTAAGAATGAATTTTCTGTTCAGTATTCAAATGTTGTTCGCATAGTGAACCCTTCTTCAGAATATTTTAACATATTGGACTCATACAGGTAGGTGAAATTTAATTTTGCTTGGCAGTTTGATTTTCTGAGGACTTACATATTTTTAGTTGTGGAAAGATCAATGAAATATGTTGATATGTCTTATTGGGCGTACATACGCAAATTTTTCTCTGTTTTGTGTTATTTTAATAATTCCACGTGTTAAAAATAATCTTAACCGGTTCAAATGCGACGTGGCGCTGCTTTTATAAATATTGACCTCCTTATCTATTTGGTATCTTTCAGGTGTGTATTTTTCTGTAATGATAGTTTCTCAGATCATTGATATCAGCCATATTTCTCTAATATCATCTCTTTGGAATAATTATCATTAAAAAACTAGTAAATGTATATCATTTTCAGGAAGGCTAATTTCGATCAATTTTGTACATATTCATTACAGAAGGCGTAGTTTTACAAATAAATGGAGGCTAATCAATCTTCAGATAACTGTTTGATGTTTTTTTTTTCGGCTTAACTGATTATAGCTTCATTATATATTAATTATATTTTATATACACAATATGTTTTACCAGCTTTCTGACGTATTATATAAGTTAAATACTTTAATTAAGTGTTCGCAACATACTAACTCGATTTTTCTTTGTGGAACATTAAGGTGGTTCTGCAATCCTTTCTTGATGCTAATTAAATCCTTAGTTGTGTTTTTTCTGCATATGCTTTCCAATGATTACATCCATCAGCATCCTTACAACTTACAAGAAATCTTAACAACTGTATTTAGACGCTTCCTACAGATATAAATGCCGTGAACCTCATCAACTATCCTCAACAAAATTCCATTAGCAAGACCACTAAATGTTGCCGACTAATAACATTCGTTGAAAAGATCATGGTTTCGTCATTTTGTTAGATCTTAAATTGATACGTACGTTTACGTGTGTAAATTCTCGAATTAAATATGTCGTATATTTTGTTTTTAACTTTAATTGGTCTTATATTCATTTTATGTAATTGTATCAATTATTGAATTGAAACCAAGATAACTCTAAACAGCTTGTTTCATTGAATGTCTGTGGGCAACACTGAAGCCAAAAACATGGTTTCACTTTAATATAGGGTCTTCTCTCACCCATTTTTCCGTGCTACTCGCCTGATCTTCAAAACACTTTAGAATTACTGTTCTTTTTTTGAGAAGTCTATAATTTCAATTCAGATGCCGCACATTAAGATTGCTTTATGTGGTGATATCTAGCGAAATAATTTTTAACATTAGCTTATAATATGGATAATTTGTTTTCTTATTTATCACTAAACCAAACTTAAATTAACTAATCGGCATATTTTTCTTTATTGGCATTTGCTCGCCCTGGATTAGATAAGAACCGAGGCTATCAAAATAATTACTGGTTATCTTTAATTCCTCTCCAATAGCTTTTGTAAAAAAATATTCTGTTTATAAAGTAAATTTTAGGATTTTTGTTTTTGTTTTTAAGTAGCTACATTGAATAAGTTAATCATTAATATTGATTAGTCCATTAATTATCATTCATGGAACTTAAACATGGAAGTTAAAATCTACAGATCATCATTTACTTGTGTCAGTTAATTTTTTGTAAATGGGTCTAAAATTCACTTTTGTAGCGACCAGTGTTGTAACCTCTTCTTCTTTTGACCATCGCAGCCAGTTTGTTCCAGGAAAGAGCTTTCTGGAGCTGACGTACCCCAAAGCTGAAGACTCTTGGCTAGCTACATCTTACTCCTTATACCTGTCATGCCCAATCCCTGAATTGGGCCTCTGACCCAACTATTTTCCCCGCAACGCGATCTGTAACACGAAAATACCCATAATGCGTTTCGGGTAAAATGAAGTACCCGCAACGCAATTCGAGAAATACTAATTTGTTCTAGAAAGCTTTGCTAGTGAATTTTTAATTGAAACATGTAACTTCTAAATAATACTGTAATTAATGATTACTTATTAAAAAAATTGAAGCGTGGAAGTGCATAAGGGTATGCAAGTGCCAAAAAAATATATAAAGATTTTTTTGCCATATTGTTATGTTTTATGACTAACCTTTTTTTTTGTATAAGAATACAGTTCATATCATTTTGGCTCGTAAGTTATAATTTTATATCAATTAAGTTCAATAAAAAAATAGAAACACGATAAAATATACGTTGTGAGATTTTTTTATTTTTTATTTTTATTAAATGCTTCCTTACATGTAAATGCTAACATTTTTCTCTCAGAAGACTTTTCGTAGAGTGCATAGTGCATTAATTTGTCTGGTCCTTCACAAATCGGAGGCAATTTATTCCGGAGATAAATATTGAAATAATTTTTTTTATTTTCTTATCGTTAAATACGCTATATTCAATGTTTAAAAAAGAAAAAGAAAACTTTGTAGGTAGGTATTGATTTTGACTTCAGAAACGTATTTGGAATTTTTAAAATTCACAAATTTTTAAATGAGATTGAAAACTTGGAATACTGAGGTGGGCCTATTTTATACAATTGTAATTAATTTTCAATTAAAATGAAAATAAATGAGAAATAAGGGTAGATTTTAAGAGACAATAAAAGTTAATTTTTATATTTGCGCGAAATTATATGCCAAAAATTAATATAACGTTAGCATTTAATAACAGCTCTATCAGCCTTTTCACTATAAAATACATTATTTCCGGATCACTAATAATGTTTTGGTTCAGAATACTTATAACATTTTGAACATGATAAATTTAAAATAGTATTACAAAAAATGTTAAAAAAAAAAAAAAAAACCTGTACCTCTACAACCCATGAAGGGTCTTGGGTTCAGTGCTATGTAAGGAAGAGCACTGTTTCTTGGTCAGCGGTCGTGCAAGGAGGTGATTTGACCGTGATCACGCTCAACCGCCAGGTTTTTTTCCCTCAATTTTTCAATCAAGGGTACCCACATTATAGAGGCTGGGTTTGCCCCAGGAGGGTCTCTCGGCCCATGAGACGAACTGTGGCGAATAATAAAGATATCATAAGCCATGTCAGATTCGAACTCGGGACCTTAAGCACAGCAATCCACTGCCTTACCAGTGGGCTACCCCGCTCCCTACAAAAAATGTTATATGCATGAAAAAATATAGTATGTTATTGGGAAGGGGAAAAAAAAAAAAAAAAAAAAAAAAAAAAAAAAAAAAAAAAAAAAAAAAAAAAAAAAAAAAAAAAAAAAAAAAAAAAAAAAAAAAAAAAAAAAAAAAACATACATAGTGATATATTACATCTTCATTCAAAATAGTATTTTTTTTTAAAGGAAAATATGTGAAAAACTTTGTGAGTTTATTCCTTCCCGTTCTAAATAGAAGCTAACACTATATAATATTATTAATATTAATAATAATATTTAGATATTATAATATTTAATAATAAAGAATTGAATTTATTATTCATTAATAATACTACTGTTAAATCATGGTGAATAATTAACTAATTCATAGTCATAATATTGCTAGCAATAATACCTCAATAAGATGGTAGTATTGAAATAATTATATAGCATTGTTGACGTTACGTCAGCGTAATATGAGTAAATAGATAACAAACTTTTGGGAGGTGAAAACTGGCCTGATTCGGGGGTAGCAGTTAAAGATATAATAATAATGAGAAGAACTAAAGTTTAACTCGTCGGGACAGTCTTTAACAGGAGCGTTTTCCTGATCCTGCTAAAAGTAAGGTCAGGCATCTTTATAATCGCAAGCTCAGCATATTACGCATTATTACCTAATCACTTGTTTTATTACAATAGACATTGATTGAATTGGTAATTCTACCAATCCGCTGCGCTAGGCATATCTTAAAATATCTCTGAATTATTTCACCTCGATATGAACGAAAAGAAAGAAGATGCTATTGATTTCTGAAAGACAAAGAACAGTGTCATGGTAAAAACTTGGTGACACTGGATAGTGGAATGTCATCGCCTGAAAGTGATATAGGATATGAAATATGACCATTAGGGTTCACTGAATTGAGGAAAAATGTGAGTTAATTCACCGCGATGGGTGTAATTTAGAATTTTTAAGTGTGGTGACAAAGCTTACCGGAAGTGTCGATGGAGGGGGGGGAGGGGTGATATCCCAAGGTGAACGGAGAATCTGTGGGGGGGGGGGGGAGTATTTAAAGGTGCCTTTACACTAGGCGAACCTCGCCCACGAACAGCCTCTGCAGAACACGGTTCGGTTAATCTAAATAAGACAGGAACTTGAAGAGATCCTTTGTACGGACGCTTGTTCAGGAATAGCGGTAGTGTTGCTGTTGAGTTAGTTAAGATAAGTTCCTAGACTTTTTCTGACGTTGTTTTTATCCAAAATAAGTTAGAGCAAAAGCCTAAACAGCCGCTAGTTCACGTCAGCCGTATTTCTAATCAAAATATTTATATTAAGGTGTTTAGGTGCGGTCAGATATCATTGCTCGCTCGACTTCACGTTTCTGTGTAAATAGCTGTTAATACACAAATAACGAAGGACGCCGGTACGGCAAAGTTAGGGGGATTATCTTTGAGTAGTGTAAAAGCACCTTACAGTTTTTTCAACCTATTTTTACCTCAACACAGTGGCCTACCTCGGCAACTGGGGACACTCATGATCCTTCGATCCTCCTAATCAGGTTATCCGAGTGATTACCGCGGTGAGGGGGCAAATTCTCTGTGTGGGGCCGTTGCAGTTCGCCCCCTCCCCTAGGTAGGTACACTACTTCCCCAATGTTTATAAAGCATAAATGAATGTTAGAATTTCATATTTATCTCAATACATTTATTCAGTATTACTCGAAATTATAATCAAACCAACTTCGAATATTTTTGAGCTAAATGAAACTCTAATAATAATGAATCAGGAACGTTGAAGAAAGGGTCCTATTTCTATATTTGTATTTTATAATTTTTCTAACTTATGAAAACATTTCTCTCTTTTTTTTATTTTTATTTTATTTTATTTTTTACTCACCATTGCCAACCCCGTATTACTTCAGTGTTCATCTCCCTGAAGTATTCGAGGTATTTCTTTCTAATCTTGTGATAATATGGAGCTAATCGCATGATATAAAAAAAATGTTTATTAATATACAATGGATATCTAAAAAACTAACTTATATCAATATTATACAAAATAGAATATCCTTTATTATTCAAAAAATCCTTTGTTACACATTCATATATATAAGCCATAACAAATGAATAAGTGCTCTTGAAACATATGGTTAGCAGCCTGCTTACATCTTAATTATTCGTTCACATGAAAATGTAATACTAAGGCTCGTTTCACACGTATACGGTTCCATTTGGTTCGGCCCGTTCTCAGTTTGTTTTCGGTCACTGCTTTATATGTTTGTGAAACTAGAATTCGGTTTATATTCGGTACAAAAATGAAACAGTATTGCACAGAACAGTATTGTCCCCGGTATGATTAGATTAGCTATGTTTTAATAACACAATTATTAATCAAGATTTTACAATACGTAGTTGATTATTTATGAGTAATCAATTTAATTCGTGACAAAGAATTAATATTAGATATTTTTATCTCTCTATTACAGCTTAAAAAGATTTTTACACGATTATGACATTATGTCACATTTTTCGAAAATGAATCGTCAAGAAAAACTTTCGATACCTCTGTAACTATTAAACATACAGACGTTTAATAGGAATCAAAATATAGTCATTTTATTAAATCCCTTTAATTTTTTGATCCTAGAAAATTCGCAAATTATTTTTTTCTTGTTTTTCGGGTAAAATGTGAAACTATATGAAAAACTTATCTCGAGAACTACTAATATTACCCAACTCTATTAGAGCTCATATTTAAGCTAATTTATTATAATTTATTAACGGTTTTTTGTTTTGTTTATTTATACGATTGATAGCTAACATCATGTGGAGAATGACATATTTTCCTTTAAAAAAATACACTTTTGGTGCAAAGCCTAAACCTAATTTGTATGTGTAGTAAAAGTACATTATTTGCTATAACTGGGTTGTTCTTACAATTAAGTTACTATTCCAATTTAGTTTTTTATTGTCCCTGTTTGAAATATGTCTTTGAGCAAGGATTTGGGTAACTTATGCTCCATTTGTTGGTCGGAACATACTCTTTCAAAATAATATTGTTAATCGTTTACAATAATCATTTTCAGATAGATATATTGGTGTGTAACTGTCAACTGCTTTCTTTAAGATTAGGATGATTTATATTCAGGATTTTCAGTCATATTTTCTTTATTTGGAGAGCCAAAGCACAGTGGTCCAAAAATGCTGAAAAGGGGAAAACTTGATATCTATTACAATTACTTTGTCAGCGGCATGGAACCACACGTGTATTGATTTTTTGAGGTGCCGAATCTATTGAAATCAAAATCAATGCAATGGGACCACCAGATCAAGTCCAAATTTGAGGTCAAAAATATCAGAATTTTGTGTTTGGTATCGTCTTATATGTTTTTTGAGGTTTCAAATCTATTGGAATCAAAATCAACGCAATGGGACCACCAGATCAAGTCCAAATTTGAGATCAAAAATTCGTGTTTTCAGTTATGTTTATATATTATAATATCAGGTATCGTCGTATATGTTTTTTTTTTAGGTGCCGAATCTAAAGAAATCAATATCAACGAAATCAGAGCATCAAATCAAGTTAAAATTTGAAGTGGAAAATAAAAAAATAAAAAAATTGTATAGATAATTTTTTTTATGTAAAATAATGCAGATAGGATATAATTATTATTTTTTTTATTTCGGTTAGAAATAATTAAGTTAACAACCTTGTTCAAGTAAATTGTATGCTTCCTCGGTTAGCCCTTTTTTCTTTTTATACTTGTAATTGTCTTAAATCTTTAATGTATGGGTCGCTTGTAACAAATAATTAGTCGTGAGTATTCATTTCCTTAGCTTGGAGGGATCCCTTCACACTTCAACCGCTGCCATTTTTTATACCTGGTTTCGTCCCTTGCAGCATTTCAAGAGTATTTTTTCACTTCTACTTTATTGCTTCTAGTGTTCAGACGTGTCCTCACTGAGCAGGGTCTGAGGAGGGACGCGTGCGGACTCGTACCGTAACGAAAGGGTTAAATATTTATAAATACCAAAGCTGGCCGAAGTTGGCGATGAAATTTTTAGCAAGATTCCTCTACTACCTACACTTACATATTAAACCATTGCGACCATAACGCACCGTAACGCAAGCTTTTAATAAACCAACGAATATAATAATGCATTTATTTTATTAATATAATATTATATAATAACGATTTCAAAAATTAATTTCTTCTCTAGCTATTGATATTATTTAAACATGTTTAGTCCATAACGGTGCACATATAGATGACAAAATCCTGAAGTATTGGGGAATATTTTACTGTTAATTTTATATAGAGTAAAAAAGTGCTTTGTCTTGGTAGAAAAGTACTACATATTTTCTTCAATCAATGGAAACCAAATCCAACTGATAGTATGTTTTGGTATCCAGTATTTGGTTGCTTCCTATTGCTACGATCTATAATTAATAATTACATGATAAATAATTAATTATCGTCTTCTAGCATAGACACTTTACATGTTCAACATATATTTGTCTTCATTTTAGCTCTGACGAAGATTCACATGTATGGATCGAAACGTTGGCTCTCCATATAATGAAAATTAAACTGAAAATCCTGACTATAAATCATCCTTACCTCATTTTCAGATACAAGTACACCTTTCTGTTTTTGCTCACTTAATAAACTAATAATTTTTCAATTTCACTAGTATAAAACGGTTTTACTGAAGTCCTATTTTAGATAGCGATGGCTGCACACACCTCTGCAGAATAGAAAGTAAAGGGTCAGGGAGTGAAGGTCATAAATGGAAGTATAAAAATATTGTGTTAAGAAAGCCCCACAACTATCCGAATTCATCCGTTCAAAATATGCCATTCCAATGATTAATCTTGTTGTTAAGTACTATGCTGATGGAATGCCAAGTGATGCTTATCCATAATATATTTTATGTTAATATTGTCTTTGTTTAATTTTCAGCTATTCATATTTACTTAAACCAAGTTTGAATTTAGAAGTCTTTGATTTGGAGGTATTAGATATAGTACACATACAATAATAGTCTCAAAAGACTTGATAATGAACTTCTCACTTCACATTTGTCGTGGAAGTTAATTATGAATTTATGTGAATTAGACCTGGGATCTATCTGTAAAATGAGTAACTGACCTTGCATCGTGAAACGAGTAATTTTTTTTTTTTCCTGTTGGCTTAACAGACCTTGTAAATCTTTGGCCGCCTCAACCAGTCTTCTCCAATACTGCCTATCTTGGTTTACAGTTTTTCAGTTTTCTGCATGCAGCATCGTTGTTGATAATATTTAACTATCTCATTTTTAGCCTCTTTCGTTTTATCTTATCAACTATTGTGGAATTCATATTCCAATTTATGCTCCTGATAAGCCGCTTCTAACTACTCATTCTTCCTGGCCTTACTTCTTTCCTCCATATCATGAGGTAGTAGTGATTGACCAGTTTCCCGAAGCAGTTATCTATTTTTTATCATCCAAGCTTTAGCAACTAAACCCAGATCGCTGAGGTTATCGTGCAGAGGACTTTCCTCTCACATATTTGAAATTCTACTTTCTAGGGTTCTAGTTAGCGTCCAGGCCCCGCAGCCATAATCAGAACTGGTTCCACCACCGCACTTCTGTAATCTTTTAGCGTGCTTTATTATTTTTATTATTTGCTTTATGAAATATAAACGAGTATTGGCAATATGATCTTTCATCATGGATATATGTAAATACTATCATTTGTTAAACAGAACATACTGTACACCGTAACATAACCATAGATTCTTTTAAGAAATTTCTTGAATTCTATATCAAACAATGAAATTATATTTGTATGCATTCAAGAGAATTGTCTTATTACTGAAATCCATGCACCTTAGTAGGTATACTATCTTTAAATAAAAACTTCATATAAATCTATCTATCATATAAATATAGTTCAGAAGGTTTTTGAGCTATCTAATAAAAACAATATTTGATCATATTAAATTATATTAATATCACAATTGTACTTATACATTTCATCTCTTATGGTTTGAAATATATATTAATATGGGAGACGATTCATGGAAACCTGTACACTTATAAGTTTTATAGAAAGACCATGTAGTAAAAATAAGAATCCAAGCTTCCCTAGAAAATATAAGATGAAATCGATGATATAGAACGCCTTACAGTGTCGCTGGAAACCTTTCTTGAAAAAAATTGATTTGCTGTAACATAAAATTTTAATGATTGAAATTGTTTTTAAGGATTTTTTTTAGCTTGCATTTATCAAAAAATAATTTCTTTTAAAATCACAATGAAATGCGTATTTAAAAATTGCTCTGTGGCCTTAGGATTTATATTAGTTCTTATTAAATTTCCGTTTTTTGTTATTAATATAAAATTGAGACTTTTTATAATAAATACTCATTGGCTGTAATCTCAAGTTTTACAACGCCTGCTTCACATATTGCTTCCATTTTCAACCTGGGAAATATTTCTCATTGATACTTAGATATTCCTTTACGTCTGGGACCTACCTATGGCTGTTCTAGCCCATATCAATACTTCTGGACCTCGATCTCAGTTCATTCTCTAGAGTTGTTTAGACAATCATTGCCTCTTTTGTTTTGTTTCTTCTCTCCTCGTTTCCCTTATGCCTGTTGCTACGCATTTTATAAGTGTTATATTATGTCAAGCCCATTTTCTAAAACTCATGTAACTAACTATTCATGGAAGCCCCCCCCCCCCCCGAAGCCAGAGCTTGGATTCTATTTAACTATTTCATATCTACTGCAATGCACATCGGCTCCATCTTTTGTTGTCATGAAGGGCCCAACTCGGCTTCATGTGAGAGAGAACTGGCATGTTATGGCCTTGAAGCTGTGGAGCTTGACATTTTACTTTTCCTCTCTCTTTCCCTCAACTGTGCTGCCGATGAAATAATTTTTAGTGTTTGCTCTCAGGTCGGAAAATTCCTATTTCATAACATGTCAGATTAGGCTTTTTCGGTCTCTGATTCTATTAGTCTTGATCCTACTATTATGCCCGTTTTTCTAATGAGTTTGGCTTCCCCACTACGAGGGTTTGTTGGAGGTATATACAGGGTTTGTCATCTGTATATGCTAGTACTTGAGGTAGTTTATTTCTCGTATTCCAATGAATTATCAGTGTTCTTTTTTAAAGATTTTTATAATGTTGATTTCGTCCATTTGGTGATAAAGAGTTCAGGTCTTGGACAATCACGGATGCATTTTGTCTACCTTCTGGTACGTTGATTGTACCACGAGTTTCTTACCCTCTTTCCTCTCTTGGCTCTGTTTCAAACGCGGTTCAATTGAAAGACATGGTATAGGCAATCGTTTCGTCCTTATGCTTTATATGTTATGCCCACATGCATGCCTTGAAAAATGTGGTGTTGGGTATACTAAGTGCTAGGAATCCGCTTCGCTTGTCTTCCAGTAATGGTCTCAGCTTCGTTTTTAAGATAATCATTCACTAATAACATGGGATAGGCATTTTGGCTTTAGTTTTCCTTCATGTGAATGAGTATTAATATGTTTCTTTTTCTTTTATATTTTCTGAATTTTGTTTTGCAGCATCTCAATTATTCCCATTCAAGCGTGCTGAATGAGACATCTGGTTCGATGTCTCTTCCTGCAGCTTTCCCAACCATAATTTCTTTATAGCCATTTCAAATTCCTCTCACCATGTAATGTGTAGATCTCGAAGAATATCTTCTTATTCTTTTAGAGTTAGAGAAGGTATCGGTAACTTAATCAACATTTTCAATTTCACTTTTCTAAGTACATTAGCCTTTACAGTGTGCGAACCTCACCCTTGAACAACCTGTACGTAATAGTGTTCGGCTAATCTAAATAAGACACGAACTCGAACAGGTACTTTATCCGTTCGCCTGTGTGTTTGGGAATAGAGCTAGTGCCGCTATTGAGTTAATGAATATAAGCTTCTAAACCTTCTTTCCGACGTTTCTTTTATCCATAATAAGTTAGAGCGAAAGCCAGAGCAGCCGTCTTAGTAATGAAAATTATTGTATTAAGGTAAATAAGCGCGTCAGACATCATTGTTCACTCGACTTCACTTTTCAGTTTAAATAGCTATTCGTGGTACGCCGGAACGGCAAGGTTCGTGGAATTACCTGTTCGAAGGTTAGGCTCGCACAGTGTTAAGGCACCTATCACTAAAATATTTTTCTATTTTCTTTGTTGTCATAACTTGTCTAATGTTTGCGTTCCTCTCTTGGTGAGAATCTGACTGTATCGCTGTCATTTAGTTATTTATACAGGTGTACTTCATTCCTAACATTACAACCGATAATGGGATACTATGGCTTGGAATGGTTATTTACCTCTTATTAGCATATTAACTGACATCCAGGTACTATTAGCATGCTGTTTAAACATAAATATAAAAGAATATGTTTTTTTTCTGTGTTTTTTTTTTCATTTATAAATATGAGATTGGTATTTTCTTTTGATATGTTAAACTTTTGAAGGGAAGGGGAGGGGAGATTGTTATCGTTTTATTATTTATTACCTTGAAAAGTATCTTGATTGCAGATATTTAACAATTACTACTATTTTGATTTCAATTTAAGTAGGACCACTAAATATAATATTTATACATGAATTCAAAGCTTATACCCAACCTCTATCAATTGCAATCAAAATGCTCTTTTAATTTCTTTCTCCAACGCAGGCCCTACGAAAAACCGATAAGACCGAGTATGAAAAACCCTGCTATCAATTGAAGTATCTGTTGATCTCAAACTATATCTTAAAATACCTTAAGGTGAAGTGTGTTAAGCGTGTCAAAGTTCAACTTCAACCTAGCATACAAAAAACAGCTTTTAATGCTAGTTTAATGGTTTATTATGGATTTTAGACCATAAACTCCTTAGCAGCCTATTTGATTCTTCAATGTCCTAAAAATTGCTGTAAGGTTGAAGGAATAATGGTTTCAAGACCGATTTACGCACTTCCTCCGCATAAATGGGGAAAGTGCATAAACCTCTATAAAATACCATTGCAGAGAATTGATTATTTATTGGGATTGGTGCCGAATAAACTACATTTTGCTCCTCGAATGACAAAGAACGTCTTTACAGAGGTGATATACTTTAATAATATTTAATTTGATTATACACCAAACCTCAAGTGTGTACATGAAACGTAACTGTGAGGTTACATCTTGCTATAAAGTGCTATGGTAGAATAAGGTTTAAAAATAGCTTAAAGCAGTCTCAATATTTCTTTATATTAACTTTAATTCAGTCAATTAGTTTATTTTAATTAATGTTGTTTCCGTGTTTTTATTTTTATTTATTTTATTTCATTTAAGCATTATCATAACTAAAAATAATATAAAAGGGTTTTATTGTACATGATTCGTTTTTATTTCTGATATAATTAACCGTAATATTTTGTCCACATTTATAAAATTTCTATGGTATCGGTAACTTTATCAACATTTTCAATTTCACTTTTCTAAGTACATTAGCCTTTACAGTGTGCGAACCTCACCTTCGAACAACCTTCCGGAATAGTGTTCGGCTAATCTAAATAAGACACGAATTCGAATAGGTACTTTATCTCTTCGCCTGTGTGTTCGGGAATAGAGCTAGTGCCGCTATTGAGTTAGTGAAGATACTATATTGAATAAGGATTAAAAATTGCTTAAAGTAGGCTCAACATTTCTTTATATTAAATTTAATTCAGTCAATATTAATTTTAATTAA
This sequence comes from Aelia acuminata, assembly GCA_911387785.2. NCBI lineage: Eukaryota > Metazoa > Arthropoda > Insecta > Hemiptera > Pentatomidae > Aelia > Aelia acuminata. The sequence continues at coordinate 54,748,834 of OU426980.1, read as the reverse complement.
TGTAGTTTCCGTGTTTTATTTTAGTTTTTTTTTTTTTTATTCAAGATTATAAAAACTAAAAATAATAAACTATCAACATAAACATATAGAATTATTTAAAGATTATTAAAAAATGAATCATTTATATAAAACAGAAATTGTTGAGACTGCAAATCAAGGTAAGGAGGTATGTATCTGTATTTTCAATTTGCATTTTGAAAAATATCTGTTTTATATAAATGAGCCCCTTTTTAAAAGTATTTTAATAATTTTATATATTTGTGTTGATAATTTATTAGTTTTAGTTTGATTATGCTTGGATAAAAAGAAAAAAGAAATAATTATATTAAATGAATTGACTGAATAAAAATTAATATAAAGAAATGTTGAGACTACTTTAAGCTATTTTTAAACCTTGTTCATCTATCTTAGTCTATAAAACTTCCTCATAATTTGAAGATTATAAGCTATAGTAGATTTAATTTAGAAGGTACGAAGTTCGCACTTAATACGAAAGAAAGCAGTTGATGTTATAAAAAAACAAAATGAGAAATAATTGATTAATGCACTTGCCCTAAATACGCAGTTGCCCAACTTCACCTTAACTCTGATAATGATTGAATTTAAGAAGACAGACCGCATCATATGCTATGAGATCACGTGACTTATCTGATAATGTGCAATTCCTTAAGAACACAAGCCCCTTTAATAAATTCATTTGAAAATTGTATGCTCTGCTATTTTTGTTTATTGCCTGTGATTATTAGACTGTTGATAGATTTTGTGGCCATTATGTGAGTTTAAATAGATCCTTCTGATGGAAAGAATTTAAATTCACTTCATGTCTACATCTATGGATGTAAAGTGTTGTCATGAATGGCTAGTCTAATTATCCAAAAACCAAAAATATAGTAGAACATAGCTTATACGACCCCTGAGGAATAGATCTTGTTAATACAATAAACAAATAACCAGTTTTTGAAATCGATGGTAATATTTTTTTTTTAAGTCACTTTATGCTACTAAGGCTAATCGGAGGAGCTACAGTGGTATCCAGGTATAATTAGGATAGGGATCTTTATCGAGTACCTGACATCGCACAGGCTCGGAACCTCCATTTTACGTCCCATCCGAAGGACGGTACCGCCAAGGATATTTTCCAACATTTAAAAAATCCTAGAGCTTGCGGGATGCGAACTGCTATGCTAGCCACTAAACCACAGGTGTCCCCTATTATATATGATTTTTAATTTTAAAATCATGCTTGATTTATACATATAAAAATTTAAATCGATCTTTGATTTTTATTGGTTTGATTAAAAATAATTATCATATAAATAATTATGATCAAATTTGAATTAAAAAAAAAATTGATCAATTTCATTTTATTTATTTAATTATCCATTTTAAACCCTGCAAATAATTAAAGAATATGACGTGTATGTATAAATAATAAATAAACTTAGTTAATAAAACCTCAAGGACAGTTCTAAGATAGTAGTTATTGATCAGGCATGAATTTGTAAACGGCAATTTGTTCTTCTTACGAAGAAAATACACCAATTTTTTTAAACATTTTGTCGGCAAGTATTTATAATAGAAAAGTTCTTTTCTTCCTTAATTTAATGTTAAGATGCGATATTGAATCCTCCTTTATTTTTCATCCAATCGACAACTACTAATAAATGAAAAAATATGTGTACTTTTTACCTATATGGACTCAAAAGTTATTTTTCAATATAACTCGTTGTTTCACATCAATGAACCTGGTCAAAAAGTATGATAACTTCGATCGTCAACATTATTTTCTCCTATGCCTTATGATAATAGTTTATTTTTTAATCTTGTCAAAAAACATATACTTGCTAGTATAGAGTAGTAATGATGAAGCAATAGTTTACCAGGTCGGGAAAGGCAGAAAGAACGAATAATGATGGTTGGAATAGAAAAAATACCTTAACCTGTAATTTTTTGTATGGCATCCGTTCAGAATGTTGTATTACACATTGTATCAAGCTACTGAACCATGATCGCCATGGTAATCGTGAATACGGATAGTCATCTGAATGCTAAAACGCCTGCAAGGGATGCAGTGGATATTTTGCCACATCATCCCAAACATAGATTATAAATATCAATATTATGATTGATGATAGAGTTGCCAGGCATCCTTCTTTCCGGATCAGAACCTTACATACGCGATTCTTACAGGATTAAACGCGCATTTACTAGCTCTTCGTGAAATTTCATAAGATAAAATTCTGTTGGAGTTACGTGACTAGCAATTTAAAACAAAAGTTGATCGTAATTAATAAGATGTAAATAATTAAAAAAAAATTTATGGTAATTTATATGTTGATGTAAATAATTCTGATCCTTAATAATTAAATGAAAAGTTCGTAGAAAATGGAAAAAAAATAAAAAATGAAATAATAAGCCATATTGATGAAAATGGTGTTAAATAATACAATTGGTTTCAGAAAGATAATTTGTTGTCTAAAAGCCGATCAGATTTTCAGTACATAACAGTACCTACCATTATCAATTTCTTTACCTTAAGAGTTTAATGGGCATATTACATCTAGGTGCGATGTAATCAAAAGCAGTTGAATCCCAAAAGATGCTTGAAATATGTAATTTTTTTTAGAAATATACGGATATAAATGGTCCCTATATCATGCCTAAATACCAATTAAATACCATCTCTTCTAAATTTCCAACAATGTCCATAATGGAGACAATTAGTCCGTATAGCAACGACCTCCTAGAAAAAAATATACTTTTACAGTTTATAAGAATTTACGCGCTGTTAAGAACAACTAACCCACAAAAAATTTGCTCAATCTGTAACCTAAAAACTGAATAAAACTTAGAACTTTTTCTACTTAAGTGTCCAATGTTCAACCCTGTTTGTTAACACTACCTACCCGATTGGATTGAACTTAAAAAAAAAAAAAAAAAAAATTGAATAAGTTTAATAATTATCATCGATAAATAATAGTTAATGATACAATTTATTTTTTGTTATACAGTAAAAATTAACGTTTTAGTCTATTGTTTAAATCAATATTTTCTTTTATCTATTGTAGTGAATTTTTATTATAAATCTTGTGTAGTCAATTTTCATATAGGTTTTGTTTAGTTATTGTATCTTAAATTATTTGCTCTTTTCTTGCATTGTAATAAGCTGCCAACTCCTTGTTATAAGGTTCTACCTTAAAAACAATAAAACATCTATATATCTATCTATTCTGTTGATCTAATTAGCACAACTAATTGTACGTATGACTCTGAATTCTCAAAAAATAATTATTGATGTAGTCTTGTAATGTCAAAATATACTTAGAGTAAGTATTCCGATCAATCTGCCATTATACATAATAATATTTTTTGAAATTTAAATTACCATTACTGAGTATGGGTGTAAAACCTTTTAATAACGCGTGCCAAAAACAAGTGTTTCCCAGATTGAGGCGTGCCATAGCTATACCCACCCCTTTTAACGTTCTCCTACACTTTGGCACCTTAACAATAATTATTCCTACGTAGTAAAAAACTGTATATATATATATATATATATATATATATATATATATATATATATATATACACACACCTTATTTTATACTAATTTACTTTACTACTTGCTCTTCAAATACATTGAAAATTTCTGTTATCTGGTTTTTCATTTTGTTACATCAAATTATGTTTTTCACACCAGGAAGAGAACTTGAAATTTCTATGTTTAAAATAACAAAAGTTAGAACAAAAAGTTTAAATAAAAACTTACTAGCCGGCCACTTGCCAATTCCGGACCCCGGGTTGTCACATTTTGGCACGCGTACCTTGTGCTGGCTTCCTCTTATATTGAGTTGCATGTGTTAATAGGATTAATACCATTTCAATAATTATCTAATTAAAATATATGACATTAGTAACTATAAGATTTATAATTAATTTCTCCACTGCCCCCTCCCTATGATACTAAAATTCTAATCCTCCTTTGGAAATTAAAAAAATACAAACAGTAAACATAATCTAATTGGTTAGTTTGAATATAGATAGTTAGGTTTGTGTGGAACAAATTTTGGACATCTGTTCATTAAAAAACAATTATATCTACAAATAAAATTAGCTTTCACGAATGGGCATATTAAATTTTCGGAAAAAAAAAACAAAACCTTCAATTTTCATTTCTTTAGTAGCTATGCCTTATAACGTATGATGGTAGTCGTTGGATGTGAGTTAATGTGCTAAGAAGCCATAAATTACCATGGTGTGCTGTTCGTTCTAATGTTAGAAATTAATTTCACCTGTATAAATAATTAAGAAACTGGGCAACAACCGACACGCATCATAGCAAGTGTCGAACGAGTAATAATACTCAATGTTCTCGATCCAAAAATGTTAAGTTTGCTGCACATTCTGTAACACAGAAAACCTCTACTGGTCAATTTACTACTTGCATCAGGAACCATTATTATAAATCAACGGCTTATCCATAAATGTATTGCAGGCTAATAATATAATTTTAGATATTCAATTAAGATAATTAAATTTAATTAAGAAAGTAATAAATAGGTTGGCTTTACGTAATCCGTTAGATTTTTTGATCCGCTCCTTGCCGTCAACAAGAAAGCTTGAACAACCGACAATTTAATAATTTTGCAACCGCTAAAAATATACAAAAGACCTGTTAAGAATAACTAAAAAACTGATTTCCTGGAAAGATGAACTGCTTTCTCATAACGCAAAAGTGTTTCAAAACTTCAAGTTTTAACACAAATTATTTAATAACATATAGAATAATGCTATTAGCAGCAATGTACAAAGCGGTAGGGTCTTCGCTCTACACCTAAATTGCGCGGCAGACTTTTTTGAAAATCGTCACAAATGTTATTCCTAGTTAATATACATCGAAAACAAAAGTATCGACGAAACCTGATCACGAGATTGCAATGTATTAAGAGATTGTATATATGGAAACTTTTTTGTTTGATGTTTATGAGGGCGTTGAAGAACCATGGTCATCCACGCCCATTGCTTATTGTGGTTATAGTTGGTTATTGTGGTTATCTCCTGACCCCCTCCTTATATTCGTCCCTGCCTCCCTGCCACAGTCTCTTTCGAGAAAGAGGAATTCTGTGCTGCGGTTTTTCAGGACTTGAGAATCCCTTTGACAATATCGAAAATAAAACTGCACATACTTCATACTTATTTTATTATTCCCCCAATCTGGTTTTCTTGAATGCTAAATTTATGTTGATACCTCTATTTTGTCTTCTTTCCTAGCAGGCGTACAAATCTGGTATCCCTGAACACCATAGCACAATTATATATTCGCTGTGGTTCAGCAATTCTTTCTTCTCACAAAAATCCAACTAGCGCATCCGTTGCCCTTCAAAACCACCTCTCTGATCTTGCTGAATTGTTTCAATAAATGAAGAAGTGAAATAAATGCTACTGAATCAAGTTTCGTCAGATTTTTACCTTCCAAAATCATGGTTACCTGTTACAATAGACGACTATTCAGTTCCTTTAATAAAACATTTATATTATCTCGGATTTACAAAAGATTTATCGAAAACAAACAAAAGAATCAATTCTCTCATTTCCAGATCTTTTCTTTAAGTTAGGAAACAAGCAACTAATCATGGATTTTCCCGAAACGGCCATATAAACAAAATAACAAAACCCTTTCAATGTACTAGTTTCCAGCTTACACTTCTGCTGTTGCCTCTTGATTCCATCTGTCCATCAAATTTTTCACCTCCCAAGCGTCTCTTGCTTATTAAGAAGCCTCGAGACGTTAAAAAAAGAAAAAAGAAATAGAACAACACAGTTGTCCTTTTGTGCTTTTGTATCTTTAAAGATGGGCTCTCACATTTTTTTTTTAAAGTAATGCAGGACCTAAGGCATTACTGCTTCTCCCTGCAGAACCATATTTTTTTGTTCAATGTAAAATCTTTTTTTAATAGGGAGAATATACCTAGATAAGAAAATATATTCATAATCGATACATAATGAATTAATGCTCTTTGATGTAAAAATAGATTTTTAAATTATAGCTTATAATATAATTATTTTTTGGAATTCAATAAACACAAGGACATAGTTTAATGAATCGTTGGATAATCTAACTATGCTAAAGTAGTTTTAGACCTTTCTTGTCGTTATCGATAGCAAAACAGAAATCAGTCAAAATATTATTTTAATTTATCCATCTAATCCTTAATGAGCTAGTTCCCTTATTATTTACGTTTGCACATTGTCTAGAAACAGTATTGCTACATAAAAGTTAATTCACTTGTATATACCTTATGTGAGGAAGAGTTTATGTATTCAGATTTTTTTAAAAAGAAGAAATCTCTTCCACATTTTCTTTAATTTCTTTATTCACCCTACCTTTCAGGCTTCTGGCTCATCTAGGTGTGACAATGCAAATAGATCCACAACTACAGAAGATATTTTAAATGTTAAGTATTGATAGTTTATACTTTACTGGAAGACTTTTTTAAATTTCTTTTTGGTCTTTTATTATTCCAAATTTATAATACAGTGAAAAAAAGAGTAACAGTGAGGTGGCCAAAGAAAGAAGTGCAATCTGACATAATTATTTATTTTTTTTTTTTACGAGATTTTAATGAATTGATATATTGTATGGTTATAATATGTTTTGTACAACTGAAGATGAGGCAATGAGCATCGAAACGTTGTGAGGTTTTAATCTATTGAAAAAATATATATATCATAAAGGAAGATTGGATTTTTCACTATATTATAAATTTGGAATAATAAAAGACCAAAAAGAAATTTAAATGTTAATTATTAGTTAAACAAGGACATGTGTATCTTACATAACATTTTTTTTGACAAACGGTCGTGGAATCTTAAAAATGTACAGATACCCCTGGAAAATGAGCCAGAAGTCCGCAACGTTGGGTGAATAATGAAAATATGGAAGATATTCCTTCTTTAAAAAAACAAAACAAAACATTTAATACGTCAAGTGTGAAATCTTCACGAGTGTAAAGACTGGCTAAAAATAGGGGGTAAAGACTTGCGTTTTGTTGTGATACCAGTCGACATTCAGCCTTAATGTCGGAAGGAGCCTATTAGGAGGCTATCAGATTTTTATCCGAAATAGCATCACGAATAATACGCATCAAGAGTGATACATGATCGAATTTGGAAAAATATATCGGCAAAATAAGTAATTTAAGGACATTAATTGGGGGGTATCATTCAACAGCTGTTCTACACTTGGTCAGGTTAAGAGTAGATATTTAGGGAAAAAATATAAGTACTGCAACATTTTTTTTTAATAACTAGATCAGTTTTTAGAGAGTCAGAGGCAAAGGGCTTGTTCTATATATAATGTTCTAAATCCGGCACTGGATGGGGCGAAAAACGGATTTTTGAAGACATGGATAAAAATCTGGCAGAGTTAGATTAACTTGATAAATAGTTTTTTATCATTAAATTCGCTAGGGCGATGCCCGATACTCTTAACAACTAGGTAATATTTCTATATGTATACATGTGCTGTTTGACTCACTGGATATGCCCCAGAAATAGACCCCCCCCCCCATAATCACACATGCAGTAATGTACTACTGTCAACGAACAAAACCTAATTCGTTCCAGGGGTACGTACCCAAAATCCCTCATAAAAATAACTCAGCTCCACCACTACCTAAGTAAATGAGCAACGTTTGGAAATATAACAAGCGTCAACAGAACTTCCTTCTCTCTCTCTCTTTTTCTCTCTCAACGGTACTGAAATCAAAATTTGAAAAATCTCGATAAATCTTAAATTAAGGGGTTAAAGACTAATTATAATGCCAGATGCAAAACGTGGACACTTATCGCTATAGATAGTATGTATTGAATGATTCAGTAGCGAACTATTTTCAGAAACTGGTCCAGCCACCTCTCTTGATATAAAGGGAAGTTTATGGAGATGGAAGGAACATGTAACTTCAAGCCTAAAATAAACAATGCATTCCTCAATAGTTGGCGAGGGAGTACGTAGGAGACCAAAAGTTAGGTAGTTAGATCGAATCTACCTGCTAGAACTGCATGCAACTGGAAAGAAGTAGCCCAAGAAAGCCAGAGGTTATTCAGGTAGCAAATAATCAGCAAGATCCGTAGATACAGCTAACGGCGAAAAGAAATAACAATAATTATAATACAAAAAATATTATATTGTACTTTTTGGACCCGCTTTAGCATTCTCGAGCATAAACTAAAGGTGGCGGTTCGGATCTTCCCTGGGCAGGTTGACTTTTATTTCCTGGCGGACTCACGAAATAAATATCGACCTTCCCACCATGGTTACACCGACATTGGCTGGTTCACCTCAAGAGTTACCCTCTACACTTGGTAGGGTTCAGGTAGGGTACCGAACAAAAATAAATGTTAAACATATTTTATGTAACATTTTAACAATTTTTGGTGAATTACAGCATGGGAAGGTATATAATGGCCGTGGCGATTGATTGATTGGATCACGCCTGATTAAGCCCAGTTATCCGCTAAACACTATCATCATTATCCATTATTATCCTTGTCAATTAATTTTTGTCTATTCAAGTAATTTTTTGTTGTACTTTGATTCATTTGTTTGTTTCCGTTATCCTTTAAAATATTTGTTTAGTCTATTCTTAAGTTCACTTTGCCTTAGCTCATTTATAAGGTACTGAACCTTGCTGAAAGTACGCTTCTATGAAATTATGGAATCTTTAAATTCTTTCATAAACGTTTGCGATCCGATGCATATCATATTAATTGCTTGTTATAGATTCATTTAGTCTAATCTAGTTACAAGGGCACTATACGGTTTTAATTGTGGTGATATTATTTTTCTCGTGATATTTCACACTCAAGTATCTAGGGCAATGGGAGAGTTGACGTTTCTGCTAACTTAGCTCGACAAGAAACTTCATTGGCCAAAATAAATTAGACCCTCCCAATGTAAGGATGGATTCATTTCTATTAGCCGCAATACTAAACGAAAAATTGAAAGAAAGGTGGAAAATTAGTTCGAAAAATTTAGATAAATAAAAAGAAAATGCACCTAATGGGAAACTTCAAAACCAAGATCAAGGCGGCTAAGATGTCATCCTCCGGCGCCTCCGGATGGCACATTGTGAATTTTCACACGCCAATTGGAATCCCCGCCCGACATGGCATAAATTGCTGTGTGCCCATACCAGTGAATCACATTCTCGCAAAATTTAGCAACTTCAATCTAGTAACTCAAAATGGGTAATAAGAAGAAATCTTCAAGTTTCTTGAGGTGAATCTGTATGAGTTAAAAAAAAAATTGTACGGTAGAATATAATATTTAGAGTTATATGCCAATGACCCTCAAGGGGTAGAGCCGAACCAAATAAATAACATTTGATACTTGTTAGTCCTAGAATACTGTGAGATGTTGAAAAATCGCATTTTCTTGTGTTACTTAATTTCTATTTTTTCGCACATCCCATTATTGTTCAATCTTATTTACAATTTTGTCCCGATAAAAATAAAAGAACACCCCAGGAGTACTTCATAGTGTGGTGAGATTTGATTCAAGTTCAACTAGAATCAGGTCCTTAGACAGATTAAAAACCATTTATCGAAGAAAAATTTAACCAGCAATTAGTACCATTCCAAAAATTTCTTGTTCCTCTTCCGGGTATTTAATAGTTTTCTATACCTGCAAATAATTTTTTTTTTTTTTTTGCAGAGAAAGAAATATTCTCTTGTTACTAATGATTTCCATTTTTCCCCCCCGTTTGATGTTTTGATGTACCTGGTTCATTTAAATCCAAATTTATTAAACAGACTACTATGTCTTTATTAAAAATTAAAATTGGAGCTCTAGGATTTAAAACATACATCGTATGATAGGATGTATGTTTTAAATATCTTCTGATTATTATGGAGGAGAAATTATATTTGAGTTAACCCGGTGGTTCAATTGAAGAAGGCTTATTTCTTTGAAACACATTATAAATACAGTAGGTATTATGCAATATTGGGTATGTTAATATTTTCCAATGGAAGTGGGGGTAAGGAAAATACATCTTTGTAGAAAAAGTGACCGAAGTGGTTTCGGTTTGGGTTTCGGCCGAATCTAGGGCGAAACCGAAACTTGCATTTTGTCTGATAACTCAGCGTGTAAGCTCGATCTCATTCATGGCCTTTAACACCCTTGAATTTAATAGTGTGTAGTATTTGTTATTTTAGTTAATTATACTTGAATTTTCATTCGATAAAACATAGATTTCTGTCCTACTTTTGGTATCTTTAATTTATCGAAAACTTTAAGTTAGGTGTAGTGACAAAAGTGTGATAATGACAAACAGGTATATGGCACAAAAATTACATCAAGTCTTAACATAGCAACGAAAGCATTCTTTTCGTTGGGTGTAAAGAATAGTACCCTTTACCTTGAGCGTTAAGAACCTTTTTTACTTTTAACTATCTCCTTACTAATATTGAAATTTGATTTCTAAAAAAAATGAGAGAAACACTAAATAAAAATATGTCTTCTAAATACTTAAATTATATTAGTCGTTGGAGAAACCCGACATGTACACAGATTCAAATCAAAAGAGAAAATAAAAAGTTTAGCCAATAATAGCACGAAGAAGCACTTCAGGTGTTGGAGAAATGTTTTTCTGTGAAGGAAGAATGAATAGCGAAGCCCATATTTCCATGTTAAATCAAATTTTGAAGTCTTCGTTTCAAAAAATATTTATACCATATGACAGAAAAAACATTGTTTTTCAACAGGCTAATGCTCCATGCAATGTTTGAGAATGGTTCGAAAAACGACAACATTAAGGTGCTTGACATCCTCAGTCCCCATACCTCAATCCCATTGAACACATAAGGTCTAACTTAAAAATTTAGTTGGTATGCATACTTAAAAATGCAGTTGGTAAACGTAGCCCTACAAAAAAATACAAATTATTTTTGTATTTAAAAGAAGAGTGGGAAAAATTAGACAAAGATGTTTGTTCAAAACTTGTGAATTCTATGGCAAAAAGGAAAAGTGAGGTGATAAAAGCCAATGGCTTGATGACCAAATATTAATTTGACTTTGCTTTATGTTTGAATAAATTAAGTTATGATAGCTGATGTTCTTTTTCCCTCTTTACATTTTTTAAAGAAAATTATGTAGGTGCCTAATACTTTTCGCCTAGGCTGTATTTTATAAAATTTTTGAACTAGATTATATCCACCTTTTTTTGAGACCATATGACTCAGTAGACCAAATAAGCAGTTGTGTAAGACCAGATAAAATATGCGTTTTGAAGTCATATATGAGAGAAGGGAGTTACAAACAACGGCCACATCAGTTATCGATCCCACACGTTCATATAAACAAGAGGTCAATAGACCTGCGAACATATTACCACATTATTTTGTTGTTGTCATAATATGCCAAGTTTACAATCGGGAAAATTTGAAAATTTAGGATCTATTACAACAACGGTTTTGAATATGTATATTACCAGTTTTATCTTTATAATCCACGTAATTGTCATACTTTCGTCAATTGAGTTTTCTTGGAATCTTTCATCCGTATTTAATAACACAATTAAATATTTAAGTTATTTACCACTATCAATTACTATCCATTCCGTTCTATGACTTAATGTGCTAGTATTTTCTTTTCTTTTTTCTACAATATATAGCTTTTCAGTTGAATGTCGTACATATATGTTTCTAATTTCATTTGGGAAACTCGCTTTCAACTCACGAATATATTTCTGGCATTCTTTCCTTTAGTCACTGATTGAATTTTATTTTTGTGTTCCTAATTACATAGAGGGTAGCAATTCTAGTTTGTTGATTTTGAGGTGGATCATAGTTGATTTGGCAGTTTATCTAGGATGATAAATAGTCAGTATTTTTTATCATTTCTTTATTAGATAAGCAGACGTTTCGGCCGAGGCATCTGGATCGTTATCAGGTCTTGTAGGTTTTCACCAAGTTTAGGCTAGATCTGCCTAAGTTTCGACCGTAGCAATTGGTTTAGGTCATAAATCAGTGTACTCTGTGAAACCCTTCAAGACTAAGCTAGAAACGTTGGCACATGTAATGAAGAAATCATAAAAAAGACGTAAAATCCTTTTATTTATTTTTTATTTATTATCCTAGGTAGTTGGTTTTTGTTAAAGAAGTTCTAGTAACGCTTCAGGCCCAACCTAAAATTTTGCTCACAGAATCACGTCAATAAATAATAAGTTAAAATAAATAGTTATACTTCTAATCATATTCAAAAAGGATAAATATTTTATTGGAACCCATCTGTCTCATTCTTACCGGGCATTTGACTGAATAATATTGTTACCTCAATGAAATATACGCAACTTGTCTTCCTTCTTATTTGTCTTTATTTCCTTACAACTTTACTTTGAGGTTTCGGGGTTGTGTCCCCATTCTCAAAACCTTGATTCAAAACTTACTGTATTTAACTTATTTTATTTGTACTATATATTTTCTATAATATTCAAGTTAAAAAATAATTTGTTTTTATAAATTTAACTATTTAAAAATCTAATTATTAGTTTATAAAATTAATATTACTTACATTTATTTCGCAATCATAAGATTGATTCTCATGTTATTAAATAATTAAAAAAAAAGAAAATTATAACCATATTAACCCATACTTGTTTTATCATATTATTAACTGAACTTGTTGGATTTTGTCCTCTATAGTTACTATATCAACTTTGCTAATAATCTGATCTATTATTTGTTATTAATTGTAATAATTATTCTTTTATTTCGGCAACAGAACACTTTTTACCATGCCGGCATAATGTGTTCCCAATTTTTTAAATCTGTTTTGTAGTTGACTTTTATTTCATTATTTATGTTTTATGACATGTTGTCGTTTCCTAAGACTGGGTCAATTAATTTTTTTATTTAAATAATGTTATTTTATATAAATGACCATTATATCATGTATCTCATAATATGTTGTTTTATTTTTTCACAGCCCGCTCCAAGGACGATGCCTAAAGTACAAAAAAGTGGAAAACCGAGAGGAAAGATATCGGCCTACGCATTCTTTGTTCAAATATGCCGCGAAGAACACAAAAAACAACACCCTGACGAAAATGTTATTTTCACAGAATTTTCGAAGAAATGTTCCGAGAGGTGGAGGGTGAGTTTCATTTCATCTTATTATTAAAACAATTTATTAGAAAGATCCTTCAATTTTTATGTTTAGTAATGATACGGTTTTATATATATATATATATATATATATATATATATATATATAATAAATATATATATATATTATTTTTCTTGTAATATTGCATGTTAAAACTATCTATGTTTCATAGCATTTTTATATTTTCAATTTGTATATGTTTTGAAGTAATTTATTCATTTAATGCTTTTTACTATCCGTTATACTGATCTGACTATATTTATACTTTATTCAATCATTGAATTTGCTAAATACCCGTTTAAATACTTTTGTCAGTGTTTTGGTTTTATTGTAATATCTTAGGGCTAGTACTCCTATTTTGTTTTAATATTTTATTAATAATTCCTCGATGGCTTTACGCATCCTCTCGATATTAACTGTTACTTCTTTGATATAATTTTTCATAAAATATTACACTTCATGAACAAATTAGCGAGCAATTGTAATTTGAAATAAAATTTAATCTCTTTTAGAATTGGGGCATTTCATGAAACATGAAAATAAAATGAAGTGATTTTAAATGTAATAAATGAGCCATGGAGTACTTTCAGAGTTTTAATTATGGATCGTATATCAGGCTGAAGGATTTTATTTTTTACTTTTGGAATTTTTAATAAATTTAGATATTTCAAATGTTCCTTTAACCGAATTAACATATTTTCAATAACTGGTAACTCATTACATTATATCTTAAACGAGTACTTGACATCGTACAGGCTCGGGACCTCCATTTTATGTTATCTCTATTCTAATTATACCTGGATTGGCAAAATTTAGGACTCCCGCCGTAGTATCGTCCGATTAGCCTTAGTAGCGTAAAGGGACGTTAAACTAACGAATAAACAACCAAATTTTGGGGTTCATATTATTTGATCGGAAGGCCTTTTCTTGCGAAGCAAATTCTAGTTATTTTGCCAACCAACTGTTAGGAGGTTGTAGGAATAATAGTTTAGTATCTGTAATCTAATATACAAAATAATCACCTAATTATATATAATGACACCTAATATACAGTAACCTAATATTGAACAGTAGATTATTATAAGAGAGAATAATATAAAAGAGTTAGAATGAAATTAAAACACGTTTTTTTCTCTCCTTTATTCCCTCCCTAATGGAGACGTGTAACGTGTCGCATTTTTAGCGGTAATTTTCAGTAGCAGTGACATTCTGTGTACATTGTGTACATTCTGAAATGTTTCGATATATCGAACTATCGATTTTAATACCGATTTTTGAATCGAGTTTTTTAGTGCTATTAATAGAAACAAGACAAGTTTTTATCTGTTTACAGATTTACAATATTGAATGAATCTTCATATCACCCTTCCAATCAACTTATTAATTTTCTTGAATTTTAATAGCTCAATAATAATAAACATATTACAATTATTGTATAGAAAATATAAAAAATTATAAAAACAAAAGATTGTTCTTTACCAATACTATGAGATAAATGCTCTGTTTTGATAAACTGGTTAATTGCTCTGAAAAACTTATTATTAGATGTCGGCTCTCTTTATTTTTAAAAGAAAAATTAAAAAGTTGCGTTTGATATTATTGTAATATTTTTCTGGTAGGTATCTGAATTGATCATTCCAATAAAGAGATATATGTATTCTTATTCCATGGAACAGACAGTGTAGAAATTCGTTTCATTATGTTAGGTTTAATAACTTCGAACGATAAACATTGCGAAAACGGACAGCGACTTTTACTGCGATCTCGCTCAATTTATCTCTTGCTGAAATATCTCTACTACATAAGCGAGTAAAATGTTTATAAAGCCCAATAGAGCGTATACCATATTTAACTAATTGAATTTACGATCCACATTGTCCTAAATGTATGTTCCTTAAATTTGTTTAATCAATTTTTAGAAAAGTTCGCTCTATTGTTTTCTCAAAAAATTAACCGCTTAATATTTATTATTAAATTATATGGTTTTATTAGAGGTATAACACTATTAACCTTTAAAATAGTTTTCCAGCAGTCTCATACATGGGTTTTCAAAACTGCCATATCTCGACGTATTTCAGACCTTAGCTCCCCGTTCCAAAATCCCATATTGCGCCTTATTTATTTCAACTCATTTTAATTTCATCACTTATAAAAATACCTAGAACTTATTAGAGAAACCTAAATATTATCTGATTCAAGTAGGGTTAGTATTTCTTCTTCACTGTATTTTTCGGATACAAGATAAGAAACAAGTTTATAGTTCTATTAGCTTATTTGGAAGTAAAACAGAAAAGTTCAAGGGCAGATTCAAGTGGAGATTTTGAAAACTGATCCTCCAAAAAAAAAATTCGACAAAATAACATTAGTAGAACATATTAACATATATTTTTTACAAATTGTCTAGGATAGTATATTTAAATTAAGTTCATATTCTTTATAAATGTTTTTTTTTCTATAGACCACCCCCCCCCCCCAAAAGATTTAACATCTTTACTGCCATTTAGCATGAACTATCTAGGCTAAGTTTTTTTGTTTTCCCTCATTCCCTTCATGTCATATGAACTCCTGAAATAAAGGGAAAAAGTATATAAACATGCTTCGACACTAAAAATATAATCTCATTTAATCACTAATTTTTATTTAAATAAAGAGTATTGCATCGTGTCAAGTTAACGAAATTACACACAATAAGAGAAGATAGTCGGGGCAGTGGCGTGTGTCTATAATATTGTTCGGGGGACGCACAATGTCACGAGTATATGGGGTAAGAAATCAAAAATCGTATTTTTTTTTAACAAGGTTTATTATACTTTTAGGTAACTAAACAACACAAAAATGACCTTAATAATTTATTAAGTTGTAATAGCCAAAGTAAATATAAACTAACTGAACTAGTTTTATACTTGGAATTTTTATCAACGATTCAAGTTACTCTTTAGCTTTGAGCTTTTGTTTTTATAGTGAAATATCTATCTTTCTTTTCAAAGATTCTAAAGTTTATATCAGCCCTAAAAAAAAAATATATTTTCAAACTTAATTTTTTATTTATTTTTGAACACTGCTCGTGACACTGTGGGGTGGGGGCGGTTCCGACTTTTCATATTTGGGGAGTGAATATCTTTGGTGATCAAGTACCGCTACAAATACAACTACATATCATTGTTAGTACTTTTACCTAGTAATTTTGCCTTATTTTTTTTCGGTTTTCAATCATTCATTAAAATAATTCGGATTACTGCACTTAATTTTTTCCTTGATATTTCTAAAAAGGCTGCTCACCCTATATAAGCTCCTTAATCAGAATGTGATCACATAAATGGATCAATCGTCCAACGTTTCGATATTTCCAATTTGAATATCCTATACATTATTGAATTGGAATCATAAACATGAGATATAAGAAAAATGCTATTGGGCAGTTGCCTTTTCACATAAAACTAATGTACCATAATCATACCCTTTATAAATATAATATCATTCAATTATTATATTACAATTTTTCCATAATGTTATTATTATTTTTATATCTATATTGCAGTGAGAAGTGTTTAAGTCCAAACAAAACAATATTTTTAAAATTTGTTTGCACATAAACTATGCTGACTTTTGAAATTTTGTAGACGAGACCTTGATGAATAAATAAAAACATTGAGGCCATTGCCAACCGTGTTAAGTTCTATATAACATATTTTTTTAAAAATGATTTTACAAAAGCCCTACGTTTTCAATTGCTTTTTGCTCAGATCTAAGATTTTGGACTTAACACACTTAAGGCTGCAAGCCCAGATATACTTTCTTCCTATCATGGGCGGATCCAGCCGGTTGTGAAGGGGGGCCTGCAGTCCTAAAGGGGGGGGGTGCGGCTCCAAAGCCCTTTCCATTGATCCGCCAATGCTTCATATGTCGGATATTTATCTATCATTTTCTGTTATTTCATAATATTTTACTTTCTTGCCTGGCATTGACCTACAATTTGGTGGAAAGGATTGTCATTTTTTTAAAATAACTTATTTATTTCACCAACCACTAGTTATCTTTTCTTAGAATATCGACTCACTGAATTATGTACAGGCCGCTACATTTGACTGTCATCATATCCTTAGCAATTCTATTTCTTTAATTAAATTTGATGACATTCGTAATAGTGCATATCGATTATTTCCCCGCCTTCCTCCAACTTTAGGCATAACGAGGCGTTTTTGAAAATAAACTTATGAAGAAAAATAAATTCTCACGAAAAGGAGGAGATGTAATTTAATATAAATACTAATCTAGCATAGGTGTTGTGGCCAGTGGCGTTTCGAGATTGAAAAACAAACTTTTCTCGAGTGAGATTTCTTGGGAAATGCAGTAGACTTCAAAAAAAGGTGGGAGCCTGTACGGAGACAAACTTCTAATGTAATTTAAATGAATTAATATAAAAAGTTTATAGCATGCAATGGAACAAAAATTAAACTTCATAAGATAAATAAAAGGCTCATTCCAATAGTTAATAATCATGCTTGTATTGATGAAAAACAAAAATAAAAATCAAACAGTATAAGTGAAACAAAACTGTGATTATAATGCTAATATTTGGTAAAACAAATTAATTTCATTTTATGAAAATTAACTTTACCAAAAAAAAAATCAATAAAACAAGTTTCTGTCATAAATTAGGGCATAAATCCAATTTTATGTTTAGAAAATAAAAAATAAATAAAGTTTTCATTAGAAAAATAGATATAGGTCCTTCAAATTTTGTGGAGTGTTGTTGGGTAAGGTAGCAGCAGTGCCCGTGACGAGGTTACTGCGGTCATCAAACAGCTGACAGTCTCGGATCATTGAACTGATAACCGCAGTAGATACGTACATATCGTCCTTACAGAAGGATCTCATATGTACAGCTACCTTTACACTGTGCAAACCTCACCGACAAACAGTATGTTCGGAACAGGTACTTTATCTGTTCGTCGGTATGTTCGGGGATAGCGCTAGTGTCGCTTATGAGTTAGTTAAGATAGGCTTCTAGACCTTCTTTTTGCATTTTTCTGACGTTGCTTTTATCTATAATAAGTTAAAGCAAAAGTCAGAACAGCCGCTAGTTCCAAGCCAGCCGTCTTTGTAATGAAAATTATAGTATTAAGACGCATAGTTGCGGTCAAACATCATTGTTCACTCGACCTCACGTATAATTGTGTATAGCTGTTCGTCGTTCGCCGGTACGGCAAGATTTGGGGGTTTAACTGTTCGAGGGTGAGTGTTAAGGCACCTTGTGATGTCAGCTCCATCCAAAATGTGATATTCCCTTGAGAGAGCTGGGGATCGTACCTTAGGCTGGCAGGTGGGTGAGGGCGCAGTTGCTCAGAGCTGTTATTACGTGTTGCGCACCAAAGGAACGCCTCGTGTACTCAGACCAGGCGACTCTTATTCTCGTGTTCTCTGAATCTTAAAGGCCATTCCACGTCAAATCATCCAGCCGAAGTTAAAAATTTTACCTCCCCCCTCAGATTTTGATAAAAATTGGTAGGTATTAAGTACATACAGAAGTCAGAAAAAATGCCACATTTTACCGAATTCCAACAAGTAGTTTAAAAATTCTTATACATAAAAATTTATATTTTTTCCAAGTTGTAAAACGGTCATAGAAAAATGCCATGAGCAAAAATCTCTCTCCAACCAGCCTTACACACTATATATCAATAGAAAGAGGAATAAATTCTCTATCTAATGATGAAATAATATGAGTGGCTTATTGACTTAAAAGAGTTTTATCACGACTTGAATCTAACATAGTAAAATTTAATTTCAAAGTGGCGCATACAAATTAATACAGCTGAAATCTCTCTTAGATATATTCATACAAAGGTATATTATTGAAAAGGGCATATAATTTCCTTTTAAATGATATAATAATGTTTGAAAACTTTTGAGCTGAAAGGGGTTTATTACAATGTAAATCTAATAAAATTAATTCAACTCGGTGGTATATAAAAATTTCTGTATGGCTAAAATCTCTCTCCAAGCTTATTAAAATATAATATATCACTGAAAAGAGGATGAAATTTTCTATCTAATGATGAAATAGTATTAGTGGCTTATTGACTTATAAGAGTTTTATCACGATTTGAATCTAACTTAGTAAAATTTAATTTCAAAGTGGCGCATACAAATTAATACAGCTGAAATCTATTTCCAAATATCCTCAAATCACTATATACTTATTGCTGAAAAGAAAATGTACTTAACTTTAATATAATTTAATAATATTTGCTGGCTTTTAAGTTTAAAAAGTTTTTTTTTTTTAAATTAAATGTAATAATAATATCTAATGAACTCACAACTTTTATTTATTTATTTATTTAAGCTAATAAACTATAATGGTGAAACTCTTAGCATTAGGCCACTTTGAAATTAAATTTTACTATGTTAGATTCAAATCGTGATAAAACTCTTATAAGTCAATAAGCCACTCATATTATTTCATCATTAGATAGAGAATTTATTCCTCTTTCTATTGATATATAGTGTGTAAGGCTGGTTGGAGAGAGATTTTTGCTCATGGCATTTTTCTATGACCGTTTTACAACTTGGAAAAAATATAAATTTTTATGTTTAAGAATTTTTAAACTACTTGTTGGAATTGGGTAAAATTTGGCATTTTTTTCTGATTTCTGTATGTACTTAATACCTACAAATTTTTATCAAAATCTGAGGGGGGAGGTAAAATTTTGAACTTCGGCTGGATGATTTGACGTGGAATGGCCTTTAAGATTCAGAGAACACGAGAATAAGAGTCGCCTGGTCTGAGTACACGAGGCGTTCCTTTGGTGCGCAACATGTAATAACAGCTCTGAGCAACTGCGCCCTCACCCACCTGCCAGCCTAAGGTACGATCCCCAGCTCTCTCAAGAGAATATCACATTTTGGATGGAGCTGACATCACAAGGTGCCTTAACACTCACCCTCGAACAGTTAAACCCCCAAATCTTGCCGTACCGGTGTACGACGAACAGCTATACACACTTATACGTGAGGTCGAGTGAACAATGATGTCTGACCGCAACTATGCGTCTTAATACTATAATTTTCATTACAAAGACGGCTGACTTGGAACTAGCGGCTGTTCTGACTTTTGCTTTAACTTATTATGGATAAAAGCAACGTCAGAAAAATGCAAAAAGAAGGTCTAGAAGCCTATCTTAACTAACTCAAAAGCGACACTAGCGCTATCCCCGAACATACCGACGAACAGATAAAGTTCCTGTTCCGAACAGACTGTTTGTGGGTGAGGTTTGCACAGTGTAAAGGTAGCTAGCTATACATATGAGATCAATACGATTAGCACCAACAATACTAGTAGGTTTAGGACAGGGTCCTTACAATATTAAAATTAAAAAATGGTAACTATTTATTATGTACCTAATTAAAGAAAATCTTAACAATCTTAGTCTCGAAGCACCCACCTGTCAAGAGTGCAACAACACAACACCAAGTTTAAAACATTTGCTAGTAGATTGTTCCCAATATAATGATGTACGGAAAAAGTTAAAACTAGCAAACTCTATAAAAAAGATAATAAAGGATGAGAAAGCTTCAGTCCTCAACTCATGGGCTTCCGTAAGGAGGGGCAGGGGGGAGGTAGCTGCCACCCTTAGAAAATATAAGAAACAAAAATTAAAAAAACATAATGAAGAAGAAAAGATTGGGGGTGCGGTCAAAATAAATAGCACTTATTTGTGATAAATACATATTTTATTATTGCCAACGTTTCGACCCAAATCGTCATTAGGGCTCTTTGGCGGATGATATCCAACTGTCACATATTAGTGCTATTTACAATATTTTGAACGCACCCCCAACCATTTCCTCTTCATTACATCTACGGTCAACTATCATTTACTATGTTTATTAAGTATTAATAAGCCATATTAAAAAAATTAATTGAGCCCTACATAGTCAGAATACGTCGACCCCCTCCCCGATCATAAGAATTTTCCCAATCTGACCCCCACGAGAACTTATCTCATTTTATTTTAATTCTACAAAGCAGTGAAATATTACAACAGAATATGAAAATTTTATGCCAATGGCCTTTTTAAGGCTAAACAATAAATAAATAACTATTTAAAATAAAGAAAGAACAAAAATATAAATAACAAAAAAAAAAAAGAACCTTTTGATAGAAATAGAAAAACTACATTAAAAATAATAATAGACAAGAGCTTTAACAATAGGGCTTCCACAAGTGAGTGCTTCAAATGAGGGATTCATCGTGCTTTTGAATTGCAAACCTCTAGTTTCCTCCCAACCTGGCTTAGATACACTTCTGTGTGGGTATATATATAGGGGGAGGTGGGGCAAAATGAAACACAAAAGTTTTTTTTACCTATAGCACACCACCTGAGACTTTATTTTCAATTTTTTATTTTTTCCATGTAACCTTAGGATCTAATCTATGTAAGGAATACGTTAAACATTATTTTATGCATCATGTCTGACCGCGAGCAGCTACTTTACAAAATAATAATTTTGTTTCATTGTGCCCCATGTCCGAGGTACAATGAAACAGCTGAAAAAACCACACCATAATTAAAATAAAAATGTATTCGCTTTCCAGTCGGTTTTTCGTTCTTCTGCTTTAGGGTAGCCACGGAATTCTCCAGGAAAGAGGAAATTTTGACTTAGGAAGAAATATGTCATAAATTAATACAGTTTTTATGGTGTTCCGCTCTCAAGTTCGCACCAATCTGTAAGATAATGAAAAAAACCCGACCGCTTATTACACAATGAAAAACATATGCGACACGATGAAACACTCGTGGGACTCCATGAAACGTTTCATAGTGCCCCGAACGCCCTTGTTTCAAGGAACCCCATAGAGCCATTTTGATGTCTTTAACTTCCTACGATCAACGTGAAGAGTTAGGATAGCCAAAGTCAGGCAAAATCTAAAGAGATACATCCATAATGAAAAAGTTGTAAGAGCAGATTGAATAAAATAATTACTCATACCTAGAGGCGAAAATCCGTTCGACGAAAAGTTTTAGTTTTGCCACACAAAACCGCACTTCAGCCCTTGGTGTCTGTCACGAAACAAGTCGAAAGGGGACAATAAACTGACTTTGTTTAGAGCCATTTTTTTTTATGTTTTTCCTCTTCCGCCTTCCCTTTTCGGCCTTACAAAGTTTTTCCCAGTCCTGGGGAGAGGGCAGGGTATTAAAGACCCGCAACACTCTTAATCATCTGGACACGTTTTGCAACTGCGTTATCCTGAGATTAATTTCATAATTTTGCCTGAAGAATTCGTTCGTTCTTGAAAGGGTTCTTTATCACTTTCCTTCCCATTTAACAAATCTGAAAATATTTTATTTAATTTAATTCAAGATAATATAAGATTTTATCTCTCCTGAAATAATTTAATAAATGCAAACAGACTAAATTTTAATTAAATCTTTGTTTTAACATCTACCATTTTGGGGTTTTTAAGTTATGAATAGTTGGTGACATCTGCCTAGCCACCTGCTCTATAATAAAAAAGATAAGATGGAAGGATTAAGCTCCTGAAAATGTTTCTGTTTGGAAGAAGCTTAAATTTTTTTCGGTATTTTTTTACCTGCCTCCTTGGATAGCAGGTAGAAGCATTGGGGCATTCCGGCCATCCGTTTGAGCCCTATCCTGAAGATAAATATACTTCAGTGTATACATTTTTTTTCTCATTGTTATAGATTCCTCTAATGAAAATTTAATTAGTTTCAACTAGGATAATACATATTTTGTGATTTTGTATATAACTTTCTATTTGGAAACAAAATATAATGGTTGCCAATTTTTCTATATTTTTCCATTTCAATATTTCAGTATTTACACATAATTAAATTTTAAAGGATTATCTGTTGTAGTGGTTTCTCAGTATCCCTGGTTTCTCAATAAAATAATAAAGTTGGATAGTAAAATGTTAATAGGCAAAAAAGAAAGTTTTTTTAGCTTAATTTGCTCAATTTAAGCATCCAAACTTATCGATTTATTATTCATAGGAAAGAAAAGTTTGATGCTCCTACCGCAAAACTTTCCCTTGCCATTCTATCTTGGGTAAAATATCACTTTAAGTAAACTAACAATTTTTAATCAATAGTTATTGTCCTTGGACGTATAATTATATACTTCCATTATAAGTACTTATAATTTTAACATTTGATTATTTTCAGTAATCAATTGTTTTTTATTTGGTTAGTTATTAGGGTTATTTACAAAAAATTGGTTATTCGACTCCTCTTCTCACCCTTTAACTATTTTAATGGGGATGAGATTTAGCAGATGTTAGAGAGCATTTAATTTATATAAATTTGAAGATTTTAATAAAATTCTTCAGAGCCGTTTTTATAAAAAGGTTAATAGGCTTTAAATCCGTGAAACTACGTTTAAATAGTGCCTTAAGTCAAGTTGATTTCAGAAAAAAACGTTACCCTAACTTCTCATTATTATTTTACTTATTTACCTTCAATCAATATTTACTTGACTAAGTAATTTAAGTTTTGTACGACTTTTCGTTTTGAGGTTTGATATTGACTTTTCACACAGAAACCAATTTTGCTAGGTTTTGACTCATAGGACCTTAAAACTTTAATTTCTTTTAAAAACTCGGATTCGAAAAATATTAACATAATCTCTTAGGACACATTTTATTTAGGCAGTTACCGTGCAGGTGAAAAAGCAAAAAAATGAATTCGTCGAAATTAAACTGAAAATACTGCTCAAGTACTTATCGCAAGTTAGCTATCACCCTGCAAACGGGTTGATAAGTACAAGATGACGTTGATATGAATCATAAAACATGCAGATGATATGATTTTTCTGTAGAGTACACCGATTTGAATACCTAGCCTCAATTAATTACCTTCTATTTGTGATAGATCAATATAAATCGTAAATAGTGCTTTATTTTTTAACTCTTGTTCTAAAATTTTCAAAAATATCTAAAAATGTCAAATGAAGGTTCTAAGATTTTTTGTTAAGAGGTATACAGGCTCTAACTTGTGCCCAAGAAGAAGTAGAACTAGAATAAAATTATTCTGGATCATAACACAGCTTATGATTCAACACCGCACAGTGGTTGAAAGGCGGAAAAAAACCATTTTTTGAAGGTATTGGAATATTCTTTTTCTTTTCAATATTAATTAATAGAATAGTTACCTTTACAACTCGCATTTTTGTTTCTTAGAGCGATTTTCCTTCTTAATCATGAAAAGCGATCTCACATATTACACTAGCATAAAAATGATGCTATTTGGTCTATGTTTTAACCCAGAAATAAAATCCGGAATAAATGCAATAAAATTAAGACAAAACATTTTTTTGGTAATCCATATTTCTCAAGCGCAGCCGAGCGCAGTTTTAAAATCCATTTTTTTAATAAGAAGATACATTCAAGGAAAGATTAAAACATATTCTAGCTGCGTCCACCTGCGTCTGTACATGTGGAATTTTTTTTTTTATTGAAATACCAAAGCTATTTCGTGCAGTTTATTCGCTATGGAGCTTGTGCTTCGAATTGGGATATTACTAATCGTTTAGTAAAACATCATGCCTTACTTACCAGGTCTGTAGCATCATTTATAAAGTCAGTCAGAATCGTTGTTAGGTCGATAATAAATCAAATTTTTCACCTACCGTGATTTTAGAATGAATTTGAAAATTATTAATAATAAGTTTATTAACATGACCTCCGATAACTTAAAGGCTTCGGCACTTTTAATTTTTAAGCATCCATTTGTTTTTAGAAGATTGGTATTAAAAAAAAAGGTTCAGCTATTGTTTAGCGTGAATAAGGGAACTACATTTTCACAGATAGAGTTGCAGCTATTAAACCTACATTGAACAGTCAATCCCACCATCTCCTATCAAAATTATATTAAAGTCGGATGATCTCAATCTTATATTTTAATATGATATACATTTAATAGTTAAGAATTAAAACATAACGACAAAAATAATTGATAGTTCCTATATATGATTTTTTTTTTTTTTTACCTAACTTGAGTGTTTTCATGAAATAAAATTATATTGCAAGTACTATCAATGATATTACTAGCATAAAACAGCAAAAGTGTTTGAACTAGCCGATTTCGAGTCGAAAATTGATGTATAATTTGTTTTCTATTTTTCTTACACTGCCGGTTAATCCGAATAGCCGGTTAAGCGGGGCTCGAACCTATACATTTTATAGGAAATTCAATCGTGGTTATGATAATATCAACTTTATTTTTTTGCGGCTCACAGATCGGGTTTGACAAGGTTTTTTCCAAAAATAGTCGATTTTCAACCACTGTGCAGCGTAGGGTCCTTAGGGTGGTATTATTAAGAACAAAATAAAAAGAGATAGATTGCCGGTACAATCATAATAAATATTATGTATAGGATTCGAATACGTTTTTCCGTAAGCGTCCACGGAATTTGCTAATATATTTTGCGCCTGCCGTATGCATGCCCATCAACTGAATCTATCGCCAAAGTCCATTTCATTCGTTGCCGAATATGCTTCGATTCGGCCGGAAATGCTCTAGTGTGTACCTTCCAGAGTTGGGCAAATTGTAATCAGAATAATGATTTGTGAATATGAATAATTGGTAATCATAAAACAAAAGGAAAATGAATAACCATTATTCATAATCAGTACGGAGTATTTTTAATGATTATTGAGTGTTTATGGTATTCATTTGAAATGAATAATGAATAACTAATACCAGTTATTCTTTATTCATTTCAAATTAACTTAGTTTCAAGTTTTAATAGCAAAATTAATTCTTATAGACGTTTTTCGTTATCACCTTGATATAATATTTGTGTTTATGGTGGTTTAAATGTATCTTCAAGACGTAGAAGGTATAATTGCAAATGGCTTTCTATTTTCTTACAATGCTGTCGTTCACTACGAATAATTAAATAAAAAAGGGCAATATTACTTTTGCCAGAATAGATTCAATATTAAGTATGTGCGATGCTTAATTACCCGATTACATAATTTAATTTATTAAATGTTTTATAATTATATCATTTATAAAATGTTTTATCTATATATAAAATAAATCATAATATAATATTCATCATGTTATGGGGAATAGACTTTATTGATTATATTAAATGATTTATATAAATAATCAATTTTCTATAAATAAATAAATATTAGATAATTGTGTTTGTGCCTCCTGTCTCCAAAAATCATAGAGTGACGGCAAGGCATTCTTCGGCAGGTAATAGATTTTCGAAACGGTGCAGAGTGGTCCCGATCTGCCCATCATGATGCAAAAAATACTTACAGTTGATGGATGTTGTTCAAACTTTGTATTATTTTTAATTCACTATTGTAGAGTTGTTTTATATCGGTTTCATAAAAATAGGTAAGGGTGGGGGTGGGGGTAAGAGGGAGGGGTAGGATAATTCCTTACTAATATTATAAATTTTAGTGGGCAAAGCTTTTTCAAACTTTGTATTGTTTTATTAGTGGATTAAAGAGTGGTTTTATATCGGTTCATACTTCATGTTATATTAACTTATCATTTAAAATGTTTAATTTATAACAAAAAGAACTCTTTTAATGCTCTTCAGAATTACTCATACTAAGTAATCATTTAATAAGTCATCACTAGAGCATTTGTATTAGGTACATTATTTTTTTATAATTTAATAAACACTACATTTTAAAACATGATAAAAAAACATATGTGCACATTTACATAAGAATATAATAAGAATGTTCACTGGGAATAATTTGAAGTGTATACAACAGTGGAATAAAAAGTTTTATTCCACTGTTGTATACACTTCAAATTATTCCCAGTGAACATTCTTATTATATTCTTATGTAAATGTGCACATATGTTTTTTTTTCATGTTTTAAAATGTAGTGTTTATTATATATACTTTAAACACGTTTTAAAATGCACATATTGAAGATCAATTATATAAGTTTAGAATTTTAATATTATAAATAAAAATTATACACAGAACATTTCATTTCCCTGTAATTAGGGATTTATTAACTAACTCAACAGAAATTAGGACCACAAATATCAAATTAAGGTAGCGCAACCTTCGAGCCGGCCGGCCGTGACTCGTGCTTTATCTCTAAAAACTCCCCTTTTCCAAATGTTGATGGATCGTGAAACTTATACAAATTGAAACTCAGATAGTTTCTGTAACGTGTAGTGCCACAACCATCGCAGACACTCGCAGAAAAAATTGTTCAGACATTCCCCAATATGAACAATAGGTAACCAAAATTGTTTACTTTAAAATATAGTTCATTCGCTTAAATCACCGGATACAGAAATCATTTGGATGGCTGTGTATTGTATATAGAATGCACATTCAAGGTGAGATAAGTAAAAATTTATAGAAATTAACTAGCGAATGATACAAACATTGGATAACATTGGTTTGGGCTGCAAAAAGGGCGCGGATGGAGATGCCAGAAACATACAACTTTGAAATGTTGTATATTCCATAAAGTTGATTCTATTTTTGTTTCAACTATATTTTCAAGGTCCAGAAAAATTATTAGATCCAGGAAAAAAAGTTGATTTTTGGAATTTTTTGCACCCTAATGCGTGAAAAGGGACCACTGTGCGGTGTATCATGTCTCTCTATTGTATTTCTTATACCATTTAATACACATTGCAAGTCCTCTGCAGACACCCTGGTGAAATGTTTGCAGGTTTCAAACCCGATCGTTTTTATAAGTAATGCATTAAATCTTTAGCGGTTCAACTTTCTTCGCCACCACCGCTTGAAATTCTCCTTCTCATATTTAATGAATTAAACAAATATATGAAATAAAAAGTGGCGCTGGCCAATATTTTATTCTCTATTTTATTAATATATATATATAAAAAACTAATATAACAACACTGTTTTAAATGCCTAGTGAGTGTTTAGTTCGCTCCACACATTGCCGAAAGTGGCTCAATGGTCGTGTTAGTAAAGAACATCCCCCCCCCTTTCTGCTGAATATACGCCGCGAGCATTCGCTACGTTTGCGCTAATGTGGACGCGCCATTATGAGTACGCTTTGCATTTTATATACATATATTCTTGACCTTGCTTTTGGAATTTTTTTCGTGGTTGAATTTCACAATTTCACAAAGTCCCACAAATAGCAAAAATATTGACGAAGCGTATTAAGCCTTAAGCTATGTTAATAACCCGAAGGTTCGATGCCGGCACCACCTGCCGCTGTCTACACGCCTCTGTTCACCGATCTCCTCCACCAACCCAATCCCGACAGAACCCTTTTAGCGCAATTCTCATATCGAGCATTCTTTTGTACTTCGCCCTACATTTTTACTAAAAACGGAACCAGGAGTTACATCCAGGGTGAAAGCAGTCGTACTGCCAAGCATCCACAGAATCAGAAGGTACTTGACTAAAAATCTAAAAACCTTTTTAGGCATTATAAATTACTATTTTATTTCCTACACAATGCGACTAATATAATTTCACTGCTCACTCAATATGTGTATTTATTCAATACGAAATATATTTATACGTCTTTATTAATTTATTATTGAATTTTCAGTTTTTTTCCAAGCCATATTTTTTAATTTCAATTCACCATAGGAAACACATAAATATGTACATAGATATTCTCTCTCTCTCTCTCTTTATATATATATATATATATATATATATATATATATATATATATATACATACATACATACATACATATACATATATATTTGCTGCGGATCGGGATCCTGCTCGGAAAAGCTGTATATTTTATTCTTTTTGTGTTCAAAAACTCCTGATATACTTACAATTAAATCTGTAATCCTCATTATTCAGTTTAACTCATTTTATTATATATTTTTTATTTATTAACTAATTAAATACACATCCTCGAAAAATATGGATGAAACTGATTGATCTACCCAGTCCGATAATGATGCAAAATGGAACATGAGAGCATTAGCATAATAATTGGGATTTATTCAGGGTCTCTCCAAGGGGGGGGGTATTGGGTATCGATACACGTTTCGAAATTAGTTATTCCGCCTCTGAATTAGTTAGTGAAACAAGTACATTTAGGCAATCGTAAATATTATTGGCACCATCGAATTTCGGGGTCAATTGGGAGCAGAGGTTAGGCATTATCGCTTATCTCAACTATTCTAAAGATGTTCTAAAATGTTTTGTCCTGCATTTCGCTTCAAAGGAATCTCGTCACTCACACGGTTTTCTTTACTTCAGTCTCTATAAAAATTATTTACTACATCTTTTGGTTTTTTAAGATTATTTATAATAGGATGATTAATAGTTAGGATTTTCAGTTAAAAATTTTTTATTTTGAAAAGCCAACGTTTCGATTCTTACATGTGGATCTTCATCAGTGCTCAAAAGGACAAATATATGATCAACATGTAAATTATATATACTAGGAGATTATAATTAAATGTTTATTATGTAATTATTAATTATAGATAGTAACACTGAGAATTAGCAAAATAATGGAAAACAAATCCAACTAATGGTATGTTTACATCATATGAGTACTTAACAAATTTGGTAATTATATAAAAGATAATAAAATTATACACGAATATTTAAATAAGTAGCTGGTTAGCATGATAAAATAAAATCTAATATTTACCTTGTTGGGTCCAGAGTAATACAGAGACTGAGGCAAAATGTTATAAGGTGAGAGGTGGTAGGGGTTAATTTGTCGACTTCAAAAGATTTCTTACGGGGAAACCCAAAAATTCTTTTTAGCCCTGATGAAGCTCCACATGTAGGGATCGAAACGTTAGCTTTTCGAAATAAACAAGTGAAAATCCTGACAATTAATCATCCTATCGTAAAGAGAAACAGTTGACTAATACAAACCTCTAAGATTATTTATACTTTTAAATTCAATGTTTGGCTTTTTTGGCATATCAACAATCTTACAAATAAGTATTTATAATGTTCTAAAAGTTTTAGAGTTTCTGAGTTCTTCGAGAAATTGCTGTTTCAGCCCATATGTAAACGTTTTTTTATTTTATTTTGGTTTTGTAGGGAATGCAATAAACTTTTATGAGCATTAAAGCCTTTTGAGCCGTTTTCGCAACGTACACAGTTCCGATCCATTGTTTCCAAGCTGCTTGACTAGGTTCACAGGCGTCCGCGGCTGAGACCTAGTAAATCGGTTCACCATTTTTTTTTTTTTTTTTTTAATCGTGGCTCTGAAACGTTTGATTGTAAATTTGACTCCATCGAAAATTATTCTTTCCTCGGAAAGTTAAAAGATGGTGTCAGGGAATTCGCTCACTCATTTATGTCTCCATTCTTAGACATTCGATTTCATAGACTTTCTTCCGAGAACCGTGTCCCTTTTATCTTATCCAGTTGAAATCATAAGTATAATTTGAAACCAAGATTTTTAAAAATTGAGGTAGTTAAAAACAATAAATGAAAATAATGAAAACTGCAGGCGAGTGTAGGGAGCTGCGTAGGGATGTGGGGAGGGGTTGTGAATGATAATTTGCGAAGGGTGAGGGTCCCTCCAGCCAGCTGCCGCCACATTAGTCACCCAAGCCGGCTTCCATGTTCCAAACTCATCCTCCTATCGCTATAAAAATAATTTTCAAATATTATTGTGTTATATTGTGATTTGAATCGGTCCTTCGAGAAACCCCAACATGTCTAGAAATTCAAATGATTGGAAAAGTGGAAAAAAACAAACAAAAAAAACGTTCTTACTTTTGAATTAAGCGATTTCCTTTATTTAAATTATTTTTTCCGACAAATATTCCTACTTAGAATACATTTTTCATGATTTAATAAATCTGACAATCGATTGATCTGAAAAATATGTTTTGTTTTTTTTGGACATATAAGGGTTCTCCTGATTATGCAAGACAAACGATTGTTACAAACCATATATTTTGGAAATCATTATACAAAGCTTACATATATTGTCTAATAAATGAAAATAACTGAAAGTATAAATATATAAGGTTGAAATGAGGAAGATTCAAATTTATGGTTCTTCGTTCAAATTTTCTATAGGTTCTTTGACAGTGGCAGGCCAAGCAAAATTTTACGCCAAAACGTACTTATGCTTTCGTTACAGGAAGATATTTTTCAATGTTCTGGGCTAGTTGAGTTTCTCCTGACAACGATTATTTGAATGTATATAACAATTGTCCCGGGTGGCGGTGAAAAACCTACAAATAGTATTAAACCATTTTCCATTTCATATACTATCTACTATTAATATATTATATATTATTTACTATTATTATATTATATATTATGTATAATATATGTAGATTTTTGACCGCCACCCCAGATTATTCTTATATTTATTCAATATTCGGTCAACCATCATTTATCCGATTATTTGAATGGTTTATAAAAGCCAATAGATCGGCTGGGCTTGTTGGGTATCTCTTGAATTGTCTCAGCTTGCAAAGAGTTTAAAAATTAAATCGATTTCTTTACACGTGTCAGGTTTCCCTAACGACTGATTCATTTTTAATATAATTTTTTCAATAACCATCTGCGCATCAAAGTTTTCGTAATGAATGACACTGTGAATTTTGACTGTGTTATTGACACCCCAAGCCCTTTATATGATTTTCTTGGATTTTTTTTCCCCTCATATTAATAAAAATTGAATATAGGTTTAATGTTTTTGAATGGAGGTAATTAATACAAGCACAATTAGGAAGTTATTTTAATTGGATAGAAAAAAAATCAAGTAGGGATGTTACATTTCAAACTGTTGAAAATGGACATTGACAAAATTGCTGTGCGACATTATACTTATGAAAAAGGTGAAAATATTTTTTTAAAACTTAATTATATTGTCTGATTAAAAAAAAAAAAAACATAGTTACACTCAGACACGGTAGGTGTACTCCATTATACTATGATAGTGTATATCGGCCTCTGGCAGCTCTTGCAAACCGTTTTGGTCGGCGAGTGTCTCAGGTTTTCCTTCGTCAGAATTTATGGCATTTTAAAGTAAGTAGGTTTTATTAATGTCGAAACCATAAATACTTTTATGGGCTTGGAAATTAAAAAAACTGACTTAAAAAGCTTGTTACATGTTAATTACAAAGGAGCCCATGGTTTGCTCTTTCGCAAAAAAAGTATGACGTCAATAACCCCTTGGGGTATGAGATACCCCAAGATCATTTCCTCATTAGGTTAATGATCTTGAACCTTATATATTATAGATATAAGCAATGTCATATAAATGCTAAAAGAATTTCTAGAAGCCCTTCTTAACTAACTCATAAGCGCCACTAGCGCTATCCCCGAAAACAGTTCCTGTTCGAGTTTTTGTCTTATTTAGAATAGCCGAACACTGTTCCAAACAGACTGATCGAGGATGAGGTTCGCACAGTGTAAAGGCACCTTTAGGGGGGGGGGGGAGAATCTCTGTCTGCGTGGTGTGTCGGCTAAGCTGTACTACAGTCATGAAAAGCTCAACGAAGTTTTACCAGCTAGATAAATCCGACTAGGTCAAAACCCAGGGTAGTTCAGAGGGAGGTTGCATGGCGCAAGAGGTGCTATCAATTTTTTTTTTGGGGGAGGGCATATTAGGCTCATCAATTTTTGAAGGAAATATAAAACCGGTTACTCTAAATGTAGTTGTACTACTAATAGAGTAAATAATATATATAATTTATAATATAATTTTAGTACTAAAGGGGATAATTAAAGAAAGTTAAGAAAAGGAGTGCAAACATTTTTGTTGATGAGGGGGTAGGTCCATTGGCCTTTGGAAAGATGCTAGTGGAAAAAGGGGACAGTTCCTGGACATCTTTCTTCCACCACCATCACCCAGTACTGAAAGCAACCTAGCCAGTAAGAAATCCGAAAATAAGTAATAAAGGTACCCTTGGGTCCACCACCAAGCAACGATAATAGAAATGGATGTATAGGAAATTAGGTGAGACCTGTTATTGTCAGCTTTCCCATTCCGACTTCTGGGTTTGATTTCCATAAATTTGACTTTGCCGTTTGTCTTTTTCAGTTAAAATTTAGTTATTTAAATGAGTATAAAACCAGCTTTGCCAGAGATGGACATGGAGGATAAACTCCTCCCCCGCCCAAAATTTCTAAAAATAAATGATTAGTGGAATAAATGTACTAAATTATCTAATTCCTAATAATTTTTCTAGTATATCACTATTTATGTGTATTAATTTCATTAAGTTTCTTTCT
The DNA here is from genome assembly GCA_911387785.2 of Aelia acuminata. Lineage (NCBI taxonomy): Eukaryota > Metazoa > Arthropoda > Insecta > Hemiptera > Pentatomidae > Aelia > Aelia acuminata. The sequence goes on along the minus strand of OU426980.1, from coordinate 54,715,473 downwards.
TTCCGTAAAGAAATGTGTGTTGTCAGTTCCCTAGATGTATGCTGTTCTTGTTTTTTATTGTTATACTGACCATCGCTTTTGTTAATTTTGTTCATAATAAATTATGAAATTTATTATGTACTCATGGCATAGGTAACAAATCTAAACAAAAAAATTACTCTCATGTGTAAGTGACCGAGTCTTCTTAAACAGCGCTCCACGTTCACTTCTTGCTCCTCGAAGAAGCAAGGCCGTCCCTGTCACTAGTTACCTCCCTGCTCTCTAGTTCCGGATGAACCGAGGATTACCTGCGTGTGTGTGTGTGTGTGCGTGTGTGTTTGTGAACATACTAGCTCCAAAACTATAAACTGTACGAACCTTAAACTAGGTATTAGATGTATATATATGCCCGCGATGTGACTGCAAAAATTTTATCAGAATTTATCAAACGGAGGGGGCACTTTATTTCATGAATTTGTTCTCATTTTTGCATTGTTGTTTTTTTTTCTCAAAAACAGCACAACCGATATTGATTAAAATCGTCATGTTTAATGAGAATAAAGTATTATTTAATATCAGATAGGTTTTATCTGGATAGAAATGTTCTGAGGAGGCTTGATCGTCGAAGGAAAAGTTTTTGTTTTCCCATGAAGTACCTTTGATTTTGTTTATATTGAAAAATTAACTGTCTCTCATTATACCTAAAAATAAGAAATGAATAAACATATAAAGGAGAAAAATAAATAAAAATATTCCGACAACTCATGAAACACTTTGAACTCACGCATGTGCTTTACGCCTTTCATGACAGATCATTGTTTATAAATAAAGGCGTTCTGCTCATGGGATAGAGTTGTCGAAATGTTTTGGAGCATACATATTTAATGGAAATTATTTGTTTCCATGGCAACTAAATGAAGTTTTCAACAACTAAATATAGAATAATAAAATCAGGCGCGATGGATTCCTGTATTGTCACAAATTCCAAATTTTACTAAACAATAAAAAATTGTTTACTTTAGAGAGCAAATACGTGATGCTCAAATTACTTAAAGCAGTTTACAAACTGAAAAAATATAGTACAAGATAATCTTTAATTATTTATATTTTAGTTTACAAACTTTATTTGGGTAATAGAATTCTGAATGCAATATAAAGTGATTTTAGAGAAACAGTAATCGTTCTCAGTTTCTGGAAAGGCAAGAGACAAACATTTTAAAATTATGTTGATTCACCTACTATCGATTCACCATCACGATATTTTTACAAAAAGTAACTCGTAGTAAAAAACAAGCAAGCACTAAAAAAAAAAAAAAACTCGACTATTAATGAAGTTAGGATTTTTAAAATCCCTTAAAAAATACATAAACAATGAATTGAAAAGTACTATGAACTTTCTAGTTTTGCTATACAAATTATAAAACTCTGTGACTGGAACGAACAAAAAAAAAGTAAAAATGTGTGAAGTTGCTAAATGGCGTTTAGATATTTATAAAAACACGTCGATTTCTAATCTAAGTAGGTTGGTACGTGAAAGTTTTGTGTCGCGCGCATCGCATCAGATTTTTTTTTAATGAAGCTTAGGCTTTCAATGATTTGATCTCCCGCTATGAGATATCTTATATGGATGATTCGTTATCCCTTTTGCCCAGAAACGTTGAATTTGGATGTTGGTTTATAGTTGATGCATTTATAACTAAAGTGTGGTCTAATTCATTCTCATGTTTGTCAGTAGTTTTAGTATTTCACAGCAACGATAACCCACATACCCTCATTTTATAAACCGCATTTCAAACCAGCTTTAAAATATTGCTTTAAAAAAAAATTAATACGATGAGCAAAACATTACACTACAGTCTGGTACGGAGAGTTAATATTTCCAACAATTTCTCAGTAAAAACGATATTTTTACCAATCCAAAGGCGTCCGCAGGATTTCGTCTAGAGGGGCTGGTGAAATTTTTGTCTGGGAGGAGGTACAGGCTGGTAAAATTCTTGTGCCTAGGGGAGGGTTCAAGGTATTCTGACCTTGTAAGGCTAAATTAAGTATTAAATAAAACTTTAATTGTGCACTTGTAATAAACATATCTCTTACATATTAACCTTGATTACTAATTTCAAAAAGGAGATATGGGATCTTTTTCATTTTTGATGTGGTCTACTACTACTGCTAAATGTACAACATTTTCTGAATCTTCTAAGCAATTTAGAGCCAAGAAATTAAATATTTAAAAAAGGTATCCCATAATAGGGCACTTCCCCCCACTTTTTTTTTTAATCCATTAAACCTAGAATCACATCATGGGCTGTCAAATACCTCAAGTATATCAATGCGTTTCCTTTGGTTTTCAGGATTCACACGGACTTAAGGTGCCATTACACTGTGCTAACCTCAACCTCGAACAGGTAATCCCCCGACCCTTGGCGTACTAGGAACGGCTATTTACACTTAAACGTTAAGTCGAGCGAATAATGATGTCTGACCGCACCTATTTACTTTAATACACTAATTTTCATTACAAAAATCAGCCGTCGACTTGGAACTAGCGGCTGTTCTGACTTTTGCTCTAACTTATTATGGATAAAAGCAGTGTCAGATAAATGCTAAAAGAAGGTATAGAAGCTTATATTAACTAACTCAAAAGCGACACTAGCCCACTATTTATCCCCGAACACAAAGGCGAACAGATAAAGTATCTGTTCGAGTTCGTATCCTATTTAGAGTAGCCCAGCATTGTTCCGAACAGGCTGTTCGAGGGTGAGGTTGGAAGGTGTCGTTCGCACAGTTTAAAGGCACCTTAAGGGAAGAAAGATCAGTCCTGGGCAAGTTTGCTGGATGGTGTGGAAACGGACAACATCGCTAGCAGACCTATCTGGCGGGACCGCAATAAAGTCCCAGACTGGATAAGCCGGTTGTTTCGCCAATTGCTTATGTATGTACGAGTGCTATGAGAGGAAAGATCCGCAATGTTCTGAAAAGACTTACTTAATCCTGGCTGTGAAGAAATTTCCTTTGCGCTAACTTAAATACTTACAGGCTTCCGCGACATTTTTCAACCTGGGATCACAATTATAGGTTATCTATACAGTAACGAGAACCATTTTTTTTTCGTTTTTGAATCATATTAATACAGACGTTTTTATAACATTGTATTTATTCTTAAGTTACATTAACTTCTCAATGTTACCAACTGTATGATAAAGTAAAAAATAACGAATGATAGACAACAGAAAAATATTCTTGAATACTATGATACCAATATATGACTGTTTTAAAGAAAAATAGGATTGTATTTCAGATTTATTATCAAGATACGTGGTAGGTTCATGGTTACATGAAGCAAGCACACGCAACGTCCCGTGGTCAGAAGTGTGTACCCTTGCTACAGCGATCAAATAAATTAAACAAGGATAAATAAATAAACTGGAGATATTAACAATCCGATTGAACATTACAAACAATTCACGATTTTTATAATTTTGCAAATACGAAAAAAAAAATGGTGATGCGCATGGCACTCTACTTAGATTAAAAATTTATTTTAATTAAATTAATAAACCATACTAAGTATAAAATAACCAAAATTATTTTAAAGTACGACAATATTCCTCACTTTTTTTAAATTAATTAATTTTTTTTGTACGTATTATTCAGGGAACATTTACACAATATTCAACAATAGATTAGTATAAACTTTTAACTATAAAAATTATTCGGCGTTAGTTTTTAACTTTTGATTTCCTTCTACAACGCAATCTGCAAGATATAATTTTTTGTTGAATCTTGACTGATTCGTATTCTCGGAAATTCATTTTCACCCTTATTGAATTTTTATCCATTTTTAATAGCCACCTTTAATAGAAGGTATTAAATTATTTCAATTAAACAATATTAAAGGTGATTAATAGGAAAAAAGATTAAAAGCTCAGCTGAAAATTTAAAAGATCTCTCAGAGTGCCTTAATTAGGATGATTTAATATTACGGTTCATCGAATTGTAAATTTCATAACCAGTTTTTCGAAATCGTTTAAACTATTTAAAAAAATATTGCAAAATATGTGTCGAGTCTATAATTTGTAGAATCATTATGTTAAATATATTTATCCGAAAAATTAATTTAGCCTTTCAAGATCGCAATACCTCAAACCCTTCCCTAGGCATATGAATTTTACTAGCCTGCTCCTCCCCCAGACTAAAAATTTCTTTCGCTTACCAGTTAGATAAATACCTACAGAATCAGTCAAAAGTTTATTTATATCATAAGTGCATTAATAATATAATATCATAATTATAATAATGTTTATTATATCAAAAGTGCGGACAGTTCATTTATTAATTGTTCCTAAAAAAATTACATGGGAATTGACTAGAGATTTTTGAAAATTAAATTCCAACTTAATTAAACATAAACACATTAGGTTTGATTGGATACGCTTTAAGAAAGAAACTTATTAACCATTTGAATAATGTCTTGTGTTCAAGTTTCCGGGCGTGTTAGCATACCTCAAGGTCTATCGCTTTATTTATTGCCTTTTAACTTTAAAATATTGTAATTTAATTTTTAGTTTGGATAGTAATACAAGTTAAAATGTGCGTGAAAGAATTGTTAAAATTTTTCAAAAAGAGAAATCTCATCGTGAAATTGTTAAAACTTTTAAAGTATCGACTACAGTATAATTTTAACAATTTACCGTTAACGATTTAATTAATACTCCCAAGGATAGAAATAATATACATTTTTTGGCGTTTCTTTCTATTTCTATGATAGTATATGTCATTAATGTGTGATTGGTGAATTTAAAAATGATTGCCATTCGGGAATCCTATTTTTCTACATTTATATAATCATTAATAGACATACAGAAAATTTAATAAAAAATATTTTTCATGATATTTTTGTAGCACCATAATTCAGAGTGAATTTTCTAATTTCATATTTCTTAAGTGTGCATATTTAAAAATTTCAAGTTCAGAAAAATCAAAATCTCATAATAATACTGAAAAAATATTAAAATCGCACATCAACAAGGTAGGTTACAAATAGGTTACAAAATTTATTTATAAATTTTGAGTTATTCATACCTTTGGAACCGGAATGATATATATATAGTACCAGTGGTACTAACTGCCCCAACTATTTGTGATTAAAGACTACTTTTCCTAGTCGCTGATTGTAGGTACATAGCAAAATTGAGAAAGCAGTTGAAACTTCACAAGTGATTATCCATAAAAATCATTTTTTTTTCAGTTTTAAACATCTTTTATTTGCCGACGTGCGATATTAATGATGCTTAAACGCTCACGTAAATCTCTGGGACAATAAAGGATCGACAAATATAACGAAGAATAAAGGTTTTTCCAAATTGATTCAATCAAAACAGATATATTTGTGTTTACTGCTTGAATTTTATTTTGAATAAAAACACTAGTTAATTCTTCCCATGTTTTTTTTTTTAGTAACAAGTTATAAAACTGTCTGGAAACTTTTGAAAGTATGTATGATTTTTCGTCTTTGAGCTATTCTTGAAATACGTGGATCCAATTTTGCAAGACCTGGTTATTTGGATTTATCACGGGATATTACATTGTGTTTTTGCATTGACAGGCTTGTGAAAGAAAAGCGAATATTAACAATTTAAAAAATATAGAATAATATGTAAAAAGTCGGGCAATCACTATTCAAATAAAATGATGCCTTAATTTTATTCGTTGAAGCTTGTCTGGGTCAGTTAGCTTACAAATGTATTTCTGTTTTTAATAAACTAACCCCTTCATATTATTGCATTGTGTTTTTCTCATTAATAAAACATTAGCATCACTATATGTTATGAATTACATAATTATAGGATGAATAATGCCACAAAATTACTTCTTTTTTTTTATAAATGAAATGACTTATGTTTTTCAATTTTTTTTATAGAAACATCCTACAAATGTGAAGTAATGTATTATAGATCAAATCAAATAAATTAATTTTAAGGTATTGAATATATTACCAGAAAAATGCAGTCAGTATTGATATGATGCATAATTTTTATATGACTAAACGGCACTCTTATTCAAAACTACTAAATTTTTTTAGTTTTCATGTAGAAACAATTAGAATATTAATAAGAATCTGTTAATTTATTAAATTGGACACACACTAATTAACAGGCTTTGGACAAACTCACAGAAAATGACAATGGTAATATACCACTCCGAGCACATTCAAACCGTAATTACCAAAATTATAAATAATTAATTAAAATCATAATAATTGTTATAAAAATAGGAAAGTGAAAAACAAAATAAATTCAAACTTATGTAAATTAAAACAAAAGTCTTAAACAGGCTGAAGAACCCCGATCCGAGCTCATCCCTCTACGTTTTTTGGAGGAAATAGCATGACTACAGGAGATCCCTGCGCTTTCCTCTCAATCGCGTCAGGGTAAGGCAATCGATCCGTTTTAGTGCCGCATTGAGAAAAAGATCTCTTCTCAAGCAAAAAAATAAAAACTTAAAGAATTCTGTATTTAAAACCTATTATCCTAAACCTGTAATGATCTGTTGAGAACTGTGTTTTTCCTAAACCATTCGAAAAAATTCTGAACCCTTCTTAATATTTCGGCTATTTAGATTTCCTTAATATATATATATATTTTTAATTTACTCCGTTCATTGTTATTTCATTTCTTTATGTCATATTATCTTCTGCTCTACATTATTGTATGCCTAGTTTACTTAGCTTGATGAACACCTCTGAACTGGGTCGAACCGTTTGCTTTCAATAATTTTATATTTCTCTTCTCTTATTATCAAAATGCTCTTCTAATAAATATTTGATCCTCAATATTCAAAACAAAATTTATGCAACTTCTAATGTATTAATGTGAACATTAAGCCGGAGGTCTTTGAAGTATCTTCTTGCCTGATCCAAATCCAAGGAATTTTTTTCCAATAAATATTTTAGTTGAAATTATAAATTATTTAAACCAGATAAGATCTTTGCTTTAATTGAAATAAGTTGGAAGTATCCTGGAAGTTTAGCTAGCTTTGCTAAATGCTATTCATATAAATTTAAAAAACTAGTTATGAAACAATATTTATTTATTCAGTTTCAATGCAACCAGCTGACATTCAACATGAGATCTTTGGCGTAGCATATCTTGGAAACCGGTTCTACGACTCGTCGAAAACATTCCTTGCTCAGTCATCGGTGACTTCACGGAGCTGTGCAACAATTCTCGGGCTATTTCACAAAAAGATCATTATAATAGTGTTTTTTTTTTTTGTGCTAATAAATATCCGTCTGCGTCAAACCATGATGCGAACTCGTCAGAATCTAACATCTTTTGAACGTTGAGTTACAATTATTTTTGTGTTTTATAATATTTTATTGAAATAAACAGAATGAATGACGATTGATTATTTATAAATACTCTAACTCTATCATATAGTTGTAATAGAAGTATTAGTAATGATACTTATGGACATTACATGATGTAATACGATTTACAATTTAAAAAAAATAAAATTCTGCATAGCGGGACGGATCGCTGAATGCATTATAAAATTGTAAATAAAACAGTAGTAATCAAATCTTTGTTCTTACATTTTTCATTCTGAAACATATCTTTTAAAGGCATTAATATTTTTTTTCTACGTTCGTTTGAGTTTCATTTATGTATCTGTATGTATATCGCATACACATCCGAATTGGATGATTTTGTGCTTCAACTATTATTAATTTTCATTATTGCTATTTTTTATTCATTTATTTGTTTATTTTATTGTTTAATTCTGTACAAACACAAACATTAGATTATAGTTTATTCTCTTATTACCTTTTTGATCCAAAGGTTCCAGATGCCTCCAACTTATGTATGAATGACCTCACATCTTCACCCTTCACTTGAACGGTTTATAGAACTCTGCGATATCCTTGATATAACCCCGAAAATATTTTGACATCCGTTTTCAGAGTTCTGAAATGTCATTCCTCGAATAATTGAATGTCATTGCGATTACGATTGCGTTCACCTTCACAGATATAACGGATATAAATGTGATGCAGTTTAGATTGTGAAGAATCGGAAAAAAAAAAATCTCTTTACTGGATATGCGCGATATAGATCCATCCATTTGTAATCGGGCATGTCGTGAATGGTATTCTGAAATCTTTTGTTTTAAATTTATTTCTTTGGAATATAAGGTATATTAATGAATTTCCGCTGAATGGCCGGATATTATGATGCGAATGGTACAGTTACTCTAGTTACCAATTGGAGTTATGTTGAGAATTTAGATTTACCCCTTATTATATGTGGGAAAAAGATAGTGATAAAGTTGATAAGATCTTAGTGAACAGTAGATTACAAATTAAGTTTTAAATTTATTTCCAAATCTCGTATGAAGCATTTCATGATAGAACATTATTAATTTTTTTATGTACAAATGTTTGGAAAGAAACAAGAGCAGTTCCAGCAGCCTGCAGTTTATGAACAGTTCAAAATCTGATCGACAATTTTTTATTAAATTGTTTTATTAAATTAAAAATTGCTTCAATTTTTTTTTTTAGCTCTTTTGAACAACTGGGACTAATTTCTTTAAAGCGTCGACTTGCCAGACGTGCAGTTTTGAAACGAGGAAAATGCTTTAAAAAAATAAGACCAGTTACAGTCAGGAGTATGGCCGAGAAGGAGACTTATGGTTAGGTCTGCTGCGCGCTTCGCTACACTTCCTATCAGCCTGATTTCTACAATCGAACTTAAGAAGCTAAACGATATAAAATAAGGCAGCTATCTTTGTAATCTATCTACATGTATAAACAATATCCAGGTGTATGGAAATTTTTTCGATGGGAAACCTAATAGTCCGGAAGCTGAGGGCCAAAAAGGTGCCTGGTTTGAAGACAATTTTTGACCATAAGGCTGAAAGTACTCATTTCATAGACAACATATGTGAACGTCTGCCACCTCAGATCGGTTGCCATCAAATTTTATAGACGAACAAAATTCTACAACTATTGTAGGTTACATTTTTTATTTGGAGTAACTCTCTTTAAATTGCAGCTTTGAACATGAGAGTAATTCATTTTTGCGCTAAAGTGGCTAAATTGACAATCGGTTTAGGCGAAAATACTTATCCGATTTTAACCGTGAGGACCTCAGTTGACGCGAAATTGAATGCCCTTCTATTTTAGAAAGAACACAATTTCTACTGCGATAAATCGTTTTCGAGTTATTAGCGAACAATTACAGAAGGTCCGAAAAGGTCAATTTTGTTCGTCTATAAAATTTGATGGCAACCGATCTGAGGTGGAAGACGTTCACATATGTTGTCTATGAAATGAGTACTTTCAGCCTATATGATCAAAAATTGTCTTCAAATCAGGCACCTTTTTGGCCCTCAGCTCCCGGACTATAAACCTGTCTGCCGCTAGCTCCCATACATACTAGGTGGCGAAACTAAAATCTTACAAGCCAATATATGTTTTTTTTATTTTACGAGGTAACTTTTTTTTTGCATTTGCAATCGCACATTAATGAAATTAATGGTACCTATAACTTAAATTTATACAAATGAATTTGATATTTTTTTTTATTTTTTTTTTTTTTGCTTTAAGATTTTATCCAAATCCTATTTAGATTTATTTATTATTATTATGTAGGACATATTGAAAAAGAAGAAATGATGAAAGGAACTAGAAGAGAAATTTGGCTGATTTAAACGTATTTTTTAAAAGGAAACCTCAATGTGAGAAAACCTTTAAAAAAAAAGGAAAAAAAAATTGTAGTTCTTTATTACTTATGAAAGCAAACTTTGGAAGATTAAAAAAAATCAATGAAATTAATTTAATTTTATTTGTAATATATATTTTTAAAAAATCTCAGAATAGAGATAAGAAATAAATTCTAAATTATGTTATCTGTGATAAAAATATATCTGCATTTCAAAAATATATATACGAAGAACATCCCAAACAAAACGAAAACGTTATTTATGTATATACCTTATTGTTTTAAGACTAAGATTAGCAATCCAATAAAGTCTTGACTAGCCGACCCATCTTAGTCCATTGATGACATCCTAAGCAGTTTGTATGGATGTTTTCCTCATTCTCCTTATCTCTATTTTATATATTCCTGATTTGGAATATCCTCTATACTATTTATTTGGATAATTATTCAACTGATTATCACGAAATACCTAAGAAACAGGAAACTGATAGTGCCTCACGAAAAACAAACACACCTGATGGTGGTGACACGTTGATATTCTTTTTAATCTTGACTAAGCCTAAATCAAACAAATGATGTATATACATGTACCTAAATTTCCATAAAAATGGTATGGAAAGTTATACTATATTCAAACATTCAACTTTTTTTGGTGTAGGTATAAATGTGTAATATATATATATATATATATATATATATATATATATATATATATATTTTTTTTTTTTTTTTTTCTTTTTTTTCTTTTCTCTTTATGGCAACCCCTTAAAGAGAAAATTTATTTGTTGAAATACATGCTCCATGCCTTTATAAGGCATACTACATCTATTGTAATTTTGCAAGCGTTTACATTTTTTAGAAGTTTGTTAAATTACAACTTAATACGTTATAACAGAATAAAAAGTAGAAAAAAGAATAATAATAAATAAACAAAACCATAAAAAAATCACAACAAGTTTTAGGATGGCCTTCTGTTGCTTGTCAGTCGATCAAAATCAATTTCTTTTATGAATTTCAGTAAGTCTGTCTTAAATTTAGTAAAAAGTATATGCTCTGTATCAGGCCAGTTTCCATGTTTGGTCACAACACTTTGTATTAATTTGTATCTTTGTCTGTCGTACAATCTGCAATCATGTAGTATGTGTCTGAAATTGAGTGTTTGTCCATCTTCATCACATGTGTCCGTTTGTATGATATTGAATCGTTTTAAGTAGTATTTAGTGTTTCCGTGTTCATTTAGGAATTGTGTTACTCTGTGTTCTTTGCTGTGTAGAATTTATATATATATATATATAAATACCGATGTAATGTAAAAGTGAATACACACTTTTATTTAGAAAGCCTTGGTTATGGTTGTATTAATTAAGAACACATGTTTGATTGCTTTTGTTTTTTATAATTGATTCAGATTCTAGTTTTGTTATTGAAGATAATTAATAAACTTTAAAAACCGATTTACCTTTTCGGGACAAATACGGCTTAAAGTTATTTATTGAAGCATAAGAACAATACAAATACAGTCGACTCTGTTTAATTGGGCCATCGGTTAATCGGGACCACCGCTTAATTGAGCCATTTTTAATAAAACGGAATCAAATATAGGTAAAATATCACCGCTTTATTGGGACAAAACATTGGCTAATTGGGCCAAAACTTTCTGGAATTTAACGTAAAAAACTATGAGACCCGGTGTCAATCGAATAATCTAAGTACCTGAGACCACGCCTGTTTCTCAGTCAGAAGAAACCATATCAAAAAGTTTAGTCGTTTTTTTATGACAAAAAGGAAATGAAGAAAGTCCTTAGGCATCATGAACAAGTACGCTAATTATGTTGGTCGTAGTTTACAATGAGTGTGACAAGTGGCACACTTGATTCTTACCTGTTAAAAAAAATTGACGTAATAACATGTTCTGATAAATTTCTTATTTCGTCTTTATCAGTGTAATTTATATTGTACACAAATAGTTATTTTAATTTGTTTCATCTTATATATTTCATATATTAAAACACCTATTTAATAAAAATACATTTAAGGAGTTAAATCAGTCGTATTATTTTGACCCCATCATTAAATTAATAGACAAGAATAGGTACACCGAAATGCACCTATGAACTGGGATTTCCCCCAAATATGTCTAATTTATAACATCAATTATCATACATGTACGGTAGCCCAGTGATTAGGCGTATTTAGGCATTTTTTATTTGCATTTACACGTGGATTCATGGTCTCCGCTTTATTGGGTCCTCCGCCTAAGGCCCGATGCACACGGACGACACTTTTCTGCGATGCGGACTATAAGCTAGGTACGGGGTACCTGGAGTATAATTGTAAATCCGGTCGGTCCATTGTACTCCAGGTACCTCTGACCCGGCTTATAGTCCGCATCGCAGAAAAGTGTCGTCCGTGTGCACCGGGCCTAATTAGGACAAAACAAATTTTCGCTTTATGTCCCAATAAAATGGAGTCGACTGTATATATATATATATATATATATATATATATATATATATATATATATATATATATATATATATATACATACAGTGAACCTTCTCTACAACGGACACCCGCGGGGTATAGAAGGGGGTAAGAAAAAACAGTTTTCAATTGATCCCCCATATCCCCCTACCGCCATTGTTGCAAAGGATGATGTTCACCCGCTGCCCTGAAAGTTACCAGTTGGAGGATCATGTTTATATTACCCAGGGAGAGTCTCGATACCTCGCACCAAGTTGGATTGGTCTTTGTATTCTTCTTCTTGGTAGCCATAAAAATACAAAGACCTTCTTAAAGAATGGCATGAGCTAGTTATCATTTTTTGGTAAACTGAAGCTTTTTCAAAACTTCCATTATTGCAGACCACTACATCCTGTCGTTATGGCCAAGAGCACCATACCAGATCACTACTGAGCACGATTTTTATACGATTTTGCCGAAATTTCTGTATACTGGTTCTAGTACAGTAAACATTCAGTTTTTTCTAGATAAAAGGGAACACCAGCTCTCTCACAATTCTATCGTACAAACTAGGCATGGTGCTTATATGCGCTAGTTTAGCATTCCTCAACATATCGCCTCCAATCACATCTGGTTCATATGTTTCACTAGGACGGAACTAATCCAATGCCAGCTCAACGTCTTCTTCTTTCCATGGGAGCTTACCATCAGCTTGCAAAAGAATAGAATAATCATAGCAATCCTTTTCTAAAAGTTATCCTCAGTATCAGAAATCGAAACATCTTCGTCCGATGATCTCTCCATTATCGTCTGCTCTGCCTCTTCCGCCGTCCTAGGTACGTCGTTATGAATGAAGGAGATGACTGAATTGTTATGCCAAGTATTTCCAAGGGATTTAAGATAAGGAAATCCCCTTGCAAATCAAAATATCCATGCCTTCTATCCTTGTTTGACTTCCGTGTTGCCTACCGTAAACGCTTGTTATTATGCACGAGCATTTTAATAAATATAGTGACTCACGAAATTGATCAAACGTTTATAGTAAAACAGAATATTCGTCCTAATCCGATATGTTGTTTGTCAACACATAATTATTACTTGTCAGAAAACTTTGTTTACTCTTTTATTATGATGCTTGAACCCTTTTCTACCTGAATTATAAACATTCAATCTTCTTCTAAGTCTAATAACACGATTTGATCAATTTTGTGACTTTGTTTTAATATTTAGTGTAGCCTCCTTTTGCGTCGATTACAGCGCGGATCCTTCTTGGCATAATTTCTGCTAATTTTTCACACTGTTGTGGTGTGATCTGACTACATTTTGCTTCGACACTTTCCCACAATGCTGCGTGTTGTATGCTGAAGCACTGACGTCAGTAACTGATCTCTTCAGCTGAGCCCAGAGATTTTCAATAGGTTTAAATCTGGGGATTGTGGTGGTCAATCCAACATATTAAACCTATTATTTTCTAGCCATGTTTTTGTGTTTAGCGGTGTGTAGCGGTGTGTTTAGGATCATTAGCTTCCTATCAAGCTACGTTTTAAAATCCCCACGTAGTCGACTGCAGTCATTCTCCCTTCGATTTTTTCGATTAAGCCAACCCCTTTTGACGCGAAGCATCCCCATACCATACCAGGATACTCCCAACCCCCAAATTTAATTGTTTGTTGAACATGTCTTGCCTATGATTTTTCATTTCGCCCTTTCCACATCCACTCTTTGCCATCCGATCCAAATCTATTAATTTTGGTTTCGTCAGACCATAGATCCTTTGCCCAATCATTTACGGTGTAGTGCGAATATTTTTTGGCGAAGGCTAATCTTAGATTTTGATGCCTGGTGGTTAATTGTGGCTTTTTAAACTTTGCTGTTCCTCGCAAGCTAGCTTCCCTCAACACACGGCGTACTCCTTCAGAGCTAATGTCTAAATTATCAAACCGCCTAAGTATCCGTTGTATTTGGACGGCATTATCAACTTCCCCCGAACGAATATAACAAATAATACCACGCTTCAGATAATGAAAGCATCAGATAGTTTTGGCTTACGACCTGCCTTATTTTTTTCAACCCCTTTGATTTGTCTTTCAGGGTTACATTTGTCTTTGTAATATTACTAATTGTGCCTAATGAGCATCGGTTTTTTTGGCTCAAAAAATGATGGGATTCTCTTTTTCAAGATTGTTTAGAATTGCTTTGCGAATATTTCCCTACTTCGGCTCCACTGTAAAACCATTACAATTCAAATGTTATATCGATTCAAATGTTTTCAACAAAAATAAAAATTGTTTCGTACTTACTGTTTTTTAAGCTGCAGAACTTTTATTGTTATGAACAATTGATTCTTAATAAAATTATTACTGGTAATTCAAACTCACAAAATTAATCAAATCGTGTTATTAGATTTAGAAGATGACTGAATGTGCTATGTTTATAATTCAGGTAGAAAAGGGTTCAAACCTCATAATAAAAGAGTTAACAAAGTTTTCTGACAAGTAATTAATATGTGTTGACAAACAACATATCGGATTAGGACGAATATTCTGTTGTTCTATAAACATTTGATCAATTTCGTGAGTCACTGTATATATATATATATATATATATATATATATATATATATATATATATATATATATATATATATATATATAGATAGATAGATAGATAGATAGATAGATATTAGTTTCTGCTTTGCTGAAATGGGTTCTGTTTCTGATTTCCTTCTACACCCTCGTAAGATATTTATATCATAATACGTAATAGATAACTGTAGTATATTATACCAACACCCAATCTCTCGCCGCATTTTGCATTCTCGGCCAATTAATTGAACGTTGTTTGAAACAGGGCTGCTGATGCTCCAATGTTTCAGAGTAGCATCTCATTGGCAGCAAACTAATCCTAACCCTACCCCATGGGAACGAATAGCATTGCCGTATAGGTGTTGTCAGGTATCCAGTTCACACTCCGCCCTTTTACTGTGTCGATATAATGTAATATATCAGGACGCAGCTTTTCGAGGGAGCTCAGTATGTTATTTTAACCATTAATATAAACCCACGATTGTCAACAAAAAGCAAGACGGTTCTGTATCTGTATGTTTCTAATTTATTCCTCCGTAATCTGACTCCCATGATAAATCGTGATTTCTTCCCATCACAGTAGTAACATTTTATATTTTAATAGATTTTCTGAAGGTGAAGGTATCGCGAAACATTGAAGCTTTTTTGATTATTTTTTTGCAAATGAAATAATTTATGATGAAAAATTTAATCAAAGGATGTGAAATTAACAGAAAATTCCAAGGATAATGTATCTTGTTGGTTTATCGAGCTGAAAATTTATTTATTAGTTTCCATTTGGTTATATGAAAGCCAGATTATTTCAAAGAGGATAAGACCTAGCTGATATTAAAGACTTGTGCAATGGTAGATATTTTTCTTTACTTTAACTTATTAAATATTCTTTTATTTTATATTATTTAAAAAAATGTCGGTTGATGTTAGTATGCCGCCCGGGGCAAGTGGCTCCTTTGCCACCCCCTCCTCCCCCCCACCAATTTGTTCAGCTCTAGCCTGAGTTGACCACGTTTACATGTATGTGGGGGGGGGGGGTAGGCAAAAAATCAACTAGGATTCGAAAAAATTCTCCTTTTTAAGTGACTCATGTAAGTAAAAGTAATACAATTTTTGGGGCCGAAAGTGATCCTTGGTAAAGATGGAGCGTCAACAAGTGGGAATGAGGCAGAAAGGAGAGGGAAGAGGAAAGGAGGGGGAGTGAGAAGAGAAGGGAAATGAATTCAATAACTAGTTCACTCCACCCCACCCTCTACGGCATCAGACTTTATAATATTTGCGCGCGCATTTTATACCCTCAGCGGAGCTTTCAAAAATCAATGGCTTGAGCGCCGTTCCTCTCCTCATCAACCCTCTTCACACTGTTAAACATTTAAATCCACTCTCAGCCTCTCCGCTATCTTCTCATTGTCCTCTATTTCCTCTCGAAATCCCGTTTATGCTATCATTTCTTACGTGATAATATTCTAAAACAATAACCGTAATAGGTGATTCTTAATAAATTTATAAGAACGATGGAAAGTTGACTAGATATCATCTGAAAACCAATGTTATTTTGTGATGGAAATTCGTTTTATGATGAATCGCTTCTATTAAAAGGAGTAAAATGAGTATGCTTCTGAGTATCCTACCCTTGTTTCCATTCCCATGGCCTCTCCATTACTTGAAGACCGCTGACTAATGCTGTCGACCTGATGTACTAAATGCTGAACCGAATTTTGTAGTAAAACCTGAAACATTCAATGTTTTTATATGATGATGACCTAAAGGACTCGATACATGGAAGGCAGATACAAAAACTAACGAAAAACGAACGTCACCTCGTTCAGTTTTAAAAATAACTGTTTTAATTTTCTTTTGGAATTTCACAATCTTAATTTAATTAAATTAAATTATTGAAAGAATTTAAATAATCAATTATATTTTGACATTACTCTCTATTCCACATGTGCTTTCGTAAGAGTGTTCCTAATATCCAAAACTAGGGAAGTTCAGGATAAATAAATGTATTAGTGAAATAAAAGAAATGAAATTACCTGCCAAGCTTTAACCAAGACTTAATACTTAGTTTGATTTGGAATAGCGAGTTGTATCATAATTAGAGTTTGAAGTTTGGACTAACAGACAAAAAGAAAAAAAAATGTTATTTTTAAAACCGGAACGACTTTCTTCTAGTTTTTGAAGTGATTTTTCCCCGAAACCTTAAAGAAATAGTAATACTTTATAATAAAGTATATTAGATTATATAAGAAATTATGATACTTTATAACCTGCAAACCCCTCGCCATTAGACTGGAATATTTGATTGACTGATCTGCCCCCCTCCCCCCTACATTCTACATATGACGTTCTACAACCTGCAATCATTTTCTTCCTTCAAAGACAACTTTGTTTCTTGGAAAGGAGATGATCAATGTTTGGTTTATTTTTTGTCACCTATCTCTCATTCCTTTCTTTTTTGTAGTCAGTTTTCTATTTTCCAGTATTAAATGTTCATTTTTTATATTATAATAAAACTTATATTGCTTAGAGTTATAAAGGAAAAACATATACTGATTTCTCCTATCTTAATCACATACTCTTTTTGTCCAAAACTTAGGTTGAAAAAAGTAAAGATTTGACTTTTTTTTGTATAAACATATAAAAAATAAGTAGGATTTGATATCTCGCCACTCAATTATTTGAATATTAATTGTTACTTTATTTTATTCTTTGGATATACCCATGCAAGGAACATTTATTGAAATTAAATACAGTATAGTAACCTTTAGTTTAAAAATAATAATTAATAATTTTATTTTAATTATTATAAAAATAATAATTAAAAATAGCTTCCAGGTTTCTTTCCTTGACAAAAGAAAAGTACTAACTAGTTTGGCTTTCTTGAGAACTACTATATTTTGAGTAAAAATTTGTATCTTTGTACACATTTCCACACAAAGAATGTATTATGTAATTGGTTGATTATTTTATTAATTTTTTGTCAGTTTTACTCTTGAGTTCAAAATATTGTTTTTTTGAGTAAAAATTTGTATTTTTTTTTTTTTTTTGTCATATAAAACTATCGCAGTTCCACACAAAGAATGTATAATATAATTGGTTGATTATTTTATTAATTGTTTGTCAGTTTTACTCTTGAATTCAAAAGATTGTTTTTTTTTTATTTTTTCATTTCTAGACTATGTCTGAGAAAGAGCGGAAGCGATTTCATGAATTAGCAGATCAAGATAAGAAGAGGTACGAAACGGAAATGGAAGGTTACACACCATCTGAGAATGAAAAAGGTAGGAGAGGGAAGAAACGAAAACAAATCAAGGACCCAAATGCTCCAAAACGACCTTTGTAAGATAGTTAATTATTTAATTTTTTCTTGGAAAATTTATTTCTTAATTTTGAAAACTTTTATCCTATGGGAGACCATGGCTCGCACAAAGCTGTAGCACCAAGGATGTATGTACGTATGTATGTATGAAATTTTATTCTGTGATTAATGGTTATTTAATTACATATAAAATATCTCCCCTTACGCATATAAAATCTTTTAGTTAGACTTTTATCTATATAACACTCAGTGCTCTTATTTGAATGAATGAATGAATGAACAAGATACTTTCTCCCATAGAATAATAAAAAAATTGAACATGATTAAAATACATAAAAGTACATATCACCGGTTGGCAGGAATAGTGCCATGATGAAATTAGTTTTTCATTTTTAGGAGTCAATAGTCAATAGTAGTCCATTTACGGACCTATATAAATTAAATATAAAGAAAGTAATTTTCATTATTCTGGGACATCTAGTCCCCTAAGAAAAACAAAGATGAACAGATGCAGAGCCATTCTTCTGGCTAGTTGAAAAAAAAAAATTGTTTATAAGGAATAAAAATTAAAAGTAAACTCAAAAAACAAAATAAACAACCGTATAAAAGAATATTAGAATATTGAATACAAACATTTTTAATTACCTCCAAAATTTTTGAGCTTGAACAAGGATAATCAAATAATTATATATATTAATAAAATCAAATAAATATATACCCCATTTTACATATTTACAGAAGATTGATGATTAAGTAGGTGGAGAAATTGTGGGGTTTTAAAGGAAGTGAGGGTATGATGAAGGTTTTTGTAAAGGAGGCAGTTCTGTAGAAAGGGATGTACAGGTCAGAGGTATGAGATCTAGTATTTAAAGAATCTATAGAGGAGCAGGGTGTGAACAAATTGAGGATATACGGTGGCTTCTTGATCTTAAAGGTTTAGAAAAGATACACACCTAGAAAGTATTGCTGTCAAAAAACTGGGTAGAGCCATATAGTAAATGTTTAGCAAGTAAAGTGTCATAATTACATTAGCAAGACTCTACACTATCTGTTTATCGTTTGCTATTTATAAATAAATATTATAAAATGAAAATGTAAATCCTACTTTTTGATCAATTTTAGTGTTGACAATTTCGATTTGTCTCACTATTCTTGCCAATCGACGATATGTTAAAATATTTGCACCAATTCACCATAAAAATAATGATATTCTTACATATTTGCCAAAGACTAATATTTGAGTAGATACAGAAATAATTTACATTACAATAAGTTAAAATATGGTTTTACATTGAGATGGAACCTCAAAACAAAGTATTAAGAATAATACAGGATTTTTGAAGGAAGCATTTCTGAAAACTTTCCACTTCAGCCTTATTGCATGCAAAAAGGAAGTTCAATGACTATTTTGCAAAACGCTTTATTTGCATGCCTACAACAACAATATTCTGAAAAGTAAACTTCTCAAAAAGACTTTGAGGTTTAAAACATCATCAGACAGTTTTTTTTAAAGAATTACCATTAGGATTCTTTTATCTATCTAACTTATGTTAGATGATTAAAATTGGACCTAGACCCAATTGATGGGCCCATGTACTAAACAGATATAGAAATAATTTTATTTCCTAAAAATCCTGACCATTAATCATCTGAGATATAAATTTTCAATCTATTTATTACCATTTTTCACTTAGGAACTTTTAATATTTATGGCTAAAAATTATAACAGGGAGCAGCCTATAAGGTTCTGTAATACTATGCAGGTTCAAACCTGGCTGTTGCAAGGCTCTTAACTATTCTGTTATTACAGCGATAAATCAAAACTGGGGTCAGGAGACCCTCCTGCTGCACTCCTAGGCTCTATAAACTGAGTAGTCTTAAATACTAATTAAAGGGGAACAATCTAAAGGTGGAGGATGATCTCAATTAAATAACCTCATGGCACAATCTTTGTCTTATACACAGTATTTCATTACACAATACTGAACATAATCCGTAAAAATATTGCTTAGATAAAAACTTTTTACAACTTGCATACTTGATTATTACCTGAGTTTTATTGTTTTTAACATTCATAAAAACATATTTATATAAATTTACTATAAGTAAATTAATTTATTAACATCACAAGAATTTTTTTTTTTATAATTTATTTTTTAAATACCCTAAACACTAATAAAGTTGTTGGGCAAACTGCTGTATTCATTAGCAGTAGGTGTTGGCCTCTACCCCAAACAAAGGAAAGAGGATGTTATCCACAATTCACACTAATTAAAAATAAAAAAATGTAATAAAATAAGCTTAACAGTTTTCATACAGCTTTCCTATGAATATCATAAAATTATATTACTATCATTCAAGCTGAATATCTGGTACTACTTCTGAACAGTGGCTCACCCACCATTCAGTAAGTAAGGCCCGATCTCCACTGAAAAGGACCCTTTTGGGAGTTTATTTATCTCTGAAGAGCAAGTGTAGCGAGCGGGAGTCGAAAGCTAATCAAGGCCCTTTTTAACTAAAAAAAAAGAGATGGGAGTTTGATAACATCATGGTCAAATAACCTCTCAAAAAAGGCCACACCCACGAGCCAATTTTCAGAAGTAGTACCGAATATCTACCATAATACCTTCCCAGCAGTGGTCCCAGAAAAAAAGTTGGGGGAGGGATTGGTTGGATGAATAGGAACTTCATTACATTCATATTGATAAATACTACTATACAAAAAAATTGTAAAAATTTGATGCATAAATTTATACTGTTAATGTTTTTTTTTTCAAAATTTCGGGGATTAGAGGTGGATTAAACCCCAATATACCCCCTCGAAATGCCCCTATACCTACCAATTGTAGTTCCTATTTAATTTTCATTTACACCAATATTTGATGATGAAATATTGATAATCTTTCGATTCAGTTGATGTATCTTTTGTCTAATTTTTTTTTCTATTTTACCATTGTAATTTATTATATATATTATTACTCTTGCCTTGAAAATTCCTGTTTATGAAAATTAAATTTACCACTACTTTTTTGGTAAATGAAGGAATAATATACCATTTTTAAATTTCCTTTTAATTAGTATAATCCATTAGTTCAATTTGTCAATCATTTTCTCTAGACCTGATTTATTTTATGTTAATTTGTTTAATTTTGGTTTACAGAACAGCTTTTTTCTTATTTATAAATGATGAAAGGAGCAAAGTTAAACAAGCCAACCCAGAGTATACAGTTGGTGAAGTATCCAAGGAATTGGGACGTAGATGGGCTGCTGCAGACCCAAGTATAAAAGGGAAATATGAAGAAATGGCTGATAAAGATAAAGCTCGTTACGAAAGGGTATATTTGAAATCTTACTTGAAGAATCTTTACTTTGAACTTTCCTACTTGTTTTATTATTTTAATGAGATAAGATTATTATTTTAATAGGTGAGCTCAATAGAGCATGATATTTAGTTTAACTGGGAGTGTGGTAGCTCAGTGGTAAGGCACTTAACTATTGTCCTCTAGCTCCCTGATTTGTTTCTAACCGTGTTTGTTTTCTATTCTGCTGTAGATCATCCCTGAAATCAGGACACTCTCCTAGACACACCCTTCCACTATAAATTAGGTACTCTTAATTTAGGGGAGAAATCTGGCAATAGAGTATGGTCTCAGTGAATCACTGATTTATTTATTATAATGGCACTACAGTCCTGTAAGAACCCTGGCCTTCTCCACAACAGCCAACCAATCTCCACAATCTTGAGCTCTATCTCTCCATCTTCGAACACCCAGCCACCTTAGATCCTCCCCTCCCCCACATCATCCAAACACCTTGTCCAAGGGTGTCCTCTTTTTCTCTTCCCATAAGAGATAAGGTTTCTCAGAGCGCATCCTTTTTAGAATCCTTTGTTTTTGCATTCTTACTACATGCTCTATCCACCTTATCAGGCTCTTTTTACCAATGCAAAATCTCTGGTTACCCATACATTTCCATCAGCTTCTCATTCTTCCTTCTTCTCCAAATCCCATTTTCAAATACTCTATCCAATATTCTTCTTGATACCTTTCTCTCCCAGGATTTAATATGCATTCCATTTTTCTGGTTAAGGACCATATTTTGCACCCTTACATAACCACTGGTTTAACTTAGTCCTGCATATAACAATTTTCATTCTTTTAGAGAGCGATTTGAAGATCAAAACTCTGCAATGTGAAATAACTTTTATTTTCTGCAGCTATCCTGCCTTGTATTTTGCTCTCTATTTAATTGTCATTCATGGCCATGCTTCTCAGGTATCTGAACTGGTTTCGAGACCTAAAGCTGTAAGATCTTCCTTTTCCCTTCTGAACATTCCATGTACACAGTCTAATCTTCATTAACTATTTCTGAAGTCCTAGTTTGGCAGCTACATCTTCAAATTCCTAGAATATTCCTAATAATGTGGTTTGGGACTTATACTGATTAGCTTTGGATAAATAACTTGCAAAAGGCAGTGCTGCCCAACAAATATGCATCAGCTGAAAATCATTTTATTTGTTGTAAAGCACCACCAAAGAGAGTGGTATGAGTTTGCGACAGTTTCCAATTTGTGATACTAGCCCAGGCAATGAAGGCCAAAAATTACCATACGTTGGGAGTAATTAGAAACCAGCTGAATTTTTGCCAGTAGTTAATACCTACTAAAAGCTGTATTTTCTCAAAAGTCCCCGCCCATCCCTGTTAATTGCTCCTGTTACCTACAATATGAGACCAAAACTAGCCAAGTAGACTAAATATTTCGTGATATACCGATTTTCAAAGTTGGGCCAATTTTCCAAAAGTAATCTTTATGCTTATTTTCATGTTTCTTCATGTGCAATTGTCTTTATATCCTCAATAACATGTCATGAAGTAAACGTTTTTTTGTTTATTTATTGAATTTAACATTTTGGAGAGGAGTGGTGAAAGAGGAAGTATAATAAATCCCCATATAATAAATACAGATATCCGCGTCATACCACCGACCGAGCATCATAGCAACTGCCGGACGTGAGCTTACTCTGCTCCGCCTGTCAAGGTTCCCCGCCTCCCAAATATAATTTTAGTTACACATTTTGAAACAGCGAGACATGTGCTACAACTTTTATTTGTAATATTTTTTAGGTATTATTTGAAATGAAAGTTCTGTTCCCTAAAAACTAATTCAAATCTAAATTTTAACTCGGAAATTTGGTATATTTTAGCAAATTATAGCTAAAGTATTAATTTCACGCAAAAACATTATATGAAATCTTTTAAAGAATAGATAAACAGAAATAAAATGATACAAGATGTATCAATGTCGAATGAAAAATTATGGCGCTATGAGCAATAACCAGAAAGGTATCAAAATGAATGTTCAAACTTGATTATTATATATTAATCCAACTTTTCTTTGGAGATTGGTCTGAATTCTGAAAAAAAAGTCTGAAGCTGAGATCTAATAAAGGCCACCAAACTAAATGTAATTTACAAAATTTAAAAACAAAATTAACATTAAAAAAAATACCAAAAAACCAAACCAAAACAATCCAATTGATATCTAAGTGATAATAAGAGGTCACAAGTGGTTATGAAATAACATGAAATAGGAGGGTAGGTTCCTTGTTGATTCTATTCTATGTAAGTAACAAAAATGATTTAAACAGGGGAACCTTCTCCCTCAAAAAGAACCTTCAGTAAGATATGGATAGTAAGTAGATATGGATGAAGACCTGTTAACTATTATATTAGATAAGAATAACATGAAAATGATCTGATATGGACTGAAGGTCCATTTCCCTCATCAGTTTTAGGACATATTTAATTATTTTTATCATCCTAAGAAAACTGAAAGAAGGTTGATGTAGGGTAGGGGTAGGGTACAGGGTAGAGCTTTTAATTATTTTTTTAATAATTATTTTTTTGTTTGATTAGAATACATATGCATTTATGATTATTTCTTATAAGCATATTTTATACCACCTTTTTAATTGCAGGAAATGGCTGAGTACAAAAAGAAAGGTAAATTCACAAATCTTGCTTTAACTCCGACCAAAAAGGAAGAGGAAGAAGAGGATGAAGAGGAAGAAGAAGAGGAAAATGACAGTGTTGAGTGATATAATCAAAACAGATGTGAACTTTGTGAAATTTAACATTTTTGTATTTACGGGTTATTAAATAAAATTTGTTCAATGATATGATTTATATTTGTAATTATAAAACATTGGACTATTGCCATTTCCAGTGTTTATTCTTGTTCATATGATGCAATTTTGATTAATAATGGAAAGAAGCTGAATTTATTAAAGCTACGAAGTACCCAGTGGTGACAAGTTATTCATTATTTGTATTTAAATTTCAATATTTAAGTTATATTTTGAATATAACACTTTTTAAGAGACTGTTGCAATAGTCACCAAATTTGCCTTATTTTAACAACCACAAAAGCTTCCAGGAATGTAACTGGAGCATCTTAAATACATTATGGTACCTTGTTGTATGCGCTTATTTATTTAGCAAAGGTACACAATAATATACATATAAGACTTTTTTTGTTATCTACTATTAGATGCACACTTTAATGCAGTTAAGAGATGTAAAATATCATTTGTATGTAAAACTTATTAAGGAGGCCTTAAGTTGTGAAAGTTAATATGTTACAATGAAGTACATTTTGTGATTTGATAGAGATTAGATTTCCTTAAGGTTTTTATTTTAGGCCTTAATACTTAATATAAATAGAATTTTTATGTAAAATCATTTAAAATTATCTTTTTCATCAAAATAAATCATCAGTTTTTAAATTTAGTTAATAAGTAAAGTTCCACTAATATCCTTTTTTACTACTAGTTCACTGGGTATGTAAATTAAAAAAAAAAGTTTACAATCTTAATGGAAAATAATTTTGATTTCTTGGTGGTGGTTTTGAGAATGTATTGTTAGTCGCCATGATGACTACCTCTATAATTTTCTTGGTTCTCCTAACTTGATTATTTAATTTTTATTGGTGCTTCATGGCAGCAAATATTTTGAAGCTGTGAACTTGTGATTGATTTACAATTTAAAAAAGGCTTAGAATTTTGAATGCTGTTTAGAATGTTTTTTAAAAATTAGTTGCCTAAGTTATAAGTCTTAAATAGTATTTTTAATAAAATGGAGCGTAGTTTTACTACAAATATAGTGATGAATATTTTAGAACTACTGTCACATTTTTTAAAATCAAAAATTTTTTACTTCATTTATTTTAATTATTGAAGTTATTTAATATTATTCATCAAGTTAATTATTTATATTTTTTTATCATAAATTTAAATATATTAACTTTGAAATGTTTTCTTCTTCGAATTATATTTTTTAGCTACAGTTGAACTTGAATAACGTAGATTATGGATTTTTTCCTAGCCTATTCATTGATCTATCTCAATAATTTGACCATTATTCTCTGGATTGTATATTTTCAATTGGAAATCTCTAAAATTTCTCACAAAGGATAAAATAAAATCCATTGTAAATAAATTGTTAAAAATGCCCAATGCATTCTTTTAAATAATAGCATATTTTTATAATTAATTTCTAAAAAAGATTTCCTATTAGTATAATATCATTTCTATATGTTTGAACATGGTTTGTTTTTATTCTTTTCTTTCAATGCTTAAGTTTATAAAATTTCAAGGAAAAGCTTATTAAAAAAAAATATAAACCTGTTAATGCTAAGCCTCAGAGCTGAATAAAATCATTTAAGATCTAATATTTTTAAAATTTAATAAGTTTGGGAGTCATTTAGGTTTATTGAAAGATGTCCAAATAAGTGGACATGGATGTTTACATCTTACATTGATTTCTACAGAAGGATCTTCTGCTCAGTGGGGCTTTTCAAAAAACTAAAAACGTATTTTTCGATCATAATTTAAATTTTTATTTAACTCAAGAGTTGTATTTCTTTCAGTATTAATTATCCAAGTTCGGCTGTATATGATGACCTATTATTTATGCAAATTGAACTTTGTTTATATACATAAATTTACTATTCATACATGTGAATATTGAAAACCTTTTTATAAGCAATAAGAATATGTTTAAATTTATTTATTTTATTATTAATAAGCTTGAAGAACTGAATTGGTTTGTATAAATAATAGAAGTTAAATTATCAAACGAGAGTTTTAGCACTGTTTAAAAAATAATCTATATCTGTAAAAATTAATATAAAGATAGCATAATTATAATTCTTACTTTGTGGTGCATTTTCCACTGATTGCTCTTTTAGTCATTGTTAATAGAAAATCATTTACAACTTATAGATTGGATCATAGTAGTAAATGTTTGATGGCAATATCTGATAAATTTGAAGTCTTCAGTCAAAAAAGCTATTATTAACGAATAATTATTTAAAAACATAGATTAGGGTGTATTAAGTGATTATCAGTGTATGAGTTGCGCCATTTCATTTTTTTTTTTTTTTTTCTTACCATTTAAAGTTGTTTAAGAAAATTCAACTTTTTCGATTATTTAAAATTAATTGTAATAAAAAGTTGTTGATGTTGAACTATTTTTTTTTTAAATTTATAATAGTGAATATGGTGTATTTAAGGGTATCTGACCTTTCTATAGTTAGTTACCTTCTATCCTTCTAAATGACATCTTAGCACATAAAATGGCTTTAATTATACAACTTAGTCTGTTGTTACCAGAGTTTTCTTCCAATCCGTGGTTGGGATAGTATGATTTTAAAACTTTTGGCTCATTTAGCTTTGAATAGCTGTAGACTATTAGTAAACAATGGACAGACACCATTCTTTGGAAACACTTGGAATCTTTATGAACAGTTGTTAATATAATATAGATGTAGAGTTTCCAACTTGCTAAATTTGTAAAGGAATCTTTGATCATATTCCGTAATATCTTCTTTGTAATGCTGAGAGTGTTTAGCATCAATTTTAAAAATTTTAAAGAGTGTTTGTCATGAGACCATGGATTTTTCATGGATGATTTTTCTTTATTTGAGGTTTTCAATTTATGGAGTTTTGAATTTATACATTGCAAGGTTCAATAGATAGAACAGAATAGATATTGTAACTCCATTATGGGACAAATACTTAATAATAATATATCTATAAAAGAAAAAAAAAAATTACTTCTGGCCATTAAAAGTTAGAAGTTACCAATTACATTTAATAGTTGCATATATTTTCTCATGTGTACATAGATCCATAGTATGTACATTGTTATAAAAAATATATGAAACGAGTAAAATATTGAATATAGGAAATTTTTTCCTATTAACAGTTTAGAAGCTAAATTAACTGAAAAAAAATCTGGTGCGTGCGCGCAACACACAACTTTCACTAACCAACTTACTTAGATTAGAAATGAATGTGTTTTGTTAATTCCACTTCTCAAAGTTATACATTTTTCCACATTCATTTCTTATTCTTGTTTTCATTTGCTCAAAAAAAAAAAAAAAAACTAATTTATTTTATTATTAAATAAAAGTTTTTACTTGTGATAATTCGGCAATCCAAGCATAATACTCCAAGTCATCTGATTTTATAATTCTCTATGTACTTGTAACAAATAATTTCCATTAAATGAACAGAACATCTTTAATTATAACGCATTGGTTTGTCATTAAAGACGTACGGCGCATACGTGAGCTCAAGGTGTTTTATGAGTTGACGGAATAGTTTTCTTTTTTTCTCCTGTATATGTTTACTTTATTTTCTTCATATATCATATTCAGCCATTTCGTATTTTTAGGCGTGATGAGAGACAGTTAATTTCTCAATATAAACTAAAACAAAGGTACTTTATAGGAAAACAAAAAAGGCCCCTACCCCATTTAAGCCCCTCAGAAAATTTTAATACTGATAAAACTTACCTGATATTATTGAACACCTAATTTTCATTAAATATGACGAATTTGATCAAAATCATTAAAGCCGTTTTTGAGTTAATCGAAAAAAAGGTAAAAATTGGAAAAAAGTTATGAAATAAAGTGCCCCCTCAGTTTGACCAATTTTGATGAAATGTTGGATGTCATATCTTTGGCATATACATACGTCAAATACCCAGTTTGATCAAAATCTTTAAAGCCGTTTTTGAGTAAATAAAAAAAAACACATGAAAATGATACAAAATTTATTAAGTAAACTCCCCCCTCCGGTTGATCAATTTTGATGAAACTTTTACAGTCATATCTTTGGCATAGTAATACATCAAATACTTAGTTTAATCAAAATCGTTAGAGCCGTTTTTGAGAAAATCGAAAAAAATGTAAAAAGTTATTAAATAAAGTACCCCCTTTGACTCTTTGACCAATTTCGATGAAATTTTTGCTGTCACATCGCGGGCATATACATACTCTAAATACCCAATTTCAGGTTCGCACGGCTAATAGTTTTTGAGCTAGTCTGTTCACACACACACACACACACACACACACACACACACACACACACACACACACACACACACACACATACACACACACACACACACACACACACACACACACACACACACACACACACACACACACACACAGACCATTTCGCGGGACTTGGTTATTTCAACTCAAGGGACCCCAAAACGTGTATTTCCGTTGAAAACCGGAAGTCGAAATTTTTCACGATCGCAATACTTCCACTTACTATATAT
This sequence comes from Aelia acuminata, assembly GCA_911387785.2. Taxonomy (NCBI): domain Eukaryota; kingdom Metazoa; phylum Arthropoda; class Insecta; order Hemiptera; family Pentatomidae; genus Aelia; species Aelia acuminata. Next base: position 54,686,770 of record OU426980.1, on the reverse strand, counting down.
TTCATATATAGGTAAGTGAAAGTAAAAAATACTGTGTCGAGGGTTTCCTAGAAAATTCCATGCAAAGCACCGATGAAATACTTATAAACTAACTGTCATAATCTAATTTCCAGAAAATTTAAATGGAAACAGGCTTCTTTTTTTTTTTTTTAATCCCATATTTCTTTCATCTGATTTATACCTTGTGAATAGTAAACCTGAAAATATGAGAAACAGAAGTTACAAATAAAATGAATTCTTATTCATTTACTAGGTATTATTTAAACAAATATTTTAATTTTTATAATGAAGGTAATTTGTTGACCGTAGAAGAATATGAGATGGAAATGGTTGGGGGTGCGGTCAAATGAAAACACTATATGTGTAATAACATAACGATAGGTTAAATGATGGTCAGGATTTTCAGTTACAATGATATTTATTATGGTAAGCCAACGTTTCGATCCAACTTGTGGATCTTCATCAGGGCTACTGAGTCCAGGTGGATACTAAGACTCTTAGTATCCAGTTCAGCCCTGAAGAAGACCTGAATATCGGGTCGAAACGTCGGCACAATATATATGTTATTACACATATAGTGCTTTCATTTGACCGCACCCCCAACCCCATTTCCATCTCATTTAATTTTTATATATCAGTATAAGTTTTATTTGGTAGATCAATCTAGCCTTACACAGTCTGACACCCCTAGATGAAAATTTTACCAGGTGTAAATCCTGTGGATGCCATTGCTAGGGATGGAGGAGATTTAGAAGGTTTACTTAGGCATAGCCATCAATTAGTAATCAGGAGCTGACAAATGGGCTATGAGTGTACGTAGATTTAGCCCATGATCCTCTGATCTCTAAGTCCTTATTTGTCACAAGTAGCAGAGCACTGAAAGTCTTGATAGTCATCTTCAAACATTTGATGTCTAAATTATTGTACTTCTATGCAGATCCTAAATTTCCTGACACCTCAAAGGTTCATGCTGATGATGGCAGATGGATGTTTTGTGGTGATAATAGGAATCAGAATTATTAATTTGATCAACGATAAGAATATTGACCATGGAGTTGATAGAATAACAAAAATATATTCCATTTTAATCCAAATTTTCAAGATCTGGTTGTGTTTTTTTACAGGTGAAGACATCTAGGTGGTGAAAATTAAGACTAGAATGCATCAAAAGAGCTTTGATACTATATTATATTTGGATCATGTCAAGAGGACAGAAAGGATACTGAATTGTGGAGAGGAAACAATGTATTGGACCTTTAGCTGTGAATAGTGGGGGACAAAGGAATGATGCAGAGGTAAAGTGGGAAAAATATGTAAAATGGGATTAAGAACTGGTATAGGAGAGGAAACTCAGAGTTCAGGTCACCAGAGATAATTATTTTTGACTTGGGAGGAATGAAGTTGTAGTGTTGTTAGAAAAATGAATTAAATAAACTGAGAGGAGGATGATATACTAACATATGAAGGAGAGAAAATGAGGAACTCAACTTGGGGGTGTTGAAGAACTCTTGAGGATTTCGGTCTTCTGCTTATCATGTATTTGCATAGCTACACCACCATGTAAAGAGAAGAGAAACAGATGAAAGACTAGCCAAGTTTTGGACATTTGGATAAAATAAAATATGAATTAATTTTCATTGGCTGGAAGGGATTGGGAGTTAATGTATTTTAGACTTCAGGAATGAAAAATAAAATGAGAAGCTACATCCAGCATTGATTGGGAAACACCAAATCAAACTTCCATTAGCTCGCTATACCACCAGCAAACCAGACTTTTGATTTTCCTGCAGCTTTCCTCTGTTGAGCATTTATTTGTGGAGATATTTTTCTTGCTTAGATATATTCAGTCATATTCTGAAGTAGAGAATTTCCTCTTGACTTCTCTTTTTTGAATGATGTCCCTTACTTACTGCTTGACGAAGTGCATGATGATAGTCAGAGATCATGGGTCTTCTTTCCTGGTTCTATGATGCGAAGTCCAGATCTTCAACATTAAACTTCATTTCCAAACCTGCCTCTCTGCTTCTCACAGGGCATTCGGAGTCCTGCCTGATGGGACTAGTTTGCGTAATATTTCAAAAGATCTGCATAATTGCTCTTCTTTACTAAGACAGACCTTTACCTTCACCCAGTTCAGATTTGAGGCAGTTATTTTCTGAAATAGCCTTTTATATATGCGTGGCCTTCCTGGTGCTGTTTTATCCTGAATTATGTTTATTAAATTATTTAACATTAAGTTATTTAACATTAAATTAAATATTAGTTACAATTAAAATAAACAGTATTTTATACACATATGGAACAACGGCTACTGGACATGGCCTATTTTGAGAGGTTATGTGACCGTGATATTATAGAAATCTTATCACATCTTATTCAGTCAAAAAGGGCCTTGATTAGTTATATGCCATTAAAGCTTTTGACTCTCACTCCTTTTTAAGTAATAAGCAATCTCCCAAGGGGTCCTTTCAGTTTGAATAGCTCCAAAATAGGCCACACCCAGGAGCTGAACTTCCAAAGTTCTACCAAATAAACACCAGTAAAGGTAGTGTTGTGAAGAATGAAGCAATCAACTCCTGATGTTGGAATGATTAGTTGCCAAATACTGACAGCCCCATATCTTATCAAAATGTTGCTCTTAACTGCTATGTCTTTGTCAATATGTGAGAAAATATGAATGAAAATTTAAAGAATGAACAGCGCAATGACTGATCTATTGATTAAAAAGTTTAAAAAAAGGGAACATTAAATTTTTTTGGTAAAGTAAAGGTGTGTAAAGTATTTACAGTAAGACTTATTCATATATTCATAATATATATACAAAAGTGTCCGACCAAAACCAAAATTTTAGCCGAAACCGGATTTCGGCTATAGACCTGGTTTCGGGCCAAAATTACACACGTAAGTGTGTAATATGTCTAGTTTAGCAATAATATCAATGAAAGCTAATAAAATGAAAGTAATTTAAGTCAATTATTCATACAATACATGGACTTGGCATAGAAGAGTGGTAAGACAGGTGTACTAGTTAGGTTATATGATCCAATCTCGGCCCCTAAGCCCTAGTACGGCTGGTCCCCGCGGGATCTTAGACCATACACCCTCAACTAGTACAGTCCTAAAAGTTGATATAATCTTGAAATAACAGGCTGATAATAATAAAAATTTATATTATTATATATAAATAATAAATAATGTTGTAAATCTGGCCATAATAAAGCCGATGGAATACAAAATGACGGCTTATTGAATACGTAAAGCTGTATCTCAGAAGCTATTTAGTCTACTGAGTCAGTTTTTGTCTCAAAAGTTAGCGGATATAATATAGTTTAAAAATTTATAGAATACTTTTTTGTCGAAAACGTTCTTCTTCATGGTCAAAACGGAAAAAAGTTTTTGGGGTGTTCTCGGTGATCCGGTGGGGGAGGGGGCTGTCAAGGTTGAAAAATTAGTTTTTGCATCTGAGTTATTCCATACAAGAACAAAAAACAAAACCTACTAACACCATTTGATGCAACTTGAGCCCCCTTTTTATAACAAGGTTACAAACAAATATTTTTTTCTCTTTTGATTTGAATGTGGACATGTTGGTTTTTTCAAACGAATCATTTAAGTTTATGTATTTAGAATAGTGTTAATCTTATTTTTTTAGAAATCAAATTTCATTATTATTAAGGAGATAATTAAAAGCACAAAAAGGTTCTTAACGCTCAAGGTAAAGAATAAATACTATAATAGTATATAACTTAAAGAATTCTGTATGAAAAGAATGCTTTCATTTCATGTTAAAATTTTATGTAATTCATGTGGCACATCCCTGTTTGTCATTATCACATTTTTGTCTCCACACACAACTTAAAGTTTTTGATCAATCAGCCCTACTTTGAGCATTTGCTGCGAAGCCGGAGAACCACCACTTGAATTCCGAAGAACAATCATATCACTCTCATATTACATTTCTTTAATATCCTCACAACATCCACTAAACGACCTTCTTTTAAAATACATGACACCCACCAACGAACCAAACAGTAACGCATTAAGAAAATCCTATCCCAGAAGAGTCTTTTCCTCCCTCACAGAATTGAACATAAGAATCCCAGAAATATTACCCAAAACCATATCAACCAAGGAGCCTTGGACCATACCACAGCCAAAAATTGATTTATCTTTAGTGAAACATATAAAAAATCACACTCCACCCATAGTATTTAAAAAAGAATTTCAAAAAATTAAAAATGAGCTCACTGATTCCACACATGTTTACACTGACGGCTCGAAGAATGAAAACGGAGTAGGAGCTGCCTTTACCTATGACCATCAAACGCATTCCTTCTCGCTAAATTCAGATTGCAGTATATTCACAGCAGAACTTTTGTCAATCTATAAGGCACTATCAATAATCATACCAGGTAATAATAAAATCGTGATATTTTCCGATTCCCTATCCGCTCTAATAGCTCTAAGCAACCTATATTCTACACACCCACTCGTACTGCACATCTTTGAGAAGATTGACAGCCTAAAGAGGATGAACATCAGCACAGTTTTCTGCTGGATACCGGGTCATACCGGTATTGAAGGTAATGAGGAGGCTGACAGAGAAGCTAAGAAAGGGATCACAGAAGGCATCCACTATGCGATAGTCCCCGCATTGGATTTAAGCCTCAAACTAAAGCACGCTGTTTGGACATCGTGGGAATCATTATGGGATGCTCAAACCGATAACAAGTTAAGGGTACTAAAAAGAAGCGTTCAGCCATGGAGCTCCTCATTTTCTGGAAACAGAAAGGAAGAAGTGGCCCTAACCCGACTGCGGATAGGACATGCAAGATTCAGCCACGAATATTTAATGAAAGGAAAGACCCCCTCCATATGTAAAGCTTGTGGAGTAAGAAACACTGTAAATCATGTTTTAGGTGAATGCTTAATTTACGAAAAACAAAGAGAGGAACATGGGCTGCCGCAACAAATGTGTGAACTTCTGGGAAACGATCCTTCTACCATATCAAATTTACTTCAATTTTTAAGGGCCACAAAACTAATTAATCTTATTTAAAAATAATATAAAAATATTTAATCTTCTTAAATTAGTGACCATAATATTCTCTGAAAAATAAAATAAAGTAAAATAATTTATTATAAGTTAATAATAATCATATAATAATAACTCCACCTCAATCGTTCTAGTATTATCCTATCCACTATCCAGTATTAATCCAAATTGTATCTATCTATCCAGTATTAATTTAATTTGTCAAAAAACTAGTATTAATTTAAATTTTTAACCACTACTAATCTAAATTGTTAACCAGTACTAATCTAAATTGTTAACCAGTAATAATCTAAATTGTCAAAGAACTACCGAGGGAGTTGGACGATAATGACCTTACTGGTCGACTTGTCCTTAAACAAAAAAAAAAAAAAAAAAAAAAAAAAAGATACCAAAAGTTTGAGAAAAATCTATGTTTTAATGAAATACAATACAAGTGTAATTAACTAAAATAACAGATACTTCACTCTATTAAATCCAAGGGTGTTAAAGTCCAAGAAAGAGATCGAACTTACAAGCTGAAATCGTGTAGTCCTACTTCCTTCATGGAGATATCAGACTCAGATTTTTAGCCGAAACTGAAACTGCGGCCGAAACCAGGTTTTTTGGTGGAACCTGAAACCTAACCTTCGGTCGGTCACTAATATATATATATATATATATATATATATATATATATAAATGAAATAACTTCGTGAGGGTTGAGGTCTTAATAATTAAACAAAGTTTATTTTTTTACTTGCCAACGTTTCATCTATTTTATAGACATCCTCAATGGAAGAAAACAAAAAACAGATGAAAGAAAAGATTACATTATAGAAAGTAGAAAGTAAGCTGACTATACACAATAGAACTATAAACTAGATACATATTTGGCATTATTTCCCTTAATATATCACAGAGACTATTGTATAGTGTTACAATTGTCTAACAACACATGACACATCATCATATAGAACATAACACATCAGATATTACAATTGAAACACTATACAATAGTCTCTGTGAATATTAAGGGAAATAATGCCAAATATGTATCTAGTTTATAGATCTATTGTGTACAGTCAGCTTACTTTCTACTTTCTATAATGTAATCTTTTCTTTCATCTGTTTTTTGTTTTCTTCCATTGTAGCCCTGAGGATGTCTATAAAATAGACGAAACATTGGCAAGTAAAAAAGAAACTTCGTTTAATTTTCAAGACCTCAACCCTCACGAAGTTATTTCATATAATCTTACGTGGTCTCGAACATCTCAATATATATATATATATATATATATATATATATATATATATATATACACAAAATAATAATAATAACCTTTATTTACTCCATAACAAAATTATATGAATAATCTGCTTAATATTTAAATAGAAATTTATATAAATAACTTTTTTCAGAATAGTGGAGGAGTGGAGAAAGTCTTTAATGACTGGGCATGGCCTAGTTATACTTACCTCAGGGAGAAATAAATAATATACAGTCAACGGAGAAGAAGTTTTCTCTTAATACTTTAAAACACCTTATTGGTTACAACATTTATCAGATGTTTGATGTTTTTGACTCACTTTGCCCATTTTCAAGTCTTTTCTCAATAAAATAATAATTTTTTTTTTTTTTTTACTATTATTTCATAAATAAATCTGCAAAAGTCATCAACAAATTATTAAGATTACCACTAATAATATCATCGGATATATATATATATATATATATATATATATATATACATTAATTTAATCATTTTACTGTGGGTAACCACTTAAATTTAAATTTAATCATTTAATTTTATATTAATTTTAAATATTTTATTTTTGAAGTGAAAAGATTGGTCTCGGCCGGGAGTCTAACCAGGGTCCCCTGCGAAGATGCGCAGTACGCTATCCACTGCGCCACCGTGCCGAGTCAATCTCTCTGCTTCACTGATACCTCTCCCCCGATCAAGCATATTTTGCGAATTTTTACGGTGGGTGGACAATTTTTTTGTCCATTTGGTAGGAGATCCAGATAGAAATGTAGATACCCTCTCATCGCATATCCAATCAGCTAGTAGACCGATAAAACCAGCCTGACACCTCAATTCTCATAACAAACGGTATGATTGGGAATGCGCATAAATACATGAAAGAAGTTTCAGCCTTTTAAAATTGGTGCGCAATTCTCAATCCCAAACTGTGAAAATAATTTACTTAAAATGCAATAAAATATAATTCTCAACCCCAAACTGTGAAAATAATTTACTTAAAATGCAATAAAATATAATTCTCAATCCCAAATTGTGAAAATAATTTACTTAAAATGCAATAAAACATATCTCAAAAAAAAAAAAAAAGAATGGTTTTTACCAACCACTATAGAAAAAATACATATTACTAAAGACGCAAACAGTGCAATTATTTTAAACAGTGCAAACATTTATGTAGGCCTGAAATAAAATCTAATGAAATCACCAATTTCTTTGTAATATTATTACCAGAGTAGTCTTACCAATATACCCACAGGAGTACGGTGAACATGAGCAATTGGATAAATTAATAACTATACCAGAAATTATTAAAGTCCTAAATATGTCAAAAAATAATAAAGCCCCAGGAATAGACTATATTACTTTTGAATTCTTCAAAATGCTCCTCAAGTGATGTTTGAAAAATGGAAGAAATATTTAATGACATCTGGAACAAGGAAAGAATTCCCAAAAGGGGATGTAAATCGTGGAAAACTATAGATGTATCTCTCTCCAAAACACAATTTTGAAAATATTTACCGGAGTAATACTTAATAGGCTTATAGACTGGGTCACTGAAAAAGATTAATATACATAAATCAGGCTGGTTTTAGATGTGACTATTCAACCCATGAATAAAATTACCCATGAAATAAAATTTTCACACTATTAGGAATAATAAACTTAAAAATTAAAATGAACCAGGCAGTATATTTATTTTTATAGACTTTAAATCTGCATTAGATAGAGTGGAAACACAAGTTTGTTTTACAAGTTAAGAAACCTTAACTTTTCAACAAAAATAATAAATGTTTTAAAAAATGTATACAATGGAACCAAATTTAGAGTCTGGACAAGAGAGGGTTTATCAGAGGAGTTTCTATTCAAGTGTCGGGCTAAGGCAGGGCACCTTATTAAGCCCACTTCTCCTCTCCCTCTTCGCTAACGATCTAGTCTAATATCTAGAAGGAGGGATTATTTTTGAGGAGAATAGAATTAATATGTTGATGTATGCGGATGACATAGTGTTGATCACCGATAATCCTAATATTTTGCAGGAAATGATAAATAAGATAAATCCTTACTGCGAATATTTGAATTTGGTGCTGAATTTTGAAAAATCGAAAGTGATGATATGCAGGAAGAGACAAAAATGCTAGATAAAAAATTGAGATGGCTCTATAATGTAAAATCTTGGTTTAAATATCAGATCAAATTTGGCACTCTATTCGCATTTCAAAGAAAAATCAAGAGTATGTAAAAACGTTCTAAACACCATTTGGTCAAAACTTATTTTCAATAAGAACATAAACATTAACAAAAAGTTTTTGACTCAGTTATAAAAGTATAATATGTTACGGCGGCCAGGTATGGAGATACAATCCAGGAGATACAATGAAATAGACCAAGTGGAACAAGTACAAAGATATGTTATCAAAAGAACTATTGGTCTTCCACAGAACACTCCCCATTACATACTGTATTTAGAAACCCGACATCACCCATTATTCATATTCACCCTTAAACTCAGCTTAAATTATTTAGCAAAATTATTAAAAATGGAAAATAAAAAAATTCCAAAAATAATAGCCCGAAAGATAATAGACAACAATATAGCCTGGTCAATATTATTGAAGAGGTTAGGAGCAAAACACGGAATAGTTCCAACAAAAGAGAATTTTCTACAAGACATATAAAAAAATAGAACCATTCTCGCCAATAAAACCATCGAATATAAAAGAGAAACATTCATAATAAATGAAAGTAAAAAGAGCTAGAGCAGCTGAATTTCACCAGCTCTACGCAACTCTGAATTATGACAATATCTATTTTGATGGCAATAAACACATTTATTTTCTCAGATTGATATTTAAAGCAAGAGAACTACTGAACCTGAACTATTTATCTGCAATGAACAAAAGAAATAATTGTACCATGTGCAACCTTAATACAATAGAAAATACTTTTCACTTTATTTCAATATGCCCCATTTTAATAGAAATAAGGATAAACTGTTTTGGAAAACGGAATCTGAGTATGGAAGAAACCGTAGATATCCTAAACGGCGGACTTAACCGACAACTATTTCTCTATCTCAAAATTGAACAAAATATAGACCCGAAATGACTCATGAATATAATCAGTAGAAATAGATTCCCCAACACTGCAGAGGAAAAAGTTTTATATAGCTAGTTTTAAAATTCGGTAATTTATATATGATGAAAACAAATATATCTAAGAAACAATTTTTCTTTTATTATATATCATTTATTACATATCTTTTATTATCATTGATTAGTATATATATATATATATATATATGTGTGTGTGTGTGTGTGTGTGTGTTTGTGTGTGTACATTTTTTATATTTTATATATGTATATATATTTCTGTATTATTTACTATTATTCATGAATAAACGTTATTTCTATCTATCTATCTATCTAATAGGACATACTAGTCTTTTATAGGAAAAAAATCACAAATTAATGTACTTACACTAACCTAAGGTTTTAAAATTTACTAATAATGATAAATGTAATTATTTAATAGCATATCCATTGTGTAGTAGAAATTATATATAATAGTAAAAATAACCAAATCAAATTTTTAGTTACTAAAAAGATTAAAATATTCACTTTACATAAAAACAATCAATTCCTCCCCCCATCTATCTAAAATAATGTATTCAACATACCTTTGCAATAATTAACTGTCACCTGAGACGGTATTTTTACATTAAGGACAATTTGTCAACTGAGGTTAGAATGGCCAAAATTAGGTTTTTTTATGTGGCTGAACATGTTCCATACTACTATATACCATATACCATGGTATGGTATGGTACCATGGTTTGGGCAGATTTGGGTATGTATATACTATATACCATTACAAAACTGCCCTCTGGTGTGATGTGTAACAGGATCTTTTCACTTCTATTTCTTATAACTATGCAAGAGAACAACATATGACCATGACCACAGTAACCTTGTGTTTGGGGAATGGTTTCATCCGGGTCTCACATTAAATTAGCCATTTAAATGATGGGGTGAGTATAGGATGAAAAAAACACTTTAAATTAAAAAAAAAAGTTTTATTGATAATATAAATGATTTATAACTATAATAATGACATCTAGCTGAAAAAGACACATTTCAGAACATTCAAAGAAGCTAAACACTTTTTTTATGCCTAAATTAGAATAAAAAATTAAAAATACCAAAATTTTCATTTTTTTTTTTTTTTTTTATTGCTGGGAAATCTTAAACCAATAAAAATTACATAACTTAAATAAAAGCTTACTCTTTACTTAAACATAAAATTAAAGATAGTTTTTAAATGAACTTAAAGAAAAAAATAGGAATTGGAGAAAATAGAAGAATTGGAACAAAGTAACAAAGTAAATATATAAAGCAAACCAGAATATACAGTAATACTTGATTTCGTCTTCAACAGTGTAATACACATTTATTAGCAAAATGAATTATATTTCTGCATTTTAATGTTAGAATGAAATAATAAGAAATAAAAATAAAACTAGAGTAAAAATATCTGAGTTCAAATGATTAGTATTCATTTACAGCCCTCAGATCGTTCTCGTCCTGGTTGAGAAGCAGAGTTGGGCAAATTGTAATCAGAATAATGATTCATGAATATGAATAATTGGTAATCATAAAACAAATGAAAAATGAACCATTATTCATAATCAGTACGGAGTATTTTTAATGATTATTGAGTGTTTATGGTATTCATTTGAAATGAATAATAAATAACTAATACCAGTTATTCATTATTCATTTCAAATGAATACCATAAACACTCAATAATCATTAAAAATACTCCATAATGATTATGAATAATGGTTATTCATTTTTCATTTGTTTTATGATTACCAATTATTCATATTCATGAATCATTATTCTGATTACAATTTGCCCAACTCTGTTGAGAAGAAATCTCAAAAATATCTTAAAAATGAAGATAGTTCATGATTTTGGGGGAAATTAGGGTTTAATAATAAATTATAGTTGACTGCTGAAGGCTATCTTGGATAATACATAGGATTTTTAGTACAATATTTATAAATTATGCTTGGGTTTAGTTTTTATTTGTCTAGGAAACTCATAACACATAAATTTATATTTTGCATCATTAGTTGTGCACCTTTTACAATATAAAATGAAATAATGCATAATACCCCAAAAACGCGATATTTTGTAAAGTATAAAATTGTACTGTATTTCATCAATGTCTTTGTAGCTGATAAATATAATAGATGCAATAGAATGGTCTTTTTTATTTGAGTTATCACTATCAGGAAAAATTGGGATCGATTTGTATTAAGTATAAGATAAAAAAATCTGTTATTGGCAAAATTTTCGTTGACAAATTGCATGAAACCCTTTGTGGGTTGTTAGCTCTGAAATCCTGCAATAGTAATTAACATAAAAAGGAAATGTTCTTTCCAAAGTTATTAATAATTCAGGCTTTGTAAATAGATGATGGATAAAAACAGTCGACTGCAGTTCGAAAATAAATTAAGAAACCGACAGGGAAAAGTGTGTCCTCATCATCAAGGGAATACAGGGTAGACAATAAATTGGCTGAATTAAAAGGAGGTTATGGATGTGGTTTCACCGTTTTAAATGAAATTTTTATGGTGACACAAGTACTCAAATATTTTTCGACCAACTATCAACAAGAAAATTTCATTAAAATAGGTGATCCCACATCCATAAACTCCTATTGTAAGTAAAGAATTGAATTAGAATTAGAAGAAATTAAATTAATTTTATGTACCACTTGACTCAAAGGCAATTGTAATCTCTGTTAGATGTAGGAAATTAAGCTACTAAATCTTGTATTAAAACTAAGTAATTCAATTTTCACATAAAAGAAAAGTTGACTATACTTGTATAGCTTCTTACGCAATTTATAGAAATGAGTTTCCTACTAATCCAAGAAAGAGTGTCCTCCAATAATAAAACATTTTTTATGAATTGCATATATACATATATAAAATACAACATGTAAATTTTAAGGTATAAGTAAAAAACAAGTTTAATTGTACAATGCAGGAAGTTTTACTGAGTAATATAAATTTTATCAAAATACAGCTTATAAACTTTTGCTTTCAATTCTAATCATATTACACATTATCTTCATTATAAAAAACAGCAGGAGTTTGTGGAACAGGAATAGTTGAAGTTTAAGAAATGAAAAGATACCCAGGGGGCAGTGAGGGAAGTGGTGTGATTACAACACAACCAGCTAACCACACTGCCACCTTGTTATCCTCTTTAGTTCTTCAGTAATATCTGTATCTTCATCCAAAACTAAAAACAAAAATATAAGAACATATATGTAAAATATCATTTAGGAAATCAAAATTATTATATTTAAATTGTATTAGGTATTTGACAGAATATAATTAGGAGACTGCCCAGAGTTGCTGTTAATAAATCATTACATATACAATACATTACATACAAAACATTAATGATACAATACTTTCGGATTTTTTATCTCGAATTCAAGCTCCCTGGTCCTTCAGAATGTGGGTTCGTGAAGTGGGCCAGTTTCCTGTTTACAACTAACATAACACTCTCTTGAAAAAAAAAAAAAATACTATCAGAACCGTAAAGGAAACTATTTAATGTTCAGAAACGGATATTGAACATTGCTTACTAGAATGTACAGGGAATATTGACAAAGCTACCCATCCTAACTAGAGAAATAAAAGAGTTTGATGTGGACATAATTGTATTATCTGAATATTAAAAAGGAAAAGGTGGAGGGAGACATTGAGGACTTTATTCTTTTACTTATTTGACGTCACCGGATGGCAGTTGGTAATGAACGTATAATTAGAGTAGACATGACCCTTTTCACATAAGAGATTGTTGTTATAGGAATATGTGGTCCCACTGATTACAAAAATTATAAAGTAAAGATGAATTTTAGAAGGAGCTTGGAAAAATGGTTTTAAGAATTCCAAGGTGGAAGGAAATTTTATTACTTGGTGGCAGGAATGGAAGTTTTGGTAAAGATATTAATAGTGAGATAATTGGAAATCATGAAGAATCTGAACTGATAAAGACTCATTCAGATGGACCTTGAAATCACAAACACGCTTTTTGAGCACAAAGATATATAGCAATTTCAAGAGGCAAAATGAAGTTTGACGGATATTTGTCCTCAAAAGGATAAATAATGATAAATCAAAAAGCAAAAATGGAAAGTTCAAAAAATAAAGAAGGAACATGTTTTTTAAGTAATAAATATCATTGATATGCGGTCAGAAGCTAAAAACACTTGTATGTGGAAGTACATATATTGTGGCGAGGTTTTGACCAGAATTTCAGGCCTTCATCAGGACTTATCTCGGTGTAGGTTTCAATCTGAGTGCCCTCGAAAATTCAATTATCTTAATCAGCTGAGAAATCCTCCATTATTTGATAAAAAAAAACCGGACGCCTTAAAAAGAAACACTAAAATTGACTAGGAAACTGCCAATTTTTTAATTTACTCTGTAGACTGGAAATTACATTACCCAAAAAGAAAATTAACACTCTTTGATGTGGTGCAATCATGTTTGTTGTGGCCTAAGTATATCAGGGACTTATGGGCTGTTTTATAGTGAAAGGTGGTGAAAAGTTGGAAAAATACAAAATGTGAAATATCTCTCAAATGAACAAATTTTTTTTTAATTTTTGAACCACAAGTGATTTCATTCATTTCAAGCAGTGCAATCGATTCCCAGAATTTGAACATTCAAAACTGAGTCCCGTTTAAAAAATCATATCTGGTAACAACTCTCAATGGAAAATGTTTTGACGAAAAGGAGTCAATTGTTCAACCAATCCCTCAATAAATTTTAACTCTATTGGCAGGGATTTAAAGCTTAATAAATATATAATTTTTCCTGATAAGTTGAGAATCAATTGTCGATAAGGAGGCTAAGGAAATAATTGGCGTAAAACCTCTGATTTATGGAGTGACACTATATTGGGTTGTTCGATTTCCAATAAATACTTTTTATCAATGAGCTTAGTAAAGTAAATATCTGAGTTTTTAAAGAAAATATAGTCTGCTTAACTATTGTGAATTTAAAATTCAATTCTTAAACAGCTGCTAAGCAATCCTTCATTATTCAATAGGAGAATCCCTCAAGAAAACACAAAGAATGGACTACTTACTCTCATTCCGTTCTCAACTGTACTATGTATCAAATGAATTTTTTTCATTATTGGAAATTATGTCTAGAATCACCCACCTGAGTTTCTCTGCTAAGAACTGAATCGCCCTATATAAACTGACATACCTTTACATATTTATGTCTATTTTTTTAAAAATATTAGTAATACTCTATATTCATGTATCCATTAACATATCATTTATATTTATTCATCGATCACTAAGTTGTCGTTCATGTTGTTATTCAAAAAATATATTCTGTTTTTAAAAACTTTTTTCTTTTTTTTTAAATTTATTTATTGAAATTTACAACCGTATAATATTAATACAATAAGTAAATTAGTGATATGAAAAAGCGTGTGGAGAGACTACCCACTGGTAGCACTCGGTTTTTAAAAACAAATTCCAAAATTATTAATCTCATTACTAATCTAGAATTATTTATCATTACCATTTAAATGTTATTTCTACCTTATTATGGTACATCCATACTATTCCTGTATTATTCCCCTAAATTGTTTTTCAACTTAGAAAAAATATTTCTCCATTAGTAAATTAGAAAAACAAATTATTAATAGTTTATATATATATAAAGATTAAGGGAACCAAGAAACAAGAAGCAAGTTCAGAAGGTGAATTCCTTAGAAATCATATGATGCAAACAGATTCTTGCCATTATACATGGGATACACTATTGGTAGCTTATAATGACTAGTGAAATACCTAAACGTGTCATCTTGAGAGTGCAATGATGACGGATGCTAAAATAATTCACCCAAAGGCGTCTATTGCTAGTCTCTGCAAGGAGAGAAGGTGTCCTCGAGCTTCTTTCGACTGAAGAGCTGAAACAAGAAAATTCAACAATATATAATTGTTAATATATATATATATATATATATATATATATATATATATATATATATATATATATATATATATATATATATAATTTTGTGTCAAGTATGTCTACAATCATAGTCATAATGAAAGAATTGGATGAAGTTTATAGTGCCCTTGATTTAAAGATTAGGTTTGGCCATAAATATAAATCATACTGCTTGAAAATTCATATTAATAATCGAATAAGCAGTTTTACTGTCAACTGCATGATGTTGAGATAGAAAGTAATAAAAATGAAACATAATATTTTCAATATACAGTAAAACCTTAATTATACAATACAGGGTTTGATTATCGGGGAAATTTGTCGACGAAAGAAAACCGTTCTGTTTTATCCTAAAGATTTTTTTTTTAAATTACAGATCGTATTGTTGATAAAGGTGAAGGGCTTAAAAATATTACTGTTATAGTATTATATAAATGTTGCTGTTGAAAAGAAAATGCTAACTACACAAAAATATTATTATTACGAGATATGAGACGATAGATCAGAAATAAAATGATGAAGAAGCAAATCAAAATATGGAATTATTGCATATATTGTTTGTTTAAATGAAAAGTGAGATTTAATTATTTGCTGATTTGTTGTTTGATGAAATTTAGGTAGAATGTACAAATTCTTACAGATATTTTTTATATATTAAGTAGACATTGTTTTTTTTTTGCTAAATATTAATTTCTTATTTATTTAATTGGCGTTGATCTTATTTTAATTTTTTTTAAGAGAATAGATTGATATGACTGAGACAACGGTCTTGCGCACGTTTTGCGGTTGACGCGGTTGGTTTGTGCACCGCGACGGAGATACGGAGGCACGGGTTTGGATCCCGGCCATGGCCAATCTTTTCTCTTCAAACAAAAATATTTAAATATATTATGGTCATAGATTAAGATTTTTCTTACATCCTTGTTAATCAAACGTAAATATTTATACAAATCTGATGATCTGTGCACTTCCTTCCCCGCCATTACCCCGGATAGTTAAGGTTCTACAGTATCTCATAAAAACTCATAAAAGACAATTATGTTACGTTTATGAGGATGGTTGGGAATCATAGCTTATTGCATAACCGCCCAAAATGTTTGTTCTACACAAACGAAACATAACTTTCAGTATCAAAAATGCAAAATACAGTACCCAGTTATCCCAATATATTAACAACCAGGACCTAGTTAAAAATAACATCCTGAATTCATAACTTTCCTTTTACTTAAAAATACTACCCAACCTCGAAAAGGTAAGAGTTACTCTAATAATATTTTTTCAAATGGATTGATATTGAATAGTGGAAAAAATGGAATCAGAAATCTTGACCTTGAATTGAATACTTAAATCAGTCCGTGATGATGCATTCAGAATTGTGGATAAATGTTAAAATAGTAGATTTTTTTTTTATTCTTGGGTTTATTAAAACGTATGGAGTCATATACCAAATATCCAACAGTAATTGTTTTCTATCATTCTAATCTCCGGTTCTTCTTCTTCTTTCTTGGCGCTACAACTCTTGTAGAGTCAAGGCCTCCTGTAACATGGCCGCCAGCGCTCTGTGTCGGTAGCCGCCGCTCTCCAGTTCGCAGGCCTCTAACTGCCATACTGTACTCCACTTCCTCTCTCCATCGTTTTTTGTTGTTGTTTTTTTGTGCCTTCTTAGTTTCCTTATTTCTGGAGGCACATAGTTGTGTTTTTCTTGAGCTAGAGATTTACATCCATCCGTATTAAGTGTCCACACCACTCTAACCTTTTAGTTTCTATCTGGTAAAATGTGGTTTTTTGAGCCCCGATCCTCTAATTACCATGTTTGGGATTTCCTGGATTCTAGATATACCGCAGCTTCTGGTGGTCCAGTGGTATACTGAAAAGCTCCTTAGAAGGGTAGCATTGTTTAACGGCTAGAATGTTTAATGTGGTGGCTGTTGTGGGGCACAATATTTCTTAAACTGAAGGAATGGTTAAAGGATCTAGTAATTGCAGCAGAGATCAACTGGCATCGTTTATTGTGTGGGAACCTTGGCTGAATTATGGCCAATATGTAAAAAATCAGCAGAATCAGTATTACATTAAGTTCAAGCCCTCGTTCAAAAGGATTATACATAACAAAATGGCAGAAATTTTACATCAAGAAATGGCCATGAAATTCTGAATTTTTTAAAAGTCCGCAGAATTTCGTCTAGGGGGGCAAGCAAGTAAAATTCTCAGGCCTGGGGGAAGGGTTTGAGGTAACTTGACCTTGTAAGGCTTTATTAATTTTTCAAATAAAAATTACTGGTATTTGGAAGTTAAAATATTTGTTTATATAGAGTATTTGTATTGCAAACTTGAAAGTTCTTAGTACCTTTCGATTCATTATTGCTTATTTCTTTTCTTAAGGGACCTAATTTCATCAACAGTCGAGTTGATAAAATATCGGGCCTATACATATATCAAATACCCAGTTTGATCAAAATAGTTACAGCCGTTTTTGAGTAAATAACAAAAACACGTGAAAATGAGACTTAATTTATTAAATAAAGTGCCCCCTCCAATTGATCGATTTTGATGAAATTTTGGCTGTCATATCGTGGGCATATACATACAACAAATACCCAATTTCATGTTCGTACGGTTTATAGTTTTTGAGTTAGTCTGTTCACGTTCACACAAACACATACACACCATTTCGCGGAGCTTGGTTATGGACTCAGGGGACCCCAAAACCAGTAGCGGATCCAGAAATTTTCTGAGGGGGTGTGCACTTTTTTATTTTTAAAATTTTTGCGTCATAAAGGACCTAATTTAAAACATTAGTGGACATTTAAGTAGTATTTCTATTAAATGTTTTAATACAATTCATTTTTCATATAAGGAGTTTAAAAAAATATTTAAGATATCCCTTTTTACACAGAAATAAAAATAATTGATTGGTGTCCTCACCTCCAGGGGCGCGCCCCCCCCTGGATCCGCCACTGCCCAAAACGTATATTTCCGTTGGAAACCGGAAGTCGAAATTGTTCACCATCGCAATACTTTCGCTTACTATATATTTTTTTAAGAAAGAAAGAAAGAAATATTTCATATATAGGTAAGTGAAAGTAAAATATTTACGACTTAAAGCAACTGAACAAGCCAGCTAGAGGCCGTTTTGCCGATTTCGTTTCCATGTACAGCGTGGCAACAGTTTAGAAATATATCAAGGACGAACAAGAGAAGAGCAGCCTGACTTGGAGGGCTTCTCCAATAATAAATGTTGGAGTTGTGTTTTCTTATTTTAATACAAAATGGGTGCTATTGATCTCTACTTAAAAATTCTAGAAATATAATTGCTATTACATTTTGTTCATTCAGGCATTAAGTGTCAGGTCGTACTGCACGTTACCTTTACCGGCAATTCTTGGAAAGTTGGGGTGATCGAAAAAAAAACAGGGAATCCTAGCAGAATAGGGCCATTGTGGTTTTATAAAAGATAGCTTTTTTGTAGTTGCAAGAATTACACTACCTTCATGAGCTAACAAAAAAATTGTATATATAAAATATATATATATAATTTAATAATATATAAAATATATATATATATATAAATTTTATATATATTTCAGAGGTTAAACGAAATATTGCTTAACTCCTACAAATTATAAATAATATGAGTAATGTTTACTTACAAATGATGCCTTCGACATATGGACACAGGCGTAACTGCTCGACGTACAAATTTAATAACTTAAAAAACTTGATCTTTCCGACGACAGTTCCTGGTGAAAGAAGTGCTATGTCTTTAGCATCAACTTTTCCGTCAGCACATCTCCTCTACAACAAATGCAGAAATCTGATGATAATAAACTTCTTTTTATTTTAATATATTTGAAAATACTGTTTGAATTATCAATATAAGGTACCATTAACTCGACTGAAAGAATGTTTAATACTGTTCAAATAAGTTTTATTCATACAAAAGTTAAAGTAAATGTAAACGGATTGTAAAATACCAGCAGATTATCATTTTATGTAAACAGGTTATGAGCATAATAATGCATTAATTACAGCAATGTGAATAGGATTGATTTACCAAATGACTTTAATATAATATTACTACATATTATATTACTTATTCCTTAAAAATGAAGATAAGAAATATTTGATAAAATATACATAAAAAAATAATAATAATATATATATTATAATAGGGTTCTTGAGGTTCAGTCAATAATAAAGAACTATATTATGGCGATGTTTCGAGACTATATTGTTCTCATAATCATGTCCTACAATGAAGAAACAGGTTGGAATTCCATTATATGAGTTACATAGGTAAAATTACACTAAAGTTAACAGTAATATAAATATATAAAATACATAGGTTGTATGGCTGTATATAATTCAAATCATAAAAGTGTATCAATATACTCACAATTTTTTTGATGTATATTGCTATATAATCCACATAGATGTATAGAAACTAACTAACTATAGTACTCTAATGTACAACGGCAAGCTCAGGACTGTAAAGGAAAAGGGGAATAAGAGGTAAAGCGTTCTTGGGTTTCCTGACCTTTTGGTATTACCAGTATAATTTACTGGATAATTGTGGAAAATCATATTTTGGTATATTGGAACAATATCTTAAACGATCAACACAAATCTATTAACATAAATATAGCTGTACTTCTATAACTAAAACCCTAATAAACCGGACCAAACAGCTCTCACTATGCATTACAAGCAAACAAATCATTCGTTTAATTTCGATTCTCCTAAAATAATAGATCGTGAAAATAACAATTTTAAACGAAATATTAAAGAAATGATAACCGTAGAAAAATATAAAAATCGTGCAGTAAACAAGAAATCAGATGTCCTAAATCTCAACACGTGTTATTCAAATTTATTAAATTTAATACACTCAAATTAATTTTACTAATTATAAATTTAAATAATATAATACATCACATTAATAAGTATTTTCAAATTTTAATACTTACTCATCTAATATAATTCCCGCATTCCTGTCAAAAACCGGTAATACCAAAAGGTCAGGAAAACCCTAGAGCCCTTTTCCTTTACAGTCTTGAACATGTCCCGTTGTACATTAAAGTAATGTACAAGAAAGTAAGTTACTTTCTATACATCTATGTGGTTTATATAGCAATATCCATCAGCAACATTGTAAGTATATTCATACACTTTTGTCATTTGAATTATATAAAGTCATACAACCTATGTATTTTATATATTTATATTACTGTTAACTTAAGTGTAATTTTACCTATGAGTATGTAACTCATATAATAGTATTCCAACCTGTCTGCTCATTGTAGGGCATGATTATAAGAATAATAGAGTCTCTCCAAGCGTCGCCATAATATAGTTGTTTATTATTGACTGAACCTCAAGAACCCCATTATAACATTTATATCAATAGTCAAGAAGCATCCAATATAACACTTCATTATACTTTCTTCAGTATAATATAATTCAGTATAATGAATAAGTACAATTCATAATACATTATACTTCATTATACACATCATAACACATCCAATATACTTTAATGTTGATAGATTAATGGTTAATGGTCGATTATAAAACTTATAATAAATAATTTAAAAATATTTTGGAATTTTTTTTACATCAAGCTACCTTAAAGTAACACTTACATTATGTCATCTGTGAGCTAGATTGAAAATAAGAAATAATTTTACTAGATACAAGATAAGGTATTGCGGCATATTTTTTTTAATTGAAGTATACGACAATCCGCCATGATGAAAGGCAATAGGTACTAGCATTCTTAATATTCATTAATATTATATATACATACATACATATATATATATATATATATATATATATATATATATATATATATATACAAGTTAAGGTCTGGAGTACGGCAGTGTTAGGCTTAATACCATCTAAGATATGTAAACACCTCCAGAGAGTATATAAGGAGGAACCAAGGATAAATAAAGCGAGTATATTTTTGGAATCTGTGTAAGTTATTTCGCCCCCTCATTTGTTCTTTTTTTTATTCATTTTACGTGCTCGAATAGTATAGTATAGTATAGTAAGTGGTGCCGAAACCCGGGAGTGAGTTAGCAGTGTGACGGGAAGCCGAGTGCCTATTTTTTCTCGGTATGTTATTGTTGTCTCAGAGCGGCCATTTTCTTTTTTTTCTCTGAATACGGAAATCTCTCTGTATGGCGGAGAGTGTATTAAAACCAGCAGTGTTGATTATACCGCAGGAACTACTCCCACTACCAGAGGAATCACTGGCCTCGGCCCATGCAACGACTTTAGAATGGCTGAAAGTGTGGACAGCGACAGCACAGGACCTTCGTAAGGCAATTTCAGATCTAGAAAGATTCGGAGGCGAAATTGGTGAATTGAACCACTTCCTTAAGGGAGGGGATCGGCTGATGGCCCGTATCGAAGCGAAAAAGGCGGAGAGCCTGCTAGACCCGGGAGATGCGGAGGCACTAAGGGCCGCCCTCGTATGCAGAGTCAAACGGAGCGTACTCAACCTCATCCAGGCGGATGAAGAAACCCCGTGGGCTACCGAGAAGGAGAGATTCAAGAAGGCGTATGGAGGGGGTCGGTGGACCCCAGAAGAGGATATGTTCCAGATGTTCAGAGAAACGAGGAAACCCTACCAGTCGAACGGCCAGTATGCTGGCGTATTACTGGCCAGATACAATAAACTCACGGAGAAAATGCGAGAAACTATGAGCGCTGTGGAAGTAGAAGCCAGGATGGAGTTCCTATCAACCATTTGGAAGGTCCAGCTCGCCAAAGAAACTGGACGGAAAGAAGGACTGCCCAGGGATAAGACCTTCCTCGAATGCGCGCAGGAGATGGTGGATGCATGCGCTAGGGAAGAAGAAGCTCGCAGTTGCGAGGTGGATGAACCCGGTTGGACAAGGACTTCTTATAGGCGGCCAAGGGCTGTGACGTCGAACTGGAGACAGAAAGAGAGAGCCGGTGTAAATAAAGAAAGACCATCAGGAGGTGAGAGAAGGTCAGGACAACCCAGACCGCGAAACTACAACAGAAAGGAAGAGAGAAAATGCCATGGATGTGGCAAACAGGGACATCTGGTGGCGCAGTGTCCTCGGACACGATGCTTCGAGTGCGGAACAGAAGGGCACATAGCTAGACAGTGTCCGTATCTATACCGGAGAGGAGAAACTCGACCGGAACCTATGGAGGTCAACACTTAGAGGGTTCGGAGGAGCATCAGCCCATCCAGAGAGAGTGCATCCTCGGAAGAAGCAACGGAGACCTCAGGAACGTCGGGGAGCGAAGACGAAGAACCAGACGGCTTCAGAAACGAGAGAGCCCGTTGATCCAGTGGACAACAGCGAGAGGCGGCGGGGAGGAAGAAACGGTTAGGAGCCTGAGGGGAGTGCCCGCAGAGAGGCGACCGAGCAATAACATGTAACCAATAACATGTAACAACATCAAGAAGGACGCATGCTGGTTGCCGATCATTAAAGTGAAAAGTGGAGTTAAGTGTCTGGTGGATACCGGAAGCTCCAGCACCATCATAGCCATAGCGACGCTGGAAAATCTGTTTGGCGGAGAGGTGACACCGATAAAGGTATGTGACTGTAAATTAATCACCTGGGGGGCCCATGTAGCGTAGAGGGGGAAGCGATGATTGGATTAAAGGGTTGGACAGGAAAAAGGGGGAATCTGAGGGTCCACGTGGTAAAGAACATGCCCCGGGAGTACCAGATTATAGCGGGCTGTGATCTATTAGGGAAAGTAGGCGCGCTGGTCGAAAATAAGTTGGGAAGTGGGAAGTCACAGTTGGAAAGAAAGTATACAAGTGTAAAAAAGCCGCAATGAGTAAAAGGGGTAGAATAGGGGCGCTGAATAGAGTCGAAGACTGGAGGGATTCCTTAACCGGAGAATTCGAGGATATCTTTTTCAAAGAGGGAGAGTCATTGGGGGTGACAGGTAGGACGGTTCACGAGATCCCACTTAAGCAGGAGAGAGTGACGTATGTAAAAGAACGAAGGTACCCACAAGCTCTCAGGCAGCACATCAGGGACGAAATAGAGAATCTGAAACGCCAGGGCATCATTGTGAATAGCACATCGCCTTATAATAGTCCATTATGGGCGGTAAGGAAGAAAAGCGCGCCTTGGGAGGAAAAGTACCGGGTAGTTATTGATTATCGTAAATTGAACGAGGATACGGTTGAGGAGAGATATCCGATCCCCAGATTTGAAGATATATTAGACCGGTTGAGCGGGGCAACTATATTTAGTTCACTAGACCTTAAGGCAGGATACCATCAAATTAGAATGAGCCCCAACGACCAACACAAAACCGCGTTCACGTTCGAGAGGGGGCATTACGAGTTCACGAGAATGCCGTTTGGGCTGAAGAATGCCCCAATGACGTTCCAGCGTCTGATGGACGAGTTTTTACGGGGAAGAGACGAGAGGGTATGCCAGGTCTATATGGACGATCTGCTCGTATTTAGTAAAACGGAAGAGGAACACGTCGAACACCTGCGGCGCGTATTCAAGAGAGTGCAGCAGTTCGGACTCAAATTATCGAAGGAGAAGTCCAGACTGGGGCAAGAGTCAATAAAGTTTTTGGGCCACACCATTTCGAGAGAAGGGGTCAAACCTGATGAGGATAACATTAGGAAGTGCCTAGCGAGACTACAGGAAGAGCCAGTGTTAGCTTTTCCCGACTTCACTAAGCAGTTTACGGTCACCACCGACGCAAGCGAATATGCGCTTGGGGCCGTGTTATCCCAGGAAGGAGACAAAGGGGACCGTCCAGTAGCTTACGCCAGCAGACGCCTTACAGGCGCGGAAACAAGATATAGTGCTTTGGAAACGGAATTAATGGGGATAGTGTGGGCGGTGGATCACTTTCGGCCGTATATTTTTTGAAGGAAGTTTCTGGTACACACCGATCATAGGCCCCTACAATGGGTCGGGAAGCTGAAGGAATCATCAGCCAGGGTCGCGAGATGGAAAGAGCTGTTGAGCCAGTATAATATGGAGATCGTCTACAAGCCCGGTAAGGAAAATGTCGTCGCGGACTGGCTGTCAAGAGCCATTATGGTTAATGCTATAGAGGAGGAAGGAGGCGAATCTTCACGGGACATTAGGCAGTTCCTTAGCGAATGGACACCAGAAGGGGAAGAGGAACCGGTGGACGAGGAGACGGAGGAGGGGGAAGAATCACCGGAGGCAGAAAGGGACGTAGAGATGGGGGAACTCGAGGAGATTATAAACGACAAGCGCAATCAGATAATCTGGAAGACGAGAACCTCGGGACCCATGAAAATTGACTATAGGAAATGTGGGAGGAACAAAATAACTACTATTTGGTCACAGCCGGGGGTGAGGGAAGACCAGATTTGCAGAGCGTTAAAGGACGCGTCAGAACCAGGGAGGACACATTATCTATACGTGGGGAACGCTACTATATGGGAGAAGGTGAGGAGGATATGGAGAAATGAACGGATAGGGATGGATAGGACCTTCATCCGATGCAAGTTTCTGGTGGAAACGCTGACGGACGTTGAGCAGCAGAGAGAAGTGACCCTGGCCTACCATCAGGGGAAAACCAACCATCGCGGGATTAACGAAACACTCCAGGCACTGCGAAGGAAATACTTCTGGCAGGGGATGAAGGAGATGATTAAGGAGGTAATAAGTTCCTGCGAAATCTGTCTATGTACGAAATATGATAGACACCCACCGCAGTGTATACAAGAGGAATCTCCTACCGGGAATGCTCCATTGGCCAATCTGCAAATCGACACCTTTACATGGAGGGGATTCAAATGGATAACAATCATCGACGAGTTCAGTAAACTGGCAATGGTCCACCTAGTGCAGGATAAGTCAGCGGAGGCCGTTGTCGGGGCCCTTCGCACTTGGGCGCAATGTTACGGGGTGCCGGAGAGGATCGCATCCGACGGGGGTAGGGAATTTCAAAACGAGGCCATAAGGGAAGAAACGAAGAGATTGGACATTAGATGGCATTACAACACTCCGGAGCATCCCAAGAGCAGGGGAGGGATTGAGCGTCTTTACAGTACCTTAAGTGACCAACTACGCGTTTACCAGGGGGAATATGGTTTAGAGCCCGATATAGCTATGCAAAAAGCGGTTATGGCCTACAACCACTCCATACATTCCGTTACGGGATTCTCATCTCTCGAGATAGTATTCGGATTGCACGCTCGGCGACGGGATTATGAGGGAACCATAGGGAATGTGGAATTGGCTAGGGAGGTCACTAACAATAAGTTAGGGGTGGAGAAAACCTGGGCTAAGGTAAAAGAGAAGATAGAGAAGGAGAAACACCGAAGGGTCGAAAAAGTAAACGCGAAAGTCAGGGACCGGGGAGCTGCGGATAGGCACTATCGTATACCGGAGGATAGGGACTAACAGGGGGAAGGAGCTATTGCGGTACGATGGGCCGTTCAGGGTGATTGTCATTAGGGAAGATAATATAGTCACTATTGAGAATATAAGAGACCCCAAGAAGAGAAGAACGGTCCATATTGAGCAATTGAAACTTCCAGTCGCAGTGTCAGCTGAGGAAGGATGAACAGATGTTTTAATTTTGGTTCTGTTTAGTTTATGTTTATGTTTGCGTTCAGTTTAGGAAGTTCCTTTTAGTTATATTTCTTTTAGGTTGTGATGTGCTTTCCTGTTAAGTCAAGTGTGATTTCTTCTTTTTGTTTTGTTCGTTATGAAGAGACAGGTGTGAATAAGGTCATAAATGATTTCTTTTTATTTATCTATTTTTTTTCTTTTGAATTCTTAGTTTGTAAGAGATGTGTGAGGTATGAAGACTAAGGCTGCTGGCTAAGATCGTAACTTGTGAAAATTACATTTTGGTATAACTTGGGAGTTTACGGGAATTGTCCGTAAACTGGCGGGGGGGGGGAGTTAAGGTCTGGAGTACGGCAGTATTAGGCTTAATACCATCTAAGATATGTAAACACCTCCAGATAGTATATAAGGAGGAACCAAGGATAAATAAAGCGAGTATATATTTGGAATCTGTGTAAGTTATTTCGCCACTTCGTTTGTTCTTTTTTTTTATTCATTTTACGTGCTCGAATATAAGTTTTATATATATATATATATATATATATATATATATATATATATATATATATATATATACATATATATATAGGGTAAACCATACAGTTATTGGCACCCCAACTGTAACTTAAAGAAACAGGTAAACAAGTCCTAACTTTATAACAAGATATACATGAGTCTAATGCTTGAAGGGTCCTCTAAGTCATCTATAAAGTAAGACTTTACCAAACAGCCATAGGGAAGGTTTCACAATTCCACAGGGTGCCAATAACTAGATTTGGCACTTTTAACAATGAATATTGCCATATTGTAAAACAATTGAACTTTTGACCCAAAAAAAAACCTCTTGAGTCTTTATGAGGATAGATAATGAGGAGCTATTGGAAGTTTCTATTTGATCCCTTTATAAAAAATATTTTTTTTAATTTAACCACAGAAATGTAGTCTTAAGGGTGCCAATAACTGTTTACCCTATATATATATATCTATATATATATATATATATATATATATATATATATATATATATATATATATATATAGATATATATATAATAGAAAAATTAAGTAAAGTAAAATATAAAATTTATAATTATAAAATAAATATATACAAGTGAATAAATTAAAATGTAACAGTGATTAAACTAAGTAAAAAAATATAAAATGAATCCCAATCAAATTATAGCCGAATGAAACACAGAAAATAGAAAATACACCTTTTATAAAGATGGTAATAGAATCATTGGGAGGGTAATGGCATTATAATTACAACTACGAGTGAATTGTTGAGAAAACAGAAAAATATTTAAATTTTAGTAAATAATAAATGAAGAAATACATAACAATATTACATTACTAATATTAGGATTAGATAATAATCTCTGAAGAATTCTTCAAGAAGGGTGGCACGGCAGTTATGAATTTTTGGGAAGAGCAGATTTTTGGAAAGGTTTCACTTATTTCAAACCAAGGAACAAAGAAAAACAATGATAGAGACCAAATCAAGTTTAATTATATGTATTGCAGGGCATTAAAGAGGGCTTTGAGTACTTAAATATTCAAAACTCAATTAAATTTAAACAATCATAATATAAGTTGATAATGACCCAAGTGGTTGACCTATTTTCAAAATGAAATATGGTCTTTATAATCCTAACTTTCAGAAGTTTCTGGCTAGGGAGGGTAGGGTATGTACTACTGCCTTATGAGGAATGGGCACCTGTGAACCAAAGAGTAAAACTTTAAGAAACAAATAATTTACCCATTCCTACTAGCCTTTTTAGATAATATCTTTAGGCTATTAAATGTACATAACATATTACATTAGGAGTATCAAATATTCCTACATAAATATATTATTAATGCATATACAACTAAATGGTCTTAAATAAATTTATGTCTTATCTGCATCAAAATAGTCTAACAGGGATCCAATTCCGAATTTGAAATTACTTCCTCTAAAGTACATTTAATTTTAATTATTTGAAATAATTGGCCTTAAGTTGAAAGTCATATTAATGAATTAATACCAGGAATAAATTTAAGGAAAGTATTTTTCTTGGTTGAAAATAAAATTACAGAATAATTAATACACCACTAGTTTGCAAAATGTCTTACAATATATAATACCTAATAGCTATTGCAAATTGATAATAAATCAAATAACTAATGATTTTTGTAATTAGAGTTGAATTTCAGTTTTATATAATTAAATAGAAAATGAATGTTCCTTATGGAATTATAGAGAATTTATATAAAAAGTAGATGGAAACTTTTAAAATTAGATTTCCGCTTGGCATTTCAATAATAAATAATGAAAAACATTATTGCATATTATTATAATAGGTTTTTGTTTTCTGATGGCTACAGACCTTGTAGATCTTTAGCCACCTAAACCAGCCTTCTTCACCTCTGCCTATCTTAGCCTTCTTCTTTCCAGTTTGTTTCATGTAGCTTTGCACCTTTGTTGATTCTATCTATCCATCTTCTTTTTCCACTTCCTTGCATTAATTGTCACATAGAGGCTTCCAGATGGATTGGTTCGAGCAATTAGCCTTGCCTTCTTATCATGGCAGACCAGTTTCTGTAGGTAGTAGTTTCTATTTGTTTTCTAGGGTGCTAGATAATGTCTAGGTCTCAGACCATGTAACTGAACCTATTTTATCACAGCAATACATGCCCTTAATATAAGATTTATAGAAATTTTTTTTGGAATGTGATGGAACCTTTGAGAAAGAGAGAGAGGAAGCTCTGTTTGTGTTGGTCCTCTACTTTTTTTTTTGGTCATTTACTTCCATCCTTTAGTCATTTACTGAGGTTGCTGTGGAGCCGAGTTATTTATATTTAAATCAGTCTGCTCTTAAGAATGATTTGATCTCAACGCATATATTGTTGTATTTTCTTGCATACAATCATAAATTGAAATTACCCATACTAGCTAACAAATATCTTTAATAAATCCAACTTAACACCCACTCTCTCTAGTATACAATAGAGATCAAAGTGAACTGAACTAGTTGCTCAGAGTTAGGAGTGGGAGTTATGACTGACCAACTGGTAAATATATTTTTTTCTATCTATCTTTTGCAAATACTCTGTTTGAACACAATACAATATACTTTTAATTTACTAGCTTTTTAGATGACATTAAAATGATACCTCCAGCAACCAGTTATTGTATTGTTACATTAGTATTTTCCAATTACATACAATAATCAAGTATGATGCATGGTTGGTACATATCACAATATCCAATGGTAAAATATTTATTTAATATTAATAAATTAATACTTTCTGATATACAAAAATCTGGTGTGGTGCGTGCATCACACAACTTTCACTTATCATTCATCTTTTTTGGCTAAAAATAGACAATTTTTGGAAAATGGTGTACTTAGGTGCTGTTTCAGGAAATCATATATATTTGTTTATCTTTTATTTGATTACGAAATCCTTTTGTATTTTACAATTTAGCCATTTCTTGTTACTAGGTGTAACAAGGGACAGTTATTTACTCAAAATAAACAAAATCAAATGTACTTTACAGGAAGATTTTTCCTTATTAATTTAAGCCCTATCAGAGCTCTTCTATGACGACAAAACCTACTTCATATAAAAGAACACTTCATTAGAATTAAATATGGTAAGTTTAATCGAAATCTTTGCTGTCACATCGTGGGCAGATACATACCTCAAATACCTAATTTTAGTTTTGTACAACAAATCGTTTCTGAGCTAGTCTGTTTACACACACACTGACCGTTTCTTATGCCCCTTCCGTTTGACCAATTTCGATGAAATTTTCGCTGTCACATCGTGGGCATATACATACACCAAATAACCAGTTTGATCAAAACCGTTAGAGCTGTTTTTGAGAAAATCGAAAAAAAAAATGTAAAATTTGTTAAATAATGTGCCCTATCCGTTTCACCAATTTTGATGAAATTTTCGCAGTCACATCACGGGCATATACATACACCAAATACCCAATTTATACGTTTATAGTTTCTGAGCTAATCTGTTCACACACACACACAGACCATTTCGCGGGCGATACTTGGTTATTTGGACTCAGGGGACCCCAAAACGTGTATTTCTGTTGAAAACCTGAAGTCGAAATTTTTCACGAACGCAATACTTTCCCTAGCTATATATTTCATATATAGGTAAGTGAAAGTAAAAAAAAAATGTTTATAGGCTTGAGAATGGCTTCAGGAGCAGAAAAGTTATTAAGTATATTTAAAAGTTGTTACTTTTAATTGTTGAGATTAAAACCATTAAACATTTTATCTCTTATAAATCTACCAACGTTTCGGCCATTTATACTGCTTTTATTACAAAAATATTTTTCTTATTCTCGAGCAGGCACATTTTACAGGGATATGCCTGCAGGGGTAAACACATTAATTTTAATATCGTTTGTTGAAAATGGACCCATACATGGTAATCCTCCAATCCTTCTTATCCTTTTCTAGTGGCATAGTTGATTTCAGATATCATTTAAGGAGTGATTCATCGTGCTTCCTGAATTCTTCATCATCCATAAAGTTCCTTAATCAGAAAACCAATGCATTGTCTTGTAAATCTGGTCCAAACAGAAATAGTACTACTTTTCCAGCTACTCATTAATATATTGTTAAATTACAACAGCACTTGAGTTTTAAACTTTCAAAAGTCATAAGAACAATTTGAAAACAGTCATGGGCGTCACCAGCACCAAAATATTGTGGGGGACGGATAAATATTCTCAAAGACAGGTAAAAATTCGAGAGGCTAAAAGTTGAAATAACAACGCCTAAAAACAACTTTTGGGACATTTAATTCCTCCTCCAACGATGTATTTTAAAGCTATTTATAAAACTTGCCACTCTATGTCACAGTTAGAGTGTAAGTAGTTCCCCCTTCCAAAATATTGGGGGGGTCGCGTACCCCCTGTTCCCCCTGCGGTGACACCCATGAAAATATTTATCGTACAGTTGATTTTTTTATGGTCTATACTAGTCCTTTGAGAAGATTTTCTTTTTCTTATTAAGTGATTTGTAATGTTTTATCCATTGAAAAAAAAAGATAAACCATCCCCAATGGAAGAATTATTTAAGTATGTAAAAAAACCATGATTACTCAAAAAGTGGTGAAATCTATAAAGGAGAAATTGTATATTAGCTAAAGAATTTAGCAGAGACAAGTATGAATACTTTCCATGGAACTACATATACATAATTAAAAATGACAATTCTGCTGAAAATATGTTGGAAGCATAATTTACCTAACAGCTAAAGATTAAAAAAAAAGTATATTGTATTTAAATTAAATGTTCGTATTGAATTTGATCAAATAAAGAAATACAAAATTTCCATGTATTTTTAATAGAATTAATATGTAATATATTTATTAATTAATTGATTGAATATCTCATTTTTATAATGTACGAAGAGTAAAACTAGTTTCATGACAACTAAAAATATCAACATTAATACTAAAGCCATGGATGCCTACTTGCACTTCATCAAACAGCATTGTGAAAATTACCTACATAGTTATTTAAAATCTTCGAAATGTTTTCTGGTAATAAAAACAATTCTGAATATTTATAAGTTGTGTAAAGTCATTTTCATGGTATTTGCGAAGTAGTTTTGGCCAGCTTTTTGGGCCAAATACTCCTGTGTGCTTTGGTTTAAATTTAGGAGCAATTTAGCTAAGAGCCTACCTACCTATTTATTTAATATTTTTTCATATTCAGTTATTTTTTCATATTCTAAATTTTTATATCATATCATATTTCACTCCATAATCTAATTATTTTTTTCATATTATTTTCATTTAACTTGTTCTGAATATTAATTGCTCTTTACCTTACTTCCTTACTATTAGTTAAGTTAAATTCTATCTTTAAATGAAAAAAAATTTCCAAAGAGGGGGGCTGCAGCCCCCACAGCACTTCCCCTGGATCCACCAATGGCTTGGACTAAGAAGTTTAATTCAAAATGAAAATTTTGTCCATTAGCCTTTTCTTACACTCACAGAAGAATATCTTATTGTAATCATTGCAACAGTTATGTGGCAATAGCATGAAGTAAGGTTCAATTTCAAAGATGTTGTTTATTATTTTTAAAGTATTTTATTAGAAGATAAAAGATTCGACCACGGCCGGGAATCGAATCTTTTATCTTCTAATAAAATAGTTTAAAAATTATAAATTAATTATCTAACGATAACTAATTACTACATAACAACATACAATGTTGTTTATTATTTGAAATAGTTACAATTCGGCAAAAAATAGCACTAAAGGATGGCTTAAACCATGTAAACCTAAAAAAGAGGTTAAAACCAATCTCTTCCGATATTAAGAACAGCATTAACCTTGGTACATCCACAGAATCTGTACATGGTTGAATAAGCTCCTATAAAAATTTCACCAATAATAAAATTAAGAGAGGCGAATTAATAAGTCCTTGGATAAGGAGGAGGAGAGCAAAGCTCTAATTTTCATGGCTAATATGGCATCATACTGCACATGCTCACTTAAGAAGGAGGGTGATCAATAGGGAAATTATTTCTAATACATTGCTTACACCTTGAAATTTACAAAGATTATTCAAACCAAATCTTAATTTTATAGTATATTCATCTAAATGGTTATAAGCAGCAGCTCAACTGGATTGTAAGCAGCTATTTCTATCAGGTGAAACCAAAGTATAGGTAAGGAAGGTTACCAGAGACAATATTATACAGTAAATAAAAACATGCATATAAAACAAAGATATTGATTTAATTTCATAGAATAAATCATCTATATTCTGAGTTATGTCATTATGAAAAATAGTATTGCTTGTTATTTCCTACTGGAATTCAGAAGCAGCAGATTTGAAGTAATGTTTCCTTTGGATATTTCAATCTATTTGCTGTATAGATATTTAAAACTCAAAGGACATTCCTAAAAAGAGATGCACTTTTTTATGTGTTCCATAAAAATATATTTAAGTACAGTCTTAATAAGATCATACTCGTAAGTGCTTGATATACTGTGCAATTTAAAAAAAAGGTTTGTGATGAATTAATAATTTTGCGACAAGCCAAACCAATGATTTTTTTAAAAGCTGTCTACAATAATAGTGTGCTGCTTAAGTCTCTTCAAATAATTTATAAAGGAATAAAATTGAAAAATATTTTAATTATATATTTTGGAAATTTAGCATTTCATTTATGGTATTTATAATATTCTTCTTTCAAAAATTATGCATTTTATTTTTACTTCTTATTTACATTATTGGAATGGCACAAGTGAGCCTTTTTAGCATATAAATTAAAAATTGTTAAAGGGCCATGTATGTGTATATATTATTTATTAATATCTTCATTATTTTACTCCTTTTATTTGTACATAGATCTTGTTTTTGTGTTTTTAAAAATCTTTTTATAACTTTATATACAAGTTTATATGTAAGCTTAGTCTTGAATGGCTATTTGTGAATTTTATTGTTATATTACTGTTGTTAATGCATGTTATTAGTATTATTACATGGTTTTTAATGCCATTGTTATTATTATATATCTATATTAATTAGTATGAAATGGCCACTGCTGAAAAGACAGTCATTATGATGTCTGATCAAATCTAAAGAGAAAAAATGTTATAACTGTGAAAAAAAAAATTAGAAGCTACCATATATATTAGTGTACGCAGGGCTATATTATTTGTATTAATATTCAAGGTTTAACAAGTAGTCTAAAAAAAATTATAAATATGCTGTGTATTAGCAACCCAATACAATTAGGCAGCATTGCTTTTTATAATAATGTGTTTTTCTCTCTTTATGATAGATTTTTTTGCATCACTGCTAGAAGTTTAACTGTTCAAAATGTCGCCTAGGAAAATATGAAACAATAAATTATTCTTTATGCATAAAAAAAAAAAAAAAAAATGCCAATTTTGTTATAGCACAGAGTTAAATGACAATATAAAAGTTTTAAAATGCTTAATGCAATTATTTACTGAACAAATCTTTTTATTAACATTAAATTATTAATTTAAAGAAGCAATGGTATTATATCTATATATTAAAAATTAAATATCCATATTGATGATCAAACTGTTTAAAATTTTATTAGGCAGTAAATTTCATATTTTTATTTATACTATTCATATGCTCACATTATTCAATTTAGTCTTGTTAACATGTCATCAATGTACTTACCTATTATTATTGGTCTT
This sequence comes from Aelia acuminata, assembly GCA_911387785.2. Classification (NCBI taxonomy): domain Eukaryota; kingdom Metazoa; phylum Arthropoda; class Insecta; order Hemiptera; family Pentatomidae; genus Aelia; species Aelia acuminata. The sequence continues at coordinate 54,652,614 of OU426980.1, read as the reverse complement.
GTTTTTATATTGTTTATTTTTCTGTTATTTTATTTAAATATGTACCCCTAACTTGTACTAATAACCTACTTCTATGGAATGTATTTTTGATATGTAATCATATTTGCTTATTAGTAATTTTCATTAACCAGAAGGGGATGTATGGCAACATCAAAATTTTTGAGGGGGGCATGTTTTGGTTGGAGTTTTGTTCAGAAAAAACTGAAGAGAAATGTTCAGACCAGACTAGAGGCAAGTCATTGCATGAAAAAGGAAGGAAAAGATATATTTTTTTATCTGCTATCTTCCAGCACCGATCCAATCTAACCAATCATTATTGATTATAAATAAATAATAAATCTATTAACTTAGTTTCTTAATCGTTCATTTGGTCCCGATAAAGACCATTGTGCCTCAGCAATCAAATAATTTTACACTATTTTTAATTTATTTTTGACTGCAACTACGGACTATCTCTTCTAGGGATGTCCATCGATAGTCGATAATATTAAATTTTTCTTCTCGATATCCGATATTGTTAATATATACCTCGATATTATCGACTATTGATATCGTTATTACATTTTTATTTTTAATCTTTATTCATACACGTCTTAAATATTTTCAGAATAATACGTAACCAGAAATATTGCTTGTTCAGAAAGCTCGAGGTATTGTACTTAAATCTTTTAGTTAGAAAATAAAAATACTCATATTGCCTGTTCTCATGTGTAGTGCGTGGTACAGTTGTATTATAGGCGGGCGCAATCGAATATAGGGTGCGCTAGTAGTTTTGCAAAATGTCGGAAAGAAAGGTGTTAAGACATAGTTGATGTGATAGAGATAATTGGTAATTTTAAAAGACCATTAATTGAAGGGCAGGCGATTCTTGATGCAAACCACATATTTACATGTGGAATAATATATAAAAATAAAAAAAAGGTTATTTTACAAGCCTCGTGCCTTTAAACTAGCAATCTTAAAGGACTGCCCCATCAAATAAAAGTGGAAATCAAATTTATTAATAATAATAAGCAATTTTCTTGTCATTGTACGTGTAAAGCTGGTAGTTCTGGTAAATGCAAACACATCATTGTAACTTTACTCGACGTTTTTCGGTTAGTAATAACATTAATTACCTATTCACACAATCATTGTTATGACAGCTTAGATTCTTTGTCATATTATTTATTTATTTGTCAAAACTTTCAGGCTTCGCATTGAAAACATGGAACAATTAAGCACAACGGATGTAATAGAAAAATGGGGAAAATTAAAAAAGAAAAACAAATCTGACACTATGGACTCAATGTTATTTGCATAAAACTAGCATTTTGGAATAATAAAATGTCAAATACTAATATTTACCTGGATAAATATAGTCTCTTTCTTTAAAATAAAAACTACATGTCGTCATATGTTTCGAAACAGGCTTATCTATTCTTAGTTTTACAATCCACTCTTTAAGAAGCTTTTTATTTTTTGGAAATAAAAGGGAATGACACGTCTTTTGATTTTCTAATTGAACACTGAGGGACCGAGCAATACCTATTAGATAAATTTCAAATGATTTTTTGCTCAATCGGGTTTTAATTATGGAAAAATAAATTAAAAACGCCAAAAAACCCTATGAATCCCAGGTAATGGCCCCGCCTTTTCCCCGTTTCTCTAGTTCCTGCAGCGCCGTCGCAGAAGCAGCACCGTCGCTTGCGCCCGCCTATATAAATTTACAACATTGGGTTTGCTTTGTTATTGCTGCTGACTTTCGGGTATGAAGAGTTTTGTTTCTTGATAAAACGTTTGGTGCTGGTTACGTGTTAGTGTTGTGAACTTAAACATATTAGTTATTATACCTTAAATTAATAGCTTTAGTGATTTGTGAGGGAAAGAGGTCGTGATGCCTCTGAAAAGTAAATGGTTGTAACATTTCCACAAGATGCGTTTTCAGTTAAATGTCGAACCTTCGGTAAAATTTTAAAGACTGCAGTTTTAAGACATTTACAACAGTAGAAAATTCAAGTTAAATTTGGTAAAGACTGTTGCTTCCCTTTACAATGTTTCTTCAGAAAAATAAGTGACGTTTTCAAATACCCCTTTACATTTATAGGCATAATCACAACACTGGAGAGTTTTTCTCTCACAACAGATATTTGGACGGACACGCTTCAAACGAGAAGTTATTTGGGGATTATAGTGCACTAATCAATCAACCATGAGAGGGCGTATCCAGGATCAAAACTAGGGGGGGGGGGCAAGCTATGGTCGTTCAGGTTGTAACATCTTACCGCGGAAAAGGTGAACCAAGGAAAATGAAACCAAAATTATGTATAATTATAGCAGTGCTTTATCAACTAAGTTATTAAAATTATTTGCTTGAAAAAAATTATTCTATTACTGCTTGCTACTAAATACTAAAAAAATATTGCAACCAGCCTTCCAGGGGGGCAGCTGCCGCCCCCTGCCCCCCCTCTGGGTACGCCCATGCAACCATGATTGTTTCTCCTGATGGATTTACATATATTTTATTATTTAAAAACATACTTTTGTTTTTAAGTCGGAGTAGTCAGACGAAGGAATATTTGTATAATACATATAATAATATATGATTTATTTATTCATTTGAGCCTCCAAATGAAGAAAATGGGCACTTCATTGTTACACCCCAATAGAAAGAAACATATTTCCAGCGATATCAAACATTTAAATTTGGCCAAAGTAAATACTCGCGAAGTGGATTTAAAGTTTTAGTATAATCTGAGAAAATCTGTAAATAGAACCACATTTTCGTCTAAATAAATCCGTCTTCATTAGCCGTATATTGAAGCTGAAAAGTTATCAGAAAATATAATAATAAAATCTTTATTTAATTGTCCCGGGAAGGTTGAGCTTGTTCCAGTTAATCTCAGAAATAATTAATCCTTGGATAGAATTATTATTTTTTTTTATATTAGAAAGGCCTTATCCTCACATAGGATTTAGGCTTATGATGACCAATAGAAACGGAGCATTAACATGTATAAATCAATATGGGTAAAGTATGTAGGGTTAACCGAACAGACATTTTAGCATTTAACTATTGAAAGTCAAAGGTTTTTTGCTGACTTACCACTTTTTACAAAAATTCATATAAAAATATCAATGCAAGTAAAGCATATAATAAAAGAAAAGGTAGATTAGCTACAATTAAATGGTGATGTGTAATGAAAAGGAACAACTTAGCTTCATCGAAAAATTTTCGATTTTATTTAATGGAATGGGTTTAATAGGGATAAAATCTCAGCGTCCACAGCAACCCATTAAAGAGAAGCGACATAGACATTTACTTATCTAAAGGACGGAAAATTACCATATTAACAAGTTATGCGATTATAGTCGACTAAGGGGATTCAGTGTTGAAAGTTTGCAGAAGAAAGAGCACTGATTTTAGCGAGCCGTATTAGATAATCAAGAAACTGAATATTCTCTGCGTTTGAGTTAACAAAACGAGCAAGAGAGAAAGGCTTACAAGCATTACAAAACAATCGTTGATAACTATTCGCTAAACGATATTGGTATTGGTAGGGTGAACAACGCTTGCATCCAATCAATAGCAAGAGCCAATTACAAAGAAATCGAGAATGGTATGGTTCAGCATGGGCGTCACCAGCACCAAATTATTAGTGGGGACGGCTCAATATTCTCATAGATAGGGTAGGTAGAAATTCGAGGGGCTAAAAGTTGAAATAATAATGTCTATAAAAAACTGTGGGACATTTAATTCCTTCTCCAACGATGTATGTTAAAGGTATTTATAGTTTCTTAAAACATGTCAATTTATGTTTCAGTTAGAATACAGGTAGTTGCTAAGGCTTCATGTTGATGGATGTGGGCCGAAATTTCTTGATTGAATTTTATCCAAGATCTCCTTCTGATCCTGATCCTACTTATTTACAATGCTTTTTCATCAACTTCTATAAGCTTCATCGAGTTGATGGAAAGTAGGATCAAGCTGCTTGGTTTAAAAAAGAAATGGAGACCAATTCCGGAGATCCAACTTTGTTGAAGAATTCATAAAACAAAACAGTTCAAGCTGATAAATAAAAATATTATAATTCATCAAATATAAAATACGCCTGACGATGCTTTTAAAAAAGGGACAAGGCGCTAATTTGAGAAAATAAAATATCAGATGGAGAAATTGGATACAATCAATCAATAGAGTATGCTGTAATTAATATTTTATACTTATATTTGATTAAATTTGATTGGTTAAACTAAGGATACATTCGTGTAATCGTATTTTTATTTAATTTTTTACTTTGGGGGGACAGTCCCCTCCTGTCAAAATATTGGGGGTGGGACGCGTCCCCCCTCTCCTCCTTTAGTTATAGTTTATTTTATATTTTAGCCGTTTTATTTTGTTCATTAATTAAATTAGTGAAAAGGTAGCCTTCTACACGTTACATAGAAAAGACACATGAAAACAAAACCGGATAAAAGAAGCCTTAACTTCAGTGAGGCTTAGCACTGTTGAATTTCTAAATTATGCTAATTACCAGATGACGCACAAATTTACCAGGGTGAGATGGACGCAATATCTCAAGAACAAAACAATCTTTTTTCGGGCTAATCTCTATTTACGTTTTAAAAAATCTTTGGAAAAAGTATTAATGTAAAATCATTAAGCATTGTTCAAAATACTCTCGTAGTAAATTATTTCAATGCATCGAAATTACAATGTTTAAATTCGAGAACAGATCCAAATATTAATAATCTATTATATTGTTAACAGCTAATATGCTTACATACACCTTTTCAAGTCTAAGAGTAGTTTCCTTGATTTATTTTTGACAAATGTTTTTCCCGCAAGTAATGATAATTCTATCAAAGTTTCACTCACAAAATTCATCACCCGCATGTGGGTCAGTACCTAAAGATCCGTCTCACCCGCCATTAATAGTTAATATAGCTTTGCGTAGGGAAAATTACTACTTCGTCAGTTACCATAAAAAGCTAATGTCGATATTTCAAGGTATCGAATCGATGGGGCGGAATGGAGAGAAAAGTTCACAGTTACCAACAGCCAACATTGCCCTTGAGATACCGGATTCAGAAATTTGGCGCTCCTTACAATAGCGTCACCAGCACCCCCTCCAAAAAATAAAAATGAATTTCTTGAAATGTTTTGATCAATTTATGTTTTAATTAGTTGGCCCGTGCGAATATTTCGCATAGCATATTAATCAGCGACCTACATAATGTAATAGGAAAATAAGTAAAACCAATCTAGTTTACAGGAGAGAAATATTTTTTTCCAACAATGGAAAATAAAGATATCCTATGCCAGATATCTTTTCTATTCTACCGCAGATCAACACTGAAGCAAAGAGACCCTCGTGGTATGCACCTAGCCTCTATGTAGTAGATAATTCATAATTTAAAAATAAGGGGGAAGACTTTGCTGTTGAGTACACAAGTCGACACTGGTTTGGTAACACGGAGGTGAACCAACATTTTGGGGGTTTTCGGGTGTGCTGAATCTGAATCTGACATTAGTTTTTTCCCTATACGTCAAGTTTTTAAAATATAGGGCTTTTAAGTTGTTTCATAGTAATACTGAATCTTAAAATTTGCTCTGTCTACAGAAATTTTTTTGGCGTTCTGGTTTCTATAGTTTTAATGTTTTTTGGGGTGGAGAATACGAATATGAAGTTAGATTTTTAATAAGTTGGTTCGTTTTTATAAAAAATAAATTTTTAACCAAAAAAACATTCAAAATTGCTGTAAAATTCCCATTTTTTACCATTTTCAATGAATTTTTTGCAAAATATAAAATTGATAGGAAAAATTTAATTGAAAATTTGGATTCTACATTAAATTTCCTTTAAGAAACAGCTATTAAAATTTTCAAAATTACAAAAATGAGTTCGTAAAAGAATACTATTCTGTACGGGAGAGAATAAATAAATTGTGTATGAATTACAATCATTCAGAGTTAACAATTTAAATTATCAGAATTAGGACATAAAAATACTATTGACTTATTTTACTTGGAATGTGGAGTATACCTAGTTGAGGATTGAGAAAAATGAACCTAGGCCCAACTGTAGGCGGAGAACCAGCCTGGTTCTCCCGTACAGAATAGTATTTTTTTACCAACTCATTTTTGTAATTTTGAAAATTCTAATAGCTGTGTCTTTAAGGAAATTAAATGTAGAATCCAAATTTGCAATTAGGGTTTTCCTATCAATTTTATATTTTGCAAAAAGTTCATTGAAAATGGTAAAAAATGGGACTTTTACAGCAATTTTGCATGTGTTTTTGGTTAAAAGTTTATTTTTTACAAAAAACGAACCAACTTATCAGAAATCTAACTTCATATTCGTATTATCCACCCCAAGAAACATTAAAATTATAGAAACCAGAACGCCAAAAAAATTTCTGTAGACAGAGCAAATTTTAAGATTCAGTATTACTATAAAACAACTTAAAAGCCCTATATTTTAAAAACTTGACGTATAGGGAAAAAAACTAATGTCAGATTCAGATTCAGCACACCCGAAAACCCCCAAAATGGTGGTTCACTTCCGTGTTACTTCCAAAAAGTTAAAATTTTTTGGCTAGTGCTATGTTCAAATAACCTCCATGCAAGACCGCTGACCAAAAAACAGTACTTCTATGTACAGTAATGAACCCCTTTGGGTTGTATGAATCCGAAAAAAATGGCATATTAATCAGCGGCAAGGCATAACATTAAAAATGGCATAACATTTTAGCTGAAGAATAGATAAATAGGTAAACAAATACTTCAAAAAAATTCAAAATGCTGGACTTATTACGGTCCACTTTTCATGGCTATTTTTTTATTTTGTAGGTTACAGAGTAATCATTCATTTTTGGCATTTATATAATATACTCAAATTCGATTTTTATGTGTTATGAATGATTTGAAGAGATCGTTTTAGTGGTAAATCGAAAATATCCGCAGGGGTGCACATAATCGTCAGATGAGGCTGCTGTCAATAGAAAGACATCCGATTTTTATGATATTTTTTTAAATTTGAGAAAGAGGTTTCATTTTTGCATTCACATAATAGAAAATAATAGTAAATGAGTATAATAGTTTTCTTTTCTTCGTAGCTCTTTTCCTGGGGTTCGCTAGGGGATCTGGCAATTTTCCGGTACCGCAGGGGAAAGAAATCTTTAAAACGATGCTTTAATCTTCTATTAAAATAGTTATGGTGGTCCGACAAAAGAACAACTTTTAAAAATAATAAAACATAAGATGGATACTGGGATACTGTACTGGTCCCGATAGTAACCAGTTCATTAAGTTTCCATAGTTTTTAACTTTTAAAAAAATCTTCATTAGTCTCGTAAATAAATAGTAGTTGGAGAAACAGAAAGAGCAAGACATTCTGACTATCCAACTCAATATGTTTTATAATTACCGAGCAGCCATATTTAGTCATTGAACAAAGACAAGATCTATGACAGGTGCACATCTAACAGCAAACTACGGAGAAATAAAAAGTAGAAAGACAAAGTCTGGCGGACAGATAAAGTACAAGAGAACCTTCATCGACTTGTACTTGCAGAAAGCATGGTGACAGCTCAACTTAGGAAAAGCTTCATACGAAACAAAGTACAATGCAAGCAATGGGGGTAGAGAGTCCGTCTAGTAAATTGAATTATAAAAAGAAAGAGATGATGGAACTATGGAACGGCCAGAGTAGACGTGAAAAAGTTCACTATTGTCCGCTACAGAATTGGACAGCCCCGAATAATACACGTTCACCTCATAACAAGGGAGCCCCCTCCCTCCTGAAATGTCAAACATTGTAACAATTTGACAGACATATTTTCGAGAATATAATCATTGAAAAATAGTTGAGAAACAGCTAGAGATAACATTCCATATATAAATCCATAAAGAGAAGATTAGTCTGGAATAGAAGTTATTGAATCAAACATGAAATACACTCATTAGCAGCTTTCAATTATTTTTATTATGATATTTTAAATATATTGGACGTTTCTTTTTATATTATTCATTATTCGTTCCCTCAACTATAACTCGCGATTGAATTATAAGTATTATACATATAAGTTATTTGCATTTACGCCTAATAAGCCACCTAATAAAACTTATATAATAATATATATGTCAGAATGCAACTGAAACAAGACCTCAATCCAAATAAGAAACGGGCGTTATTCACCTGATTGCTGTACCTTATTTTAAACAACTAAATAAATAACTAGCAATTGCGTATAATAAAAAAAGGGGCCACTGTTTAAGTTCGCCTAAAAAAATGGGCCTATTCTGCTTCGGGAAGAATCTGTATGAAATATAGATAGCATTGGCTGAAATTTCTGTTTCAAATTACCAAAAACGAGTCAAGTGAAGGAGACTAGGACACTAAAAAAAGTAATTTGAAAAATAACTGACATTAAAGAACATATTAATTTTTTTTTGGCTTAACGGTTTATACTTCTTTATTTTTGTTCAGTTTGTGATTTATTTAATTTCATATTTATTTTATACATTTGGCATGTCCACTGAATGTAAGGTAACAGCCAGATTTACCACTAAGTTATTGAGTACTTTGAGATATAAAGAAGGGATAAATAGTAATAATTGTAAGTAGATGTTGGCTCACTTTATTTTAGATAATTTGAAATACTCCTAGTTAGTTTTGCTGAATGTATGAGATTATTATTTCATTGAGTTGTATTTGATATGATTGTAATATCTTACTAGTACCTGTGTGTTTTCATAACTCTCATGAAGAGATTAAATATATCCTCAATTTATTTGTATATACTTTATTGAAAACAAAATTCATTTCTTTATGCTAGTTTCATTTGTTTCTTTCGAATTCGAAGTACCACTACTTATATGATTTCAATATTTTTAATATTATTTACATTTATAAGTTATAAATACAATCATTTCTCTTGTCATGACAACATGAATTTTATTATAATTTTTAAATACTTCTTACAAGAAGATAAAAGATTGGCATTGGCCGGTATTTGAAACCGGCTTTCCTTATCACTAGTAAGGCGCTCTTGCCACTTGAACTACCATGCACCTATCCCGATCAAGTCGATCCTTTCTCTTCACTGACCTCTCTCCCACCGATCTCACAAATTTTGCGAATTATACGGGAGAGTGGACGAATGTTGTCCATTCAGTGAGGTCTCTTGACTATAGTCAATTTTTTTTTTTTTTACATTAATTCGCTCTTGTCATGGTAACATGAATGTTGTTATTATGATTTTTAAATATTTTTTGTAAGAAGATTTATAATTCGCAAACTTTGCGAGATCGGTGGGAGAGAGTTCAATGAGGACAAAGCATTGACTTGATCGGGATATGTGCCTTGTCGCTCAAGTAGCAAGAGCGGGGTTAAAATCCCGGTCAAGGCCAATCTTTTCTCTTCTTATAATTATTTATATGCTTTAACTTTTTAAATAACTATAGGTCATAATTTTCGAAAAATTTCATACTCCTTTTTTTTTTTTTTTTTTTTTTTTTTTTTTTTTTTTTTTTTTTTTTTTTTTTTTTTTTACGTAATTTGAAATACAGTTAGTTAGTTTATAATTGCATATTGTGTTTTAGTGTATTGCATTAATATGCCATTGAGTTGTTTGATATTATTTTAATATTTTACTGGAACCTATGTGTTTTCATCACTCCTACGAAGAGAACCAACCAATGAACCTATTTTCACGTTTTATCAATAATTTACATCGCCTATGGCTAAATTATCTCATTTTTGAAGTACCGGTATCTGTTAAGTAGTATCGTAACGTCCCATATACAAACAGGAGAGAACAATATGTGCGAGAAAAGGAAATTAATTGTTCGCGTAAATGAAAAGAATAGTGGAGATCATTCGGGTTAAGGTGAATATTTTTAGAGAGTTATTAGAAATTTACTGATTTACATTATCCCACTGTAGGAGAATTAATATTGGAAATATTAGCAAGAATAGTATCTGTCTGACTTCTTAGTTTTACCAAGGGGGGGGGGGAAGACTTTTTCCGAACCCATAGCTTTCTTTTATTGTTTTTTAAATCTAAATATTTTTTTAAAAAATTATTTCATGAGATTACATATTTAAATATTTATAAAACTGTGTATGTAAAAAAAAAAAAAAAATTATAGAGGGAAATGAAAGTCATTTTTCTAGATAATTAGAAATGTCATTTCCATGTTTTCTCAAATTCATCATTCATGATAAATTAGATATTTAACTAATTTACACTTTCAAAAAGTTCTATTTTCAGGTACATTAAAGAAAAAAAACATTAATTGCTTGAAATTTATTAGCAATGCCTTTTTACAATTATAGTTTAGTAATTTAAAATCATACCGCGAGTCGACAGTTTTTTTTTTTTTTTTTTCCTCTGAACTATTTCTTCTGGGGATAAAATGTCATAAAAACTTTTCAATTCACGTTTGCATTAATCTTGAATGTTTTTCTGACAACTACTCATTTTTGAAAGATTTTTTATTTAATAATTAAACAGGGTGGGAAAATATTAATGGCCTCCAAGAGCCCCCTTGGAAATCCTAGGGTTAAGGGGTTGGGCAGAGGATGTTAAGGCATATGTATGTAGTAAAGTATTTTTTTTTAATATATTCAGTCCATGATAATTTTGTGTTTTATTTTCTTTTTCAGCTAACAGCTATGTCAATATGAGAATTAAGGAAGGATCAGGATCTCCAGTCTGGAGATAAAAATGATGAGGAGTAGGGAATAAGGGGGTTATTATCTAATCCTTATCTATTTCGAACCTCTTCCTGTAAGTTTAAAGAGCTCCAACAATCCTATCTTTGGCCTATTCCCAAATATTCAATTTATTAAAACTGCCATCTTTATAACTTATAATAGATCTCAGCATAACTTTTTAAAAAAAAAAAAAAAAATCCTTGTTTTGTTATTGTTTATGATGATAAATTATTGTTTTGATAATCTATTGACTCTGGCAAAAAGTATTATTCTCTGATAAATAAAAATTAAAAATATAATTTTTTTTTCTTTTACAAGTCCTTTAATTATTTCAGTCTTCCTATATTCTACTTGACTATTTTAATTTCAGTTATCCGATTATTTCCTAGATTAAACCACTATATCACTACATAACTCGCTACCTCACTTTAATAATAATGTACAATTATGTAGTTGGTACGTTATAATAACTTCTGCTAAAATAGCCTACAATTTCCGTATTACCATCGAGTTTTCTAAGAAGATCGACCAAACCGGTTCCTACTAAGTCAGTATTTATTTTATTTTTTATTTTTATGAAGTAGCATATCTTCATTTACCTTTCATCATAGTTTCTTGTCTACGTTTCGTACTGACCTCCCTCCTCAGGACCTTGCTATTGTATATTTTAACAGAAATAATTTAAATCCTATTCCATAATTCTTATCAATTCACTTAGATGATTTTCATCACTCATATTCGTGTGGATGGGGGAAGAGTCTGAAACGTAGACAAGAAAGGAATATGAAGTATAAATTTTCAAAATATAACAAGTTACTCATTAAAATATAAACATGAGTTATGAACATCACATGGACGTCACCGCCAGGGGGAGCAGGGGGGACCCCCCCAATAGTTTGGAAGGGGGCAACTATTAACAGTCTAACTGTGACATAAATTGGCAAGTTTTCTAAATACATCGTTGGAGGAGGAATTAAACGTCACGCACTTGTTTTTAGGCGTTGTTATTTCAACTTTTAGCCTCTTGGATTTTTTACCTATCTATGAGAATAATGAGTCGTCCCCCCAAATAATTTGGTGAATTGACAATGAATAAATTGACAAGAACTTTGAAACAATCCTTAAAAGAATGGCTAATATAACATATACTAGAGAGTGGGGGAAGACCACAAAAGAAAATTATTATCAAAATATAAATACGATACTCGTATTTAAATATAAATACGATCGTAGTTTATATGTTATTTAGTTTTTATTGATTAATTGATTTAATGTCTTTAATCATCCTAAACATTCAGGGAGATATAGGGGGATCGATTCCCCCCCCGAAATTAAATTAAAAAAATTAGTGGATTATATTTACGCATCTTATTTGTACAAATTTCCTAGTACATGTTTGATATGGTATAATTTCATAAAGTTCATATTATTTTTGCAAATACACAAGTGTGCTATTTTAACGCTTACAATATTTTTTTTTATTGATTAATCCCCCCGAAAAATTCCCACAAAAATTTTTCTGGGACCATTCCTGTCAACCTTTAATTAATAAGTTAAACCTACCCATCAGATGAATACATACATTTCTATCAAAACCAGTATGCTGTCCTCAAGTTATACGTACCTTAAAACATCTCTTAATTTTTTTTTTTAGATGGTATCTGAACTTTCAGTTATTTCCATCAAAATGGCATTTAAATAGGTACATATCAGCTTACTCAACAAATTTCAGCCTGAGCTCCTTAATTCTGTTAAACTATTCTGAGATTGTAAGCAAAAGGAAATAAGCTGACAAGCTTTAAAATCCGTCGAGTCTAGCCTAGGAGAGTACAGCAAGTTGTATTTTTAATAATAGGGGCTAATATCGAAAGCCTTGCCAAATCACTTCTCTGGTAGAATAGTGTGACATCTTAGTGTTTTTAAAAAAAGCTCATCGACCGGAAAAGATACATGAAAAACTATCCAATATAGTTTGTGATATCGGATCGGATACCACGAATAGTGACTTTTTTACTGTCTTTCGTTTATTTTCTGTAAGTAGTTTATGTTTCAGTTTATAAACTTATTTTTTTTCTTAATAACTAAATGAGAATAAAGACTATTGGTCGTATTTTTTTATTGCTTTGATTGAATAATTTATATTTATTAGTCTTCAACAGAATACAAAAATATTGATAACTGAATTTTCACATGCTACAGCTTTAATTATATATTATGCTATATTTTCATTATTTTAATTGCCTTGAATAAAAACTTCTCCAATTATTAATTTCAAATCATATACAATATTTTGTAGTTTTAATTATTCAACTACTAGGAATAGAAAAAAAAAATACTCTTTATTTCTGTTGATTATTTGTATTTGTCCTATGTAAATTAGACTAATCCAGAATTTGAAAAATAACGTAGAGGTGTGTAATAGTCATCTGTTTTTCTTTTCGATAGGTTGATTAATAGTCAGGATTTTCAGTTTGATCTTTTTTTTGTTGTAATATTTCGAGTAGGTAATACAGAGACCCAGAGTCAGACTCTCTGTATTACTCTGGACTCAGACGCACTGATGAAGATCCACATGTAGGGATCGAAACGTTGGCTTTCCAAAATAAAAAAAGACCAAACTGAAAATCCTGACTATTAATATCGAAAAATAATGTAAGTTCAAGCTTAGTAAATTTTATAAAAATAAGGTATAACTTATCTAACTTTTATAAGTGATAAGGGTGAAGTTATCACTCTATGTACTTCAGCATTTGACTTCGAACATATACTATGTCTATGTCTAGACCATCCATGGTTAAAACATGGAGCGTTAAGGTGCCTTTACTCTGTGCGAACCACACCCTCGAACAGCCTGTTGAGAACAGTGTTCGGCTAATTTAAATAAGACACGAACTCGAACAGGTACTTAATCTTTTCGCCTGTGTGTTAGGGGAAGTTGTGCTACAGCTAGTGTCGCTTTTGAGTTAGTTAAGATAAGCTTCTAGACCTTCTTTTAGTATTTTTCTGACGTTGTTTTTTATCAATAACATTTCAGAGCAAAAGTCAGAAGAGCCGCTAGTTCCAAGTCAGTGATCTTTGTAATGAAAATAGTTGTGTTAAGGTGCATAGGCGGTCAGACATCATTGTTTGCTCGACTTCACCTTTAAGTGTACACAGCTGTTCGTGGTACGCCGGTACCGCAAGGTTCCGGCGATTACCTGTTCGAGGATGAGGTTTGTACAGGGTAAAGCCACCTTTACGTTCCATTTTGGACTACTACCACAGTCTACAACATTTTGACTTGGTGTGGGGATATAACTTCTTGAGTTATGAAGAACTTATACTCCAGTAACAATTTTGTCTTCAGCAACCATACCTTTTTTTTTATTGCGATATTAGATTAGATTTAACGGAACTTCTTACCACTTTATATTTTTTTCTTATTCATTTTATGTATAAAACTTAGTATTTTAATCGATTCCAGCATGCTCCCAACAAAAATATTATAGTGCAGAAAAAATAGACAAAGTGCGGAAAAAAAAAAAATACCTCTACCTTCATGGAACTTTGAACATAACTTCATCTTAGGAGTAAGATTCGATTCGAAATCTGCAGATTAAATAGGGTTAACATCCTTTTAGGGTGGTTAAAATGTGTGGGGGGGGGGGGGTGCAATAAATTTGGGTGCAAGTAGGAGGAGTGATGCATTTGTCTCATCAGATTATATGCTTCTAAATCTAATGAAACCATTTCCTTTTCGGTACAGTCAAAAGTATAAACGTTATTGCAGATTATAATTAAAAAATCACGTTTTGCGGCTGAGTGATATCACAGCTAACAAAATGATTATCTAAGTACACATACAATCAGTAACAAGAAGAGATCGGATTATCATGTTAGTATATTTTCAAAAATCTGTAGCTAAATATGAGAAATATTTAATAAAATAATCAAAAAACAGCAAGAAAATTAACAAATATAATGACCTAATGGGGCATGTTTACATTTGTTTTAAAACCTCAAATATGCAAATATTCATGTTTTGATAAATAAATACGAATATAGAAAACATAATCAATGTGAAATGATGTGTCCCTTATATTTTTAGCTAAAGGTTTCATTAGCAAAACGAGATTTTTCATCTAAAATCATAGATAGGTTTTAAACTACTGAAGTCATCGTCATGGAAATGGTCTCATTCAATTCAGAGAATATGAAATTATCAAAAAGAATACATTTATTACCCCACAGTTCTACTAATTTTAGGTAAAAAACATAATTTGCGGGTGAAGATTATTTTACAAACTACGGATCAAACTATCCTAGATATTCAGTTCACAATGATTATTTTGTATTTATTCATTAAAAGGTGTATATATAGTGCAAAGTTTTACAACAAATGTTATAAAACTCCATTATAGATTTCAAAATATGGCTACCACCGCGTAGTTATATCATTGAACTTATAGTTATTTAATTTTAATATTTATTCTTAATAAATTAGTGGCATAGTTTTACTATAATACTATATTTTTGGCTTACATTTGATATTTTATTTTGTTACTTGTAATTTAATTTTTATTTTCTTTGGTACTGTTTTACCGTTATTTTATAACACCCTGTATTTAATATATCATATATAATCTTGATTATTTTTGTTTTTTAATAATGTATTACCGTTATTTTATAAGTTTACTTCATTTATCTTTGATTATTTTTATATTTCATTACTAAGTCACTGTTAAATTATGACTTTCTTATTTTTATTATATTTCATTATCATATCTTATTTTTCATTTCTCTCTACTGCTACTATGTTATGTTAATTCGTGATAACTTCCATATAGTAGTCTAATTTATCAAGTATTTTCATGTATTACTAATTTGGTAACAACAGGTCCATTATTCTCTTACATTAAAATTTTTGTATTTTTTATTTTGAATAGGCCTAGCGAAGTCCTAAAATTAGAATAAAGCTTCTTAACATAAAAAAAATCTCAACTATCTTTACCTAATACTGTGATTTACTATTCTTTGTAAAATACTCTTTCATTGATTTTTAAATGAAAAGAAACTAAACTAATACTACAAATGTTATATGCTTATTTACAATATGAACCTCTCAAAGAGTTATTGTGGAAGAAAAGTAGAATAAAAACGTTAGACTGTACTAATTTCTACAAAAATAGAATAAAAATGTAATAAAATTAAAAAAGAAACTGGCTACATAAAACTAATGATAATTCATCTAGGAAGGCTTTAGATGCAAAAGCAGGTTGGTTTGGAATTAAATAAGTAAAAAGAAACTTAGGTAGTCAATTTCTATTGCTGAAAATTTAGACTTCAAGTTGCTTTTATTAAAAACATATTTTGCGTTCAATACAATAAATTCTGTTGCTACAATTTCACAGAAGAAGAGACATTAAAACTTAATGTAAATGTAACAAATATTATACTGCCTTTTTGCTCAGAAATATATCTTAGATACACCTTGAATCAATTTGTTTTTTAAATCAATTTACAATCACACATGTATTAGTAATATGGGTCGTATTACAAAATTGTATAAATTATTACAGAAGTAGTTCTAAAACTAAAATACAATTTATAAACATTTTTGGAATATAAATTATTAAACAATGAGCCTGTTAAATAGTTCAAGTTTTTTCCTGAAATAAATATTTATAAATATTAACAATATAATACAAATATTCTTGTAAATAAATCATACAAACTACAAACAAAACAATAATCATTATTGATAATAAAAAGTGATAATTTAATAAAAAAATTATATAATGTATGTTGGGGTACTTCCATAATAGAAAAGCTTTAATAGCTTTATTACTATTTATGTACAAATTTCATGGCATCGAAAATATAGTCAGATAAAAACAAAAAAAAATAAAAACATAAATTATAGAAGCATACACACATATTAATATAAATGAATAAATAAATAAATATATAAACACACACATAATATAAACTTCTTTAAAGCAATTTTAAACACCTTAATGATATTTAACATTTTAAAATAGTAATGATGCTTACATAAGAATAAATGAGTATTTTAAGATTTATTAAACCATTGGCTGTTTCAACTATGTATTAATATTTTGTTAAGATTCAAGAATTGTTATAAAAATATTTTTTCTGATTACAGTTTTTAATTGTTTAACTGAAAAAATAAGCATTGCTCAGATACATAAACTTAAACTTTTGGTGATTCATTATACCTTATTATACTTGAATTACTGATAATTATATACATTTATAATATAATCATTCAGTGCATAGCTCTTAAATATCCATT
The DNA here is from genome assembly GCA_911387785.2 of Aelia acuminata. Taxonomy (NCBI): domain Eukaryota; kingdom Metazoa; phylum Arthropoda; class Insecta; order Hemiptera; family Pentatomidae; genus Aelia; species Aelia acuminata. The sequence goes on along the minus strand of OU426980.1, from coordinate 54,635,616 downwards.
CATAACCAGCTTATAGAAAATGCAAACACATGTTTACAACATCGATATCATGCTGAAGTAGAAATATGAACATGTACATATATATAAGTATATATTTGCTTGAAAATATTAGAGAACAAAAAATTACTTTAGGCAATCCATTTTTTTTTTTTTTTTTTTTTTTTTTTTTTTTTTTTTTTTTTTTTTTTTGTGATCCTCAGCAAACCTCTATACACGATTAAAGCAAATATTTACACATATATACATATATATATATATATATATTTTGTATATAAATATGTAATAAACAACACAGACACCAATCATATATACAATAACTACTAAAAGTAGATGAAATTGAATAAACTTCCTACAATGAAAGCCAATGCCATCGGTTATAAAAGATTTCCAACACCAAAAGGACTTTCAATCCTAGTTGTTTTAAACAGTAAGCATCAAGAAACCTGTGTGATGATTAGTAAGAGTAAAAACAATTTGATAATAGAGTTATTTCAAGAAGTAAAGTGTGGGTGAGTGCTGTGTGACTGAAGGGAAGTGAAGACTGTTAATGCTGGAATGTCGTACCAGATAGTGCATTTACAGCTCTCTCAAAGAGATATAACAACATTGTAAACGCGCCTCTGGCACCCACTCCAACACTAATAGCTTGAGACTCCGTAGATGTTGCTTACTGTCAGAGGCATCAGCCAGTCAAACAAGAGTGTTAGTAGAATTATTTAAAGGCATTAATATTCAGTACATTTACAATATATATCAAGTGACTTACTTATGCCTCTTCTTAAACAGGCATAATACAACACAAAAACAATCTCTTTTTTTCCAAACATCCATTTTTTTTTCTTTTTTTTTTTTTTTCTAAACTACCACAAGCAAAGGTTCCATGCATAGAAAGTGCATTATCAACACCAATAACTAATTCTAATTGATAGTTCTATAAAAAAAATTACAAACTAACAAGCCAACAATAAATAAATATCATACATGCAACACCACAGCCATAAATGCAAATATAAAAAATTTCATGAAAATACCAGTGCTCAACAATCCAGTACACAACACATAAGAGTTATCGTCCATATACACATAATGAAAAAATCTGATATAGTTATGATTCATACATTGGCGGATCCAGGACCACCCCCCCTTTAGGACTGCAGCCCCCTTTAGGACTGCAGCTCCCCCTTTAGGACTGCAGCCCCCCCCCCCCTTTAAGATCGGCTGGATCCGCCCATGGATTCATATAATAAGAAAGTATCATTATTGAGAAGGTTTTTTATCTTTGTTGAGGAAAAAATAATTAAACAAATATATGAAATATTTCAATGAAGGAAATATTAATTTTTAAAAAAAATATAGCAAAATTTGTAAATAATGTAACTAAAAGTATAATTCAGAAAATCTTAATAGTTAATATCTATATCTTAAGAAATGAGATAGAATGTTTGAAAAATACGTACATTATCACAATCGGAAATAAAACGGAAAATATTGAATTAATCAGCTTTCGAATAATAGAGACGTTCTTAGTACTCTAAACTATGGTTACTAATAAAGCCCATTATGATTTTAGATAATCATAATCACTCTCGGTGGAACCTGTCCACTAAGGAGCGCGTCTTCCGAGTGGCGGGTGGGGGATCCCTCTTAGTAGGGGTGGTCTGAATATACTGAATAAAGACCCGTGGAACAACAGGTACCCTGTATTGGGGGGTATAGCCCAGCCACCCTTCCTCCTGAAGGGATATAAATATTCAGGAGGCCAGTTGTCCCGAGGGGATACGGGCCCTCCAGCACTGGGCTAATCACCCGTCTGGAGAACAACGATTCAAAGCATTTCAACTAGCCTCGGATACGGTCTGTCTTCAAAGAAACGACCCGGCGCGCTAAGGGATATACGAATGGGAACGTGGAACAAAAACACTTTAGCTGGGAAGGAGGTCGAGTTGGTGGAGGCAGTATTTCGCTGATATAAAAGTAGTAAGAGGAGCGGAGATAGGCAGCGACCACCTGTAGTTTACTTGTAGCTGATACAAAGATCATTCCTGAGCATAAAAGGAAAATAAAAACATTTGAAAACCTTAACGTAAGGGCCTTAGATGACCCAGAGAAAAGGGCCCTCTTCACAGAAAGCCTGGAAAATAAGTTGAGAGAAACATCATTCGACGGAGGCATGAAAAAGATATGGAAGGCACTGAAATATGTATCCTTGAAACAGTCAAGGATTATAGACCCATTAGTTTGCTTTCCTTAGTCTATAAATTTTACACTTCTATTTTAGGAATGGGCAGTTCTATTCCGGCGAATTGTGGAAGGGCAGTTAGATGCGGAAGAGGCTGGTTTTCGTCCAGGCCGACAGATGCAGGATTACACCATATTTGCTGAAATAGCTTGGGACAGAGATAAGAATTTATATCTTGCATTCTTTGATCTGAAGGCAGCTTTTGATGTGGTCCCAAGAAAAGAAATTTGGAATGCACTAATAGCCAAGGATGTACCTGGAGACTTGCTGGCGGTCACAGGTCGGCCTACCGAGGAGCCATGGCAGAGGTAAGAATAAATGGTATGGAATCGGAACCTTTTCCAATTTGCGATAGAAGTTAGACAGGGAGATAGCTTAAGTCACCTACGATTTATAAATGTAATGGACGAAATCCACAAAGTCTGCAAGCGCCGAACTGCGTGAACAACAATTGGGAAATGGAATATAAGAACTGTCCTCGTAAAAAGCCTTTTATACGCATGTTGTCTTGTTGTCACGCGGATGACATAGTCCTAATAGCAACACCAAGACCAAACTAAAACAAGCTCTGGTAGAATGGGAAGAAGAGTTGCTCAGGAAAGGGATGCAAATTAACACCTCCAAGAGTAAAGTGCTGGTTATGGCGAGGGAAGAACAGGAAGATGTCCAACTGATCTGCAATGGCGAAACACTTGAGGTAGTGAAGGAATATACCTCTTATGGACCGTAATTAGTAGCTATGGTAAGATAGACGCCGAATATCAAACCGAATATGTAAGGCGAATCAAGTGTATTACCAGATTAGTAATAGCATCATCGGCCACCGCGAAGTAGACAATAAGATAAAAAAAGCATGTATATAAGTCTATTTACCTACCTACACTCACATACGGCGGAGAAAGCTGGACAGGCACTCTATTCGCATAACGGCAGTGGAAATGAGGGTCATTCGCAGATCTGTTGGGATAACTAGAAGGGATCGCATTTGAAACGAAAGCATTAGAGAGCAACTAGAAGTTATGAAACTTAAAACCACTCTAGAAAGACGGTGTGATTTGGATGTCTGCCGCATGAATGAGGACATTAATCCTTTGAAGGTATTGGAGGCTTGACCCACGCGGACGCCCCAATAAGTAAAAGAGGCAAATCCGTCCATGAGATGAAGCGGCTAAGCAGGGACCGGGAAGAGTGGTTACGCTGGATTGAGGCTCCTCGATGCTTGAGCTAATAGCATAAGAGGAAGATAAAGAAGAAGAAGAAGAAGAAATTATAATTGATTGGGAAAATGAAAAAAAAAATTAATTCATAAAAAAAAATTAACAATTCAGAGAACGATAAAAATACACAAAGAAGTATAATTTTTTTAAAGGAATTAATAATAATAAGAATCCAATTTGAAAATTAATAGAAAATATGTTTTTTACACCACTATAACTATATTCAACCAAACGTGATAACAAAATCATACACTAAACCATTGTTGAATTATATTTCTGTTTATAGTTATAAATAATCTTAAATTATTCATACTATTACATCCAAAAAAAGGTAATAAACAGCTATAGTTAGTGAAATAATTATAAGCCTATAAATGAATTACCTCACCTTCATACTTTGAGTTCTGATCGTAGGTCATTTATACCTCGTATTTTATTGATCATTATTCTGTCAATTGCTTTAAAAACATCTTCAAATCCAGGAAGGTGTACAGTATCAACATATTTTTCATTTTTTTAATTATAAATTGTTGTCTACTTAAAAACACATCACTTATCGACATATCATATTATCTAAGTACCCTATTTCCTCTTTCTTCGTAAGAAGCAAATCGCCCTTTTTCGGGGGAATAGAGGTTGGTTTAAAATGGGCTCTCTCTTGTTTTACTAACAGGTAGAAGAATCTGTTTTTATTTTAATAAAATATATATGGTAGTTTCTTGATTTTTCTACATCGCTCACGATACCTTTTTGAAGCTTTCTTCTTTTCACTATAAGTCTTCTACTCCACTCTCCGCGAAATTCCATATTCTTTCGATGCCTTGGATATTTTTTTTTAAACATTGATTAATATACATATAAGTTTTTTTTGTTATATTCCAAACTGACCTACTTTTCTCAATATTTCATTTAAACCTTTTCTCTTTTTAGTTTAGCACTACTTAATAGCTATCAAGTTCCAAACCCCATTTACCTCATTATACTATTCATCTGAAGACTTAAGACTGTTCAAGTCTATGTTAATTTTCTCGGTCCTTTAACTTATTCAAATAAACTTTTTTGTTAGTCTTCCTACTTATTATCTGACTATTGGGATTATTGGAGTTCAATAAGTAATAATTTGAATCAATGAATCAATGGCTCAAAGAAACGTCGTGGGTACCGATGAGGTTGGAATTATGGCAAGATGTTATCAGAGGGTACTCAATTTAATTGAATGTTCCACCATCTAGAGACCTTCCAATTTTCTTCTTAATTCTTTTACTAGGGAATAAGGGATTGCCACCAATAACCACTCCCCAAGGGTGCGATTCTTTGCACTATTGCATTCTTTTTAAAGACTGCATTTATCAATTATTGGGCCATATGTTTCTTCCTGACAATATTTTGGTATAACCTCAAGGACAAATGACAAGTAATCATGGAAATAATCCTTTCTTCACCTTTGATTCTTCCCTCGCTGGGGGAGCAATAAAAGTTATTAGAATTAAGCTATAGAATAACCTTTTGGGTTTTAACCAACAACATTGGTTTTCTATTCTCTAATACATCCTATTACAATCAGCCCGGTATCCAAAGTGTTGTTCCTAATAAGAAGATAGAATAAACTTTATAATATCTTTCCTTCAGAATTGCAGTTTCTTTTCAATGAATATGGAGTAGGTTGAATTTTTCTGGAGGTGAGTATATGTACTAGCTCAATTTTGCAGGCACGGGTCGATGAAATGATTCCGAAGTAATTGAAGAAAGAACTAATGCCTTATGGGTCATAGAAGAAGCTATACCCTAAAAATTATAGAGGAAGACTTTGAACGATCCCATATAAAATTCGTTCGATAATCGTCAACTTCTCATGCCGAACAAATAATAGAAAAATACTAAACTGGCTTTAGAAATAGAAAATCTACAAAGGACTAAATCTGTGCCTTTGTAATGAAAAAAATCCATAAATAAAAAAATGAACTATTAAAGCTAAGATCAAAATGTTTAATGGGAGAAACCAGAGACAAAACCTTCATATCCAACATAGAACTGGTCACTTATTCTGTCAAAAAGGCTGTCTTGACATTTAATCGTTCATCTGTATGTTGGAGACTAAACGCTTTCTTTTTGGAATTTTCCATTTGCGTCTTAAATTACATTAGGTAATTTTGACCTTGATTAGACCACCTTTTCGCTATTAGTGTATTGGTGTCATTATATATGAGCAATTATATATTAAATAATTTTATTCTGAACCATTCATTTTAGTAGGTAAAAAGATTTCAGATATTTTAAATTATAACAAATTTCTGAAAATAAGGTTCTGACAACAATAAGGACATAGTCATAATTATTTTTAAGAGTGTGGAAATAAAATTAATTATCCTTGATTTTTTATTTATACCTTGATGTTAATAATTGTTCAAGAAACAAAAACGGTCAAATACGATCCGGCTGATTGATAAATGTCCATGTATATGGACATTGACGGCTGACTGATAAAACAATAGCAAACAGATATATTAAAAATATCAGGCATTTCCAACTGTTATATACTTTTTAATTGAATAATGTTACATTCCATCTCAATCTAGGACAACGGTAATAATGGTAAATGAGCTAATTGAATAACAGCCAAATGATAATTAGGGATAGGATAAAATTCGAAATTAAATAATAACGTACCTTCCACAAATAACCTGGGATGAATTCAAAGTGAAAGGATGATTTGCTTTGAAATGGCATTTAAGAGTGTATTAGCAGTGCAGTAGTGCAAAAAAAAGTTCATTCAATTAAAACATCGACACGATATCTGATGTTATTCACATACGGAATGTATAAGCACAAGTATAGTTTTCTATATGAACTTGCTGTATCAATTAATAAAATTAGTTATTAGAAATAGTCATTATTATTAAAATAACGTAATACTTTGTTATGAAAAAAAACAACAACAGTAAATCCTTTAATTCAGTAATTATTATAATTACTATTGGTTAATTTTAAAGCATGTAAAACACCATTTCAACATTTAAAATGGGTTAAGTAGTTATTAAGTATAGAAATTAAAAATAATTATATAGTCAGTGGCGAAAAAAGACAACGAATTATTCTCTATTCAGTTTAGTATGCCTTTTATTAGAAGGTATCAGTATACTAGTATATTAGTTATAATAGTGGTATATTTGAAAACTTTAATAAAACACTCACAAAAAAAAAACAAAAAAAAAAAACATACATTTTTGTACATACATGCTTCGAGTTTTTTTTCTTAAATAATCAATTAAAAATCTTATTGATTTAATAAATTAGTGATGAGAATATCAGCTCATTCCTTCCCCTTCTGGTGTCTTTACGCCTAATAAACTATTTCATTTAAAATAAAGTCATGAAAAAACTACGATAAAATTGATTTATAAGGGTCAGAAAAACCCTATAAATATTTGTTCAAATCTTCAAAAAAATGTACACGCTCAATCGACAATTTTTCCCACCCTGGCAAGTTGGAACCTTAATGGTAAAAATGTTGAGACCTTAAAAACAGATATATTTGAAGGTTAGAAGTGACAAATAAAAAAAAAAAGTCACCATTTTTAAAATGTTGTTAAATGTTAACCATGGCAATTACTTTCACATCAATTTTACAATTGAAGGGGTCGGGGCAAAATAGTGCTAAGCAACATTTTTAACAAAAATAAACTGTAGCTGAAGTCTGCTGTATATTGCGTAGGACTATATGTCTATGATGGAAATGCCACCTAAATATGACCATAGAGGCTCTATATAGTCATATTTAGGTGGCATTTCCATCATAGAAATATAGCCCTACTTAATATACAGCAGACTTCAGCTACAGTTTATTTTTGTTAAAAATGTTGCTTAGCACTATTTTGCCCCGACCCCTTCAATTCATGACCGGTAAATTATTCAAGCTCGAAAACGTTATCGTAAGCTGAGTTGGCTCTTGTTTAGTGAATTGTTGTTTAGTTAATTTCGGGAAGGTATGAGTATTTCAATGGCCCGATGGTTGGAACCAAAACCAAGAACGTGGAAAATATTATAATATTTATATTTTTAAATACTATAATATTTACATTTTTAAATACTATAATATTTACATTTTTAAATATTATATAAATGAAACAGCGTGCTACAAACAAATTAAAATATTAATAAATAACGTTAAATACCTTATTCAGTATTAATGAAGCAATGAGGCAGTAACTGACTGCAACTAACAGTTTTTATGTTCGTAAAATTAAAATACTTAAAAGTTATTTCAAATTAGAAACTTTGATAAAAATTATATTCGCCGATATTTAAAGCAAAAAATCGAATCAAAAATAAGGGGAATCAGATGTGGAAAGGGATACGTCAAGGCATGTTTAAGATTCCTATTAACTAGTGTCATTTCATTTGACCTTAATTGTGAGGAATAATGGTTCCTAACCAGTCTCCCATCACTTCTTCATATCAGCAATTTAACGGTTAAAAATAAAATACATTAACCAAGTTTATTTATTCTTAGAATATTCCAAAAATAACCCGCTAGCGACTCCGTTAGATTGGTCCTGTAAAAGGATTTTTTTCCATTCATGAAATAACAATAGAATTGGTATATAAATAATAAAATTTGAAAAAATATATGCTTAATCCCGCATGACAATATATTAATAATATTTTATGCTTTTAAATTCTTGTATTGGTGAACATTCGAAAGATCTCAAGAGGAAAATAAATCAAGATATTTCCGGAAATATAAGCTGGAAATTTTAAAACAATTGAAATGCTTCAAAATACTAATAGATATTATATTGTAGATATGATACATTTCAATTAGAAAAAATAATAAAATAAAATTATTAAAATCGTTATATAATAAAAAATAAATAAATATTAGGACTTTATTTTAAAAAAAATAAATAAAAATAAATACAAATAATTTTACGATTGAAGAGAGGAATTCGAAATACAGCCTTTTCCACTCTCAAAATTAATTATTTAATCTATTCAAAAATATAAATAATCAAATGTGATAATCCAGCAACGTTGTATTCAATTAAATGAGAGAAAAATTGAAAATAATATATCAAATCATCTACAGAATTGTTAAGAAATATCCAATATACATTGATAACTGAAATTATAAAGAAAAAAAGAAAAGAAAGATTTATGATTGATTTATTTAGCTATTTGATTTCTTTATTCATTTGTTTAACTGTATCTACTATTTGCTACTTCTCATTATAGGTCAGTGAGATAATTGTATAAGAAAATAAAGACATGCTCAAAACCGTTCAATTTAATTGATTTGTCAAAGAAACTTAAAAATTCTTATTTTAAAAGTATGAAAACATTCGTACAAGTAATTTAGATTCAAATAATATTATTTAAGGAAATGTATATTGACTATTCCTTAAATTACTAGAAATTTACTTGTTAATTTAATGTTAAAAGACAAAATCATTTTAAAAAAAAAATAGTCGGAAGATTTTATTTTTACTTCATAAATATTGGCAAAATAAAAAAAAAAAAAATATATTAATAAAATTAAATGATTCTACTGCAAGTTAATGTATTCATTAAATAAAATAAATTATGTCAAAATCGATCCAAGCCATCAGGTATAGCCATAAGTAAGGAAATAATTATAAAGATTACTAAATAATTATCCAAGCCATAAGTATAGGAAATAATTATAAAGAAAGTATAATAAGTAAATTCATATATGAAAGTATTTTGACAAAATAATAATTATTTGAGCGTGTTGTTACCAATCACTTGTTTCTAGGAAAATGATATAACAAGTAAATGGGTTTTGTAACCTTTAGTAATAAAATGAGAACGAGAGCAGACAAATAGATGCCACCGTATTGCACTGAGGCCAAAAACTATATTCGGCTTGAGGTAGAATACTTGGCCGGGCATTTTCGCAACTCTTTTATTTTCAGTCCGTCCTTGGCATATGAGAAAAATTCAGCAATAGATCCACTATCCTAAAATACTGGTCACTCAACACGGCACACTTGTCACACATCACATTGCTACAACGATGCTCATAAGGTTCGGCATCACAAGTAATGAAAGGGAGTTGTGAAGAAGGGGTAGGTTGAGGATGGTGAGTACGGAAGAAGAGGTTGGAGACTCGACTGTGGACTAGCTAGGTTAGCTAGTGGAGGGGCCTAGAGGGGGGGGGGGGGCTGACATTATCTCTAGAGTCACCTTTGGCTACACTTCCGGCACAGTTTTTGGCAAGAGCACTAGCTGGCACGGCACTCGCTCCCAGTTAGCTCCCCACTGGCATTTACAAATACTCTATTCTGCCAATCGCTTATCACTTATCATTTAGTACTATTCATCAGGGGCAAAACTCATATTTTTAAATATGAAAAAATCTATAGAGTTTATTATTAAAAAACCGAAAACTTGTTTTTGAATGTAGATATTTTCAATGAGAAAATGTAGTAGGGGAAAAACTACTTCTACTTCTGGAGAAGAGCAGACGGAAAATCTAGAAGCAGAAGGACACAGCATATTATCATAAACGCAAAATGGATGGTTTGGACACTCGAGAATGATGGAAGATATACAAATTCCAAAACTGACCCTAGACCTAAACCCTTTAGGAAGAAGAAGAAGAACCCGAGGAAGAATTTCCTAGATAAATCAAGCCCAGGAAGACATGGTAGGCTACGGTGTCACTGAGGAAATTTTAAAATAATAAGTGGTTGGAGAAACCCTCAACTTTACAATAAATACGATATTTTATAAATATTCGTAGGCCAGAAATCGGTGGGTTACATTCTCATTCATAAAGTTTAAGACTGCTAAGATGTGAATTGACACAAACGGTTGGGTCCACCCAACCCGGACCCCTAATGACAGAATTTTTAATTGGATTTTTAAATGAGTAATCCAGTTTAGCTAGCCCTTAATTTAGTGAATGTTATGTTCGGAAAAGACTTCATAACTTGTGCTGGGTTAACATATGCAAGCTAACAGGTACAGGTAATGTGATAGTCGCGTGTTTTCATTATTTTTTTTTTTTAAATTATCAATTTTTATATTAAAACATTAGTCGACGGTGTTTAGCTGAAATTGTCTCATTTCTCAAGTTAAAAAAATGAATCACATTGTTGATAATTGAAAATGAAATTGAGTAGAGGGAAATGGAAAATTCATAGGATAATTGATCACCAAAAGATTTAATTATGAGAATTAAGCAGCGGATCCCGGTGATTGTGATGATTCGATCGCGGGAATCCTCTGTATTAAATAAATTAATTACACAATTTGAGTACATTGTAAATGTAAATTTAGAGTAATATATATAGTTAAGAGAATTTCGAGCTTCAAAATTTCGATATTCAGACAAATTGGAGTTTTTCCAAATGACTCAATAGTGTTTGAGGAGGATATTGACAATTAACCTTAGAGGAAGAATTTTCACTAATTCAAAGTGAGGAAGTGAAATACTCAAGTATTTGAAAATATGACCTTGAGGCGAATGATTGGAAAATAAGAAGCGATGACCCGTGATGAAATTTGCCACTGATGAAAGGTAGCCTGTTTTATCAGCCTTATAGAAGGTCTAAAGTCGAACGGAAGAAAGAGAAGTGATAAGTAATAGACACTCAAATTATAAAATTGTTTAATATGAAAAAAGGTTCATGTGCATTAGTAATTTCGTTGTTTTTAAATCTTAGGTTGTAAAAAAGTGTCCACATCTCCAATTCCTGAACACCAGTCACAGCATCGTATGAAATGGAATAAAAAAATAATCTTCTCAAGGGTGTCCTCAGGATTTCGTCTGTTGGAAGGGGGGGGGGGGGGTTCAGGCAGGTAAAATTTTCGTCTGGAGAGGCCTGCTGGTAAAATTCTTAAGACCGGGGTGGGGGGATCGACCATATATTATGGCCCAATAAATTGAAATATGTTTTAATATAATATGGTACATGAATAAGAATTTATTTAATGTAGCTTTTGTTTCTCATATTTTCCAGGGGAGGCAGCTGCCCTTCCCTGCCCCCCCCTCGAACTTCTAGGTTTACAGCAGGACTCAAAGCTCAGCCACAGACTGTATATAAGAATATTAATTCTCAACATTGTATTATTACTGTATATATATAAAATACTCAATATTGGTAACCTTGTATCTCCTCTATGTTACAATAAATTGGTTCATACTATTCATGAATGCTTTACAATTTACCACTCGAAGATATGTGGGTTCAACAGTATCATTATTTTTTTTCACTACACTAAAATTATCTTTTTAAAATTAGAAGTGAGAGATAGTCAACTGTTCTTCAATTACGATAGGTTAAAAGATAGTCAGGATTTTCAGTTTACAATAATTTTATTGTGGTAAGCCAACGTTTCGATCCAACTTGTGGATCTTCATCAGGGCTACTGAGTCCAGTTGGATACTGATACTCAAGTGAGTATCCACCTGGACTCAGTAGCCCTGATGAAGATCCACAAGTTGGTTCGAAACGTTGGCTTACCACAATAAAATCATTGTAAACTGAAAATCCTGACTATCATTTAACCTATCTTTTTAAAAATAATAATTAAGACCATTATTGAAATACCTTCATGCTTTTAATATTTACATTATTTATTTCCCTTTTCTAATATAAGCTACCTTAAGATAATAAAAAGTTCTTCTAGAGCTATCAGATCATAAAAACTGAAAAATATGTCACTAATATAATTGTTCCAGACATCCTTTTGTGCTTGGTTAAATTTATTATCCTTGAAACCAATGGATTACAAAGTATGTTCAGTGGATTTTGAGCTTAAATTTGATTTTATTAATTAAATTTGAATCACGAAAATCAATAAATTAGATTTACATAACAATCAAACTGTAATGGTAAAGATAACTAAAGAAATGATAAGTAAAGTATAAAGAAGTAATAATTGTAAAGGAGTTTCATAATGAAAGCATAAATCTTACAAGTGATAACTGAAAATTAAAGGTAAACAATATAAATGAATAATAAGAACACATTATAGTTTCAATAACTTCTGAAAACCATTATTGTATGTGGTGTGCTGGCAGTTGTTTCTATCACCCAGAGATAGCGCTAGCAATAACTCAACTCAATAGTGAGCAGTCACGATTCATAAATATAAATACATTTTGCGATAAATATGTATGTAATTTATATATATGCATATAAATATAAACTTATTTTAGTTCTAAAAATTAATATACAACGTGATTTTTAGGTAAATAAATTAACTGCATTAAATTTTTTATATAAATAAATAAAATCATTCAAAAATAATAATCGAAATTTAAATGTTATGATAGATAATGTTTCATTTTCAAGATGTCACATTGAACCAATAAAAGACCGTGTTAGGTAATGTTTCCAATTAATAATTTTAATAAAGAATCTTATATGCAAAAAATATCTTTTTCGAAATATAGACTTCAACGTTCATAGCTATTATTGCAGCTCGTAATAAAAATAACACATTCCAATAATATTTGAAATAGTAAGGTTGTGCTAAATTCCTACATGAATAAAAAAAATTGAATATTTTCGTCATCAGTTATCAGTTTTTATTTATTTGCTTAACCATACAATGTAGCCAAAGTATTATTGCACAAAGAGTGTTGATATAGGTCAATAACTTTACAGACCATTTAAATATTTAACAATGTATACAATAACTTGAATACAAATTTTGTATTAATATAAAACATAATAATATTTCCACAATATGTTATAAATAAATGAATCGACCTGGTGATGGTCTTAAAGAATTAGAATATGAGGACAACATTTACGAGAAAATAAAAATCCTAGTAATTTAAAAAATTCCCAAAAACTAATATTGATAGTATATATAAATATATGAAGATTTTTCAATAGAAGGAAGGAGACTAATCATTTATATAGAAAAATAACGCATATAAGTATATACATATAACGCTAAAAGGTTGAATTATTAGTATATTTCCTTAACTGAAAAGGAAAGACTATAAATGTCCAAAATATTTTTTTATGAGAAATATTCCTAGTTAATATCTAAATATTTCACGGGTACTATTTGCCATAAATGTCCATAAATGAAATTTCTAATAGCATTCTAAACTTTTAAAAATAATCCAAGAAAAGTCTTTGAATTTATCTCCAATAAAATTAAAAGCAGCTAATTTTTTTATTCATATTAATGACGAAGTTTCATCCTCTACTATCCAAAGCCGCTACTTTAACATATGGGATAAATGCAGCAAAAAAGAATTATGTATAGCTATTTTAAAACTTTTTTATACTATTTCAAACCTTAGCTCCCCTTTTTTTTTAGAATAGATTTTGCAGCAATGGATACTGATACAATAAATCAGTTTACTCAAAAATAATTATTTTTTCCTCTGATTGATATTTTAAATTCACATTATTGTTTGTACCGAAATTTTTCATAAAAGTTTTTCTACATATATAAAATGTAAACACATAAAAGTTTTTATACATATACATCGAATTTACATATATTTATTGTATTATTTAAACAATTTTCTCTTCCAATAAAATTGTTTAAAAATTATAAATTAATTATTTAAAAATAATTTACAATAGTTAATTTTTATTATTGATTTCTCTTTTATATTGAATTTTTAATTTAATGTCTCAAAATATTATTTTTCATATTTTATATATATTTTCTGGCGTAGGGAAGTGGCGACCCCATCGCCCAGTCGTCAGACTGCAGTCAGCCACTGGCCCTCCAGGTTGGGGGACACATACACTGACACCCACACAGTACACTACCTGCAGCACTCTACATACACCCCCACACTACAGACTAAGGACACCTACAGTAAACACCCTAGGGTCAACTCCCCTAGGTAGCCGCTCCGGATGGGGAAGCGTGTCAGGGCACTTTAAGGAGGCAGCGCTCCACCTGACTCGGGGACAGTAGGTTGATAGCCTGCTCCCCTTAAATAAACCTTATCACAAGTAATGGAAAGAATAATAGAGCTGGACAGATTTTACGGAATCCGACTAGGCGTGGAAAACGGTTTATTCGTCTTGCTATTTGGAATGTTAGAGGCCTTCATGGGAAAGAGTGTGAGCTGGTGGAGGAAATTAGGAAGGCACGAGTGGATATACTTGGGATCACAGAAATTAGACGCCCGAGTAAAGAGAGGTTATGAAGTGGGAAGCGACCACTACCTCTTAATGGTAGATAAAGTATGGAGAGACAAAGCCAGGAAAAAAGCGAAACCACCGAGGCAGGAAATCATCAAATCCTACAGGCTGAGAGAAGAAGAGATGGCTAAGTACTACCAGGAGAAGATAGAACGAATGTCCAGAGAACCAGATCGCCCATGGGACAGCGATGACATAGAATGAAGCTGGTCAGCTTTCAAAAACACCATACTTGATGCTTCACGGCTCGTATGTGGGGTTAAGAGAATAGGGGGAAACTATAAGAGGACTGCTTGGTGGACTGAGGAAGTGAAGAAGGCAGTCCAAGAAAAGAAGGCAGCCTGGAAGAACTTCCTGTCTCAAAGAACACTTGCGACCCTGGAGGAGTACAAGATAAAAAGGAGGGATGCCAAACTAAAAGTAGTGGAGGCAAAAAGAAAAACATGGGAAGACTTCGGCAAGAAGCTAGAGGAGAACGCCAAGGAGAACAAGTGTTTTCTATAAACACTTTCACAAGTGTTCTATAAAGTTCTCAAGGGAACGAGGAAGGAGAGACAACCTACGTTAAAAGGAATCCGAGATAGGAACAGAAACATTCTCTGGAAAAGCGAGCTCATCATGGAACGGTGGAGGCAATACTTCAAAGAACTGCTGGAAGGAAGCGACTTGGATAACAAAACCCCTGACGAAGATGATGCCTCCTGGGAAGAAGATGATTACATCTGTGAGGGGGAACTGCAGGAGGCCATCGCTAAAGTGAAGCTTGGTAAGTCAGCAGGCTCAGATGAAGTGACACCAGAGATGATGAAGCATATGGGAATGAAAGGGCAAGAGATGTTTCTCTTCTAAACCTGATATGGATGCAAAAGAGGATCCCTAAAGACTGGGAGATTGCTGTAATTGTGCCGATCTATAAAAAGGGCGATAACCGGGACTGCGATAACCACCGGGGTATACCACTCTTGAGCATACCCAGCAAGATATACTCAGGAATCCTGGAAGCGAGGATCAGGAACATCGTCGATGACCAGATTGGGGAGGAGCAGTATGGTTTCAGGGCACAAAGGAGCACCCAAGACCTCATATTTACAATGCGGCATCTCATGGAGAAATGTATTGAGAAGGGCAAAGAGGCATCGGTATGTTTTGTTGACCTCCAGAAAGCATTTGACAGGGTTAAGAAGACCGATATTGATAGGGCCCTGGCGGAGAAGGATGTGGGGACTGGGTTGAGGCTAGCAGTGGGAAGTCTCTATAAGAAAAAGTTTTGTGAGAACAAGGAACCACTCCTCCAGAGAATTCGAGACATCGCTGGGAATACGCCAGGGGTGTAGCTTGAGCCCTCTTTTGTTCATACTGGTACTGGACCTGGCATTGAAGAAGGCAAAGGAAAAATTCAGAAATTTCTGCCTTGGCTACAGAAGAATGCAACCATCACTATACTCTCTGCTCGCATTTGCGGATGACATGGTGCTTATAGCCGCTAACGACATCGATCTGCAGATAAACCTTAACATTCTCAAGGAAGAGCTAACCGCAATCAACATGGTTATCAACCCTGATAAAACAAAGTGCATGAGGATTGGAAGGAAGCCGCACAGGGTTATGAGAGTGTTGAGGGTCAGCGGCGAGAGATTGGAGCAAGTTAGGAGTTTTAAATACTTAGGGGCTCATCTCAACGAAAGCGGCTACATCGAGGAAGAACTGGAGCAGCGAGTGGGAGCAGCAGGGA
This sequence comes from Aelia acuminata, assembly GCA_911387785.2. NCBI lineage: Eukaryota > Metazoa > Arthropoda > Insecta > Hemiptera > Pentatomidae > Aelia > Aelia acuminata. The sequence goes on along the minus strand of OU426980.1, from coordinate 54,619,275 downwards.
GAATGTTCCAGGCGGTTCAGAACGGTTTCCTCAACAGAAGAGAGGTCTCCAAGAAGACAAAGATCTCAGTCTACAAATCAACATTCCTCCCCATACTTTCATAATCCTCAGAATCCTGGACCCTCATCAAAGGAGGGTCAAATCAAACAGGAGCCATATCCAGGCTATGGAAATGAGGTACCTGCGCAAAGTGGAAAATAAAACAAGGAGGGACAAGATCAGAAACTCTACCATCCGAGCCAATCTTGATGTCAAACCAGCCGAAGCAATCCTGGAGGAACACATATTAAGATGGTTTGGACACCTCCTCAGGATGGATGAAGATAGGATTGCTAGGAGGACCTACGAGACTACGGTGGAGTGAAGAAGGGCCAGAGGAAGACCCAGGATAACTTGGGAACAGGGGGTCAGAGAGGCATTCCAGAAGCGGGGACTGTACTGGAGCAGGAGAAGAGAGATGGTGCAGGAGAGCTCAACCTGGTTCAGACTCTACAGGGAACAACCTCAACACTGCTAGAAGCGGTACAAGAGGATCTGAATATGATGATGATGATGATTATATACATTTTGCATGCGTCTTTAATGTAGGTCTTCAATGGACATTGATTTCGCTTTCATTTGGTTCAATAGCGTGACTAAGGGGAATATTCCCCATGGCCAAGATCCATTATACTGAATAAATAACTTATTATTTATCAAAAGATTTTTAGTCTATTCTTGTTTCAAAATAAAATTGATGTAGTTTAATTTTTATGATGATGTAGTTTGATTTGACGTAGTTAAGCAAATTTTAAATTAAAAAAATTAAACTATATTATATATATATATATATATATATATATATATATATATATATATATATATATATATATATATATATATTATACTTATTATATATATTATGAATTCATATTAAATATTTTATTTTTTAAGAGAAAAGGTAGGTCTAGGCTTGGAAGCGAGCTCGGTGGAGCAGTAAATAATCTCCACTATACTACCACGCATGTTACGCGGGAGACCGTGGTTCGACTCGATATGTATATACATATATATGCGTACTTATGAAATCTAATAATTATATAAAAGATAGTAAAAATGTATATGAAAATTTGAATGAGTAGCTGGTTAACATGATAAAATAAATTTTATATATATTTTTAATATCTTTTATATTATTATTAGTTTTCATAAGTAACCATGTCATGTGACATACCATCAGCGGGATTTTTTTTACTTCTTATTGTTACTATCTGTAATTAATCTCATCTTCTAGCTATGAAACTTCAAATGTTGCTCATATGTTTCTCTTCATTGTAGCCCTAATGAAGATCCACGTGTTTGGATCGAAACGTAGGCTCTCCAAATAAAAACCTTTTGACTGAATATCCTGATAATTTATCATCCTATCTTAAAGAAAACAGTTGACCATTACACATCTCTAAAGAACAACTAGAAGTACCAATGCTCGGATCTCTGATTATTTATATCCTAATACATAAGCTCCATAAGAGGGCAAATGGATCAAATCTAAATTGTAAGTAATAAAAAATAATTTTCATTATTATTGTTATTGCCTCAATTCCTTGTCAGCTTATAATAAGAGACGATTACGAGTATTTAAAATAGACAAATTGTGAAAGCTACACAAAAATTTCAGGCTGTATCATTATTTCAATTCCAATATTTCGCTTCCTTATACTGTCATTATTTTAGTTTTAAAAAAAAAGAGAGAGAGAGAGAGAGAGAAGTAATGGCTTGGAAAACGATAACCAACTGTAAGATAACATCCAGTTACACGAAACAGCACTAAACCTTCTCCAAGTATAATTTATAAAGTTTTCATTTTTTGTTAATTTTAGAGATGCTGGATTAATAATTTAAAGAATAAATTTTATCCAGTTACACTTTATAAAATTTTGATTCGGAAAAAAAAGGATTATAATAGAATACATTACAAATACTAGAACAGGGAGGATGAGAACCCCAAAAATATAGCGATGAGTAGGGGACGGAGCTTGTAATGTTGGCACCCAGGTGGGACGTGGTCCAGTTTTACCTTCAGGCAAGGTGCACATTGGGACGCAGAGCAGAGCAGAGCAGTTTTTGTAATACGTAGGAAGCTGCGCTGCACTGCTCTGCTCTTTCTAATACTACCAAAAAAACTGCTCTGCATCGGCTGTTTCCCAATGTGCGCCTTACCCTACGCAAGTGATGACTAGGGCGCACACCCCGCCACTCCCCCCTCTACGGTACTTACTGAGTACTTATTCACGAATAAGAAAAGTACAGTGCTTAATTTTTTTGCCAAATCTTGGCTATTTTCGGCAAGTTTGAGACACAAGTTTAAATGTAACATAGAAGAGAAGCACGGGGCAATAAAATTGGATTGTCTTAGGACTTGATGAAATGGTGACCGCTTTGACCGCTGCAGCCTTTGGCTCATTTCTTCAACAACTCTGCCAAAAGTTCTTTTCTTGGACCGTCCTTCTCATACTGCCCGGGTACAAGGTTAGATAGCCATTGCATTTAGAACTAGCACAAAATAGGTTTTCAATGGTGACATTTGTATACTCGGATTGTTTCTTTTCAATATGTGTCGCTTGATTCTAAATAAAAAGAAACTTCATAGAAGCAGTGGTGATATTTTATGCTTTATGTAAACGGCGATTTCGATATATGTCGTAAAAGGGAAAAGAACATAAAGCCATACGCGATGAGATACATTTATTCCACCTCACTTAAAAGATCATTTTCCGCGAGAGATTATTAAATTTTCTTGTCTTAGGCCTTGGAGGATTTAATAGGAGAGGAAGCAACGAGTTTGGATGGCTGAGAAGTTAATAATTACTGTTATTAAAAAAAAAAGAAAAAAGAGATAATGAATTAGTGACATTAAGGTATTTATAGATGATTTTATTTGAGACAAAATAAGAAGCAGTATTTCACGAAGGGTTGAGGATTATAAAGGATTGGATACAAGAGGAAGTTTATGGTTTGGTGAAGTCCTAATGCCCGCTCAATTCCAAATGTATCTTTCTGAGGCTATTGTTATGTAAATGAGTCTTTCATAATTGATTGAAAGCTTTGAGCCATTGTCTAGTTAGGACTGAAGTAGCAAGTGACATTTAGCAGTTTCCAGGAATGTCTTTGTGTGAGGATTCCGAGTAAGACTTTTGTCAAGAGTCCTATTTAGTGAGGCTGTGTTGAGCAGTGAGCTGGAATATGAGGAGTATTATCAAAGGATGATGTAACAGGTTTACGACATAGAATGTGATATGAAGGGATTTCTTGCAATTCATTTTAATTCTCCAATTTTGACAGCTTTATTCAAGGTTTATAGAATGTGATATGTGGTTGGAGAGTTTGGGATGCAATGAAGGGTTGGGATGTCAGCTATATAAACTTTACTATTTAATAGTACAGCAGTTTTTAGTCCTATTTCCCATTCCAATTCCCTACAGACCTATTTTCAGCCATTCCCAAAATAGCTAATAATTCCAAGTGCCCCTATGTACTATAGTTCATAGCGTTTTTCGTTATAGAAATATTATCGATTACAATCACCTCCCAGAAAAGAATAAAAATAAAAACTTTCAATGAAAAAAGGATAAGTTGCAAATGACTGTTAAATTTATTTTCGAGTTGATCACACACTCGACAACATATACAAGCATACAAGCACATACATATTATGATTGGACATTAATGCTGTGGAGATATGGACTAACCTCTTGTTGTGATCGCTGTGGGTTGTGAGTGCCGACTTGGCGCTGAGATACCACCAGCTGTGTTCACTGCAATACAAAACAGAGAACACAGCGTGGTACCCTGCGCCTAATCGGATCCATCATAAATCTCTTCTATCTTCGCAAGTCCTTTGGAAATTTTCACAATTTGATGTTCTGTTAATTTCTTCAAATCCGCTAGATTTAATCCAATGAATCTTAAGTTAATTGGAACTTTGACTAAAATTGTCAGATGATGGATAATTTTTCTGTGGAAGGTTATTAGAAGCTGAAAATTAGAATAAATCAGAATTATGTAATGTAAGGCCTATATGAATAATAAAAATGGTTTTATCATTATATGAAGGAATCTAGTAGTCCAGTCAAAATAAAGCTTGTCGATACTAATATTAAATCAGATGTTTTTTTTTTTATTATATTATATATATATATATATGTGTGACGCTTCTCCAGATCTTAAAAAATGTCCAATTTGTGATATTCAGTGGCTAAAATACTATAAATTTTGATTTAATGAAAATAAATGAATAATATGTTTTTATTCAGGAACATGGGATCTCCTTTATTAGCGGAAATAAAAAATAAATTACGTTGCAAAATAATTTATCTCTGGGTATTTCGAATTATTATTTATCTGGGCATTTTCTTCACTTTATTTTGAATGAAATGGTTTAAAAGGTAAAGGGCATTGTCAAGGAGGAAGAAATTAATTAATAATGTTATCTATTCAGCACTACGCCTTTCTCAGGCGTTTCTAATGTTAACAAGACTTATAATTAATAATAACTTGTATAAAATTATTTTTTCCTAATAAGGAGAAAAACAATTGAAAACATTATATTAAACATGTACTATTTTTTCGGGATTTACATGGATGAATTTGATGACCAAAGGTATAATTTATGTTTATTTTTGAATTTATTTAACCTCGCTTTATGGTACTTAGCTAATCAGACGATGTGAATCCTAAATTTTGCATATATGGGTAAATTAGGGAAAGGGTCTTTAATGAGTAAATTACTCAATACACCACTACTTTAGGATTATGTCTACATCGAATCCTAAAAAAAACATACGTAAAATTTAAAAACTGGGCTTCAAATCTTTACTGATGGTTCGCATTTGATCTATCAAATTTTATCATGGCATTTTAATACCAAACAACCTCTACCACCTTAAAAAAAGGAAAAAAAAAAAAAAGAACAAGTATATTGCCGGTTAAATTGTTTATGTTACCTTTTTTTAGATATTATATATAATGACATAAATAACATTGGCAAAAATATTACGGAATATTATTAAAATTTTTTGCAGGAATATGTTTCTAATATATATCCGGTGCAATAAAGTGAAAAATAATGCCTCATATAAATAAATTAATTTTAAGATGAGCATAAAATTTATCTACTACAATTCCGAATTTTAGATTTCTTTTTTAACTATGTTTTATCCCCTTATGGCTAAAGATTTACCTAATAAACTATTTTATTTAATATAAATAACAAAAAAGTTTTCAATTTCAAATATATATATATATATATATATATATATATATATATATTATACAAATATTATATATATTTATATTATTATACAAATATTTAATCAAAGTTTTACAAGTATAACAAATTTCTGATAAAAATTTATTTGAAATGCCCAGATAGATTCCATGTTTATTTTTTAAATCTCATTAAAATATTTATTAAATAAAAGTATTTCTCGTGCTTTTTGATAATGTCGTCGTAAATTGATTTTTTTTTTTTAAATCATGTCAATAAAAAACTACAGGAAAACATGTATAGATAGTAACATGTGTTGTTTAGCGTTGGAATGAGTTCATCCTAATCATCTATATGTGAGTAATCGTTAATAATATATATGTTACTCACTTAATCCTTTCAGACGAAAATTTAAAATTATGAAAAATGTTAATATAACAACAGTAGCAAGAAATCAAACGGTGCAGTAAAATTAAAATAATATAAAGTGAAACACAACACATAGGATTTGAAAGAGTTCTGGACTTGTCAGAACAGTTGAAACAAACTGTTCTAGTACATGCTTGTGACGGTTCCAACAACAAGTCTAGAACTCTTTTAAATCATATGTTTTGTGGGTTTATTTATTTATTTATTTTTTACGTTACAATATGTTCTGATGAGATTAAGTAAAAAATTGTTCGTTTCATTTAAAGATCGCAGTTTGATCACATGAATTTTTAAACACTTGCCATTACTTAAAACGATTCTTTATAAAATAAAGGCGAAGAATTTTTTTTTTATAGTTCTAAATTTATTCCATTCTGAAAGTAACAACCAATCTTTGTTGGTAGCTATAGGCATTTTGAAATATCAAAATAATATTGTTTTCGATTTTTTTTTGCTCTAGCTCTAATCTAGCTTGCTTCACTAGACAGAGTTCTATTGGCGATTTGAACGCAAATCGACTGCAAAATAGATAATAGATAAATATAATAAAATTATTGTATAAATATAAGTCAAATTTAGAATCTAACTCCTCGAATTCTGGTCAAGTATAAGAAGTAAAATTTATGACCTCAAAATTGGCGATCGACTAGATTTTGCAGTACAAATTTAACAGTCGTAAGAGAAAACCAAATTAGATTGCTCACCTGTTAAACTCCACCCTTCCACAATTAGGAGTAGCATACCGTTCAAGTCCAAACGATAATATAGCATTTGTACAAATATACATGTTATTGTGGAGCTGAGGAATTAAATTTATTCTACTATTGGAAACTATTTTCCGTCAACAGAGATTTGTGGATTTTTCGTCAATACCTATATTTAAGGTATCCTTTGTGATAACACAAAGGATTGTGTTGACGTATTGTTTCTTCTTTGTGCAGATGATAAGGTTATCTCTGCCCATGTTTATTATTGCGACAGTAAAACTTAAAAATTCGTATTTTAATTTTTCAATATTTTCTGTTCTAATAAAAAAATATTTAAAAATTCAAATAAGAATTTTTAAGTTATCATAACAAGAAAATTAATTGATTTAATATTTAAAGAAATTTGAAAATGGTCAAGTGACCTCACTAAATGGTCAAATTATGTCCACTCCCCGATATAATTTGCAAAAAGTGCGAGATTGGTGGAAAAGAGATCAGTGTAAAGAAAGGATTGACTGGACCTGGATATCTACCTGATGGCAAGAGCGCCGCACTAGTAATACGGAAATTCGGGTACAAATCCCGGTTAAGGATAATTTTTTTTCTTCATATAAAAAATATTTAAAAATTAAAACAAAATATTAATACTATAGGATTCACAGTAGATAGATGGAAACAGAACATTAATCTGGGACTAAGTTCCTTATGAATAAGGATTATGGACATTTATAAAAGAATAAATATCTGGCCATCGTACTTCAAATCCTAGTAAAGTTCAAGTACTCCAAGTACTAGAGTACTTGAACAGGGATCCAGTTGAAATAGTCGGTAGTTATTTAGGTGATCAATTTTTCTCTTTTGTTTTTAATTGCAATAAAAAAGGCTATATCCAAATTCAATCCGACCATTTGATCTATAATTGATTGATATTTGATCAAAAGCCTCGACTAATTTACATATGGCAAAGGGAAAATGAAAAGAAAATCAACAATCGATACTTTCTTGCTGTACTCTGCCCAGATATGGAGCCTCCGTTGTATAAAAATCTTATTAAACAAGAAAATATGTGAATTTCTATAGAAAACATTTTCACTTTGTAAGAGGTTTAACCGAATTTAATTTTTTATTATTTCTACAAACGGACGTTATAACGTCCTCAAGTCGACTCCTCAATTGGTTTATTAAATATTTTTACACTGAAACAAGTTTTCTTACAAATTTCTAAGAAGAAAATTATCAACCTCTATTCTTTCACTAAGTAAATACAATTGGTATTCTGGTAAATGAAATCGGTATGAAACGAGATCGGTAGCAAACTGAATAGCCAATAATAGAACCACAATAATGTCACAAATATAAATTTAAATGCCACTAAATAAAGACATGGGACAATTTCAGGTTTCATTTTATAGTGACACAATCCTATCTTTTTGTTAACGATTTAAATTTCGGGATAGTTCTTGTTCCAAATCTCAGTAAGAGAAAAATTATTAACAATAATCCACACAAAAAAGAGCAAAATGTGTAATAGAAAGAATAATGAAATACTCTATCACATATTATTTCAATGCCCATTACATAGTAATTTGAAGGAAAGAATTTACGAAGCGATGGAAAATGTTAATGAATATTGAACATTAAAACCAAAAATGGAGATAATAAAATGAGAATGTAGCATTTTTCAGTAGACAATAAAGTAAATTATAGAGAACTGGAAAATAAACTTAGAATAAAAATTATCCTTATCATAATGTATGTTAATATCTTTTATGTTTTCTGCTCTTTAGTTATATATATTTAGTTTATTATTATTTTATAAAGATAATAATAATACAATAATATGTATAAAGGCAGTTCCAGGTAAGTAAAAATAAAAAAAAATATTAGCAAATCTACGTCAAATCTCCGATCAAAAAGTATAGATGTATGTATATATAAATAAATAAATAAATAAATAAATAAATAAATAAATATATATATATATATATATATATATATATATATATATATATATATATTGGTAAAATTGTCATGGTTATGATAAAAATATAGTCCCGAAACGTAGCTATGGAGTCCCTTTTAGAGTCACTAATATAGTTGTTACTTTATTGACTAAGCCTCAGCAACAACACCATTAAAACTTTTTATATCAACAATCAAGAAAAAAAATCTGTATATATATACTTTGATAAACGAAGGAAATTTTAATTTTGTCCCAATATTTGAATGGGATTTGTGAGATGAATAAATGTAATAATAATTACATATTTTGATAATTTAAATATGTACAATAAAATAAAAATAATAATGTTTTCTTCTTAGTAATAGGAGGGAGGAGGGTATTTCAAATTTAAAATAAATCCTAAAATATTTAGTATTATCTGAAAGTACATCATAATAAAGGACCCTTATATCAAAGGTTATCATTATCTTAATAATAATACATAATAGTAGTTGATCTATTGAAAGTTTCTACAAGTAAACGCAATATATATTATTAATTGTTTTTCGACAAGAGATAAAACTGATTTTTTTTTTCTGTGGTTTAGTATGTTTATGGCTATTTAATTAAAAATATGACTAATTACAACATATACTGACTGATAAGAATGGAATCGGTTACGAAACAATAAATAATAACTAAATCGATTGCATTTTATTAGCAATGAGTATTATATTGTTTAGCTATTCAATTAAAAACGGATCATTAAAAAAACATCAAATTAATGGTTTTACGTAAATTTATATTTGCCTTTAATTAAGAAAAGCGATTGAAAACCAACGACCATACTCAGCGCTTTTTCAGGCAGGGATTTTCACGCTGCTTAAAAAATTCCCTGACCTCATCCCGTATTAATTAATAGCAGAATTACTCGTTTATTTTCCCCAAGGTGACTTGATACTGTGTTCAATAAATAAAAAAATATGGAACAATATTGTAATAGCAATATCGTCTCAAATCCTTCGAAGTAGTGTTAGAGTATGATTGGTAAAATAAACGTTTTAAAGGTGATAACATATAGGGGCGGAGTTTGCAAGAAATTCGGGGGGTGGGGGGGGGGGGTCGTGACGCCGCTGTCTCATAATCACGTGGTTGACAGCTCCATTTATGTATGAGATTATTACCTTGTATTTAGATGGACAGTGATCTTAACAATCAAAAGTGTTATGTTGCGGGCATAGTAACTACCTAATTGCATTATTCGTTTAAAATATAACAAAATTAAAGGGCAAAATATTCCAATACATTATACTTAACAACTTAAAACTTTGACTCTAACTGGTAGGCTACGTTTACGATTATGGACCCAAGGGATTATTAGTACGTTTACGATCGTGTTTAATTTGTTAGGCAAACTTATTATTATTATTTTTATCATCTGTATTGTTATTTTTATTAAACTCCCACCTTTTTATTTGTATTTTTGCCTCGTCATTGACCGAAATGAAGAAAATCTCAGTCATTAAAAAGTTAAAAGCCGTATTAATTTTTTTCTAAAATTGCTGTTGCCACACTTTGTGTTTTAGTATAATACAGAGCCTCCATAACTAATTTTTTATCGGCCCCGCTTTGATCTAGCCTGGCGATGCGTCCCGCCCATCTCAGCCTCTTCACATTGATCCATCTTGCGACGGCTGTGTCCTTGAAAAGTGCATGGAGCTCTCCATTTTTTTCTTCTTCTCCAGACATTACCTTCCTTCATCGGACCCAAAAACTTCACTGATCATCATTTCAAAGGTCAGCAGCCCATCTTCTTCTTTCTTACATGTGGCCATGTCTCACTTGGGTCTCGTCGCTCATGAAGCAATTTAAAAATGATAGGCCAAAACAGCACATTTTCTCTTGCTATTACGCGATGCACATTGGACAAAATTCTATAACTCTTGATTAATTTACAATAAACAAATAATTCCTTTTTTCACATTTGAGTATGAGGATTATTATCAATGATAATAAAACCAATATATATAAGACCTCTCAATAAAATAATAAAATGATAAAGAAAGCCTAATATTAAAAAAAAAATTAAGAAATGAGATAAATATATATATATATATATATATATATATATATATATATATATATATATATATTTATATCAGGCTTGATTTATCATCTGATTACAGCAGAAATATTTTATTGAATATTACTGCGCTTAGTTTTAGACCATGGTAAACATTAAATAGGTATATAATTTGAAAAAAGAAAAAAAAAAAAAGTATAATAAACATTTTTATTAGCAATAGTTTTTCCGAATTTTTTATCCAGTGGTAGATGGTGTATGGTACTAAAAAATAATATTGAAATTTGATAGATCAAATACGATCGATCGGTGTTATATAGATCTGAAGTTTCGCCTTAGCGAAAAGCCCTACATTTAAACACTAACTGTTTTTTCAAGCCTTAATTTAATACAAATCCTATAATATTCTTCTATTTTTATCATTAGTCATTTAATTTTTTCTTTCAAATTCCAAGAAATAGTATATTTTTAATTTAATATATTTGTAAATTTTCCCTTTAGTTAATAATTATTTGAATCTTGCAATCATTGCAAATGCCTGAAAAAGGCTTGAATATACCCAGAAAGCTCAACAGATAAGGATATTAATGAGTTTTGTCTCTTAAGACGGCCCTGTACCAATTAAATTATTTTATTTAAAATTAATAGAAAGATAAAAATTAATTTTAGTCCAGGGAGGTCCTATGTATATATTTTTTAATTCTCACTAATACAGAACACTCCACTTCATATTATTATAAATAAAAAAAAAGAATTATTCGTCATTTAATCAAGAGTTACAGAATTATTACCACAGGATCGCAATTTTTTTTCCACTGTGCGACGTTTAACATGTTGAGACACACCGTTATCTATACTAACTCTTGAGTCCGTGTTGGCGGTGCATGGAGCTACATGTTGCATTTATTTAGGTTTTGTTTGATTTACAGTAAACCATAACGTTGCCTTATCTAGTTAAAATATGACTTCATTAGTGCTGTTATATGACATGAAATTATGTCGACATCGACGGTGTATCCGAACGGTTACAATCAACCCGAAAATCGAATAAACAAAAAAAAAAAAAAATGTTTACAAAGTAAGCACTTCACTGGATATAAGATCAAAATATTTTAAAACAATATTTTTAGCAATTTATTATTTTTTTCATTATAAACAAAGGTTGATAAATTGGTACTTTTTAAAAACCTATGAGTTTCAACTTCCATTCTGCAACAGTATGTTTATGTTTGCTGCATTTCAGTTTTAAAAAAAAATAGTTCTGCGGTAGCTTCACTTTGCGTGAACAAAATAGCGAAGGATTTGTTAGTCCGCGGGAGACCTTGAGAATGCCCCCCACACTTAGCTTTTTGTCACGCATGCCTTAGGCTCATCTTCTGAGATAGCAAAGTCTCCAGCCGTCGAATAGATAGAGGCCTATTTTTCTTGCACCATGGTCATGACAGGAATTTAATAAAATATATCTATACCTAAAAGAAAGGTATCAGAGACTTATTTTTAAAAATAGTAAGGTCATAAATAACGAAAGGAAATGTTTTGGGAAGCTCTAATGGAAGCCATAGATGTTTAATAGCAACATTTAAATATTTACATATAGTTTATCACAAAATTACAAACCTTAGCAATAAGTACCAATTTATTGACATTTGTCATTAATTCTGGAAAAATTAATACTAAAACTATAAAAAAAAATTAAAAATTAAACTGTTAAACATAAAACAATGAAACTCATATTTCTCCGGGATTGTTTGTTAAAATAACCTCCAATCTGTTGTTGTTTTATTGGTTCACCGAAGAATATGTTTTATTTGACCGAAGAAGACGACTGTCTTCATAGAGTCCGTCAAATAAGCTGACTTAAATAAATAAGGTCATTTGTTCATTGTCAGCCTACGTTTCGACCGGCATCGTAGGTCATCTTCAGGGCTAACGGAAAAAGAAAGAAGAGGCTAAACTGCCTCAACTCTACTGTAAAATGGTACAAGAATGTGTCAATTTTTAAAGGATTTAATAATACCTTTTACTAATATTCCAACTGTACCGAGGAGGAACAGATAATGAACGACGGTAAATCGAAGTTTTACTGTAACGAAAACAGTCACGTTATCCAACAATAAATCGAAAAGAACACAAGGCCCATTGTTACGCTCGAAAGTTCTCAACTTTGGTTGTTATAATTACTGCATTAAAAAAAAAAATTGAAACCATTAGTGGGCGAATTACATTCCTATGTCCATACATAACAAATTTAGACCTACCGAATTCCTAAGTTGGTGTGGTGATGAAACCTGGTGAGACTTTATTTCCTTTTCGATATTCGCAAAAATTGATCCTTGACTATAGGTTTATTAACTTATTCTTTTCACTTTTTGTGTTTTCACTTATGTGAGGAAGTGGTTATGTATTCAGTTTTTTTTTTTTTTTTTTTTTTTTTTTTTTTTTTTTTTTTTTTTTTTTTTTTTTTTTTTTTTTTTTTTTTTTTTTTTTTTAAATAAGAAGGATCTCTACCATATTTTCCTTTAATCACTTTATTTACTCAACGTTTCGGGCTTCTGGCCCATCTTCCAGCTATTACATCATGAACAAGATACAAACATAAAGAAACTAATATAGACATTATAATAATAAGTAAATAAATTTGGGGGAAAGATGGATGAAGGAGCTAGAATGAGCTATGGCACAAAGTCCAAATAGAAACAACAGAAAAGTGTGACAATGGAAATAGTTCCACCATCACAGAGGAATATTAAATTTTAATTATTAATAAGGCGATGACGTATTTATTTTACATATTTTTGTGACAAACAGATGGTTGTGAATTCTTAAAAATGTACTATAAGTAAATATGTTATATAAGGTAAAAAAAATTAAAAACTTACTGTTATAATATCTTTACTTCTTTCTAATATCTACTAATTCAAGTAATGTATACAGATATCCCTGGAAGATAGGCCAGAAGCCGAAACGTTGGGTAAATAAAGTAATTAAAGAAAATATGGAAAAGATCCTTCTTATATATATATATATATAAACCTTATTCTTGTATCACTTTTACGTTAGGGTTTAAAGGAAGTAAATGGTCTCTATTGATTTAAACCTTACTGTTGGACACTTCTTTCTGGTTTGTTTGTTTGCTTAACGTCCATTTTTATGCTACTAAGGCTAATCGGACGATGCTACAGCGGGAGTCCTAAATTTTGCCTATCCAGGTATAATTAGGATAGAGATCTTTAACGAGTACCTGACATCGTACAGGCTCGGGACCTCCATTTTACGTCCTATCCGAGGGACGGCATAGCTAAGGATTTTTTACTCCCATTAAAAAATCCTAGGGCCACCGCTGGAATCGAACCCGCGACCTTTAGTATTGTAGGTTGCCATGCTAACCACAACACCTCAGGTGACCCACACTTCTTTCTGATTCTGTTAGCCTTGACGACAACTGCACGATTATCTTCTGCTTAAATTATCCATTCTGATACGTTTTAGCCTTAATTGCTACTTCTTTTCACGCAAAAATGGCGAATATTGCCGCAGTCTAACAATTTTGACTAATAAGAATATTTCTTATGTATTATTACATTAGGATTTCAGATTTTGGTACTTTACTATAATGCAGTAAGAAGAGTCACTATATACCTTCAATTTTTTATGAGTAGACAATATTTTATAATGTTCATTGCATAGATAATGTGCATATAAGTCGGAAAAGTTGAAACATTGAAAAATTGTTTATGTTTCTCCATTAAAAAATAAAATTTGGGAAAATAAATGGTATAAAAAAAAAAAATGTAGTGGCAAAAATTCAAATTCTTTGTATTGGAATTATAATAGAATTTAATGAAATTTCGGTTATGGAGGAGAGCAGTTTGTACATTATAAAAATACAAAGTGTGCTTGTCCAAAAAAGATGATTTCAAGCCTTTGTACCATGTTGCCCCCTCGCATGATAAAATCGTAAATTGAACAAAAAAAAAAACACTCCCAACTTTTAAATTGATATATTATCTTTTTATATCAAAAATTAGTTTCTTATAGAAAGAATTTTTATTGTTATAATGATGTTAGGAAACTATTAAACAAAATCACGGTTCGTAAAATACAAAACTGCAATCCAAACCATATCAATTGTGAACTTTAGTTCATTCCAATATTTAAAAATGTCAAAATATCAGAACTGAAAGGAAATGGTCTTGCTTGGTTCGAAATAGTATTGCCTTATTTAATTTAACTTATTTTTATAAATATTTCCTATAAATATCAACATTAGCCGCTCATAAAAGGAAAAGAAAAAAAAAAGACCAGTGAGAATACTTACTTAACAGTTGTTGGCTCATTTGCAGTGGTTCAGACCTGTCAAAATGATGGTACGTCGTCTCTGCAAATAAAATAAAATTCATTAACAGTATGATATTATCAGGTAATATAGAATCGATAATAATAGACCAGGCTTACATATTTTCTATTGCGGAAAACGAGTTTATTTTTATATGTGAATGAAATATTCAACAAATATATTACGAAGAAATCTCTGAACATCACAAAATAATTTAGTGTTGTGAACAAGACGACTGATGAAATGTAGCAACTAACTTAAAACGTTCACGCCGGCGTGTACCACCGGTGGCTCACACTAGAATGCCGTCCGTTTCTGCCAAATAATTAGATCTTTAACAGTTTGACCGCCGAACAATAATAACTGAGAGTCACGCTCTCGTTTCGACACAATTTTAATATTTAATTCTCTGATAAGAAAACAGTTACTCGATTTCAGGTGAAATGGCAGCTAAAGTGTTAAGAAAGTAGAAATAATTTCTATATAGCTGAAAATGATAATGAAAATTTAACCTAAATTCATTTATTTTTATATTCATTTGTATTTATTTATATTTATATTCATATACTTATAAACGTATAAACATTTATTTTTTAATAACAATTATAATTAATACCGTAGTATAAACTAACTAGTAGGATAGTATTTTTTATTGTTTATTTTATAATTGTTAGATTGCCAATACTGCATAATGCCAGGGAATAGCTCCCGTCCTATAGAGCGAAAAACATAAACAAAGTCCCGGCGTGAACGTTTTAATATTCAGAAATCGATTGAAACACTCCATCATAAGTTCTGAAGTGAACAAAGTTCTAAAGTATATAGCACCTAAAATATATAGTGGCATGTCAAAAAGCCTAATTCACACAAATAATTTAGTAATAAATGGAGCCTAACAATATTAATTTTTACATTTAGAAACAATTTATCAGTAATGGAAATAATAATGCTCGGAAACACAGATACGAGTGAGAAATTGGGTGTCAATGAAAAACCAACAGAGAACTGTTATCTTCGGATGATGAATGTAAAACGAATCACTAGCAAAACCATAATGATTATTCATTACCCCGAAATTCCCTGTGAACAGTGTCCTCTGATATTTCAGTTTCTGCCATACAGTGCCCACTCATGATTCAGATTTTGAATGTAAGGACTAAAACTCCGAATTATCCAGAAGGCTGCGTTATTTTAAAAAATAAGAGTGCACATATTAGTTGAGGCAAAGTTCAAAGAGGAGATTTTTTGATGGACTTCAAATTATTTTACAAACTATAGGGCAAATTAATTGACATTGAAAAAACAGCGTGAGAAGGGTTTAAAAATATTTATTTTTTATTTTTCTAATAATTTTTCTTTGGAAATTTTTGGATATGTCAGTGGATATCATCAAATGGCTTCTTGTGGAATAGAACAAGAAGCCAGTGGATGAAATGATTTTTGGACATACCATGTAGGGAAAGGAAGACGTAACATTTTATTCAAGGTTCAATTTATAAATTTTAAGGTTCTTGATGATGGACAGAGGGTCCGAAACGTCACACATAAGATAATAAAAATATTATAATAGAAATATAGTTGAATCTTAATCACCAGAAATAAAAAAAATAAAAATATTTTATTTGATTGAACTTGGGAAAAATAAAACTCGAAATACCTAGAAGTGGGAGAGTACTATTCTCAATTTATAATGGAGGTAGACGGTTGATTGTAGAAGTTAATGTGATGGAAATGGTTGGGGGTGCTGTCAAATAAAACAACACTATATGTACATATATATAAAGTGTTGTTTTATTTGACTGCACCCCCAATAATTCCATCACATATGGTTTTCAATAAAGAGTATTCAGTAGCAGCATTAGATTAAAATAGAAAACAATAAATTACATTGATCAGAAACGAAAACAAGAAAGAAGAGCAAAGATAAAACAACATAGTGAAAAAAATGGTTAGAAATATCCCATTTAATAATATAATCAGTTCACATATTAATGATATAAAAAAAGCAAGTTTCATTTTACTTCATTTTATTTCCTGGTGACGGAGCGAAGCATTTTCCTGGAAGTTTCTAGTTTATGATTTCTTTTTCCAGGAATGCAGTATCATTTGGAGAGGAAATTTGAGTCGTGCATTGGTCGCGTCATATTTCATATTCATGGAAGTCATATTTTGGAGTATGCTCAATCTTTACAGGCATAACATATTAAATTATGTTACAGAAGACACTACTTTCTTCTGTAACTTCTTAACCTAACTTAAATAACTTCTTCAGAACCTACTCCTTTCTTCCATTTTTTAATTTATTTTTATTTTATTTTATCCAATAGAAATTATGTTTACATGAAATAAAATACACTTCTGATAATTTTAATTTATTTGAGACTAGACAGATTTTAGTCAAGTATTTTGCGATCCTTTCTTTTAAGCCTCACTTTTTAAATTTTTTGTTCTACGTTTCGGCATTTACGCCATTATCAAGATAACAATACCTGTGACCATAAAAAATTATTTTCAATTAAATAGGCTGAAACCAGCCAATAGTAAAAAAACAGTCTTGTATTAAAGCATGAAAGTCAAAATAATTAATAAAATAATTTTGATTTTCATGCTTTAATACAATAAGACTGGTTTTTGACTATTGACTGGTTTCAGCCTATTTAATAGAAAATAAGTTTTTATGGTCACTGGTATTGTTATCTTGATAATGGCGTAAATGCCGAAACGTAGAACAAAAAATTTAAAAAGTGAGGCTTAAAAGAAAGGATCGCAAAATACTTGACTAAAATCTGTCTAGTCTCAAATAAATTAAAATTATCAGAAGTGTATTTTATTGCATGTAAACATAATTTCTATTGGATAAAATAAAATAAAAATAAATTAAAAAATGGAAGAAAGGAGTAGGTTCTGAAGAAGTTATTTAAGTTAGGTTAAGAAGTTACAGAAGAAAGTAGTGTCTTCTGTAACATAATTTAATATGTTATGCCTGTAAAGATTGAGCATATTCCAAAATATGACTTTCATGACTTGGAATTTTGACTATTGACTGGTTTCAGCCTATTTAATTGAAAATAATTTTTTATGGCCACAGATATTGTTATTTTGATAATGGCGTAAAAGCTGAAACGTAGAACAAAAAATAAAAAAAGTGAGGCTTAAAGAAAGGATCATAAAAAATACTTGACTAATATATGCTTCTTTAATGTACAATTATATTAATTAATTTTAGAATATTTTAAACATATTAAGATTTTTCTCTTTTATGTACTTAAGTGTAGGATTCACGTTACTAATAATAATTTATTTTATTTGTGTTTCTTATTTTTATGAACTTTTTGTTAATCCATTTTTTATCAAAAAAACAAAACAATTGAGGTAAATAAATAGAAAAGGTTTTAAATGCCAAATTTCTAATTTTGAAAAGAAAAAAAGAAGATCTGGGCTCATATTTGATTCTAAAAATTCTACAAATATCGCTAATGACTTATATCAATACTTCATTGCTAATAATACCGTTTATTGATAGTTCAGGGAAATCATTGTATATAAAATTAACTGGTATTGTAACTTTTGGCACCCATGTCGGTTTGATGTATGAGATAATATATAATAGCAAAATGACAAACTGGGAAGTTTGGAAGTTGGAAAGGAAGGAAGAAGATATTGCTTGTCTTATCAATTTTTTCAAGCTTAACTCCATAGCATTATTAATGTGATTAATTGAAAAGATGTGTATATAATGTGATTAATTAGTACGGGTGATGCTAAGCTCTTTATGGCATTTTATCGTGGAGAGGTGGAGTCATATATTGATTGCTAAGATAACGAGGTGTTCAGAAGGCGATGATTCAACTGTTATTCCATATCTAATTCTTCGCTTAAGGATTAAGGATAGAAAGTTTATTATAAATTATGAAACCGTAGATAAACTTCGGAATTAGTCAATAGCAACTTTTTCAAAGTAAAACCTGCCTATTTCTATTGAAATATAACTTTTTCCATTATGCTTAAATTCCAAAAATTATTTTAATTTTAATTTAATATCCAAATAATGTAGCCATTTTTTAAAGATTATTTTTCCTATCAAAAGATAGACTTTGACCGTGAACAGAAAAAACGTTTTACCTTCATGAAACTTTGGTCACAACTTGACCTTAGGACTGGGATTCGAGATCTGCAGATTCCTCCCAAATTAAAGGGGTAAAAGTACCCTTTAGAGGGGGGGGGGGTTGAAAGGTGGGAGTTATGCAAATTAATTTTATTCCAATTACGTAGAGTAATATTTTTTGATAGTTTGTTGTTGTGCTTCTGAATCCAATGAGACCATTTCCATAATGATAGAGGCAACAGGTCAAATTTATAACAGATTAAATGAGTGATAAGACTTTGTTAGTATTTCTTATATTGATTGGAAGAGTCTTAATTTATAATGTTCCTATTTAGGAATTTAGTGAAAAAATATCTTTCTTTATTATTGTTAGGTAGTTAGCGGTGAGGTGGCAAATATTAGCGGTTGGTAGATAGTTGTTTAATTTAGGATAAGGGGCCCGGTGTGGCTGTGCGGTAAAGCGCCGTACTCCCATGCCGGAGCTGCGGGTTCGAGTCCCGCCCTGGGTCGTGCTTTTCTTTTGTAGGAGAAGCATCACCCAGTGCCATGGGTGTTAGTATGGGCAATATAGGGCTTCAGTAGAAGCCTTGATGTCCCAAATAAAAAAAAAAAAAAAAAAAAAAAAAAAAAAAAAAAAAAAAAAAAAAAAAAAAAAAAAAAAAAAAAAAAAAAAAAAAATTAGGATAAAAAAAACCTAACTGACGATATTGATAAATTGATAAAGAAATAGCATTATTGTTTAATTGTTTTATTGTTGAGAGAGGCAGTTATGTATAGTGTTCTTGATGATGGGGTGGTGAAAACTTGTCAAGATATTATTTCACTAAATTCTTAAATAGGAACATTATGAGTTATAGCACATATGGAGGCTGGATGATATCTCTTATCTGCAACAAAATTAATTTGTTGACCTCCCTCCTTTCAACCCCGCATAAAATATGGTTTCCACATCTTGCCCTGACACTATTGTGTTGTACTATTGTCTCTTTTTCCTGTACTATAATACTGGGCCATAAAGATATCTCAATTGAACTTTAGTTCGAATTAATATTACATTTTATTTCGACAGGCATCACTGCTTATGTTTTCAAGGACGCTGTTTGCAAACATACTATCAGATTTTCGCGCAGTTCGTCTGGTTTATTTCGTAGTCGACCTTGGGTTAAGGAAGGATCAGTCAGTGTGGAACTTCCAGACGCGTGCAATAAAGCCTATCATTCAGTAGATTCTATGCTGTTATCATTTATATTATTTAATGGAAAGGGAAAAAAGTGTTAACACGCTTAATTTTCATTGAATTTCAATAATTTCATGGATAAAAGATAACTAAAAAGATCTTTCTGTATACGGATTAGGCCCTCGCGAAATCTAAAGAATCAGAGACTACCATTTCGGTTTATCATTTCGGTCTCGGTAGACTTTTTTAAGTAGATTTTGCTAGGACTATCCACGATTTATATATTTATCTACGATACATCGCTCTACCGTAGATCGATATATTCATGTGGTTAAAGGCCAAGGTTAAAAGATAGGATGTTATTTCTCCCCTTTGACATTTTCGTACGTGACACTGTAAGTCAAATTGAATTTAAGAAGAGTGTCCACTTCCGAGCAAATTTGAATAAATTTTTAATAAAAAAATTAAATCGATGTAAGACGTCTCTAATTCATGACGAACAGGGTTCTATTTGTGAAATGATGAGCATACTTAAAGCACATATTTCAGAGAAGTAAATTTCACCAAAAATCGCAAGTACTTCGAACGAATTTTATCGAATGATATTGCTAAAGAGCCATTCGCAATAACGCAATAAAGGGTACCGATCGGTTATAACGGCCACATTGAAATTGCTTGAGAAAAAATATATGCTTGCCTAATAGGTCTAGATCCCAGCTTTGGTGTCCCGCTCGCTACGCTCCCTCTTAAAAGATATATAAACCCCCAAACGGGTCCTTTTCGGTGGGGATCGTGGCCGTGAAGTAGTATCGGGAAAATAGTACCATGAATTCTCTGTTTTTAATAAAAAAAATCTGGTGCGTGCGCGCAACACACAACTTTCACTTACCGACTTACTTAGATTAGAAATTGATGTGTTTTGTTAATTGCCACTTCTCAAAGTTACACATTTTTCCACATTCATTTCTTATTTTTGTTTTCATTTGCTCAAAAAATAAAACACTAATTTCTTTTATTATTAAATAAACGTTTTTAATTGTGATAATTCGGCAATGCAAGCATAATACTCCAAGTCGTCTGATTTTATAATTCTCTATGTAGTTGTTGAAATTTCATTTAGTTACCGTGAAACAAATAATTTCCATTAAATGAACAGAACGGCTTTAATTATGAACAATGGTCTGTCATTAAAGGCGTACTACGCATGCCTGGGCTGAACGTGTTTTATGAGTTGACTGAATATTTTTATTTTTTTCTTCTCTATATGTTTACTTGATTTTTATCATATCTCATATTTAGCCATTTCTTATTTTTAGGCGTAACGAGAGACAGTTAATTTCTCCATATAAACAAAAAAAAGGTACTTTATAGGAAAAAAAAAAAAGGCCCCTACCCCATTTAAGCCCCCTCAGAAGATTTTAATAATGATAAAACTTACCTGATATTAAAGAACACCTAATGTTCATTAAACACGAGGGATTTGATGAAAATCGTTAAAGCCGTTTTAGAGATAATAGAAAAAAGGTAAAAAAGTTATGAAATAAATCGCCCCCTCCGTTTGACCAATTTTGATGAAATTTTAGCTATCACATCTTTTGCATGTATATACATCAAATACCCAGTTTGATCAAAATCGTTAAAGCCGTTTTTGAGTAAATAAAAAAAAACACATGAAAATGATACAAAATTTATTAAGTAAAGTGCCCCCTGCGGTAGATCAATTTTGATGAAATTTTTACAGTCATATCTCGGGCATATAAATTCATTTAATATTTAGTTTTATCAAAATCGTTAGGGCTGTTTTTGAGAAAATCGAAAAAAACGTAAATAGTTAATTAATAAAGTACCCCCTCCCTTTGACCAATTTTGATGAAATATTTGCTGTCATATCGCGGGCATATACATACACTAAATACCCAATTTCAGGCTCGCACGGTTTATAGTTTTTGAGCTAGTCTGTTCACACACACACAGACCATTTCGCGGGACTTGGTTATTTCAACTCAGGGGACCCCAAAACGTGTATTTCCATTGAAAACCGGAAGTCGAAATTTTTCACGATCGCAAAACTTCCCCTTACTAGGTATATATCTCATATATAGGTAAGTGAAAGTAAAAATTGTATATAACTTATTGTTAACATGTAAATAAATGTTCCTCTACCTGAATCAATGAATGAATGAATGATCTTTATTGCTTATAAAGATTACATCTTATAGCAATGAGTTGGAGTAACACTAAAGAAGTTATTTTTACAAAAACAAAAAAAAAAAATAATTTCCTTCTTAATTTATAAAACATAAAACATTACTATACAAACATTATAAACATATATATATATATAAAATGTTATGAGACCATTAACCGCTTTCGTTATCTTCAAACCCTGAGAAATTTGCGCGAGGCAATAAGGAGGAAGAGACCAGAGTTGTGGCGGAGCGGTGAGTGGGTGCTGCATCATGACAATGCGCCTGTTCATTCCGCACTGCTCATTCGCGACTACTGCACCAAAAATGGAATGACGGTCATTCCCCAGCCTCCATATTCACCTGACCTTGCCCCTGCAGACTTTTTCTAGTTTCCAAAACTTAAGAGACCCATGAAGGGAAAGAATCGCCGAACACAAAAAACTTTTTTTACGAAAACAGCAGTAACTTTGCAATGAAGAAGGTTATCAACAAACTGAATAAACAGCTGAGCTCAGGAAGAGTCACGCTAAACAATGCTGCCAACCGCACTGCTCTATGACACTCCATTGCTGCGCAATCTCAACAGTCCTGGAACTTTTTGATCACCCCTCGTATATCCTGCTATACTTTTTTCCCGATAACCGCAATTGTGCCATCAACCTTAGTTTGTTTATGTGTAGCTTTGCACTTAAATAGTCTTCGCCTATGCCTAAAGAACTAATATTTTTATAAAATAAACTAAATCTAGATTCAATAACTGTCTGGACATCCTTTGATATTAAATTGTTTTTAAATGAAAACAGTAAATTATTGTAATTTTCCCTTGCTAACTTAGCATTTTGGCTGATCCAGATATTTTGTGCTCCTATACAAAATAGATAATCTCTTATTTCTTGTGCCCAATTAAACGGTAGCGAAAATTTATCGAGCAATTCTATTAATCGTAGATAACAAATTTTACAGAGTTCATCATTAGGCATTTCTAAAAGTTTAATCCACCAGTTTAACATCCTAACGAAAACATTGTATTGTATGTGAACCCGATTTGTTTCTAAACGTACGTAACAACTAGGGGTGTTAATAGGCAGATGTAATAATTTTTTAAAAAACATTAATTGCCCTCTTTCGATTATATGAGGGTGACTTGAGCCCCAAATTTCGGCCAGATAAAGTAACACACTTTGGGCAATTGAATCATATATTTTAGTTTTAGTATCCCAATAGTCCGATTTTGATTTTCATAAAATATTTAAAACGGCGGAGTTTGCAGCTATACTTTTCGCTAACATTGCCTCGTTAGTTCTTCTAAAATTTAATGAAGACGATAATATTATTCCTAAATAAACAGTACTGTTACAAATTTTTATAATGCTATTATCGTATAAGAAATCTTTGACGCCGCTTAGCCTATTCCCCTTATGGAAAGGTATGACAACCGTTTTATCTGTATTTAAAATCAAGTGATTTTCCTGACAGTAGTTATATAATATCTTTAACTTGTATTGGGTATCTTGCCAAGATGTTGCTAAGATAACTAAATCGTCTGCGTACAGCAAACATAATAAATCTTTATCACGCTGTATGGGAATTCCTTGAACATTTCTTTCTCGGAAATAGTTATCTATATCGGCTATGAACAACGAAAACAAAAGGGGGCTTAAAATTTCACCCTGCAATACTCCTTCTGAGACAGGGATATCATTAGAAACTATTGATCCATCTGATATAACTAGTTTAGCAGAACTGTATAGATTTTTGATCAGTCTTAATACTTTGCCACCTATTCCTAGAAGATACAATTTATGCCATAATTTCATATGATTTATGGAATCGAAGGCTCTTTTAAAACCAACAAATATGCCGAAAATTTTCCTTTTTTTAAGCCTTAACGCGATATTTATGGTAGACGTTAATATAAATACACTATCTCTGCAGCCTTTTCCCTTTCTGAAACCTATCTGTTCTTCCGGTATTAACTTATTTTCCTCTACCCACCTAATTAATCTGTTATAAATTACGGACGTGAAGATTTTCGTAATATGATTGAATAAAGCTATTCCTCTGTAATTATTAGGATTACTTTTATCTCCTTTTTTATGCAATAATTTCATTTTAATTCTGGACCAAGAATCAGGTATATTTTCCTCTTTCCAAATCATATTGAAAATGTGTCTTAACCATTCTAAACATTCATTGTTAACATTTTTGTAACATTCATTGGGAATGAGATCCAAGCCCTGAGCTTTATTCTTTTTGAGGTTATTCAGAACGATTTTCAGTTCTTCTAGGGAAATCTCCGAATCTAGTTCAGGTATATAGTAATGATAAAAGTTAAAATCGAAGTTAATTTTAGGTGGAAGGATACAGCGGTAAAAATTTTCCCATTCAGCAATTGTAACTACATTACTATACGTTTTGCTTGTTTGAAATTTCTTTACGGCACTCCAAAATTCAGATGACGATTTTGTGTTTACTAGGCGCGCTTTTAATTTTTCTAAATAAGCTGTCTTACAATCTATTATCTATATACTTTGATTTGGCAACCAGATATGAATTTAATAGGTTTGCTGAGAATGAGTTTCGTTTAGCATTTTTGTACAGCTTTCTTACTTCCTTTTTTGCCTCAAAACATCTACGATTAAACCATGGCTTATTATATCTGAGTTTATTTTGATTTGTTACATTTATCATATCTGATTCCTGCATAAAAGAGAACATCATGTTTTGAAAATTATTATAAACTTGGTCAACCTCACCATTTAACTTAAGTTTATATTCAGATGTTTCTACAACAAGTTTAAAAATGTTTAAGTTCATTTTATTTCTATTAACAGTAAAAGTGGTGTTATCAGTATGGACACACTTTGGCGTAAATTTATGAACTAATGTTAGTAAGCACATATTATGATCAGAGTTCAAATGTTCCTCTACCTATGATTAATATGTAATATAAACTTCTTTGTAAAAACTTATTAAATGAAGTAGAGTTTATAACCTTATAGAATGAAGTGGGTATTCCATGGTATATAATCGATTTTCCAAAGCAATTTCGATGTGGCCTATAACCGGTAAGTAACATTAAATGTAATAATTTTAGGTGACGGGATAATAGAAAACTATAAAAGCAAATCTAACTTTGCAAGGTATCAAAAGTTGAGTAAATAAAAAAATATATAGAAGAACAAGATAAAAACTATATTATTTATTATTTCGGATTTTGCAACAATGGTCACATTCCGGTCCTCATCACTGAATTTCTCCAGACGTCCCTGTCTCTGCTGTCCTCCTCAGTGAGGCCTCTGGCAGCCATGTCCTCTCTCACATCTTCTATCCACTGTTTGCGTGGTCTTCCACGTTTTCGACGCTTCTCAGGGACATATCTTAGCAATCGAAGGGGCCAACGTGCTTCGTCCATCCGCAAAACATGCCCATAACACATCAGTCTTCTTTCACTGATGTCGTTCAGGATGTTCAATTCTGCCCCTACTTTATTCCTTTTCACCTGGTTTGGTACCTTTTGCAGCCTGGATATGGCACAGCTCCTTCTCCAATAGTCCATCTCCAGGGCCATTAATTTGTTTGCATGGGTCTTAGTCACTGTCCATGACTCTGCCCCGTACAAAGTTGTGGCAATGAGGAAAGAATTGTATATTCTTCTCTTTAAGTAGAGAGACACATTTTTGTTCCATAATATGCCATTTAATATACCAATAATTTTCTTTGCTGTGGTGATTTTCTTTTCAATGTCCCTTTCTACGTGCCATAGCGGTCTATGGTGACACCAAGGTAAAACTATAAAACTATAAAAACTATATTAAAAAAAAAAAATCTGGTGCGTGCGCGCAACACACAACTTTCACTTACAACTCACTGTTTTGTTAATTTCCACTTCTAAAAGTCACACATTTTTCCACATTCATTTCTTATTTTTGTTTTTATTTTCTCTATAAAAAAACATATTTTTTTTATTATTAAATAAAAGTTTTTACTTGTGATACTTCGGCAATGCAAGCATATTACTCCAAGTCGTCTGATTTTATAATTCTCTATGTAGTTGTTGAAAACTTCATTTAGTTACCATGAAACAAATAATTTCCATTAAATGAACAGAACGGCTTTAATTATGAACAATGCGTGTACTCCGAATGCATGGGCTCAACGTGTTTTATGAGTTGACGGAATATTTTTCTTTTTTTCTCCTCTATATGTTTACTTGATTTTTTTTTCATATTTACTATTTAGATATTTCTTATTTTTAGGCGTAACGAGAGACAGTTAATTTCTCCATATAAACAAAAACAAATGTACTTTACAGGAAAACAAAAAAGGCCCCTTCCCCATTAAAGGCCCTTCATAACATTTTAATAATGATAAAGCTTACCTGATATTAAAGAATACCTAATTTTCATTAAACATAACGAATTTGATCAAAATCGTTTGATCCGTTCTGGATAAAATTGAAATGAAACGTAAACATTAGACAAAATTCATTAAATAAAGTACCCCCTCCATTTGACCAATTTTGATGAAATTTTCGCTGTCACATCATGGGCATATACATACATCAAATACCCAGTTTGATCAAAATGGTTAAAGCCGTTTTTAAGGAAATAAAAAAAAAAAAACACGTGAAAATGATACAAAATTTATTAAGTAAAGTGCCCCCTGCGCTTGATCAATTTTGATGAAATTTTTACAGTCATATCTCGGGCATTTAAATTCATTTAATATTTAGTTTTATCACACACACACACACACACCACGGTGGGAGTCTGTAACCCATACGTGGCGCGTCCCCAGGTGGCGGATAGGGGAAAGCTCACTAGATACAGTGGGTAGGAGGAAAATAAAATACCTCCCGCGGACCGAACAGACTAGGGGAAGGAACCCTGAGTAATAAACCAACCATGCAGAGACAGGAGAAAGTTGTTAATCTTACGGTGCAGGGGGTCGGATTTCCAGTACCGGCGTCCAGGAATGCGGGTTCAGGGGCGTCGTCATCAAGCGACCGCAATGTTACAGTAGTGGATCACTTGGCTGCTGTAGCATCAAATGCCTCAAGTGAAGAAAAAAGAAGAGAAGTGTGGGCACTGCTTGGAGACGAAGTTTGTAAGCTCCACGATTTCTTCATGAAACAGCGTAATGTCCACAATATCATTAAAGCTCATGTGTGTATGAGCCGGATTTACGAAAAAGTTTCTAGAATTGAGGGAGAAACATCAGTTCAGATGGTAACTGAAAACAGTTGTGGAACACAGACATCGCCTAACCTGCTTTTCCATGAAGAATCTGAACGAAAGACATCACCTCCTCAACCAAAGACCAAAAAGAAGAAAAAGAAGGAAAAGAGGGAAAAAAAAGGCAAAGTTGCAGAATGGACAGGAAGAACTGCCAGTTCCAGCTGAAAATAATCCTACTAGGGAAAACGTCCAAAAAATACGGAAATCTCAAAAAGGAAGTCTCCTTTTGGTGTTAGACAAAAAGGTGCAGCACAGGACAGAAGAATTCCGTCCTACTATAGCAGAAAAAATGGCTGACAAAGCAGAGATCACAAGCAAGATTGACTCTGTCGCTATTGAATTGAAGGATCTCGATTAATTGACTGTAGCTGATGAAGTGCACAAAGAAATTCAAAATCAAATAAATGGGGCAGAAAATATCGAGATCTCTGTTGTGAAATCTCTTAGGAAGGCCTACGGTGGCACGCAGAGAGCCGTAGTTGTACTGCCCACGGACTTGGCCAGAAAAGTCCTTGAAAAGCGCACTATTCGTGTAGGATGAATAAACAGCCGAGTGAGGGAAAAGATTTCGCTTAAGAGATGTTTCCGATGCTTAGCATATGGTCACATTGCTCGAAAGTGCAACGGTCCTGATCGCATGAGACTCTGTTTGCGATGCGGTGAAGACTGACATCCAGCCAAGGAATGTGCAGCAGAACGTCGCTACCTTCTATGCCCTGAAGATAAAAACCGTAGACACGGTTTTAAAGAGGCAGTTAAACACGCAAGATGAGATTATTACAACTAAATCTGAACCATTGCGAAGCAGCCCAGGACCTTTCTGGCAAACCATAAGTGAGAAGGGTATTGACGTTGCTGTATTGTGTGAACAGTATAAGAATATGGAAAGATCCTGTTTCTGGAAGACGGACAAAACCGGAAAAGCAGCTATCTGGGTTTTTTTTTTTTTTTTTTTCCACCGGCACTATGCACCGCGACCTCTTGGGTCTATTGTGCGCAGCTATCTGGGTTAGGAAGGGCCATTATATTCAGGAAACCCAACAAAACTCAACAAATGACTTCGTTTGGATCAAGGTGAGTAAAATCTATATCTGTAGCGTCTACGCATGTCCAAACGCATCACAATTTGAACTCGAAGAACTGCTTGACAGAATTGTACAGGAACTGCAAGGCTGTCATCCTCTTGTCATTGCAGGAGACTTTAACGCTTGGGCTACGGCATGGGGGAGCAAAGAGACCAATAAGAGAGGCGAATGTGTTCTCGACGTATTCGCTGCGCTTGACGTTGTGCTCTTAAACACTGGCTCCACACCTACATTCACTAGAAATGATCGCTCTTCGATTGTTGATCTGACGTGTGTTAGTCCATGCCTTGTTTCTGACAACAAATGGCACGTAAGAGAACTCTATACTCACAGTGATCACCGGGCAATCTATTCCGAAGTCGAAGTCCCTGGTACCAGGAGGAAAACATTCCAAACGAGACGATCAGTGTTGAACCATCGATCATTTGACCGAGAATCGTTTGTCATAAAGATGGAGGAAAAACTCACATTACTCGGACCGGTAGAGGGGTAAAGGGTTATACAACTAATGAAGCTTATCACTGACGCCTGTGATGCTTCAATGACCAAGACACCGAGAACAACCCGACACATACCGGTGTATTGGTGGAATGAAGATATCGCCGCCCTCCGGAAGACTTGTCTCCGTATAAGAAGGCTAACCCAAAGAGCGAGAGGTCGCCCGACATATGAAGCTCTGAAACAGGAATTTCGGGAGGCCAAAAGGTACCTAGTCAAGGCAATTAAAGAGGCGAAGCGTAAATGCTGGAGGAAACTGTGCGAAGAAGTAGATGAGGTCACGTGGGGAAGGCCATACAAAATAGTTATGGCAAGGCTGAAAAGCTCAAGCTTATCGCCACCAAGCTCTCCTGACCTATTAGAAAAAATAGTTTCAACGCTCTTCCCAACAAGACCAGAAGTAGTTTTCGATACAATACCGTATTTAGAACGGGACCAAGTACCGGAAATCACGCAAGAAGAGCTTGAGATAGCTTGTTGCAAAGTAGGGGATAACAAAGCCCCAGGACCGGACCATGTTCCAAACTTTGCCCTAAAACAGCCGTCAGAATCAGACCAGAACTCTTCCTTGACGTGTACAATTCTTGTCTCCGTGAAGGGATATTTTCTGTTGATTGGAAGAAGCAGCAATTGGTACTCCTGCCGAAGGGTAAGGGGTCTCCTGATGACCCTCCATCCTATCGTCCAATATGCCTTCTAAACACTGCTGGTAAAATTCTGGAGAGGATTGTGTGTAATAGAATTACTGACCTTATTCAGGGAGGTCGAGGACTGTCTGGAAATCAATATGGCTTTCGGAAAGGTAGGTCAACAGTCGATGCAATAGACTTCGTGATAAAGTCAGCCAGAGAAGCCACTGCAGGAAAAAGGTGGAGAAGGGGTGGAAAGAAGTATTGCGCCGCGATAACGCTAGACGTCAAGAATGCGTTTAACTCAGCAAGATGGGATTGCATCATGGAAGAGTTGCGTAAGAAAAAACTTCCACAGTACCTCCATAAAATTGTCACCAGTTATTTTTCAGACAGAATCCTCAGGTATGAAACAGATGCAGGACCAAGAACCTACAAAATAACAGGAGGCGTTCCCCAAGGTTCTGTATTAGGACCGCTGTTATGGAATGTTATGTACGATGCCGTACTCAGACTTCCTATGCCAGAAGGAATTACCACGCTTGGATTCGCAGATGATCTTGCGATCATTGTTCGTGGAAAGCTTTTGGAAGAAATAGCGTATAAGGCCAACAGCGCAATATTTAATATTCACCAGTGGCTCTCGTCCTTGGGCCTACAACTAGCTGATCACAAGACTGAGACTGTACTTATTTCCAGCAGGGAAGTGAGGGAAAGGATCAATTTGACCGTTGGAGAGATTGACATCCTCTCAAAGCCCTCCATTAAATACCTAGGTGTGCGGATTGATGCCAGGATGCGGTTTGATGAACACCTGCAAGAAGTCAGCATGAAAGCAGTGAAAGCAGTGAACGCACTGGCTGGAATCATGCCAAATATTGGTGGGCCAGCGCAAAACCGGAGAAGCTCCTTGCTAATGTTACCAACTCGGTGCTTTTGTATGCTGCTCCAGTTTGGTTACATGCCTTCCAAGCGAGGTCATACTCTCGTAAGGCGATTAGTGTGCATCGAAGAAATGCCTTACGCGTCGCAAGAGCATTTCCCACTGTGTCGTATGATGCCGTGTGCATCATCGCCGATATGACTCCGATAGTCCTACTGGCCGAAGAGCGTGGCAGAATCTACCGCAGAAAACGGGAAGCGCCAGAAGCACACTGGCTAACTATAACAAAAGACGAGAGAAAGGAAACTCTTCGAAGATGGCATAGGCGCTGGGACTCATCATCATCTGGTAGGTGGACAAACCGCCTGATACCAGACATCGCATCGTGGGTGACCCGCACACATGGAGAGGTTGATTATTTCCTTACTCAACTGCTCTCTGGATATGGTTGCTTCAGGGCATATCTCTATCGGTTCAAGCTGGAAGAAGGATCATCATGTACCACCTGTGCTCCATTAGATGAAACAGTGGAACATGCTTTCTTCGCCTGCAAGAAATTTACTGGGAGAAGGGTGAATTAGATATGGTGCTGGGTAAAAGATCCACCCTGGAAAATCTGGTACAGCTCATGTTGACCAGTCAAGAAAACTGGAATGCTGTTTCAGATTATGCCGCGAGAGTCGGAGGAAAATTGAGAGGAGGAGAGAGAAGGGGTCAAGTACCAGGAAGGGTACAGTAGAGAAGTAGGCGCCTAGCCATCCTGCCCACGGCGAAGTAATGCCTGCCAGCAGTTCCGCGGTGTGGCATCGCAAAGTATGTAGGAGGTTTTATAGTCAGTAGGAATCTCACACTATTGTGGGTTTAACCCCCACTTCGTCTAATGAAAGATTTTTCCCGTACAAAAAAAAAACAAAAAAAAAAAAAAAAAAACACACACGCGCGCGCACACACACACATATAAACACACACACACACACACACACACACACACACACAGACCATTTCGCAGGACTTTGTTATTTTGACTCAGGGGACCCCAAAACGTGTATTTCCGTTGAAAACCGGAAGTCGAAATTTTTCACGATCGCAATACTTTCCCTTACTATATATTTCATATATAGGTAGTGAAAGTAAAAAAAAAGAAGCTATATGAAAAATAAATTTAAAGTTGACTAAACTTGTATTTTCTACGCATTTTTTACCCAGAGCCCAGAAACGAAGAATGAGGAACTGTACCATAAAAATCCCTATTTATACTCTAATTCGCTCCTATTGCAGTAAAACTGCTAAATATTTATAAACATTTAACGATTAAGAGCTCCGTATGCTGGATATTTTATTAAATACCTAATTGGCCCAGTAAGTAAATAGAGTAATAAGATTAAATATTAATAACAAAAATAAAAAACACAGTCACTACTTTTAAAAGGGATATTAAAAAGATTTACCAAAGGAGCGTCGCCGGTATCATAAATTTGATTAAACAGAGATAACAGGTTAATCAATATGAGGTATATGCTCATAAAATCCACAAGATAAGTCAAGACGCGGGGCCTTGTTATACATACATAAAATGTCACATAAAATGATTAGATAATAATTTACAACACATAAAATGATTTATATGATCTTATATAAAATGATTAGATATGCGATAATATCATTTATAGTGGCATAAATCCTTGTCTGTTTCGACTGATTATTTCTGATAATACTGAACTTTGACGAATTATTTAGAGATGATTATCATAGTGAATTTTATTAATCAGAAGGAGCGTAAGCGTCAGCAGGGAGGAGGGCAGATGCCCCCCTAGAAAATACGTGAAACAAAAACTATGAATTAAATAAATTCGTGTCAATTTAATATATTTATTAAGTATTATGTAAATAAATATCAATAAGCTAGCTATATTTGAAGCATTGGGCCTTAAAAAGTCCCCCGATTTTACCAGCCTGCCCCCCTAGTCGAAATGCTGCGGACGCCCTTGTATACAATAACAAGTGAAATTCAAAAGTGAAAAGTTTACGTTATCTGCTAAAACCATTTTTCGTTAACGATGTTTTGTCGGTATTTTATGTTGTAAACCAACTTTTAATTTCCTTATTTAAGCATGATTTGGTGTACCAAAAAATGGAACTCCAAACTTCAATTTTTCCCCAAAAATTTCAATGAAAGTATTTTTCTACATATGAGTGTCCGCGTGATGTGACAGGGAAGGGCAGCCGCCCCTCCTAGAAATTTTGAGAAACCGAAATTACAAATTAAATAAATTCCTATTCATTTACAATATTTATTAACCATTATATAAACACATATTTGAACTTGTAAATATCAATAAATGTTATTTAAGCTATTACAAGGTCAGAATACCCAGGTATAAGAATTTTAAGAGCCTGCCCCCCTTGACGAAAATTTAACCAATCTCTCCCCCCCCCCTAGACGAAATCCTGCGGACACCCTTGAGAAGGAGAATATGAAATATTTGGAGAAGCCAATTTATAAAAGATTATCAAAAGCATTTTTGTCTTTAGCCATCCATATTAATAAAGGTATAAGTGGTAAAACATTATATTCAAGAGCGTCTTTACTAAATAGATTATGAAACCTCAAAAAAACAAAAAATAAAATAAAAAAATAAATAAATAATAGACAATCATAAAACTGTTTTGGAAAAATTATGACACCATCAATACCAAGAAATGCAACTTGAACCAGCGCACACAGGGGTATTTCACCCGAAAAGCTGGCCAAAACTATTTCCTTCCATTTTATTAATATTATTGTAATATACATTAAAAATGGTTTTTTAGCAGTTAAAAAATTACTCTAAGGAGAAAATATTCATAAAATAAATTTTTAAATAACTCCACCGACTGTGAAATAGGCATCCATGGGTTTACAATTTATGTTCATAATATTTTCTCTTTATGCATTGCAGCCATGAAATATACTTATAACTAATTAAAGATTTATTATCATTTATTTATTACTATTATTTTAAAAAATGAAAATAGTGTAAAATAGGTGATATAAAAAGTTATGGTGATAAAGAGAAAAAATGTGTTTTCCTAATTCATTAAGAATTTTTTAATACCTCTTCGAAACACAACTTATATCCTAGGAAGAAACGCACCAACCTTTCTTAAAAATGCATATTAAATTTAATTATTCATTATTCACTTTCCTCGTCACTTAATGAACTTTCGGAATCACCACTATCGGTTAAGTTGGTTGGAGGAGACAACAGTTCTAAAGTTTCCTTACAAAACCTGATACCTTTTTTCTTGAACTTCTCATACCTGCGATAACTGGATCTGATGTCAATATTAATCTATTAATTACATTCAGATTGCACTCTGTCCGGGAAAAATTTCTGGTCTTATTTTCTCTATAAACCCGGAAATGGTTATTTCGGGTTTCTGCTGCTTCCTGAGATAAAAGACCAATATGAAGCAGAGGGCTTTTTATCACTTCAAAACAATCCCTTAAAAATTTGTGAACAGATGGTGTCATAGCATACCAATGATAAAGTTTCTCCGTCCCCTTAAATTTTAAAGTAACAAATGATTTTTCAGAACGTCCACCAGATCTTGAGCTTTTGATTGATATCGTTCCACTTAGCCATTTCTTGTTGCTGTTTCAAAAATATTTCTTTGCCTTGAAGAAGCATTCCATCTCAGTTGGAAATCATACCTCAAAATGAATAATTTTGTTTTAGCTCTTTCACATGCTCTAGGTTATTAAAATATTTCCCAATGAGAAAAGAAACCAAAAATTCCTTCTTTTTTTTAAAAGCTAATGTTTTGACTTTAAAAATATGTCAAATAATTCCATTCAGGTTACAGTTATTCTTCCAGAAGATCCTAAAATACAAATAAATGAAAATATAACAAAATTCAATTTTTTTATTATTTAATGAAATTGACATTTTAGTAATAAAAAATTATAAGCCTCCCAATCGCAGCTATTCGCAGAATTTTTTCAAAGAAACATAATCTGCGATAATTATACTTTATCATAAAAAATATTTCGTTGCCCAGAAATGCCCAGAAGTATAACTTTTTAACCTTCAAATTTAATTTTTAGCTCTAAAATATACCTACCAAAAAACAAAAAGATATTGATACTAGTATTGAATACAAAAAAATTATAACTATCTGGATAACAAGTAGAAACCTGGCCTCGATCTATCCATCATTATCATATGATAATGCCGATAATTCAGTTAGAACAAAGAAAATTAATATAGTTTGTAGACCGATACTTAAGAGCACAGACGAGTTAAAGGATAAGGTCAGATTTGAATTAGAATAGCCGCCGGATTAAGGGCCTGGAAGAGATAAAAATCATCTTACATGATCCAACAGGTCCTCTACTTGAACTTCCAGTCATTATTACCCAGAAATTTCAAATTTCAAAAAATGGGTTTTGGCCAACTTTTAGGGCCAAATACCCCTGTGTGCAGCGGCGAATTAGATCTAATTGTACGTTAACTCACATTGCACGTCTAAATTAAGCTCGTTTCTTGGAAAAAATTCAACACAGACAATATTCATAAAAATTCTCAGTGTGATAACTAATTATTTATAAAAACTCATAATAATACCAAAACATCATACTTAATAATAAACATAAAAAGAAAACGTAGGATAATTTTATTTAGGCCCCTTATCAGATTTGTTCTACACAATAAAAAAAATAAAAAATATAACAGAACTAGAGTCATCATGAATACACATCATAAGAATTAGAAATGATGAGTTTTAAAGTTAGTTAAGTCCGGAGAACTTCTACTTATTTTAGCTTTACGATAAGAATTTTCTAATTAAGGAGGCGTGCCTTAATAAAATTGTATATAAAAACCGTAAATGGAGATGATTAATTAACAGAAGGGGATTAAATGATGATGACTAAAGAGGATAAAATGAAGAGTTACAAACTTTAGATGTAAACAAAATCCAGCTGGGTACAGTTTATTTATGTTGATATTAGAGTCACTGACTTATTGCTTACACTTAGGTAAGAAAAATAAGTCACTTGTGTATCCCTACTCCACTAATTAGCTGGCGTTCCCTACTCAAATCTAAATTTGGATAAATTCTTATTTAATTTAAAAGAATTGGCTCTATTGCTTTGAAAATACTCGCAATTCAAGAAGTCCGATTTAATAATATTAAACCAACAGAAAACCAGAATCCATCACTTCACACATCACGGAAAACCAAAACTTTTAATAATATAAACAGGATACAATTTGTAGAGCACAAGTACATTGTATTAAAGCTGTATAACATCACTCATGTTTTAAGTATTAACGAGACAAACTTCACTGTTTACACGTATTACACATAGATTTCATTAAAGGATTAAAATTTATTACAAGGAAGGGTCCCTACAGAAATAGTAAACATTTTGATTATATTTGGTCCGTCGGACTAGCCGCGAGAAGCTTCAAGTTGTGGAAACGTCTTTATTAACAAGACTAATAAACTATTAAAAAAAAACTTCAGGAAGATTATGTAAACATTGGACAAGATAAACAAGTTACAAAATATGTGAACATAGAAAAACATTGGTAAGATTAGAGAAAGTGTAAATATCGAGAAGGTTGAGTAGTATGTAAACTAACAGATTAATGTAAGTAAACATTGAGAAAGTTATAAGAAATTGATGTATAGATTCATATTCGATTAGTTCGAAGATGGTAAACAGTGTAAAGATTAAAAATGATCAAACAAGAAGTTAAGGTAAACGTTAGGAAGGTTATATAGGTAGATATGTACAAACTGTGAGGGTAGTTTGAAGATTTCAAAAAAATGAAATCCTTTTTTATAAATTGTGTAACTTTCTGAACGAAATAAACTTCCCGATGTATAGATGTGTGGTCATTAAGCCATCACCCCTTTTTTCATTTTTCATTATTATCTCTAAAAAAAAAAAAAACTCTTATCATTATCATTCACTAATACTTTAGTTATAGGCTTATTTTAATTAGGTTTTTTAAAGTCCAACGGAACAGTTTGGCGAAAAAGGATTTGATAACAAATCTTGGTGCCACCGGAAAAAAAAAAAAAAAAAAAAAAAATCCTTTTTTCTTCGTCTGACGACTTTTGTAGTGGCTATGGAACAACATATTTATGTCTAGAACGTCCCAGACCTATCTACAACGCCCCTGGCGGTCGACTCTCCTCCAGAGCATAGTTCAACTTTTAAAACACGAATAACTATTAAACTTCCATTCTTCTCAATCAAAATACATATTTTTGGTAAATAACTATTGACCTAAAAAAAATCAATATTTTGATCATATACAATAAAATTTGTATTATTATCAATCTTCCCCCCCCCCCCCCAAAAAAAAAATCTTTAGTTCAGCGCAAAGCGAATTCGAGCAATGCAATCCGATCACTTTCGATCAAAGGAATAAATTCCGGTCTTCAAGAGTGTAAAGAAATGTCAGTTCTTGGGTTCAGTAGCAGGATAATTTCAATAAATAATTTGTCTGGAATGAATGGTAAATACAACATTAAATGATGTGCTGGAGAGAAAGTTGAGAAAAATCTGAATAATACAAGTATATGGTAGTGTATGTATTAATAAGTATGTACTAGTCGTGTGTCCTCGTGTAATGGCAGCAGTTTGGCATTGGTAGCACGTCTTGCGTAAACATATCTACATGAGCAAGCCCACATTAGGGACATCAGTAATGGCTTTTCTGGAGACGAAAAATATCATATGCTGTTCACTCGTTCCGAGATTGAGTAGTTTACTTGCCTGCTTCTCTAACCACAACTACTCCATACTCAAATATAAAATTAGTGATGTGTATGCCTATGCTCGAAACACTTTGAAAATAGATTTCATCAGGCGATTCACTGATTTTATTTGAGCGCAATGGTTATTACTATGTTTTTATGGAATATATCGGTATTTTAAATCTAACCTCATTTTCGTATCAGTAGTAAAACATGACTCTGCTAACTCAAACGGTGTGAGTAAAGCTCACTTTTTAAGCAAATGTGAAAGTCGATCAAGACAAAATTGATTATTGATGAACAATTACCTATCAGGATCTTTTACTTCTGCGATTCGGAGGACCTGGATTCGATTCCCGGCCGTGGTCGAATCTTTTATCTTCTAATAAAATAATTTAAAAATTATAACATAATTATTCAACCAAAGACCATAAATAAATAATACCTATCAGGAAGCTATCCATAAAAATGAATCATTAATGATTTTTGTTTTGGTAGTTTAGTTCATAAAAATTATACGAACTGTCAAAGAATGACAAATACATACCTGAAGTAGGAACATGTCATAAAATTCAATCAACCTTTCACACCTACATTAGCTGAAACATAGGGTTATACAAATATTCTAGTTTACAAGCGGTTTAAATCTTAGAGGAGTCCGTGTTTAATAGATGTGTTTTTCTTTATACCAAAAAATTTCATGAGAAAACCAGATATTTCTGGTCATTAACTAGAATA
This sequence comes from Aelia acuminata, assembly GCA_911387785.2. Lineage (NCBI taxonomy): Eukaryota > Metazoa > Arthropoda > Insecta > Hemiptera > Pentatomidae > Aelia > Aelia acuminata. The sequence goes on along the minus strand of OU426980.1, from coordinate 54,581,233 downwards.
TATTATAAGTTATTCCTAACGTCCCTTTAAAGGTGTAGAAAGTGTCGTGAGTAATAAGAACCCCTAGGCTGATTAGATATCATTTTAGTTATTTATTTTTATAGGGCTCAGAAAAATACGAATTAATGAAACGGAAATGCAAAATAATTAAGTATATCTAAGATTTTACTAATACCAAGAACTCAGAAATCAACTTTAAGGAATTTGGAATCAATTTTATTACGAAATATTTTATATTCAACAATGCATCGAGCATGAATATTCAAGATGATTATTCATCATGAAAATCCATTTTCAGGCATAATAATAATAATAGGCAACTACTTAGCAGCAGTGTAACTAATAAAGCAAATATTATAATTATAATTACAAACATTTAAAATAACTAAAGCAGGTTAATACTCAGTTATCATCAGTTTTGTTATGTGGGATGTGTATAATATTATTACAAATGTTCAGAAGGGAACTGAAACAAAGATATTCATTAGTCTAGACAAAAGAAAAATATGTGTATATAAATAATGCTTTAACGAGTTGATGGCTACAACCTGGAGCGCCACTGTATTCAAGAACCATCATTGCTGGTTTCGCAGTATGACGCATTTTGGCACCTCACTTTGCTTTAATGCTCAACTCGACCCCCCCCCCCCCCCTCATTAAGTGTTCTCAGTATTTTCTCAAACCCATAAGTTTTGTGATCAATAAAAATGGCAAAGATAAGCCCAATGGACATGGAGAATATGGAACGTGTTTTAAAAACTGAACTTATAAATAAGGAACGTCGCTTGAAATTGATACTGAAATCCGTTTCAACAATGTTGATCACGATATATCGGAATTTCTTACCCGATAACTGAAACCAAAGAACATAAATATGTAATAATTGCCCATCATATAGAATCTTTAATCCCAGTTTTATAAATTCGTCTAAGCAAAGGAATTGTTGACCATGTTCCTCATATTTGGAAAATAAAACCAGGAAACTGTTCCAAAAGGTATTTCTTTAAATGCTACACCGCAATGTCCCATATTGCTCACTTTAATTGACGTGCATGCCACAAGCTAAAGTATCATAACGAAACTAAATATAGATAGATAATAGATGAATAGTCAGGTTATCTAGAAGATGAGAAGACAGTAACGGGGCGGCGGCTTAGGGTCGACTGCCGCTTCGGTAGCCAGTTAAGAGTTCAATCGATGCCGACCTAGTTTAGGCTTATGCCTCCCTAGCCCCCCTCGTACGCCCCCCCCTTTGAAACCTCCCCCACCCCTACCAACCTCTACGAGCCCTTTAAAGCCAGACCTGTCTGCACCAGTCGGCGACCTCTACCCAACTAAGAGGTTCCTACCTACCTTAATATTGTCCAGCAGGGTACCCAGAGGGGTGGGGGGTACTAAGTTGCGTCTAGTTTTGCTACTTACTAAGGCAGCCTTACTTAGGGGACTTCTTTCTTTTTAATTTCACTGTATTATTATAAGTAAATAATCATATATAGATAATTGAATACGGTATAACCAGAAAAAAGCGTTTTTATTGTAATTTTTTAAAATATTTTTAGAGCACTGGCATACAGCTGAAGGTCCTGAGTTCGAATCTGGCTTGGCGCAGGATATCTTTAATATTCTGTCACCGATCGGCTCGGTGGCCGAGAGACCCTCTAGGGGCACACACAGCTTCTTAAATATAAGTACTCTTAATTGAAAAATTAAGGGGGAAAAACCTGGCAGTTGAGCGTAATCACGCTCAAATTACCTCCTTGCACGACCGCTGACCAAGAAACAGTGCTTCCTTACACAGTACTGCACCCCAAGACCCTGCATAAATTGTAGTGGTACAGGTCATATTTTGTGAAAGCATTAACCATGCAGTGACTAAATTTTCCTGCATACTAATGATAAAGTTCTCATGTAACAAATTGAAATCCACTGATTTGAAGTATATTTTGTCCTATGGTTATATGGATCTTTTGAATTCATTGGCCCTTTCTTCCACCCAACTGGTGCATTTTATAATTTCAGTAAGTCTAAATCTATTTTATTATATCAGGCAATGTTGTAAGCTAAAATCATTCATTTTTAATGAATAACTAGTAAAAGGGTGGGTTGTAGGAACCGCTAAATGACAACACTAACCATTTATTTTTAAACTTTATAAGCTATTATTTATAAATTATTGATTTATATTGTATATTTTTGCTTATATTATATATATATATATATATATATATATATATATATATATATATATATATCATAATCATCATTTTTAAATATATATACTCATGAATTATATTTAGATTTTAGATGGGTAATTAATTGAATTATAGATGGATTGAATAATTTAACTGAATAATATTTAGTTTATGGATGTCTATAATATTTATATGGTTACCAATTCCTTATATCAAGTTTATATTTAATGGTTATTTTTTAAATTATTTGTTATAATAATATATGTTATGTATGGTTTTTAAATAGCTATGTGGAGAAGATGGTGCCATATCATCATATTGTAGTTTATTATCACTTAAATATTGTTGTTGATTGACATAATATGAAGAGTCCACGGAAGAAAGGGGGGATGTCATTTGGAGTGCTTTCCGAGAAAATCGAGTTTTTAGGTTTGGATCTTTAATTACTTACGTATCTTTTATCATTTTTCTTCATTTTTTTTATATGTCCTTTTCCTTTTTGTTTTGCGTGTCAAAATAATAAATTTGCCCGAAACAGACATATCACGCTCTAAAAAATAATGTTTTAGTAAAAAAAAAAAACAATTTAAACATAACAGAAAGGGGGATAGTCATGGACGCTCCCCCTTTCTTTCCTGTTTTATTGATGAAATGGTGATATTAATACACAATCCATATAACTTCTAACATGACTCTCCCCCATTCTAGGTTTTTCCGCGTGGACATTCCCCCTTTCTTCCGAGTACGTGGTTCTTTCCATCCCTTGTAACCAACCTACTGTCATTGTTTCTGACTATTTCTTTACACCAACATATTCTACTCATCTAGACGAACAATTATATGTATATAACTAAAATTCGGAAAAAATTGACTCTCCCCCTTTCTTCCGTGGATGTATTTATCTAGTAAGCCAACTCTATTTGTATGGGGTATTCCCCGAAAACAAATAAAGTTTATTCATTCATTCATTCATTCATTCATAATTTCAGTAAGTTGAAACTGGGGAATGGTCAGGATCTAAAAATGTAGAGACGAACTCAAAGATGTATATGATCAAGAGCCTTTCATGCGGCAATTACAACCAGATATTTCCAAAAAATATCTAAAGCATTATGATTTGTTTAGACCAGATCTACTCCACTTACCAAAGAAAGGCTAAGAAAATGTGACGCGACGTTCTTCAATATTACTTAGTAGGGAATACAACTCTCCTAAAGTAAAGAACAAAACAAATCCGGCAGTCCTTTTGAAATGTTTTCGAGGTGATGTTGCAGTAAGCTTCATTCGGGCGCTGCTACTATTCTTTTGTAAAATTGTTTAAAATCCAATTGCTATAAATACATTATATATTTGTGTTTAAGAGAAAAACAGATTTTTCTTTTTGATTCCAATGAGAGAACACTTCCTGAGGATATTGAGACCAGTGCATTAGAGTAAAATCTAAAAATGTCGAACGATTTCATCAGCTTACAAATTGTACAAAGAATAATTTTGGTAACGAGATAAACCAAAATCTATAGTTTAAATCCATTTAGTCTGAGTAAATGCTGGAATTTTCGAAATGATTTATGAATATTTAGATTTTTAACGATGATATGAGATCAATTAGAGAACTATAACAAAGTTCATCATTATAGAATAAAAGGATCAGAAGAATACAAAAAAATAATAATGCTTAACTTTTTTTTTTTTTTCGGTTGTCGCTTTAGATCATGTAAATCTTTGGCCGTGCAAGGTGGTCAGGTGGTCCTCTTGCAGTAAATTGCGCTTGCGGGAGCACCAAGAACTTAGTTGGGGCGATCAGCCATCCAAGTACTTACCATGCTCAACGTTGCTTAACATAGATTACCTATTGCAAGTGTATTGCTTTGCAATTCTTTTGTCTCTCTCTGTCTGTTATTAATTTTTTTTTTCCGCCAAAACTATTAACCTTAGCTTCCTTTTTCCGAAAAACTTCAGTAAAATTTATATAAAACCGAAAGAAAACTAGCTTATAATATATGCATTTTGTCGGGCTTTACTCTTTCTGAGTCCCTCATTTCATGAATTAAGCATTTAAGTACTCTTGATTCAGGTATTGATTTAATGCGTTATGTACTATTTATTCCTAAAAAGATACAAGTGAGATTTAGATGTGTCGAAAACTTCTCAAGTCTGAAATTGTCACAACTTCTTACTTTTGCCATTTTCCCTTTTGATATTGGATTTATCATGGAGATCAAGAGGTTTTGAAACTTGCTTGTTTTTTTTACAAAATCTTCTTATAGCTCATCCTTTTAAAGTCTGATGGTAGGTTCTATAATGTCACTTAGTTCTCAATTTCTCCTATTTTCTTTGACCTTCTCAGTAGGAATCTCCTTTTTGAGAATCATTGAGGGTGTCACAGTAAAATTTGGCTAATTCCATGTTCTGCCCAGCTCGTTGATTTTTTTCCCCATTCTCCTCATTAGTTGCTGTCGATAATATTTTGTTGATGATTATGTAACTTTTTCCCCCGAAATTGCATATAAATTTTCCTTCCTTCCTTCTTAGGGAGCGGGTTAACTCATTGGTAAGGCATCGAGTTTCTGTGCTCAAGGTCCTGAGTTCAAATCTGGCACATGGTATCTTTTATTCTTGCCGGGTATCTTTATTCTGTCCCAGATTGTCTTGGTGGCAAAGGGACCCTACTGTGGCAAACCCAGTCTCTAAAATGTGGGTACTCTTAATTGAAAAATTAAGGGGAAAACACCTGGCGTGATCACGGTCAAATCACCTCCTCACCCGACAGCTGACCTTACATAATAAAAACCTTACATAGTACTGCACCTTCAAGTACCTAGCAACAAGATAGACACTGCTGTTGATTGAGTCTTTAGGATGGAAGTTTATGAAATATATTTGAATCGGATAATGATCTGCATGGGAAATGACCTAAACCTTGGTGCTCGTAATGAGAGATCACGTAACAACCACGATTACATATAAGTACATATTGTCATATATTATATATGTATTAGATAATCTCAATTATCCTTGGCTTCTCAAGGTTATCCATTAAAATTGTTATGTATAATCGTCCAATTAATAAGAAAAGAAGAATTCATGCCCTATTTTCTGTCACCAAGAATACAAAAAGAATTATATCCTAAATTTATCATTAATAATTGCCATATCATTAATTTGTTGAATGCTTTATAATTCCTCCCACGGCATTCATTTTCATGAACGTGATTTGGCCCAACTACTTGGAGCTACTACTGCTTGGAGCGACCGAAGCAGTAGAAGACTCAAAAACTGCTATCTGATAAAGCAAATCCAGGCTCTTTTTACCTGAAAGGCGCGATCGGAGTTCAACTAATATCCCGGTCACGTGAACTTTCAAAATTGGCCACGACCAGAAGTGACATAGCAGTGATTTGTTTTACCCCTGTACTTCATTTGTTGGTATTTAACCATTGGGAATCCCAAGTTCCATTGCGTTCGGGCGCCCATCCCCAGCAAGCCTACCCTTGAGGAAAAATCGATTGATCTAAAATATTGAATACATAACGATTTTATAAATATTTAAATAACAGCTCAACTAGCATTATCAAGTATCGATTAGGTTACTTGGATACTACGTAAAAAGTAATTGCGAACTGTTTCCACATGAAATTATTTAATATTACTTTGGAACTCTCGTCAACATTGTTCCAAGAACACTTTATTATTAGGATAATTTACTTATGAATCTCAATTTTACTTTCACTTAATATTTCGAATCAATAATTTTTTTTAAACAAACCTCGCAAAATATTATCGCTGTACATAGGTTAGTTCAAATAACGATAAGTTGTATGAAACTGAAGTCATGTTTTAAGGTAAATAAATTATCTTGGGGACTTGTTATTCAATATTTTGAATGTTTAGTTGAAAACAGAAATACATTGGTTATACCTATTTCAATTTGAATGTATCCTAAATATAAGATAGATTGTGACCTTTCATTTTCTTTCAGTTTTGAAGTTATTTTTAAAGTTCTGAAAATTTTCGAAACTTTTTAAATACATAGCAAACATTTAAATGCATCATCACCAACAAATCCAATACATTTACAATTTATTGTATTTTATGATATTAAAAGCACTAATTTTATTTTATGTATTTGTCTATTTATCTTGATTAGCTAATTATTTCGAGAAAAAGTAGTTTTTATGGTGCTTGTAAACCCTAGAGCACACTTACATTAATTACAATTATTATAGTGGTGAGTAATTTGCCCTTTCAAAGTACATGGGGATATAATAACTTGTAAGATATCGAGATAGAAGGTATTTATAGTTCATGAAGGTCAGAGCGAATCCATCCTTCACAAGTACATAGTTCAAACATGTTCGTTTTTCTAAACCTTTCTTCGCTACTGTTTTTGTTGAGTTAAATTTCTATCTAGTGGAATAGGGATTAACATCAACACATAATTATTCTATTTGTCAAATTTCGTTTTAACCATTATATGGAATCCTTCTTTCCAAATGTTGAACTCCAATACTTCAAATTTACAAACATTTAGCATGGATTTTAAAACAGTTAACTTCACTGTAAAGGAAGAGATTGTAGGCTCAACAAAATTCCCAAAGTCACCTGTCTAGGTCTTAGATGGGAATGTATATCTGGGAATCAGATGTTCAGATGGCAGACCCTCCTGGGGCAAACCCAGCCTCTATAAAGTGGGTACCCTTAATTGAAAAATTAAGGGGAAAAAACATGGCGGTTGAGCGTGATCACGGTCAAATCACCTCCTTGCACGACCGCTGACCAAGAAACAGTACTCTTCCTTACATAGTACTGAACCCAAGACCCTCTATGGGTTGTAGTGGTACAGGTCCCATTTGACGTAGACTAGTTGTCAGGATGAAATCACTCACCAAAAAAACATAGGTACATACCTACATATTTTCTATTTTTCTAAAAAATGAAATCAATGAATATGGACGTAATTAATATAAGGTATGGAACTTTAATGTGCTCTTCATATTTTTAGTTTACCAAGATGAAAATATCTTTTCATGCAATGCTCATTTCGTTTCCAAGGAAAAGTTTACCACTCATTAAAAAAATATATAATAGTAGAGATTATCAACTACAATTAGTATTCATTAGTTTCCCATCACGCTCTCATTACTATTCAAAACTTTTTATGTTGGGTACCTATTATTTCTTCTCATATGATACGATGATTCGCTCAGTGCATTATTATAATGCTATTATACTACTCTTATATCCAGATATTCTTTTACTGTAATCGCTAAAAAACGTAAATAAACTTCAATCAATTTCGATTAAAATAATCGTTGCTATCAAAACCTTTAGATACCCCTTACCTTCCAACGAGCTTGAAATCAAAATAATATGGCTAATATTCGTTGGAAAGCATATAATTTATTTTAAGTAGTTATCCTATAAAATTCTCAATTATAATATTTATTTTAATATTAAATTCTAAAACCTAAGCAAAATCAAATAGAAAGTATTAAGTATGAGCTAAAGTACGGCATGGCTTACTTACTAGGTACAGAGGATGGCAAACGGTTGGCAGCAAGTCCCTGTAACAACAAAACAGGGGTCAATATAATTTATCTGATATTTCTAGGACTAGAATCGAACAATGGTAAAAATTAGTTACTAATACTAATTGAATATACTAATACTAGTTACTGTTTAATAATTATTTTCATAATTAAAATAATAATTGACACTATTTATTAAAATCTAATGATATCTGAGTAACAATGATGTTTTTTTTGTATATATAGTTTTCAGATGGGAGCAGCAGCAGTTTTTAATCTTTTTTTTCCCACTTCAAACGCGGACACTATTAGTGATTAAATTTACTATATGGAAAATCCCAGCGGTTTAGTTGATCTTTATCAAATCACCTCAACTGTTGAACTAGTCCTTTTTTACAAAGTACACAAACGAAGACTCTTTACCATAAGTCTTTTTAGTGATAATTACTTTTTCTTGTTATTGTGGATCGTGAAGTTTTATTTAATCATAGATTTATTTGATCTGAAGATGTTGGTTTAATATATGGCAAAGAAGATGTGTAAACAATTTTACAACCCTTCGTACCTTTTAAGTCTACTACTTTTACTTGCAATTAGGGCTAATTATCATTCGATAATTCATGTTAATTTATTCAAATCCATCATATGCAAACCTAGGAAGAGATAGTCATGCAGCTTCACCAATACTTAAATTCTACTTGAAGGTTTTATAGATGGCAAAGTCAGTTTTCTGCATCCAAAGAGAAATACTTCTTATTGATATGAGTGTTTTCTCAAATCTTTATCGTATTTCTTGTTCTCTAAACAATATACTTTTTTTTTATATCATATGCACCAATTAACCTTTCCTTTATATTAATCATATAACTCCAATTAGCCTTAGTTCGATCTACTTAAATATCATTTAGTCATTTTGCAGTTTTAGGACCTTCTCAGCACCGATTACCTTCAACGTAAGCAGGATCCTTTCCATTAAAACATGAGTTATTTTATATTAAACAGTAATTCTATATTTTATATGCTCAATGGTAAGAGCAGTGCAACAGAGATGCAGATGACCAGTGTTCGATTACCAGCCTTGGTCGTCTTTTTCTCTTCTAATAAAATTGTTTAAAAATTATAAATTAATTATGTAAAAATAAAAACTGATTAAACTTCAACATAAAATAGATTCTAATAGGCTCCAATAGGCGCATTTCCACTACAAGAGAAGCATTACGTCTTTCTGGTTTGATAAGGAAAAAGCGAGTTTTGAATATGTTTCATAGTATTTATCATTTTTAAAACCATAGGTACAGCTCATTTTTGATAAGCATTTTTTTTTAATTATTCGACGTGAACAGCTTAATTATCTAACAATAAATCATTTCAACGATCGTGTATTTTTTTTCTCCAATGTTCAAATACACAATACAATGTTCAAAAACAGAATACTTTACAACTCGAGTTGTTTCATTTTTCAACTTTTTAACCAAAATTGGATTTTCTCCACTCTTTTCAAGCAAAACTGGACCATTTATAATTCACTCAATTTCTACCATGGTATGGCAGGAACAAATCAATAATTTTTACCGATTACTAACGACTCATAAATTGAGCATTGGAACAAGAAGCCGAATCGCAGAATACTAAATACTAAAATTATAAGTAAAATGCAGAAGAACAATTTTTGTATAAAACTCCTCATCGGTGATTTAAAAAACAATGACAGTTGTATTCAAATAATAAATAAAGTATTTCCGAGTAGCTGATTTTATGAAAGTGTATTTAACCATTTAAAAAAAAGTAATCTACTTCATTTTGTAGCACCATTTCACTTAGTTCCGTGGCTTGTTCAGAAACTACGTTTTTGAAAAGGTAATTATTTATTTATTTTGTTTTGTTCGTTCAGGTTCAATGATTTTCTCAATCTAATGTTGAAATTTACGTAAAATAATATAGGCCTAAATTGCATAAAATAAATCGCATTTCTTCCGACATTTTGTTTTTATTTAATTTAGACAAAACGTGCAGAATTGAAAATTTAAGCATGCGAAACTTATATTACATCCTGAATAAATTCAGTGGGACGAAAAGTTTTCATTTAAAAAAAAATTAAAAAGGGCTAATATATAGATTACGCCACTTAATAAATTGTTTCTTATGCTTCTAGAAGTATAATCGTGACTTAACATATTTGCACATTTTTTTTCTAATTTTATGTATATAGAATAGCTAAATTCAGGTCTGAAATAGTTTTATCTGAAATAATCCCAAAATTAAAATTTTTAATTTTTATCGTTAAAGAAGAATTCATTTATTAAGCTTGCCTAATAAGTACCAACTTATTAATGGACCGTTTCTAATTCTTGTAGGAGCTGGTATTGTAGAAAATAAAATAACTAAATAAATATTTTTTCCAGATTTAAGCCTTCAATGCTCCTACGTGTTTAAGTATACACGCCATCCTTTCAATCGAAATAATTCCATAATAATTAATGATCCCCCCCCCCCCTCCCCACTTGACCTTCAACAACGATCCTTCAATATAAGGTAAATGTAAACTTTATTTATTCCTTATTCTTTCTTTTTTTTTTTTCTTTTAATTTTAATCTTTTGTATTGTTTTATTTTAAGCGTCTACTTACAATACAGTCTAATTAAGTCTTCTTTTTTTTTTTAAATTCTCATAATATATATATATATAATAAACATATACAAAATCTCACACACTAACACACGAAATAAAATAATTTTTTTTCGGAAAAATAAAAAATGACACAGAAAGGAACCGACATTTATTTGCAAGATATAAGAATGGAAATATATTTTTATTATTATGTGCTTCACTAACATAATCTATATAAATAAAGTTGAAATTATGTTTGTTTGTTTGTTTATTTGTTCTTTATAGAAATCCATACCGTTTGTCCTAAATTCTCCAAATTTTGCTCAGTGGTTCTTTGATACCAGGTGCGAACACCTGTCCATATTAAAATTGCGTAACTTCAGCCGATCTTCAGCTGATATTCTTTATTGTTATAAAAATCATAATGATCTCACTTTACAACGTTTTTTTTTAAGAAATCGACCGTTTCTTTCGAAAAATGAAGTTCCCCGTGATAAACAGGGATATATAGCTATAATCTATGTATATAAAGATTAAATTCTGTTTCTTCTTTATAGAAATCCATACCGTTTGTCCTAAATTCTCCAAATTTCGCTCAGTGGTTCTTTCAGACCAGGTGCGAACACCTGTTTATATTAAAATTGCATAACTTCAGCCGATCTTCAGCTGATATTCTTTATTGTTATAATAATCGTTCTGATTTCGCTTTACATTGGTTTTTACAAAATCGATCGTTTGAGTCGAAAAAAGTATCAGTTTATAGATTTAAAAGTGAAATTCTCCGGGTGAAACCGGTATATACAGCTAGTATAACATAAATGTTGTATATCTGTCTTTCTTTTTAAAGTGGATAATATTATTTATATGTAATTATTAATAATAATCAATATCCATATAATAATCATTAATATATTATTTTATATATATTATATAATATATATAATATATATAATATATAATATATAATATATAAATTAATATATTATATAATATATAATATATAAATTAATATTATATTGATTATTAATAATTCTAATAATTAATACCTGTATAATTAAAAACAATAATAATATTAACTATTGTATCTTCTTATTTTTAAGATAAAAAAATTAAAGAAAATCCGCTGCGATGCGAGCATTACACAAAATCTATTTACAACTATTTATTTAAAGATGCAAGAGAAAAATTAATAAAACGGGATTAGTTCCAGACTTAATATCTCTGTTTCAAATCGCACGATCTCAATGATTTTTTTTTTTTTTTTTTGAGGAAATTTTATTCTATTTAAATTGAAGGGGTCAATAGTCACCTGAAATATGACTATAGAGCACTCTACAGTCATATTTAGGTGGCATTTCCATCATAGAGATATAGTACTACATAATAAACAACAGACGGCAGCTACAGTTTATTTTTGTTAAAAATGTTGCTTGGCACTATTTTGCCCCGACCCCTTCAATTTAAATTAATCTATTTAAATGTAAATTAAAAAAAAAATAATAACTTAAAAATATAGCTCCGTAAGAGGAATTATATAAATTTAAGCGCTTATGCCCTATCACACTAGTTCAATGATGATAAAACGTAGCTGTGACTAAAGGCCACCTAATTTTAGATCGATGTATCGAATAGAGCGAGTTTAATCAAATCGATTTTAAAAAATCTTAAAAAGGGTTTAAAATCGTTGGCGTTAATTGCATTTTCTGTTTGTTCAATTTTGATGGAAAAAATGCTGTAACACCAGGGGTATATGAATCTTACTATGTAATTACAGTTCTAAACGACTTTAGTCCAAAAGATTGGTTATTTGGACTCAGGGGATCTTCAAACAATATTTCCTTTGAAAACTCGGATTTCAAATTTTTCCAGTTTTTAATCTCTATATTTACTATATATTCATAAATAGGTAAGTAGAAGTAAAATCTAAAGGTTAAATGGAAAATCGAATACTAAATTAAAAGATTTTCATAAAGGTTGTACTACAAAAAATATATTATAATTGAAAATCAAAAAAACAATCAAAATAATAGATGGAGTTAGGAAAGCATTGAATAAAGTCACAGCCATTATGAAGGATATATAGGCATTAATATGGAATATTTATGTATTTATTTATTTGTAATAAGCTTTTTGATTAAAGGGATTAAAAAATTTATCATCACGTATTACTATCGGCATATTGAAGTATTTTATATTTTCATAAAAGATTCCTTAAAATAAAGATTTTCCAGACGATTCAGCCAACAACGAATGAGCAAAAAAAAACATCGATAAATTCCTATATTTTTATAATCATTATTATAACTACGATATTTCCCTAAGACCATGGTGAGATCTTCTCTATGGTTTATGATTATATAAAAGTAAAATGAGCAATTGGACAATAGTTTATTTAATAGTGTTCGTGTTTATTTAAATTAATGATGAAAATGAGTAAATATTTTGAATATAGAATATATTGTTATAGCAAGGCACGGGCGTCCGTAGCTGCCCACCCCTAGAAATTTTGAGAAACGAAAACTACCAATTAAATAAATTCTTATTTATTTACTATATCTATTAGGGATTATATACACATATTTTAACTTTTAAATATCAATAAGTTTCCTTTTAACAATTAATTGAGCCTTACAAGGCCAGAATCTTCGAGAAATTTACCAGCCTCCCCCCCCCCCCCCCCCGGACGAAATCCTGCGGAAGCCATTGTACCAAGGTTTTATAAAATACTATAAAGTGAAAACATAAAACATCGCTACATCATTAAAAAGTAATTATGATAATATTTTAGAAATCTATGGGAAATGTGCATAGCAACGAAGGATATAATTATTATAACGGTGCATGCCGTTAATAAATTTCAAAACGTTTATACAAAATTGAAGCTTACCACAGATTTTTGCATGGTGATTCGAAAACTGGTCCAAAATTTATAAATATGATACCACTCAAACTTTTGATAATTTGATATTAAAAAACGAAATCACTATATATCTTACCGTAAAACTTCTAAATTTTAGAAAAGGGTAATTAAATGGAAAATCTCAAAAAAATAAAAAGAGAGAGATAGAATAATTAGAAAAGTAAGGAGCGCTATCCAACCGAAAATATAAATCTTCTGTAAAAACCACACCTTGATGTTGGAGTTGTGTGGGGGGGGGGGGCATACGTCACTAGTCCTTGGCACTGACATTGCAAGCCCCTTATCAACACGTCTCTCCTTTATAAAACCTCTCACAGCAATAACTAATTGTTTATACATTTACTTTACAATATAAAACTTTATACACCTATATATAAAACATATATAAATAAATTTATGATAATGATGCGTGATTTGATTTCTTATTAGAATAATAATCATAATTCGTAAGGAATCAGAACGTAATGTTCTAAAATTTATTTTTAAAAAACACCTAAAACGTCTTCATCGTTGTAAGATGGGCGTACTCAGAGAGGGACAGCTGCCCCCCCTCCCTGGAAGGCTGGAAGCAATAATTTTTTTAGGCTTTTAAGGCTGGAAGCAATAATAGAATAATTTTTTTCAAGCAAATAATTGTAATAACTTAGTTGATAAAGCAGTGCTATAATTATACATAATTTTCTTAAAATTTCTGTTTCATTCGCCTTTTCCGCGGTAAGAAGTTACATCCTGAACGACCATAGCTTGCCCCCCCCCCCCTACAAATTTTGATCCTGGGTACGCCCTTGCTTACGACGCCTGCCTGGACATTTATTCAACTGTTTGAGGCAAGATTTTATGAGGACACTGTGGATTTATAAACTCAAAGATAAAAGATTTTATCAAAGACATTTTAAACAAATACCCAATAGGTTAAGCTATTAGCCAATATATATCGCTACCGAATAGTTCTGCCTCAATCCACTCATGAATAAAGTCTCATAAATTTTGTATAAATGAATGATTGAAAATAGAATTTCTGAATTTTTTTTAATATTTGAAACTGACGTAGCAAAGGCAAATGGAAATAGAATATTGAAAAATATAAATGCTACTCACTAGAAAAAGACATTGAACGATTACATCATTCTGCCTTATAGCGAACATTTAAATCTTTTTTCTAACAGCTTCCAAATTTCTGATTATTTATTACTCCCGGCTAACTTTAAATACACTAGCTGCTAGTGCAGGTTCGACTTTCGGGTAAAAAATTAAACTGTAATCATTAATCCATAGGAAGAGTGCAAAATGAAAAATAATGAGACCCTTCGTCATATATTGTTTATATGCCCTATTTATTCTAATTTAAGGGAAAGTAAAATTACATTACCAAGAAATGGAAAATGTAATTGGACTTCAAATTTTTAACCCACAAACTCTTAGAGATTTACGAATTTTGTTTTACTTTATGACTAATATTTGAAACTATACGGATTTGATAGGGTGTAATCTAAAACGTTTTGGTCATTGTAACAAGTTTTGAATTCTAACTAAATTTTAGATTTTATAATTTTGAATGAATTTATGTATTTAATATATTTATGTATATTAAAAATTAATAACTTGTTACAATAAGTTTGTATAGTCGATAAAGTCAATTTACATAGGGCGTTTCCCTGAAAGCAAATTATGATTTAATAAATAAATATCTGATTCAGAATTTGAAAAAAATTGTTGATTCTAAATAACACTCTTTTTTTTGGTGGGGGGTGTGCTTAGACAGTTATATGATTAAAATTACGTACATTTATCAACAGACGAAATTAGGAGTTGGAATTTTTTAGAAGATTCATTACATAAATAAAATAATCCCACATTTTACCAGGTTTAACGTTTTCTAGATATAAGAATAAGCGGTAAGGTAAGGAGCGTAGCTAGAGTAATATTTAGCCATTCACACTATTGGCTTCAATGTCAGAAGTAATTGAGTAGGAAAAAAAAATATATTGAGATCGCAATTAATAAGTGTTAAAACATAAAAAGAAAGTCTAAAACATTCAATTGAATTTCCTGCCAACTCTATGTATAACCTATCATAGTCATTACAACCTATAGGTTTGATTTGATTTGATGGGAACGTATTTATATACCAGGATCCGAGCGGGTGGGGGGTCACAAGGGCTACGACCCCCAGAAGAATTTTAGCTATATATATATATATATATATATATATATATATATATATATATATATATATATATATATATGTATATATAAAATTGTTATCTTTAAAGTAATAACCCACTTATTTATATACTAAACCATAAACCTAACATTTATAGTTGTTTAGATTGCAGTCCTTCTACATGCAAGAAAATAATTTAATAAGTAAATTTAAAAACAAAAGTGCTGTTAGGCGAAAGGTAACAATGGAGTGTGAGATGGGTGTTTGTTCCCCCCCCCCCAACAAATTTTATACCAGATCCACCCCTGCCTATAGGTTTAGCTTTGATATGCGAATGAAAGTTCCATGCATTATTGGCTATTGCAAACCGTTTACTTGGCTAAAATTAAAATCAAACCATCCCACGAGAAATGGCAAAGCAGTTCTTGTCAGAATCGTTGATAAAGCGTTATAAAGGATTTTATTAAATACCAATTCTAAGAGCCTAATTGTTGAATGCTCGAGTGTGAAAATTGGCATACGTCAATAAAAAAACGAACTATTCCACCTACTTACTCAACCACACAAGCCACAAATAGATTAAGTAGAAAAAAAACAATTATTTGCCAATCCCTATTAGTGAAAAAAACGCCACGTCTGTTACGATTACTTTTAGGGGCATTTTATTACATGTATAGTTTTACTGTCTAATTACTTACGGGAAGAAAGTAGGAAGTAGGTACTAAACGGGTGTCAGCTCATAAGTAACATGTACTAGAGCAATGGAAATTTTCCTCCATCTAGAAAATGGGCATGTTACCTTAACGATATTAACGAAAAAGGGAGTCTATTAAAACACAGAATCAGCGAATAAAAAAAAAAAAAAAAAAAAAAAAAGTTAAAAGCAAGAGGTATCTGATGAGAAAAATCAGCTAGCAAACCTAAAACTAAATTTTATATTAATTTACTCCTTATTGTGGATAACCACCATGTTTTTAAAGTATTTTAAATTATTTATTTTTGAAGAGAAAAGATTTGGCTCCGTCGGGAATCGAACCCGGGTCACGCGGAAGAGAAATTCCCGGCGGAGCCAAATCTTTTCTCTTTAAAAATAAATTATTTAGAACTAAATTTGATCAATAAGTTTTAATTCTGTTTTTATAATAAAACGGAATTATATTTTAGTGTACTTATCTGATTTCAGAACCTAAGTTATGTTAATCGTTTAATAAGAATAAAAAGGAGGATGTGAAACAGTGAAAATTCACATCTTCCATTTTGACATAAATATATTTTTCAAAGCATTACAACATTCACAACGTTTCGAGGCTTTAATGCCTCATCTTCAGGTGTAGGCTGTCAGGTTCCTCTCTAATCCCAATAAACAATATTTTAGTTAAACAATACATCAATTCCATAAAAATCTCGTCAATAAATAAATATGTCAAATTACACCTCCCTGACTGTTGAATAATATAGATCAAGTCTTCCAGTAAGTTATAAACTATCAAAAAGGAGAGTGTTTTTGTAGATAAAGAGAAGATTTTATATTATTTTTTTAAATAAGTTTCTATTTAAAAAACAGCGCCAGATAGTTCTAAAACAGTTTTATTAATTTTTTTTCTCTTGTCTTTACAGACCTTGTAGATCATTAGCCACCTGAACCAGCCTTTTCCACCTCTTCCTTTCTTAGGCTTCTGCTTTCCAGTTTGTTACATGTAGCTCTGCAGTATCTTGGTCAGTTCCATCTATCCATATGCTTTTTGGCCAACCACGAGGTCTCTTGCATACTGCTGAGGCATTCATTGTTGTGGAGGGACAATCTGATGGATTCATTTAAGTCGCATGTCCTGCCCATCGTAGTAACCTCCACTCATTCATATCATGAGATATGGACTACACACTTTTCATCAGCAATTTTTTGTTCGTCCTTCTTTTCCATTCATTACAACTAGATACTATATCGATATACGATACTAGATCCTAGATAGCTTCGGTTATCTTTCGGGCGACTTTTCTCTCCAATCTTTCAACACTTTCTTCCTTGGGCACTAATTAATGTCCAAGTCTCAAAGCCGTATAACGGAACTGGTTTTGTCATTGTGTGGTGGTTGCACACACTTAATTAAATATTGGGATTTCAGTACATTTGAGAAAGAGAGAGAGAAGAAAGCTCTGTTTAAGTTGGCCATCCACTGTTCCATTTACGTAATTAATTATATACTGACGTTATTGTGGAGCCGAGATATTTAAATCAGTCTATTCTTGGGAACGATTTTCGCATATCTTGTTGTGGGGTATTTTTCGGCTAACAATCATATATTTAGTTTTACCTTTACTTGTTTGTATAGAATAAATTTGTTCTGCTTCATGAGTCATCATAAACTTCTAAAATAGTGAAAATGTAAACAAATATGGTAGGAAAGTACCTAAAATTATTGATTCACCATGTTTTCATAAATCTGACGTTTCCGGCCATAACTTTTACAATACATTCTCATTTTAATTATACAGGAAAAATGAAATTATTAGTATTGGAAAAAATGGAATATTCCTAGATCCGCTTCTGCTACCCAATTTCGGAAAAAAATTGTTAGCTTCCTCGACAAATTTAGGTTTGCATTATTCAAAATTTATTACATTCCTTACATTCACGGTCAAAAAAGCAAGTATTCCATCAATGTTTGCAATGAAAAAAAACATTGTTTATTGACCGACGGATCCGTCCCAAATTCGTTCTCCATCTGCTGCTGTATTTATGCTGAAAAATACAATTGCGATAACAGCCTTACATAAAATCTTTTATTTCATCATAAAACAACGACAAAATATTATCGATAGGATTATCGTACGATTGTGAAATGTATTAAAAAAAAAAAAAAAAAACTTTATTAAATTCATATACATAAATACTAGATTCGTAAAAAAATAGAAGCGTAAAGATATTTTACTAAAGTTTTTTATTCTTCAAATTTTGCGGGGGGGGGGGGGATCATTCCCAATACCCCCCTAGACCATTTCTTGAAAAAGCTCAAAACGAGAATAGTACATTAGTTTACAGCTACCAGATAACAGAAACGCCATAATTTTGGCCATTACTTTTTAGGAGTTATTTTATGGATTACTGAGATGATATAACCTGGAAAGAGACATTAAAAAAAAAAAAAAGTAATTTATTTAGGTTCTCAACAAAAAAACTCATACCTAGTTCATTTGTCCGCTTCATATTTTGCATATTCATATTCTTTTATTGAATATATAATTACACAATAAGTAGCGTTTTGGCTATTAAATATTCATTATTTTTTGTAATTTTTTTTTTGTTATTTTCTTGAAAAAACAAACAAAAAAAAATAGAAATTAATACTTAAAAATTTAAATCAGCACAATACTTATTAACAAAACCAAACACGAATAACCGATTATTTAATAAGCTGTTCGAATATATCCATATATATACATACATTTATATATATATATATACTTAACGCGCACAGGAAGCACGTCACATGCTTGTCCTTGAAAGAATTTTTACTTCGACCAACGCACCATCAATCAAACTCCCGCTACGAGCTCCTGGAGGCTTTCATTAAATTACAAGGTTCCATTCAACAGGGTGGAATATGATTAAAGAAAACTGGACACTACATATAAAATTTACGAATCCTCCTCAAATAACCTTAAATACCTCAATCGATAAAGCAAAATTGACCGTATGACAGGAAAAACTAAGCTTACTTAAGTTTTATCGTTAATGAAAAACATCCCCTTTGGCCAGATGAGCTCTAAAAACTATATAAAAAAGTCAAAGTGGAGCAGCTATAGAATTAGGCAAGGGGTTTTCGGGATATCTTAGATTTTCGCAACTGGAGAGCGGCGGCACTTTATGAGAAAAATGGTCGAAATTACAGGAAGCCTTGAATCTCCATCAGCAGTAGCGCCATGGATGGATATTTATGCACATCCAATGTTTTACATCTTCATGATTTAGTCCGTAAGTTTTTCTTTTGACTGCTTCCCATACTAATGGTTTTATGTTTTTATGGGACGAGTAGAACTGAAGCGAGAAGCCTGTAGGTGATAATTAAATTTTAAAATTTTATGTGTAAATTAAAAAAAAACCTGGCAGGTCAACATGCCCGATAACACTTGGACAAAATGACGCAAGAGTACAAAATAGGGGCCGCTGACAATACTCTTACCATAAATATTATCCTTATTTTATTCAATGTTGTCTCAGCTATCGGATTCGCTAATCATCTTCCACTTATGGCTGGTAATGAATTAGTGAAATAAAGTTTTTAAAAAATGTAAACGAATTCAAATTAATTTACTTGAGCTTAAAAATCAAAATCCTAAGGAAATCAACCCTCTTAATGAAGTCCTTCCTAAATTAAATTAAAATTTCCAAAAATAATCCTATATTTTATTTTTTTAAATTTTCCTTTTTCATTTTTAGCTTTACTATCAGCCATCAAGCAAAATTTCGAAATAGAGTGTTGAAGTTGAAGTGCAAATGAAGCGGGTCCTGAATGTTCGCTTCTGATGCTTTAGATTGTTTAAGTAGTTTTGCAGGTTTAACATCTTCGTGGAGATTTGGGGTGGGCCTGCTGCGATTGACTGTTGATGTGAATTGCCTCTTCATTAAAGAACTGAGAACTGAGATTCTTATAGATATCCCGCATTTTGTTAAAACTAGAAACCTCCGACGAAAAACAGCTCAAGGCTTCTTGGCATTGGTTCAGTACTGCTGCATAGAAGTTGTTTGTTTGATTTAAGAGGGAGTAGAACAGCTAGGTATTCAACGCCCAGCCGCATTGAAGGCATATAGCACTGTGTTAATGTTAGATTCTGGAAATAAGGCTTAAAACATCCCTTTGTAGCTATTTCTTTCCAGTTCGTTCTCCGTTGTTTCAACGTATGGATACAAATATACTTTAGGGTTTGTTTTTTAATCAAATGGGCTGTAGAAAATACTTTAGAACTATTGAAAACTGGAAAATGTAGGTCTTTTCAAGAACTTGACTTAAAAATGGAAAACGAATAGATGATACAGAACTCGGAGGAAAATACTAAACAAATCGGAGGAATATCGTACTGTTTTTGCCGGGAGCACAACTGGACAGCCAGTTTGCTATGAATGTTCTAAACCATCCAACTATCGGTCAAGTAAGCTGAAGATGAGGTATAGTTACCAAACGGATCATAGCTTGGTTATTATGCAATAAGTACTTAAAGCTAACCCATAACCCTCATAACCATTGTCAATCACCGGCCTTATTATACATCTATACAGTACATATATATATTACAGTTAGGACAATAGCCATTAATATATTTCAACGATAATCAAAAATCACTCTACCATATCGAATAGAACCATGTTAATTTAATAATACATTTTTCGAAATCTTCTAATTAAAAGGCCATTTTTAGATAGCATCATACTGGGATGACTTATGTTTTCAGAATTATTTCAGCGTTAAAAAAAAAGCATTCTTGGGTTCAGTGCTGTGTAAGGAAGTACTGTTTCTTGGTCTGCAGTCGTGCAAGGAGGTGATTTGACCGTGATCAGGTTCAGCCCTTTTCCCCTCTATTTTTCAATTAAGCGGACCCACTTCATAGAGTTGGGTTTGCCTCAGGAGGGTCTCTCGGCCCCAGAAACGATTTTTGACACAATATTAAAGATATCCTGCCAAGTCAGCCAGATTCGAACTCAGGACCTTGAGTACAGCAACTCAATGCCTTACCAATGAGCTAACCCGCTCTTTTTAGCATTCAAAGCAAGAACATTATTGATTTCCAATCCATTTTAAGTGTTTGATAGATTTTTGTGATAATAAAAGACCGGTCATAATTATAGCGATAAACATATCAGTTCTCCTTAATCTTGAATATGAAAACAGATTATTACAGTAGCAATTGTATCGTTTTCCAACGATAGATTATAATCTCTCAGTTCTCCAACAAAAAAAAGATCAATTAGACATTGTATCCACTAGCGTAACAGCATTTGATAAATTTAAATAAATAAATCATATAACAGAGAGAATAGAAAGTATAACAATGAAGCTAGGCGGTAAGAAAACGTGATAGGTGTGTGAGTACCACGTTTTTTAAAAATATTCATGCCCTAATATTACTACTGAGAAGTGAGAATCAAATAAAAATATTGTAATTATTCAAATTTTCCGGGGAGTCAATATTGTCAGCTTAAATTTACAGTGAAACGATTTAATCAGATAATAACGATTGAAGACACCGCATAATCTCAATTTAACAAACTAATTGACGTCATTATAAATTTCACGTTCTGAATTAAATTGATTGACTATCCCATTTCAGAAAACTGTTATATTTTTTTTTAA
Organism: Aelia acuminata; assembly: GCA_911387785.2. Lineage (NCBI taxonomy): Eukaryota > Metazoa > Arthropoda > Insecta > Hemiptera > Pentatomidae > Aelia > Aelia acuminata. The sequence continues at coordinate 54,559,475 of OU426980.1, read as the reverse complement.
TCTGTGATCTCTTTAGAGAAAACGTAATGCGATGTATTCACATTGCATTGAATTAATTAGGGGGTTGTTGATGCACGTACAATATGCTTGTACAAACATAGGCGGATCCAGCCGAATGTAAAGGGGGGGGGCTGCAGTCCTAAAGGGGAGGGGCTGCAGCCCACAGCCCTTCATTAGGATCTGCCAATAAGCTTTTTTACATTTATGTTCCTTTTCCACAACTAAAATTCTACTTGTTCTGCACATTATGCGAACTACTACCCCCACTAGCTCCCCTTCCTAGCCTATTATATGATTTGAGGGGACTCTCATCGCGTTCTTTTCAGTAAAAAAGTGCCTTGATTAGCTTTATTAGATCCCAGATTTCGACTCCCGCTCGCTCTTCAGAGATAAATAGTCCTAGAGTCCTTTTCAGTGGAGATCAGGGCCTCACTGAGCGGCGCCATGTAGGCTTTCCCCAAAAGTAGTAGGCTAGGAAGGGGAGCTGGTGGAGATAGTAGTTCGCAAAGAAACAGCGACCTTCTTATCAGCTTTCAATTTCAGAAAGGGCATTGGGAAACTTGTACCATATCTATTAATTATCTTTTAGGTTTCGCGATTATTTTATAAGACATTTCTAATACATAGTGACAGATATTTGGATACAAACGTACATACTCGACCCTTGTTTAACACGAAGATCCGATCTCTTATATTACTGATTATATAACTTTATACTTATATAATCAAACATTTGTTAGCTGTGGAATCATTCAGCCCCAAAACGTAATTTTTTACCTATAATCACAAATAACTTTTAAGCTATTGACTCTGACGTTTTAGGTATGTTCTCATTGGATTCAGAAGTATATAAGCTTTTAAGAACAATGGACCACTCTACCTACTTGAAAAAAAATTAACTTGAACACCCCCCCCAACTTCAACCCCTCCCCCCTTAAGGGTTGACACCATTTAATTTGGTCATTAGCTCGCTTATCTCGAATCTTACTACTCAGAGACGAATTTATAGCCAAAGTTTTATTAAGGTGCAAATTTTTCCCTATGCAGGGTCAATTCTTGTCCATTTTTCCTGTACTAATATCTTCCTTTAGATCGAAGAACTGCAAAATGAATTTGAAGGTGAGAGCACGAGTTTAGTCCCTTCCTTTGGTGGTAATTATAACAACTATTAATTACCATTAATTGGATATAATAAATCCATTCGAAATGATGCAATAATATTAAATTCCATATTATTTTCATATTAACTAAATTAAATCAAATATTCTACGGAAAAAACAAATAGCAAATTGACTGATAAACATTTAATTTCATAATTGCTTTGAATCTTTAACAACTTTATCATATTTATACTGACTAACACAAAACACTGATATACTTTTAATATCATTGATGCAGTGGATATCTAAGATTACGTTGTATATTGCAAATAGTCTGGTCAATATTATGAAATTGTTAGAAAAATAAAAAAAAATTAACAATTACCAATTTATTTTTTAGTACATATTGCCATTAAATTTTTGTCCGTAATTGAGAAGAAGAAAAAAAAAACTTATGCTTGAAAGCATGATAAACATCACTTCAGTACAGAGTTGGGCAGTAGATAACTATTCCCTTACATTAAGGAAAGTCAAACTCTATCTTTAGATGACGAAAAATTTTCCAAAGGGAGGGGCTGCATCTCCCACAGCCCCCCCCCCCCTGGATCCGCCAATGTGTACAACAGATTTTTTGTTTTACAAGACCGAACAAAGTTTCAATAGAATCGCCAGTAATCGAATAGATTATCAAAATAAAAGTAAGTCCATAGCTTTACTCGGTTAAAGCTCTTCGGTTTTAAGCTAGCGACCACCCCTCCTAATTATAGCCACGGGGACATCGGCGGTTCTGTCAATTATTCGAGGTCTCAGGGCAAAACGCGAGAAAATTATTTGAGAAGAAGAAGGCCAATATAGCGTAGATGTGGATGATGATGATGAGGAAGAAACCAAGACCTTGATGTCAGTTGAGATTGCCACCGCACAATTACCCTCTCATTTCAGAAGTGTTGCACAAACTCTTTAACTTTGAGCCAACCCTCACGAATCAAAAATTATAAAACGTCACTCTAAGCTCAACCTATTGCATAACACTGTCATAAATTAGTGGACTGATGAGAAACGAATGTTTTGGAGACCCTAAGCTATTGTTTAATGGAAAACACATCGCGATAGATAAACCGGGGAATTCAGGGTTATCATAATGCATGTCTATTTAAGAAAACATTTCGTAGACATTGTAATCAGAATCCGATAACTGTGTTATCTGCAACAGCAGTATCTCAATTATTGGTACCCATAGCTATGAGGCGCACCTTTTCTAGTGATCTGCTTCGTTAGGCACAAGATCACGTAACTTCATCAAAACTTGATACACATTGGACTGCAAAAAGTTTTACTGCGGAGGCCGAAAGTCTAGGAGATTGGAGATATCTACAATTACTATATATCAATTATTTTTCCTATATTCGTATTTATTTCTTAAAACATTTGTATATACGTTTAAGAAATGCACATTTGAGGTTTTATAACGAATGTACGCTTCTCTCAATCATAATATTTATGGTAGTAGTTTCTCTATGCCACTTCTGTACTTGACAGCTGATAAGAGCGTCGCTATCTGTTGGTGCCTATGCGAACTACTACCCCCACTAGCACCCCTTCCTAGCCTATTATATGATTTGAGGGGACTCTCATCGCGTTCTTTTCAGTAAAAAAGTGCCTTCATTAGCTTTATTAGATCCCAGATTTTGACTCCCGCTCGCTCTTCAGAGATAAATAGTCCTAGAGTCCTTTTCAGTGGAGATCAGGGCCTCACTGAGCGGCGCCATGTAGGCTTTCCCCAAAAGTAGTAGGCTAGGAAGGGGAGCTGGTGGAGATAGTAGTTCGCAAAGAAACAGCGACCTTCTTATCAGCTTTCAATTTCAGAATGGGCATTGGGAAACTTGTACCATATTTATTAATTATATTTTTAATATAATATATATAATATATTATAATAAAAATATAATATATTATCTTTAAGGTTTCGCGATTATTTTATAAGACATTTCTAATACATAGCGACAGATATTTGGAAACATATTTAGATACAAACGTACATACTTGACCCTTGTTTAACACGAAGATCCGATCTCTTATATTACTGATTATATAACTTTATACTTATACAATCAAACATTTGTTAGCTGTGGAATCATTCAGCCCCAAAACGTAATTTTTTACCTATGATCACTAATAACTTTAAAGCTATTGACTCTGCCGTTTTAGGAATGTTCTCATTGGATTCAGAAGTATATAAGCTTTTAAGAACAATGGACCACTCTACATACCTGAAAAAAAATTAACTTGAACACCCCCCCAACTTCAACCCCTCCCCCCTTAAGGGTTGACACCATTTAATTTGGTCATTAGCTCGCTTATCTCGAATCTTACTACTCAGAGACGAATTTATAGCCAAAGTTTTATTAAGGTACAAATTTTTCCCTATGCAGGTCAATTCTTGTCCATTTTTCCTGTACTAATATCTTCCTTTAGATCGAAGAACTGCAAAATAAATTTGTAGGTGAGAGCACGAGTTAAAGTCCCTTCCTTTGGTGGTAATTATAACAACTATTAATTACCATTAATTGGATATAATAAATCCATTCGAAATGATGCAATAATATTAAATTCCATATTATTTTCATATTAAGTACATTAAATCAAATATTCTACGGAAAAAACAAATAGCAAATTGACTGATAAACATTTAATTTCATAATTGCTTTGAATCTTTAACAACTTTATCATATTTATACTGACTAACACAAAACACTGATATACTTTTAATATCATTGTTGCAGTGGATATCTAAGATTACGTTGTATATTGCAAATAGTCTGGTCAATATTATGAAATTTTTAGAAAAATAAAAAAAATTAACAATTACCAATTTATTTTTTAGTACATATTGCCATTAAATTTTTGTCCGTAATTGAGAAGAAGAAAAAAAAACTTATGCTTGAAAGCATGATAAACATTACTTCAGCACAGAGTTGGGCAGTAGTTAACTATTTCCAGCAGTTAACTACATTTTTAACAACTAACTACAAGTTAAGTAGTTGCACGGAGTAACCACTAACTAGTAGAACTAGAATTGTACAACTACTTTTTTCAACTACAGTAAAAGTAGTTAGAATTTTTAACTACCAACTACTAGTTAGAATAATTAGTTAAAATGCGTAACTACCAACTACTAGTTGGTAGTTAAAAAGTTATTAACTACAATGGTAGACAACTACTTTTTGAAGGTTTGTTCTAAAAACCAGTCCTGAACTAACTTTCTTTTTATTTAAAATTAATTGTTTGGTTTTCTCCTTCGATGGTCTCTTGTTCCGTAACCAACCAATTAAACATAGAATCGAAGGAGTGAGGGGGGGGGGGGCATGGTAGTCAGTCCAGGACTGCAAGCGCACTAGAAAATAGTTTGAATTTCGATTTCGTTCACATGGGAGTCCAATATTATGTTATTGGAGCCGGTGTTTTTGAAAAAAAATTGATTTTGTATTTTAGGGGGGGGGGGGGAGCGCATTGGAAACAAGTTAGATTTTTGCGTCAACAAAAAAAAAAAAAAAAAAAAAGTTAGATTTTCCGATTTCTCTCACCCGGGGGTCCAATTTTGTGTTATCGGGGACAGTGTTTTTGATCAAAATATTCATTTTGTATTTATTGGCGAGGGGGGGGGGGGGCGCACTAGAAAATAGTTTGAATTTCGTTTTTCTTTCACCTGGGGGTCCAATTTTATATTATCGGGGACTTTATTTTTGATAAAAATATTCATTTTGTATTATGGTGTCGAGGGGGGGGGGGGCGCACTATAAATTAGTTTGAATTGAAAAGTAAAAAAAGTTCGGAGTTTTTTAACACAGGAGTCAAATATTATCGAGGACTGTGTTCTTCAAAACAAATTTTCATATCATATTTTAGTGGCGGGGGGGGGGGGGGCGCACTAATATTGATAATGATTACCTTTTCGGATTTTTTTCACGTCAGGGTCTAATATAATGCTATATAGGACAGTTTATGTGAAAATAATATTTATTTTGAATGTGATCTAATCATACTTTTTATTTTTCTTTTTTATATTTTGTATGAGTGTTTATCTTTAATTATGGGGTCATATCGTTTTGTTTTTTGTTCCTCCCTTCCCTCGCCTTTATTTTAGGCTATACGGGGTTTCCCGGGCCAGAGGAGTGGGTGGGAGATTGATGCAGAGTATTATGAAATGTTTCCTGGGTCCGATACCTATCTTCGGGTTATCAATCATACGTTACCATGGACAACGCGTATTTTCTAATGCGTTTGCCCACTCAACTATCCTATAATTGTTTGCTAAAATAATATTATTTAAATATTACCAGGGTTTATTTGGGAATTATTTATCATTTGCCATTTTAAACATTAAATTATAACATAAGATCACATTCAAAATAAAAATTATTTTCGTATAAACTGTCCTAGATAACATAAAATTAGACCCTGATGTGAAAAAAAATCCGAAAAGGTATTCCTTATCAATATTAGGCGCCCTCCCCCCCACCACTAAAATACAATATGAAAATTTGTTTTGAAGAACACCGTCCTCGATAACATAATATTGGACCCCTGCGTGAAAAAACTCTGAAAATCTAACTTTTTTAAGTGCGCTCCCGGCTCACTACTAAAATAGTATAAATGAATATTCTTTTCAAAAACACCGTCCCCGATAACATAAAATTGGACCCCTATGTGAAAGAAAAACGAAATTCAAACTATTTTCTAGTGCGCCACCCCTCACCACTAAAATACAAAATTAATATTCTTTTCAAAAACACCGTCCCCGATAACATAAAATTGGACCCCCATGTGAAAGAAAAACGAAATTCAAACTATTTTCTAGTGCGCCCCCCCTCACCACTAAAATACAAAATTAATATTTTTTTCAAAAACACCGTCCCCGATAACATATAATTGGACCCCCATGTGAAAGAAAAACGAAATTCAAACTATTTTCTAGTGCCCCCCCCCCTCACCACTAAAATACAAAATGAATATTGTTTTCAAAAGGAGAGTCCCCGATAACTTAGTCATGGACCCCCGTTGGATAAAAATTCGAAAATGTTACTATTTTCAATATTAACGAGCCCCCCCCCCCCCCTTCACTAAAACTTTAAAATAAATATTAATGCTATTGGATACCTGGTCATGATATAATATGCTTAGGTAATGAGGTAGACCGGGCAAACATGAAGGAGTGGTTGAATTTGACTTATAAAAGGTTGAATTTGAAATAGAAAAGGTTGCATTCGACTTGGAAATGCTATTTTTCATTTTTGTTATGAAGTTATCTCGACACTCTCCCTTTTCCAAATAGATCGCAGTACTTCAACAAAGCAGGCTCAATAATATTCCGAAGTTAATAATATTTGGTTAGTCATCACATTTGGATAGTAGTAAGTAGATAAATAATTGTAATTACCAACTACAGTTTGTAGTTAGTAGTTAACATATTCTAACTACTTTTTCTAACTTGTAGTTAGTAGTTGGAAAAATTTAACTACTAACTACAAGTTAAAAAATGTAGTTGCCAGCTGTTAACTTCTAACTACAAACTGTAGTTAGTAATTGTAACTACAATCAAACCAAAGTAGTTGTAGTTAGAAGTTAATAGTTGTAACTACATTTTGCCCAACTCTGCTTCAGCAGTAGAAAAAATAAATAATAATAATACGAATATCTCTGTATGAATTAAGAATATGGGATTATGAAATTTATTCAAATAAACATATCTTGATAATCTCAAACAATCTTGATAAAATTTGGCTCATTCTATAATTTTTTTTAGCTTAATAGGTAGAATAGTTTTTATCTCGATTATTTACTTCAATATTTTTGTATTACTAATTTAATGTTTATTATATTACAATAGAGTGTAATTATTTGTAAGTTATATGTGCTTCCAACAAGTTGATATATCGAAATAACACATCTTTCCATTCTTAGAGTGGGTAAGCCAAATCTAACTGCTCCTTGGACTTGGATAATCCGTATTTTTCCCACGGGCAGTTATTTGTCGCCTGGTCACATGTGGGTAAATTATCAAATCTATTTGTATAAATGTCACTTCCCCCCCCCCAATTAATTGAAAAAATATCATTGATTCTATTGTTTTTATACAAGTTGGGATAACAACATCTTCTTCTCTTACCAACATTGGTCATTTTAGAATAGGAAAGCACTTTCAGGGAAAAAAAAATAAACGAAAAAAATAAAATGTGTTTTGAAGGATGGAAAGGATTTGTTGTAGAGGGCCATGCGAGGTCGAATTAATCATCATCTAGTTGCCATTTGGACCTTGTCTCCCAACCTCTCATTGTCAAGTTGTACGAAAATAACTAACTAGTTTCTTGATAGATATAAGACAAATTAACTGGAAAGGTTAAATCAGTTGTTTTCGAGATAAACTTTCTGATCTCACACACATACATACATGTATATGATTGTCAACAAGATTTTTTTTAAGCCTTTATTCGTATTTATTAAGCCTTATTATTAATTATTAAAATGTGTACCATTGAAATTTGTAATTCTAAAAAAGTTACTGGTTGGTGGCTAGAAATTTTATCTTGAATTTGCTGAGATGCAAATTTTAATAAAGGCCTGAATATTAAAACAAAATAAATGGTTTGGTTGGTTGGTGGCTAGAAATTGTATCCATAATTTACTGAGAGGCAAATTTTATTAAAGGGCTGAATATTAAAACAAAATAAATGGTTTAGCCATATTAACAACATATGCACTTGAAGGCTGTTCATTTTTTTAAGATAATACGCTGAAATTAGAAAGAAAAAATGTTTTGGAAAAGTGACTAAATCATTTAACATCAATAGACATAACAAACTCTTTAAATCCAGAATCATAATAATGTAATATAAATAAATATTGGATTATGATGCAATGGAAATTGTTCACTAAACATCTAATTAATTTGTATTTTGGTGATATACATTACAAAATAAAAAAGCAAGAATAAATTGGTCAATCAACAATTAGTTTCATTATGTTCGATTGCTTAGATCAAGTACATTGAAATTATTAGAATAAGTTTTTGTAGACGTTTTATTTTAAATACTTTATTCCATAAGTTTTATTAAATCAAACTGTTTCACCAATTGCAAGGGTAAGAAACGATAATTGTACCAAATGGAATTAATTTCCAAATCACGATAAAATAAATTAGTAAACCCATATTCAATGTAGAAGGGAATAACGTTTGAACACGTAGAGAATTTTTAGATATTTAGGGGCGTTGGTAACTAGAAAAAACGAAATCGATGAGTAAATTGAGGCTAGATTAAGAGCCGGAAATGCTTGCTACTTTTCAGTATTGCTTAGCTCGCGCATTCATTCCCGAAACTTAAAAATTAGGATTTACAAAACTTTTATTCTTCCTACTGTCCTTTATGGATGGGAAACGTGGCCGCTAACATTGAGGGATGAACAAAGGCTGAGGATTTTGAAAATAAGGTATTGCAGGTAGAATATAGGTATTGGTATTGTAGAATATTAGGACCGAAGGGGGACGAATCGACCGGAGAATTTAGACGTTTACGCAACGCCGAACGAAGTTAACTGTATACGGTAAATATAATAGAGGTGATTGAAGCGCGACGAATAAAATGTCTAAATTCGGTTGTGAGCGAATCCCTAAAAGATTAATAAGCACGGGGCCAACTGGGAAACGTCCGAGGGGTAGGCCGCGACGGAGGTGGGAGTATTGCGTGAAGGCAGATCTGGCAAAGTTGGGTGTTGATGTCGGTAGGTGGATAGAGGTGTGCATGGAGCGAGTTGTGGTGTCAGCAACCAACCTTCGGGTCCGTTAAGCCTTCATTATTATAAACACACATACTGTTTGTTTCTCATTGAACAATAGGTTTTTTAAACACATAAATAATTTTACAATTTATTTAATTTTTATAAATGAAATTTATAATTTTACAATAAATATAGCAATTTATTTTGTTTTTTATTTAAATGTTTCAAATGTTCTTTAGAAACGTTGACAATAAAAATTATAAATGTTTAAAGCCCTGCTTTTATTTCTTATTTCTAAGCCAATGTATTTAAAAAATATATAATTAAAAAGGATATATAAAAATATGAAATAAGTATATAAAAGAAATAAATATATGGCGTGGTAGCTTTTCAAGCAACTACCGATTGTAGTTCAGGAAAAATGGAATATTCCATCGCAGCATATAGATGACGAAAGGACCTGCTTCTCTTTAGGCTCCTATCTCGTTCCCCAATTCCCCCTTCCCTGCCACCTGTAGTTGGCCCATTGGTTAAAAGATTTTTTCCGCAGCGACTGCCGTAAATCTCTTACAACACCTGTCTTTCCAAACGTTCTGTTATTTTTTCATATTTCTTCTATCATAATTTCATTTGGACTAAAACAGTGGATGAAGAACCTCCTCAATGCATAAAGCTTCGCACTCGAGGTGTTGGCCTTGAGTGGCCTTGATAATGCGAATAAAGGAATGATTTTGTAAACGGTGCCCTGAGAACAGAGGATAGCTAAGCCCCAAGGTGGTCCAGGCAGTTAAGCGTAATATTTTTAAGAAAATTTAAAAAACGGCTCGCCACTCCGTCTAAATCCTCACTCAGCCTTGGATTCTTAACCTTCAGGAGATCTTGGAAGGGACCATCCATTTTTCTCTGCTTTATCGTCCTTCACTTCAACCTCTTCAATTCTATCATTTATATTAATTAGACCCTTTATTTATACTTTGCTTCCCTAAGATGTTTCTTAGCACAGATCGAATAAACTCAATGATTAGACACTGATGACGGATTTTTATTTTATTTTTGGCTCCAAGACTTGCCATTCTATAATACTTAATATCTAAAACGTGGGAATAATAAAAATATCTATTCACACCTGTTTATACCCTACCTTAATCTCGTCCAAAAATCAGCGTACGTCACTTAATCTATCTTTATTTACTGAGCGAAGAAAGTTGGAAGTGTCTTCTATAATAGCTGATCCTAAAATCGCACGCCTCTGTTTCTGAAATCTACACTGGAACGCGATGTGTCTCAGATCCTCAGGACACTGACATGTTGGGCAGTTTCCACTCTTCGCCAGAGCCATTGCAGGAATGTACCCGTGCACCCGTGATTAATTCTAAGCCTGGTTAGATTAACGACATTGTGACGGTTAAAATGATGCCGAAGAGTATCAAACCGTAGGGTAAGGGTTATTTTCCACTGGACCGCGTGATCTTCCTTCCCCTTGGAGCCAGACACAGCTCACCACTCGGCTCAACCTGACTTGTCATTTCCTCATAATCCTACGTGTCCCGACACCCATTGGTGCAACCCACTAGTTTTTTGCTTGGCGTATTAATGATTATTATTTTAAACGAGATACAGGTTTGAGATTTTTATTTTCATTTTGATTTGGTTCTTCTTTAGTATCTATGATATCCTAAGGTCCTCTTGGGCATAACATAGTACAATTTTGTCTAATACTTGGCCTTTGTTTTCTAAAAATTCTAACTGAGAACTAATGTTTCTTTAACAGTCCCTCCCGATTTTAGAGTCCATAATCTCTGACTGATTTCCACTGTTTTAGAACTATTTTCATATATTCCCATGCAAAAGGAAAATACAAACACCTCAATGAAAAAATTAATTAATAAATAGATGAGTAACAAATATCAACATCGGTCAAATGGTTAAGTAAAATGGATAAAACGCAGAATTCATATGAAAATATATAAATAGCTAAAAAAAAAAAAAAAATCATATAATTCCACCAAGGAATAAAATATAACCTAAAAAAAAAATCAATATTAACTTAATTTAAATAAATAAGTTAAAAATAATGATATAGGTTACAAGATTAAATACAAGATTAAAATACGATAGGTTAAAGTGCTTCTTTAAAATCATGAAGCCATTTGCAATGTTTATGACAATATATCTTATAGAATAATCAGAGTAAAAAATTACCTGTTGCAAATTTTTCTCTAGTAATTATTTTTTTCGGTCAAATAGTTTAATAGTTAAGCAAAATTAATAAATTACAGAGTTTAGACGAAATAAATAAAAAAATGTTTTAATAATGAGAACATATATAAATAGCGTAAAATGTGTATATAATTCAACCAACGAATAAAATATAACCTAAAAAAAAATTCAATATTGACTTAATTTAAATAAATAAGTTAAAAATAATGATATAGATTACAAGATTCAATACAAGATTAAAATACGATAGGTTAAAGTGCTTCTTTAAAATCATGAAGCCATTTGCAATGTTTATGACAATATATCTTATAGAATAATCAGAGTAAAAAATTACCTGTTGCAAATTTTTCTCTAGTAATTATTTTTTTCGGTCAAATAGTTTAATAGTTAAGCAAAATAATAAATTACAGAGTTTAGACGAAATAAATAAAAAAATGTTTTAATAATGAGAATATACATAAATAGCGTAAAATGTGTATATAATTCAACCAACGAATAAAATATAGAAACCTAAATAAGTTATAATAATCAATAACAACTTAAATTTAAATAAATATGTTAAAACTAATGAAATCGGTTAAAATATTACAATAAGTTATAAAAACCAATAAGTAGTTTAATAATGGATTTTAAGGTTTACATTGAGAGATTCATTGCATGAATAAAATTATAAAAATAGATATATTTAAAGAATATATTCATAAGTTGCTATGTAAATATGTAGCATGTATATATTCTGTATATAATTCTGTTTGAGTGTCCTAATAAACCAAGAATACTTTTAAAAACAAATAATTGCAATAAATGATGCAGTCCTTTAATAATAATAAATAAAAAAATGGACCAGAAGAATAATAATTCATTAGAGTAGGATTTGCCGGCACAGCGACATTCCCGTTAAGACGTCGTTGATAGAGAAGAGTGAAAGTACGTAAAGTTGATAAGCTGACAGTGAACTTGGTTTGGCGAACAAGGTGGGGGCTTCAAGTACTTGCTTGAAGGTAAGCAGCATCGTTCCGCTAGCGGGCCCGACTCTTTATAGTTTCCTCCCACCCAACTTCTTGATGATCCCTAGATTTTCAAGAAACTTACTAAAGTGAATCACTTATATACGGTTCCATATAAACAGATTTTGATCACAATTGGACCAATTAAAAACTCAATTACAAATTACATTGACCTAGTTTTGTAAGTCTCACTGTTCTACCCCAGGTAATCGGGAGTATTCAGTATATAGAACAAAATTTGGACTTCCTTGAAACTTTAAACTTTGATTATCCACCATTAACCCTTCATGGGGGGGGGGGGGTGCAAAACAATTTTGTTGGATGGTATGTCGAGTGATGTATCGTTTAAAATAGTTTATATGGTTCTGAGTGGAATAGTTTTAATAGTAGTTGATAAATCATTTCTTAGGTACGGCGCACATTTGGGACGCAGGTGACGCAGAGTAGTTTTGTGAAACTCGACTTAGCTCAGATGGAGAAGTTGAGTATAATCAATCAATAGAGTGTGCTGTAATTAACTAATATTTTATATTATTACTTTATTAAATTTGATAGGTTAAACTCGGATAAATTCGTAAAATTGCATTTTTATTAAAAATTTTTGATAGGGTCTTTTCTTGCCAAAATATTGGGGGGGGGGGCAGTCCCCTCCGGCCAAAATATTGGGGGGGGACGCGTCCCCCCTGCCCCCCGGCTGTGACGCCCGTGCTTACAAGTGTCCGATAACTATAGAAATTAAAGTAAGAAGTTTAAAAAAAAAAATCTACTGCACAGGTCGTAATAATTGATTATGCTAAGAGCATTATTTTACTGTTAGATGTATGTTAAAATAACCTTTTATTTGAACTCTGTATTCAGAGTTAGTCAATTCAAGAAATGATGATCGGATATTCTTCTTGGAATGGTGAAGGAATGCAAGTTTGTTTATTTATATGCTTCTTTAGCTGATCGGACAAATCTAAAGTGGGAGTCCTGATTTTTACCTATCCAGGCATACCTAATTAGGATAGGGATAATTAACGAGTATCTGACATCGAAGGAGGACCTGCCTTTCGCCTTTTTTGCTGATTTTTTACGCCTTTAAATACTAAAACAATTACTACCATCTATATTGCATGCATGCAAAATTAGCAAAAACAAAAAAAAAATAATCGGTAGTCCGCTGTATTTAGTCAGTTTAGGTATATTTTTCCTGTGAAACTTGTCCCCTTTAAATCACCGTGATTAATATTGAATTCATAACTTTAAATGCATCTCCTGAAAATAGTGAATGAAAGCATAGTTAAATATACTTTACAAATGAATTTTTCCTTATGAAACCAATATACAGGCATGGGTGAGAAACCTATACTTTTTCGGATAACATTTTATAAAATATATATATCCACTCAACAGCAAAAAAAACCGGACACTTCATATTTTTGATTTTAAATGCTGATTATGATGAATGTGTTTGTTATGGGTAATCCGGTTAGCGCGGAGTAGATAGGGTCTATGTCTATTGAAATAATCCCTTCAGAATTATATAGAGCAGATTTTGTTTATTTTCATTTGTCTTCATGCTGTTACAACATATTCAACACTTCTCAGCTGTAAGTAAATTTTTGTATTTTTAACATGTTTAATTTTTTAAGCACCCGTTTTCTGTCATTAATAAATTTTGTTTTTCTATTATATTCAAGAATAATGTTTCTATCGAATGAAGAAGTAGCCCGAGCTGATGCATTGGCAAGAGAAGGCCGCTGAGAATCCGTTATATTGCTGTAACGTTGGTGTAGGTCTAGGTCGACAATTTATGACGGACTTCAGTGTTTCTGGGAGACAGGCAGGTACGAGAGGAAGACCGGCAGTGGCCGACCAAGGGCCACAACTAGATCTGATGACCGATTTATGACACTCTCAGTATTGAGAAATCGCCGGGGTGGTGGGATGGCCGAGTGAGCAAACGCGTTAGAAAATACGCGTTGCCCACGACAACGTCTGTTTGGAAACACAACACAAAACCCGGAGCCAGGGGGAAAATTTAATTAATCTCGGCATCAATCCCCCACCCTCTCCCCCGGCCCGGGAAACCGCGTATAGCCTACAAGGCGAGGAAGGGGAGGATTCCTTATAATTTATTGAGAAATCGCCATTTAACTGCACCTGAGATTCGGGAAAGGCTTCAAACGGCTAGAAATACTGTTACTAGCTCAGACACCGTACAGCGGGGACTGAGGGAGTATGAACCCCGCGGCGGGGCCCCAATTCTTAGAAAGGCATCGGAGATAAAGGCGTTCATTTGCTGACCAGCATATTCATTGAACTATGGAGCATAGGGGAGCTGTTTTATTCACAGACGAATCTTACTTCGGTCTGTACCATTCAGACAGTCGAGACAGAGTGTGGAGAGGACGAGGGGAGAGATTTGCTCAATGTACTCTTCGCGAGTAACAGTCTTTCCAAAGGCAATCAGTTATGGTTTGGGGAGCAATAAATTTCCACGTCCGTACCGAACTTATTTTCATTGATAATGGGGCTCTGACTGCTCAGAGTACATTGAGGAAGTACGCCTAGAGGCTATTATCCCATTTGCTCCATTTCTTGGTGAACAGTTCATTTTGAAGCATGATAATGCAAACCGCACACTGCGAAAATTGTTACCGAATACTTGCAGCATGTGGGAATCACAGTTTTGGACAGCCCTGCACGATCTCCCGATATGAATCCGATAGAACATTTGTGGGATTATTTAGGGAGACGTGTCCGGCATCTTTATCCTCCTCCTAGTGACGTAAGGCAGCTTCAGATTGTTCTTCGTAAAGAATGGGATGCTGTGCCGGCGGAGTACGTCCAAAATGTAATTTCTTCAATGCCTGACAGAGTGAGGGACCTTCTTCGTGTAAGAGGGGGTAATACCCGTTATTAGCAGGCCTAATATCTTTAATTATTAATTTTAAAAGAAGTGCTAATTTCTTATTGTTTTATTTTATAATTTATTTAAAATCATGTAAATAAAAAAAAAATTTGTTATTGGCTGTTTGTTTTCATAACTTTTAGAGAAACTAATTTTTACAAATAATTTTAGGAAAAATCGTATTTACTAGAATCATGGGGAAAAATCAGGGTGTCCGGTTTTTTTTTTTTTTTTTTTTTTTTTTTTTTTTTTTTTTTTTTTTTTTTTTTTTTTTTTTTGCAGCTGAGAGTATAATTTAAATAAGAAAAGGAAGAAAATAAATGAGCTGATTTTTAAGGACCGTTTTCTAAGTAGCCATTAGAAAAAAGATTTATCTTTAAATAGATTTCAGCAACAGTAGTCGAGCATGTAACAATGAAGAGGATGCAAGGTGGGGTTCGTAGCTAAAAAAAACTGGAAGAAGGGGTTATCTCTAGGCCCATATTGTTTCCAATCTATACTTAACATAAATGGAAATATCTAAAATATTTTTGGAATAGTGGAGAATTTTCCACCATAATCTATAGAACAAAAACAACACAAATAAGAGTCGATACAATACCATGAACCCTATGCTAGCAGACAGTCTCAAGACTATTCAATACAACTTGTTGTTTTGTTTTTTATTTAAATGAGGAGGAAACGTTTTCCGCTGTTTCATAAATATTTTAGAACTTTCCATTTATTGTTAAGTATACATAGAAGACAATAACAGCTCATCTCAAGCCTATTAGCCCAATAATAATTTTCATAGATCACAAAAATGCATTGGGGTTATCATAATATTAATGAAACATATTTTTATCTACGAGCTTTGTTGAAATAAATATTATTTTAGCCAGAAAAAAAGAAAAGCGGATAAATTAAAATCATTTTTGCTCAATTCCAAACAAGATAAAATTAAATGAAGGAGTATTAAATTTGTTTTTATATATATTTTTTTTATTAGTTAGAGAAACAGAAAGAAGAAGCCAATATTGAAAATAAAATCATCGCACACTAACAATTTTGCCTCTTCAGCTCCATCTTACAGCAAATTACATTATGTGTTGGGATCCTTAAGTATAAAGGGATGTATTAGGACCTTAAAAATTTTCACAATTAAATTTTCGACACACAGAAACACTAGCTACATAACGAAGATTCGAACTAACATGGAATTAGGTGTGTACAGTAGATCTTCAATTATCCGAATAAATAAATTGTCCGAACTGCTTGCCTCCGAACTTCGCTGATTGGGAACGTTCTAGATAGCACGTCTAAGTTAAGGTGCCTTTACACTGTGCGAACCTCACCCTCGATCAGGTAATCCCCCGAACCTTGCCGTACCGGAGTACCACGAACAGCTATTTACACTGAAATGTAAAGTCAAGCGAATAATAATGTCTGACCGCAGCTATGCACCTTATTTCTGGCTGTTCTGGCTTTTGCTCAAACTTATTATAGATAAATGCAACGTCAGAAAAATGCTAAAAGAAGATATAGAAGCTTATCTTAGCTAACTAAAAAGCGGCACTAGCGCTTTCTCGAATACCCAGGCGGACGGATGAAGTACCTTTTCGAGTTCGTGTCTATTTAGAATTGCCGAACAGTGTTCGGGACAGGCTGTTCGCGGGTAGGTTCGAGGGTGAAGTTCGTACAGTGTAGAGGCACCTTAGAAACATTTCACTTGAGTTGCAAAAGTGAATATGCTAATTTCCCCTGAGTTTTAAGAAATTATTAAAATACTAATAAAATTTAGATAATCATACAGTATGAGGAAAAGTAATAATTTACTAAAGGTAGACAACTGCATATGATTGTTAAAATTAATAATAATTCCTTTAGTTTAATAGTTATAGGTAATTACATATTTGTAAATAGGGTAGGTTTATAACTTAAAGCAGTTACTGGACTAAATTTTTTTTCTTTCTTTTTGTGCTTAACAACCCGGTTGATAACATTTCGGCTGATATATTTATTTTCCCCTTACTGTTTATAACGGTGGAGCTATTTTTGTGACAAAAAATATCAGTATAAATTGAATAGAATATAGTTACTTTTTTTTCATTCATAATCATGAGTTTTTAGAAATACACAAAGGAGTGTGAAAACTGAAAAGCAGAGAGATAGTGTACAATACAAGCTATTACACTATTGCAATTAATGAGAGGCAATAAGTATTTACTTTCAAAAATTATTTATATGAGACATGGAAAATAGAAAATATTATATCTGCAGTGCTGAATAATAATTATTACTACAGATATAAAAAAAAAAAACAAAAAAAAAATCAGAGGTAGAACTGCATAAGAATTAATATCTCATAATATGTTTTTCTCAATGACATAAATTTATATTAAAGGCGTGTTAATTGATGAATAATTAAATTGCAGATAAAATCTTTTATGTTTTATACCTACTGGCTTTGAAAAATGACAATATTTTAAATTACCGCGAAAATCTTCCTTTATGTAAAAAAAATAATAGTTAAAAAAAAATAACAAGACCAAGCCAACTATTGGATCAACTAAAACCGTCATATCTGATTATTTTAAAAATAAACTTGTTAATAACATTACAATAAAGCATGCTATATTCCTCCTTTACAATACGGCAGGGTTATTGATCAGATAAAAATTGTTATCTGAAGTAAGGGAAATTCTATTTTTCTGGTGATGAGAATTCGGATGACCGAAATCTCAGTGGCAGTTCGTCATAACATGATCAACATACATTCTCCAACCAAAGAAAAAAATAATAAAGTTACATAAAAAATAAATAACACATAGAGACACAAACGCAGATTTGGGCTGGAAGTGAATAATATCCTTTGATAGGAGTAATAGGCATGATACAGCAATGATAAAAGTAAATAAAATTTCCCATCTCGATAAACCTAATAATAATCGAAAGTATAACGTAAAAATGTACATAACTTTACTTGGACACATCTAGTTTCTAAAACCCGAAACTAAAGCCATAAACTTTTTTTCCCCGTTTTGCTAGAAGAGGAAAGACATTTTGAAATTTTTAATTTCAAAATTTCGCTTTATCTCAAAACTTAATAAAATGAATTTGCCAATGTAATCTACTTCCAAGGTTTCTTCAGAGAATCTTGACCGCTTACATTTTTTTATTACATTGCCGCATCCCGTCGATCTGGTTAATGTTATTGAGGTGTGAGCATTGTGGCAGATAAAATGAGAATAAGATTGCCTGTCTAAGGATCGAATTAATCCCTAAAATCTCCATGAGGGCTTAAAAAAATTTGGAAGGATTGTATTAAGGCTACTTTGCCAAATCTTGTTTTCATACAACTACTAGAAAAGATATTGAGATAATTATGGGAATATATATATATATATATATATATATATATATATATATATTAAGATAGGGGCGGTGACGTCTTCCGGGCATATATTGGAGCCTAATTTAATCATGATGTGTCTATAAGAAATCCAACAAAGTATGCACTTTTGAAAATCAAACACATAATTAAAAAAATACGAGAAAAAAATCTGCATAGCATATATAATTAAACAGAGCACAGTTGTAACTGAAAAATCGAAAAATATATAGAACATAAAGCATGCCCCGTTGCATAACATGATAATGAAAACCAAGATAAGGCCTTCAACCTAAAGTCAATATTTGTAAGAGCAGAGAATGACACATTAAAGAACTGCAAGTAAAGAGTAGCCTAAACAAGTTTTATGCATAACATAACTGGCTATAACTACAGAGATCAATTAATTACAGGCGATAATTAATCAAACAAGATTTATAAAAAAGATGTTATTTTATAAAATTTAGCTAAAAAAATTTTACATTTTCTCCGTAACACTCATTCCAAAACCATTAGTTTTTTTCAAGCTCTCAGAGCATGTAACATTTAATTGAAAGGAGGCGATGTAAACAAGGTTTTGACAGATGACTAGTTTCGCTTTGTCATTACGACCAAATGATTTACTAAATATTTTTTAATCTTACACAATAGATAAATTCAAACGACTAGGAATATGATTATTAATAATAAAAACTATAACTAAATACATATAGAGCCAATAAAATATTTTACAAGAATATATAGCAATGCAATTAGAAAAAAGACCCGTTGCACACAGGGGTATTTGGCCCTAAAAGCTGGCCAAAATCCATTTTTTGAAATTTGAAATTTCTGATAAATAATGACTCGAAGTTCAAGTAGAGGACCTGTTGGATCATGCAAGATGATTCTTATGTCTTCCAGGTCCTAAATCCGGCGGCTATTCTAATTCCAATCTGACCTTAGCCTTTACCGCTTCTAACCGCATAAATATTAATCTACAAAATATATTAATTTTCTTTGTTTTTACTGAATTATCGGCATTATCATATGATGGATAGTTCGAGGCTAGGTTTGCACTTGTTATCCAGACCGTTATAAATTTTTTGTATTCAATACTACTATCAATATTTCTTTGTTTTTTGGTAGGTAGATTTTAGAGCTAAAAATAAAATTTGAAGGTTAAAAAGTTATACTTCTGGTCATTTCTGGACAACGAAATATTTTTTATGATAATGTGTAATTATCGTAGTTTATGTTTCATGAAAAAAATTCTGCGAATGGGAGACTTATAATTTTTTATTTCTAAAATGTCAGTTTCATCAAATAATATTAAAAAATTAAATTTATTATACTTTCATTTATTTAGGTTTTAGGTTCTTCTGGAATAATAATAATAACTAGAAGGGAATTATTTGACATATTTTTAAAGTCGAAAGTATTAGCTTTTAAAAAAAAATAAGGAATTTTCGTAGTCTTTTCTCATTGGGAAATATTGCCTAGCTAATAGCCTAGAGCAGATGAAAAAGCTAAAACATAAATTATCAATTTTGAGGCTATGATTTCTATGTAAGATGGAATGCTTCTTCAAGGAAAAGAAAAGTTTTTAAAGCAGCAACAAGGAATGGCTAAGTGGGACGTATCAATTAAAAGCTCAAGATGTGGTGGACGCCCTGAAAAATCATTTGATGGTTTAAGTGAAAGAAGCAAGAGGCATAAAACAGGAAAACTCAGATCATCAACTAGCACTGATATGCTGACGTACGCCACTCATATAAAACTAAAAGATTCTGGTGATATCAATGCGTTCCATGTTCTGAAGGACCTAACAAAAACTCCATCTCGTGCCATAAAAAATAGGAAGGCATTTAAAAATTTCAATTTATCAGAAAAAATAGAAAAAACTACCTATCAGCACTGGAAGCTTTATTTACATATATTGCATATTGGTGGTTATTTCATAAATTTAGAAATGTTTTCTCTATTTGCTAAGGATCCGTATCCTTTTCTCCATCGAAAATTTACGTAAAACTTTATCACCACAAATTTTTATTTTTATCTATTTTACACTATTCCTATTTTTCAAAAATAATAGTAATAGATAAATTTATAATGAATCTTTATTTGTTACAAGCATATTTCATAGGTGCAATGCATAAAGAGAAAATAATATGAACATAAATTGTAAACCCATAGATGCCTATTTCACAGTCGGTGGAGTAACGTAAAAATTTATTGTATTTTCACCTATGAATATTTTTTTAACTGCTAAAAACATACTTTTAATGTCTATTAGAAATTTAGAAGCCATTTTGAGGACGTTTGAACTAATAAAATGGAAGGAAATAGTTTTGGCCAGCTTTTGGGTCAAATACCCCTGTGTGCGTTGGTCGACTAGCAAATAATATCAACTCGAATACAACGTACAATGTTCTCATAAAGAAATAAAGTTCGAATCTATGCTCTGAAATTTTAGCGTGAATATGGCATTAAAAAATTATAACGGGCTTAAAACCAGAGATTTTACCATCCTGAAGAGCTGTCTAAGAAAAATGTCGAAAGGAGTAGCAAGCCGAATTCAATTTATAACACACTATATTTCGTATGTATTGTAGAACAAATAAAACTAATTTAACACTCGGCTAATAATCAATAAGTAATGTATATTTCGGGATTCTCCATTTCTAGTAGATTGTGAAGATAAGAACTAACTATAAAAAAAATAAAAAATAAAAAACAATTAAATAAGAATAGAATCCAATACTGATACCAACTTTATATATTTTTAGGACAGTTAAAATTTAAAAAGTACGACTGGAAAATTCAAGACTGTCTAATATTAAGGTACATAGAAACGATATTGCAGTCGATCTTTAAATAAAATAAAATTAACTATAAAAAATTACCTCATGGAGCTGTATGGAGCTGAATGAACCTGAAATTAAAGAGAAACTTATAGTTGATACAAAAAAAGTAATATGTTGTAGTAATAGATAGTTATTATTTCCTAGTATTTAAAAGGAGTAGGCATGCTTAACACTAAAAAAACAACAACTAAATACGTTACTTTACAATGAAACAGATTCCTTATTGATTCTTAGTTGTAGGGATATGGAAGTAAGTAAAAGGCTTTTCATAGCTATCCTATTATAAATACAGGTAGGTTTTCACTATTATAGAACAGTAGTGGAGGTGATGTTGGTAGTGGTAGTGGTGTTGGAGGTGAAGCCCTGAAAGGTGGAATTGCGGGAGGCTGAGTCCCGCAGTGGCCCACTTTTCTCCGGGCCGCAATGCTGCCCCTATGCGCCTCCTCCATTGATTTATCAATCTCCAGCACTTGAACCTTGCTCATGGCAAACAAAGTTTTCCAGTCTCTTCTACTTATCTACCATACCAATTCATCCGGAGTGGGAGGGGAATATTACTCAAAACATAAGTTATCACTAAAAATAAATTTTAATTAAATCGAAAAAGCTGGGGACTCTAACTACTACTACTAACTAACTACTACTACTGACTAATATATTCAAATATACATGTATACGCATGAAATAGTATAGTCCTATAGCATTTTCCTAGTAGGATAGGAAAATGCTTCCATTTTCAATATATAAAAATCTTCTTATAAATATAAAAATGATTAGCTTTTAGATTTTTTGTCACTCTCCATTATGAGATTATATTTTAGATTGAAGTTTTTCCATAACCTCAGTTTCCTTAAGTATGAACACCCGTACATCAATACTTGTTCCCGGAAAACTGGTTCCAAACAAGGAAAAGATTCCTTTTAATCCAACTTTTTTTTTTTAATATATATTTCCTGTATGTAACTATACACCATATAACTTCATCTTTTTCAAATAAACTGACCATCATAGTATGATATATAGGATATATTAGGGAAAAAGAGCGAATCGGAGAGGTGAAAATCAGCGCGATTGAAAAACTCCAAGACGAAGTAGCTGAGTCCATCGAGAATATCGCTTTCGATCTGAAAACAGAGACAAGAACTTGGTATCTAGACATTGATCTTGCAGCCGCTCAAAGTCATCAAAAGGACAATCCAGTTAGCTGGTTTACGACCTGCTAGCAAACTTGCCAAGTGTCATCATGTTCACTAGTTAATTAATTAAACTATCTGTTTTTTTTTTTTTTTTAAAGCCGGGCAACATTACTAGCTAACTCGCTGGTTCGCTAACTATTCCGTGTGAAATCGTTGTTGCTAGTTAACTATCTGCGAGAAATATGCTGCTTTCCGGTATAAGCGTCAACGAAATGTGGATTTTCTATTCGACTAGTTAGCGAGTATGAGGTATTGTGTGTCATCATTACTATTCCATTAGTCCACTCGTCCGGGTACAAGACTAGAGAAATAGCAGATATTTAACTAGCCTAATATAATAGAGGCTTTAGAAACAATTTTTTTTTTTTCAAAAAATATAAAATGAGGTCCGCATATGGTATCATGAACATCATCATATAATGAAATCTTAGCATTCTTGTTTCTGAAACGAATAGGACCACATGCTTTGCTTTGTGCCTAATCTAACTCCGGGTACCCGGCATGTTTAAGTGAATTTTTTTTTCCGACTATCGTAGCAAAGAGAGTTGATATATTTCAATTAAGAAGAAACACGATTCAATCATTCCAGGAGGAACGGCACAAACCTGACTTATATACAGCATACAGAAGTACTTGGCTTCAAAAGCTGGCCAAAACCCGTTTTATGAAATGTGGAATCCTCGATAAAAATCACTCCGAATTCAATTAGAGGACCTGCCTCATTATAACTGTCTCTTCAGGCCACTTATTCAGGTGACTGTGCTAATCAAGTCTGTCCAAAGTCCTCAACTATTCTGAGCTGATAATTATCGTCCTTCAGAATATATTAATGTTCAGTGTTTGTCCTGAAGTGATGACTCTATCATGTAATAGAAAATGCGAGACTAGGTCAGTACCTGTTATCCATATATTTTTATATTAATTAATAGTATCGATTTCGTTCGTTTTTCTTTCTTAAATGGGTTTCGATACTAAGACTGAATTTGGTGCTTTGGTCAAAGCTGGATTACGAAATACTATTCAATAATAAATATGCCTAGATTAGATATCAGTTGGGACCTTCTGGAAGGCAGGTGTAACCAGAATAAAATTATGAGATATGCTCGTAAACTCGAAAGAATTAATGATTTGAAAAAGAAAAAAAAAAAAGTGGATTTCAAGAAAATTTTCCAATTGAAATGGCCAAAAGGAGGTGAAAGGGCTGCAACCTAAGTTATCTATTTTAAGATATGGTTTTTTAAAAAAAGGTGGGATACCGCTTTTATCAAATCTAATAAATTTTCAAACCTTTTTCATGCAAGATAAGGACGCCCTTATAAAACATTTATTCATTCAGGTGAAAAATCATGAGGTAAGGAACTGAAACATTAGATCATTAATAAGCTATTATATGCCGAAGATATGAAATTAATAGATAAGCATGATGTTTCTCGAGCAGTAAAATGAGCAAATCGTAAACATTTTCAATCTATCGTTATCAAACACATAAACAATCTAAGATATGAGAAATATTCGAGTATGTATATATACATACTTTTATAAAAACGTTTAAGCATGAGTTGGACAGTATGTAGACGATTCATTGCTTCTATGCCTACTAAATTTTATATGTTAATATCGAACACATCTTTTTCTTCTTAGGGACGTACTTAAAAAAAGTTGAAAGTGTTCGAGGAGAGAACTTTAGCAACTTTTATCAAAATCGCTACCAACGTTTTGACGTTACTGTCTACAGTAAACAGATGTTTTTAAGATTATTAATAACAGGCATTATGTGCTAATATTCTAGAAAAGAAGCAAAATAAACTATCCGTCAGTTGAACAATAACTACAAACATGCGGAAAATCGATTGAAAATGTTATGAGTTATCTGATCTTCATGTGTGTGTTATTTTTTTGTGTGATGTGATTAAAATGTTATGTGAATTTTTAAATTAAAATTTCTGATAGCTGACGTCTTTTAAAACCACATTCTGAAAATTCGACCCAATTACAATACTGTCCTTATCTAGTTACATAAATTTAAAATCCCATTAACATAAAATATCATACAAAATTATGTAACATACAATTTTTCTTACGTCTGCAAAGAAATTTTTACTGCTAATACTAACTGCATATTTTTTTTTTTTTTAAGTAATGCTCCAATGTATCAAGAAATATGTCTACAAGCAGCAGAGGGGTAAAGATATGCGGACTTAATAAAATATTTTCTGTATCCTCAACCGCACATTGCATTGAATATCATAATGAACTGAATGAGGCGGAATTTACGTGGAACAGAATAGAACATTATTTTTCTGTTGAATATACTTCTTCTTGTGATGGTAGTCAAATTTTCATGAAAATTCAGGATTATTATCAACATGACTTAACACTTCCAATACAGATTTTTATGTGCATCTAATCCCCATCAACGGGATCGTAAATGATGAAAACTTAAAAATTGTATCGGGCCGGAGACGTGGAATTTTCAAACGGCTTGCACAGATTAGAAGCTTAGGTAAGACGCACATTGCAACGTAGGCGAGGTAGTGGTAAACATTATTTATCAGAGTTCCCAGCGGTGTTTCCATATATTATAGTATATGTTTCCAAACACTGTAAATATTTTATGTTCAAATGGGAGATAAGGTCATGGCAGCCTTTTATCTTATCTTTATAATATCTCCGAAATAAAACGTTGACGGACATACCTTCATAGGAATTTCCTTTTTTTTTTTTTTTTTTTTTGAGATCCTAAATTTATATTATCAGTTAGGACATGACCCTGACACACTATAAAAAAGTCGAATTTGATATGTTATGTAAACTGTTTTTTGATTTCTCAAAAAAGAAACATATACCCTTTTATAACAGTCTCATAAATTTTTTTATTGAAATCAATTATTGTAATTCACTTTTTTTTTTTTTAAACAAAATAAAGAATATTTCCATTATGAAACGCATTATTTTCTTTTAAAATCTAGGCGATATCCATATAGGAAAGTATAGTAAGATATGATTATGCATGATTCTCCTCTAGAATGAAGATAAATTCGCTTTTTTAGGAAAAGTGACTAATAAAATTTTCCATCTGTTTCCTCTGCAAGTTACGATTAGTTAAGATTAATATAGTTACGATTAATAACGACAATATTTACTTTTCCAAGTCACTAATTCACGAGAAGTTACTGGAATAATGTTTTCTTTAAAATATTATTGAAATAATTAATTACTGACTAATAAATGTTGAATTTCCTTATCACTTAGCATAGGAACATAAGGTAGGGGAACATAAATACCCTTTACTCCAAGATACGTCAACAATAAAAGTGTAAACAAATTTTACGATAGCAAATTCCGAAAAATACGGAGGACACAGACACAGGAGTCAAATCACATAAGGAGAGATGTGACCTTTATCTTAATTCAATTTCGAATATTTATTTGGAGAAACTGTCTTAAACAAGAGGTGTTAACCATCTTTATCATAATTAAAAAACTACTATCTATAATACACACTGGCCAAATGTAAACTTAAATTCTATAAATGAAGTAATCTAAATTTTATACGAGCAAGCAGTTACAAACTAGTACAATGCCTATAATAAAACCAGTGATCCAATTTAATTTTTAATTGAATTAGTTTACAAAGCCTTATATAGGTTTCACTATCATCGCTTTGTCTCCTTTGCTATTTTCTGAGCGAGAATTACTATTCTCGAACAGCTGCTAAAACTATATAAAAAACAAAACAAAGTGGACATGTAAAAACTGATAAATGAAGTAAAGGTCTTATTTTTTTTTGTTTACACCGGATAGATCCTAGATACGTATTATATTCTCCACAAGCTATCGCTTTAGTATTTAATCGTATAAAAAGGAGGAAATCATTTTCCTTTCAAATTAAATGAAAATTTACATATTCTTCAGATGATGATTTCCATATACATAGGTACATATACCGAACCGCTCCATATTTTTACCCAAGAATAGTCAATAAAAATTTCTGTATTTTTAAATAAAAAAGAAACTCAATCACAGTACATAAAAAGCTATTAGAAAAGATTAAATGCCCTAATCATCAAGGACGCAGTGAGATAATAAAAAATAATGTAAAGATAATAAATATATAGATAATAAAAAAATAATTGATAATAGATGTCCTTCTGAAGGATAAACAAACTATTTGTTTCATCACTTTCAGTTGTAGATTTGAAGCTATTGGGTTAGCAGAAACTCCGTGGGCCGTTTATGGTCTTCTTTGGATTGATTCACAATGGCATAATTGATAAAGCAGTCGGTCTGGGTGTCCAGCCTGTAAGCCATGCCTTTCAGCTGGAGCCGAATACCACTGGAGGAAGACAATCTAAGCTGGATAAGAGATCACCTTTTTTCTATTGCTACTTCGAAACGGGGTACACTTCACCCAGTCCAAGGGAACCCAGCCACCTGAATCGAAGAGGGTCGCCACTCTCTCAATATTTACCGAGAGAAGGCGAATCTTCCAGCCTTAGATTATCTCCTTCTTATTCTTAAGTATCCAAGTGATAGTGAATCCCCGGAACAATTTCGTCATTGGCACTGTGTTCAGGAGCGGCGAAAACCCGATATCTTTCAGGGTCGCTGAGTGAAAGTTGGTTTTCTTTATAATAATCTCGTCGCTATTACTCTCCAAACTAACGACATCCATAAATTCGATGTTGAAACACCAGGTTAAGGTCCACTTTAAGAAAGAAACCCTCAGTTATTTACCAACCAACTCTTCTCTGATGAAGAGTATTCCCTTTATCAATTGAAAAATTGTAAATTCATATACTCGATTGGATGCTTTACACATAGCTCATATGACCTAGTGACCAAAAAGGCGAAAAGCTATCGCTCCCTTAACGTACGTACCTCAAGATCTTGACGTCCACACATAACGGTATCCTTGACCTTACTCAAGGCCTTAAAAGCTTTATTGTCTCTAATTAAATCACAAATGTAATCGTCTAAAATCTTTTTATATATTGTAGGTTAATAAAACTACAGTAATAGTAAACCTACATACGTTTTACTATACCCACTACTAACATTTATTATTAGGTATTCTTTCTTAATACCTAATAATAAATTCCTTTAGAATCTTACTATTGACATTGGACAGAGTGCAGAGGTGAGTAACTGTTTCTCAATACTTCTATACATCATAAAACGGATATTATGTATTAGAAGTGTCTGTGTTGTGCGATCATAAAGGACGCTAAAATGTAAAGATTACATAGTACAATTGTGATACGACTTTTTGACACCATTATCATGACTTATTGGAATGTGGTTTTTATCCGAATGTCATGGTTCCATGTGTAGGTGTGAAAGCTTTGTAACTAATATAAGTATTGTGATTCCAGAACACGACCAAGGATAAACCTTGGACAAAATAGTGAACTCTAGGCACTAAAGGTTGCAATTAAATCAATTTTTGATAAAGATTTCACTATGTGACTTCTGGGCGTGGTCTATTCGAGAGGTTATGTTTGCTTTAAGGGGACTTTCATAGCGTCCTTTTCATTTTAAAAGGATCTTGATTAGCTTTATTAGATCCCAGATTTCGATTCCTGCTCGCTACGCTCGCTTTTCAGAGATAAGTAAACCCCCAAACGGTACCTTGTTGGCTTTGCTCAGAAGTAACGTAACTAGTAGCAATTTCTTTAAGATTGACATAGTTCTTAATACGAAATATTATTTCAAACAATAATGTCTAATAATTGTAAAGTTTGATTTTAACGTATTTCTTTATATTAACATTAATCAAAATTAATATTAACAACTAATGAACTTAATTGGTTAAAAAATGATATATTTTCATTATAACAAATATAGGTAATTTACTTCCAATTCATTGAGTATACCACGAACGGTTTATAAGTGAATATTTCTACTCCAACTATTTAAAGTTTTCAATAAAATATTCTAAACTGAGTATTAACTTAATAAAGCATGAAGACCGATTACTTTTATTGTTCAAGGCACGACTAGGAAATGGATTAACTTCCCCATAATTAAGTTTTTACTGACTCCGTGCCAATATTATTCAAAGACCTCCAAACCCTATAAGAACAATTGACATTTAGAATGATAATTAATGTTAATTATATTATAACCACCACTCGAGGTAACCGAAAATCAATACAAATCAACACTCCTTCCAATATCAGAAAATTAACATTTAGTAAAATAAATTAAAAGGTTTTGGAAATACTATAAAAAACCTTTTTCATTATTTTTTAACATATGCTCTCTATTAATATGAATGGATAGCAATTTTAGTACAAAATTGTATTTTCAACAACAAATAGGCCGATACTAGACTACACATCCAATAAAAAAAAAATTTGAAAGTAGGACTGAGGCAAAAGTGATGCATTCCCATATTGGTGTCTTAATTTAAGTGTCATAATATTCTTTAAAAAACTATTAACGTTTCTTTTAACTTTAAAAAATATTTAAAGAGGTAAAAGAACGAACATATGTTCCAATTTTAAAATACTTAAAAAACTATTTCTCACTACTTTATTAAACGTTAATGGTTGAAAAAATTCTGTAATTTAACATATTTATTTATGAAACCATATAATTAACTTATATATTTCTATCCATTACCAATTTTTAAGATGCCTAGATCAAAACACATTTAATACTTGAGTACACTAGAAAATTGAGTATAATGCAACCACCTTTTAATTCCAAAATGAGGGGAATGAAATGAAAGTGTTCAATTAAAGATCAAAATAACTTATTTCTGAATTGAGAAAATTTATAATTATTAATAGCGCAGTCTGAATCCCAACTGAACATTTGATTCAATCATTTGCATCAATAAGAAAAATGCAATTGAAGCGCCGTATATTACACCTAAATTCAATGAGTTCACGACAACAAATAAAGAATTTGAACTTGTTATTCAGATTTTCAACTACCACGCATTACAAGAGTACGATTTTTCTTTTATTGAAAAAAAAGTTTAAACCTAAATAATATTCATCATTCGCAAGAAGGTATCTTTAATGATATTAATTAACTTGGTTCTGTTTAATGTTATTATTATTTTTTTTTTTTAAATAAAAACCCATCTTTGTTCATAAGAATATAATATAGTACAAGGCTGATCCATTAAAGATCAGATTTTTTAATTTATTTTTTAAAACCTTCAATAGAAAAAGTGAAAAATTTTCCTAAAGAAAATTAGTGGAAACTTACGAAGGAGGGTTGCTGATGACGGTTGGGAGGTAGCCACTGTTCTGAGAAGGGGGGGGAGGGGACTCGACTAGACAAACCCCCTAGCGGCCTCTCCACGAAGCAACCACTCCTGTCCATCAATCTATATTCCTACATTTCTCACACAGATCTTTTATTTCCAGTAAGGGCCTAACATCTGACCGAAAGATAGCTGTTAAATATATTACCTTTAAAATTCGATAAATAAAATATTAAAAAAAAAAGGTCAAAAAACATACTGTAACATGAAGGATAACTACGCAGTTCCCCTAGGAAACAGTCAAGAGATCTGCAAGAGAATCTAGAGAAGTATAGAAAGCGGTCAATAAGTAAAAGAAGACGATGATAAAAGGGAAATCATCCCCGAGAATAAACCGTCCAAATAACTTATTTAGAATAATAAATCATTGGTCGAAAATTCAGTATCATTTAGCAGGGGCGGTCATGAATTTAATTCATGAGTGTATAAATTTAATAATGTTCTATTATTTTTTTATATATAAAAAATCTTTTTTTTACTCTTGGACCTTAGAAGAACAGGAGTCTGTGTAACATATTTGAAAAAAAAATCGAGTTTGTTGCGGAATATGATAGTAAAAATGACAATTTTTCGATTGGTTAAGAGATTCCACATTGGATAAAAGGGGAATCGTCCCCAAGAATAAACCGTCTCAAATACCTCGGTTTCACAATAACTTATTGAGAATAAAAAATCATAGGTCGGAAATAGGCTATTCCCACTGTCTGTTAATCATTCCATTGTGATCAGGGCACTAAGCAAGGGCCGAAAAAAGGTTTTAAAAAAACTCGCATAATTATATCTAATACGAATTATTGTATCCATAAACGAAAACACACAAATATCGGCCATTAATAAAAAATAAAAAAAAATTCATTAACTATTAAGAATTTAAGCTTGTTTGGAAAACCTTCAAACTTCCTTCAATACTAATAGAAGGCATGAAGAATAATAAGGAAAGAAAGATATTGATTGATTCTTTGTTGCCTTAAGGCCTTAGGTGTTTCCTTACACACAAATATACAAATACAAGCATGGATGTTGACATAATTCGATAAATACAAGATAGACAAGATAGAAAGATATAACCATAAACGAAATTAATGTATTTGACCATTCTAAGCATTTTCCAGGCGGAACTTTGGCTTTTATGTGTTTGGCAACTACTGGAAACTATACTTATATGACTAGGACAGTTTTGGAAAACTCAACAGTTATGACGTCCACAACTGATTCATACGAAATCCCTTTTTTTTAACTTAAATTCGTGTTTTTAATTTATTTCAATGCACTTTACTACTTCTTATGACTTAATATGTTTCTTCATATCCTTTCAAAGCTTTACTTTTCGCATTCCATGTATATTATCTTACTATTTAGTAGTCAAACTCCTCAAAGTCTTCACAATCGAATCCATCTAGAAAATCTCTCCTCCGATAAGCTAGCTACGAATTGTTCTCAATTTTCATTGTTTCACAACACCTCTTATCAATTCTTGTGACATATATTTCAACTGTACATTTTTTCACATCAATCCAGGATCACTGATGCTTCCGAAATGGAAGTAGTTCTACTGGAACCAACATTGGGTTTTCTAAGATGTTTCTTTATTGGTAGTTAAATATCATCATATGTCTAATTAAGCTTTTACTATATAAATTTAACGTTTCCCACAGCTCAATCTATACCTTGTGGTTGGAAAATGTTTTTTCATTGAAAACTGTTTAGCTCCACGTAGACATGAAACTGATCAAGGATTTCTAGACTTTTTTAAGATCATGGGGTGAAAGTACATCTTCCTCGAGTAGTATCTCGTCAGCAGAATATAGTACTGCTTGCTCTATGATGACCAGCATTCATACATTTTTTCTCACTTATCCCATTCTATTCTATTAAATTCGATTTTTATGTTAACGATGTCCCTTTTAGTTCATTCCCTATAGCCCATAGCCCATCAGTGTCCATTGACTTATGTCTATCAATTAATTCAGTACCATTTAGTAGGGTCATATACACATGAATTTAATAATGTTCTATTCTTTGTGTAAATATATAAAACACTGCTATTACTTTTGGACCTTAGAAAAACAGGAGTCTATGTAATATATTTGAAAAAATCGAGTTTGATGCGGAATATGGTAGTAAAAATGACAATCTCTCGATTCGTTAAGAAATTCCACTTTGGACTTAATGAGATAGATAAGTTTAAATAAGTAAAAGTGTTAAAACCTGTGAGTGAACATTCGTTGAAATTGGATTAACCGGCAAAAAATATATTATTCTCCCGCCCCCTACAATGCAAATCATATCCATTATAATGTTTTTGTGAAATTAAATATTATTATACTACTATAACACACGAGAAAAATCTGATGTGCATGCTCGCAATAAACAACTTTCACTTACTAATCTAATTGTAAGTTAGATAAGAAATCGACGAGTGTTGATAAATATGTAAACGCCATCCAGCAACTTCACACATATGTCCAGATTTATTTACATCTCCATAAGTTATGTAGTATTATAATTTGTATTGCAAAATTTGAAAGTTCTCTGCACTTTTCGATTCATTATTGTTTATTTCATTTTTTATGGCGCCAAAAAAATTCTAATAACATCAACATTCGAGTTTTTTTTTTACTTCTATCTTGATTTTTACTGCGAGATACATTTTGTAAATATATCGTGGAGGTGAATTGATAGATGGTGTATTTACGGCTCATAGTAAATTAAAACTTAATTTTAAAATGATTGTCTCTTCTGCCTTTTCGAAAACCGACAACGATTACTGCTCCTCTAAAACACCTTTATGTTGCATTCGGAAGTCTAAATACGTGCTTTTCTAATTTCGTATTGGATTGGTCAAATGGTCAAATTAGATGAAACAGAAAAAAGTTGTCCGTTAACTTGTATGTTATGTATAGTTTTAATACTTATTCTGCTAAAAAATTCTGTCTCTTTCTGATAATAGAATTCCACGCAAATGCTACAATAGACTTATTTCACTAGATGACAATAATCAAGACATTAACTATAACTATATACAAAAATCAAAGTAATAGCTAACAAAAATAATGTGCTAGAATTCTTCGGCGACTTACCTAATATGAAAAATTTTTTTGGTAACAAAAATACAATTTTGGAACGAGCAACCAACCATTCACAATGTTCAGATATCTACAGATCATATAACTCATCATATAATCCTTTTTACAGAAATATATGCTGCTATAACCTTCCTCAACCCGAATGTTACCTCAAGTTCAAGATAAACATACAAAAAATAAGACTAGTTAGCCAGCTAAGAGTTTCCAACAATGATTATGTGAAATTATATGAAAACAAAAAAATTAAAATTATTAAATCGGAAGATATTTGTGAAAGTTGCCAAGAACATATATCGGACGGATTAAAGCATCTGTTATTAGAATGCTCATCATACACGTGTTATAGAAACAAGTATTTGCGTAGCTATATCATAATAAACGATGATCTACTTTCACTGGAAAATATTCTCCATATTGACTCTATTGATAAATTAAATGCAATTTACTACTTCATTAAAACAATATTTACTTAATTACAATAATCAGGCAAAAGATATCTAACAATAAACAAAAATAATTCATATTCATTAACAAAAAGGGAGAGGGGATTTATACTAAGGTAACCATTAAACTGTTGATCTGTATTGTATTTATTCATTATACTAGTTAGTAATCTTTAAGTTTAAAAGGAATTATATACATGTATTTCATTATAAAATCTATTATATTTATATATTATTGCTCGATCATAGGATATTGTTTTTGTTTCTTTTTGTTATTTAAGGAAAAGATCTTTTTTATTTTTTATTTTTTTATTTTATGTTAATAATTAAAGATACTTTTGGTTTTAGTGTAATGTTTGAGTAATAACTATTGTAGAATTAACATAATAATCTTAATATTAATAGAAATTATTATTTTAATTATTGTAAAATTATTAAAATAGTTATCATGTATGGGCCATTCTCTATTGTAAAAAGCAATTGCTTAAACAATAAATCATTTATTCATTCATTCATTCATACTTATTCTGCTATTAGGAGAAGAGAAAAATCAATAAAAAAAGATCATCAAAATCGGTCGAGTTGCTCTTGATTTATGAATGGTGTAACTAACCCGACTTTCTTTTATATATCTGAAATAGGTTGTTAAAAAAAATAATAATAAAACTTTTAGAACTAATAATGAGAGCCTGATTGAGATTTTAGAAAAAAGAAAAGCTATTTTGTTTGTCAAACTTTAACTTTGATTTCCTCAAAATGGAAGAAATGTCACTGAGACCCCTTGTCCACATATGTATATTTTATTGGTTTTTTTTCTAATAATTAATCTCCTCCCCCCCCCCGCAATATTTATTGGGGCCGCTCCTGCCAATTCACGTTAAGTCAGTCCAACAACATTTTGAACAAAGCGTTTCAAGAATATCGTTTAAAACTGGATTACTATTACGAAAAGTATTCGTTTGTTTTACGTCAATAGTAAATAATATTTAACAATGAAATGAACCAAAGTTAAATAAGCGAATAAATAATTTATAAAAGTACGTCTTGCGTAATCAATTTTAACAAATACGAAGATGTTCGTTGTTTCTTTCTGAGAAAAGGAGTGTTACATAGTTATTGCGTTACAATGGAGTTTGTTGGAAGCTCTGTTTTTGACAGGTTACACAACCACCCACTCACGTCCAATCCTTAAGAAAAATCATTAAAAGTATATCGATCATCTCCACAATATTTCAGCATTCTGCCATGTAACACATTATATAACGATTACAGGAAACGATACCATGATATTCTACTTAAATAAGGTTTCTCAACTTAGAATATGTTGGTTAATAAAAAATAACTTATTGTGGTGGGTATAATATTAATTAGTAAATATATGTAGATATATTTTATGAACTATATCATATTTTTTTTTTTTTTATAATTTTGATTAATTATTATATAATATTTCTTTGGTCTAAGTTAGGTTTGGATACACACATTGTTTTTATTTATCAATTTATTATTTAATATATTTATGCTCGTTTTTTTACAGTGAAATTTTGTTTTTGAAATATTAATGAGTCCATATGTCATTAAATTTTTCATATAAAAAAAAGTTTGTTATTAAAATAATTTTTGCAGGTAAGAATCCTTTTTAACGCCCAATGCGTTCATCACCATTTCTCCAAAAAAAATAAAATAAAGTAAAACCAATAATGTGTAAACGTTTTAGTTTTCAGGATCGACAGCTTGAACATTGTTAAAACTCGATTCGCTATTTTTTTATGATTTCCATTTTCTCTTGGTAACTACTGAAGAACGGGTTCCCCGGTCGGCAAATATAATAGGCTACTAGACAAACACTACTATAATAGGCGGAAAAAAGTGGTACAGACCATTATGAATGCCGACGCTCCCAAGCATTGCCCTCTGAAGGTAGCCGACATCGAGAGCCATTTTAGAGGCCTCTTTGAGAAAGAGAATCTCTGCAAACGTGCGGATTACGAGAAATGCGCTCCGGTGCCAAATGTAGTGTCAATCGACGATAAATTAGTAAAGAAGGCAATTAAATCAACCTCATTGGACACATCACCGGGGCCGGAGGGAGTCTTGATCCGCACGATAAAATATTTTGACGTATCTCATATAATAAAGAATATTGCGGAGATAATGCTGAAGGTGGGTTATGTGCCAGAGCCTCTTCGTCAAGGGCGCACAATATCGGTATATAAAGGAAAAGGTGAGGTCAGAAGCATGTCTTCATGGAGACCAATCACGATATACTCCATAGTGCGCCGGATCATAGAGAAGGTTCTGGACCACGAACTGAGGAAACAGGTCACCTTCAGCAAAAATCAGAGAGGCTTCATCAGGGGCTTACCGGGAGCACATGTGAGCGCGAGGATTATCGATGCGATTTTAAAAGATTCCAAGCATAAGAAAAACGACTGCGCGGTCGCATTCCTCGATGTAGTAGGTGCATTTGACAACGTTGGCCACAATCACATCGTTAGCTCTCTAGAGGCAAGAGGGGTGTCACCGGACCTCAAAAATATAATAGCAGCTCTCCTTACCACTAATAAAATTAAGATTAGTGTAGGAGCGCACTCGACCAGCCAGATCAGTGTGCTCAGAGGAGTGCCTCAGGGCGGGCCCTTGTCGCCTTCGCTATTCAATCTGGCCATAGACCACCTCTACCGCGACTTATGTGACCAAGAATTTGTCAAAAAGTTTGGCTACCAATTGAGTGACCAAGAATGTGTGGTCCTTACAGGATTCGCGGACGACCAGGCGGTCTCGGCACGCGACAAGGGTGCAGCCGAGGGAATTATTAACAGCACTCAGAGCGTGCTAGCAGAGATAGGTCTGGCTATAAATCCGCTAAAAAGCGTGGGAATTGTTATAGAAAAAGGAGAGCTGCAGACGACGACACTCTCCCTGGAGAACGGAGACAGCATCCAGACTGTAAATAAGAATGAGAGAATAAAATATTTGGGATGCTCGTTCTCGGGAGAGCTTGTCTTTAATGATGAGGCGGTGACAATAGTGAACTCTAATCTCGACAAATTAGTAAGCTCGTGTTTGTTAAAACCAGAGCAGAAGGTCAACGTTGTGAATCAATACGTGTTCCCGGGGCTTACTTATCCTCTCCAGACAGCACCCCTAACTAAAATACGTCCTGCAGTATTGGATGGTATTGAAACCAATATTCGCAGGAGTATCAAAGCCATAATTGGGCTCCCAGCCAACACCTCGACAGCGATGTTCTACGCACCAAGGAGGAATAGAGGACTGGGATTGATCCGTTGCCAATGGGAGGCTCCTTTGCAGCATTGGTCTATTGTTCAGCGGCTGTCAAATGTGCTGGATGCCCTGTTCCAGTCTATATTTAATTACCAAGAAGAGCTGGCGGAATGCGCCGAGAGACTGGGTGTTGATCAGGGCTACCGAAGTGCGAGAGCTCTACGTCAGTCGCTGCGTGAAAATGCTTTTGAAGAATGGGCCAATTATAAATGGCAGGGAATTGGAGTTCGACATTTTAAAGAGACCCCGAAAGCTAACAGATACATCTACGACAAGCAGGTTCTTTCGGGGTCAGAATGGTCGAACTCCTTAAAACTCAACATTAATTATGCCCCTCTGCGAGGAGTCCCAGGAGCCAGCGGACAACCGAGAGGTCGGGTCCCTCTGTCGTAAATGCGGCAGAGAGTCTGAAACACCAGCCCACGTGCTGGGAAAATGCCCTAACAACTACCTCCTCATAACTCGCCGGCACCATAGGGTTAAGCATGAACTTATAAGACTCCTTAAAGAGAGGAACTTCGCCTGCTTTGACGAGGTCTATTGCATTGACACAGATGGATCCATGCAGACATTGTCGCATTCCCTAAGATCGGGAATAAAGCACTGGTGGTGGATCCGACAATTAGATTTGAAAACAATGACCTTGACCTTGACCAGGCGGGTGAGGTGGAAAGGGAAAAGAGAGAGATCTACGAAAAGTGCATCCCTTTCCTTAAAGAGAAGTTCCGCGAGACCTTTGGAGAGAGAGAGTTCTCCGTGACAGGCCTCTGGTTCGGATCTCGCGGAACGATCCCAAAAAGAACAAGGAGTTTTTTAGAAGACCTAGGTGTCGAGATGGGAGAAATTTCGGTGTTGGCTGAAAATATAATCTTGGACTCCCTGGGCATTATCCACTATCACCTATATGGCCACTAATTATGTGTGGATGTTTTGTCAGTCAAAGTTTTTTTTTTTTATATACACATATATATATATATATATATATATATATATATATATATATATATTTATTAATTGTGTATTTATTTATATCTATTCACTTATTTATTCATATATTTATATATTAGCTATTTTTTTTTACTCTGTATGCGTGCCATGATAGAACGGGGAGAAAAATGAGAGAGAAGGAAGTTACAGATTTGCTCAAGAGTGATGTAAACTATAACAAGGGAAAAAAAGAAAGAAAAATAAAGGGTTAAGGGAAAAAAAAATGAAAAAAAATAATAAATAAAAAGTAAATAAAATATTGGAAAAGAAAAAAAAAATGTAAGATTTTGTAACTGTACGTGTATATGCATGAAAAATTAAATTGTAATTTTAGTTTAATTAATGTACGAAATTGTATTGATAAGTATGCTGTGTGTTATAGCAACCCAATGTAATTGGGCAGCATTGTTTTGTTTTAAAAAATAAAGCATTTCTCTCCTACATTCATGGAAATCTCATCCCTTGGAAAGGTGGGCTTTTGTAGTAACATCACCCCTTGGATCAACATGTGGCCTGCAGATTATTTTTAACCATTGAAAATTATTTTAGGCATGATAATTTAAATGAAATAGGAATAAGTTATGTCGGATTTGGAATAATCCAAAACTTGATAATCAGGAGCACATATTTTGTTTATAATGTAATCAATCCACGAAAAACTGTTTGAAAGACAAGTGACCAAATCGACCATAAATAATTGATAGGATACATGCCAATAATGTCTACTAGCTACGATGTTTTAGAAGATTTATTTTGACTCCGACCATCTTCAGGTAAGGATTAAATATAAATAAAAAATGAGTATAGTAAAGCTCCAAAACGTACACATCTAATCTTGAATTATCACTGGAACAGTAGTAAACTTTCTGAAGCAATAATGTCGAAAGGATTTCGTGACCACGATTCAGAATAATACACTATGAGAGGAATGAGGAATCCAATTTAAATGAAACCATGAAACGTTGCAAGATACTTTACAGGACCTAAGGCATGTAAATGGAAGAATGTGAGAATGCTTGAGAATGTGAGAATAACTAAAAGAAGTAAGAAACAAGATATTTAAGCATATAATTGAACAGATAATATTGATATAGATTGAAGATAATAAGTCCTGCAGACGAGTATGTCCAAAAAACAAAATAACTTGAGCCTTGTTTGTTTCGAAAGAAAAACAGATCCTGGAACGTAAGGAAGTTGGAAGAGATATAAGAAAGTTTTTCGACCAAACAGATAAAAAAGTTTTACAAGGGGGTTATACGTCTCAAATCATATATATATATATATATATATATATATATATATATATATATATATATATATATATATATTTATATTTATATAAATAAGTATGGTAATCTTCTTGAAATCGTACTTTGTATATGGGCTTATTATTTTCAAAGACTCCAGGCAACGAGGATCATGAACCACTACGAGAAAATATTCAAACCATATGCAAAATGCTGCAGATGAACCCCAATCAAAGAAGAACAAATCGCAGAGACCAATCCCTCCACAATAACAACACACTAACATAGATCAGTTACTGGAGAGGTTTTTAAGTTTGACCGACAACGAGGATATTATTTCAACCCCCGTTATCCTACAAATCAACTTTTTCTGGTTCTAGCCTTCGTAAAGTTAACCCTGTCTTTTATAGCCTTTCAAATTTGTTATTTTATAAATTAAAAAAAAAGAACAGGGATCTGATTATTAAAATTTCTGAAAAAAATAGCTACCAACTCGACATTTAAAGGTAAAGAAATTTTAAAATTAAGGTCCCCTAAAGAAATAGTCCTGTAAGAGATAATTAAAATCAATCTTAACACCACCAAGCAAGCCTTCTTCAAGATGGCTTCGTGTTTAATATGCTGGAATACGTATATTAGAGACGAAAAATTAGCGTTAGTTTGCACTTCTTGTAGATTAATATTCCACAGGAAGAGCTGAAACGTATCGAAAACCTAGCTGCTACGAGATATTAAAAAAAAAAAAAAGTAGGTTCTTTATACATTAGACAACATGGAAAATCCAGCCTAAATTGGTTGGAAACGAATTAGGGACGACTCAATCATGGCTTGAATAAGAAAAATGGTGGAGAAAAAGATTGACAGCTTAGCAATTCTATAATATACAAAAAATCTACAATAAGTATAATAAGAAAAGAGAGTATCGTCTTATATTTAGTCTGAATCAGGACATTCAAGAACGTTCCAGATAAGCGTAGAAGGTACTCGAACAGTCACGAACTTCCAAGTTTGTTCCAACAACAAGTCTAGAACTCCTTTCAATCATATGTTTTGTGT
The DNA here is from genome assembly GCA_911387785.2 of Aelia acuminata. NCBI lineage: Eukaryota > Metazoa > Arthropoda > Insecta > Hemiptera > Pentatomidae > Aelia > Aelia acuminata. The sequence continues at coordinate 54,519,678 of OU426980.1, read as the reverse complement.
TTCACGTTAAATTATGTTATTTGTTTGAATTTTAATTTAAATAAAATATAATATACATTAAATTAATGGTGGGGGGGGATGATATTTTCGCTTAGTCTGTGTGTGTAGCTGACAAGAATAATTGATTAAGTGTGGTATCCGCGGCCAAGGCCTAGCTAGCCAGCAAGGCAGGCCTGCCAATGCATACGTAGAAAAACAAATTGTGCCACATCAAAATATTTACATTTTACATAGGTAATATTTACAAATGATAATGAGATGACTATTTTATTATTAACATCATTTACAGACCAATTAGACCGAAGTATATCATTAGTATAACGTCAGCCCAATTAGAGTAAAATTCTTTGTTTAAAAGCAGTGGTCCCCAACCATATAGTAATTTTTAATCAGAGAGTATATTAATCAATCTATAATAGGCGTAATATAAATACGTTTATTTTATTTTTAAAATCCACCTAAGTGATAAGAAAGCATTCTGATGGATCATTACTAAATTATATTACCTATATCTGTTTTTGTTTTTTTATGAAAGTAAACATTATATTCTCATGATATTTCATTATTTTTCCCCTTTCCCGGAATACTTCGAAATTTTGTAATTAATATGATACTATTGTTGAAACACTGAACTAAAAAACTAAACAAACATAAAGATCAATATAGGTAAAGATATAAGAATAAACGCAGGTAGCAACAAATAATAATATTCCTTCCTAGTAATCAGCAAGCTTTATTATTTTCGAATTCTATCCGCGAAACATAAAAAAGAGAGCTTATACCACGTACCCTCTCTCATACTCTCTTACCCTCCACGTACCTTAGATTCCACAAAATTAGCATTTTAGTTAAGGGTTACATTTTTCCTATACAAGGGGCAGATATGGCACGTAATTTGGGGGGTGTCACGACCTTCTGTCTAATAATCACGTGGCTGACAGCACCATTTTTGGATAAGATTATTACCTTGTATTAAGAAGGACTGCAATATAAACAACCAAAAGTGCTATGTTTAGGGCATTGTAACTACCTCATTGCATTTTTCGTTTAAAAATACAAACAAATTGAAAAGCCAAAATATTATATGATAGAGGGGTTCATGATCCCGTGACCCCCCCCCCCCCTCCACGGGATCCGCCCATGTCCCATCCTTAGGTTCGTTTCCTTTCCGATCTGCCATCCAGATCAAGATGCTCTCAAAACGCACATATCTTCTGCTCTTTAGGAATGGAACCAAACCATCACATTTTGTAAATCCATCACAGTACATGCAATAATCCTCGTTGTATCAAGCTGGTTTATTTTATCTAAGGTATTTCATTTTGCCTGCGTCTTATGAGTAAATATGACTTTTTTTCATTAGTAGGATGAGGTTTAGACATATCTGCAACATAATGACCAAATTTCATAAAACAGTCCACAGTCTTCTCAGACTCCACATAAATTGAGTTTTAAGGAGCCAACACCTTAGAGGAATTTTCACATCAACAGGCATAGAGGTCTTATAATTGTGACACTAATAAAATTCTTTTGAAACTTTTCGCAATTCCACTGAATAATAGTTATTTTGGTAAATGTGCATCCTAAATGTATAATGACAACAATCTCTTATGTTCGGATGACGTTTCCGATGTTAAAGGAGGGTGGCCCTAACAGCAGCTCTTTTCTGTATCTATTTAGCCAATCTATTTCACCTTTTAAGAAACAATGTATAACACAAGTACTCATCAAGACGAAGGTAAACATCTTATTGGAGAATATGACGAGTAAGTTCTGAGCAAACGTTTATAAAAATATTTCAATACTTAATTATTTAGATAGTAGTGACATTACAAAACTCGCCATATCCGCACGAGTTGGAAATTTAATTAATAATAGGTATCCCTTATTAAGTATTTTTCGCGCTCTTTCAGAATATGATAGCCTTTTAGATTAAATCTCTTTGCGAATCCCTTAGACGTACATTTAAAATGTTGGCAAATCAATATTGGCTTTGTTGTCAGTCGTTTATGCTTCTACACCCAATAGTTTGGCTTCACTTCATTTTTGGCCATCATTAAGATCATTATTGTTTTCATTGTTTACAAATTTTCTACAGGGCATTGTTTATAGAAGAAGGAATAGCCGCGGAAATTCATAAAAGAATTTTAGGCTATACTGACAAATATTAAAATGTGGACAAGGCCAGTTTTGTTATGTCACTAATCGTATGTTTATAGTACTGCTAGGTATCCATCCATTTAATATTGACTTTTAGCGCTTAATTAATAATCAGCTTGTAAAAACTCAAATCAAATGAACCGAAGGAATTTTAAAAGATCCGCAATGTATTCTTTGAAAAGAATTTTTAAGAAATTCCAAGCATCCTTTGATAGTGTAAACCCACATATTGTAATCTTGATAATGGCGTAAATGCCGAAACGTTGAACAAAAAATAAAAAAGGAGGCTTAAATAAAGGATCCCAAAAATACTTGACTAATATCTGTCTAGTCTCAAGTAAATAAAAATTATCATAAAATAAACCCGGTATCGCCGATAGCCAGTGTTATGGTTGTTGCCAAGAAAGCCAAAATCAAGGTTAGCAACAACGTAACACCAAACATCGATAACAAAATATCACCATAACTAAATAGATAAGGAGAAAGCTTGCCTCCATATTATAGATTAGAGTCTAGTTGCAAACGGTGATACACGGATTATCAAGAGTAACATTATGTTAGTACGAAATGTTGTGTTTTTTTTCCATAAATTATTTCATATTTGTTCGTGCCTAAGTTAAAAGAAACCAGTAAAATAATAACCAGTCTAAGTTAAGTCATTTATTGTTATATTTATGTACTCCCTGGACATTGTCTATCACAACTTTATGACAATTAATAGTGTGCATTTTTAATATTTGTTTTATTCATTATTTCATTGTTTTACATAATATTTGTTTTCTATATTTTATGTAAAGCTAACGTCGTGTGCCTAATTTTAATCTTAATTTTTACTATTGTTATTATTATGTTAATTGTTTGATATTTATATTTATATTTATATCTCTTGACGTTCGTAAATTTTTAAATTATTTTATATTAACTTAATCATTATTGTGGGTAACCACCTTGTTTTTAAATTATTTTAAATAATTTATTTTTGAAGGGAAAAGATTTGGCTCCGCCGGGAATCGAACCCGGTTCTTTCGCGTGGCATGCGAGACCGTGGGAGAGGTGTCAGTGAAGAGGAAGGATTTGGCACCGTTTGGAAGCGAGCTCCGTGGTGCAATGGTTAGCATACCGCGCATGTCACGCGGAAGACCTGGGTTCGATTCCCGGCGGAGCCAAATCTTTTCTCTTCAAAAATAAATTATTTAAAATAATTTAAAAACAAGGTGGTTACCCACAATAATGATTTAGTTAATTTTACAATTTATGTGTAAAAGAGGTGGACAAATACAGGAGACAGATGGAGAGGTTGCGTGGTTTATTGATTGGTTCGTTTATTTGTTCGTTTGTATTGATACCTCTATTTTAACGTTTATTTTGCCAAATATTACAGAGTTACGTAGTACTAAATGATCGATAGATAACTCACAACCACTCCGCCTGGGTAAGTATGCCCCATTAATTACTAAATTTATTAAGGTTAAAGGAGGATCAATAAGTCCCACATAGTTTAACCGCTTATATATTTCAGTGAGCCATCTTCACTGTGATTAATTATTCGTCACACTTAATAAGGACTAACCTAAACATTGTCACATTTTTTAGAATGAGCACCTCGTGGTATCATCCTCCAACTGTTTATATAACCTTCCGTTGAAACTTATTTCATTTTATTATATATAAAATACAGATATAATTTGAAATTATTAAACTATAATTTTATAAAAACATTGATAATAATTTCAAACGATGTTTTTTTTTTCTTTAATGTTCCAGAAATCACAATTTTTGAAAGTGTAAATTAGTTAAATATCTTATATATCATGAATGATGAATTTTAGGAAAGATGGAAATGACATTACTAATTATCTACAATTTCCCATTTTACTCTAGAATTTTTTTTTTTTACATTACAGTTTTATAAATATGTTAATATTGTGATCTCATGAAAGAAATTAAAAAAAATAATTTAGAGTTAATAAAGAGGAAAAGAAAGGGGTTCTAAGGGATCGTAGAGCTTGGTAAAAATAAGAAGTCAGATACCTTTTGGTAATCCTTGTGTTAAACTACAATTAAGTCTGTTGTCTGGTCATCTCACAAGAGTTTTAGAGCAAGTTAGATAAATGTATAAATATCACATATATTAGCGTCAATTTTCCGTTTTATATTTTATTAAAAGTTTGTAAAATAAATGCTTTGAAATGGCTTATTTTGAATATGAAATACAAGAGAGAGGGGATGATCTTCGTAGCATATGAATAATGAATTTTTCATCATCTGTGGGAAAAGCTGTTTGATAAAAAAAAAATTTATTATAAAGTTGTTATAAATGTAACAAGATGATGAATAAGAAATGGTTTGGATAACAATAAGTCTACTATTTCTTGTAAAAACCGATCAATTTTATAAATCCCATTGTCCCCTCAAGCAGATCCAGTGGTGCGGTAGTTTTGTTTATTTTTGAAATGACAATATCAAAAATTTCTATATTATACTATATAATATTATCATATTATAAAAATAATCTAAAAAGTCCCAAAAAATCCAATTATCTTACTTTATTAATTTAAATACTTAAATTAATTTAACGTTTTAAAAGACGTTATAATACTTAAAGGAATAAAATGTCTTATAAAAAAGTATGTTACTAATTTTAGTGATTGACATAAGTGTTATTATTGCGTAATAATAACACGCGACTAATATTGTGCCAGGAGGAGTCACCACTATTGGAGTGTTAAATATCCAATTATAAAGTAAAACTATGATGAAAGATTAGAAAAGTGCTATTTCAACATTGTATCAGGATCGGATAAACAAAGGATGTAGATTTACAAATAGTTACGGTAGAACTAGCAATGAGAGGAAAAGATGCGACCTTGGGCTCTGATGAAATTACACAGTCAAGGTAACCCCCACCCACCCCCACTCCCAAAATAGAGCTAAATAATACAGAAACAACCTAGAACCAATCCACAGCCGGAAAACTAAAGGGAAAATCTCAAAGGCGGTCATGTCATGAATGAATGAAAATGAGCAATCAAGTTTTTTTTTTTAAACTTGTTAGATGATTATATTAAAACTTAATATTGCAATGCGATCATAAGCGTTAAAAAATTAATGAAAATAAAAGTTAAAAGGCCCAAATTTCAAAAGAAGAAGAAATGAGTAAAATAATCGCAGAGAAAAATCGTGTATACAGAACATGAAATATGGGTAGTAAATCTCCAAATAATGGAATGGTGACGGTTCCATACGATAGTTAACAAATGTACTTGCAAACATCCAATGACGAAAATCAGTATCACTATTTCATTTTTAAACGCTTATTTTAAAAATTTACGCTTAGTATCGCTTGTTTTGTAAAATTCATATGAATTTTACTCCCTAAAGGGAAGGCCTGTGTAAGAAAAAAAAAAATAGTATATTGTATAAAATTATTTTATTTTAGTATATATTAATTGCACAAATAAAGGCTATTTTCATTTCATAACACAACTCATTCAGCATCGGTAAGAAAAGTGTTTTGTTCAATCGATTTTCTGCTTCATTCATACATTTTCGTGTTCCCGCGTCATTGAAAAAATGATTTTGGACTGTGGAACAAAAGGGGCATGACTCGAAACCCGATCGGCTAGTAATAAATTTATACGTCAATCAATTCGTTTGGCCTTGTCCTTTTTTGAGATGCAAAGCGCGGTAAACAAGAATAAAACATCAACACGCGTAAAAGAGCAAGGGTATTTATTTTTTTACTGATACATAAATAGGTTTTGCCAATATAGATAAATGTAAATATCATGTTCTCATTCGATGGTATGGGGCCGACAATATGGGTCATTAAACGCACTGTAAGATTCTCACTAATAATTAACTTAGTTAATAATAACATTCTTTGGTTGAATTTAATTGGTTTTCGTAACCGGTTGAGATTCATCGAACCAGGTGAGAGGATAGAGAAGACGAATAGTTAAATTTGGTTAAATTAAGGGATGAGTCCCCCCCCCCTCCTGCAAGTAATATCCTCTATTTCGGATGGATCGTTACGGAGAAATTAAAAAGCGACAGGCCAAGGGCGGGTCCTTGAGCAGGACAACGGCGGCTCACTCGCTATCACCTCTCGATATATTTTCATTGTTACCACTTGCTCCATAGACATTTTGCAGGGGTTTTCTTAAAACATGTTTAGGCCGAAGAAAATTGACGATTATAGAAGTTTTTATTAGTGAATTTTATTAGTCAGCTTCTAACGTGAGTGTGTGAATATGTGTAGTATGTATGGTCTTGGTATGTCATGGAAGTAAGTGAGGGTGAAAATGTGAGAAGTTTAAGTAAACAACTCAATAGAATGTAAACCTCAGTGAGTATAACCACACCCATCCCCAAAGCTACTGCCCTAATTCCGATCTTTTAATCAATAAATAAAAACCATGAAATAAAAAATGATGATTAAAAAAATAAAACAATCATAACCTGACAATGATTATTTTATAAACCCAGGTAAATTGTACTTTCTGTAATCTCCAAAAAAAAAAAAACAGAAACACATACTCACCTATAACAGCTTTTCGTTTCGTGTTCGATGTTTTCTTCGCCCAGAAAAAGAAAATATGCATGTTTCACAATTACTGAAGGTAAAAGGAAAAACTAAAATATATTATTGTGGGGTCTAAATGCCTTCTTCTAAGGTGTTTTGTGATAAATGAGTAATTTTAAAATTAGATATACTGCTAAGAATATATTTCGCTTCAATAAATTTTAGAAATATAAACATAAATGAGCAACTTATACATTGACTATAAAGGGACATCGGATATATGCTTGAGTTCGAGTGCAGCATATGTTTATTTATTTATGTAAAAGTATGTAGATCACTTCTCTGGAAGATGAAGCAAGTCCAGGAGAGGAGCGATAGAAGGATCCATTTCAAGTCTGGAGACTAAATTGAGAATTATAGAATATTAGCAATAGTGGCTTTAAACGTGTTAGATCAGCAAAAGCCGAACTTGCATTCGATATAGAAGTCGTTAGGAAGATGTCTGGGAAGAATACAGGAGAAAACAAAGAGAGACAAGGTCAAAAGTACGACCATCAGAACCCGAGAGCAAATCCAGACGAACGTGGAGTGGGGGGAGCTATGAAGCCTTAGCTTGGATTCATTCCATGAATCTCGTTTAATACGCGATTTTGGCCATTTTTGCACCCCCCCCCTCACATTCTTTTAACACGACCGAATTCTGCATTAGCCTCTTTTCGGTAATAGAGGTAAAAAAATATTTCAAAATTATTCCGAGTATCGTCCTTTTATTATTTATCTTTCTAGATTACACTTATCGTGAATAATAATTTTAGTTACTGATTATGCATGTATAGAGATTTATATAGATAATATATCAAGTTCAATGTTATTTCCTCTTTCTAAAAGCGATATAATTTAGAAGAAATACTGAGGAAAAATAAAAAAATAGAGGCACTGTTTATTGTTCTGAGGTGCTTCGAAAAGGCGATTTGACCGAGATCAATATCAACAGCTAGTTTTTTTCCCATTAATAATTTGTCGAATTAAGAAGCCCCCTTCATAATCCCCATGGATAACCTCCGATCCCAAGGATAACCTGCGATGAGATACAGATACAAGGGACAAGTACCCTGCTGTAGCCAATTTCGAACCCGCAATATAAATTAAATTTTAATAATATTTTCGAATTTATTTAATGATTATTTTTTGTTCCCATTTTTTCTATTTAGTGATTAGAAGTTAATCCAAACCGCAATTTTTCGAGCCACACATTTAACCATGGAAAGAGGATAAGCTCTTATTAACCTCTCGGACAGAGTTAATCATCTCAAAAGATCGTAATTGATATATTATTTGGAAATGGTTCTTTATATTATTATTGACTTCAATAATGAAAAATGTCTTAATCTTTGCTCTATGGCTCAAGAGCCAGGCAGGATTTTGGGTTTTATCGATGAATAAAATAGATGACAGGCTTGAAAAAACGTTTAAAAAATAAATATAATTTAACGACGTTAGAAACCAGCAGTAGGAAAGCATATCGAAATTTGCGTTTTACTTAGATCCAGACGAGAATAGAATAGAAGAGGGGATTAGAGGGTCCAAACGGATTATTTATGATTCAGATAATGTTTCAACCTATTTTGTAAGTCTTCAAGGAGTTTATGTATTTTAATATGAATGAAAAATACTTTTACCATCACAAAATACGTTCATATATAAGAGGGGCGTTTTTACCATGATAGTGGTCCTAGAGTGACCGCTGAGGGAAGTTCTAATTGTAACATCAAGTTCAATTACTGTAGTGCTCAAAAGCTGGAGAGTGGTAGCTAAAAAAAAAAAAGGTTTTAGTTTTGCTATATATTTTATGTATTACTTGACTGTATTTTGGATTTTAAACAACGTTCTACTATCCACTGACCAGTGATTTATAATCTCATATTTAAGTTGTAAGCAAAACCTAGAACTTTGAGTAGGTTCAATATGGAAAGTATACCTTCATGATTTTATTCAAACAATTAAATAATTGTATAAATATAATAAACCATCTGAAGTACCTTTGGTTAAAAGGTACCAATGCACACATAACCATGAAATGTATATTTTGTTATTATAAATATTTAATTCGATATTTTTTTAATTATTTAAATTCTTTATTGAATTATAGTGTGACATAGTGGAGGAAAAGGCAATATTGGACACTAATCGTATTCACAAAATATTAAAAAAAATGAAATAATAATAAAACAAAATAACAATACTTATTTTTTAGAAAAGGAAATAAAATTAGCCTGAAGTAAAAATTTGATGAGGGAAGTAATTTACATCATATCTGATTAGCAATAATCCTTTACTTGTTGTACTGTATAATTTATATTGTTTATCTTCACTGGTTATATTAGATTGAGGTAGTAACTGCAATGAAAAAAAATTACAGATTTGAATTGGTTGAGATCACTTTGAGACCAGTAGTCTATACTTTCCCCCCCAAAAAATTTAAAATAATATTTTTTATTATTTCACAATCCATAGCTTTTCTAATCATTAAATGGTTAAAATATTATATCTTGACTCAAAACTAAAACATGAAAAAAAAAGAAAGGCTGTATAAAATAATGAAATCATCTAAAAATGTGGTAAACATTTATAATTTGACATTTTTATGCCAAAAATATCAAGAACAACTTTGATTCACCAGTTTCATTATCCAATATCAAGAAACGACCTTTTTATGACATATGATGCAACATCTCTTAAAGCTAATAAATATGCATAACATTTTTTTTATACGAGTTTTTCATAAATTCCAATGTATTCAAAGGTAATCGAGTCAAAATATTACTTTTAAAACGCGAAAGCCGTACATTTTTCTTCTATCAAGAATTCAATTGCCTCGCTGTGGAATCATTTCTTCTTTATGATAATGATATAATAACGAGTTTGAAGAAATTCTTTCACCTTATAAAAAATATCACAAAAATTCTGCAATCCAAAAACTGAATCGAGACGTTATCAAAATGTATTCTTATTTCTTGTGCATATTTAAAGAGGAAAATATTTGTATTTGTTGCAATTTCGCATATAAAATTTTACCAAAAAATCAAGGCTAAAATATCCAAAAGGAATAAGTATTGTGACTGGAAGTTGATATAATCTCTAATGACGTCAGATGGGCGGATCACTAAAAGGTATCCTCGTAAAGAAGAGCTGACAGCTAACATTTCCACCAAGGTCTAACTCAAATACCCCAAAATACGGCTTTGAACTTCAACTACAACCAATGGCATGAATATAAAATGAAATGTTATTTAAATAAATCATTACAATACTATTATTATTTAAAACTAGTATCATAGCATAGAAATTCTACTATATTACCATCAAATTCCTTATGAAACATTTTATTGGAGCGATGCCGAAGAAATTAGTAATAATGAAAATTTATGTCAACTGTTAACATTGACATTGAAACCTTGTTTACTGGTGCTTTGCAGTTTTGACAACTGCTACTCTCTTACCTCTCTACATGCATTCATATATGTCTTTATTGTAACTTTTCAATATTTATTGAAATTTATCTCTGATTTTTTTTTGTCATATGGATAATGTTCTTTCCTATGAGAAGTAGACATTCCTGGAGAATGTTAGGTACCATGTATGCCGCATGTTCTTATAGAAGCAATATGCTGAACCTTTTGTGTTGCGTAAAACCAATAGGAGGCATATTCTAGTTCCGAAGACTCGTAAGTAATAAAGTAAATATCGTATACCATTCATAATACATAATGCAATATTTGGCAATGAGTACATGATTGCGGAAAATTCTTTTTAGAAAACAACCATTGCAAAAGCTCAGGATAAATTATTTACTCACATTGAAGAATCTGTGAAATGGTGTAGTTGGAGTATGCTGGAGACAGCTGGCACTAGGTTTCGCCTGTCAAATTGGAAGCGCCCATCTTGGCATGCGGTCACATTGATAAGAGAAGAGGAGAGGGGCTGAGGGTGGATGGGGGTGTTTGAGGTGGCCATCGACACCAGGACCAGGGGCAGAAGGACGGAGGACAAGGGTAAAAGAAAGAGGATAGGGAGAGAGGAGAGGAGATGGTGAGGACGACAAGGACATCATGGGCCGGTCTGCCGGCGGGTGGGTTGCTCTCCCAACTAGCGCATGCGCTGCCCCACCGTACCGCTCTATTACCTTGACATTGCCGCCTTCCCCCCCCCCCCCCTCCCCCCTACACCGTATTCCCAACTCTAATTTTCATACTGCCTTCCCAAATCTATTTTTTCTCCCAATGAATGTTTCGAGCATTACTATGCAAATTCAACTTTTTCTTTTGCTTGATTATTTAGCAGATAAACCCAACTATTTTACGTATAACACCTTTTCTGGTATTATTGTTTCAGTATTGCAAAAAAAATTAGCTCTAGTTTTAATATAAAAACTGGAGAAACTAATTGCTCTTGAAAAACGAATTAGCAACTGTTTTATTTTTTCTGTATACCATCCAGAATAACTTACATGCAAGTGATAAATCCATGTATGTTGAATTGCGCATGTGGATACTTTTTTGGTTTTCCATAATTCCCATGCTATTTGCCTGTTCTTGCTATTCTGAACGAGGATTATAATTATAAAAAGAGGCATTTTACACACCTTAACATCACAGAGAGCTGTAAAAGTTAAAGGTATATGTTTAGTTGCGCGCATTTTTTTGAAAAAAGTTATATTTCAAAAGGTATATTTAACACCTATATGCTTCGGTTATAGCCGGAAATTTGTTAAATGTTTAGGAAAAAACTTTTCTTTACCTAATCATAAAATTCCTTCATGGTTCTTATTTACCCAACTTCATAAAAAGTAAAACCTATCAGATAATGTAGAAATTCAAATAAAAAAAACAATAATGATAGTACCATAGAGAAAGAAATCGAGACCTAGCTGATATTTAGGATCACTAAATTATAAATTAATATAATAAGACTAATCAATATCGTTAGAACCTTTTGGCCGAGTATCGAAAAAAAGTGTAAATCAACCTATAATGTAGCACTTGTGGTAAGTCGATTTTATCAGAAATCAGCTTTAATATCCTATGTATGGTATGACATAGCTTTGTGCCAAAAAAATAACTATTAATTTTTTTTTAGGCGGGGGTATGTTTTTGCTGGTATACAAATTTTTGAAAATAACCAAATTTTTTGCGGGGTTTAATTCGGATTCCTACTTGCGGATCTAATTACCACGTAGGGATTTACCCACCCAGTCCGGGAGCTGAGGGCCAAAAAGGTGCCTGATTTGAAGAAAATCTTTGATCATATAGGCTGAAAGTACTCATTTTGTAGACAACAATTGGAACGTCTGCCACCTCAGATCGGTTGCCATCAAATTTTATAGGCGAACTAAATCGACATTTTCGAACTTTTTTCAAATTTTCGCTTAACTCGAAAACGATTTATCGCACCAGAAATTGTGTTCTTTCTAAAATAAAAGGGCATTAAATTTCGCGTCGACTGAGGTCCTCACAGTTAAAATCGGGTAAGTCTTTTCACCAAAAACGAATGTCAATTTAGCAATTTTAGCGGAAAAATGAATTACGCTCATGTTCCAAAGCCTGAAATTTAAAGAAGGTTACTCCAATTAAAAAATGTTACCTATTATAGTTGTAAAATATTGAATTCTGTGTAATACGATCTGATTAATTAAAGTAATTAAAATGTGAACCTATTTAGCGCCTTGTGGTCTAAAATCCGTGAACTTTTTTGGGATTCTTTTTCAGTTTCTCGCATATAATTCGGCAAATACAGATCACAAAGTATTGATTCTTCTTGCTATAGCAGGTTAAACTATTGCAAATAGAATGATATATTTGAAGTTTTAATCGGTTCAGTGGTTTAGCCGGGGTCGGTACATCAAAAATCTGTAATTTTTACGATTTTGGTGGAAACTGGGTTTAAATGAAAAATGTTTTAGATAAAAGCTGCAGGACATCAAATTTAGCATGAAACAAGCTCCTTAAACACAACATTAGCAAATACCTGCGTGGAAATACAAATGTATTTCCAATGTATGTACAATGCATGTACAAATGTAGTACCGACCCCGGTAGTGTAGTTCCGCTAAAGTGTCTAATTTGACAATTGTTTTTGGCGAAAAGACTTACCCGATTTTAACTGTGAGGACCTCAGTCGACGCTAAATTAAATGCCCTTTTATTTTAGAAAGAACGCAATATCGATATAAACTGCCTTGTCTTTTTCTTTTTGCTAAAAGCCTGACGGTAAACCTTAAGCAAACCTTTATGAGGATAAATAGACAACTTAATAAACCATAGCAAACTTAATATGAGACCTAATAGCAGACCTCTCTATCTCCTTCTACTTAATACTGGAGCGCACACATTTAAAGTTAAAGTTAAGGATCCTATACAGCATTGGCTCTGTCCTATGCATTTTTTCGTAATAGAATAACGAAAAATGTCCTTACATTGGACAGTGTTACCCGTTTTTTTAAAGCATTCATCATTTCCGCAACATCTTTTTGACATTTAGAAATAAGAACCCAACACTCGTTAAACCGAAAGGGTACTAATCAGGGCTGATTGGTCTCTCTCATGATCCTTGGCTTCACCAACTCTTATATCTCCATCTGGAACAAGGATTGACATGGTTTAGAAAGTTTTATAAATACGAGCAGGTTTAATGTTTAAGGTTTAGCATCAAAAATGCCGCTTGTTCCTTTGTTTATGATCAAGCAGGCCATTAGAGAACGATATAAAGCTTTTTTTTTTAATTTTCTATTAAATCCGAAAGCTAATAGAATATGAAAGGAATCAATCTTTATGCGGAAAATAATTTAATAAGTGTAAAATCGAGTAATATAAAAATGTATAAGAACAGCTGGAACCTAAATTTATAGAAAAGCTTACAAATGTATTCTAAGAATTGAATCGCTGATATTCCGATTGTCAGCGTTAGGAGAAGGCAGATTTTAAGCAATTTGGAAAGAACATAGTCGGCTCTGTATCAGAAGTCTATGAACTGCAGTAATTTGGCTTAAAAACCCGAGGGTGCGTCTGCAGTGCGCATCTCGGCAAGAATGTTGAGGAGAGGAATTATAGAGCATCAATCGATGTTTAGAACCAATCTAGATGGAGAATCTAGTGGTAAGAACCCAGAGAACATAGGAACAGGTAATAAACAAATACTAGCTAACGTAATAGAAACCCAACAGACAAGCCACCCTACTTATGCCCAAATAATGTCGAACCATAAACCATCGAGCCGGGAATTTGCTATTGTGCTACAAACAATCAAAGGTATAAAACAAAAAGAATATGTTTCGAAAATCGCCGACCTAGTAGAACCCCAAGCAATTAGGTTCGCATCTCGAATATCCAATAATCGATTTTGCATACATCTATCTAATAAGGATCAGGTAGAAAATCTTTTGTCTAAACATAAAGAGATCATAATAGATGTTAATACTATTCAAATTCGTCGTTTAGTAAATCCTGCCAAGAGAATTACTATATCGAACGCATGCCCCAGTATTCCTAATTATACAATTGACGAACAACGAGCTTAGTAAATTAGGTATTAGATTACTTTTCCCCTATGACATTTTTAAGACCAGGTTACCAAGACCCGAGAATGAGCAATATAATGAGCGCTTTAGACGTCAAGTTTTTATCAACCCGGATGATTGATCAGAGTTCTGAAACCAACTCTTGTTATTCATAATGAAAACATTTCATATCGTATTTTTGTAGCCGAGGATATCTTAATTTGCTATATTTGTAGAAAAGAAGGGCACTTCGCAGCAAACTGTCCAGAGTCGGACGCCACCTACGACGAACCTATCCTAAATAATGATCCATCAGCCACAGGGGACTTGAAAATTAACAGAGGAGCTAATCAAATTCCAAACAGCAATGTATCGAAAATTAACAATAATATTTCCACGGACCAAAAACCCTCCACAACATACAATATAGAGAACGACAATATTTCGAAACAATGTGACAAAACCAGAGAAATTACAAACTGCACAGTGACACCAACCGAAACAGCAGCAGAAAACATTAATCCAAAAAAGATAATCCCAAATAAACAAAGCAATAATAATAAAATACACGAGATCAAACTATCAGATGCATCCAGAAAAGGCAAAATCAATACACAACAAAATACAAAACCTACTACGGAAAATATTTTAGAACCCATTCGCGATTTACTGACAGAAAACAATTACCCTCTAAAATTTAAAGAAATAGGCTTAGTATGCGAAACGATTCAGATTGAAAAAATATCTCGCAACACAATGCAATATTTCAACAATTCACGGAAGACAAAGAAGGGCTTACAAAAATGCTGGTAGAAATCAAAGAGTCCATAGCTCATAGAAGCATAAAAATGTGGTCGACAAAAATTTTAAAACTATTAAATGAAAATACTTAAAATAATCTAAACTTTAAAGAAACAACACCTTGTAACAAATCCGTGAAAAAATCTTTAATAGGAGGAATCGCAATACTTAAAAAAGAAAACACTCAACATGGTAAAAATAGTCCAGTGGAATTGTAACGGATTTTTCCGACATATTGAGTACTTCAGAAAATTAATAGCTGAAGAAAATCCAACATGTATTTGTTTACAAGAAACCCACCTCAACGCAAAACAAAAAGTAAAACTAAATAAATACAAAATATTTAGAAAAGACCGACAGTCCGAAAGAACGTGGGGAGGGGTAGCCACCTACGTAGCAGAGAATGTATATTGCGAAGAGTTGACACTGGAAAACCAATTTGAAGCTCTAGCTATCAGGCTATATTTAAAAGAACCCCTGACAGTATGTAATATATACATACCCCCCTCACAAGGATTTTCTGAAGAAGACATAGAAACCATTGTGAGGCAGTTACCAAGACCTTTTCTTCTGATGGGGGATTTCAACGCTAACAACACTTTATGGGGTTCTAACCTTCCAGACTTAAATCATAGGGGAAAAAGCATTGTCAAATTATTGGAAAACAATTCATCAACAATCACGGTGGGGCTCAGTAAGGTTTAACCCAAAAGTGCTTGCACTTCGGCGTTCTTTTCAAATTATGAAAATATATCGAATAACATTAAGTTTCCAATTAAAATGAAAATATTCGACCGAGCTCTCCGCGAGTAAATGGAACTTTTAAAAAAATCATAAATTATATTATATGTAGCATGCAACCATGCACGGCTGTTCACAAATTTTGTTCAAAAATAATTTTATGTTACATTTACTGTTCAGATTATTGTAATTGAATAATAATGAATTATTAATTAGAATTCTGGAATTCAGAAGTGATTGAAATTATTAAATGAAGAAAAAAATTACATGAAGATCAATCTTTATGTTTGTTGTACATTATAAAAATACATACGTAAGTATTACACAACAATCAAAATAATAATAATAATAATAATAATAATTACCTCCATTACCTCAATTACATAAAAATAGTTAATACCCACCTCAGTTGATCAACCCGCAGCTGCGAGATAATGCGCAAGAAATAATAATAATAATAATAAGTAGTAGTAGTAGTAGTAGTAGTAGTAGTAGTAGTAGTAGTAGTAGTAGTAGTAGTAGTAGTAGTAGTAGTAGTAGTAGTAGTAGTAGTAGTAGTAGTAGTAGTAGTAGTAGTAGTAGTAGTAGTAGTAGTAGTAGTAGTAGTAGTAGTAGTAGTAGTAGTAGTAGTAGTAGTAGTAGTAGTAGTATCAATTTATATATTTATAATCATTGTGGTCCTATAACTGAATATTACGGTTAACTTTGTTTAGCTATTGACGGTATACTTACTTATTGTAAATAATAATATTTACGCATCGGAACTCTCATTTTTATTATACAGAAACTTTATCGACGCGAAATCATAATAAATTGGTGTTGAACAAATAGTTTTGCTCTTGTTGCGATCAGTTCCTCTTTCAGTTTATATAATATATTCAGTAAGTACAGAAAGTGATTAAATTATATGATTAATTTTTTCTAAAAATGGGTTTGAATCGTCAGCCAACACACGAAGAAAATCGGTGGGTGGTGTGTTTATTATGTTCACGTAAAGGTAATATGATGAAAATTACAAAAAGTTTAGAGGACAAAATAAGCTCATTAATATCTATATTAATAATATATTAATATAAAATAAGCTTGATCATTGTATCATTAATAATGATACAAATTCCGTTTACAAGACGCACACACAACGAGTGGTAGCAAATCGTTATTGAATCACTGAATAGTGATTATGATAAGAATAAAGATTTGCTACCACTCGTTGTGTGTGCGTCTTGTAAACGGAATTTGTATCGATCTGATATTAAGATTCAACAAAATTTTTCTATTTAAAAAAACAAAACAAGATAAGATCCATCAGAGAAATAAAAAAACAAAAATCAATTTCAGGACTTGAAGTTAACGAGAGAATCATAACTGATCCACTGTAAATTGCTGAATCATTAGCAAAGCATTTTAGGGATGCATCCTTCTCAAACATTACAGCTGACGTGACTGATTCCATTATACAATCAACACACGAATATAATGTAGAAAAAGGATGTTTCGACGAATACGATAGACCATTTCGGATGGAAGATCTAAACAACACACTGAAAGAATCCAAGGGAAAATCAACCCCTGGTTTGGATGGAGTTCCGGGAGAGTTCATTAAGCAACTACCCGAAGACGGATCTGCTTAATATTTACAACGAAATCTGGGCCAGTGGGAAATTTCCCTCAAGTTGGAAGAAATCCATCATTGTCCCAATTCCGAAAAGAGAAAACAGCAAAAAAACTAAAGACTTCAGACCCATTTCTTTAATTTCTTGTATCTCCAAAGTTCAGGAAAGAATGGTGAACAAAAGATTAAGTGAGGCTCTGGAAAGTAAGAATGTCCTTTCTTCGCAACATAGCCTTCGATACGATGGCAATGGGGCGGGTGTTGAAGATCTTGGAAGGTCTGGGATTCGGTCAGCGTATGCGGCCTTATATTATTTTTTTTTTAAACGACAGAGAATTTTGTGTAAGGGTAGCAACACATTTTCTCCCAACTATTTATTTCTCCACAGGGTTCGCCTCTGAGCGTAACACTTTTTCTTTTAGCCATTGACGGAGTAATGTCCACTATAGAGGCTCCCGGCAAGTGTTTTCTATTTGCGGACGATATAGTCATAACAGCACGGAGCAAGTCAATTCCCTACATCCAATGGCAGTTAAAAAAAACGATGGAAAAAGTAGAGAGTTGGCAAAGAGATCAGGATTTAAGTTATCCGTTTCGAAATCGAAATGTATACATATCTGTAGAGGACGAAAATGCCATCTGCAAAATCCTAGAATTGAAATAGAAGGGTCTCCCATTGAATATGTTGAAAAGTATAGGTACCTGGGAATGGTACTTGATAAGAAACTTAGCTGGGTCCACCATATCAGGGAGCTGAGAGATGAATGCACGAAAAGGCTTGGGATTCTCAAATGCGTCTCTCATTCTAGCTGGGGTGCAGACAGACGGTCTCTAATTACTATGTACCAAGCATTAGTAAGAAGTCAAATCGACTACAGAGCCCAGACAACTGCCAACAAAACCTTATTACGGAGCTTAGACTCGATACATAATGCAGCCCTTAGAATTTGCACTGGAGCCTTCAGAACCTCTCCAGTCCATAGCATAGATGCAGAATCTGGGGAACCGTCATTATATTTAAGAAGAGACTTCTTAGCTCTTAAATATGTTGCTAAATTGAAAGCTTGTCCACACCATCCTCTAACCGAACACTTATTTGCCGAAGAATTGGATAATCGCGGTCTCAAAGAAATTGATAACAATCTCTATCTAAAGGACATATACGAAGCATTAACAAAAATTGGCATGAGCCTAGGTAATATTAGACCCTTAGCCAATCTAAAAATACCAAGATGGAATGGAGTTAGACCAAAAGTCAATAGATCAATGGCTGAGGTCACCAAGACATACCCGATAGAAGTTCGGTCATCGTTTTTAAGATTAATGGAAAAATATAACCACTGCGATATACTTTATACAGATGCGTCAAAAGTGGGCGATACAGTTTGCTGCGCTGTGAGTGGTAAACACATTTAGCTCCTATTCAACTTACCAGGGGAAAGCAGAATACTCACTGGGGAAGCGACAGCCATCCTAAATGCTCTCTACTTGATAGCGAAATCCAGGGAAAATAACTGGGCTGTTATAGCGGATTCTTGGAGCGTTTTGGCTGCCATAGATAGTCCATACCCACGAAATTCGCTAATTATAGAAATCCTCAATGAATAGTGGGATATAAAAAGCAAAGGCAAGACCATTAACTTCGTCTGGGTTCCTGCCCAGTGCGGCATTCCAGGCAACGAAAGAGCTGACCAGGTAAAAACTGATTGTAGGAGATGGAATACAAGTTACAGAACATCAAGGAGGGAAGAAGTAATGCTGTGCCGTCTAAGAATTGGACATTGTCATTTCACTCACAGTTACCTACTTAGGAGGCTAGAAGCTCCAACCTGTGAAAAATGTGACAATGTTCCTTTATCAGTACCACACCTTCTGTTAGAGTGCCCACAATTTGAAAAGCTAAGGAAAAAAGTTGGACTTTCTGATTCCCTAAAAAAAATTATGAAAGACAGTGAAGAGAGAGTCACCACTCTATTTAAGTTCCTTAAATACTCGGGATTCCATAGATGGGTATAAACCACCATTAGACGCCAATGACAAAAATAAATATATTTTTTAAATATAATAAACAATGTGCCTCTATATTGTAACCTTGCCTTTTTAACCCAGTAATTAAAAACCATGCTCAATTCCATCAAAGGAACAACAACTGGTCCGGAAAATCTCGATTATGACGTGATCAAAACCTCTCGATTGAAACACTGAAATGTCTGCATGAATATTTCATATTATCCTTATATATATAAAAATCTCGTGTCCCGATGTTTGTCTCTCTATTTCTCAGAAACTACTCAACCGATTTTAATGAAATTTGGCTCAATGTATATAGTTTTGGCCAACTTAACGGACCGGATAGTTTTTAACTTGATTAGTGATAAAAATAATTCTTATATAGCGAATTATTGCAAATACAGTAGGTCGTGTTTCGATTTATTAACATGGCGTCAAATGTCGATTTCATAATGTTTTTGTTTATAAGCATGCTATTGTAATACAGGTTATCATTATTATAATTTTGTATTGCGTTATGTGAGTGCAGTTATTTGTTCCTATATTATTATTGTCCACAGACAAATAGTAATACAAATTTGTATTTATTGTTAATTTTCATTAAAGAATAAATAAATCAAGAAAAGGTTACAATAAATTCTCAAATGTGTAGGTACTTTTTCTCCCTTTTCCTTTTTTATTTGTATTTAAATTAAATTACTAGCTAAGCGCTGAAACGCTATGCTGTGGCCCACCCTGATATCAACTTTTAGTAAAGTAAATACATTTTAATAATTTAAATTAGGCTATTATTTGAAATAATACTCTATAAATGTTGTAACAGCACCTACTGTCATAGGTGTAACCTAATAGAAACCTTACTTGGGGAGTCAGTGTTGCCAAAAATTAGTGAAAATTAGTAAGCTGGCTACACTGCGGATAACCAGTCGTAAAAACTCCTTCACAAAAAGAGTGTGTTTTGATTAGGTGTTGTGGGATACTTTGTGTTTTGCTAAAGAACTGCATAATTAAGACCTTATTATTATATTTTCAGTTGATTTATCTAACAGAAGTTTCTTTATTTTCATTATTCGTTTTGTTATTATTATTTAAATACAGTGTTTTTTTATTTTACCAAACCTTTTTATCATTTTTATCCCGAGATCTAAAATGTAAAATTTAAAAAATGTCAGTGAAGATTTGTAATTCCTCCTTTATCAACAATAATTTAAAGTTGAGAAAATTTAATCCCAATCGAATAGAGGATGTTACTTCCTGTTCAGCAGAGTATTAATTATCTTTAAATGTAAAATTTAAGAAATGTTAGCGAAGATTTTGATCCTTTCTTTAATTTAAAGTAGGCTATTATTGGGAATGATATTTCGTTGTTAATATTACCAGAATACAATTTTTTACTTATCTTTAAATTATTGTTAATTAAGAAAGGATTAAAAATCGCGGCATTTTTTAAATTTTACATTTAATGATTATTACACCTCTACTGAACAGGAATAATTGTTATATGAGTAACTTCAAGTTTCAGATTTATCCGCCATAAATATGAGAGTACTACTGCAAAATAATTCATCGGCAGATATATTTTTTAAACAATTGCTCTATATTGGAAACGGTGAAATAGAGCTGCATTGAAATTCAAAATTTATCAAATTACCAGAAAATTTCTGTACTGTTGTAGAGACGAAAAATGAACTGTCTACGAAGTATAAAGTGTCTTTCCTGATATTTTGAGCAATTATTTGGACTATAATTGGTTGGGTAGTCGTGCTATTTTGGCAGCAAAAAATGTTGATTTCGATGAAATAAACTTTCAAAATCAATTGACAATGTTCTAGATGTAAACGAAGCCGTAAATTTCCCATCTGAATTTTTTAATTCCCTAGATATACCTCTCCAGTTGAAGATTGGCTCACCGATCATTCTTCGTAACTTAAATCCACCTCAATTGTGCAACGGTACACGTTTGGTCATTAAAAGGGTCACAGGAAATGTTATTGAAGGAAAAATGTTGCCTGGAAGGTTTACAGGAGACATCGCCCTGTTGCCACCTATTCCCCTGGAACCGACAGAATTTTCAATAAAATTTAAAAGGCTTCAATATACTATTCGTTTGGCTTTTGCCATGACCATAAACAAATCCCAAGGGCAAACAATGTCCACTTGGACTTTCAAAATCCGTGTTTTTCCCTTGGGCAATGGCATAACTCACGTGGGAAATGGGTATCGCCTGCTCACGTGTGTGGAAACCATCAAATCTTTGGTTTGTATTAAAAAAAAAAAAAAAACAGGTTAACCCAAAACATTTGAACAAATTAGTACTTGAATAAATAAAAATTCTTAATTGAATTATGTAAAACCTCTTTAAGAAGAGATTTATTATCACTCAAATATATTGCTAAATTTAAAGCTTCAACACACCACCCTCCTACCGAACACTATTCGGTAGATATCCGGTAGATATTAGCCAAAGGGTTGGGAAATCGAGGTCTCAAAGAAATTGAGAAAAACGCCTATCAAAAGAACATATATGACGCGTTAACCAAGATTGGCATGACCCTGAGCAAAATTAAACCCGTTGTTAAACTAACAATACCAAGTTGAAGTAGTGTTAGGCCAATAATCAACAGATCAATGGCTGAGGTTACCAAACCTTACTTCAGTCATCCTTTTTAAAATAAGTGGAAAAATATAGCCATTTCGAGTTAGTTTATACCGATCCATAAAAAAAGGGCGATAGTGTTGGCAGCTCTGTGAGTCGTAAACACCATCAGCTCCTTTTTAATCAAACTACATTGAAATATGAGATGTAAAAAATAAAAACTGTAACTTTCCTATATTCTTTAACAAATACTTTTAAATGGTGTAACTTTGGACTTTGATTAGCTGAAAGGTTTTCATCTTTATCAATGAATATTGGTATTACTGTATTTGTTTAAAAATATTAGAATATAACTACTGAGCCACAGCAACGCGTGGCCGGGTCTGCTAGTATTGAATATAATATTAATATTTTATCCGGTCTACTGGATGTTTCATAACAATCTGGCACGATTAGTTAGTTATCTCTATTCTAAAAAGACCTCCCTCTCGAAATTAGAGGAAAAATATTAGAATAAATGTACGCATCTAATTATTACAGACTTTCTAGCATAGCATATTTATATATTTACATAAATATATAACAATTAAATGAAGTTCTTATTCTTTTTGTCAATTAATAAGTATGCTGTTTTTATTCGCATTTTGCAAGCTTTTTCATGTATTTTTTACAACAAAAAATTCCTCCCCGAAATTTTTTTCTGGGTTTGCCTTGACTAAGAATAACAGACTATATAATAACAGTATTAATAATTCGTTACCAAAATGTCACCATTGTATTAATACATTCACAATACAGGGTTCAGTACTATGTAAGGAAGTACTGATTCTAGGGTATCGGCCGTGCGATGAGGTGATTTGACCGTGATCATGCTCAACCGCCAGGTTTCCCCCTTAATTTCTTAATTAAGGGTACTCACTTTATAGAGGCTGGGTTTGCCACAGGAACATCTCTCGGCTCGGATTGCCCCACGAAAAGATCAATGGTAGAATATTAAAGATACCCCTACCAAGCCAGATTCGAACTCGGGACCTTGAGCACAGCAACTCATTGCCTTACCAATGAGCTACCTCGCTTCCTTCATGAGCTACCCACCAATGCCTGCTTCCCCAATGAGCTACCCATCAAATTCATAAAAAAAAATATAATTAATATAATATAATTCGTAAATGCTTAAAATATCATGGATAATATCACAGGATACCTTACTAAAACTTGCCACCCCCTACTTCCACCTTACTTACCCAAAAACTCTTATATCTTACCTAAAAGGCTACCTACTTCAATGGTAATGAACTATTAAACAAAATAAAAATAGCTAATCCGTATGAGTTATCTTACCTCCAAGTATACCTTATACAACGGGAATGGAATCGGAAACAGTAAAAAAAAATTGAGAATTTCGTCCGTAATAATACCTGGAACGTTACATGCACTCTATTGTCCATTGAAATTGAATAATCCAAAAATAGTGGGGTAGGAGCGGAAACTAACCCCCCTATTTCTGGTCAGTCAATCACTGTAAAGGCCGGTGTAAGTTGGGGCGCAGCTCCGTGACGTGCGATGGGGTGACGTGACGTGAGTTTTTGTGTACAGTAGAATAGAAAAGAGGAACGTAGAGCCGTGAGGTGAGGTGGCGCAGTTTTAGAGTCACCGTGAGCTGCGGAGGTTTGTGGTCCGGACTTCGTTTGTCACGACCTGCGCCACGCAGATGAAGTGAAAAATTGAAGAAAAACCAATTGAGGCAGTTAGGGACCGAGAAATTTTAAACGATACATCAAATCCTGACTATTTAATAATAGTCAATAATTTGACTTTATAAACGATAAAGTCAAATACAAATAAAAATTAGAAAACTCGTCTTTAAGGATGAATTCTTCAAATGTGTCTTACCTTTCTTTATTATTTGTATTTCGTGCAATAATGTTGTTATTAATTGATCTTCGAGATCATGGGAACTCTAATATAAATATTGCACATTTACGAACTCTGCCTTACGGGTCCGTAGTTTTCAATAGAATCACGTCCTAACTTTTGCACCACCTACGCGCATTCGGCTTAATCCCTGCTTTCCTGGGTCACTTCACCTCACCTCACGTCACGTCACGGGCCCAACTTTTACGCCCGGCTTAAGAGATCCGATAGAAGTAAATGGAAGGTGCGTATAATGTATGAAACGTGGGAGAGGATATTGTTTTCTAGGCACCAGGATTCCGTTTATAAATATATAGTATTCCTCACTGAGGGACATTCAATTAGGAGATGATTATTGTTAGCCAAATTTCATGGCTCCTGGATTGAAATCCTGTCAATTCACATTTCCCGACAGAAAACAGACGATAAAAGTAAATGTGAATTTTCAAATGTGTACTGGATTGGGTTTTATGATAAAACACAGCGAAACTCTTTTAAAAAATTATAGGTAACACTAATACAAAGGTGGAGAGACGGAAGAAGAATATCATCATACAAATAATTGAACTTTGGTATTTAGGGCCCATGACAAATGAGCGAAATAAAATTTAAGAGAAAATTAAGTCAAGGTTATAGAAGGTAAATTTATTCATTTTCGGCTGCAAAATTATTTTGGTTTCAGATCTGGAACCTGAAAATTATAATTTAAAATTTTTCACATTTTCAGAGACTCATTTTTGCCTATGAATAGTACCCCCCCCCCAAAAAAAAAATATCTTGTTTTTATTTTAAACATTTTTCTTTATTGCCTTCTTTATTTACCACTGGTATTACTCTCTAAACTATTATAAGAGGTTTTTCTCTCTTCTGCGTTTTTTTTTTTTTTTTTTTTTTTTTTTTTGGTATTTATGTTGGCATCCTGATTATATCAGGATTATATTCGTATGAGATTTTTCAAAATACGAAAATCGTCAGTATGCAGATTGCTACGGGTTCTTTCCATCCACCCGATGAATTCATGATGATTGCCTTGGTCCCCCTAGACTATGCATCAATCGAGAAAGAAATGCACACGTGCTGAATATAATTCTTGAACCTGTGTCTATCATCGATTTTCGCCGAGAGCTATATCAGAGAAGGCTTTGACCTTATTTCTTACCTCCCTTTAGCCAGAGTGGATTTTCCACCTTATTTTCCTGCTAAGGCCTCTGTCTTGCGATCTGCCTGCCACCTGCAGAGCTACGTTATCCTATTATATGTATGACGGCCACCTTTCTTATCATTGTAAAAACGTGATTAAATAATTGCAACGGTATCCGTACTAAATGAGATGTTCGTAATACTGATTCTCATGACTTAAATTCAAGGTTGGATTAGGATTGATCAGGATCTTTGTTGAATTATTATTAATTACTACTATTTTAGCACTATAACAGTATTTTGTTTTTCTTATTTCAAATCTGATCATTTTAGGTCTAAGGCTCAAAATCTAGACATTTTAAATAATGATAAAGATACAATATAGTCAGTATTGACGACAAATGCCTTGTTAAGATCAAAGTTTAATTTTACACCTTATACAATATTTTATTTTAAAACTGCTGATATTCATTCTGTATTCATATTGCTCAGTGTTTGTTACCTCAATGAACTAGTTATAACCACAAAGTATACTAACAGATTTGTAAACAGTGAGTTCATACAAGTTTCACCGTGGCATTTAGTGAAATGAGTTATAAATTGGTGCAAGTCCACTTGAAATACCCTGCATGGCCGGAAATTCTTCCTTAGGGGTCTTATCTTTTTTTAGATAAGTTCGTGGTCAAGGGCTTGCGTACTTATATCCTGCCTTTATTCGGCATCGGGTTGAAATTCAAAGACTTCATAGGTATAGAATTAGATGTAATTTACATGATTTCAAAAATAATTTATTTTTCAAGAATTTGTTGTAATACTGAAAACTTATTTGAGTCATCAAGAAATATCTTAAGTAAGACTTCTTTATTCAGCCGTCGAATTTGAGCAGCCGAAGCAAAATCCTAAATATGGAAATGCGATAAAACTAAAACCTGGCCAGACGGGTTTAATGTGCTGGCGCACATCTGTTTGACTGTTGAAAATCACACGATGAGCCTGTAAAATATTCCGTTTCAACAGCTAATAAAATCTTTTACTGACAGAAAACTGATAATTAAATAACCTTAGCCTTGATCAGACAACACTCTGGCATATTGGAGTAGGCTAAGGGGTTAGCGAGAATGTCATTTCGCTCCCCACTAATAATTTAAAAAAATAAAAAGGAAAATTAAAATCAAGAGAACGTTATCTACACGAACGAATATTAACGCGAACTACAAATGACGAGGAAAATAGAAAAAATCAACAAGCCCGGCCTGGCATAGGTACTAACAGGTAAGGTCCAAAAGGAATAAATATTACATACTGTAAGGTGCCTTTACACTATGCGAACCTCACCCTCTAACAGGTAATCCCCGAACCTTGCCGTACCGGCGTACCTTGCTTTTATCCATAAGTTAGGGCAAAAGCTAGAACAGCTATTTACCCTTTAAGTCGAGCGGACAATGATGTCTGCACCTATGCACCTTAATACAGTAATTTTCATTACAAAGACAGCTGACTTGGAACTAGCGACTGTTCTGGCTTTTGCTCTATCATATTATTGATAAAAGAAACGTCAGAAAAATGCTAAAAGAAGGTCTAGAAGCTTATCTTAACTAACACAATAGCGACACTAGCGCTAACCCCAAACACACTGGCGAACGGATAAAGTACCGGTTCGAGTTCGTGTCTTATTTATATTCGCCGAACAGTGCTGGATAAGGCTGTTCGAGGATGAAGTTAGTACAGTGTAAAGGTACCTTTAAATATGAAACATAGCTGGATTCTGTAAGTGGTTATCAATCAGTCATATTTATAACTTCCTTTCAAGAAGCGAAGGGCTGTAAGAACTGACTTCGTTGGGATTTGGCTCAGTTGAAGAGTTCCTTCTCACTGCTGATGTTTATGGAAGGATTCCTTAGTTACTAACTTTGTTGGGGGGGGGGGGGTGCGAAAAAGTAAAATATAATATTTAATAAATATATAAAATATATTTATATAAATAAAATAATAAATATGTACGAAATACAGTAACGCCACTTTATGTACAGAAAATGACTTTAAAAAAAATTAAGTTTAAATAAAGCCTACTTTAATTATTTATTTTAATTAATAGTAAAAGATCTATTGAGCTTTGAATCTTTATTTAATGATTTAAAATGCATACGGATCAATCCGCCCCAAGTTTTATTCAAGTCCAAAATAAGATAAAGTGGCAGCTCGACAAGTATTTCTTTTGACGTTTACTATAAAGATTATCAAACTTCATTCCACACCCGTTTCATAATACATTCGAGTGTATTATATTATTGTCAATTGTATGAAAATTTAATTTAAATGAAAATTTTCAATCGTTATTCCGGGACATTCAGTCCCCTATGAATGGCAGAAATTACCATTAATTAAGGCAGTATGTACTACATCGAATTATGGAAATTATAGACTGAAAACGAAATTGTTATCGATAAATGAATAGAAAATATAGTAAGTTGACGATATACTAATGAATTAAAAATATGAAAATAAGAGTATTAAATAAAATATTAACAGACGTATATAAATACTGATTCTTACCTCTATAAGGAAGATTATTATTTCAGTAGATAGAAAATAGAAGATGTAAAGGTTTAAACGAAGCCAAGGAGGAAGCTTGGAAAATGGAGTGGCTAAGGAATCCCAACATTGTTTATCACGAGCAATGAAGAGAGGTGGTGTACTATGAGAAGGAATATTCAAATATGTGGGACCCACATTGCGGGTTGAGGGTTGGTTTTTTACAGATGGATGGACGAATTTGGGATCAGAAGATCAAGAATACATCTGGGTGTTTCGCTCTTAATAACTGGAATTGGAAGGGGCCAAAAAGTTATTATCTTCGAAAATCAGGAGACAGAAAACTTTGCTCGGAACAAAATCGGGAAACCACCATACATTAAGCGTACGTAATCAAATGAGGAAGGAATAGGCGAGGACATTAAAGACGACGGAAATGAGACTCCAACCTTTTTAAGGGCTGAGATGGATTTTCGAGTCATCTGGGATATGTATTGGTTCTAGGTGAAATATTAATCGAAGGTGAATGGGATGCTTCGAAGATAAAACATACCTGAATATATCATCACCGCAAATTATACTTGTAACAGGGCAAAAGTGGTTGTGTGGATCAATGGCAGAGAGACTACTGAGATCCTTGGTTCAGGCATGAATAAGAAATAATGCTTTTCCAACAGTGAGTCTGTGAGTGACAGCTGGACCACGTTTGAAAAATAAGTCAGTAGGAGCAGAGAAATGAAATACCTGCGCATGATATCCGGCAAAAAGATAAGATCTCTGCAGCAAGTACATAAAAAAAAAAAAAAGAACTTTTGTTAAATGCCTGTTTCAAGAATGAAGTACTGAACCAAGCAACATTATGGAAGCACGCAAATTGGGGATGGTGGGATGGAGGCTGGAGGCCCGATAAATCTATACGAGGATATTATATAATGAATTGAAATAAGTAGAGTTAAAACCCTCGCTCAAATGGAGAGAATGTGCCTAGTCTGAGCACCCCCAACATATCCAAGTTCCTCCAGAAATGGCACCAATTGAGAGGTAAAGAAGAGTGATATTCGGCTGAAAAGGTTTTACAAATCTAACGATTTTTATGTAACTGTTTCCACTCGTCCTATTCTGTATGTGAAGAAAGTGCTTATCATATTTAATGGGTTTTTAAATATAATTCTACGCAAAAAAATATAAGCCTTTACAACTTTTTAATTTAGCATTAGACTGTTTCAATACTATCGTTGAAAAAAAAAACAATATAAAACAAGAAGAAAAACAATAAATAATAGAAAAATATAAAAGAAACTGAAAAAAATGGGTTGCAATGGGGGATCAAAAGCGTGTAGATGTTAAACGAATCTGCCCTCGTCGGATGGCAAATTGATTACTGGTATCACCTCCCGGTCCCCCTGTTGCTCACATTTCACTCCAACTTTGTTAAACTAAACATTGTTTTTTCCAGCACCCCTCTCTTCATGGGATATCAAGGCCTAAAGGGAACCAGAAGCCCTTTTTAAAAAACTAAGAGGGATACTAAAAAAGTTGTACAGTTCAACTTTCATTTTTCTGTAAAGAAAAATATTTCCTCATCTCTAAAGAAAGTAATGGAAACGGGGGCTGCAATATAAACATTTTATGTAATTACTTTGATTACTTTTTTTTTTGTCTTTTTTTACAGAAATTCAAATATGGTCCAAGACATCTAAACTCAATCACCCACAATATTTATTAATAATCCATCTCGCATTTGCTCATCTTTGTAAGATGTAACAAAATCTGAAATCTTCTGGCTGGTAACAAAAGTCCCTAAATTCCCATTCTTTGCACATATGGTAATAATACTTTTTAAAAGATTATATCGAGGGTGAGCATAACGAAGAAATAATGGTAGAACATCGCCTAAGGTGTTTTAGGTATATATCCCAAATTCCGGAGAATCGTATAGAGTATAGGAGTAAGCAAAAAAAGAAAATCACGAATGATAAATTTCAAACTAGCAGGTTTTCTCAAAACCGTACCAACAGGAATATATACGAAAATCATTTTTGGTTTTTTAATATGACACCCGTTATTGGAGTATAAAACTTTTTTTTTTGACATTTTTCTTACTACAGTATATTTCTTGTACTTTTGAAGAGTTTCTTAGAAAAAATCATGGGAGCAATACATTTTCTTGAAAAGGAGAGAGGCTAATTGAATCTTTTATTACCAAAACACGTCAAGTGTACCTTTTCAGACTTTTGATAAACACAAAAAATTTTTGTACATTCAATATTACTGTATGTTTTTTCCTTGAAAAAATTGAAAGTGTTTCTCAGTATTTCCCCAATACTAATATTCAAGTTTGTATTTTTTTTCTCTCTCTCTCTAAATTACAATCAATTAATAACAAATAATTTTTTTTATTTGATGGGTTTCTGTAAGAAAATTATTATTTAAAGTAAATTTAAGACTTTTTAAACAGCCGTAGGATGGTAAATATAAACGCATAATACTTTATCCTTAAATTTATTTAATATAAAAAAAAAATGGTTTGATCTTATATAAAGAATATTTAAAAAAAATTAAATAGCATTTATTGATGTTTTCAACTGTATTTGAATAAATAGGTAGATCAAATAAATATGAAAAAACATTTTAAACAAACTTTGTATTTGGGCACTTCAGTCGAATTCCGTAAGTTTCATCTGAGTTAACATACTTGTAGCATGGTGATCAGCAAAACATTGAAATGTGCCCATCAAAAATAGGATCACAGAGTCAAAATGTGTTTTCCCTGATTGAGAAGTAGTAATAAAAAACAATATCCAGCAGATTTGCAACTGGACGAACAAGAAATTTACTGCTGAAAGCTGCCATCTGTTTACGATTGATGGCTTTTTGCTCCATAAATGTTCATATTAAAATAAAACCTATTGGAAGTCTTCAAATTTACCGAATTTCGGATGAAACGGAGTGGTTACTGTTAACATTAAGGTCATTATAAAAATCTGTTATTAAATAATAATGTCAGTTGACGGGTTTCTCAAAAAAACTATTCACTGGGATATATTTACTAACCCCCCTTTATCATACAAATGCAGAAACACTGTTTAAATATCTCCCGATAGATGTATGTTATATAGTTACGGTCTCCCTCAATAATTGATGCAGGCCGACGCACATAAGAACTTGACCCAAAAAGCTGACCAAAACCTATTTAACCCATAAAATGTGGAATTTCTTGTAAACAATTGCTCCATTGTTGCAGCAAGTAGCTGTGAATGGATAATGCCAGTTCATTTTTGTCACCTCCTCACCATCATTCAGGTATCTGTACTAAACCAAGGCTGTCTCTCGCCCTCACTCGTCAATGCTGATAGTTCATGGCAAACTATTTACTAGTTCTGCGGATACCAAAGCATGGGTTACCTATAATTTTATACTTCTATTAAACCAATTTTATTAAATGATAAAAAAAAAAAAAATCGTAATTCCGTTGAATTTATATTTGCAGACTTTCTGAAAGCGTAATATGTTATAAGTATATCATAAGTATTTCATATGTTCATAAACTTAAAGTAAAAATATAAATTTTTGGTAACGTTTCCCATCGGGAAATATAGTGATGAGCAAGAGTAGGTGAAAGAAAGTAAAGATAATAAGTTGGATTTACGTTTCTGAATAACTGAAAGGCGAATGGTCAAAGGTAACAATATGCTATAGCAGTTCCCACCATTTTGCTACAGCTGGTGGAAGCTCTGAAAAAAGATCTTTACTTCTTTTTTTTTACTTTCACTTACCTATATATGAAATATATAGTAGGGGAAAGTATTGCGATCGTGAAAAATTTCGACTACCGGTTTTCAACGGAAATACACATTTTGGGGTCCCCTGAGTCCAAATAACCAAGTCCCGCGAAATGGTCTGTGTGTGTGTCTGTCTGTCTGTGTGAACAGACTAGTTCAAAAACTATAAACCATACGAACCCGAAATTGGGTATTTAGTGTATGTATATGCCCGCGATGTGACAGCAAATATTTCATCAAAATTGGTCAAACGGAGGGAGTACTTTAATTAATAAATTTTTACAGTATTTTTTATTTTCTCAAAAACGGCTCTAACGATTTTGATAAAACTGAGTATTTGTTGTATTAATATGCCCGAGATATGACTGGAAAAATTTCATCAAAATTGATTAAACGGAAAGGGCACTTTACTTAATAAATTTTTTCCAATGTTTACCTTTTTTTCGATTATCTCAAAAACGGCTCTAACGATTTTGATAAAACTGAGTATTTGTTGTATTAATATGCCCGAGATATGACTGGAAATATTTCATCAAAATTGATTAAACGGAAAGGGCACTTTACTTAATAAATTTTTTCCAATGTTTCCCTTTTTTTCGATTATCTCAGAAACGGCTTTAATGATTTTGATCAAATTCGTCATGTTTAATGAAAATTAGGTTTTATTTAATATCAAGTAAACTTTATCATTATTAAAATGTTCTGATGGGCCTTAAATAGGGAATGGACCTTTTTTTGTTTTCCTATAAAGTTCCTTTTTTTTTTTATATATATGGAAAAATTAACTGTCCCTCGTTATGCCTAAAAATAAGAAATGGCTATATATGAAGTACGAAAAAATCAAGTAAACATATAGAGGAGAAAAAAATAAAAATATTCCGTCAACTCATAAAACACGTTGAGCCATGCGGAGTACGCCTTTAATGACAGACCATTGTTTATAATTAAAGCCGTTCTGCTCATTTAATGGAAATTATTTGTTCCATGCTAACTAAATGAAGTTTTCAATAACTACATAGTGAATTATAAAATCAGACGACTTGGGATATTATGCTTGCATTGACAAATTATCACAAGTAAACACTTTTAATCAATAATAAAACAATTAGTGTTTTTTATACAGTAAATAAAAACAAAAATAAGAAATGAATATGGAAAAATGTGTGACTTTGAGAAGTGGTAATCAACAATACACATCAATTTCTAATCTAAGTAAGTAGGTAAGTGAAAGTTGTGTGTTGCGCGCACGCACCAGATTTTTTAATTTTTTCAAGTCAAAGATGCTAGCTAGGGGCACATGAATTGAGAACATTATAACATCAATAAGGTGTGACAGTGTTATGAAGACAGTAATTTTTGTTGAATTGGAATTTCAAAAGAAATAATGAAGACTTTATTTATTTATTGGGGGTACCGCCTCTACCCCAAAGGTTCATTGGCATCTAATGTTGATTCATATCAATTTGTAATACGGAGTGCATTTGAGAAATTCTAATAGATTGGTGGCTCGCTCTTGAATGACTTTTTTAGATTTTCTTATTTTTTTTACATATTTTTCGTTTTGCGGGCACTCTAGCAGCAAGTGTTGAATTGATATAAATAAATAGAAATAAAAAAAAGTAATTTTAGGGTATTTGAATTTTATAATGAAAGGGAAATCGTTTTGCTAGCGTTTCGTGACGAATATTACCTGCGATGCCTATAGTTGAAGATAAAATCACTACTTCTATCAACCAATTGTTTTTTTTTTTTTTTGTTTTTTTTTTTTTTGTTCAGTACCCCTACCTGGCCATGTGTGGCATACGGGGGGTTACTCTAGAGTACTGATTGTTAACATTCTTATCGCCAAACTGTATTATATTAATCATCCTTATTGTATTTCTGATATTTATTTTTAATTTAAAGATGTCGATGTTCCTTAAAGATAAAAACATAACTACAATTACCTAATTCACCTAACTTAAGATTTTGTACAATATAACTCATATCTCTAGTAAAATGTACTGAAAAAAAATAAGTCGATATCAAACCATCACATTATTTTGATTTGGCAGTTGTATGAAATAATAGATGAGAAGTAATAACCATAAAATTTTAGATAAAATGAATCATAATTGGATATAGCTAAATCTTTCATGGCGTATAAAATTAGACTTCGTGAAAACGACCAATTAGTACGAGATAAACTCATTTCAAGTAAAGACAATATATTATATTATTAATAGCCTTTTTATAATTTTAAGGGAAAAAATTAAATAAGAAAAATGCTTGAAAAATATAAAGCTTTTCGATGTTTATTATTTAGTTAGCATTGCCGAGATACAAGGAAAAGGCGAGCTAAGGTTGTTGTGAGACTAGGGCATAGGAACAAGAAGATAAAGGTGTAGAGTGTCAGTGACCTTGAGTGTGCTAATCATGTGCCCTTGAGAACTCTCTGCAATTATCAATGGTGGCCTTCAACCTCAGTATAGGCTATCTCCCCCTCCAAAGAAAAATTACCTTTTTTTTTTTCATCCATTTGTAATTTGCACCTCCTCTGAGGTTTAGGTAGGAGTCTTTAGTTAATTTGACCAAAACACAATAGAAATCCTAATAAGTCATATCCTCTGAAATACCTCCTATAGTACAGAGAGTGATTAGGATTTTTTCTGTAAACTCTATGATGGATTGGCTATCGAGGATTATTTCAAATAGTTCGAGTAATCAAAGTGAATAAAATAATTCCGCCTCACAGTGCCATTTTTTACCAACAGGTTGCGATTGTATTCTAAAAGCCGCTTTACAAGCTAATTGATAGTGAAATACATTATGTTTCTAAATATTTATAAGAATTATTAGCTCTCATCACTATATTATTCTAGATAGGCGTATGGGCGTCACTAACACCAAATTATTGGGGGGGGGACTCAATATTTTCATAGATAGGTAAAAATTAGAGTCTAAAAGTTGAAATTACAACGCCTAAAAACAATTGTTGGGACATTGCCTATTTATGTCACAGTTAGAGTGAAAGTAGTTGCCCCCTTCCAAAATATTGGAGGGGGCGCGTCCTCTCTGCCCCCCCCCCCTCAGCGGTGACGCCCATGGATAGATGGATTCTGTGATTTTCCTAGTCACCATACCTCCACCATATATTGACGATTTTGGTAAATTTTCACTTTTCAATAAAAAGAACATGTCTTTTATAATAATTATTCACAATCTAAAAATATATCAGTGAATATATTATTATAGCTTCTAGAAAGAAATACTTTATTCAAAAAAATATAAAGTAGTGCTGCCCTACTGTATATGGTTGCTATTCACACAGCATAGTGATCCATGAATATAAACATTGAGGCTACACTACGCGACAAAATGATAGGCCACCCTACAATTTTTCAGTTACAAGAACTAGTAAATAATTGAAAAGAATGTAATTATACTTATTTTACGTCTTTGGCAAGTAGATTATTATATCAATGTATAAATTCCCCCTAAGTTCTCATTTTAATCCTTTATCTTCTTATAAGACTTATTCATGTGCGACTAAAACATAGGCCACTCAGTGTTTTATTAAATCCCCAGTCAAACTATTCGTGCTATTGAATTAATTTTTTGTTTTTTAATTACTGAAGTGTTTAGAAATAAATTTAAAACAATTGAAATTCCTAGAGATAATGTGCTGTGAAATAGGTGAAATTAAATCCTTACGCGGAAAAATTGAACAATTTCAATAATTATTAGAGCTGAATACCGGTGCAGGCACGTGATTACAAATTATTTAAATATGGGAGGTAAAGATGACACAAAGAAATGCCCTGACAGTCTAAGGGGTTACCCTATGCTAGAAAAAAGGAGAATATTTTGCGAAGCATCCAACTCTGCAGGAGCTTCAAGACACATCGCTTTGTTAGCTGCAGTGATCACTAACATCCGAAACGTGCAAAAAATCCTTCTGAGTGTAAAACACTTGAAACGGCAGAGGATTCAGAAAAAAAACACCAGTTTCACAACAACGCTAAGTCGAGTATAAAAAAGTTGGTGCAGCATCATATTGGTTGTTAGAAAAGTTTGAGAAAAGTTATATTCACTACCAAAAACCGGTAAATTTAGATTGTTTATAGATGATCTCAAATACTATTTTCATGACCACCAAGAAACCAAAGCATTTTAAGTCGCTGGCAAATGGGTGATGGTGGCGTCATGATTTGGGTCAGTAATAATTATCGTGGCGAAGTCAGATAAAATTTTTACTTTAGAAACTAATGCTAAAAAGTATTGGGAAACATAAGAGAGCCAGTAATGGAGCATATAAACGAGTTCATCAAAGAAAGGTCCGTTTCCCGACAAGACAACGCTCCAGCCCACACGGCTTGGTTGGTAAAAAAATATTTTGAATAGAATAATATTTCACTTTTGCCTCGGAAAGCTTGTTCTTTTGATCTCAACTGCATCGAAAACTGTTTGGTACAATTGAGTAGGGCAGTATTCGCTGCAGGAAGCAAATTCACTTCTCTGGACGAACTCAGAGCTCAGCATTCAAACTTAGTAGTTTACTTTAGGCACAGATATATACAAACCTCTTTAAATCCCTTCAAAATAGAATGATTAACGATTTAGAAAAATAAGGGGGCTCAATAAATATTAATAATGATAAAAATACACATAATTTTAAAAGTGGCCTATAATTTTGTCGCAATCAATTTTCGTTTATTTTCTTGTTTTCATGTAAATATTTTTAATTATTGGATTATTAGCCTATATTTATTTGTCAAACTTCTCTTATGATTCTTACATACAATGAAAAAGATAAAAAGTTGAAGATTTCTTATGAAATTTTAAAATGAATGGGGTGGCCTATGATTTTGTCGAGTAGTGTATATCCATATTTTTTTTTCCTTCTTGGTTTACTATTCAATGTTCAAAATCCTCACTAATTTATCTTTATTATTATTATTATTATAAAATAAGTTAAACATTTTTCTAAAATCTGGTGTCCATCTATCCACTTCAATAATATTCCA
This sequence comes from Aelia acuminata, assembly GCA_911387785.2. Classification (NCBI taxonomy): domain Eukaryota; kingdom Metazoa; phylum Arthropoda; class Insecta; order Hemiptera; family Pentatomidae; genus Aelia; species Aelia acuminata. The sequence continues at coordinate 54,483,308 of OU426980.1, read as the reverse complement.
TGACGAGTATGTATACTATTCAGACATATGGGTTCAGGAACGATGCGATTTCAGGCGCTCCGCTAGAAGGGTCGTCCCACGTTCCATTTTGGCGTCCGGTGGTTAGAATGTAGGAATAGTCACTGGCCTGATTTACTAGCAACAATTTGGAATTTGTGAACAAACATGTCTCCAAAATAATTTAATATGCTTCAATAACTTGCGTCGCTTCAATTAAAAAACTAAATTAAGAGCATAACTATATGTTTTAATGGTTAATAGATTAATATGCCTTTTATTTTCTAAAGATTGTAACCAATATCGTAGCTTAGTGTTTTGTTCTTGTCCACAATATAGCAGGGTAACCAGAAGAGTGTCCGACCAAAGGGGAGAAATCATAAAATTTTAAGGGGCCCATTAATACAATATTTTGAGAAATAAGATTTTTTATTTTTAATACCTACTAATAGCAATGGTGCCATATAACATTAAAAGTCCATTTCAAATATAAAGGTAAATGTAGGTTTTTGTTATCCTACGATTTTAGTTTCGATTTTGATTAGAGAGTCTATTGCTGACTTAGTTCTTTATTCATATTACTTCGTAGCTTTTCGTGGAGGTTCGTGATTATCATAATAGTTCTAGACAAACATTGTAGGATACCTTTTCAATGCCTATTTCATCATAACAAAATGTCTTTACCTTTTATTTTAATTGGTATTGACCTTTTTTTTTTTTTGTTACTTGTAGCCTCAGAGTAACTGTCCACCGAATAAAAGCTGTCGGCCTCAATGGAAAAACAGTTTTTCACAAAAACTATTTACCTTTATGGAAAAATAATTCATACACGCTAAATACGTAGAGCGGTAATACTATTTATAGAACATTTTCATAAATAGTGTTGGTAACTATGTATTGTGAAAATTTATGGAAAATAAAAAGCTTTATTTGATAATAAAATTTAATCTATTGTGTATTTTTCATTATTATCAATGATGTTTTGCCATCTTTCAGGCAGCAACATGATTCAATGTTCATAATCGTTTTTTATCTTTAGCTTCGAAAAATTGATCCAAGTGTGTTGTAACCAAATCATCATTGTTATACTGTTTACCATATCAAAAGTAAAGAAATAAATGAAAAAAATAGTAATCTGAAGGTGCGAGGTCTGGGTTTTGTGTCGGATGTGGCAATACATCTCAACCAAGCACCAATAATTCTTTTCGGGTAGGCCAAGATGTGTGTGGCCTTGTTTTGTCGTGGTGGAACAAAACAACTCTCCGGTTTGCAAACTCAAGACGTTTGCGTGATAAAAGTTTAAAATAAACAAGGCCCTTTTAATCCCAACAAACTGATAGCAAAATATTGCGTTGGTAATCATCATCTTTGGATATATTTGTGTGTTCCGTTTCCGTGCACATGATCTTTGCTATAACATTATTGTGGACCACCCATTTGTCATCGGAAGAGATCAACTGTTTTTAAAATGGCTTACCTTCGTTTTGTTTGATCAAAAAGACAGACACAGACACCAACACGTCGTGTCATTTGAATTTACTTCAGCTTATAGGGAACCCGTAAATCAAGCTTTTTCTTGTACGCAAGTTTTTTTTAATGTAGGTATGTGATACACCGAGTTTCTCTGCAATCTCACGAGTAGAGCTACAACTATCTTCGTTAGTTACTATATCACGTGTTTGGTATCGGACAGAGCCTTGTTCATCTTTTAATTAAAAACTACCCGCATAAAAATTTCGCGGACGATTCTGAGACTTCCTTTAATTTAAGACATCGATATCGTATACAGCATGTAGGTACCTACGTGTTTGCATGCTTTTGAAGCATTTTTTCTTTACGGAAATCAAAAAGTAAGTATGACGAAAATGTTTACTCTTTCAAACTGAATGTAAAAACTAAATTAAATATCCGATCATTGCAATGTTTATATGGAATTTTACAAAGGACAAACAACAAAAAGGGGATCAAATTTTTAATGAGTAAAACATGTAAACATTGCTATCATCTATCACTCAGTAGTATAATTACTTAGTCCAATCCTGTAAAAAACGGCTCTGTTCGAAAAATGACCATTATGACTGGTTAGGATTAGATTGAAAGGAGGGAGATATTTCCGGGGTGAAATTAACGCATTCATGTTTATAAAGTTATTTATCGGTTTTATTAGAAATTATTTGGAGATGAGAATGCATTCATAAAGTGTACTAACTGTAAGAAGAAGAAATGATATCATGTTAAGAAGAGTTAAAGCCTAAGAGACCTTGGTGTCCTTGGCACCTCAACATATTCCGTTATGCCTTCCAAACTTGGAGAATTGCTCCTTTTATTTTATTTTTTTTTATAAAAATTTTTAATCTGTGAAAGTGGCTATTCAAACGTAATCCCAGTGGTCGGCTATCTCTACATTTTTTTTTTTTTTACACTTTATACTGAAATTAAAGCAAAGCCCTGACGAAAATCAGTTGACTGGTTTATATAATTATTTATGAAATGTTAACTTATTGCTTAATTACCACATTTTTCAAAAAATTTAACACCAATAAAATGGAAGAAATCTGCTTGTTTTTATCCATTCTTTCATTAAGGTCACAAAAAAAAATACTAATATAATTTAAAAAATTAATAGAAGGTATTAATCGAAAATATAGAGTTAAATTTAGACATTGAACAATGTTGCTTTAGGGAAATATTGTCCTTGAATTTCAAGATTTTATTAAGATATTTTTACTTTCTTTATCACCACAGGTTTATTTATAAACCTGTATCATGGCTAGATTTATAATATCGAATGTATATTTTTTAACGAACAGTTAGTCAGCTGATTAGAAACTCTTTGTATAGATTAGCTTTCATGACCTTCAGTAGGTCACTAGTACACATGGTAACAGATGCTGTTACAAGGGCGTCCGCACGATTTCTTCTAGGGGGGTAGGCTGGTAAAATTCTTATGATAGGGGTAGGGGGTCGGGGTATTCTGACTATGTAAGGCTCAATTAGTGGCTCAAATAAACCTTATGATGCTAAAGTGGGAGTCCTAAATTTTGCCTATCCAGGTATAATTATAATAGGAATTTTCAACGAGTACCTGGCATCGTATAGGCTCGGGACCTCCATTTTACGTCTTATCCGAGGGACGGCAAAGCCAAGGATTTTTTATTCCCATTAAAAACTCCTAGGGCCACCTCGGGACATTTAGTATTGTATTGTAGGTTGCCATGCTAACCACTTCAACACAAGTGACCCCGTAATTTATAGCATTATAAGTACAATTTAGTACTTGTTTTATTTTAATTAGGTTATTTAGTTAGTTCCGAATCAATGGGAGATTTGTGGAACATACTTCATGCATCCAATTTCAACTGTAAATTAGTTTAGCCAAAAATTCTTTATTTACATAAATTCGAAACACAGGTATCCGGCACATTTGGAAAGACGGGTAATTAAAAAATATAACTTTGATTTTAATTATTTGAAATGGCTAAAAATATTATTTTTTAAAGATAGCATTTTTTTTTTTTTTTTTTATAGTCTTTATCCGTCTCTCGATGAAAGGTTCAATAATTAGAATAACACTTGATATTATTTTAAAGCTTATTGATACCTTCAGGTTTTTACAGTAATAAAAATATATACGAGTTACCAAATGATGATCCCAAAAGAATTTGACTGCATTTTTTTGCCAAAAAAAATGCGTATAGCCCATTATAACATTTTATAAAATCTCGAATCCCAGTCTTAATGAAAACTGAGATCAATTTTGTAAATGACATTAAATTTCTATCTCTTTTTATCCAAACTCTATTAGAGGCTTTCAATAACTAAAACCCTCGACTACTTGAAAATCACAAAAACTGCGAAAAAGTGGAACATACACTGTGCTGGGATTTTTTTTTGTTCTTATGTGAAACACCCTGCACACACGCGCGCGCGCGCACGCACACACACACACACACAAACTTATAACACTAAACAAGCCTTCTTAGTGCCTTCTTCGATTCTGCAATGAAATGATTGGCTCTTTGTATTAACCCTTTCTTGTGCAAAAGGTGATCTCAATATCATATCATTATATATAAACCCGGGTTCGTATCTGACTCTCGCCAATCTTTTTTCTTCAGATAATTTTTTTTTAAATTTCATTGCTACCTTATAAATGGTCCTTGAAGGATGAAGGTGGTGTGGTTCGAAAGAGGGGGGAGGGAGTTTATGTTCTTTGCAGTTTCAGTTGCTGCAAAGTAGTTGTTTGAGGTGTTTTTTTGGGGGAGGGGACCTATCTGTCGATCGTCCTCTGGATCATTCGTGTGCTTACCTCATCCGGAAGGAATTGGACGACGCACACAGGGGTATTTGACCCGAAAAGCTGGCCAAAACTATTTCCTTCCATTTTATTAATTCAAAAGTCCTCAAAATTGGCTTCTATATTTGTAATAGACATTAAAAATGTTTTTTTAACAGTTAAAAAAAATACTCTAAGGAGAAAATTTTCATAAAATAAATTTTTACATAACTCCACCGACTGTGAAATAGGCATCCATGGGTTTACAATTTATGTTCATATTATTTTATCTTTATGCATTGCACCCATGAAATATGCTTGTAACTAATTAAAGATTTATTATCATTTATCTATTACTATTATTTTTAAAAAATGAAAATAGTGTAAAATAGGTGAATATAAAAAGTTATGGTGATAAAGAAAAAAATGTATTTTCCTAATTCATTAAGAATTGTTCAATACCTCTTCGAAACAACTTATATCCCAGGAAGAAACGCACCAACCTTTCTTAAAAATGCATATTAAACATAATTATTCATTATTCACTTTCCTCGTCACTTAATGAACTTTCGGAATCACCACTATCGGTTAAGTTGGTTGGGGGAGACAACATTTCTAAAGTTTCCTTACAAAACCTGATACCTTTTTTCTTGAACTTCTCATACCTGTGATAACTGGATCTGATGTCAATAATAATCTATTAATTACATCCGGATTGCACTCTGTCCGGGAAAATTTTCTGATCTTATGTTCTCTATAAATCCGAAAATGGTTATTTCGGGTTTCTGCTGCTTCCTCAGATAAAAGACCAATATGAAGCAGAGGACTTTTTATCACTTCAAAACCATCCCTTAAAATTTTGTAAACAGATGGTGTCATAGCGTACCATTGATAAAGTTTCTCCGTATTCGTTGTAAATTTTAAAGTAACAAATGATTTTTCAGAGCGTCCACCAGATCTTGAGCTTTTGATTGATATCGTCCCACTTAGCCATTTCTTGTTTCTGTTTCAAAAACATTTCTTTTCCTTGAAGAAGCATTCTATCTCACTTGGAAATCATGCCTCAAAATGGATAATTTTGTTTTAGCTCTAGGTTATTACAATATTCCCCAATGAGAAAAGACACCAAAAATTCCTTCTTTTTTTTAAAAGCTAATGTTTTGACTTTAAAAATATGTCAAATAATTCTATTCAGGTTACAGTTATTCTTTCTGAAGATCCTAAAATACAAATAAATGAAAATAAAAAATTTAGTAATAAAAAATTATAAGTCTCCGAATCGCAGCTATTCGCAGAATTTTTTTCAAGAAACATAATCTACGATAATTATACATTATCATAAAAAATATTTCGTTGCCCAGAAATGCCCAGAAGTATGACTTTTTAACCTTCAAATTTAATTTTTAGCTCTAAAATATACCTACCAAAAAACAAAAAAATATTGATACTAGTATTGAATACAAAAAAATTATAACTATCTGGATAACAAGTACAAACCTGGCCTCGAACTATCCATCATTTGATAATGCCGATACTTCAGTAAGAACGAAGAAAATTAATATATTTTGTAGACCAATATTTATGAGCACAGACGATTTAAAGGATAAGGTCAGATTGGAATTAGAATAGCAGCCGGATTAAGGGCCTGGAAGAGATAAAAATAATCTTACATGATCCAACAGGTCCTCTACCTGAACTTCCAGTCATTATTTACCAGAAATTTCAAATTTCAAAAAATGGGTTTTGGCCAACTTTTAGGGCCAAATATCCCTGTGTGCGACGTCTGATTCCAGCGGGTTGGCAAGCTTTCGGATGGATTTTTTCGAGCGCCTCGTTGTCTTAAAGACTCGCTCTCCTCATTTGGCCATTGCATTTTTTTACGAAAACTTAGTGTAGATCACTATGCTTTCATTTTTAATAACCTGAATGCAATATTATTTTACTGTTGCTTTTGAAGCCTAATATCACCTCTTTACATGTTTACAATTATTTACCAGAGACCCTGATATAGGTATAGGATTCTGATGGAACAAATTTTAATGTCTATACTTACGGATAAAATGATGAATGAAGCAATTTATAACATATTTGAAAAGATTTAACATCGTGTCAAAAGATCTGTTAATGCGAAATGTTTTCTTAGGGAATTATTTCCTAACAGGAAGCAAAGCCACTTTTTAAAGAAATTCCTGTCTTGTAATAAATAGTTATAGTAAAAACTAGCATTGTCCTGTAAGCATGAGATAAAAATAGGTCAAAAATAAACTTATAAAATTAGGTCAATACATATATAATTTCTAATATTGATAAAATAAGCTACTATCCCATTTTATTATCAATTTTTTAACTATTATCAAAGAAAATTGTCTTTCATTGAATAATTTGGATTATGTATATTTTTAAAAAATATTGAACTGCATAAATGTCATATTTTCGGCTCTTTAGTGGTTGTACGTATACATTTATAATAAGAGAAAAGATATAAAAATTAATAAAAAACAAAAGCTTTGACATATTCATACTTTTAAATAATTCATAATACTTATTCGATGGATGCATATTTCAGAGGAAAAGGGTGTTTTCGAAGTTTTTTTCCCTAAAGAGTTTCCTAATTATTATGAAACCGTCTGGTTGAATAAGAAAATACTAAGTACTAATTAAAAAAAAACATACTAAACTATACATTTTTATTATAAACTTTAACCCACTTTTTTGTTCTAATAACAGTAGCTTATTATCTTGTGTGAATGTATCTTTTGAGCACTAATATTAAATGCCCTTAAGTGTGGCAGATTGTATTATTTCTTCATCAATAAATAAAAAAATTACGGTAGCCGTACAATAATACTGTACATTAATTTAACTAAAAAGTAACTTCTACATGCCGCTCCTCATTCAATTTGACATATAAATAAATAAATTGTTCAAAGTAGCTATCATTGTATAAATTTTCACTTATAATTTATTTTATTTTTTCTAACAAAATTAAAAATGCATTTATAACATGGTGAATAGGGTAAAAACAATCAACTGGTAAATCGCTTAGAATTGTAATATCCTACAAAACTTTTATATAATACATACATGATTGTTTCTTAAAAAGTACATATAATTTCAAACCAAATTTAAACGGTAAATTTTAGTTTAAATTTAATCTTAAGTTAACGATGACTATGTTTTATAGTTGTGAAGCTGCTGTAGATATTATTGTACTTACACTGGTTGAGGTGGCGGTGGGACCAGGGTTGATAGCTGAATAGTGCCTCGTGCATGCGCTCTTCCTCCCCCTACTAACCAAACCCCCACCCCCCACCCCCCAACAATTTTCTTAAAAACTAGCTTTTAATTATTAATTAATAAAAAAGAAACCCTTATATTTTCGTTTTCACAGACTTTTGAAACTGAGGGATCCATCTATTTACCTAACACGATTTCAACATTAAAAAAATCTGGTGCGTTTCGCGCAATACAAAACTTTCACTTACGAACTTACCTAGATTAGAAATTGACGTGTATAAATGTAAACGCCACTCCTCAAATTCACACATTTTTCCACATTCATTTACTTATTCTTGAATTTATTTGCTCTCTAAAGTACGCTAAGAAAATTTATTGTTACATAAAAGTTTTTGCTTGTCATCATTCGGCAATGCAAGCTTAATACTTCATGGCGTCTGATTTTATAATTCTCTATTTAGTTGTTGAAAACTTCAATTAGTTACCATGGAAACAAATAATTTCCATTAAATATCTATGTTCCGAAACACCTTGATAACTCTTCCGCCTGAACAGAATGCCTTTCCTTAAACAATGATTTCATTAAAGGAGTACTGCACTTGCTTTTTGGACCATGCTTTGGGGTGTTCAACGTGTTTTATGATTTGTCGGAATATTTTTCTTTTTTCTCCTGTATATTTTTACTAGATTTTTATCATATTTCATATTTAATCATTTCTTATTTTTAGGCATAACAAGGGACAGTTAATTTCTCCATATAAATAAAAACAAAGGAAAACAAAAAAGTCCCCTTCTCCATTTAATCCCCCTCAGAACATGTTAATGATGATAAAACTTACCTGATATTAAACAATACTTGATTCTCATTAAATATGACGAGTTTTATCAAAATCGCTATAGCCATTTTTGAGAAAATCGAAAAAAACGTAAAATTGAGACAACAATTATTAAATAAAGTGCCCCCTCCATTTGACCAATTTTAATGAAATTTTTGCTGTCATATCGCGGACATATACATACACTAGGTACCCAATGTCAGTTTCGTACGGTTTATTGGTTATTTGGACTAAAAGGACCCCAAAACATGTATTTCCGTGGAAAACCGGAATTCGAAATTTTTCACGATCGCAATACTTTCCCTTACTGTATATTTCATATATAGGTAAGTGAAAGTATTAAGGCACACGTAGTCCAGTGCTTAATTATGATAATATATTGCTTATTTAATCCACTTAGATTAAATATCAAAGAAGTAACAAGAAGCCTAGGGGTTTCAAATGAAACAGATGACAGATGTACTTGAGTCCCGACCGGATTTATGACTTTTCTCTAATATATTACATTTATTTTATGTTGCTTTTAGGAGGATCTTTAACATCAATGTGAAACTAAACACAAAAAATATGGTTTAGAATAATTCTAGACTTGTTGTTGGTACGAACTAACAGTTGGAACAAACTGTCATAGTACATGTTCGATGTTCGAGTACCTTCTACGCTGACCTTAAAGGTTCTGGATTGTTTTCTTTACAACGATATACATGTAAGGGGCGTTGTACTGGAGAGTTAGTCTTGTTCTGAAGCTCTAGTAATATGGTTATTTCTGTGGCATTGAAAGTTATTTTTTTTTTTTTTTTAATAAAAATTGTTTAACCCATGTAAGTGTTACAACATTATATTGAAATAATCGATTGGTATGACATCAAAATCCTCTTTTTCTCCTTTTTATATTATGTTTACTAAGAAACAATTCATAAAATTACATTAGCATTTAATAGACTGGATTGAGAGATGGGTTACAGAAATTAGAGGTTGTAATGAGGGGTAAGTAGTATATTAGAAACGGTTGTTAGGAGATTATTGGAGCTTATTGGAATCATTTTTAAATTTAAAGCTTTTGAAGCCTCGATCAAGTTGTAATATTCAATTCAAGTCCTCCTATAGTTTTCATGCTTGGTACAACATCGGGAGACGGGAAGTACAGGTCCATTTTGAAATCGACGGAGTAGTTATGGTATTATTAGTAGTAGTATTCCTTCCCAATGTGAAGTGCAGGAAGGGAACGACCTTAATTTAAATAACAAACAGAGCAGGGATGAAAAGGAAGCCAGAGGGACACCACGGAAGAGGGGAAGTAGTACTTTTAGATGGAGGTTGACCCATGGACACTACATCCTATGCTAGAGGAAAAGGAATCAATGGAACCGTAAGATTTTGGTAACAAGGATATCATGGTCGAATGCTCTGTAGAAGTCTAGAAGGGTTAGGGTAGTTAGTCTTTGGTTTTTAATGATGGTTTGGAAGACAGGGGTTATTCTAGGATTGCAATAGTCGGAGAATTGTAATGGGGAAATGAGGGAAAGTTCTAAAAAGTTGATTTTTAAGAAGGTGTATCAGTGGTTTATATAGATCGAAAGAATAGAGATAGGGCTGAAGTCTTTCATTGGGAAAGGTTTCGGTGCAGAAGCGGATTTAGCATGATATTTGGGAGACACTACCCCCCTGTCTCATAATCACGTGGCTACGAGATAACAACCAAAAGTGTTATGTTTAGGGCATAGTAATTACCTAATTGCATTATTCGTTTAAAAATACAAAAGAAAAATTAATTAGGTTTTTACAAAGGAGCAATCTCTTCCATGTCTATTTATTTTATTCACTCAACGGGCTTTTGGCCCATGCTCTGGGGGTATCAGTATTTTAACATTGTTTGAATTAGTAGATATTATAAAAGTACAGATGTATGTATTTTACATAAAATAATTATTATTGATAAACAAATGATTGTGGAATATTAAAAATGTTCAACAGGTAATAACATTAATAATCCAATACATTGTTAAAAATAAAAATGCTACTGCTTTGTATAATCTACTAATTCACAGATTGACCTCTTGAAGATGCACCAAAAGCCCGAAACATTGGGTGAATAAAATAAGTAATAAAACATGTAAGAGATTCCTTCTTTATAAAAACCTCATACATAAAACTCTTCACAAAAGGGAATATTACAAGTGCAAAAAAAAAATGATATAGCCAAAATATTTGAGGGGGTAATGACCCTGTGACCCCTCCCCTGGATCCGGTTCGGTGTTTTATTTAAGTAGGGGGCTAGGGCAGTTTCCCCATAAAGAAGGGAATCCGGAGGGCATTTCAAGGAAACTCCTAAAATTCGAAAACAATACGAAACAAAAACTACAAGCTGTATGTTGATTTTATATCCCAAAATAGGGGTATTTTCGGTTAAAAAAAAAACCGATAGCTTCTTCCCTTCGATCTATGATCACACTCGACTTTAATTAGTTTTTACTTTTTCGATTCATTTCCCGTTGAAAAAGGAAGACCCCGAGCTACGATAAAACATGCGGATTTAGCAATTTTTAGATTGCTTCCTAGTCCATTTTGTTCGTCTTTTAGCTAAGATAAGTGGTTAAACAAGGGGTAAGGGTGAGCCACAATTAAACCAATTATTACAAATGTTACCACACCTTCCCCCCAATTTTTATTTATTTTTTTAAAGGAGGAACCTCTTCCTTTTTTTGGTATTTTATTCATTTATTTTTTCCAACGTTTTTGGCTTCTGGCCCATCTTATCAGGAGTAACATTATTAAATGTTCCACGATAATCTGCTTTGTCACTAATATTTTTTTATATACATATATCAATGATTAAAATTAATAACACTTTTTGGTGTTGGAGGAAATACTTCATACTGAATTTAGGAATTTCTTTTCTAAATACTAATATAGTATTTATTTTCTTTTAAAGTTTAAAAGAAGGCGGAAAAGATAAAGGTAATATTGGATAAGCTTGGCTCAATCCTACTCCACCAATCCAAACCTGTTCCTAAATTAACTCCCCATCAAAATCTACCCCACTAATAAAATTATTGGAATGATCTCTGATTAAACTCTTTCCTGTAAAACCATATTTCTTGTCGTATCTTTTCCACTTTTCGCTTGCAACAAAATTACCTTTCTCACCTTTTTGTATCCGGATTTTTACTGTAGAACCCGTAGACTTCTGGATATTTCTTTAATACTTTTTTTCCTCACTTTGACTACGTATTATGTGCGTCTCGGTGATCTCCAGGCGAAAATAAAAGGTCTGATAAACTGTTACCCCCAAGCCGGCTGTCTGTCTTTAGATTTATACATAACAGCACATCGAATCGCAGCTTTCGGAAGGTATATAATTATTAGATCCTCATCCCAATTGAATTAAAATATAAGATAAGATTCCGCAGCGACTTCTTCATATATATCAATGGAAACAGGTCACTGACCTAAGGCGGAACTCCTGAAACAATTTTCAAATATCTGCCGACCTTCTATCAAAAGACTTTTGAAAAGTGTACTCATTAATGCAATAGAGACCAAGGAAACTCCGTTAGCAGCAAGGTCAGACGATTAGCTCCAGCCAGATACAATGGAGTCAAGAAAGAATTAAATAATCATTAAAAAATGTATTTGCCGCCGTCAAAATCAACAAGTCCGGTTCAAGTAGTCGACAAAAAAAAAAAAAAAATGTTCCTAGTCTTAGACGACGCAGAGACAATAGCCGAACGAAAATGAACTTTACCACTCAGCTCAACGGAATGGATACGTTCTGTACATCTCCATCGCTGAATGAATTTTCGGATATCCGAGCTTCCGAAAATGACTTTTGAAATTCAACTTTGAAGTTCCAGTGATTTTTGGACCCTCTATACCTAATTTCGACTTTTTATTTCCATATAAGCAGGAAGAGCAGGACTTTTCCAAAGTCCAGATAAGCTGTTTAATTAGGCCTTTCATAAAAAATAATCAAAAGAGTTATAGACATAATAGAAAATTGTGACAAAGTCATTATTCCCCTGCCTTGAAAAGTTGATAAGAGAAAAATTCCTTATTTTGCAAGCATTGATTAATAATGCATTGCTTCAGCATTAAAGTAATGAATAAATTGATTCAAATATTTAAAATTCTTGAAAATTCCTGCAAAATATAATCAAATAAATAATACATATGGCCTATTATGTTAAAACCAATTGAAAAGTTTAAAATATATACTACCACTCTTAGGTTAAAAAAATTAAATATAACAAGTTAAAATTACAAAATATGTTAAGATTAAATTAATATCACACAAAGAATGTTACATATTATATTATTAGTTGAAAATAGAAGTAGATATACTAGGATAAGAATATAGAAATGTAGTGGGAAAAACGTAGGGTGATCGCTTTTCTGGATTTTCAGCTTTTTTAAAAGCTTTTGCATCATGGGCGTCCGCAGGGGAGGGTAGCTGTCCCTCATAGAAATTTTGAGAACAAAAAACAACAAATTAAATAAAATCTTATTCATTTACTTTATGTTTTAAGTAATAAATAAAAATATATTTTAAGTTTCAAATGTCATTAACTTCAAAACGTCACATTATGCCACTAAGGCGAATCGGAAGATGTTACACTGGGAGTCCTAAATTGTGCCTATCCAGGTATAATTACGATATGGATCTTCATAATCACGAGTACCTGACATCGGCTCGGGACCTCCATTTTACGTCCTACCCGAGGGACGGCATAGCCAAGGATTTTTTACTCCCATTCTTCAATCCTCCTCAACATTTGTCTCCATTAGAATATCCAGTCATAGCTATGTTCCTAGAATACAAGGTTATTAATCTCAGAAAGAAAACATAATTATGGCGAGAAATACACTGCAAACTCACCGAAATAATAATTTAGAAAAATTCTTCGAAAATTGGAAAATAAATCTAAATGAGAAAAAATCTAACGCCAAGGTTTCCACTTAGAACACCCTTTATTGGTTCGCAGCGACAACACATTGCAATAAAACGCTTTTAACGAAACAGTGAAATTCCTTGGAGTTCATTTGGATCGCTAAGATTAAATTAACACAGACCATTGCAAGTCTCACATTGCTATATCCCATAGTCAACAGGAAATCTATCCTTAAACCTGAAACAATTATAAAGCAATTCTTCGACCACTTCTTATGTACGGATGTGGAGTATGGGGACTGTATCGTGCAAAACACGAAAAAATTACAAATATTTCTGAATAAAGTTGCCTGGCCTGTAGATGCCCCTCAGTTCGTTAGACACAGTCAACTTTATAGAGAACTAAAAACATAAACAATTGATCAGTTTATTAAAAAACGATTCACTATTTAACAATCCAAGTAAGAAACAGGTAAAGCTGAAATAGCTTTCTAAACAGGAGTCAAAGACTGTAACCCAAGTTAATGCAAGACGTTCTACTGTGATGTCCATAATTACTTCATCTGTATAAATATAAATTATCTTTACATTTCTACTACTATTATTTAAATTTTTATTTATTTATCGTCGTTTATGTTGTTTTTCATAATATCATACTTACCTGTTGTATTATTTATTTTGTTTTAATTATTATTATTAGAAATGGAATGGTTCAAAAATAAAATATTACATTTATTTTAGAATCATTCCGTAATTTACATAAAATATGAGCATGTAGTTGGTTACACTGTCTTGGTCAATATTACAAAAAATTTAAATAATTTTGTTAAACGTGTATGGCATACTTTATATAAATATAGTTGCAAAGTAAACATGTTGGATGTATAAATATAAAAATTCCTGCACGGCATGCTCTAATAAACTAAAAATAACTTTAAAAATATAGAAAATTTTTCTGAAGTGCAGAGGATGATGTAGACTTCATTGGAAAAAAATCACCAGTTGAATATTAAATTAATATTGCAGAGGACTTTGATTCGGCCTACTATAAATATTTTTAAAACGTTCATTGATGGATAAAATAGGAAATACGCTCACCTAAATAACTGACCTTGTTAGTAGATGTTGAAGAAGGCGGTGTGTGGAGTTACAACTCTTGGGCTGCAAGGAAATAAGCCACCTGCTTCCGATAGCAGACAGTATTTGCATTTATAATTAGCCCAGGCCAAGATCTTCACCAGAAAACTTATAAAACTGATCACCAATATCTGGTTCTTCTAATAAACAAATTTGATATATCAATCCAACAAACAATTAAATGACCAACGACATCAACCTGGAGGTGATTATTACTTTACAACGGTCTATACCGTACTCGATAGTATTGAAATTTCCACGACCTGCTGCAGATCTGCACTGTCAGAGATTTCCGGAATTGCTGAATATCTATAATAATTAATTGTTATATTATTATAATCATTAATAATTTTATTTAAAGAGAAACGATTAGCCATGACCGTGAATCTCTTCAGATAAAATTATTTGAATTCAATGGATCTATCATGAATTCTATTCTTTATACTGCAACGATCCAAACTTCAATGAACAACCTACTTCATAATTATAAGCGTAAAGATACGACGCCCATTAACTGGACTTGAAAGCTTTCCAGGAACGCAAGGTAATTTTGAGAGAAGCAGCAAAACAAGCTGAACCGAGAGTATTGATATTACAGCAAAGGAAGGGTGAAACTTGGTTTTCGCTTGTTTTATTGTGTACTAACGGTAACAGAATAATCATTGCACTTACGATCGTAAACTGTTGGCAATTCATAAATCATATATCATTCATGCATCACCAAGCCGAATGATATAGCTGAATTTCTTTAAGTTAGAAAGTACATCAGGCCGAAAAAAAAAAAACGTTGTCACAGAAACACTTTCTCCTCTGGAGGAAATTTAGAACCCTGACGAATTTGAAGCGCATGAAACATCTTTGAAAGAAGGTCCTAGTGGTGAAGAACTCCGGAACAATGAAAAAAATATTCAAGAAAAATTTAATCTTCGGTGAATCTAGATATATTGGATTACTTCAAATACCACGTTACTTGGCGCTGTCTCTTAGGAGGGAGTTGTGTAACGTTCTTTTTTCTTTTTATTCCTTTTTTTATATCCTACATGAGACTTATAACATTTTTTTCTAACGATGAACATGGCATACTATTCATAAGGGGACCCTACATATTCTTATGTTATATTTTTATCTTATATTTTGTTAAGAATCTTTTGTTATCACTTCATCACGCAGGCTCCACGTTATCCGTCATATGTAAATTCTGTGTCCGTCTGAGGATTTGGTTGTTATCAATGTAAGTGGAATTATATATAAGTACAAATACACAAAGCCAGTACTTCTTTGAAGAATAAATTTTATAATATTCTATCTCTGTATTACTGTGGACTCAACAAGGTGAATATCAGATTTTAATTTATCATGTTAACCAGCTGCTTATTCAAATATTCATAAATATTGTTACGATATTTTATATAATTATTAGATTTCATACGTACTCATGTAATGTAAACATACCATCAGTTGGAATTTGTTTCCATCATTTTTTATATTTTTTTACTTCTTATTGTGAATATCTGTAATTAATCCCATCTTCTAGCCTAGATGTATTAAATGTTGCTCTTATATTTTTTTTCATTTTAGCCCTGACGAAGATCCACATGCTTGGATCGAAACCTAGGCTCTCTAAATCAAGAAAATTTGACTGAAAATCCGAATAATTAATCGTCCTAAATTATTAATTATAAATGTTGTACGTTTCAATTGAACATGATTTAAACCTACTTTTTAACAATGAGTGCAAAAATCAAGATTTTCGCATACTGAGATGTTTTACAACAAACCCTCTGCCTTGCCACCTTACCCTGATTATTCCTCCTCCCCCCCCCCCGCTCTTACTAATGCCTATATATTATACTTGTTTTTAAAAATATATTACCTGATATTCTTTATAGATATTCTTAAATGAATTAAATTCTGTTATCTACATCAAAACCCAAGTCTAAATTGAGCTTTCATACCAGATATAGATTGTTTATTTAACGTCACTTTTTCCTGCAATAGCTAATCGGCGGACGCTCCAGTGGAAGTCATGACTTTCCCCTATGCAGGTATAATTAGGATAGGAATCTTTAACGAGTACCTGACATCGTATAGGTTCGTGACCTCCATTTTACGTCGAATCCCAGTAAGGGAGGTAGGTACGATCCATCCCTGTGTCATGAACTTTGTACTAAAATAAAAAAAATAAAAAAACACGATATAGAAATCGGAATTTCCTTATATTCAAATAACAAAAATACGGATAAAAAAATCTTACCGTACGCTTGACGATTCCGAGCCCCGATGATGATTAATGATTAAAGCGTGAAATATTACTTGATAAGTTATTTTGTTTTAAGAGAGGACCCTTCCGCAGGACTTTGTCAAACGCTTGAGCGATATCCAAATTAGTAAGGTGCATATTTTATATGGATTGTGGATAATTTCAATGAGTGAGTAATTCCTTTGAATTAGTAGGCGTTTTGAAGATACTAATTTTGGTTAAAAAGTGCCTTAATTAGCTTTACTAGATCCCAGCTTTCGACTCCCGCTCGCAACGCTGGGGGTTCTTTTCAGGTAGTTTTCAGAGATAAGTAAACCCCAAAACGGGTCCTTTTCAGTTAAGATCGGGGCCAAACTAAACGGCGCACACAGGGTATTTGGCCCTAAAAGTTGGCCAAAACCCATTTTTTGATATTTGAAAATTCTGGTAAATAATGACTCGAAGTTCAAGTAGAGGACTTGTAGGATCATGCAAGATGATTCTAATCTCTTCCAGGCCCTTAATCCGGCGGCTATTCCAATTCAAATCTGACCTTATCCTTTAACTCGTCTGTGCTCTTAAGTATCGGTCTACAAAATATATTAATTTTCTTTGTTTTTACTAAAGTATCGGCATAATCATATGATGGATAGTTCGAGGCCAGGTTTTTACTTGTTATCGAGATAGTTATAATTTTTTTTGTATTCAATACTAGTATAAATATCTTTTTGTTTTTTGGTAGGTATATTTTAGAGCTAAAAATTAAATTTGAAGGTTAAAAAGTCATACTTCTGGGCATTTCTGGGCAACGAAATATTTTTTATGATAATGTATAATTATCGTAGATTATGTTTCTTGAAAAAAATTCTGCGAATAGCTGCGATTCGGAGACTTATAATTTTTTATTACTAAATTTTTTATTTTCATTTATTTGTATTTTAGGATCTTCAGAAAGAATAACTGTATCCTGAATAGAATTATTTGACATATTTTTAAAGTCAAAACATCAGCTTTCAAAAAAAAAAGAAGGAATTTTTGGTGTCTTTTCTTATTGGGAAATATTGTAATAACCTAGAGCATGTGAAAGAGGTAAAACAAAATTATCCATTTTGAGGCATGATTTCCAAGTGAGATAGAATGCTTCTTCAAGGAAAAGAAATGTTTTTGAAACAGAAACAAGAAATGGCTAAGTGGGACGATATCAATCAAAAGCTCAAGATCTGGTGGACGCTCTGAAAAATCATTTGTTACTTTAAAATTTACAACGGATACGGAGAAACTTTATCAATGGTATACTATGACACCATCTGTTTACAAAATTTTAAGGGATGGTTTTGAAGTGATAAAAAGCCCTCTGCTTCATATTGGTCTTTTATCTGAGGAAGCAGCAGAAACCCGAAATAACCATTTCCGGGTTTATAGAGAAAATAGAAATTTTTCCCGGATAAAGTGCAATCTGGATGTAATTAATAGATTAATATTGACATCAGATCCAGTTATCACAGGTATGAGAAGTTCAAGAAAAAAGGTATCAGGTTTTGTAAGGGAACTTTAGAAATGTTGTCTCCCCCAACTAACTTAACCGATAGTGGTGATTTCGAAAGTTCATTAAGTGACGAGGAAAGTGAATAATGAATAATTAAATTTAATATGCATTCTTAAGAAAGGTTGGTGCGTTTCTTCCTGGGATATAAGTTGTGTTTCGAAGAGGTATTAAACAATTCTTAATGAATTAGGAAAACAAATTTTTTTTCTTTATCACCATAACTTTTTATATTCACCTATTTTACACTACTTTCATTTTTTAAAAATAATAGTAATAGATAAATGATAATAAATCTTTAATTAGTTACAAGCATATTTCATGGGTGCAATGCATAAAGAGAAAATAATATGAACATAAATTGTAAACCCATGGATGCCTATTTCATAGTCGGTGGAGTTATGTAAAAATTTATTTTATGAAATTTTTCTCCTTGGAGTATTTTTTTAACTGCTAAAAAAACATTTTTAATGCCTATTACAAATATAGAAGCCATTTTGAGGACTTTTGAATTAATAAAATAGAAGGAAATATTTTTGGCCAGCTTTTCGGGTCAAATACCCGTGTGTGCGGCGTCATGTTGACTTTGCTGGAAGTAGTGTCGGGAAACTAGTACCTAAAATTTCTGTTTGTTTCTAACATTGTTTAGTATATTACTTATCGTCAATATGTAAATAAATTTTCGTCTTCCTATATTTAAAATGTAAATAAACACTTTTTTTTGTATAACCTCATTAAATGAAGTAGTGTTTATAACCTTATAGAATGAAGTGGGTTATTCGATGATCATATAATCGATTTTTCGAAGCAATTTTGATGTGGCCGCTATATCCGATAAGTTCCTTTTTTCCTTTGGATATATTAGCATAAAAAGTAGATATGGCGTTATTTGGCTAAACACCATCCGCTGGTTTACGAGTTTGAGGTAACAAACATACGGCCCACAGTGGGGAAAAACGAGAACGGTTTGTTCTTTCAATATGGATATTGTTTCATTTGATTACGGATGGATTATTATACTAGGATTGCTATTAAATTTAAAAATTATAATATTTACCTCTATATATTTAGAAACGCAGCTTAGTAACAGATATTTTAATATTAAAAAAATATATAATTGAACTTAATTTAGCTTATTTTACTGTGATTTAACTCAATTTTTATTTCAATTACCTTTCATGTAGCACTTTTTATTTTTTGTCAGCTAGTGTCTTGTAAATTTTTATAGGAAAATATTGAAACCCCTGTCTTTAATCGCCTTTCTATTCCCCCCATGATTCTATGATTCTTTCTATTCCCCTCATGATTCTATGATTCTCGCCATTCTATTCCCCTGTGATTCAAGGATTTTTGAATAAATTGGAGACAGCCAACTTTTCATGTGTACTGTGCGCCGCGAAATTGTTCACATAAATGACAATAGCTACTCAACAGGCAAAAAAAGGCAAATGGGATCAGAGGAATATATTCTCTGATACATCCCGGTCTTAGATCAATCGCTGCCATAATTTCAATGAGTAAGTAATTCCGTTGAAGTAGTAGGCATTTTGAAGATATTAATTTATTTATTTTTTTAAAAAGTGAATGAAATATTGAATTATATTTCGATAATCGAATGCTTAATTATAAATTAGTTGGCTAATTAGTTTTCTAAACTTGTAAATTAAATTGTTATTAATAAACTAGCTAAACCCGCCGACACTTAGAGTAATCTTAATTTTAGGGAATTAACTAAATGTTCTTATGTACATTTCACCCCAAAACATCATTACACACACTTAAGAAAGGATTATAAATATCCGCTGACATTTTTTCAATTCAATATATAAAGATAATTACACTCCTCTACTAAACAGGAAAGGAGATTTTAATATTAATAATAATAAATTCTTTATTTGTTAATCCCGGGAACTAGTCCCTTAGAAAGAAAATTATACAGACAAATATAGTAGGCTTTAGAGCTTAATGAAAATAATAATGTAAACTTCTTATGAAGGTTAAATATTCTTATTGACATAAAATGAAAATAACTATAAGCGTGCAGCTTATAAGGTCTACATACATATATACACTTATTGACATATACAGAGTATTTAAAATTAATCGGGAAACTAGATGGATATGAGGTGATTTACTTTACGGTATTTTCCTTCTCGTGCCCGCTGTGCGTCGCGAAATGTTTCACATAAATGACAATAACTACTCAACAGGCAAAAAAAGGCAAATGGGATCAGATGAATATATTCTCCGATACATCCCGGTCCTAGATCAATCGCTTCCATATTATGCTAAAATAAGGCTTTTTCTATAATCATGATTAAAATTGTTTGTTTTGTATGAAATATTTTCGCTTATATAACGGTTTTTATTTTATTTACATCGATCAATAAAATGTGCCGTAACAAGCTCAAAATATTTTGGTAAAAAATCTGTTGCGTGCCCGTAACACACACCTTTCACTTACCAACTTTCTTTGATAAGAAATTGATATGTTTTGTTAATTGCCACTTCTCAAAGTCACGCATTTTTCCACATTCATTTCTAATTTTTGTTTTTATTAGATCTATAAAAAACATTATTTTTTTTATTATTACACAAACGTTATCACTTGTGGTAATTCGGCAATGCAAGCATAATACTCCAAGTCGTCTGATTTTATAATTCTCTATGTAGTTGTTGAAAACTTCATTTAGTTACCATGAAACAAATAATTTCCATTAAATGAACAGAACGGATTTAATTATGAACAATAGTCTGTCATTAAAGGCGTACTCCGCATGCGTGGGCTCAACGTGTTTTATGAGTTGACGGAATATTTTTCTTTCTTTCTCCTCTATATGTTTACTTGATTTTTTCATATTTCATATTTAGCCATTTCTTATTTTTAGGCGTAACGAGAGACAGTTAATTTTTCCATATAAACAAAAACAAAGGCACTTTATAGGAGAACAAAAAAGGCCCCTTCCCAATTTTAATAATGATAAAGCTTACCTAATATTAAATAAAACCTAATTTTGATTAAACGTGACGAATTTGATCAAAATCATTAAAGCCGTTTTTAAGATAATCGAAAAAAAGGTAAAAATTGGAAAAAAAGAAATAAAGTGCCCCCTCCGTTTGACCAATTTTGATGAAATGTTGGCTGTAACATCTTTTGCATATACATACATCAAATACCCAGTTTGATCAAAATAGTTAAAGCAGTTTTTGTTTAAATAAAAAAAAACACGTAAAAATTCATCAAAATTGGTCGAACGGAGGGGGTACTTTATTTAATAACTTCTTATGTTTTTTTCGATTTTCTCAAAAACGGTTCTAACGATTTTGATTAAACTGAGTATTTGAAGTATTAGTATGCCCGAGATATGCCTACAAAAATTTCATCAAAATTTGTCAACCGGAGGGGGCATTTTACTTAATAAATTTTGTATCATTTTTACGTGTTTTTTTTTATTTAAACAAAAACTGCTTTAACTATTTTGATCAAACTGGGTATTTGATGTATGTATATGCAAAAGATGTTACAGCCAACATTTCATCAAAATTGGTCAAACGGAGGGGGCACTTTATTTCTTTTTTTCCAATTTTTACCTTTTTTTCGATTATCTTAAAAACGGCTTTAATGATTTTGATCAAATTCGTCACGTTTAATCAAAATTAGGTCTTATTTAATATTAGGTAAGCTTTATCATTATTAAAATTGGGAAGGGGCCTTTTTTGTTCTCCTATAAAGTGCCTTTGTTTTTGTTTATATGGAAAAATTAACTGTCTCTCGTTACGCCTAAAAATAAGAAATGGCTAAATATGAAATATGAAAAAATCAAGTAAACATATAGAGGAGCCAAGCTAAACCAAGTTTTCCAGCCTAAACCAAGTTTTTGGTATGGAAGAAACTAATCGTTTTTTGTTTGTTGACTATTAATAAAAAAAAATAATAAAAACTAATAAAAAATTAACTCCAAAAATGAACATTAGATTTTGGGTTTTTTTCCTCGCTTGCTCCACTGAGCGGTCCTAGCATTTTTACACATTAGATTAAAACGGGCATGGAGAGGTGATTCGTAAGTTTTTCCCTCTTGCTTATTCAATCATTTAGCTTAGAACTTGTTTCAAACATAGCTAGGTCGGTTATCGGTTATTCTGGAAAAAAAAAAAAAGAAAAAAAAAAGGAATTTGATATTGTGTAGTTATAGCGATTAGATTCAGACGAAACTGTTTATTTATTCATTTTATTCTGTTATATAGCTATTATATTGGAAAGGAAAATAGGGCAATAAGAAAAACAAGGAAGGAGAAGTAAATAAGTAGTGGGTGAGAAGATAGGGGAGAAAGTAGAACATTGAAGGTCAGGGGCAAGGGCAGCGATCGTTAGAGGTGGGCGTGTTCCCGCATTGCGCCCCGCCACCGCTCGATACTGTGCATCTTCCCCACCCCCGACATATACCTTCCGCCACAACTTTACCCTCATATTTTCTACAAAAAGTCATTAGTAAAATAATTTAAAAATTATTAATGGGCCATTACAAAATTATGGGTTATTTTTATCTCGATTTTTTAGATATAAAAATCTCTTGTTACTAACGGTTTCTTCCAATCAAGTGCCACAATATGGACCTCTAAAAGCTTGCATACACTTTATTTTGGAAAACATCGGTTTTTGAAAATTTTGAGAAATTTTTTGTTTGTTGGGAATGAGAGAATATTTTTATTATTTCACCGTGATAAACCTTTTGAAGTCGGCAAACTAAACCCTACCACCTCTCATCTTATATTTTTTTTCCCTCAGTCTCTGTATTACTCTGGACTCAACAAGGTAAATATCAGATTTTATTTTATCATGCTAACCAGCTACTTATTCAAATATCCATGTATAACTTTACTACATTTTATATAATTATCAGATTTGTTAAGTACCAATGTCATGTAAAAATACCGTCAGTTGGATTTGGTTTCCATTATTTTGTTCCTTCTTATTTTTACTCTCTATAATTATTAATGAATGAATGAGTTTATTGCTTATAAAGTTACAACTTATAGCAAGAAGTTGGTTGTTTACATTACAAAAAAGAAAAAATCTGGTGCGATGCGCGCAGCACACAACTTTCACTTACCAACTTGCTTTGATTAATTGACGTGTTTTGTTAAATGCCATTCCTCAAAGTCACACTTCAAAGTACCCTAATTTTTTTTTTATTATTAATTAAAAGTTTTTACTTTTATAATTCGTGTGATAATTCGGCAGTGCAATCAGAACACTCCAAGTCGTCTGATTTTATAATTCTCTATGTAGTTGTTGAAAACTTCATATAGTTACCATGAAACAAATAATTTCCATTAAATGGACAGAACATCTATAATAATAAACAATCGTCTGTCATTAAAGGCGTACCCAGCATGCGTGGATTCAACGTGTTTTATGAGTTGACGGAATATTTTTCTTTTTTTCTCCTTTATATGTTTACTTGATTTTTTCATATTTCATATTTAGCCATTTCTTATTTTTAGGCGTAACGAGAGACAGTTAATTTCTCCATATAAACAAAAACAAAGGCACTTTATAGGAGAACAAAAAAGGCCCCTTCCCCATTTTAATAATGATAAAGCTTACCTGATATTAAATAACACCTACTCATTTCTTATTTTTAGGAGAAACGAGAGACAGATAATTTTTCCATATTAACAAAAAGAAAGGTACTTTATAGGAAAACAAAAAGGCCCCTTCCCCATTTAAGCCCCCTCGGACCATTTTAATAACGATAAAGCTTACCTGATATTAAAGAATACTTAATTCTCATTAAGCATAACGAGTTTAATCAAAATCGTTAAAGCTATTTTTGAGAAATTTCAAAAAAACGTAAAAATGGGAAAAAAATTTATGAAATAAAGTGCCCACTCCGTTTGATCAGTTTTGATGAAATTTTTGCTGTCACATCGCGGACATCAAATACTTTATAAAAATCGTTAGAGCCGTTTTTGAGAAAATCGAAAAAAACGTATAAAATTGACGAAATTCATTAAATAAAGTACCCCCTCCGTTTGGCCAGGTGCGCCAATTTGTCTGTTTTGTCCAATTCTTGAATTATAAAGCATAAATATTTTGAACAGAATTGCTGTAGAATAGGGCATGCCAGCAAGAGATGGAATATACTATCTTGAATATTTTTGAGCGTATAATCTTGCTTTGTGTTTAGCGCTTGGACGAAGTTGAGCCATTACTTTGATTTTATTTATATGCGTTTTAAATTAAAGATATTCTTCAGCAACATCGAAGGAGCTTATATCACGGTACAAAGGGATAGATGTGCTGTTTAGGGAATTATCAATACCAACTGAATGTAAGTGATTTTTCCAAGAGATCGGAGAAACCTGTTTTGGTCAGTGCCTGCTTATCCCATATGTCCTTTGCTCCTAATGATGTCAAGTAATCTTGAAATATTGATGTCCAGTTGTATGGGGCAGAAAATTCCTATATTTGAATGAGTCTAAGGTAAGACAATTTGGCTATATCATATTTGTAAACGGCCTTTCTGATAAACACTGCCACCATTGCAGCATTCGCTTAAATATTTTATGCTTCATATGAATCTGGCCTGTTTTCAACCTGACGTGACTGCTAGTAGTATTTATTGGTAAATGAAGCAAAAGTTTAAGGTAAGACAAATGGCATCTCTCTATCTGGTCTGCGTATTCCAATCCCCATAATTCAGACATGTATAAAAATGTATTTTCAGAAATTGATTGGAATAGTTTGATTTTGGTATCCCATGTGTCGGATTTGCAGTTGTTTAATATATTTAAAACTGATGAATCAGCTATTGTACATTTTTAAGAAAATGATTGCCGGCTGAACAGAATTTTGCAGATGAAGAAAAGGGGACTCCAAGGTATTTGAATTCCATTGACTTCCTTCAAAACTGTATTCAGGCTGTAATAAAACTGCAGTCATTAATAATTACAAGATAAACATTTAATTATCATCTTCTAGTATAGATACTTTACATGTTGCTCATATATTTGTCTTATTTTTAGCCCTGATGAAGATCCACTTGTTGGGATCGAAACGTTGGCTTTTCAAAATAAATAAAAACTGAAAATCCTGAGTATTAATCATCCTATCGTAAAGAAAAACTGTTGATTATTACACACCTCTAAGTTTGTGTATATTAATGATCTATATTTTAAAAGATCTATTTAAAAAAGGAAAAACAATAATTAAAAAAAAAATATATATACAAAAATTTTAATAATCTACAATGATGCGCTAGGTAAACAAAATAGGGATAATCATCACCAAATGGATGTGGACCTGCCTTACATTTCTCTTTAAGACGTCCACAGAGTACATATTAAACCTTACAACTTGAGTTCTACAATCTCATCTCACTCCCTAGAAAAAAATTTTTTTCCATTTTTTGCAGGAAGTAAGATGAGATAGTAGAACTCACCCCCCGTGTGGCAAGTGTAGGAGTGAAAATTGAGGTGGTTAACAATTTTTAATTTTTAATCTTATCGACTTTTTGTCTTCAGAGTAGTGGTTCAATACAGTGGCCAGCTTGTTTTATCTCTCCAAAATGTTTGAACTTTCTATGAGAGATAGTTTAGGCATAGAGGATATGTTACTCAAAATAAACCATATTTTTTTAATGACCCTAATAATAAATTATCTGAATCGACTAGGAATAAAACAGGAATACCACTTTACCTATCAACTTTAAAATCCTAGGGTTGATAATGAGCTCATAGCTGAATTGTTAACAATAGGGCAAGTATATAACACAATCAAGCATCAAAATCTCGAATAAATGTCATAGTTGCTCTGAGAGGCACAGTAATAATATACGATTCAATGGCCTAAGTTATATATAGTTATAAAAAGTATACATAGCATAGCATCTATCTGGGCGTTTGAAATTGATATTTATTCGAAATCATTCTTCACATCATTTTAAATAAAACAGTTTATTAGGTACGGCCATCCAGAGGGAAAGGAATTTGGACATATACCATTGTCTCGGAATTTCATTTTGTGATTCACAAATTCATAGACTGTTTGAACAATATATGATTGAAATCAGATCATCCTGTATTTTAAGAATGTTTCCTTCTGGCAAAGGTCTGTACTTTGTGAATCCAGACAAAAATAAGACATGGTAGATTCTGTTAACGCAATTATTAATGTTAATGGCGTGAAAATATTATTTAATAATTAGATGCCTTTATCCATATCGTTTTCTTCAAATTTGCCACTAAAGTAATCTAAATGACTATTCAAAATAATCAACTAGATAAAAATAATCAAATAAATGAATAAAACTGAATTCACCATTTTATCCATCAATATCCATATCGAGTTTGGAATAGTATTAAAAATATCCTACAAGAGCCTTAAAATATCTTATAGAAGCCTTAAAATATTTTATAAAAATATTATAAAAAATGTGAGTCTTAATTATAATATGCAAATTAATACAAGAACCTTGTATTTAGTGTTTCCTCTCGTTATATTAAATATTAAGTAAACCTTTTTTCCCTTATGTCGTGAGGGAGAGGTACATGCAGGAATCATACAGGAATTTTAGAAGCCAGTACTGCTAGTATCTCTTACCCTATTACTGGAATTGATATTTTATTGTCAGTCACTCCAATCTTCAGGATATCAGAGGATAATAAAGTTGAATCATTTTAACTAAGGATGGTTTGATTTATTTATTTTGGGGAATACAAAGTGAATATTTATTTATTTATATATAGTTTCGGGCTTTTCGACCACCTGGGTCATTCTCGCACTGTAATACGAATTTACAATTTTGAAGTAAAATTAAATGCAGTTAAATACAATGGAGTAAAGTTACTATTGAATTACAATTTACATATACAATAAAAAAGAAAATACAAGTGCGATACAATACCAATACAATAAATGAATACAAGAAATATACAATACGAACAGGAGAAATATACGATTACAGTAACAGTTTAAAAAGTAAGTTAAATTTTATCAAATATGTTATTCTGTTGGAGGAACAGCATTAAGTTGCTTACAGCTTTTTCTTCCATTTGAAGAGTTTCCTCAAGGGTTTCTTTTAAAAGTTGCTCTCGGGAAGTCTAGTACGCGTAGCATTCAGTGAGGATATGGCTAACCGTGAGTGGAACCCCGCAGGAACTACATTGAGGAGGAGGTTTCTTGCACATCAGGTACTCGAGGGTAAGTCGAGTGTGCCCAATCCTCAGCCTGGTGATTACGACTTCTTCTTTCCTGGTCATCTGGATACTTTGATTTTTACGGTAAACATACGGCTCTATGATTCTGAGCTTGTTGTCCCTTGTTGCTGACCATATTCTTTGCCACGCCATCCAAGCTTTTTCTTTAATTAAAGTTATGACTTCGCTAAGTTGTGGGGTGTTAATTGGTTGGCCTTTATTGATAGCTTCCTTAGCCAAAGTATCCGCCATCTCGTTACCTTTAATTCCGATATGACTCGGTAACCATAGAAGAAGAACCGTACAACCGGCCCTCTCCAGTGTTGTGAGTTTATTGAGAATCTCTAAAACTAACCAGTTTTTTGAAAAGGGGTCCTTCAATGATATAAGTGCGGATTCTGAGTCTGTACATAGTACCACGCGGCTTGTTATGTTGGGGTCAATGGATTTAACGGCGTAGTGAATTGCTGATAATTCAGCGGTAAAGATGGTAGAAAAATTTGGAAGAGAAAGTTTTTGATGTTCTGTTTCCGTCACTACGGCGGCGCCTACTCCCTGTTTGGTTTTAGAACCATCAGTGAAAATAAATGACCATGTTTGATGACTGTTTTTGAAGTGGTTAAACTCCGTTAGTGCTATAAGAGGGGAACTGTTTTTAGATTTTATTTTATGAATTTTGGGGATAGGAAAAGACCAAGGCTCTATTTCTGATCTATTAATTTTAGGAATGAGAGGGAATATTAGGTCTAAGTCGGTGAAATATGTTTTGCATCTATCAGGGAATAACGGCTGATTTTCCCTGCAATTTAATGGAGGAGTTACATTAGTGCGAAGCCAGGGATTGAGAGGGTGATGTGGGGAGAATATTAATTTAGCGAGGTAGGATAGCGATATTGTCTTTCGTCTAACGTAAGACCCCCGTCCCGTTCAGGGGAAGCATTCCTGCTTCCACGTGTAGGCTTATTGTAGGGCTTGAGCGGAAAGCACCTAAGGCTATCCTGAGTGCTGAGTTTTGGATCGGGTCTAACATTTTCAGTGTCCTTTCATTTGCTGAATTGTAAGCTATACTGCCGTAGTCAAGCTTACTTAGAACGAGGCTTCTATAGAGCATTAATATACTTGCTTTGTCCGCTCCCCATGAGAGACAACTGACAGTTCTCAACAGGTTAAGTGATTGCAAGCATTCACTTCTTAGTTTTTTTATGTAAGGTGCCCAGGTGAGTTTTTTATCAAAAATTAATCCTAAATACTTAACGCTTTGAAAGAAGTGTATTGGTTTTCCGTTAATTTTAATACTGTTTAGGACGGGATTTCTGTTTCTCGTAAACAAAATAGCTTGTGATTTCGAATAGGATACAGCAAGACCCCTATCAGCCAGCGATGTAACTACCTCGTTGACAGAACTTTGTAAGGATTTTTGGATAGTTGGCAGATTCTTTCCTTTAACGAACATTACTAAGTCATCAGCGTATAGCGAAATGTTGAAATGGCGATTTGACTTTTTCGGCTAATTTTTTAATTGCTAAAATGAAGAGTATGGGGCTAAGAACGCTACCTTGCGGTACTCCATTTTTATGTTCAAAAGCTATGGAGATTGCAGACCCACATCTAACGTTAAATGTTCGATTACTTAAAAAATTGTTTATGAACTTCATCATTTCGCCGTTTACTCCATTGTGTAATGATTCAATAATATCGTTGCTCCTCACTGAATTAAAAGCATTTTCGATATCTAATAATATTGCGAGCAGATGTTTTTTTTTAAATTTAATGCCTCTAAAATTTCCGATTCTAATTGTATTATATTATCGATGGTACTACGAACAGCACGGAATCCACTTTGCCAAATGTTTAATATATTTTTACTCTCGAGGTGCCATTTTAGTCTAAATGCAACCATTTTTTCGAAAAGTTTGCATATACAACTGGTCAATGCTATCGGTCTGTAGCTCGAAACTAATTCTTTTGCTTTCCCTTTTTTTAAGGATAGGATGGATATAAGCATTACACCAGTCATCTGGGAAGTAGCCTAATCTAAATGCTTCATTGAGAAAATTATTCACACCGATTTTGCTATTATAAGGTAAATTTTTAATCATTGAATAAGTTATATTATCAGGATCGGGAGAGCATTCTTTACAGGATTTAAGTGCGGCATTGAATTCATGTAAAGAAAAAGGTCGATTTAAAGGGCTATTGTCTCGAGGTAGTATATTTCCGCAGCATGTGTTACTTGAGGGTGAACTATTAATAGAACTGTCGGATCAGTAATTGCAGCACCTTCAGTAATCAGAAGGTTTGGAATCGACAAGTGTTTTCTTCCCATGATGCGTCTCACGATATCCCAAACTTCACCTATTGGAGTATTTCTATTTATTTGTTCAATAAATTCTTTCCAACAACGTTTTTTTCTCTCTTTGATGACATAACGTGCGTGAGTTCTAGCTCTTAAATATTTTTCAAAATTTACTGAGCTCGGTTTATTTTTAAATTTTCTCAGTGCTTTTTTTCTTATTGTTATAGCTTTGCAGCATTCTTTTGACCACCACGGAACCGGAATCCTACCGTTCGTTGGTTTACTTCTAGGGATAGAACATTCCGCGGCGTAAGTTATAGTTTGTTTTATGGTTTCGTATTTAGAATCAATTGAACGGTCTGCGATCTGCGAATTTAAGGATTCGGTAAGATTTTGGTATAGCTCCCAGTCTGCATGTTTAGTGAGCCAGCGGCTACAGTGTATATTGCTAGGTGTCCTGTTAAGAAATTTAATTATTATGGGACAGTGATCACTTCCGTAGGTATCTTCCACAGCGCTCCACTCCAATCTTGGGGCTATAGTTGGGGTTGCTATTGATAAATCGATGTTTGACATGTTACCGGTACTGGGGCAGATGTAGGTATGAGTTTCATCGTTGAGAATGATGAGGTTGTTAGATTCGATGAAGTTTTCGATCATTTTTCCTCTGCTATCGGAATATGAGGAGCCCCAAAGTGGGTTATGTCCGTTAAAGTCACCGAGAAGAAGAACTGGGGTCGGAAGCTGATTGTATAGCTCCTCTAAGGATTCGAAAGAGGGATTAAAAGGTGGGGGAGGGAATACAAAGTAATTGAGTGGAAATGAAGCATTAGCCTATTACATAGTCTCTAAGCCTACAGCGCATTCGTACAAGCAGACTAGGATCTCTCTATGTAGGCAGGTCATGACTTCTAGCCATTACTGTCTAAGAAAATCTTTTACTAGCAGGTATTTAAGAAAATGCCTTTTCCTTGTATCCCACTGAATTTCTTAGCAGTACCAGCACTATCATTCCGCGGAATCCTCAGCCATAATCTATGATATCCAATCAGATTTATCTTTGCTTAGGAAAGCTCTCAAAAAATAACTTTATTCTCTATTATAAAATAATAAAAAAAAATAAATAAGAAAAAAGGATCCTCTAAAAAGAAAAAAAATTAGGAAAAAAGAAAAATACATGAAGAGTCCACGGAAGAAAGGGGGAGAGTCAATTTTTTTCCGAATTGTAGTTATATATATATAATTGTTCGTCTAGTTGAGTAGAATATGTTGGTGAAAATAAATAGTCAGAAAAAATTACAGTCGGTTGGTTACAAGCGATGGAAAGAACCACGTACTCGGAAGAAAGGGGGAATGTCCTCGCGGAAAAACGTAGAATGGGGGAGAGTCATGTTAGAAGTTATATGGATTGTGTATTAATATCACCACTTCATCAATAAAACAGGGAAGAAAGGGGGAGCGTCCAGGACTATCCCCCTTTCTTTTATGTTTAAATTGTTTTTTTTTACTAAAACATTTTATTTTAGAGCGTGTTATGTCTGTTTCGGGCAAATTTATTATTTTTACACGCAAAACAAAAAGGAAAATGACATATAAAAAAATTGAAGAAAAATAATAAAAGATACTTAAGTAATTAAAGATCCAAACCTAAAAACTCGATTTTCTCGGAAAGCACTCCAAATGACATCCCCCCTTTCTTCCGTGGACTCTTCACATGTAAAGAGGATTAGAAAAAATAAAGATTACAGAATTTTGCATAGATAGGCTTTTGTTTTTATTTATTCTTCTTAATCTCCTAGCAATCGTTTTTAAATTAGATTTTTGAATTAATAAAAATGTTTTATTTTATAGTTAAATTACTTAATTGGTTGAAAGAGATGAAAAATTGACGAAAAATAATTATATAATTTAATTTATTAAATATAAATCGTGAAGTTGATCGCCCAGAAAAACCAGTAACCTTAACTAACCTTAAATATACATAATATTAAATACAATATATTCAATTTTATAATTAAACGTAATAAATTTATATTTAAATATAATAATTTTATAATTAAACATAATAATTTTATAATTAAATTACTTTAATGGTCGAAAGAGATGAAAAGGACGAAAAATACTTTTGTCCACCTAGCTCCTATTAAGCGAACCACTGCGCAACATTCTGAAGTTGTGTCGTACGAGTATGTTATTCCACCTTGCTTCGCAGAAGCTATCGGTGGAGACTAATGCAAATATTGTGTAAATAAAAAGATATTGGGAGAGGATTTTTAACATAAATTTACGTATCTACACGTGTTTAGGCGTAATTAAAATATTTAAAACAAAAAAATTAAAGTCGATCTTTCATAGGGTCATAACATGTCAACTTCTTGAATCAACATAATTTTTTTATCATTGAAACAACTGAAAACATCAATAAACTTTTCGATGATGTGAACCATCTCTATCGATCCATATTTACAATATAACCTCGATAACTTGTAGGCCTCTACTAGTTAAGGGGGTATGCTCTAACCTCCCGCGGGGACCAGCTGTGCTGAGAAATAGGGCCGGGATTTGATCCTATAAACCTATTAAAACACCCTTCTTTAACACTCTTGTATTGAGTTCTATTAGTGTCATTCTATAACCTTGCATTGATATTATTGCTAAACTAGACATGTTACACACTTACACATACTATATATGCATACCTAAAAACCTAGTTTCGTTCAAAAATTTGGTTTCGATCGGACACTTTTTAGGAATGTAGGGTCAAAAGTTCAGATTGTACAACAGATGGACTCAGTAATTACCAGAAAACGTTGACAAGTAAAGTACGAATGTATGAAAGGTATCAGAGGAGTTACAAGTGAGAACTACAACAATAAAGTAAATTCATAAATAACTAACTTATCACACCGAGAAAGAAATGCCACCAAACAAGCTTCTTAATTAGGGATTCGATTAAAGGTTTTTTTTCAAGAGCTGGATCAGGTTCATAGTAAATTCGAGCGATTGGAGCCCTTGAGGAATAATTTTACATAACATAACAGCGGTACCTATCTAATAGCTTCGAAATATTTTGTTTTATGAACCTAAAAAAGTAGACGCATGCTCGAAAATTTGGTATTCAAAAGTTGTATATGGTTTTCTTTTTTTTTAATTATGTATTTATAGATTATTTGATGTTTCGTATTATTGTTCTATTTATATTGATTCAGCATATAATTAAAAACATTATTGCTTTTTTTGTTGCATGAACTCCACTACCCTCAGTATTATTATTGATCAGTCAATCATAACAAAATTATCACTAGACATAAAATAAAAAAAAATCACATGAAAATTAAATTCGTCTTAATTAATACAATCCATGAGTGAATAATTAATTACGTAACCGATAATTAATTAACTTAACCAATTATAAAATTGGTAAAAATAAGTATTTTTTATTAATTTCATTCACCATCAACTTTTTTTTTTTTTCCAATTGCCTTATAAATCCTTTCTTTCAAGTCAGTATACGTGTATTTTTATCCTTAAGATTATAGAGCAATGGCTGTTCCCGACCTAGCTCAATCAAAAGTTCGTCATTTATCATTCAATTTTCACCGAAGTCTACCTAAACAGATATAATAAATAGAAAACAGTGGAAACAGTTTAAAACACAGTTTGGTCACGTCTATGAAAAACATATATACTGGGTGTCCCAGACAGTGTAAAAAAAAAAAAAAATTGGGTAATTCTGAATGTTAAACGGGGTAGAATGGCGCAGAAAGGAGTTTCCTATCTCAATCTGTTGAGGAGATAGAATTTTATTTTTTATTTTAAATTTTTTTTCTGAAAAATGACAGTTTTCTCTACTTTGGTTTAGCGGAGAAACGAAAACGATGGTATTTTCTTAATCAGCATTAAATTTTCTAAAAGATGAGATGGGTCTAGTTCTTTTAAATCCACTTTCAGTGGTACTTTTAATGCGCTAAACACAAAACATTTATTAAAACTTAAATTTTTAATAGTTTTTGAAAATTCCTCACTCCCCACTGGATCACTCTAGAAGCTATCAAATTTCTTAAAAACTGCGGAATTTAGTTAGCTTTTAGTGGTGTAACCCATAATACAATTGCACTTCATCTTTTGAGTCTAAAAGAAGTTTTTCTGATGAAAAACACGCTAGGTATGTCACTGCTGGGGCAATGAGGAAGCGCGCTAGAGCCTGCATCCAAAGTAATGGATGCCGAACTTCCCATGAGTTGGAGTTAGTTTTACTTTTTTAAGACTAGAAAGAACAATGTATGCATTCTAAATAATATAAAAAGGCTAATAATAATCTAAAAATAAAAAAAAAAACTCCTTAGTTTAAATTTAAAAAATACTTTCTTTAAAATAAATTAAACTTTTTTCTTCTCTTCTACTAAAATTTGAAAAATCCTACATAAAAATGTTGAAGATAAAAAATAATATTATTATTGTAGAACCATGTTAAAATGAATTATTGCAGCGCGTGTTAAAAATGTCCTCCATTACTTTGGATGCAGGCTTGTCTTCAACATTATTTTTTTTTAATTTTAGATTATTATTACCCTTTTTATTATTATTATTACCCTAATAAACACTTTTATTGAGAATAAAATGAAGAAACGAGTAAAAAAAAAAATTAATTTTATACGCCCAGAGAGATCCTATGTAGTATTTTTAATACCGTTATAAATGGTCATCACACACTCAAAAAAAAAAAAAAAATATTCGTACTTAAGTCATTTAATTGAGAGTTATAAAATTATGTGCAATAAATATGATATATTTATTATCATGCGCTATCTAGACGTATAGCCTAGTTAATAAATGATTCCAGGAGGAAAGTCAAAAAGCAGAAAGACCGACCATGGTACGTTGTTTAGGGTACCTAGTAGTATAAAGTAAGTAATAAGTAATATAATCAAATAAATAAAATAAAATAAAGTAATAAGGGGTACCTAATAGTAGTAAAGGTGCCTTTACACTGTACGAATCTCACCCTCAAACAGCCTGTCCCAAACACGGTTCGGCTAATCTAAATAAGACACGAACTTGAAGAGGTACTTTGTCCGTACCGCCGCTTGTTCGGGTATAGCACTAGTGTCGCTTTTGAGTTAGTTAGGGTAAGCTTATTTTAGCATTTTTCTGATCCTGCTTATATCAATAATAAGTTAGAGCAAAAGCCAGAATATCCGGTAGTTCCACGTCAGCAGTCTTTGTAATGAAAATTGTTGTATTAAGGGGTCAGACATCATTGTTCGCTCAACTTCACGTTTTAGTGCAAATAGCTGTTCGTAGTACGCCGGTACAGAAAGGCTCAATGGATTATCTGCTGGAGGGTGAGGTTCACAGTGTACCTCCGATAACTTACAATACTAAAATTCTTCGAACCTTAGGGTGGCACTAGGGGGCCTGGTAAATCGCTAATCATCCTGTCTTTGGCTCAGAAAAAGGAATGCGACTCGATGTCTCTGAAACATGTTTTTAGCATCGATATTTCGGAGCCTATGTTTTTAGTTGACCAGATTTATTTATTAAATTGAAAAAGTGTTGTTAAAATAAATTAACTTAGCATAGTTTTTGCTCTCAGCAAATATAAGTTTGAAAGGGGTGAATATATATAAGAGGGAAAACGAGACCAAGCACGACAACCAACCACTTATCAGAGAACTTGGAATGAACTTAGCGTATCAGAATCTTTTTAGTTTTTTCATTTACAAAGTGGAAGTGACGGGTAGGTATAAACATGAGTTACACGATGCACCCCGCCCCAATTTTTACTTACCTATGAGAATATTGTGACCCCCCCCCCCCCAATAATTTGATGCTGGTGACGCCCATGATCTTCAGTAACCCTTCTTTTTACTCCTCTTCACGATAAACCGCCAAAAGCGGTTAAAAAAAACCTCGACTATTGGGGAGGCAATGATTTATTGGGGCCCCTTAAAAATAATAATAAATCGAAAAGTAGACGACTGTCAAGCTATGGAATAATTAAAATATTCCATACTTTACGGAGAACCAAAAACGATAAGGAAATAAATTTGGAATAAGCTGCCCTACCCCCCCCCCCACCCGCGGACGCCCATTAATGTATGTGTGAGAATGTGATATATATTCCCCTGCGCCCTACTTCGAAGATTGTCATAAAAGATAAATTTTTAATACCTTTTAAAATAAATGTGTAGTACTAGTAATCTTGATTAAAATAATGTAATGATAGAAATGTATCGTTTACCCTTTAAAGTCCCAAATGTGTGATCAAGCAACATTCCAAAAAATGGAGTTCCAAAAAGTTATTAATTTTTGTATTTACCAATCATATATTTGTAATATATATTAATATAAAAATAGAAAGAAACACCAAAAATACAGATTGTTTTTACTCTTGAGAAAAAATGAGCAAAGCTATGCAGTCATAATCATAGAAAGATAATAAAAGAATATATCAGGAACACCTCCAGGTTAGGCTAGTCACCAGACACTTAGACATGCGCGCCACAGAAAAATCTTCGGCGGCGGGCCGCTGATGATTTTTTACCGGTGGCGGCGGCGCATACCGGCGCGCCGATGCTCGCGAGATTTTTGTATCATGGGCGTACGCAGGCGAAGGCAGCTGCCCCCCCCCTCTACAAATTTTGAGAAACAAAAACTACCAATAAATAAATTCCTATTCATTTACTATATTTATAAAGCATTATATAAACACTTATTATAACATTTAAATATCAGTAAGTTTTATTTTGATAATTAATTGAGCCTTAAAAGGTCAGAATACCACGACCTTTTCGAAAATTTTATCAGCCTGCCCCCCCCTAGAGGAAATCCTGCGGACGCACCTGGGAGTACTCGTTTATTATTTTATTTGTTGAATTGAATTTTTAATGTTAAGGCCGTACATTAAAGGAGTTTCACTTGTAAAAAACATACTTTACAGTCTTGTGACATAAATAACTAGTTTTTGAAATGAAATGAAAACAGATTAGCTGAATGGGGTTAAAGGTCATTGTTTACTTATAATAAGTTCTTATCTCTCTAATTCCACCTTTCAATTCAGGTCAGTTTCTTTCAGACTGTTGTGAGTTACAGGTCGCTTTAAAAATGTCTAATTTTGAGCACCGTGCAGTGATAAAATATTTTGTAAAAAATGGGATGGGGCCGAGGGAAATTTTTGAAGACATATGCATCATTGAGGAACTCTGCCCCATCGTATGCCACTGTCAAAAAGTGGGCCACACTCTTCAAAGCTGGCCGAGGAAACCTCGATGATGATGACCGATTTGGGCGACGTTAGTCTCGGAAGGAGTTTTGCTGGTCGATTTTCTGCAGCATGGCATGACAATAACAGGGCAATACTATGCAGACCTTCTCGTGAAACTGCGAGAGGCCATCAAAGAGAAACGCCGAGGAAAGATCACCAAAGGTGTGCTGCTACTGCAGGACAAAACTCCCGTCCACAAATCAAGAGTTACCACGGAGACGGCCAAGCTGCTCACGCACCCACCCTACTCGCCAGACCAGGCCCCCTCAGAGATCTACCTCTTCCCTAATATGAAAAACCATTTGTGTGGGAGAGTGATTTCGTCAGACGATGAGGTGATCTCAGCTCTCAAAGTCGTTTTGGAAGGTTTCTAAAAAAAAATTTTGCCAGGGTTACAGATGTTAGAGAAGCGGTGGAAAAAGTGTGTTTCTGTTGTAGGGGAGTATATTGAAAAATAAAAATATGTAAGTTGAAAAAATATTTGTATATGTATGTATATCAGGCTTAGAACTTTCTTTACCCCCCTCGTACTTCTAAAGATCCATCGTGTTCCTCCAGAGATCAGTTGAATTGGAAGTTGAATAGGATCACGAAGAGGAGTGATTTGAAACTGGAAGGTAATGGAGCGTGTCGGATAACGGAGGGGATCGAGTTCCAGAGGGATGTTGCTTGCATTATGATCGGACGTACGGGATCTGGTTTGGCGGGATTGGTTGGAGGATTTAAATTGTAGGCTCTGTAGGATATAGGAGGGTCATTGAGTTCTGATGGCCTGGTATAGGAAGAAAACCAGTAGATATCGACAGCGGTAGGACTGGTAGAGCCACTTTATCTCGGCATAGTACTGGGTTATATGCGTATCTCTTGGGATCCTAAAGACAAAACGTATTGCATAATTCATTAGGCGTTTAAGTTTGGCTTCGAGTGCCCCAGACAGTCCGCTGTATACCATACAGCCGTAGTCAAAGTGGGGAAAGATGATAGAGGACGGTTGAACTGTTTCCGGGTAGAGATAGTGCGACGGGAAATTTGAGAGATATGTGGTTTCCATGAGAGGGATTGATCGAAGGTAACGCTAAGGTTTTTGACAGAATTGTCGAATGAGATAGATGAGTTGTTTAGGACTAGATTTGGAGCGACAGGAGTTGATTTGAGGAGAAAGGGAGATCCAACCAATATGGCTTTCGTCTGCTTCGCGTTCAGAATGAATTCGTTGAGGTTTGCCCAAGCACATATTCTGTCGATATCTTCCTGTATTTTTAGGATATCGTCGTAGGAATCAGCGGGGTAAAGGAGAGATAAAGCTGGGCATCATCGGCATTTAGATGGTATTGACAGCGATGGGTGGAGAATGGAAGTTCATTGATACAGATAGAAAAAAGCGTGGGGGACAAAGAGGAACTCTGAGGTACACCTTTAGATGGGAGGTGTTGGAGACAAAGTGAGAATTGAGTGCATCGGCTGAAAATGGAATTGATTGGTTTTGAGTGGGTTTACCTAAGGACAGTTTGCGGAGAATTACCAATTTTGCTTTGGAGTCGAGGGTACTGGATAAGGATTGCTGAAAGGTTTGGCGCCGTATATTAAGGATTGAGTGCTATTTCGGAGGAGCTTGATGGTAGTATAATCTTCGGAAAGTCAGGTGCCCTAAAATCTTCTTCTAGCTGCGTCTCTTCTAGGATGGTATGAATTTAAGTGGTAAGGGTTTCCGCCTTGGAGTCAATGGCGTTTGGGGTGTAAATGGGGTCCCATTGGATCATCTCAAGATCAGGCGCTAGGATTGCAGGTGATAGGAAATCAAGGTTTCCAAAGGGCTCAGCTGGAGGAAAACAGCAGGATGGGAAGGTTATAGGATAATGGTATGAGGTCGTGGGAAGACTGTAAAGGAACCGGATGTGTTAAGGCGAGGAGTTTTTTAGGGAATCGAGATCATAAACGACAAGCCAAGTGATGGAGTGCTGGGTGTTAAGAGTCGGGTCGTAAGGGACTGTAAATAAATTAAGGGAATAGAGGATATTTGAAAGATAGGCTTGGTTAGGAGAAGGTATCTGGAGATTGGTGTTGAGGTCTCCGGAGAGAAAAATTTTGGAATATCAAGAGATCATGTTGTAAAGGATGGCCTCGAATGTTTCATCAAAGGTAACTTTCGGAGGCAGGTAGATGAAACCAAAGAGTACGGATGTGGGGAGGTGGATATTTCAGCAAACAGATATTCAATATGCAGGGAAAGGGAAGTGGGGAAAAGAAGGAGAATTTTTTATTTAAGGCTATCGAGGACAAAGAGACCTACTCCACCACTAGTCCTATTCACTCCATCATGACGGAGCAGGGTGTAGTTAAGGAGGCTAACTTGGGTAGGATGGTGTGTTTCAACCAAGTTTCGGAGATAGCAATTATACGGTAAAAGTTGTGAAGAAAAAAATCTTGGAATGCATCAATATGGGTTAGAAGGGACTGGGCATTAACATGACAGGTTAGAAGAACATTAGTCATATGTCATTAGTCATATGGGGTAGGAGATGGAGATATGACGGAGGGAGGGGTTAAATGGTGGAGTATTATAGGATTGATCTGAAACATACTGGATCACTGAGATGGAATACAACAGCACTGATGAAATAGATATATATATATAGCACTAGACAGATGGATATATATAGCACTGATGATTGTTTAAGTAAAAAGCATAATAAGTGGTAGTAGTCGTTAAAAAATTAATAATAAATAAAATCAATGTTTTACTATTTTTTGAGGGGGAAAATGAGTGTAAATAAAAGAAATTATGGAATTCCTTATCTGTCATTTAAACAATAACGAGAACAGATAATAATCCGATTAGGGTAATTATACCGCAGAAAAATAGAAACAACATGTTGCAACCAATTCTTGCTGTTGCGATGCGGCGGTTGAGGTAGTGTAGTATGACGTGACATGTCCTAACAACATTTCATATCCGCTGATCACTTTTCTCGTAGCTTTATGAAGGTCTGCAAATAGGCCTTAAAGAAAAACTCTGTTGCCAATAATATCAACGCCAAGCACAAAAACACCCTGTTCTGCTAATGTTGCACATGCGGCGCGCCACCTTCATCGGCGCACAGTGGGCAAATATCCATTTTTAGGTGGACAAAATTATTATTTTTTTTTTGTTTTTTCATGTTTTTGAGGTCACTGAGTAAGAAAAAAATCTTTGAAAATTCTGTGACCCATATTTTTTAGTATATCCAACAAACTAATGTTGTACACACACATAAATTTGGACATAATGGATAAAAATTGGGAAAACATTTTGTAAATCTATGAAACATTTCAGTAGTAACTTTTTTCATTTATTATTTACATAAAAACAATACATATATTCATAAAAAATGATACACATGGGAAAACATAGGCTATATTACGAAATTAATGAACAAAAATAGACTAACAACTTAAAGAAAAAAGTCATTTTATTGATCTGTTTTTTAATAATAACAAATATATACAATTATAAAAATGAATTATTCATCAATCATCGTCTGAATCAATACTGCTACATCCTTCAGCAATTTTCTTCTGACGAGTCAGTATCGTCAGCATCATTTTCTAATGACAGTTCTTGAAGTTCAACATACCGTAAACTACACTTCAATAGGCTAATTACATCATCATCAAACGGTTCGGTTGCTTTTTCACGCAGTTTTCCGAAAACTGGCGATAATTGAGTCCGATGAAACTAAGAGCATGCAAGATCTTTGTGAGCGGCCTCTGTAGAACATTTCCTTGTGTTATGCTCTCTAAACCGACGGGAATCTTTGTTACGGGCCTCTTGTGCTTCTTCGTTCCTTAAAAAAACATGAGCTCTCCGATGACATTTTTCCCACCTGCCACTGATTTTTTTAGAATAATCTTTTATGGCGTCTTTAATTCTTTGTATATTTGTTATTTTATCTTCATCGTTATTTCCAAGTTTTAAAATGTAGATTAAGAGACATTTATTTGTATCTTTTGACTCATATTTCAACCATTCAGTTACAAATTATTTTCGTGGAAAGGTGAGCACGAAACCTGAAATCGATCCTAAATTAGTAAATATTCTTCAAAACGCAAAATATCGCAAAAAAAAAACTATGTGAATATGAAAAATATATGGTTTGAGTGAAATAATGATGAAATAATTAGCTTGGCACTCCTTGGCCCTCTGCAAGTAATTCTCCATTCAAATATGGAAATGTTTTATCTAATGATATTATTTATTATAGGTAAAACTATATCCATGTAGCGACCCCGATTAGTGAAATATTAATACTTACTTGTCTCTGTGGTATCCATTTCTCATGAAATTAAAAATTAATTTTATAAATATTTTATAAATTAATTAAATAAAAGTTAAACAATCAAGTGAAGTTTCTGGTTAAAGAATGGCAAGGTTATTACGAAAACAGCACTGCAATGAACACTGTAAAAAATATGACCGTTGGTATAGACGGATTAATAATCCTCTCCGGCGCTTGTTGACAATCCTAGAAAGTAAATATTTACATTTTCCCTTCTTCCAACTCATACTAAACAATATTTAGTGGGCGATTTATAAAATCTTTTATATGAATTTTGTCCACCTAAAATCTGATTTTCGCTTACTGTGCGGCGGCGGCTCGGCGCAGTTAAAATCATCCGGCGGCGGCGTGCACGTCTACAGACACTATGAAACTCAGAGTGGATAACTAAATAATAACTGAATCTATCTATCACATCTAAAACATATTTTTAATTTAATTAATTGAAATTTTATATTTCACATGAGACAAGTAAATATATTTTTTTTTTGGTTTTGCTTTTAAATCTAGATCATACATAAGATTATTGTAACACTACATTTAATGTGCATGTGTATACTATCTACAGTGGATCAATACATATGAAAAACAGCTCCAAATAACGAATATTGTAATACATTTAGAAGCTGTGCAAATATTAATATTAAATGAAGATATACAAAATTAATACCTAAAACCACAATCATACTTCAAAATTCATATTATTTTATTTTAATAATGATTGATATTCATACATAATTATTATAAGACATATATTATAATGCTGAAATTCACACATATATAGTTAACACATAAAAACGTTAATGGTCAACAAATACACCCATAAACATAAAATAAAGAAACAAGTTTTCAGGTCATGATCATAAAATATTATTTAAAAGTTATACATAAAAAGCATTCAAAATTCTATAAAAATTAAAACAGAGAATAAGTGGAGCTTTAATTTATTAAACATATAGGGAGAAAATGGTAGAAAGCTTAAGTTCGCCCAATGAAATCATCTACTTACTTTTATTTTTTTCAAAATAAAGATAAAATCATTAAGTATGCAGATTATAAAAGAAATGAAAGCGAATAAACAAATTTATCAGCAGCAAAGTGAACTCTTTTTATATGTATTGAACTATTTTGTTTTAATATTCAGTATGACTTCAAAGTTGTATGGCATTACAATTTTGCCTAATTATTTTTTGTTTTTATAGAGTATATTTCTTACTCATATTTTCAAATATTTTTCTAAAAAGGAAAATTTGTTATGAACAGAGGAAGAATAATTGAATATTTAAACTATTTTGATATAATGCATGAATTCATCAAAACTCCTGAATAAAAGATCAAAATGTGAAGATGGGATTGCATATGCATTCATACCAAATAATATATAATATATAACTGATTTATGCAGGGAGGAATGTCCGATATCAAATAATGAAAATGGCTTAGATAAATGTTTTGAGCTTTTGATAGAAGGAGAATTAATCTCCTGGTCTTTCTTTAGGGGAGGGAGGAGGAATCATTCGACTCTGAATCATAATAAAAATTAGTTTTAGAAAAATTCGCTTTTTGACACTATTACCTGCAATCGATCAAAGAAAATGTTGATAACTTCAGAATGGCTGGCTTGGATATTTTAAATCAACTGCAATCCTATTATAGCAAGTAGCAATCTTACGACTAAATTAATTTCCTAATGGATTGAATATGGCTGATTTAGTAGCATAGATCCACAATGAACAAATGGTGAAAAAAGTTTAATTGTTTTAAATATCAGAGGATATGTTAAAATGATCCTACTAATTATAATGCTAAGGAACATAACTTAAAAGAGAATGAGTTTTATTCCAGTGTAAGCTATGTAAGAAAGTATACTCTCAGCTAGGCCAACAGGAGACTTCAGCACACAGAACATCAGA
The DNA here is from genome assembly GCA_911387785.2 of Aelia acuminata. Taxonomy (NCBI): domain Eukaryota; kingdom Metazoa; phylum Arthropoda; class Insecta; order Hemiptera; family Pentatomidae; genus Aelia; species Aelia acuminata. Next base: position 54,440,162 of record OU426980.1, on the reverse strand, counting down.
AACGATTACAAATTCAATGCTTTCTGAAGTATAACAAATGAGATAATTTTCCATTTATACAATTCATTAATTAATATAAATTTGCAACTGCAAAGTTACTCCTGGGTGTGGCCTATTTTGACAGGTTTGTAATCCCAATATGAGGGAACTCTAATTCAGTCCTTTACAGTTAAAAGAACCTTGATTAGCTTTATTAGATCCCAGCTTCTGACTTCCGCTCACTCTTTGGAGATAAAAAACCCCCTAAACGGACGGGCCCTTTTTAAATGTTGTTTCAGGCTTCCATGGTCTGAATCCATTATCCGCATGTCTTCTTCCAGGTTTGACCATGTCACAGGTTTTCCAACAGCCAAGCTTTCACCCATCTTGCTGTGGGCTTCTTCAGGGCTAATACAAGAATGAGAGTGGAGAAGGGGATCACTAACTTATAATCTATATAGATTATAAGTTAGTGATCCCCTTCTCCACTCTCATTCTTGTATTAGCCCTGAAGAAGCCCACAGCAAGATGGGTGAAAGCTTGGCTGTTGGAAAACCTGTGACATGGTCAAACCTGGAAGAAGACATGCGGATAGGGCCCTTTTTAGTTGAAATCGAGGCAACACTAAACGATGTCATATTGGGCACACCTAGAAGTAACATAGCAGAAGTTGTACCATATTTTTTAACTCTGAATATGGACCAACACTAACCCTTGATAGACCATTGTTGCCAAATAGAAACATTAAAATAATCATATGAAGAGACTATTAGAGTTTTAATTTTTTAATTATTCATCTTAATATAAAAATATCAAACCTAATAATAATAAAAAATATATAAATTTTAACTTGAACTGAATTAGTTCTTACAAATGATTAACAATATTTGTCATTTCTGAACTAATCCCTGATTATCACAAACACACACTAAACTTTCTTGGTTTTTATTTATCGATATTCTGTAATGTTCATATTTGTATCAGAAACAATTAATTAAATTAAATTGAAGAAGTTCCATTTTTACCTACAGTATTTCATTAGTGTATGACAACTAAGTGACATGAATAAAAAATTTATTTATTTACATCGCCCACCAACAGGCAAACGCCCAATTACAGGGGGTCATAAATTAAATTCTTACATCATAATATAACATAATCATAATTTATAACTTTAGTAAGAATAAAAGATAAAATACAAATATTATTTATTCCTTATAATAATATAGCAAATTAAATTATCCCTTATTACAATAATATATAATACACGAATGATTGATTAAGAAATAATAAAGAAGAAAAACCTAAAATAAAAGAACTAAAAAGAAAGAGAAAATTAAGTAATAAAAAAATAAATAAAATAAACGGCGTAGCTCAGATATGATTCATCATTGAGTTTTAATAATTTCTTCAATTATATATTTTAATGTGCCTAAGCTATAACTAAAATCAAGTTGTACTATATGATTTACAGAATTCCAAAGTTTAGAAATTTTATTTATAGGTGAAGCACTTGCTAAACCGGTTCTACATACTGGTACATAGAAATCAGTGAATACTCTACTGCATTGCCTCCCATACCTAAAGTTTAGTTTACTTAAGGATTCGCTATCATCAATTATCCCTTTAACTAATTTTATTATGTGTAGAAACATAAACATTTCACATCTCTGTGACAATGTATGTCGAACATCAAACCTATTTTTTAACTCTTGGTATGAAACATATTGGAATTTCCGCAAGTTTAGTATCTCTGTTTTGAAAGAAATATATCTTAAAAGTCGTTTTTGCAACTTTTCTATTAATGCCCTTCCTTTTATAAAGTAAGTGTTCTTTTAGCATTCCAAAAACCATTAGTACCAAACATTCTCTGTAAATGATAACTTTTAAGTTAATATATTACAACTCTGTTAACCTTATATGGTAAATATAAGTAAAGTATAAAACTTGAATCAAATCAAAATACTAATCCAATTTAGTAAATTTAAATATAATAAAAAATTCATTTTACAAATAACTCTCTTCGTTAAAAACAGTTATTGAATTAGTTTAAAAGTGACTAAGCAATATAAATATAAAGATATTTTTGTATTCTCCGACAGTGCGCTCAATATCTAATCCTTAACTAGCAAACTCAATTTTATCACAAAACTGTTTACTTGAGGTTACAATTTCTAATAACAGGTTTGTAACCAACAGTTATTTGTTATTCCTATAGAGCGCGCTAGACCATAATAATGCATGTTGAGACTGAAATAAATTCTAGTATCGATATAAATATGTGATTGAACGTTATACATTCCTTTTTACTTTCAATAGAGTCATTACATAATCACTCTAATATGTGTTAATTGAATGGATCAAATGTTTTAATACATTTCTCTTATTAGTTATCAGGTCCCCCCTCCATACCTTATGACGTCACAAAGACTTTTCCTAGTATTCGGACAGACTTCGTGTGTTTTGTTAGACATTTGTTTTTATTTTAATAACAAGTTAATTATATGTATACATAGTTTATTATACTATACTGTATATATATAAAGGCTTTAATGGAGATTGCAGCATTGCTAAAAGGTGTTAATGGTGAATTGTAGTTCATCCCACTCATGGCAGTATGTGAATACTATGCAAGGAAGATTTGGTGTGAATACTCACTTTCCAGTTTCTTTCCATTATGTTTTCATCTCACTTTGACATATTACAGGTAATTGTTTTAAAGGTAAATAATTAATGATTTTGTTTGACCAGTTTCCCCATTGAACATAATATGTATGTATTCATGTTTATTTTTAATTAGGAATATTTGATCTTTTTTCCGTGCTGAGAAAACCTGTGATACTTTAATTATAGCCTGGCTGTTGACAAAAACTGCCAGATATATATATATGGGATGATTGTTTTATTTGGTAGCAATTATGTATTAATTATAGTTCGTTAATGTCCCAGAGTTCAATAATTTAACTTTTTAGTTCTTCAATCATTAATTTGATTAGAAAACCTCAATGAGTTGAATACCAATTGGTTTCTGTAGTCCTATTGTACAGTAGTTCCACTGTAAATAAACCATTTCTTGATGTCTTCTAGTTTGCAGTAAAAGTGTTTTAGTACAGCAAACTTATTGTTTAGGTTTATCATGATACATATGTTTTTTGTAATCATTCTACTCAAAATCGTAAGATGAATCTTGATATTGAAATCTGAACTTCTGTTATTTAAGTCTACTGTTTTGCTCTGTTTAGTTATGTAATACATAACGTATTATGTATTTGTGTTCTAAATAATTACCATAGAGTTTTAGCACCTTTTGTGTTGGGTTCGTTTATCACTTTGTTGCATACATCGATTTAATCTTAGAAACCTGCTGTATTGGTTTGAGATATTTTTTAAAGGTACATTACCTTTAGCGTTGGGTTCGTTTATCACTTTGTTGCATGTTAATTTTCAAAATTAATATGCTAAACACAATACCGAAGCTAATCAACAAAGGAGGAAGATGTTATTCAATTTAACTTAAGTTTCAATATAGCTCAGTCAAAAGTATATTGTAGATTCCTTAAATATCCAAGTATTGGCAACCATTTTCACCAGTGTAGCCTCATTTTAACTTTAATTACATAGCAACTTGGACTAATCAAGAAGGACTGAGAAACCTCCAAATGAATTCTCTTTAGTGGTGATTTGGCCTACTAAGGTTATTGGTTGTTTTATTTTATTTTAAGACATTCCAGAAATTTATAGATTTGATTCACTGTGTGATCAATATTATCTACACCCATTTGCCATCTGACAAGGGGAGGCTACGGACGTGGGGTCACCGATTACAATGAAACTTTTTTTCGAGTTTCTATATCCAAAAATATTAGACACGTGTCCGAGGGTTCTTGCCAATGGGCCTTCTGAACCGAGAAAAAAATTTTTTTAGGAACGAAAATAGCCAAAAATTGCATCAACAAAGTTGCCGCAGCTCATAGCTCCTTCAACCAATTTCAATGAAATTTTCAGGCATGTCAGAGTATTGAAGAATATTAGACACATGTATAGGGGATTGGCGAAATTAGCCTCTGGAAGCCCAGAATAAATCATTCAATATTGTGGTATATTCGTGCTCTCTGGGTAACGTTAAAAATCAATTCCATTACTTTGTAAATTAAATAAATTACGTTTTTCAGCTTTTTACGTCAAAAACTAAATATTTATATTTAAAAACAAATTATTTTGAGGCGAAGTTTTTATTTTCTTTTATTTTTTTTTTTCTATCTTCTAAATTTATATAATAATTTAAATATTATAAATATTTAACAGGAAATATTTTTCATAACAAAATTTCCATGCTTGGATTGAAGAAATTGTCACCAAAAAATTTATGCTCGTAAAATAGTAGTACCTATATTTAAATGTAATGTGATAAATTTTTGAAAAATTAAAATTAAAAACTTTTTTGTCCAAAAACATATTTTTGTCAGGAAAAGGTTTCAGACTTTTCCTGGACTACATAAACATTATAAAATACCAAATTATCCTAAAATACTAACTAGGAAATTAAAAATATGCGTTTACACCCCACACTGGTTTGAGTGATATTTATCAAAAAAATAGCAAGGGAATAGGCAATGGAAAACAACAATGGAAATACTTTCAGATTCAAAATTCAAACTTTCGAATTTAATTTTTTGCAGAATTATCTTTAATATTTTTTTAAGTAACTATGAAATTGTGCTTTTTACATAAAAACTGGAACATATTTCAAATAGTAATTTTTTTTTTGGTTAAAATTTTTCTTCAGTCTAAGCAAAAAAAAAGCATAAACAATATTTCCTGTTAAATATTTAATAATATTTAAATACAATATTTAGTTTTTGACGTAAAAAGCTGAAAAACGTAATTTATTTAATTTACAAAGTAATGGAATTGATTTTTAACGTTACCCAGAGAGCACGAATATACCACAATATTGAATGATTTATTCTGGGCTTCCAGAGGCTAATTTCGCCAATCCCCTATACACGTGTCTAATATTTTTCAATACTATGACATGCCTGAAAATTTCATTGAAATTGGTTGAAGGAGCTATGAGCTGCGGCAACTTTGTTGATGCAATTTTTGGCTATTTTCGTTCCTAAAAAAAATTTGTTCTCGGTTCAGAAGGCCCATTGGCAAGAACCCTCGGACAGGTGTCTAATATTTTTGGATATAGAAACTCGAAAAAAAGTTTCATTGTAATCGGTGACCCCACGTCCGTAGCCTCCCCTTGTGAGTGACACGAAGTCTTTGGGGATGAAGAAAAGTATGAGGGAAGAAATCTTACATAGGGGCATTGGTTCCTGAGTTCCCAGTTTTGAGTTGTTTTGGTTCAGTTACATGACATGTGAAAAAAGAGGCTGCTTTGATATGGTGGTGGAAAATCCATATTGAACTAAGCCCCAAATCTTACTAATTACCTATTTTTTTTGGTTTTTTAATCATCCCTCTTTACATTAGAACTATGTATTAGGCAAAGTAACACATGTTGTGGTTCAAAAATGATAGAATTAAACAACCCTATTTTTCAAAACTTTAACTTCAGTTTTCTCAAAATATGGAGTTTGACATTTAGTTAACTTCGCGTTATACTGACCATATAGCCTTTGAGCTGGTATAAAACCTCCAGGTTAATGCCTGGATGTATATACCTTCAATCAGGTATATATCATTGGCATTAATTCATAAAACATTGACATTTCATTCTCAATTTTTTTAACAGAATACGTATATAACAAAAAAAACAAAAAAAAAAACATGAAAATTCGAGCCACAATAGATTTCAAGTCCAAGTAAAAGGAGGTATACCTGATAAGGATTCTGATAAAGCTATTGCTATGATCTTTCTGGGCATTTTATATTTCGGAAGATTGTGTGGCTGTTTTGTTTAAGCTTACTCTGGTCACGTTCTTTCTAGTTAAAAAGTGCTGTGATCTGCTTTATTAGATCCCAGATTTCGACTCATGCTTGCACTTTACAGCTAAATAAGCCCCTAGTAGGTTCCTTTTCAGTTAAGATCGGGATCTCACTAAATGGCACCATATTAGCCATTCTTAGAAGTCGCATACTACTTCTGAGATTACTTTTTTTTTTTTTTTTTAATAATAATAATATAATGGTTATATTTAACTAATAATTTGAGGTAGCAGTACATTTTGTAGGTAAGGTTGGGACTTCAGTTAAGGGTAGATTGGAATGCTATACCAAGTTCCAAACTCTATTCCTCCACATGACTCTCAGGTCTACTTTCTTGATTTTATGGATTTTGTGATATATAGTTTTTGTTTTAAGTTTTTTTAAACATTTTTATTTTTTTAATAGACATTTCAATCAAGAAATTAAATTTGTAGTTTTTAGAAACTATTTTTTGTATTAAAATCTTAGATGTTAAATGTATATTAATTATGTATGAATTTAATTCTGTAAATTCTTTATCATACTTTCATTGATATCAATTATCTCTCGGAATATAGAATTTTTCTTCTTGGAACCTTCAATTTTCATGTGATAAAGATGCCTTGTTTTTTTATTACAATTTTTGCATTTGGATTAAAACGTCTCCTTAAAAAAATAAATGCTTGTAACCTTGGAATGAAACTTATATTACCATTAAGGCAAATGTTAGGATTTAGCTAAAAATTAAAAAGGCATGTATGTATTTAATAGTACAAACGAACTACAATATTCGCGTGTGCAAGTGACGGTGCTGCTTCTTGACTGGAACTAGAGGAACGGGGATAGAAGCCGTGCCAGTACCTGGGATTCATAGGGTTTTTTGGCGTTTTTAATTTATTTTTCCATAATTAAAACCCGATTGATCAAAATATTAATTGAAAAATGTCTAATAAGTATTGCCTGGTCTCTCATTGTTCAATTAAAAAATCAAAAGACGTGTCATTCTATTTATTTCCAAAAAATAAAAAGCTTCTTAAAGAGTGGATTGTAAAATTAAGAATAGATAAGCCTGTTTCGAAACATGACGATATGTAGTCTTCATTTTAAAGAAAGTGACTATATTTATGCAGGTTAATATTAGTATTTGACATTTTATTATTCCAAAATGCTAGTTTTATGCAAATTACATTGGGACCATGGTGTCATAGATTTGTTTTTCTTTTTTAATTTTCTCCATTTTTGTCTTACATCCGTTGTGCTTAATTGTTCCAAGTTTTCAATTCGTTGCCTGAAAGTTTTGACAAATAAATAAATAATATGACAAAGAAACTATACTGTCATGAAAATGACAGCTGTCATAACAATGATTGTATGAATAGGTAATTAATGTTATTAATAACCGAAAAACGTAAAGTTACAATGATGTGTTTGCATTTACCAGAATTACCAGCTTTACACGTACAATTACAAGAAAATTGCTTATTATTATTAATAAATTTGATTTCCACTTTTATTTGATGAGGCAGTCCTTTAAGATCGCTCGTTTGAAGGCACAAGGCTTGTAAAATAACTGTTTTTTTACTTCTACATATTATACCACATGTAATTATGTGGTTTGCATCAAGGATATCCTGCCCTTCAATTAATGGTCTTTTAAAATTACGAATTATCTCTATCACATCAACTATGTCTATCCCCGTTCCTTCTGACATTTTGCAAAACTACTAGCGCACCCTATAGTCGATTGCGCCCGTGAATAATTAATAGACAGCAACAAAAACCATACATTTATTTACATCAAGATTACAAACATTAAAGTAATACTATCATTAAAATGTAAAATCAGAGGTCTCTGGAATCTACAATTAAAAACATGAACTTGTATATCAACAAAAAAAAAATGTTTTGAATCATTTCTATTTGTTTTATTAAAAAATATTTAAATCCCCCCCCCCTCCAACCAAAGTCAAAAAGTTGTAAAAGAGTTTATTTATGATATATTTCTACTGCCCTTTTTTGGAAACTGGATTTGTATCCCTTATTTGTATGGATGCAATAAAATGCCTAAAATAATATAATTTGGATAAGCAAAAATACACACACTAAAATTATAATTTTATTGAAAACTGATTAGAATATGTCTATTTAAAATATGTCTAATGAATCACACTAAGTTTTAAAACTTGAATAAACTCCTGTCCAACATGTTCAAGAACTGTCATATTTCATACTTATTTTATTCTCAGCAATTTTGCTATAAATTTTATCTGTTAAAAAAGGATTTGATGATTCTATATTATTGATAAACTATTCATTAAAAAAAAAAAAAAATCCCTTACTTCGTGCCACATCTAATGAGCCATTTTTGAAATATTAATATATCAAGGATTATTTGTTTGCCCATCTTTTAGATCCAAGTAGCGGATGAAATTTTATCAAATTTATTTTTCCAATTCTCTCCTTCCTCCAACTTACTACTACATCAATCAATTTTTGTTGTTGAAATATTGGCATGTCTAAGAAAATAGATTTATGCATGTGTAACCAGAAGTGAATTTGATAAAATTTCAGATCAACTGTGGTAGGTAATAAGCCTGCAACATGAAAGTCTCTGTTATTTCTGCAGTTGTGGGGTATTACCTTGTGGTATTTGTTTTCTATTGATAGTCTCCGCTATCTATAGTTTCGATAGTATCGGATATAAAACTATCGATACTATCAATAGTATGTGGTGATGATCAGTGGCTGGGGGGATAGAATAGTTGAATTTTCCATTTGGGACGATGAGAGCTATAATGTACGTTTTTATTTGCAATTTTTTCTTTCTCTTTTTTATTAGGGAATTAGATAAACATTTCTGTAAATACAGGATGGGTTCAATTATGACATCAAGTAATTTTTGTCAATTTCAAGCTTGGTCATAAATAAAATAAAAACTTTCTTAAAAAGTCAAGGAAACTGGATTTAAAGGAAAGTGATACTGACCCTCTTTAAGTAACCATGCGCCCAGGATTCCCAGTTGTCGGCGAAGTTGTATTACCTTCCCTTTCGTAAAAGGCACCTCGGAAAAAATTGCCAGAACACTCACAAAAAAACAACATTAAAACAATTTTTACCATACAAGACCATTCAATTTTTCAGTTAAATTCCTCATGTTTTCTTTAGATATTCAGATGAAACCATAACTTCCGAATTCATTAAACGAGAATCCGAAACTGATAACCACCACCCTGAAGAAAATGAAACAGAAAAGGAGCCCATAACTATCTTCCCTTTCGTAAAAGGCACCTCGGAAAAAATAGCCAGAACACTCACAAAAAACAACATTAAAACAATTTTCACTACAGACAGGAAAATCGGACAGATCCTGCCCAATCCAAAGGACAATCTTGGACTCAACAAACCTGGATTTTACAGTATCCCTTGCTCATGCGGTAAACAATATATAGGACAGACAGGAAGGAACATCACCATATGACTGAAAGAAATATTGCCGCAGAGAATACAAACAATTACCACCACAGATCCATCAGGGAGGCTATAGAAATTATAAAACAAACAATATGAACAAAGAAGACGGATACAGATTTAGCAATAACTGGTACCATGCACTAAACAACATTAGACAACACAACATATCTCAGAGAGCTGACGACATCCCCCCTCCCCTACCCCCCTCCATCTGACCATGCCCCCTCTGTCACTGGCCAATGGTAATACAGACTTCGCCCCTGACGGAAGATTATAAGTTATTGATCCCCTTCTCCACTCTCATTTTTGTATTGGCCCTAAAGAAGCCCACAGCAAGATGGGTGAAAGCTTGGCAGTTGTAATAAAACCTGTAACATGGTCAAACTCTGAAGAAGCAATGCATATAATAAATTCATATATCTTTAGCCTACCAATGGGTTTTATTTCGTAATTTTTAATCATTTAATTAAGTTTCCCATAGTTCGGTCTATCTTTGAAATTTAATCAGCATGGTTTAAGGATGACTCTGGTCAGTTAATTTGAGGTTATATTTTTTTAAGTGAAGTTAATATTTTTTTATAAAGTAGATAATCATTTGTTGTTAGAAAAATTAAATAAAATTACACTGTAACATTCTTTTTATTTTTAATTTTAATTAAAATGAAAAGGATAAACCATATAAAAACAGCCAGATCAGAGAAAAAATGAATGTTAAAGGAAATATACTTGAAGCAATAGAAAAAAGAAAAACTAAAATGGTATGGCCACGTGAAAAGAATGAGTTCCAATCAAATACCAAGAATGATATTTGAATGGGAGGCAGAAGGAAGAGGAAAAAGGGGATGACCACGTATACAGTAGATATATAAAGTAAAGGAAAATATAACCGGTCATAGATTGAGGGAAGAGGAAACGAAAGACAGGAAGGTGTGAAAGAAGAGTTTGGTTGAGGGAAACTTTAAACATGAAGAAATCCTTAATAAAAAAAAAAAAAAAAATATATATATATATATATATATATATATATTTAATGAATGGGTATTCAGAGGCCAAGGCTATAAATTTTCCCTTTTACATCAAAGTTTTCGATATCACTATTTCAAAAAACTATTGATAGTCTAGGTTTGAAACTATCGATAGTGTTATATCACTAATGCGTGCTAATATTGCTGACAATACTTTTTATTGTTTGTGCACAAGTCCCGCCTTGTGTTAGGGTGTTGGATTAGACCCCACTAATTACCCTGGGATAAGAATTCTGTAGGGGTTTATCCCATGGCGTTACCCCTCAATGCTTCTGGCTTCTGGGGTCCAATAAGGATGCCGGCAGCAGTGTAGCTGGTCTTGAAGAGGTGGAGGCTGCTTTACAGTATGCCAGCCATTATCATTGTGGTCATGGTTTGATTCACCTCTATGAAGAAGTCTAGCTTAGTGGTTCGTCATTTTTCTGAAGAATAGGTACTGCAGAACATGGATCCAAAACCATTGGGTTGGAATCCCCTGCATGAACTGTGTTGCCTCTGTTCTCTATTATTATTATTCATGGTGCTACATCCCGCATTGGGAATGGGCCTCTTAAACAACTGTTCTCTATTATGTCTATGCTTTTAAGACATATATTTTAGAAGCGAAACTATTTTACTTGAGGGAGATAGGGAGGAACCAAAGACGTTTCCTGATGTCTAATACTTAATTATGATTTTAGAGATTTTGATTATCAGTTTTTTAACATCTCCCATGAATATAAAGCTTCACTACCTTTAAGGAAGCTATAAGAATAAAATATAAGGCCTTAGGTTAACTCCACTATTTTATTGACTCTCTCTGTTATTGGTGTTTCGGCCAATGCAAGCCATTCTCAAGATATTTCTAGCTGTAGCAACAAATATACATATCTTATTTTTATACTTGAAATTATTTCAGCTTTATACATATTTCCTTTGATTCATTTTAAATTCACAACTGTAGCTATTCACAAACACTGCTTATAGGCAATTTTGTGGAAGGACAGGTTATAGATTCTTCACCAAGACAATTTGCCAGGTCATTCCGCATAGTCTGTGTAGAGGTTTCTAAACAGATTCAGCATTTCATTGTTAGACCATTCACAAAAGGGTTACAGCACTCTGACCCTATGCCCTGGCATCACTGGTAATTGTATTTCTTGTTCATGTTATTTACATTTTAAAACTTGGATTGCCTTTTCAAAAATAGTAATAATATTCCCTTGAATATTATTACTTATTACTTGAATATCTTTTTATGATTATATTAATTTAATGTGATCATGTTCCATCCTTTACAATGTTGAATTGTTAGCACCCATATGTTGGGGGTGGTATTAGGTTCAGTGTGCCATTGTGGATGTGCTAGGAGTGAGGCTCAAGATGTGAATGGCGGTGCACTTATGATGCCAAGTCCCAAGAAAAAAGAATTACATTTTTCTCAACTCAATAGCGAATATTCCTTGCGAGTCAACGCGAATCAAGATTGAGTGGACAGTAGTCGTGTAGCAGTTGTGGAAAGATTAACTCCGTTGACACTTGTTCCTCACCATATTAGAGCTTTAGCAATTATAACTGTGTTTGCAATTAAAAGGAGAATCGAGAAGCGACCTAACACTGCTTTTGGGTCGGGGAGAATCATTGATGATTCCAGTATGGTAAAACACTGATTTAGTATATGATAGTATATAATATTGATGAAATTTTCAATTATTCCATTAATCCAGGCTTCTTCTATTTTTAATTTGTTGCGATATTTTTTATCTTTGGCATAAGATAGTGAAGGGTTATTTTAATTTGATCTAAAGAATGGACTCGCTTTGGTTCATGTTTTTTAATTTACTGTATACGGATATCTGCTATAAATCACCTTTGATGTGGGCGATGCATTTTCTTTTTTTCAACTGCACTTTGCGTTGCAACAGCTTTATAAATAAAGCTGATTGTAATATGTTAGGATTGTGCCAGGAAATCAACTTTTCTTCGCAGGTGATAATCCTGTTAGCAAAAATCATTCATCACTTCTATTTATTTACAAGGAAAGCCCACAAACAAATAAAATTGGCCTCAGCACAACATATACATAACACAAAAATAAGACTTAGTCTAAGGAAAATAATAATAAAAAAGTCAGCTTAAAACCTATCTTTAACTTTTAAAAATATGCTAATAAGATGTTTATGAATTTTAAATTATTTAAGGACAAAAAAAGCAGAAAACTGAAAAAATATATAAAAATGGAAATGGAAAGAAACATCTGTATATAAAGGTGTATGATATTTGGGGAAACTTAAATATATACTTTTATCTCATCCTACTTTTTTTCTTCTTTCTTCTCTAATATATTAAATAAAAATAAAATATATTAACTCATTAAGTAATATTAATTTATTGTTAATATATTAAGTAATAAAAATAAAATAATATTAAACCAGAAAACATTAACTTGCGTCTGAAAGACAAATCCTACTCCTTTTTATTTATATTTATATATTTTTTTTCTTAATACATTGTAATTTGTTTAAAATAATAATCGGAATACAAATGAATTTATATTACTCTTAGTGAAAACTTGAATATCAAGAAATGTTAATATGATATTTAATTTATTTTTATTTATATTTATTTATTTTTAAAGAAGGTTATCATTCCCAACATTTTTGTTATGTTAATTTCTTCTAAAATACCAGACTCAAGCATAGCTATTAAAGTCTTTTGTAATGATGTATATAAAAAAAATTTTCAAAAATTTTTCTTTAACAAATAAACATTTATTCTATTTTATATTAAACCTCTCATGTGTAAAAGGTGGAAAAAATTTATACCCTGGTCTACAAAAATTACTGGACACACTAATTTCTTCCTCATGATTCTAGTAAATTTGTTTATTTTAATCTTTTGTGTGTTTAAGTGCTTCTTCTATAAGTTATTTGAACTGAATTCACCTATACAGGGTATCCCGAATTGAAATGGCAAAACTTCAGGAACTTATAGGGGACCGAAAAACTGAGACAAAAAGTCCTTTAGAGATTTGCTCGTTTTTGCTTAGTTTTAGAGAAAATCGCAAAAAAAGAAACAAAACAAGTTTTCATTTTTATACTTATTTATTTACATTTATATTTATGTTATGTTCTTTTTAATGTAAATATTGCTCAAAATGTTGCACCGACGCAAGCATTACATCTAGCACTCACTTGATAAATTGCAGCTAAACATTGTTCTGATGATATTTGGTGCACTGCATCTATGATTCGGTCTCTTAATTGCTCTCTTGAGTTGATTGACACCGAATAAACTTCCTGCTTCAAGGTTCCCCATAGGAAGAAATCCATGGGTGTCATATCAGGTGATCTGGGTGGCCAAGGTACTACTCCTCCACGTCCAATCCATCGTTCTGGATAATTTATATCCAGCCTAGCTCGAGCAGCTCCATCGAGTTGGAACCACATTTCAATCCGCTGTTGTAAGGGAATGTCATCTAAATAATTAGAAAAGTCGTCCTCCAAAAAATGTGTAAATGTGATTCCATTCAATCTTTCAGGTAAAAAATATGGTCCCACCAGTAATCCGTTCCAAATTCCAATGCCACACGTTAATAGCAAATTCATGCTGAAACATATTCTCTCTAATAGCTCTGGTATTTTCAAGAGCCCATACACGATAATTTCTTTGATTAACAATTCCTCCTCTTGTAAAGGTAGCTTCATCGGTCCATATAATTTTTAATGGAAATAAATTAACATCGCGAATTTTTTCAAGAAACCAGTTACTAAAATTCAATCTCTTGACATAATCTTGAGGTAATAAATTCTAAACTTTTTGAAGATGGTATGGGTAGCGATTATCGCCTTTCAAAGTTCGCCATATTGCTTGCCGCGATATTCCTAATGTAGCAGATGCTCTTTGGATGCTAGTCTCTGGGTTGTTATCGAAGTGGCGTTGGACACAATTTCTTCTCCGATAATCTGCTCTTATCGTAGCCTGGAATTGGTCGCCTTCATTACGTATTAAGAATGACCCAGTCTCTAGTAGTCCATTAAAAGTTAACGAAAAGACTCGTCGATTAGGCACTCTTCTATTTGGAAATCAACGCGCATACTCCCGCACCGCTTCTAAAGCATTACCGTTACAGAAACTGTACACAAAAATCATATCAGCGTATTCAACATTAGAATATGTACGTGGCATTGTGGCTGATGCTATTCACACAAAAATATCTGAGTAACTGACTGAAGACTGATTTAGGAATTGTAATCCTAGAAGGAAGCCAAAATTTAAACAAATAAAAGAATGTAAAGGATAACATTAAGTGTTTACATATCTCACTGCCTAGCCTGAAGAACTTTGAAAGGTGATAATCGCTACCTATAACATTTTTTTTTGTTGCTATTTTCTCCAAAACTTAGCAAAAACGAGCAAATCTCTAAAGGACTTTTTGTCTTAGTTTTTCGATCCCCTATAAGTTCCTGAAGTTTTGCCATTTAAATTCGGGACACCCTGTATAAAAATACTTTTCTATGGTAAAAATGTACAAATAATTCTTAATATTAAAAAATGTATAGCTTTTTTTCCATTATTCTTAATTATGTTTCTAAACCATGGGAGCATCTTAATATGGTGTATTACCCCCATTCTTAAAAAGGTACTAAAATCTATGTATTAAAAAAAAAAAATTTAAGGAGATTTGAGTCGGAGAATGAAGCCTCCAGATTAATGGTCCTATTTATCCTGAAGGAATTATTTCATTGTATATAACCCATACTTTATCTATACATGCCAGGTTACCAAGAAAAACAAACATATCCCTCATAATCAGTCATTATGTGTCCGTTTTTTGTGGATGAGTGTATACACAAATTCACTCTATGTTTCTATTTGTTTAAAGACGGTTAACCATACCATACAGGCATAATCTGCTAAAATAATCAATCGGAAGGAATATTATTATTTTTTTCACCTGTAATCCATATTACCTGGACCCGGGTCAAGGGTAACTTATAAAAATTTAATCATTAAATCTTCAAAAATTTCCTAACAATGCTCACATTTCCACGCAACGCCTTCTGCATCTGTTCCAGGCTGTTAGGATGAAGATCTAATTCAGTAATGGATTTCACCATACACTAGTATTAAAGGCCTTTATCGTGTTTCTGTGACTTACCAATAATGAAAAATAACATTAGTTTCAATAAATTTATGCTTTTTTCCTTGGTCACATTTCTTCTGTGTAATCCCGCTTTGAACAATTATGGCGGCTTCCAGTTCTCTGAGTGTATTCCTTCTTCTGGTTCACCAAGCTACTCAACAATATCTTCAATAGAGACTTTCTGAATGGATCTCGGTTAGCTATGTTTTGGACATATTTGGATATGTTTTTTTTTCTGCTATATTTTTTTTTTTTTCCACAATGAAATTATTATATTCCTGAAATTGGGTTACTGTGCCGTCTAACAAATTTATTTCCTTAATGTTTGCTTTAATATCAAAACCAGAAACTACTACCATATAAGTATAGCAGGGTCCCAATACAGTCCCAAATCATTATATTTCTCTCTCCACGTTTTACAGTAGGAACAACACTGTCTGGGTGATAGCCTTTGTCTTTCCTCCTTATGAAAATGGCACGAGGAATAGAAAAATTCTTTACAAAATTTGGTATTTTAATGGATTTTTAAAAATAAGTGTCTGTGTTTATCATATTTAGTTTAGAGCTTTTTTGCTATTTTAAGTTCCCACATATATTATTTAGTTACCTCTAAATTATTTTTATCAGGCCAAATCAACTTTACCCAATCTTGAGAACTCCAGTTTCGGTGAGGGTTTTTTTGCTATTTTAAGTTCCCACATTTTATTATTTAGTTATCTCTAAGTTATTTTTATCAGAGCAAACCTACTTTACCCAATCTTGAGCATTCCAGCTTTGGTGAAATTTTTTCCAGTCAAGCCTCTACCTGAGATTGACTTCACTAAAACATTTAATTAACAGCTTTTCAGACCCTTCTCTAACAGTCTTCTTCTTATTGTCATGACAGAATTATCTACAGTAATTAAGGTTTTCATCTCTTCAGCCAGCTCTTATGATGATGTTTTCTCGCAATTATGAAGAGATGTGTTCACCAAAAACCGTTTCTTATGCGCTCCTGTTATTTTCTTTCTTCCTACTCTAGGTAGTGAGGACAATGTTTCCAACATATGGTGTTTAGCTAGAAATTTATAGTTTTAGCTATCTCTGAAAAGTTAAACCCTTCCTACTAAATAAAATTTATCTTGGGCCATTTTTCCCACTTAATTATTTTAATTTTCCTATTTTTTATTATATAAAAGTAGAAAATATAAATTTTTTAATGATAAAAACTATTAAAATAAAACCAAATCTTTCACTGTTATAATAAAGAGAGCTAACGGTGTACTGAGAACTTTATTGATTATCTTTTTATAGGGTATTTACTAGGAGGCAGTGGTCTATATAATCCATATGAGAGACTCATTATTATCAACACTTTTGGAAGCAGCAGTGACTATAAAACTATTTATAAATGAAATAGATAATTTTGCAGGGTGCCTAATACTTTCGGCCAATGCTGTATGTAGAGATTTAAGCTCAGATGTATCACAACTATAAAATTATACAAATATTTGATAATATTTTCATCAGTGATTACCCATAAAATGCCAAAAATTGTTGCATCACCTATTTCTCCTTAGAATTTTGGATAAACTGATAAATTTTAAAGATCACAGTCGAATAAATATTGATTTCACACTTAGAAATCTAAGCTGTTTTTAAGCTTTAATTTTCTTATATTTGTATACACCTAATGTGTACAAATTTTCTCTGAAATCTGTTTTATGTTAGTCCCTTCCCCTTCAATAATTTGATGTGGAATAACTCTTTAATTTACATGAATGGAATATAAAAGATTAAGGGTACTAGTTTCCTAATGCCCCTTCTAAACTTGACAGCTGATAAGATCATTTCTATTTGTTGGTGCCTATGCAAACTACTATTCTCACCACCTTACTACTCCTGGGCAAAGCCTATATGGCGCCGTTTAGTGTGGCCCCGATCTCCACCGATAGAATGGGACTTACTGAACTTAAGTTACTTCTTGGTAACACTGGTAACTGAATCCCAGACTTGCAAATTATTGAAAAACATTTACATGCATTTTAAATTACTGGATATGCAAAGTTTAACTGGTTTTTAATTTTACAAGAATTTTTATACAATTGTGAAACATATATAACATTGTAAAATAGTGTGATTTTCTAGTTAAAAGTAAACTGAATAAATGTATCTATAAAAAAATAAATAAAAAACAAATAATTTAAAAGTAATTTGTAATTCAGTGTAGCAATTAATTTCAAACTAAAAAAAAAAAATGTATCATAGCATGATATAAAAATAATTTAATTTTGAATGTACTATAAAATGAAATAATTCCGTAAATTTATTTATGAAAGTAAACTTCTTGGTTGACTTGGCACAGTTTGGATACTGAGTTATTAGTATAATCCTGTTTAGTAAACCTTGTAATATCCCAATTGTTATAAAAAAAATATATAGATATTGATTATTTTTTAATTATACAACATTTATAATTTTAATATAACTTCAAAGTTAGTTAGGACAATCTAGTTTTCTTTATTTTTTAAATTAGTCTATTTTTCAATACATTGATGAGCAATAAATTTATGACTACAATTATGATGCATATGCTGTCTTCAATTGTGACTTGTATGTAATTAATATAAACACATTTTTTCAACTTCCTAGGAAAATATTGTTTGTTTTGTTTTTTATTCAATGAATGGTTAATAATCTTTTAAAAAGAAAATAAGCGTGTCTAAGACAAATAACAACCATGTAGGGGAAAAAAGGTCAAAGAGGTTATCATTAGTTAGATAAATGTGAAACAGAGGTCTGCTTGATGTTGAAGCTGGCCACTCACTATGCTTCTAAAAATGGCCTTCCCTTTTCGTTAACTATTATATTTTTACTACTGCTTGCTCTTACAGATTTTTTTTTCTTGTAATGTTAAAAAAGCTAAGCTCTTCAATTATTTAATCATTTTTTATGTTTGTATTTTATATTTTATTGAGTTATTATTAGTACTCGTGGAATTTTTTGTTTTATTATATTCATTTTCTTTAGTGTTTGCTGTTTTGCGGCTGCTAGGGCAAAGTGGCATGGAGGCCCCTGATTACTGTTACCAATTTTTATACTTTATTATTCAAGTTATTCTTATTGGTGCTAAGTCAAATAATAGTTGTGCTCCTGGTCTTAAGACTGCTGGAGGTAAGCTATAATTTTTAATATACTTTTTATATGGAATTTGATATTTGTAACTGTTACTTAATAAGTTTCTTAATTCACTTCAACACATTTATTTGTTAATATTGTATTCAATCCAGTTAAAATTTAAAATATCTAAAATATAGCTTCATATTTTGATTGTTAATTGCTATGGATTTTTTGTATATTTTGGCAACATCTATATCAATTTTTTATTGCATTAATATATAAACTTCCTGCCCATGATAAAAATGAATTATTAAAAACCCTAATAATTATTATAATTGCTGAAAGTCTTCAAAAGTCGTTGCTTTACTTCATTATATCACATTAAGACATGCAAACAAATCTTATTTATTTATTAAAGTTAATTGTTTATTATTTTTAAGAAACAAATTATTTTATAAAACAATTTAAATCCTATCTATGTTGTGGATAAATATGATTTATGAAATTCTATACAATTATTCAAGAAATAATTAAACAATTAGATAATTAAATCAAAAATGGTGTTGGATGTTATTTAGGGGGTGTCATGGAAAGATGGAAGGTCTGCTTTTAAAAAATATTTTTTTATAAACTTTCGTGCTATTCTAAGTTTTAAATAGTAAATTAGTTTTGAGAATTTACATGTGTTCTCTCACATGAATGTTCCCATTAGTTAAAGCTAAAGAATGACTAAAAATCTATGCATGTCTTCTTTTGCCTCCTACTCTAAGTGAAATTTTCTTCCTTTTAGTAGCTTCATTTTATCCGATGAAAAAATTATGGTCTGACACTTAATTATTTTCACCTGAGCTTCCTTCTTTCTGAGCTTACATAATCCTGATCCCTTAACTAAACTAAAATTTCTGTAGCAAAAAATGGCTCTAAAATAAACTGCTGGCATTAAGAATGTGCCTTAACTGTTTTCGATGCAATTTGAGACAATAATAAGTGTTATATCGTCCAGTGGCCAAGTAAGTGGTCTTTCCTAGACGTCTTATGGTAATTCCTAGACAACTAAGTCGTCTTTTTCCTTTGCCCGAGTGGTCACTAGTACCTCTTAGCTTTGGAAGACTTACTTCCCCATGTAAGTAGTGATGTAAAACTATCGAGAATATTGATGATTTTTTAAATTATCGGTAGTACTATTGAAACCCTCAAAATTTGTTTTTAATAAGAATTTGTTTTTCTGGAGCTCTGCAACGAATAATATAGTGTATATAGTCCTGCCAGTTATGAAGTTAAGAAAGTAAATGCTGTATTTTATACAAAGACCACCTGAAACAATGGCTAAATGGTAAATTAGCTAGGGAGAAAACTGCAGTTATTCAATGTTATAACTTATTTAAAACTTTCAACTTGCTTTCATATGCAAGTAATTGATGTTATTAATGCCTATGATGTTATACTTATTAATATTTAGTTGTAATTATAATTAATATTTAGTTATAAAAAAAATTACATAATTTAAGAATTAAATTTTTTTAGTGACTGTGCCTAGAGGTGATATAACAATAGAATATGGCAATCCTCTTGAAATCTTATGTATGCTCAATCCGCCAACTGTTTATAATTCATCCTTTCTACGCTTTTATCATGATGATTTTGAAGTATCCAAGGAATTGCTCAACATAGTTAATGAGACAACACTCCGCCTTTTTGTTGAGAAGCCGCCTATTTCAAATAGTTTGTATTCTTGTAAATTAATGACAGCTCCTAATGAATTTGAAGGTGTTTGTCTCAACTATGTTTTTGTTGGCAGTAAGTATTTTGTGAACTTTTTTATTCTAATATCTTTAGTTATGAATACATGTGCTAGTAATAATAATGAATGGTGTTTTTTATGACCTTGTTCAGATCTGTTGTAATGAATTAAGCATCCAAAAAATCATATCTCTCCATGGATTTTGAAAAACTCAATTGGAAAGCATTACAAATGAGGAGGTTAATTTATTCACAGATGTACATCAGGCCGTTAAAATGTGAAAACTTTTTTATAAATACCAAGTTCGAACATTTTTGATATTGATATGTTTCAAAATACAGTAGTCCCTTGCTTATCTGAACCTTGCTAGTCCGAACCCAATAATTTTGTGTTATCATTGGTACAAAGTAACCTTTAGCAAATTTGCGGGCTGGTTAGTGAAAAGATGAAAGCGTCACAGAAGTTTCAACAGAACAGAGACTTGTAATAACTAACAAGTTGATTAACCTTAATATTTATGTTATTCAGTTTTAACAATTTTAAATTCCTAAATGATCAATGCTGTTTACTTTTGTTCTCCCGAAAGTATGAATTAACATAATGTGGTTAATTGTCAAGGGTTGAGATGGAGTCTTAAAATGTGTTATACTCCAAGTAATCTCTGCTGTTTCTTTTGTCATTATATTTATACAGTTATTGTTATTTATAAAGTTGGCCAGTTAGGTATAAGTCTTTTGCTTAACCAATTTAACTCTTCAAAATTTATCATGTTGTATGTAAAAACATGTTATAATAAATGCAATGAAATGAATTGGTTGGAGGTGCGGTCAGAAAAATACACTATAGGTCGATCAACATACATTGTGCCGTTTCTACCCAGGATTCGGGTTTTCATCAGGGCTAAATATAAAACAAGGATCTGCATATGACAGGAAAGCACTCAAAAAAATTACAGCGATCTACACAGGACACTGTAAACTTAACAAGCATATGTGCAAACTCAAGCTAGCAGAGTCACCATTATGTAGATTTGAGGCAAAGAGAATGAAACAGCCAATCATATAATCTGCTGGTGCGACAGATTCGCAAGACTAAGATTCAGGCTATTTGGTAGGGAAATTATACCCAAACCAGGATCAAATGACAGTCAACCCAGCAAGCATCCTAAAATTTACTGAGAGTATAAAAATACTAATTTAGTACTCTAACCAATTTAGGCGCACAATAGACCAACAGTGGTTGAGGTGCATATAGCCGCGGGAGGGGGGGGGGTGTAAACAAGGAAGAAAAATATTAAAATTTTTGAAAAATTACAGATCAAAATAATATCAATAAAGTAGAAATAGTAAATTGTTGATAAATTAATAAATTAATAAAGAATATTAATATATAGTAAAAATGAAATTAATTGTTATTTAGTTTATCTGAATTTATTTTGAATTCAGATCTACCTCTAAAGCCTTGGTGTTGTTTCGTTCCAATGATAAAACTAGTTAAAAGATTTTAGATTCTTCCCACTAGCCAATAAATATGCCAAGCTGGAAATAATTTTCATCAACATTAGAGTTTGCGACAGTTTTTCCTTTGTTATTTTGTAAAACTTTTTAAAACTGAGAAACCTGGACATATTCATACTTTATTTAGTTGTGTGCCTATATCTTGAAAACTATGCATTGCAACATGCTAGCTATTTTTAGATAGAACATGATAAATCGATTATCAAAGATTCAGATGAAGTCACTATGTGCATATACTATGACTTTATCTATATTTACATTAACTTAAAAATATATATGTATTATTGTAATTAATAGCATATATTTGTAATTGTTTTATGATAATATAATTATTTATAACTTATAAATGATTATATTTTCATAAAAATACTACAAATATTTACTAATAATTACAATATCAATATGTGTGTATTAAAAAATATAATTATTTTTTAATTGGTTTTATTAAGAATTTTTTTTATTGTGCTGCGTATTGTCGTTTAAGGCTCTTTTAAGTTTGAATTCAGGGTTCTGATCTCTACTAAAATACAAATTGAATATTTTTTAAAACACACGTTCCTTCATAACATAATATTGCAACCACATGTGAAAGAAATCTGGTCATGATATAATATACTTAGGTAATGGGATAGACCAGGCAAACATGAAAAAGTGGTTGAATTTTACTTGGAAAAGGTTGAAATTGAAATGGAAAAAGTTGAATTAAACTTGGAAATGCTATATATACTCTAGTGGTCTTCATTTTTAAATTTGACTACTTTTTTCATGTTCTTATCTGTTCAGATACATTGATACTTCATTAATAATGAATATATTTTCATATAATATATTTTCATTTTAGCCAAACCTAAAGAAGTTCAAAATTTCTCATGTATTTCTTACAACTGGGAAAGCCTTAATTGTTCTTGGATTCCTGTGAAAAATCCAATCTCAACAAAGTACAACATTACTTATGCTCTTAGAGCAAAGCACAGGTAAATTATATAATGTTTTATCCTTTTATCGTTGTTGACAAAAAGTTGAAAAAATATTAGGCTTATTCTTTTCATTATTCTATTTCTAGTCATTAAGTTCTATTCTACCCCTTGTAACTCATACTTGCCATATTGATTTTCATGAAATCATTTTGAAGGAATGATTAGTTAGCAATTTAGAAGAAAAAGAAAAACTATTTTTGTATGATTGACATAAATTCTAGAAAGTAAATCTTACGTAAAATCAGTTTAGTCTGAATTTATATGAATTTTTCTTAGCCGTTAAACCCTTCTTTAACAGTTTATTTTGATTTTTATATAGTTTAAGTAAACAAAGCATTTTTTATAATGCATATTTGGATCTGGTATTTTTTTTTTTTTCGCTACTAAGTCAACACAAGAAAATTTATTTTGATTAAGTAAAAATAAATAAATAAAATTAAAAACCGAAGGAAATGATTTTACCGCCTTATCAAAAAATTTGAAGAATTTCAAGGTAGGAAATACACTTTTTTTAGGAAATAGTAATTGGATTTGGTCTGGATTTCTGAATTTTTTTCCTCAACCAATTTTGTTAATAACAAAATTATGAAAAATTCTATTAAATGTTTTTAGCAGAATTTATAACATTCCAAATAGTATTTCATTTTTCTGCCCCTTAGACAGCTACACTTAAAGCTCTTCTCTCTATCAGACGGGAGCTAATCATTTACAAATTCTTTTTTCATTTCTTTTTGAATTTCTCCATATTGTTATACATCATTGGGTTAACTATTTTTATGAAAATCAGATCTGTTAATTATAAATTAGGGTAGAGTGGGGCTAAACGGTCCAAGTTTGTGAAATTGCTTCATAACTATATAACTATTAGAGTTCCTAGAAAAGACTCAAATACCAGTAACTTGCTTAATCATTGGGTTATTTACCAGACATTGAATACGTAAAAAGTTCAAGTGGTCCTTTTGCCCCGCTCCAAAAAAGGACCAGTGATGGGGTAAAGTTGGACTGAGATGATTGGTTTTTCTACTGTTTTGAAGGACATGTCGAACCGTTAACCGTATAAGTGTGAAAACTGTAAGTTTTGCTAACGCTCCAAGCAACTTGTTCACAACAGATCACAAAACCATCATGTTGGAACGATTACATTCAAAACTGGCAAATAAGCCAGCATTGTTGGTTCCATGTTTATAGTTCAGTTTCCTCAACAAAAATAATTTTAAGAACATTAATGTATGGTAGATATAATATTTAAAAACTTATTTTTTTTTTTTTATTAAAAAATTTTGCCTTAAAGATGACAAATTTTTCACCTGTCGACATTTTCAACTTTAAACAAGTTCAATTATCTATGTTAATTATTAAATATTTATTATCCTCGACATATGGACTAATATTTATAGTGCTGAACATTTAAATAAAAGTGATTTGGAAGAAATTTTTACAATTCTAGGTACTTCAATGAGGTAAATATTTAAATATGCCACTAGGATTTCTTAATTTATGTTGATCTATCAGAAAAGTTTCTTCCAAATCACTTTTATTTAAATGTTCAGCCCTATCAATATTGGTCCGTATGTTGAGGAAAATAAATATTTAATAATTAACATAGATAATTGTACTTGTTTGAAGTTGAAAATGTCAACAGGTGAAAAATTTGTCATCTTTAAGGCGAAAATTTTTAAGTTTAGTGTAAACTTCATTTCTAGAAACTCCATGTTCAAAAGGAAATTGTTCCCCTTCTCTTTCAAATGATTGTAATTGCACAAAGTTTACAGTTTTGATCCAACCTCAGAAGGAGCTTGTTCTGTGAAATAGCAAAATGAGTATCAAACATTGCCTGTCAAACATCTTCACATGAAAAAGAAAACATTGTCTATTGGAATTTATTGAAGTGTGACACTTGCCTGTGGAAGATGAAAATAAGTAATTATTTGGATATGAGAACACTTGTTGCTTACTAAACTTCAGCAAGTGGATGCATTAAATTATGTGTTTGAATTCCATATGTTTCGCAGGTTTAAAGGTATCTTTTTCCTTTTCAAGAGAGATGAGTATCAATTTACTAACTTCTCATCGATCATTATTTAGAACAAGTAAATCTAGTTTACAATATGGGAAATGAAACGTAATAGGAATTATAATTCAGGGTGCTACTGTTTTATTTATCAATCACAATATATCACGGACAATTGCATTAATTAAAATTCAAAAATTGATTATTATTTTACTTAACAAATACGAAAAATGATGATTGTATATTTTGTTTGTATTGTATTGTTTGTTGGTTTGAACATGAAAAAACTATTTTGTATTTCTGTGTTCCCACCAATTTCCGTTGTGCAAACTGACATTTTGGAAGGATGGAAATACCAATCCTCTAAGTGTTATGTCACCATGTACCTAAGGATGTGTAATTAGGTAACTTTAAGAATAAAGTAAACACAATGAAGTTAACAGGTGCAAATTGAATTTGATTGCAATGCAATCAAAAAAAGTCTTTATTTTGTAAGGTTACAATAGATTTACTCTCTAAAATATCAATTCTACATATATAACATGTCTTCCCTCCTACCGAAAACAGTTTATTATTTACAAGGTGATTATCGGGTGAGGTCGAGAGCGTCCAACTGCCATGCCATTATCTCCTTCGGCCACTGGCTCATGCTCCTGTGGTGAGCTTCCAACTGCACTGGTGCCACCATTCATTGTTGATAGATGATGTCCCACTGTGGCTTCTACCTCAGTCAGAGCAATTTGCATTGTTTCTTCTTCATGCTGCTACGATTGTGCCTCTTGCTCACCTACATATAAATACCTAAGTCGCCACTAGTTACTGGGTGTGCGGCTTTAGTTTCTAAGTTTTGAGAAATATAACAGGGATAAGCCCTCGTATTGCTCACCACAAGGCTTAGTTTGGTCAATATGACATCTGCAACAATCCCCCTTGACGTCCACGGTGTAGTTTAATTGGCCGTTCTTGCTTATGACTGTTCCATATGACCATTTCTTCTATATCGGGAATCTGTAATCCCATACTGCCACTCTTTCTCCTTTAGAAAACTCTCTGTCTGAAAATAAATTTGTCTTCCGTAGTTTTTCAACGACATCTAGGACCGGGTCTGGTTTTACTAGGTCCAGCTTTTGATCCAATTTCTCTCTTCAAGAATCTTTGTGCTGGAGATTCACCTGTTGTAATGTTAGGTGATCGACGATAATCAAAAAGGAAAGAGTTAATATGGTTCCATAGAGAACCGGGCTTATTTTTCATTGATTTGAGTGCTTCTTTTAAAGTGTAAACTTAGCACTCTGCCTGACCGTTTGAGGAAGGATGAAATGGAGCACAAGTAATATGTTTGATCGCATAGCTTTCTAGAAATTTCCGAAATTCATAACTAGTAAACATTGATCCATTATCTGAAACTAGTACCCTTGGTATTCTGTATCGGGAGAACGTTGATTCTAAAACAGCAATTAAATGTTAGATGTAAGCCTTACCGGAAATGAGATAAGGAGTCTCACAAGACAAGTTTGGAATGTTTCCATTTCTACCAGGACTTTAAGGTGTATATACCTAAAAAATGTAGACCACCAATCTTTCTGAATTTCATAGCACTCACCAAGGTATGGTAAAAATGAAAGCCTTCGCACACTCTGTCTTTTACTGGCGTTGGATAGATAGTGCGTGATATTGAAAATATTTGTTACAACTGTACAGAATGTGCTGATGTACAAAAACAGCCTGCTAAACTAGCAAAGCACTTTTGGGAATATCCATCAATACCCTGGGAATTTCACCACTCCTTTTATGGGAAACATATTTCTTCTAGTTGTAGATGCTTACTCGAAATGGTTGGAAGTACATATTGTTCCTTACACCGCACCTAAACATTTAATTGCTGTTTTAGAATCAACGTTCTCCCGATAGGGAATACTAAGGGTACTTGTTTCAGATAATGGATCTATGTTTACTAGTCATGATTTTCGGAAATTTCTAGAAAGCTATGCGATCAAACATATTACTTGTGCTCCATTTCATCCTTCCTCAAACGGTCAGGCAGAGTGCTAAGTTTACACTTTAAAAGAAGCACTCAAATCAATGAAAAATAAGCCCGGTTCTCTATGGAACCATATTAACTCTTTCGTAAAACTGGGTGTCGAATATACCTACCTACTTTCTTTATCTGCCGTACGTACATGTAGGCTGGCCCTGCCCTTTTCTTCTGGAGTGACGCCCTGTCTCCATAAAACACTTAAGAACCCTGGTTATTGATGAGTGATGTACACCCAGTCTCCTAGTGACTTCACGCTGGCTGTATCCCTCTTCTATCAATATCACAGCCTTAATACAATGTATTCACTTAAATGCCTTACTGGGACCATTGAAGAAAATTTAAAAACGTTTAAAAGTTGAGGGAATGAATACAAGAGAAAAAATCTGGTGCGTGCGCGCAACACACAACTTTCACTTACCAACTTACTTAGATTAGAAATGAATGTGTTTTGTTAATTGCCACTTCTCAAAGTTATACATTATTCCACATTCATTTCTTATTTTTGTTTTCATTTGCTCAAAAAAAAAAAACTAATTTATTTTATAATTGAATAAAAGTGTTTACTTGTGTGATAATTCGGCAATGCAAGCATAATACTCCAAGTCGTCTGATTTTATAATTATCTATGTACTTGTTGAATATATCATTTAGTTCCGATGAAACAAATAATTTTCATTAAATGAACAGAACATCTTTAATTATAACGTATTGGTTTGTCATTAAAGGCGTAGGCGCATGCATGAGCTCAAGGTGTTTTATGAATTGACGGAATTTTTTTCTTTTTTTCTCCTGTATATGTTTACTTGATTTTCTTCATATATCATATTTAGCCATTTCTTATTTTTAGGCGTGATGAGAGACAGTTAATTTCTCAATATAAACTAAAACAAAGGTACTTTATAGGAAAACAAAAAAGGCGCCTTCCCCATTTAAGCCCTCTCAGAAAATTTTAATACTGATAAAACTTACCTGACATTATTGAACACCTAATTCTCATTAAACATGACGAATTTGATCAAAATCATTAAAGCCGTTTTCGAGATAATCGAAAAAAAGGTAAAAATTGGAAAAAAGTCATGAAATAAAGTGCCCCCTCCGTTTGGCCAATTTTGATGAAATGTTGGCTGTCACATCTTTGGCATATACATACGTCAAATACCCAGTTTGATCAAAATCTTTAAATCCGTTTTTGGGTAAATAAAAAAAAAACATGAAAATGATACAAAATTTATTAAGTAAAGTCCCCCCTCCGGTTGATCAATTTTGATGAAATTTTTACAGTCATATCTCGGGCATATAAATAGATGAAATACTCAGTTTAATCAAAATCGTTAGAGCCGTTTTTGAGAAAATCGAAAAAACGTAAAAAGTTCTTAAATAAAGTACCCCCTCCCTTTAAGCAATTTTGATGAAATTTTTGCTGTCACATCGCGGGCATATACTTACACTAAATACCCAATTTCAGGATCGCACGGTTTATAGTTTTTGAGCTAGTCTGTTCACACACACACACACACACACACACACACACACACACACACACACACACACACACACAGACACACACACACACAGACCATTTCGCGGGACTTGGTCATTTCGACTCAGGGGACCCTAAAACGTGTATTTCCGTTGAAAACCGGAAGTCGAAATTTTTCACGATCGCAATACTTCCACTTACTATATATTTCATATATAGGTAAGTGAAAGTAAAAATGGAGGTGAAATCAATTTTTACATTGTGCCAAATAATGCTACTGTAGGTGAAAAAGAGATTATAAGAGTAAACAAAGCATTATTTATTGTTTACACTAAGTACCATCTAAACACCAATAGTTAGTCAAAATTAAAATGGAAGATCATGTATTTAATTTTAGCTAAAAAATATTGAGTGCTGCGTTGATTTTGTCCATCAGTGTATTATTTTCTGACAACCTTTTGAACAAGATTTCTAATCACTTATAAGACATTCAGTTCTTGAGACTATATTGTTCAACAGGATATCAAGAAGGGGACCAAATTAGTCTCAACAATACATTTTTTTATTTATAAGACGTTTTGGCTCTTTTGTTTTCAGATTTTCTATTCTATTCTGATCTCTAACTATAATATTATCATGTACTATTGTTATACCTGGAATATCTCGTATTTTAGACTCAATGTATTTTTGCCAAATGGCTGGAGCAGATGCGACACTGAATAAAAGACGGTGAACAAGATAAAGTCCTCTATGGGTATTTATAGTAAATACTTTTGCGGATTTCTCACTGATAGGAACATGAAGAAAAGATGTTTTGATATTAGTCGAGAATTCTTCACCACCGTTTAGTTTGGCAGAAACCTCCTCGAAGCCAAGGAATGGGTGTTGTGGGATATTTAACTGAGGATTGATAGTCCCACTATGATCCGCACAGATGCGGATATCCCTATTTGGTTTTCATACTGGAACAATTGGTGTCGCTCAGTCTGAAAAAGAGATTTTACTAATTATACCCTCCATTTATAATCTTTCAAGTTCCTTTTCAACACCGGGCAGCAAAGATAATGGTACAGGTCGGGCCCGTTTGAAAACTGGTTGGGGATTTTCTTCATGTGGTTAACAAAATCTCGTGGCCTCTACATTAGCAGTTAATATGAGCAGGTTATCAATCCCAGATTCATTATCTATTTTGTTAACATTTTTCACTTCAATTATGTTCAATTTCTTTATCCACCCCGACCCATGATCGATGAATAATCCTCTTTTACTACATAAAGTGTTAAATTCGTAACAATATTGCTGTTAGTAACTTTTAATTTTGCTATACCTAAAGGCCTGATGAGGTTTTTGTTGTAAGTTATAAAAACGGTTGATGTAGGGAAAAGCTCACCGTTTCAGATTCTAGGGATAGTCTTAAAAACGTTTTTTTCTTATAATAGTCATGGGGGAACCTGTAATCACTTCCAACCGGAATATCTTAAAGTAAAACAGAAATAACCATTGGGGGAAGCCTTCTTGAATTGATGCAATATATAGCTAGAACTTCATGATATGAGTCATCCAGAGAGGGACATGAACTTTGGTTTTCAAGAGAAACTTCTTTTAAAACCTTATAATTCTACTTTTTCAAGCAAACTTGAGCAACATGATTTTTTAATTTACATTAAGTACAGAATAAGTCCTTGGATTGACATGTTGTTGCAGTGTGGTTGAACCCTGCGCACTTAAAGCACTGCATTACTTTTTTAGGCCTACTTGTATTTTTATGAACTTATTCTGGGGGACAATGACCTAATTGATGAACCGACCCTTTGTTAGGGGTAGTAATCTCGTCAGACATCATACATATAGATGCAAATACTGACTGCGCCAAATTTTATGTCACTATATACCTAAGGATGTGTAATTAGGTAACTTAAAGAATAAAATAAACACAATGAAGTTAACAAGTGTGCACACTGCAACGCAATCACAAAAAGTCTTTATTTTGAAAGGTTACAATAGGTTTACTTTCTAAAATATCGATTGTACATATATAACACTATGTCCACCTCAAAAAGTATCAGTATGAATAAGCAGCAGATCATAGTTTACTGAAAAACTTATATAAAATGTAATTCCATATAATTATCAGATCTTTATATTTATTATGAAAAATCAGTCATTAAGAAAAAATAAAAGATGTACAAAACTATACAATTATCTCATTTGTTACTTAGCTTAAAACTATGGGCTCAGCATTTAAATTTTAATAACAAATCTTTAGTCTTCTGGTCCTACACTATCCATATGAAATTAACTGAAACATATTTATTTTCAGTTATACAACCTAAAAAAATTTAATTTGAAAAAATACTTAAAAAAAAGAAAGTATTTCAGTCCTCTTCAGAATCACTATTATTCTATGCATATGTAAACAATCGTAAAAACCGGTTAATGCACTTTTTATGGGCCCAACCTTTAAATATAAAGCATTGCACTCAGCCTTCCCCAGTGACGCTGTTCAAATATGACACAACAAATAAAAAAAATGCATTCCTCTTTAGAGCTCAAACTTTCCTTTTCTAAAATCTATCTTCACTTGTTTTTTCTTTTTGGGTCAACAACAGTTTAACAGCTTTCTTGCGTCAAACCAATTTTTTTTTTTTTGTTCATGGTTCTGTAATTCTAATGACAGTGCTTCTTTTTTTAACCACAATTGTGTTAAAATGTTGTAAGTAAAACTTCATACTATAAGGATATACTAGCTATGTAATGTTACGATTGTAACTGTCAGTCCAAAAATAAAACTTTTACTTTTGTGCATTTTTTGAGCTACAATCACGTGCTATCCCAACTGCGTTTGAGAGATCACTAAGCTCGTGGGGTATGTCCCCCTCCCCATAAACTCCTCTTAAACCATTACTCAAAATCTCTGCTTCAACATTATTTTCAGAAATAGCGATTGTGGACCCCCAGATCTTTTAGCCCCACCCTACCCTGCTCGATATCAATAATGAGGTCGATTATTAGGTAATCAGCTAACTATGTCATAGATCTAATCAACCCCTAACACCGTAATAACAAAATACCCTTGTGTATTTCCCAATGACTTTTTACCAGAAATGGTAATGCATTATTTTGTGTAAGCTGGGCCAAAAAGGTAATAGAATTAGTAGTAGCAAAACATATTTTACAGCCTTTCACTAGGAAAGAAGAAGAATGTCAAGTGGAGAAGAGCTCATTTCTTCTTCTCGTTTTCAGAAAGCAGTTAGTCTATCGTAATTCCTACTTTCCTAGTTCAGTAGGGTAATGTCTCAATTCAGGTTAATGGTCTAAACTGATAAAGGATCCTTGTTATTTTATAAAGTATAAAATTTTATTTATGACTAATTAGCATTTATAAATGTTCATGTAATTTATTGGCTATGGTGTTATTTTATAGAAAGGTTTATCACTGTCCTGATGATTCAGATGTCAAACATAACTTTTGCCTATGGAATGCAAGTACAAATCCTCCACACCGGTTACCTTATGAAGAATATTTTTTCAAACTTACTGGAGAAAACAAATTAGGCAGTCTTGTTAGAAAGTATACTATCAATCATTATGGAGTAGGTATGTATCATATAGTTTGTTAAAAATGAGGTGACTGTTTTCTGAGCTCAAATTATTATTAGATAATCAATCAAGATAGGCCTAATTTAATTTTGTACTTTTCGCCATTGTAGTTCTGCCTCGAAAACCTGAGAATTTAAGTCTTGTTAATGCTACTTCAAGTAGTTTAACCATATCATGGGTGATTCCATTAGCTCTAAAAACTTTTCCTCCAGGGATTAAGAATAAAGTTATGTATCAGTCCAAGTGGGATCCACCCAATTACTGGAAGGTTCGTTTAGGATTTATTGTTTAATTTTATTTATTGTACTTTGTACAAGTTATTTTTTATTGTGTCTCAATTTTTTTTTTTTTTTATTACAGGAAGTAAATACATCTTTTGTAACTAATGGAAGTGAAAAAAGGATTTTAAACATAACTGGATTAAAATATGCTCATACTGTATATGATATTAGGGTTTTACTTAAATCTGAAAAAGCAGCGGATGAAGAGAAATGGTGGTCTGAGCCAGCAACCATAACACTTCGCACTAAACCTACTGGTATTTATTGACTTAACTTGATCGATTATTGTCTTCTTACCATGAATTTAATCGTAATACATTTTATTTTATTTTTATTTTATAATAGTACCAGGAATGCCTCCAAAAACAGATGTTGGTAGTTTTGAATCTAAGGTTCAGGAAACATTTCGTAATATTTATATTTATTGGCAGCAAATTCCTCATTATGAAGAAAACGGAGAACATTTTGAGTACAAGATATTACGTGTAGAAGAATTGGTTGGTTCTGAATGGATCGAGAGGTAATAGTTGTGTGATTTTTTTTCTATCCATTGGCTAGTTTAATTTTCTCTTAATGCTCATTATTTATACTACTGTATCAAATAAGTATTTAATGATATCATAATTATAACATCCGGTGCAACAACTTGTCACCAAATCCGCCAAGGCCGCCATCTGCATTCTCTGCCAATCAGCTCTATGCTGTGCAGTATCTCTCCAGCTTTCAACCTTAAGAAAGGTACATGCATCCTCCACAAGTTAGATCTTTCCACTCCTTGTAGCATAGATTCCCTCTGTAAGGATCTTCATGGGAGTCTGAGTGTCCTCCGTTCTTACCAGGTGTAGTGTTATAGACAGCATTGTAGTCGTCCAAGTTTTATTGTACTGACAACCTCTGATGTTTAAAGGAGGTATCTCTTTTTATTTCAGCAACCTTCTTACTTTACCCACTTTTATTGATCTGAAAATCTTCCTTAGGATTTTCTTTTCAAATACTATCTATCCTTTGTATTTGAATCAGATCCGATACATGCCCGTGTTGCGGTGCGGTTATGTGTGACCAGACCTTTATACTTTCTTAATTTCTTTATAGCCCTACATGTTTTACTACTAATATATGGTTTAATATTTAGCCATTCAAAGGTGAAAATTACTTATTGTTTATTTTAATATAGTCCTCAACAATTTTTTTTTATAATAATTTAATAATAACTGTAATTTTATAGGAATGACACTCCAGCAGCAATCACTAAAACATATGCATTGTTTCTAATGATGTCATTTAATAGATATAATTTTACTATTGTTTCATCTAATAAAGAAGGAATTTCAAGGGAGACTTCACATGTTGTGGTTCCAAGCAAACATCAAAGTAAGTTTTTATTTTATGTGATTTATTGTTTTATTAAGTTAGTTAAAATCTAATTTGAGTATGAGAAAAGCTCCATTTCATATTAGTGACATTAGGTTCTTAGTGCTTAATATTCATCTATAAGATGACTTTTATATGTTTTAATAACTTTAAAATTTTAACAATAATAATAAAGGCTTAACGAACCCGAAGGTTCGATGCCAACAAAACGCTCCCTGCACACCTCTATCCAACGACTGCCATCCAAATCCAACTTCGACAAATCTGCCTTAAAGCAATCCTCCCACCTCCGCCACTCGCCCATGTGGCAACGCACTTACTGATCTTTTCGGAATTCTTTCACTACTAAGTTTCAATTTTACATGCCCATTTTATTTGTCTCGCTGTTATCACATCAATTATATTTACTAGGTACAGATCACTCAGTTCGGCATTGTCTAAATTCTCCAGTTAGTTTATCTCTCTTTGGTCAAAATATTTCATACAGTTCTTAATTTTAAAAAATCCTAAGCCGTTACTTATTCCTCAATGTCAGCAGCCACGTTTCGTATCTTTAAAAGACCATTGGAAGAATAATAGGTTTTTAAATCATAATTTATAAGTTTTGGGACAGAAGGTGCACGCTTAGCAATTTCGCTACTGAAACGTAGCAAGCATTACTGGCTTTTAATCTAGCCTTAATTTCCTCATCGATTTCATTTTTTCTAGTTACCCCTAAATATTTAAATTTCTCTTTGTGTTCAAATGTATTCCCTTTTGCATTAATATCAGCAAATTCGTCTCCACTCCTTTCAGCTAACCAGATATTTTGTCTTATCCGTATTTATTTCCAGCCCAAATTCTTGACCGGCTTTCATAAACTTTTTTAACTATTGTTCTATGGTTTCCGCGTCCTCACCAAGCAAAACCCAATCATCGGCATGTCCCAGAACTTTTAAATTTTATAAAAGATAAATATTTGACAGTTATGAGCAACATTTTTTTTTTAATTTTATCGATTTTAGAATAAATTTCTTAATTATATGTATTATTAACATTTTAGATTTATTTGATATTAAGGTAGCTTATTGGATTGTAGGAAATGCGTCACAATTGATGTTATGGCATTATTAATCTTTGAAGATGTCAATTTATGAGATTCTGAACAATGAATTAATTATTAAATTTACAGAATTTTCAATGAATCCTGAAGATTACACAGAATGTGAAATATCTTTCAAACGAAGACCTTTCTATAATTTTAGGTTTATTTATTTTGAAATATTCAATAGACTCTCTGAGTTAAGGCATTAAGACCTTAGTTCCCTATAATAAAATATTTAATAGAACAACTAATAGAACTCCATTCAACATTGTTCTAAAAACCAAACTGAGCCAATAATTCACCCAATCCCTCAATAAACTTCAAACTTCATTTTGTTTAATACTTGGTAAGTTTAGAAGTTTCCCTGAAAGTAGGGTATCTGTAGTGAAAGTGAAGTGAGAGAATGAGTAGGCTTAAATATGATTTAGCAAAAATTCTCTGATTTATTGAGAAGCATGACTGCGCTGTGGGATCTCCAGAGAGTCCCTTTTATCAATGAACCTAGCAAAGTAATTGTTTTTGCTAAGAAAATTTTGTCTACTCTACTATGGTGCACCTAGACTTTAATTATCTTTACACTTCTTGAACAATCCTTTCTTATTTTAAAAAGAAATACGTGCCCCTTAAGAATTCATTGTCCATTAGTAAGCCATATAAAATGTTAACATTGTTTAATATAAATTTTTATACTACAATATATATTATGTAATTTATCCTCCATATCTTATAGAAAAGTGTTACATTATTTTGAAAAATAGCCAATTATCGTCCAATTAAATAAATCATCAATACGTACCATACAATTTCTGTATGGAACATTATATCAAATGTTCCCTCCTCTTATTCTTCATTGCATTTCTATTGCTTATCAAACAAAAATTAGTACCATCCACTGGCTTGCTGTGGTCTAGTCTTATTCTTCCCCCTCTCTCCTTTCCTATTTTTAAACATTTTCATCCATGTTTTTTCTTTTGTTCAACTTTGTATGTTTTTTTGGTGATCTCTGCATAATGTGCTCCTCTTATTTCACTTTTATAATTCACTGATTTTTGTTTTTTATGTTTTTGGTTGTTTTGTTTTTTGTTGTTTGTGTATTGTTTCATTGAATTTTCTGATTTTATTGTTTTGTTTTCTTTCTATTATTTGTATGGTGTTGAAATTAAATTTATGATTATTTGTTTTTGCGTGTTTAGCTAATGCTGATTTGTTAATTTTTTTTTTTTTTTATACTATTTTTGTGCTGTGCTATTCTTGTTTTTAGATTTTCTGCAGTTTAGCTATTTATTATTTTTCTTCACAGTCATTACATTTTATTTTATAAACATTAAACATTTTATTTTATGAATATTAAGTCTATCCAAGTTTTTTATTTTGTCTTTTGTGTTGGTTAGGTATTTTTTCTATTTTGATATTATGCAGGTGCAATTTCAGATCATTATGTTCATAAATTCTAAAAATTCATTTTATATGATAATTTAATCTGGGAATGTATAATAATTTTTGATAATTATAATTGTTTTGTTTATCTGTTTAATAATATTTTTTCCTTTGTAGACACTTAAAAAAAATCTGTTATTTTATTATTTGTTCTTTCCTCTATCACTTTATGGTTATTTTGTTTATTGTTGTGAACTAAAAGTGATTATTATTTATTTTTTTTTTTTTTTTACACGAAACGGCCACTTTCAGGACCACGCGATATCACTGATGAATCTTCCCACTTAGTTTCACTTCCCAGCACAGTTTCTTGATTCTCGACTGCTCCTCTCTTCTCTCCTTTGACCACCCAATACCCTTCACCCTCTTCTTAAATCTAACTTCATTGTTAATTATTTTCTTGAAAAGATCCCTGTCATGACAAAGTTCTCTCGATACTCCCAAAATTTCCAATTCTTCTTTAATTTGACTAGGATATCCCCCTAAATTTTTGTACTTTAAAATTTTACAGAAAATTGGTTTACTAATCTTTTTTCACTCATTCTCTCCATGTGCCCAAAGAACCTTACCTCCTATTTCTCATATCAGTTTCTAAATCATTAATTTGCCTGTAAATTTCCTCATTAGACCTCCTGAATCCTTCTGATGTTTTCTTTGGCCCATAAATCTTCCTCAAATTTTTTTCTTTTTTGAACTGGGAAAACAAGCCGTTTCCACTCCATAAAGAATCACAGGTTTTATCAAAGTATTAATAATGCCTTAATTTTGCCTTCATCGAAAGATCTTTCTTATTGTAAATTTTTCCTACTTGAAAGCACAAATCCTCTATTTTTTTCATTTTCCCCTTGAAACTTTCCTTTTCCGATCCAGTGCAGCATAAAACTTCACCCAAATACTTGAATTTCTTAACAACTGAAATCTTCCCATATTTGGTTCTGACTGATTTTTTCTGATAATGTCTGTGGTCATTAACTCTGTTTTCTCAAAAGATACTTGTAATCCGGTTTTCTCAGCAATTTCCTTCAGGCAATTTATCTAAATCATCAGCGAAAGCCAAGCACGTCACTTTAACACATTATGAGCGGCTAGCTTAGGATATAGGATAGTGCTGTGTAGCGGGCCAATTTGCCAGCTAAGCAAAATATACGCGTGTGAAAATAAACTTGATAGACGTAAAAGTAATGGTTAGATTTTTGCTAAATTTAGTAATGGGTCTTATCTGCAACTGTATTTTATATAAATTAATTTATATTTTTATATTTGATAAATATTGTAGTAATAATTTAAAATGATATTTCAGAAAAATACTATAAGAACTGTGTAAATAAAAAATAAACGTCCTGACAAATATTTATTAAATGAAAAGAATTAGTGAGACTCGAGACGACAAATACTTCGTCAAACTCACAATAAACGAAATCCGGAAATATAAACCTAGCATAAATGAAATTTGAAAGAGAAGCAAACAAATTTTGTTATTTATGATGACTTTGTATGTTATGTGTAATGTTATCCTGGTAAAAATACACTGATCCATATATTTGATAAAACATTATTCTTCCCTTGTGTCACTTAAAATTACTTATTTTAAACAGGTACTAATACCTGTCCCGCTTTTAAGCGGCAATGTGTGGAACGGGTACAAATACCTGCCCCGCTCTTAATGTGTTAATATGCATGCATTTTTCTTCCAAAATTCACTCATTATTTTATCCATAACTATGTTAAAAAGTATGGGAGATGGACTATCTCCTTGCCTGAGACCAGTTTTTATCTGAAAAGGTTTACTAATTAAACCCCTAAATTTCACTTTAGATTCAGTTTCTGTTAAAGTTGATTTAATTAAATTATTTGTTTTCTGATCCACTCCATATTCCCTTAAAATTTTCAACAGTTTCCCTATCAAAAGAGTCATAAGTTTTCTTAAAAGCCACAAAGGAAATAAACAGACTTTTTCTTTTTGACATATAATATTTTATGAGTAATTTGAGACTTAAAATTTGTTCTTGACAGGATCTTCCCTTTCTAAAACCCCCCTGATATTCTCCAATTTTATGATCTATTTGTGGTTCCATAAATTTACAAACAATAATTTACAGAAAATTTTATAAGTGACCGATAACAGAGAAATTCCCCTGTAATTATTAACTTCCGTTTTTGAACATTTTTTATGTAAAGGATGAATTAAGGCAGATTTCCATTCCTTCGGAATTACCTTTCTCCCATTTATAGGAGATTAATCTCATTTATTAATTTTATAGGATAAAAATAATTTTTTTTTATATACTTTATATTTAAGTTTTTAATTCCCCAAGATATTCATCATGTGTCTGTGATATAGCAAGCTTTCCTTATAAGATTCAGTGTTGTGTTTTATATTTGTATTTTGGGTTATTAAAATAATAATATAATATTGCATCACTGCAATCATCATCTTGGGTCCATTTTATAATTATTTTATTGTTTTCAAATTATTTTATTTTAATATTGACATAATAAAAATGATTTATTAACATAATCATCTAAATATCTTCATACTTTGTTATTGGGTTTTTCTTATATGAATTTTATTCGTTTTACATTATTTAACAATTTTACTTGATGTATTTCTTTTTCTGCCATTATTAATAAGTTGTCTATGTATTCTGTAATAAATCAATCAATATTATTATCATTATTTTTACTTTGTTCATTAATAATCTTTATTTTTTCTACAGGTCCAGCAGAACCTGTATTCTTGAAAAAAATAGCTTATGAACATGGTGTTTATGAATTGTCATGGAACGCACCACCCCATTCATACAACATAACCAGCTATACTATTTTTTGGTGCGATAACAAAAATGATAGACCTTACCAGTGTAATGTTAGTATAACTTCAGTATGATCTAGAGAAATTTAAGATTTTATTAATGTATGCTAAATCATTCCCTATGTTTCTCAAAATAGTGTTATGGAGCATTTATTTCCTTGTAAATGTGATCTATTTTATTAATTAATTGTCTATTATGTATCTACAAAACTTATGAAATATGTTCCTTTGTTTGAAATATGTTTTTTATTACAATATTGGTAAGGAAATCTTTCTTTAGTATTATGACTCACATAGGATGACCTTGTAGAAAATATCAGTTGAATATCAGTTCAATTGAGATGGTTATAGTCTACTGAAAATGCAATTCAGTGCTATCAACTATTCATGTATCAATCCTTTGTTGAAATAATATATATTTGAAATGGTTTTCCCAGAAAACCTTTTTTTACCCCTCAAAATTCATTTCTAGATGACTATTCCCTTAATATTATCACCTTTCTTGGAATCTACCATCTATGTTTTATAAGATTCTGGTTTCTACAAAAATATCTTTTTTTCAGTCTATCATAGAAGCCAAAGCCTGGACGATGCTCTCCTTCATTCTTAAGGCGTGCCCAATCACGGGCATTCCCTTACCAGGTTTGATCTTCTATTTTTTGTAAAAGGTCCCTGTCAGGAGCGGTGCGGTTATGTGTGACCAGACCTTAAGGTGGGCAATAACTGGCTTAAAAATTCTGTCAGCACCCTTAGTTTCCCATATAAAGAGATAACTTTTGTGAACTGCTTAGCATTCTAACTCCTTGTACATCACACAAATGAGCTTCAAAATCCTTTCGGAGACCTGCCATTTTCCTGGAGCCCATGCCGTCAAAAGTTCTTCAAGAAATCCACAAAATCTAGATAGAGGGAGCTCTGTATTTATTAGATTGCTCTAAAATTGTCGTTTTAGCATTTATTATGTCTCTGCTCTCTTCTAAGATATTTTCAGTTATTTCAATTTCAGGTATTTTTCAGTCTTGGGCTGGAATCATCTTGTGATGAGCTTGTACAGGCCTTTACTTGCCACAGAATGAAGAGTAATATATCTCAAATTGTTGCACTCCCTGAGGTTTCACTTTTTTGGCACTTTCACAGTCTTCCATTCATACCTTCCAGATAATAGGTAAAAGTTGGGCCTTCCTTTTAATATTTTTGCCTCAGTGTTAATAATCTCCAGAGACATCATTTTTCAGTGCATTGATGGCTTCGGTAGTCGCCATTAGGGGTGGGAGGCACATTATTCTTTGTGTTATTTTCCTTGGCTCTCTTCTTCTCTCTTTTTGACCTCTCCTTAATATCTCTTTGAAATTGGAATAGCTTCACAAAGTTGAGTTTACCATTGGAAAGTTGATGAAATGTAGCAGCTATTTTGAATAATTGAAAAACCCCTAATGTTTCTTTGGTTGCTATGATCTCCTGAGGAAGTGCTATTTCCAGATAAATTATGAATAAATTCATTATCAATTCTGAGAACAATGACAAAAGTTGGGAAATGCTGATTTCCATTTGATAAATTCAATTTCATCACTGAAAACTGATTTTCTCATAAAAAGGTTGAAAATTTATTTACAATTGATTGAGAATTTAATGAGCAGTTTTCACTTAACCGGATTTTAGTAAGATTATCAGTCAATCAATCATTAAATGCATTTTCGTTAAACTATCTTTCCATAAATTTCTCTGTATTTAATAATTTTGCTTTTTCTCATTTTATTAACTATGTTTTGACTATATTTTGTGGATAAACTAATGATTTTTTATGAAAATCATATATATAAATAGCTTCTTTTTTTTTTAATTATTTTTTTTATTTCTTCAGGGTTTCCTCAACTGGACCAGAGTCAGCAGTAATATTACAGAAAAAAACATTACCCTCCCTGCTAACAAAATATTTCAGTTTGCAATTTCAGCTAATAGCTACAATTTTTCGAGTAGTGGAATGCATTGGGCTGATTGTACTGTTCTTCCAGACCAAGGTAATTGTTATTATTATTTTTTTACTAAATTTCAATATTGCAAATTACAATTTTAAATTATCGTTTCAACACAGATCTTAAATTAAGAAGATAATCATTACAAATGCCTTTTTTGTATCTGTTTAATTAACATAATTCATTTTGGTTTTAATATTGTTTTTGAAAAGTCGTTAAACTAGATATGACAATCGCTATAGACCAACAATGGATTAAGTCTATATCTTAGATTGGATGGTAGATTTGTAAATTATTTATTTTTTATGTTACTTCTGGGTGTGGGTACTACTAAGAAGTAGTAAACTTTATTTTCAATTTTTATATTAAATGCAACTTATAGCCATCTTACAATGGTATGAAACTTGTTTACAAAAATTACTTTATCTTGAGAAGAGAATTAAGGCATATATGACAGATGAAACATATGACAGATGGTGGTTATTAGTTTTGGATTCTCGTTTAATGAATTCGGAAGTTATGGTTTCATCTGAATATCTAAAAAAAACATGAGGAATTTAACTGAAAAATTGAATGGTTTGATCATAATTACTACTTGATGAAATAATGTATCTACAAACAATACAACTGATTGCCTGCCAGATACTTGACTTGAAAATTACTCAGTTAATGATATAGAAACCAAATCACAGTTCTTGTTGCAAAATATTGTCATCTCCTCTAACTCAACTACCTAAGAACATTCTTTTTGAAGGAAGCATTTTTCAAGGTAATTTATGCCCAGGCAAATGTCGCAAAAATGTCATTTTTTTCTTCAGAGAGATCATTCTGCCACATTCAAAACAATGCCCTTTGACACATTCAAGGATCGCGTTCTGAATGTTGTCAGGTCTTGGTCGTACAAATCAAGTTCGTCGACAACATGGAATCCTGGGCGCATGGTTACTTGAAGATTGTTGATATCACTTTCCCCTAAATCCTGATTCCTTGAAATTAACAAAAATTACCTCAATCTGTAATGGAAGCCATCCTCTATTCACAGAAACGTTTATCTAGTTCCCTTATAAAAAAGAAAAGAAAAGATGCATTACAAATAAAAACAGTCATTACAGCTCCTATCGTACCAAATGAAAAACCAACTGTTCTACCCCCTCTCCTCCCCCGTTCATCACCAAATACTATTGATAGTTTTATGCCCGATACTATCGATAGTGGAGACCATCAATAGTTTTACATCACTACTCTACGGTGATCAGTCAATCGGTTTCTAAGGCTGTTTTTGCGAAGCTTCGTTGTAGAAAACACCGTTTCACAGATGTTGGATGACGCAAACATCGCAATTATCTTTTGAGCATGAGATTTCTGGTTTGGAAATCTTGATTTTGACAGGGCCTTCTTGAACTCAATTTTAGAAACATTGAGAAATAGTTGCTTGCAATTCATTCAGTTCGAGCTACAGTTTGGGTTTGACTGATTCACAAACCATATTAAATGGCATGCTAAAAATGTCCAGATCCTGTTCGATAATAGGAATC
The DNA here is from genome assembly GCA_911387785.2 of Aelia acuminata. Lineage (NCBI taxonomy): Eukaryota > Metazoa > Arthropoda > Insecta > Hemiptera > Pentatomidae > Aelia > Aelia acuminata. Next base: position 54,397,690 of record OU426980.1, on the reverse strand, counting down.
TTCGTTAAATTCTTCATGAGGACATTTCATGCTTTTCTCATAGCTCCTAAGATGGTCTTACCTAAAAGCAATATATTTTAATCTTGGAAAATTAGTAAAGTCTTTGTTGACTAGTTGTTTAGAAAATATATTCAATTGCATTATGAAACCCTTAATAAGACCCCAATTATCAAGGATTAATTGATTTCTTCCCTGGAGTTTGCGGTTTAACTTTTATGACGGAAAAGATCTGTAAAAAAGTCCAAAAGCCATACAATCACTTGAACATGACTTTTGTTCTGATAGTGCATTTTATATTCATATAAACTTGTTATATGGAAGAGTTTTATAAGATTTTCTCATGTTTTATTCCACCAGGGGGTGCTTTATTTTTATGCCTCTCTTAGTAGTTATAGGAAAACTTCAAAATATTATCTCTCTTGTAATATCTATGTGTTTCATGGAATATCAATAGAGGATTTTTTAAAAATTTATTGATAAAACTATAAATAATACTGCTAGAAAAATGTCTGCCAATCAGGGTGAGAATACCTTCCTCACTCCACATAACTAGTAGGATAGTATTTTTTATTGTTTATTTTATTATTGTTGGATTGCCAATATTGCATAATGCCCTGGAATAGCTCCCATCCGATAGAGCAAGAAACATTAAACTCAGCCGCCAATGGGCGAGGAGCGTGAATTACAGTCCCGGCGTGAATATGTTAACTGAAACTTCAAAATAAAAAAAATATACTTGCATCATGGACACTTAGATCACAATTTTGATTGAAAACTGATATGAATATTCCTATAAAAAAACATCTAATGAATAGCATTAAGTTTAAAATACTTTTATAAGCTTCCATTTCGTATGATCAATAGCTGTTTCGTTTCAAAACCGTTATATTCCAGACAATATTATAAATTTATTTATTGATTGGGATTTCATTCTACACTAAAAGTTTATACTAAACTATTTATAGTCTATTCCTCAACTTGCCTTCAACTTATAGGCCTAATTAAATTATGCCCTTAGGAAATTTAAGCCAATTAAAGGAAGCATGCTTGGAATAACTTTTAATATCATTATAAGACAAATTAGGTGATAGTATGGGGTAAAATTCCTATTTGATAATTTTAAATCAATCTTCACCTTTTAACTAAAATTAACAATCCATTTCTATAATATAAGTATGTCTAACAAAATAATAATGCCTTTGTGCAAGTATATATGAATGTACTTTCATATCAATAAATGGAATTGATACAAGACTATCTATCTGAAAAATTTCTGAATATTTTATCAAAATTTATGTACGGGCTTAGGTCACATGCCCGTCGTATCGGTTTGACTTTAAACAATTATGATACCCGACCGGATTTCATTCTCTGACTACAAACAGACTGTCAGATACACAACAAAATTTCTTCCTCGGCATTTTAAACGTACAATAGAAGTGGAAATTTTGTATCTTTGAGGGAATACATTTTTTTAACTTTCTGAATAATTCAAAGCTTCCCTTTAGAGAAATATAAAAAAATCGGTATTGATATTCTAGATCAGTGTAATTTTTAATTTTCTTTTGTTTTTCAAGAGAGGGGAAAATTAAAGAATATCTGGATAAATGGAATTGGAGCAACTTATATGGAGTTGAGTTGGAAATTAGAATGTCTTCAAGCTAAAGAGATAAAAGGATTTGATGTTTCATACTGCCCTATTAGTGATCCTCAGGATTTGAGCTGCAAAGGTATTTATCCATTATTTTTATTATTAAGTTTAATATGCTTTCCATTAACAATTATATTTGTTAGTTAAGGTATGCTTGCTATCTGTTAACTATTATATCCTTAATTAAATATGTACATCAGTAATTTGGTGAAGGTATAATTAATATGATCTGTCAGACTATGTTTTAAAGTTGCTAGCAGTGTGGAAGAAAATGTATTTGAAATTACAAGACCCCTACTAAATATAATTTTAATATATCTTCCATACATCATGCTGTCCCTCGCTTCTTTAAAATATTTATGCCATGACAAAATTAAATATATAAAAATGACTAATAAATATTTTCATCATCAATGATTTAAAATTCATTAGGAAATCATGTTTGCTAAAAGTGTAAAACAGCATAAAGAAGAAGTGCTTACACTCTTCCATTTCAGTGCTTCCGAATCATTCATCAGCCATTATTAGAAAATTCATCAATTTATATCTGAAATATTGATTAATCAGAAAAGATAGATACCTAGAAAGGATTGGTGTCAAAAAACAGGAAAATGTTGCTTTAACTTAGTCACGTGGACTTAAAACACCTTGGTGACCCTTTCAAAGAATCTAATGAAAAAATTCATTGTGATGTATAATTTATCTTGTCTCGTTTATGATATTCTTTGATAATACATTTTTATTTATTTTTTTAAATTTATTTGAATAGAGATTAAATTTGAAATTCAGTGCCTAAAAAAAATACTTCTAGTCAAACATGTTAATTGTGTTTATTGACTATAATCAACAAATCTAATTTCATAATTAAAGACACTCTTTGGAATTAAAAAGGGAGCGAGGTAGCTCATTGGTAAGGCATTGAGTTGCTGCTCAAGATCCGGTGTTTGAGTCTAGCTTGGCAGGGTATCTTTATTATTCTGCCATAGTTCAGCTCGTGGGCCGAGAGACCCTCCTGGTGCAAACGGCAAACCCAGCCTCTATAAAGTGGATACTCCTAATTGAAAGATTAAGGGGAAAAAACCTCGCGGTTGAGCGTTATTATGGTCAAATTAACTCCCTGCATGACCGCTGACCAAGAAACAGTACTTCCTTACACAGTACTGAACCCAAGATCCTTCAGGGGTTTTAGTGGTACAGGTTATTTGGAATTAAAAAAAAAACAACAATATTTTAATCATACTACGAAAATGTTATGTTTATCTCCGACTAAAGAATACCTTTTTTATCTTAAAAGGGGAAGTCACAGAAATGGAATTCACCAATTTTAAGGAAACATTTTGGGTGATACTAAATCAAAAAAATTAGTTTGGTGTTCGAGGTTTTTCCAATGCTCTTTACCATTTTAAATCATTTGATACAGTCTACAATATTATTTGGCTCTAAATGTCAAATCAATCAATTGGTTTATAAAATGGCCTTGGAATACATGTTAAATAAAAGACAAACATAATAATATCAAAAAATACCAAAATTATATAAAATATTTCTTTCCTCAGCTCCTAGGGCATATTGGCAAGAAACATTGGCTTTGTGTCTTACATTTTTTTGAACCAGTATTACAAAAAAAGCTTCTTTCTTCAGATGCTCGTTCGTAACCTCCCCCTTGTTAGCTGAATTTTAAATTAGATTAATTATAATATATTTAATTTTTTATGTGTTTGGATTTAAAATATTTCTAGGGAACTACAAAATGGATTTTTAATTTGGTTGCAGAACATTTAAAAAGTGGCTAACAACTTTAATTAACAAAAGTATGTAATTTTTAACTCAGTTCCTAGGTACCTAAACATTGTTCATGATTATTATGTTTATCTTGCTGTTAAGTGTTAATTGTTTTTAATTATTATTATACTTTTTTGGTGTGGGGATCTGAATGATTTTGGATGTATCCAATCTACTAATTTTTTTTTTTTTTTTTTTTTTTCAGAACCATTGCAGCAATTATTTTACAGAGGTGATCATACTACATCACATGCTCGTATAGAACCTCTGAGACCATATACGACTTATAAAGTTTATTTAGCTGTTGTTTCAAACAAGGGTATTGGCTTGAAGAGTGATCCATTATTAAATACTACTTTAGAAGCAGGTAATGAACCTAGAACCTTATTAGTACATTTAATACATTCATCGAAATGATAATTTAATCATTTCTGTTCTTGAAGTGTTTTATGTATATCTAATCAATAACTTTAATTTGGTTTTAATGTTAAAAATTTTAAGAATCCATTCAATTTTTTTTTTTTTTGTATTCCCACTGATTCATGCAATATGTTATAATAATTTATTGATTTAATTAGCTTAATTGACACTGAGTTAACTTAAAATTGTGTTGTGAGAAAAAAAAAACACATTTAGATCGATCAATGAAAGCTGAAAAGAAATCAAATGAAAATATGGCAATACTTATTCTACATCAACTATCATGGCATAAAAACATGATACTTCATGTGTGGGTGTAGCTGTATTCAAATTGCATGTAAGGTTTCAATCTTTTATTAAAACAAAATAATTATATCTATTTTTTTCTAATTACAGCACCTAGTGGTCCACCAGAAAATGTTCGAGCCATTGAAGTGACTAACACATCTATTACTGTGAGTTGGAATCCTCCACCATTTTTAAACGGTGTCCTGAAATATTATCTTATTTACTGGAACAACAATTCTTCTCGTGTTGAAGATAAATCCGCTGTTGTAACTGTGAGTTATTATGTGTAAACCAATTGAGCTGGTTTATTCATTAAATTCGTTTGCTTACTAATAATTATGTATTGTAAAACATATACATTTGGTTTTTGATTTGATTATTTTATTACAGAAAAAGTTAGAAAATTTATCAAGCTTTGAGGAATACAAAATTAGAGTATCAGCTTGCACTGTGCATTGTTCCAACACATCTCATACTTTAACTGTCAAAACAAAAATTGGAAGTAAGTATTGAATGTTTCATTAAGTAATATTAAGTAAAAGGTGACATAATCAGTATTAATACTGTACTGTTTAAATTCAATCCAAATTCTTCAGCGTTTTGCATAAACTTTTGCAATAGTAAATTTATAGTTAGCTAAATTTATTCTGCGCATCAAGTTTTCAATATTTTAACTACACACTTTATTTGAGTTCTGAAAGTTATAAGGTATAAATTTTACTTTTTATAGTTATCAAGTTCAAGTCTATTGTGTATATTAGATTTATAGCATTCCAAGTCAAATTCAACCACTTCTTCATGTTCACCCGGTTTCAACCTCCTGCCTAAGCATACATATTATTTCATGATTTATTTATTCAGAATATATGTTTCAAATTTCGGGTGGGGGGCTCCAAATATTAAAAACGCTAACCATTTCGTATTTCTTTGGTATGAGGGTCTATTGTTATGTTATCATGGCCAGTGTTTTTAAAAAAGAAACATCCATTTTGAAGTTAGGTGGATGTTGACTCCTAAATAGGTAGTTAATTCGCTATTCTTTTTTTTTTTTTTCTTTTTTGTGAATTAGACCTATTACAAAATAAGAGAACTTTTTAGTGAAAAAATCTGAATGGTTAAAAAAAATATGATTCATAAACAAAATCTTAAAATCTACTATATTTTTTAAATCTAGAATATTTTTAGATTTTCAATCATTTGAGGGAAAATCCTCACATTTGGGAAAGACGCAAATACAAATAGAAACTGATAAAATGGCACACTATTAAAATCTCTACCATTGATTACATTATTATCATCTATTATTACCAGGTGCGTCTTCAACCCTTTCATGGCTCCAGAGGATATATCTCGCGAAAAAAAGTCGGTCCCCACAAGCTAACGACGAGATAACTCGTCAAGGGCCGCCGGTCCCCAGTAGCTAATGACGATATATCTCCCAATCATTTTTTCACTTATTTAATGTCCTCAGCTTCACACAAGATAAGTTGTCGTGACTGATGCACATCTTAGTGGATTCACGGAGACTAAATAAGTACATCTAGCGGCCGCTGCTGCTGCAGGGGTGTCTGTATTGCGGAAATATCTGTTTCGGCCTATCATCTGGGTCGTCCGTTGGGGGAAGCCCGAAAAGTGTTCACTGATAAGGAGATTTTTAACGAAAGTTTAGAAGAGCTGAGCCCGCATCTAAAAAGAGGATGGGGAAGTTTTTTATCGATCTTATTAAAATTATTAAAACATTATTTCAAATAAAAAAAAATGTTACTTATTAAAAATAAAATAAATTTAAAGAAATATTAATATAAAGTAATAACATTATTATATTATTGTTCATTAGTACCTTCTTAAATCATGTAATCTGTTATTGTAATCAATAATCTAGCATTTTAATTTATTGAAATAGTGGTAAAGGTATTATAGAATCATAAAAAATAAGTAAAACATTAAGAAATAGACGGTGAAGGGTATGAGGAGTTAAAGAAGTGCAATTTTCGTTCCGAGTGCTTAACTGTTAAAGGGTTAAAATAGTACCTCATATTGTAGAAATCCGGAAAAATAAATAGATTGAAATTTTACAGCACTACACCTAACAACGCTGAAATTGTTAATTTGCATACTATTAAAATCAATACATGTTGATTAATCACCAGGCTCAAGGCCTTCAAAATATAAAAATCCGAAAAGTTAAATAGATCCAAGTTTTATAGCACTGCACCTGACCATGCCAAAATTCCAAATGAATATTATTTTTAAAAATTAAGCACTTGATAACCTTAAGGAACCTCATCTTAACCCTCATTTACCCCCCCCCCTCAGATTATAATTAAATGAGAAAAAAAGGCAGTCAGCGGTGGAGAGTGGCCTGCAAGCCTTAGCTTGGGGAGTGTAAAAGCCGGCAAACCCCCTTAGCTTCTTAGTGCAATTTTCGTTCCGAGTGCTTAACTGTTAAAGGGTTAAAATAGTACCTCATATTGTAGAAATCCAGAAAAATAAATAGATTGAAATTTTACAGCACTACACCTAACAACGCTGAAATTGTTAATTCGCATACTATTAAAATCAATACATGTTGATTAATCACCAGGCTCAAGGCCTTCAAAATATAAAAATCCGAAAAGTTAAATAGATCCAAGTTTTATAGCACTGCACCTGACCATGCCAAAATTCCAAATGAATATTATTTTTAAAAATTAAGCACTTGATAACCTTAAGGAACCTCATTTACCCCTCCCCCTCAGATTATAATTAAATGAGAAAAAAAAAAATTAAATCAGTAATCTTATCATAATAAGGGGGCTCAAAATGCATCAAATGGTGGTTGTACTTTTATAATCAGTTTTATAAACCAATTGTTTGACCTTGGAAGCTTCCCCTCCCCCCACATAGGGTCACTAATAACATCGCCAAAACTTGTTTCCATTTTGACCAAGATGAAGCACATTTTCCTCAAAAAACAAACCATTTAATAATTTTTAAACTAGATTATATACACAAAATTTTGAGACCAAAACTGACTCAGTTGACTAATTAGCTTCTGAGATACATCTTTACATATTCAAAATACCGCCATTTTGTATTCCATCGGCTTTATAATGGCTGAGATTTACTATTATTTATTTTTTAGATATGATAATACGAATTGTTATCATTATCAGCCTGTTACTGCAAATATATTTCACCTTTTACGCCTTTGCTAGTTAAGGGGGTATTTTCTAACTTCCCGTGGGTGTCAGCTTTACTAGGAAGTAAAAGATTTGATCCTATAACCTAACTAGTGTACTTGTCTTCTATATGCCAATCTTCTATACCAAGCTTATGTACTTTATGACTAATTAAGTTCAATTACTGTCTTTTTATAAGCTTTCGATATTATTGCTAAACTAGACATATTACACACTTACCTATTTTATATATAAAGATGAAATTAGTTTCGGTTTCGGCTAAAAATTTGGTTTCGATCAGACACTTATAAATAGTAATAAAACATAATAGAAATAGTTGAGGATACGGTCAAATAGAACAACACTATACGTGCGATAACATATTTGTGTCGTTTCGACCCAAGATTCAGGTTTTTATCACGGCTATCGAGTCTACTGGTGTAGAACAACCAATAGAATAATAGAATGTCCTCATGTCAAAGAAATTTATAAAGGTTAACTTTTTAAATATTTGTGCATCCTCTCCTCATAAAATCCAAAATTGATATTCTTTTTCAAAAACTCCATCCCTAATAACATAATGTTAGTCCTTCATATCAAAAAAATCCATAAATTTTATCATTAATTATTTTTAAATAATTAATTTATAATTTAAAAAAAAATTAATTAGATAATAAAAGATCCAACCACGGCCGGGAACTAAACCCAGGTCCTCTGCTTCTCCGTTGCAGCATTCTTACCACTGAGATCACAGAAGAGAAAGATTCGAAAACAGTTAGGAATGGCCCCAAAGTTAGCTTAGCTCAGTGGTAAGAGCGCTGCAATGGAGATGCAGCGTTCTCCCTGCTCAAATTTTTGATGGGTATTTTTTAACATTAAACCTTCATGTCAAAGAATTCAGAAAAAGTTAACTGTTCTGTATTGTTGAATCCCCCCCCCCATACCTAAACTTTGAAATAGATATTGTTCTTAAAAATAAGTCTTCATGATATAATGTGCTTAGATAGGGGGATAGGGGGTCTGACTGGGTGAACATAAAGCATTAGTTGAATTAAACACAGGAATGGTACAAATCGATTTGAAAAATGTTGAAATCAAAATGAAAAAGGTTGAAATAAAAATGGGAAAAGTTGCATGTGAATTGAAAAGGTTTAATTTGATTTGGAAATACTGTAAAATGTTAATTTTCTGTACCAATGATTGAGAGAACTGATAGATTGAATATAAGAAATTATTATTGGTCTAACTATGTATTGCCTTCTTTTTATCTAGCCCTCTGTTCTTTATCGCTGACGAGTATTTTAATCTCCTGTCTATTGCCTGATTATGCAAAAGATTATTGCCTGGATTAGCAAACATGTCCAAACTAATTAATTGGCATTCCTCTATTTTTGCCTTTCACAATAACATAGGCCAAATTTCTATTTTAGAGATCACTATACCCGAGACGGCGTAAGAAGCGACACGAGTAGTAGGGAGCCTAGCCCCGCCTACTTCAATTCCATCCCGCCAGTACCTATAATATACTAGGATATCTATTTCACGTTGAAGATTTGAGGACATGAAATAATTGTTTTTTCTTATACTTTTAATTTGTTTTTAACTTTAAAAATACTGTGCTATTAGTCATTTACAACTTTATTTTTTTAATTAATATTTAAATTTTTTGACCTTTAAAGAAAATATTAATTTGATTTTATTTTTAAATATTAATAATTAATAAAATTTATGATATTATATAAATATTATATTATAAAATTAATAAAATAAAATTTTAAAATCAATAAAAAAATATAACAGTAAAAAAAACTAAACTAAAACAATATAGTAGAACAATAATCATGTGAAATAAACAGCAGTTGACACTGGAATGATAGACGTGTGGTTGTCAGAGGTGAGTGGTGGTAGGGGTGAAGAGGTGTGGCCTTCAGTGGAGAAGACGTTGATCCATAGCGCTTCTTACGCTGTGCCGGGTATAGATTGTATTCTCTGTTGACCAGTTATTATACCACTAATCTAGTAGAAGCCTGCTCTAAACTCCTGAATATCCGTTTGTGGTTTATTCACCTCACAGTTTATCCCCTCCCCATGGATAAATTTTTTCACTAATTTTAAATACACCATTACAGATCCACAGTGATAGTTTAGTTAGACGAAAGTGTGAATCTAGTAAAAAAAGATAAAAGACAGAGCTTTCTTTGAAGAGCAGATTCGTTATTTTACCATAAAATCGACAATATCCTTTAAATCGAGTTCAATAAAAAAAATAAATAAAAAGTCAATTAAAAAAAAAATACAACAGAAAATGACCGATTTCTATTATGTTTGTTTATAAGTTGTTTACTGTCAAGTCATAATTTGGAAAAATAATTAAACAAATTTTTTTTCAATTTTTAATGGTAAAAATTAAAGTCGTTCTTTAACTACATGTGCAAGAAACAGTTAGGCAAACCCGCATGACAGTGGTAAACTTGTAAATAAATAATGTTTTGGAACATATATAAATAATAAAAAAATGAGGAAATGCAACTGAGAATATAACTTTTAAAAAGAAGCTCTTTAATGGGGTTTAAAAAAAGTATAATTGTACTGTTTTAAAGCTAAATGCATACTGAGTAAACGCTATCTTGGAAGTTAGGTAAAAACCATGTCATGGGGACTTCCAAACAGTGGGTGGAAGGGAGAAGGGGCCTTTAGTTCTGGAACGACTTGAGCCCGGTGTAGTGATAACTATATGTTGTTCCGGAACTATACGCACCCTCAATGTCTAAATACAGTAAACTCTCGATTAACTGGGATTATCTGTGTTCATTTTAAGTTTTAAATGTAAGAGGAAAGACATAAATCATGTCTTCCATCCTAATACCCCAAATAATTTACCTTATTTTTTTCAATGCATAACCATAACAAGAAATTATTTCAACTGCAGGAAGTTCATATTTAACTTTTTAGCGTTTCTTTGTCTTTTTAAATTTCTACAAATTTGTGTCTTTTCTTTTTTAATTTTAAGGGTACAAAAACTTTTAAGGCCTCAAAAAATTATTTGCTTTTCAAAAAAAAAATTTTTAATAGGTATATTCTTGATTTATTAAAAAAAAAAAAAAAAGAAAAGGTATAAAAATGCTGTACATTAAATGATTGCAATTTAGGTTATTGTTTTAAATACACATGTTGAATAAAATAATTTTAATTTTTAAGAACTATTTTTTAAGTATTAATGCCTTTTTTTTTGTCATATTGCAGAACACACTGATGGATAATTCAGTTTTGACAACCGCGAAATTGAATTATCCATGGCTGTCACACCACTCTTTTCCTTGAATGATCGGGAGTTATTACTATATATTTTATTAGTAGTATTTATTGTTTGTCTCTCTCAGTATGTTTGTTATTATTTTTTTTTTTTTTTATTTTTTTTTTTCCTTTTAACATCTAGTGGACTTGTTAATAGAATAGTCCCTTTTGTTATTTTATATCATCTGATTTTGATAAAGTTATTATATTTTGATATAGTAAACCCATTGTATAATCACTTTTTCCTTCTATAGTTCCAGGTCAAGTTGTTGCTCCAGCTGTTAATTATTACAATTTTACTGAACTAAATATAACATGGTCTCCATTAGATGTTAGGCGTGGTGGAAATGTAGATTTTTATATTGTAAAAATTGAAAATTTGAATGGAGAAGGCACTATTATCTCGGAAAGGTTTTATAATAAATCTGAAAGTAAGTATGATATAATTTTTTATATTATGCAAAACTTGTTTTTACTTTTAACCCTTTAGCAGCTAAGGACTCTGGACGAAAGTTGCACTGAGAAGCTAGGCGGGTTGGGCTGGCTTTTACCCTCCCCAAGCTAAGGTGTGTAGGCCACCATCTTCCGCTGACTTCCTCAACTTCTTCAACTCCTCATTACCTTTTCCGACTATTTCTTATTAGTTTTATTTACTTTTCATGATTCTACAATACCTTCATCATTATTTCAATAAATTAAAATGCTAGATTATCGATTGTAATGAAAGATTACGTAATATATTAATTTTATTACTGCTCAGTAAACAACTTTCGACATGACGAAAGCAAGACCAAAACTAGCGAAATACTAACAAAAAAAAGAGTGAATATAGCCAAATAAAAGACGGATAAAAGCATAGGACTCTCGCTCTCGCTAGAACTCGAAATGAATAATGGTTAAACAAATATTTCTCCAATAGAGACACCCCTTTATTCTAGCGGCCCCTAGATGTACTTATTAAGTCTCCGAGGTTCCCCTAGGATGTGTCTCAGTTATGACAAGTTATCTCGTGTGAAGCTTGGGACGTTAAATATGTGAGAAACCGGTTGCGAGATATACCGTCTTCCACTCCTGGGAACCGGCGGGCCACCACGAGTAATCTCGTCGTCCGCTTGTTGGGACTCTCTTTTTTTTCCGATATATATCGTCCAGAGCCATTATAGGGTTGCTATTGCTATAATATGTTTCTGATAGTAAATCTATGGTCTCAAATAGGGATTATGCTTTTTTTTTTTCTATTATATTTGAGAGAATAATTAAACAATAAACCGAGTCCTTCTATATTTTTATACAATTAACAACTAACTGAATTAGAACATTTTTTTTTTTTTATACATTGATTATGACAGATATTGATTACGATATAACAACTCCTACACCCTTATTTCGATGGTCTTCTCCTCAACTGTTCTATTTGGTGTTGGAAGGTGATTCCTTCCTCAGTCTCAATGATGTACATCAGTCCAGTTGTAAACACGCGCCATCACTGGATTGCCTACATCAAACTTTCTCTGCTTCTTCTTATCTGTCTTCTCCTCCCCACTATATATTTCTTCTCTGACTTCTTTTGATTTTGTCAGATCTAATTTAGTTTTTAGTTTTCTTCCAAATAAAGTCTTTGCCAGTAATTTGTGATGGTATGTGGTGTTATTCTGAAAGCTGCTAGGAACTCATTTAATTTTTCATGCAGTTTACTACTTTCTTCCATAATATTTGTCAATGACCTCTTAAGCATTTGCACATACCTTTCTGTCTGGCCATTGGAGGATGGATGGTATGGTGAAATTGTTCGATGTACAATTCCATTGTGTTACACAAATTTCTTGAACTCACTGGAGGTAAAGCTGGTCCCATTGTCACTTACTATGTTGAAGGATGTCCAAAACAAGCAAAAGGTTATGTTAAGCAGTCAATAGTGGTTTGAGTGTTAACACTCTTCTTACAGGAAATAACTTCAACCAATTTGAAAAAACACCAATGATGATGAGAAATGTCTGGTTTCAGAACCAGTATGATCTAGCAGGTCCAGCATGATCCTCTCAAAAGGTAGAATGGGATCTTTCCATGGTTGCGACTCAGCCTTAGGCTGTGCTGTCTGATGTTCTGCACAAACCCTGCAGTCTCTTACCATTTCTTGTATTGCTGCATCCATGTCATAATCGAAATCTTGGAGGAACATAAGCAGTCTCAATTTGAAAATTTGAGTAGGGCCCAATAAATAGCCATTGCTTCCTTAGCCTTCTGATCTGCCTGGCTCAGCCATCTTGAAGCAAAGCAAATTGGGCGTTCCATTCATTCGGAAGTCGGTGGGAAAGCACGGAACTGAGACCCACTGGACCGGCATCTTTTGCTCAGACAAGTAGTAAGACAAGTGAGTTCTCCTTAATACTGATGAACTAGGATAATACTGATGCTTCCTCAGCATTCTTTTGACCAATGAAATTCAATGCTTTTTCATCAGTTTGGTAGATAGGGACAAATATTGTAACCAAATTCTTAATCAATTTTCCATAATAATTTACCAAGCCAAGCCAGCTGCCTAGCTCCGTCACATTATTTGGTTGTGGTGCTTCCCTAACGGCTGTTACTTTATTCCCAGATAAAGTAACAGCCGTTGTATGCATCTTGTGTGGAAGTTTTATACCGGTTTATAAACTTAGATATTTAGCTTTTTTTTCATTAAAGTATTGCCTAATGGACTCAACCTCTCACTGCTTCCTCAAGGTGAATGCCTGCTACTTGGGGATGATGTTAGGCCTTGACCGCCTCAATCAGCTCCCGGTAACTCTTAGAACTCGGCTTTTCGAGAATAAGGATATCAGATAGCTACTGGTATGTACTGAACCCATCCTGTGAATTAAGATTTGAGATTGCCTCTTATCTTGCTGCTTGCTGATGTCCAGCATCTCGAAAAAGTTCTCTAGCCAACCCACAAACGATTCCCATGTACTCTACGTCTTCATGTTATTTCTCAAAGGCAACATTACAGCAACCGCTCGTTTCTTCCCGGTCAGAGCTAGAGATTTCTTCTTCCGATTCAGCACGTTCGGATTGTCTCCTCTTTCTCCTACTCATTTTTATCCTCATCACCATATGTGAGAGAATAATTTAACAATAAACAGAGTCAATCTATATTTTTATGCAATTAACAACTAATTAAATTAAAACATAGGTTTTTTTTATACATCGATTATGATAAATATTGATAACTATATAACATTTTCATTATTTTTATTTCTTATAATGGGTATGAATGGTGATAGATGAGCATTAGGAAACACCAATCAACTTCTAAGAATAATTATAGATACTACCGATTTTTCAAATTTTCTGTAATAAATGAAATACTGTGAATCTTTCCTTTAACACATCTAGCGAGAAAGATATTTTGTCTGTTGGAGATATGTGTCCTCTGAAGGGAAGTTAAAAAGGAAAAACATATTTTTAAGCGGACAAAAACATAATAAAAATGCACGTTTATTGATTATTTAATGCAAAAAAAATGTGCACACCTGTTATAAAATATGTGCCTTCATATTTAAATTATTCATTTTAAAAAATCAAATAATATATACATGTATGCATTAAACAAATACCAAAACATGTGGTAAATACGTTAATCTAAAAGATGACATTCTGCAGTTATTTTGCTGAAATATTATTTTTATTATGTTTGAGAGTGTGGTAAGATGCCGCATTATCTATGAAATGGATGTTTTTCCAAATTATTTTAAATAAGATTGATAAAAGGAAGCCATTCGTTGATTATTTCTCTTATAATTGAGGCATTTTGAATAAACCTCATTCAACATCTATGATTCAAGATAACTCATTCAAACCAGTAAGCTTTTTTTTTTTTTTTATTTCCCGTTATCAAGGGGCTGTTCAAAGGAACACACTATCTTTGTTCACAATAGCTTGTCAAGTCTTATTGGTAAAGCCCCCACTCTATGTTGCTTCTGGGTGTAGCCTGTTTCGGGAGTTTCTGTGACAGTAATATTAGTGAACTTCCATCATCCCTTTTTCTATTAAAAAGGGCCTTTATCAGCTCTTGATTCCCGTTCACTACACCCAGTCCTTGGACATCAATAAACCCAACCCCAGAAGGTTCCTTTTCAGTTGAGATCGGGGCCACACTAATCAGCGCCATATTCGATAGGGCTAGAATCATCATAGGGGAACTGTAGTCCGGCCGATGAAAGAAGCGACACGGGTGGTGGGGGTTACCCCTCCACGGGCTACCCCCTCCAAGAGGAGAGGTAGAGCAGTCGACTTCAACCCAACATTCGGTTTGCGACTTCGTCCGGCTCAACTTTTTTTTTATTGTAACTTCGAAAAACGGGTGGTGGGCAAATGCAAAAATTTTAAACATTTTTGATTTTTAATTTATATACAATGAACAAACACAACTAAAACGAAAGTTAATTTATTTCAAAAAAAAAAAAAAAATATTTTTATTGATCTTATTCTAAAAGCGAGAACAACAAAAACAAACGAAAGATAATTTTCAAAATGCAATTTACAACATTTAAAACATAATACCTATGTTTTATAAAACATAACAATATATTATATTGTTGCTGATCTTGTTCATTTATTTTTTGAGTTTTTATTTAATAAAAAATGAACTAAAATGAAAGGTAATTTATTTACAAAATTAAAAAAAAAATTTTTATTGTTCTTAATTTAAAAGCGAGAACAACAAAAACAAACGAAAGATAATTGATTTTCAACATACAATTTAAAACAGTTAAAACATAATATGTTTTATAAAACATAACACTTTATTATGTTGTTAATAATCTTGTTCATTTATTTTTTGTTTTTATTTTATAAAGAATGAACGGTACTAGTACTGAAGTGCGACTTATGAGCCGTTCACTAAGGCTAACTAGGGTGAGAGAGATGGCAGGGAAGGGGAAGGCTCTGCCGAGGGTGGGGGCAATTCCGTGTCGCTTCTTTCATCGGCCGGACTATAGTAATGTTTTAATTTATTTTTAGGGAATTGTGCAACTAGTAATCGAACACTTCCTATCCCATGAATTAATTATTATATGTATTAATTAAACAATTAATTAATTAATCTTTAAAGAAATATGCACATTTGATTACTTTTAAACATAAATATACACAGGAACCTCGTTATTGACCAACTATAGGCATCATATAGGATTGAAAAAAAAAAACCAACACACAAAATATCCTTTTTAACACATTCAACGCCAAGAAAGTTCCAGGGATGTACCACTTGGCGAGCCCAGGTGGCCAACTACGTCTCAAGGACGTACTCAGGTATCTTCTATCCTATCCACTTAAAAGCGATGGCCGGATAGGAAAGTTTTGAATTTAGTTAGGCAGCCACCTGCACTGGTTCATGACGGTCATTTCGGCATTTTTTGTTTCCTCCTAGCTTCTTTATAACCAAAGTTGTGAATTTTTAAAGTTTTCACTCAATTTTTGTCTAATTTTAAAATTATTCTCACTACTTATATTATTATATTACATTATCCAGTTACAGTGGATTAGTAAAAGAACAAAAAACTATATATAAAATTTTTAGGGACAAGAATGAGGAGATTTGTCGATGCTGAAACTGTGCTTGGGCAACCACAAACTGAATATTTTTTTTTTTCATTTTGTATATACTAATTTATTTGAATTTCATGTCACAAACCAAATGTAAATAGTGTTAATTATAGTTAGTATTAAAATAATTAGGTATAGGATTACAGTTGTGTAATTAATTAAAACCTGTAGATAAGTTCATTAGTTTGTATTATTTGTTGTTTTTTGTTATAACTAATGCTTTTTAAAAATAAAATTTATAAAGAAAAAATAATAATAATGTATTGCAGTAATTTGGTGATTTTTTAAACTGGAAAATCATATATCCAAAATTAGTTTCACTTTCAAAGGAACTACTCTTCACTTTTTTTTACTTCAAATTCATTCAGAATTGTTTAGTTATAAATTTACTAGATCATTCTTACAAATTCTTAATTTATTTTTATAACTGGAAACATAAAAAAAAAATAACGAAAATGAAAGGTAAGAGCGCTTTAAACTGGTGGCGGGTTAACAAACTCTTTGGCAACTCTGATGGCCAACTACGTCCTGGGGACATATCGGCTCAATGATGACCCAAAACCCTCTGGCTACCTGGTTCAGCTAGAGAATATGGGGTTGGTATTGATGTGTTAATACACATGTGACCAATTTCTTTTTGAAAACAGATCAGATTATTCGTATATCATACCTTCTCCTTCGGAAACATAATGCTAGTAGATACTCAAGGAAACCAAGCCATGTTTTGTCTCTGCTGTCCATTAGCGAGAGAAAATACAGAAATATTCAGCTTAATAATTTAGCTGTTTACATCTGTTACAGAGAGAGATTGCTAGATGGAAGTTAAACATTGAGTAAATCCTTGGTAAAGTCATGGGGAATCAAAAAATGTCCGTTAGGAGAAGTTTCTCTGTAAACTGTTATATCTAATATCTTATAATGTTGGTAATATTAATGTTAAAAAGAACCCCAGATTAGCAGGACTCTGCTCTTATTTTAAATATTTATCAATGTTTTAGGCACATATGATTCAGGTACTTTTGAAATCTTGACCCCTGGCTGCTTATTTTCTGATACTGCTCAACCAGCACAATTTTACAATGTATTCGTTAGAGCAGTCAATATTGGCAATAATGGTGAAATTTTCCCTGGACCTTGGTCACAACCTACTAAAGGATTCTGTTATTTAACTAAAAGTGAGTATTAATTCTTGCTGACTTTTAATTTATGAAGAATTAGTGTTTAAACTTTTTTATATATTTCACACACACAAAAAACAAAAAACAAATAGTTTAGCAAGATATTTAAATAATCTTTACAGAGTTTTTTTTTTTTAATTTGTTTTCAAAATATGTGTGATAATTATTTGTAAATGTATACTTTCTGAGTATTGGTACATTAAGATAAGGAGATAAACAAGGAGGATAAAGGACAATTATAAAAGTCAACCCATAGCCTCTTATATAGGCTTTTCACAGAAAAATGTAGGTATCTTCAGAAGTCAAATAGTCAAAAATGGAAAGAAAAAAAAAAATCAAGAAAATTAAACAGATGTATACTGATTTAGACAGGTAGAAGAGAAGATATTGAACCCCCAGCTGAGTTTTATGTTAATGGCCCTTTACTTAATGTTTTTACTTTAAGAATTAATGTTAATATAATGAAAATATAAAGGATAAATAAAAGAACAAATTAATATTTAGTTTTCATTACATTTAGTACAAAAAATAAAAAAAAATAAATACACTTTGACAATGAATAGGTCCTGATTTAAAGTTTTGTGAATGTTAAAATTATTTAATTAATAAATAATAACAGATTTGCTTTAAGGTAATCTACTACAATTCTATCGTGAAAATTGCAATTTGAAAATAACCTGATAACTTTAGGATTTCGATTTAATGAATTTTTAACAAATAAAATTTTAGTTTCCAAAAAACCTATTTTTGGATGGGTAGGTTGAAGCTGCACTTGCTGGCAAACTTTGGCATCGAAGCTCTAGATACTAGGGTGGATCTTATTAAACCATCGCGGTTCATGGCTCCGACAACTTTTTGAGATGCTTTAGTCACTAACTTCATGCAGCGTTCAACAGCTTGAGTGTGACATGGAAAATTTCCAAAGTCTCATTCGGCAGCAGTTTCACCGGCAGTGAATTTTGCTCAAGCTGCATCATCAGATACTCTTCGTAACAATGGAGGTAGTCTGCAGTGGTAATCCAGTCAATATAGTCTACTGCCTGAAAGTTAATTTTTGGAGATCGAAAACACCTTAATGATTCTGTTTTGGAGGCTAACATTCTTGCTTTTATAATTCTTCTGAAACCTAACTCTCTGATGTTCCTCCTTTCATCGACTATCATCCTAAGAAAGTTTTCTGATCTTCAGATGAACATAAGATGTTACTATCTTTCATTCTCAAATCATACATGCCTGTATGGTTCAAAATAAAGAAAAGCAAGCACTTAACAGATGGTCCCGGGCTCATTTTTGAGGTTATCAATTTTAATCAATCAGATTTCTACCGGAGAATTTAGTTCGAATGGTTGATCCTGTGATCGAAAGAAATGCTTTTTCGCTCATCCAGAAAACTTGCTTCTTAGGATGATAGTCGATGAAAGGAGGAACATCAGAGAGTTAGGTTTCAGAAGAATTATAAAAGCAAGAATGTTAGCCTCCAAAATAGAATCATTAAGGTGTTTTCGACCTCCAAATATTAACTTTCAGGCAGCAGTCTATACTGAAATAATTGACTGGATTACCACTGCACTTAGACTACCTCCATTGTTACGAAGAGTATCTGATGATGCAGCTTGAGCAAAAGTCACTACGGTGAAACTGCCGCCGAATGAGACTTTGGAAATTCTCCAATCACAAATTAAAAGATTTTCATGGTTTTAATTTTTTTTTGTGTTTTTCAACCCTTATAATAAGGGATTTTCATGATAGCAGTTTAAAATATTATTGGCTGAGCAATGCAAACAAAATTGTAAACAGACTTGATTTTCGTGAATAATCTAAATTTCAAGTGTGATTTGCTAGCTGGGGGTTCAATATTTTTTTTTTTTTTTAATTTTCATTTTACTTACCTACCCAAGAGGCAAGTTTTCCATGGTATAGCGTTTCGAAAAAATGTTTTTTTTTTTGTTTTTTGACCCACCCTAATATATATATATATATATATATATATATAGTAGTATCTCTAGTGTCTTAATGAGGTTTCGCTAAATTAAATTAGAAATTAACCCTTAATTTTCTCGGCCAGAGATTAAAGTCATATCGGGGACTTTCATATTTTAGACCAGAAAACAAACATCCTGATATGATCTTTATCACAATGATATCTAATATAAGAGTCTAACTTCGATATTAATTCTTTAAGAATGGATGCTAACTTATTGTCCCGAAAAACAAAGAAGACGTGTAAGACAAGCAAACAGAGGAATGCCAGAGAATACATGGCTGCCTGAGGTCTCACCGAGGTGCCTGCTTCGACAGGGACTACTGGAGAAATAACTTGATCAGGGCCGGAAAGTGACTTATGTTTCATAACTTGAAATAAAAAAATAATTATGAATATATATATACTTTCCATAAAAACATATAACCCAATAATATATACCAATATGTAGAAATCCGAAAAGAAACTTATACATTCATCCTTAAATAATTAACCCTTTAACTGCTGGTGGCTCGTACATAAGCCAGCCACATGCTGGTCCCCAGGTGCTGATGGCTCATTTATGAGCCACCCCGTTTTTCCGCTTCACTCCTCCAGACTTAGTTACGAGCCGGGTAACTAGCCCTTTCTTTTGATGTTTTTTGGAATCTATAATATTTCCCCATACCCCTAGATTTGATTGTTCTTTTCCTTACTATGTTGCCTTGATACGCGGTTGCTTTTCAGGTTTCTGTAAATAACATAACCTTTTGCCTGATATCAAACCTTTCCTATTTACCTTTGTCTAATCTTAGTTTATTTGCAATATTGCAAATACTGTGGCATAAACTTGTGTTGTGAAATAGTTGTGATGGCGAAAAAAATATATAGTGAGGAAGAGCTTTTGGAGCTCGTAATGGGGTGATGGGGCAGGTA
This sequence comes from Aelia acuminata, assembly GCA_911387785.2. NCBI lineage: Eukaryota > Metazoa > Arthropoda > Insecta > Hemiptera > Pentatomidae > Aelia > Aelia acuminata. Next base: position 54,377,434 of record OU426980.1, on the reverse strand, counting down.
TTTAAATTTTAAAAAAGTTTTTATCTCCACTAGTGCCGGTCCACAGTCTGGATCGAAAAGTGAGGATGAAGAACTTTGTGTAGGATTAATTAGGCTCACAAAACATATAAGATGCTAGCGCTTGAATGCCATAAAAGTACAGAAGGACAACCACGGCGGACTACCTCATGCCCCTCTATCTCCGCAGTTAAAGGGTTAAATCAAACTTAAAATCTTATATTAGATATTATTGTGATAAATATCATATCAGGACTTTCATTTTCTGGTCCAAATTATTAAGTCATTATGTGATTTTTACAAAATTTACTTCAGGAATAAAAAAAAGTCCAGATTGACTTTTATTCTCTGGCTAAGAAAATAAGAGTTAATTTCGAACCCTGGTCTTAGCTTTAATATAATTAATTAGTATCTAATACTACTACTATGTGACCACTTCAGACTTATAAAATAAGATGAAAAAATGGAAAATGATCACCTGTATATTAACTAAATGGATAGCATTTTTGCATTTGGCTCCTGTACTAAACTGATTTGTTTGTTTTCCCTCATATTTTTTATGAATTTTGAGATTTATGCTTGATGTTACAAAAATTATTTTTTTCTTTTGTGCTGGTTTATACTAACTGAATTTAAAATCATCAATGATGCCTCTCAACCCATAAACTTAAATTAAAGCCAAAACTTTTTATTTTAATGTACTTTTACCTAAAACCTGATGTCTTGTTAGAAAGATTTGCTTAGGTTAGAAAACCTGTTTATTACTCTATAAAAATGCTCTCAAAAATATTTTATTTTGAAATTTGATCTTTTTTACTATAATATTCATTTCTCATTAACACACCTTTTTTTTTTTTTCTAGGTTTATCTGTACCTATCATCATTCTTCTGGTTGTTGTTGGTGTTCTAATTTTAATTTTTATTTGTACTATTGTTGGTTATCTTATAAGATGGTAATTATTATTTTTTATTTTATTTTTTATAATTAGAATTCATATATCACATTATGGCACGAATAATGGAATAACAACTATAACATGAGAGCTCCTGTAGGAGTCCCAATAAATAATTGGTTTTATATTTTTAAAAAAGAATTAAGATCATCATCATCATCTAATGGTGCTATAGTCCTTGCAGGACCTTGGCCTCCTCCTCTCCTCTTCTTAACTCAGACCTGTCCTCGGCTGCACTTCTCCATTCCACAACGCCAAGATTCCGAAGGTCATTTTCTAAGTCCTGCAGACAACACAGTCTCGGTCTATCTCTCCCCCTTCTTCCACCCAGGTTCTCTTCGATTATCATTTTGGAAGGCGCTCGTTGCTCATTCTCTGTACATGGCCTAGCCATCATATCCTTCCCTTCTTTGTGGTGGCAATTATGTCTGGTCCCTCATACAAGTTCTTTTACTCTTCATTAGTTTTCATTCGCCAGAGGTTCCCTTCTTTGGTCGGGCCGTAGATTTTTCAGAGAATTTTCCTTTCCCAAATGTTAAGTAGTCTTTCCCCACTTATAGTAAGCGTCCACGATTCGCTACCGTACGTTACTACTGGTTGCAGAATCGTCCTGTGGACTCTTACTTTCAGATCTTAAAGAAAGAATTAAAATATGTTTAATAATGTTTTCCTCTTATTTCTGTTATTACATTGGATATAACCGCACAGCCAGCTAAATTTCATCTGCTTAATTTCTTATATAAGAGGGCTGGTCAAAAAGTTCTCAGCCTGACGGTGAAGGAGGGAATAATATAATGGACTAATCCCTTATCATGTTTACCTATTCAATAGTACAACAAGAGATATAAAATAAACATGCTCATATAAATAAACATGAGTCTTTGGTATTTATTCCTTATGAAGACATATAATCTATAAGTAATTGAGGATTATGCTCATTAGGATAACTAAAGGTTGTATTAAACCCTGATCCACTCTATCTTGCTACATTGCTCTGAGGCTTGGACCATCTCGAGGTGGATGAGCAGAGGCTCCTTCCTTGTTTTTGAGAGGAAAATTCTAAGCCGAATCTATTCTCCAGTAAAAGTAGGCAGAAATTGGAGACTAAGAAGCAACTTGGAGCTTCACACACTTTATGGACAGCCGGACATTATAAGAATCTTCCGCATTGGGAGGCTTAGATTGGTTGGACACATTGCTTGAAGAGGATATTCCAAAAAAGATGATAACCGAGCAAATTTAAGGGTCAAAAAGTATTGGAAGACCAAAAGTTCAGTGGGTAGAGTTGCAAGTGATTCAGGGTATCATCTTGGTGTGTGCAATTAGATTGTGGCTGCGCAGGATAGGGATTAATGGAGAAATCTTTTGGAGGAAACAATTGGAGGAGGCCTTGAATCACTAGTTAGATTATTAAGCAACTGATAATAATAATGTCAATATTAATTTAACCATTATTGTGGAGTAACCACCTATTTTTTAAATTATTTTAAATAATTTATTTTTGAAGAGAAAAGATTTGGCTCCGCCGGGAATCGAACCCGGGTCTTCCGCGTGACATGTGCGGTATGCTATCCATTACACCATGGAGTCGCTCCCAAACGGTGCCAAATCCTTCCTCTTCACTGACACCTCTCCCACGATCTGCGAGTATTTATGGGAGATGGACAATTTTTGTCCAATTTTGGGCATCTCTTGACGTTAGTCAATTTTTAAATTATTTTATATTAATTTAACCATTATTGTGGAGTAACCACCTATTTTTAAAATTATTTTAAATAATTTATTTTTGAAGAGAAAAACCGCGCATTTCACGCGGAAGACCCGGGTTCGATTCCCGCGGTTTTTCTCTTCAAAAATAAATTATTTATTTATCCTCCTTATAAGAGGAAGGATTTGGCACCGTTTGGGAGCGACTCCATGGTGTAATGGATAGCATACCGCGCATGTCACGCGGAAGACCCGGGTTCGATTCCCGGCGGAGCCAAATCTTTTCTCTTCAAAAATAAATTATTTAAAATAATGTCAATAAGTTGGTACATTGATGAGTTGAGAATGAATAACCGCCTTAGGCTATTTAAGGTGCATCACTCCCTCTTAGGCCCCCATCGCTTCTCAGCCTATTGGCTAATATCAACCTCGTTTATCTGGATCTCCGTATTAGATCTGTAGAAATTTTTATTTTATCAAATTTTCACATAGATAATGATTTTAACACTGATAGGAAGGGTGTAATTATATTTTCACCAAAAATTTTATTTTGATACTTTTACATTAAGTAAAAAAGGAGGGAGTGCGAGCTATCATGGCAGCTGACCAAGCCAGTTACTGCAAGGCATCTGTTAACACCATCCAGTTAAACAAGGTTATATTGTATATCAAATGATATTAAAAGAAAATAAATTATAAATTTTGTTTTTGTATGCAAAACTATTGTTTCTATCTCTTATTTTCTGTTTTTTATAATGTTTTGTATGTATTGAACCCTGATTGTTAGAATCGGGTAACAATTTTAGATAACCTAACACCTGCTAAATAAAAACAATACCGTTTCTATTGAATAGTTGGGGAGAGTATGTCATTATTTTTGAGTTTGCTCATCATTCAATGATACCATTATTTTAGAGTTTGCTCATTATTCGTGTTATAAACAAATATATATTATATGTGATCTTGGTGCATAGTCATTTTGTTTCTTACATGTAAACTAATAATTATATTTATAGTGATTAATTATTTATAACATAACTTTATATTTTAAGAAGTAATGATTGATTTTAAATCTGATGAAACAACTGGTTATTTTTCTGAGGTCAGCTGAAACTCCGGTTTAACCTGGGACCAGATTCTCAAAACATAGATCTTGAAACACACCTCGGTTCAGCACATTAACACATAGATTGTGAAAAGTTCCCCAGCGACGGAAGTTCAAAATTTTTGTTTTAAACTATTTTTTTGTAGACCAAAATATGTTTCGCAATTAGTTATTAATGATTTTTATGGCTCCTTACCCGGTTAGGGGTCCACTGTTCGCAAAAGATTTGTATATGCAAACTGACATAACATATTTGTTTGTACTTTACACATGTATATGAAGTGTTTAAATGATTAACCTCAATTTACAAAATGTTTTGTATTTAAAATTATAAATTTTGAAGTTTAAAAATATAAATTATAAAATTAACATTTTAATTAAGAATTTACATTTTAAGGTAACATTTTAAGTAAGAATTCCAAAAAAAAAAAAAAAAAAAAAAAAAAAATGTTTGTTTCAATGATACAGTATGATAAATGGGAAAAAGCATTGGATCCTGGATAAATTTCTTAGAGGTTAACTGATTCAGAAAACAGAAACACACTTTTAAAACTTAGATGCACCCTTGAAGTCTGGCTCTATAATATTGTGCCTAACTTTAACATGCTGGCCATTTTGGTTCTACCCTTCCCACATGCTCCATCAATGTTCCACACTCAATATGTTTAGCCAACAGTTGGAGTATATATATTGTTTTATTTGCTCGTTGTTAAGGCATTGAGCTATTATGTTTAAGGTCCCGAGTTTGAATCTGGCTTGGCAGGATATCTTTAATATTCTGTCACAGATCATCTCAGGTTTACTGCTCAGAAAAAAACTTCCCTCATATATCGTTTGATATAATGAACAAATAAAAACTATATTTGGGTAATTATAATTACATTATGAAAAGTTTACTCTACTGCTTATATTTGGCTTATAAGTATACAAGTGTGTGTGTGTGTGTGTGTGTGTGTGTACATATGTGTGTATATATATATATATATATATATATATATATATATATATATATATATATATATATATATCGAACCCGGGAGAGGAACCCAACCTGGGTTTGACTCCCGGTCGAGACCAATCTTTTCAATTCCCTTCAAAAGTAAAATATTTTTAAAAAATACACAAATATATATATATATATATACATATATATACATACATATATACGTACTTATACATCTGTATATAAATACATAAAAGGTCTAACGTATTCGTTTCACTCTACTATTTTATTGCAGTGTTTGGAGGCGTTATAAAGCAATGCAGAATATTCGAGTTAAACTTCCTCCACAACTAGAGCTTGACATAGTAAGCATTTCTATTTTATATATATTTTTTATTATTTATTTGAAATATGTTCTATAATTTTAACTTAAATTGGGTAACCTAGAAAAAAAAGGAAGATATGTATTTTTTAGATAGTATGTGTATGTGAATGGAATTATTGTAAGTTTATTAGTGGGCATAAAACATTTATATTCATATAAGGCATTACAATTAGTTTTTTTTTCAATATTTCTTGTAAGCCTTATATAATTATCAGAACATCCTTTATTATTTAAAGCTTATTGATTTATCCATTTTATTGAATCGTATAAGTACGAGGGTGAATCAAATATAAACGGGAATTTTTTTTTTTGTTTGTATTTTATTTTTATTTTAAACGCAAAAAAGAATATATTTCATTTTTCTACATAATCTCCTGATTTGGAAACACATTTTTCCCAGCGGATAGGCAGCTTTACAATTCCTTCCACGTAGAAAGATGCAGGTCGTGTCTGCAGCCAATTGCGCACGTAGGCTTCAACCTCAGCATCACTATCGAATCTTTGGCCTCCCAAAGCTTCCTTGAGAGGGCCAAACACATGAAAGTCACAGGGTGACAGGTCTGGACTGTAAGGAGGGTGTTCCAATGTTTCCCACCCCAGTTGCTCCAATTTTCCCTAGTCAAGGCTGCTGTATGGGGGCGAGCATTGTCATGGAGAAGAACTACTTCCCTGATCGAAAGGTCTCGTCTTTTGCGGCATATGCAAGTCGGACCTCACTCAAAACGTCGCAGTATTAGGCCGCATTAATTGTATTGCGCTCATGCAAAAAATCGAGATGCAGCAATCCACGCTGGTAAAAAAAACGGTAGCCAAAACCTTACCAGCCGACAAACCTGACTTGGCTTTCACTGGTCCAGGTTCTCCTCCACTCCATACTCGCTTGTTTAGACTCTGGGGTATAGTAGTGCACCCATGTTTCATCACAGGTGATAAAGTGAGTGAGAAATTGGTCTCCTTGTTCCTGAAATTGTGCAAGAAGACGCCCATAAACCTGAAGACGATGCAATTTCTGGTCAGCTGTGAGAAGGGGTTCGTCCCTGGCGCACACCTTATTGTACCCTAGCTCCTCTGTGAGTATGGAGTAAGTGCTCCCATAACTTATCCCGACCTCACTTGCAATTTCAGAAGTGGTACAACGTCTGTCATCTTCAATAAGCCATCGAACACTGCTGATGTTGTTCGCTGTAATGCTAGTGCGAGGTCTGCGGTCATGGCTCTCATTTTCAACACGATCAAGACCTTCCATGAACTGTTTATGCCATGCAAACACTCTGGCTCACGACAGTGTCTCTTCCCCGAACTGGGCAGTCAATTTCCTCAAGATTTCGGCCGGTTTTACACCTTCTGCGGTGAGAACTTGATTACAACACGTTGCGCAATTGACGGAGGTACCTCTTGCTCCGACATAGTCACGCTAGACAATGAGAGGGTTGAGGAGGCGAGCCCACGTGCTTCCCCTACTCCTGACAAACCTACCCAACAACAAACAAAGCGGGAACGTTCTCCCTCCACTGTTGTGCCTGAAGGGCGAAAATTCTCGTTTATATTTGATTCACCCTCTTATATTCTCCAGTAATAAAAATAATAAGTGGAACTATAAGTTAATTAGTTTGGATCTAATGAAAATTTTACTACGGTTTTTTTTTTCCAACTAAAAGTTTCTAACCCTTATTATTAGAATGTTGATTAAACTTTCTGACATACCAGATACTTGGTCTTAATAAAAAAAATAAAGAAAATGGTGATCTTTAACATAAATAAAAAATTTCTTTGCTATTTGAATACTAGAATGTCTAATTATATGCACTTATATCCTCACGAAAGGGTAGTAGATTTCCTTTTTATAACTGAAGTAAAGAGGAGAGAAATAGGAGAAGAAAGGATTCGTTACATTGTGCTCTACTCGGGAACTACTGAGAACAGAATAGCCTGCTGAGAGGCTTATGTTTTAGAAAGTTCTAATACATAAACCTCTCAGTTCATATTCCATGTCCTTTCCATGAATTCATCCAATATTTGAGTTGAAGCTTTGAGCATTAATAACCTGATTTTTGTATAAACAGTAGATAGTCAGCCCCCATATCATCCTCCTCTATTATCCAGGTGTAGTGAAAACCAATGCTTATATTTGAAGTAATTATATTTTCTAGATCCATTGTTACAGTACATAATTTAATTTATCTATGTCCTTACATACATTTATAGTGCCTAGTGTTTATCAAACTTTTTTATGGGTTATTTTAGGTACCAGAGCCTTCATATTATCAAAATCAAATCTATGCTTATTCCTAATTGCCTGACTTTTTTTTTTCCTTTATTTACTCTTTATAGAGGTACTGGAGCACCTGGCCAATGCATTTTTACTCACAATCAGAGCATTTTATTTGGTATATCATAGTGATAGTTTGTCCCAGCTAGTCTGATTGAGACAGAAGTTGTGTAAACATTATTTTCACTTATTTATAGCAACTTTAACCCTTTTTGTCTATAATGTTTTGTTTCTTTAGTTTTTTTCTCCTCTACCTTTTAGGTTAAAACAATGTTTTCCTGGTCTAGTGATGACGTTGGTAAATTAATTTTAAGTTATTAAAAGACCCTCAGCACTCGGGAGTACAAAACTTTGACCTTCAGGTTATCATATTTGTCAGTGGCAATGTGTATTCCAATGCATTATCCTGCTAGGCCAACCCACCTTCCATATTTTTGGGGCCTAATAGTTTTTTAAGTTCTATTGTAAAAAAACAAACAAAAGGTCTAGATTAAATCACTCATATTGGTTGCAGGACATACTATCAACCTCTCCCCCATGGTAGTACATTTCAATGACAATTTTACAGTAATCTTCGTTCTTAAAAATTATATTAACTTGTTTAGGATAGGTTGATCATGGTCATTCTAAATTAACTTTTTTATTATTTTCTTCCCTTCATGAAATACCACTTACTAAATGCTACTAATAGCTATAGCAGTGACAATTTTTTTGTCATATTAATTTTTATAATTAAATCATGGCATGAATTCAAATTTAATCGTGATATTGAAAATGTAAAAATGCTTATGCAATAGTTTAATTAAAATGATGTTTTCAAATTTTTCAGTATAAAGACAAAGTGAATGACATACCAATTACTGCTCATGTGTGTTCATCTCAACATAAACCAAACAGTAATGATACAAATGAGATGCCTCCACCTGATCAGCAAGTATGTTTATTAATTATTACTTATTCCAATCTTACATTATCAATTCTAAGGTCTGTGCATTAGAATATATATTTTTTTTAAAGAAGTTCTCTGGGTCATTCTAAGATCAGGGGCAAACAGGGCAACAGGGGCTGTTGTCACTGCATCAGACAAAAAGCAGTTTGACCACGAATTTCTAAACTACTACTTCAGTAGTTGGATCTAAAACTAGTTTTTTGCTTAGTAGTTGGTTGATCACATTATTTTTGATAGCAACAAACCAAATAGTTAAGAGTTCACTAAACAAAAAAACTCACATTAAATGAGTTCTTATCTAAAAATTAATAGATCATTGCATTCAGGATATATAGGATGAATGCCTATAGAAAAAATAGGAGTACTAACACAAAATGAGAAAACGTAGAACAGTACACATATCTAAACCATAATAAACGATAACTACTTCTATATATAGTGGATGATGCAAAAAACCATGCTGTTAAGCGCCTGAAAATTAATCCTATCACCTTGAGCCAATGATTAAAAACTTCTTTAGTTGCTAAAAGTTTTTAAACAACTGATAACTGTATTTGTCGAAAAGAACATTTTTTAACCAAAGAACATTTTTAACACCACCTAACAAATACTATAATACTTATGTATTGATAGTTTATCCTATAATGGAAGACTTTTGTAAAAAAAACCCTTTCGGTCTTTTATTATTCTAAATTTATATTTCAGTGAAAAATCCAGTCTTCCTTTTTTGATAATATATATTTTTTAAATGTTATAACATCACTACGTTTCGAGGCTCATTGCCTCATCTTCAGGTGACTATATTATAATTATAAAACACATCAATTCTTTAAAATATCGTCAAATATTAAAGTCAAATTATCACACTGTACTTCTTATTTTGGCCACCTCACTGTTACTACCTGTTACTAGTAACAGTGAGGTGGCCAAAATAAGAAGTACAGTGTGATAATTTGACTTTAATATTTGACGATATTTTAAAGAATTGATGTGTTTTATAATTATAATATAGTCACCTGAAGATGAGGCAATGAGCCTCGAAACGTAGTGATGTTATAACATTTAAAAAATATATATTATCAAAAAAGGAAGACTGGATTTTTCACTGAAATATAAATTTAGTATAATACTTATTTTTTTCTGGCCCAACTGCAGGTTCATTTCTCTTACCACCTTTTACTTGAAAGGGGGTTAGCATTTTAACTTTAAATCCGCAAGAGTCTATAAATATTGGATCATGGGCAGCTTAGGGACTAGGGATGCAATATTGATGTCAATGTTAGGGAGCTGATGTTTTGTTAACATCAAACTTTTATTTTTGTTTATTGAAAAGTGAAAAATATAAGTCTTGAAATTTACCTCATGGCGTAGTTTTTACAATCAGTAAATATAAGCTTAAAAGAGATAAATGAAAAAAAAAAAAAAAAAAAACCATTTGGCGATACCAATAACCAATTAGAGATCTTTAATTCTTTGTTATATCAGTTTTGAGAAAATGGTGGTAGATTACCAAGAAGTGAGCAATGGTGACTAAATGGAGAGATTATCTATTGTGAATAAATATAAATATTTCACCTCAACATTATCCCTAAATAAAAATATCAACAAAAGATTAAGTGTTTCCAAGATCATTACGTATTCTACTTCACAACTTTTTAAACAATAATAAAATCCTTAATGTGTTCAAATTTGTTTTATTCTGTAAGCCGAACTATCCTTGTTATCGAGCCCAGGTATGGGGTTTAAAAGTTTTGAAAAGCTGGAACAATTTTTTATTTATTTATATTATTTATCTAGAAACCAAAACTGATCCTATATTTTTGTTTACCCTCCACCTTCATATTAAATATATTCAAAAAGTATTGCTGTTACCTAATTGTTGATTTGACTAAGTTCTAGCTGAAGAAGTGATCAAAAGAAAGATATTTTAGTGTATGAGTTCAGGTCACTTTGTTGGAGATATAACTGGAATAATAGTAACTATTTTATTTATTGATGGCAAGAAGCAAAATTTTGTTAGATTGATGGAGAGAATAAAAAATGAGTTTAAAAATAATGTTAAGGTTCAGATTCTTCTTACCCTTAATTGTATAACTGCTAAACTACAAGTTAAATGAGAGCAGATATATCTCTGACAAATGGGGCTTGGTTCTCAGCTCAATAATTAAATTTAGGGGACAAATCCTAATTGCAGTGTTAGTAGGAAGATAAAAGTACACTATTGTACATTATGTAATGATAGGGAGGTTGAAGATATGTACCACTATATAGGAGTCTGTTCTGCTTTATCCGTATTCAGGGTAAGAAGCCTCAACAAAATAGTTTTGTCTAAAGGAGAATATATTAAGGGTCAAAATTAGCTAGCACTGTACTCTTATCATGTCAGAGCATCTATTTATTTTAGAATTTAATGATTAATAAAAGTAAACAAAACCTTGTATTTGTTATTTATATAATTCCCATTATGTTTTAAAAGCAATAGATACTCTGCAAATGGACAAAAACTCCATACTTAGTGTATATAGAATGTATTTTTATGTAAATGTATATCTATCTTAATGTCAAAAAATAAACACATTGATAAAAATATATTTATTTTGTATTTTCTTTCTTTACTTTCTTTAGCTAGAAATATTCATCTATCCGGACCGTAGTCAAGGGTTAGGTTTAACCATTTAACTATGCTCAAAAACTGCCTGACAATGCTTACTGTGTTGAAAACTTCTGCTTTCTGCCCTTCTTCTAATAATTTCTCTGGCATCTTTAATGTGTGCATTGAACGAATGGTGTCATGTGGGATGAGGCTATTGCTGGACATCACTATTAGATATACCTAAATTAGATCCAATTTATAAAGCTCCTGGCATGAATCTTGTTTATGAGCGGTGTTGTGAGCTCCTGGCAAAAATCTTGATCTTTTCAGATATAGCATTATCAGTATTTTCATCTGTTTAGGACAGCAATATGGATGGCATAGCCACTTTTTGTGGTTTGTTCAATTACAAGGGGAGGTCAAAAAGTTCTCGGCCTGACATAGTTGGGAATGAAATAAAAACACAAATACATATATTACTTTTCAATGTGATCTCCCTTGATACTTATACACTTTTCACATCTATTTATTAATTTTTCTAAACCCCCCAAATAATAACTTACTTCTTTAACTTAAAAACGCCTCCCCCTGAGCTCCTTTTAGAGGTTTGGGAATAGAAAGCAGTTACTTGTGGCTAGATCTGGGCACTAGGGTGGATGGTTGATCACATCAAAGCCCAAGGTGTCAATCGTGGCTATCACTTGACGAGAGGTGTGCACTGGGGCATTGTCATAAAGCAGCATTACTCCTCGTCTCAGCTTCCCCCTTCTATTCTCCTATGATTGTTACGTCTTTGTCTGTGTAATCAATCATCAGGATTCCTTCTGATCTCAAAAAATTGTGGCCTTGATTTTTCCAGCTGAGGGTGTGACTTTAAACTTGACAGGTGCTTTTCACTGTGCTATAATAAGGGAATAAGTCCCCATACACATTCCTTAGAAGTTCAAAATTTTCTAAAGGCTTCTTTAGCTAAAAATTTCATCACAGCACTGTACTCAAAGTTACTCAGTTTAATGGCAAGCGCTAACTGGTAAAACTAAAAGTATTATAAATAATAGACAATAGACAGTAGGATTATAAAAGTTTGTGTACATATAACTATTGAATAGGTAAACATGATAAGGGATTAGTCCTTTATATTAATTCCCTTCCCTCCTTTGTTGTCAGGCTTTTTGAACTCCTTGTTGAGAACTTTTTGAATGCCCTCGTAAGACTATCTGGTTTATTGTTTATAATTGGTTGATCAGTAATCAGTTATCGAACAGTCCAAATTGTTTTCATCAAATAATACTTATTAATGTTTATATCGATCGTTAGGAACCTAAGCTATCAATTTATAAAATAAGACAAGTGCATGGTGGATAATCTTGGACAGGTTATTTATGTCTCTTTTTTTTCTATATTTTTTTTTCTAAATTTTTTCTTTTCTAAGGTTTTCATTACCTTCCAACAAAACACTTGGCAATCATGTGATATATGCTGGATTGATTTAATCGCATTTTTATATTGGCGAAATTGGTCACTTGTATCTTCTCTGCATATATTGGGTTGGGGAATAAATAATTTTGGTTTATCTTAACACGTTAGGTGCGGCATCGGTCCCCGTGGTCCGATGTCTTACATTCCCTTCTTAACAGCTGATTTTTACATGGAAATGTCCGAAAGGCCGAACTCTTCAAACACTCAATTTAGTCGATTTTTAATGAGATTATTGCATTTTAGTGCAGAAAATGTTGCTAACATCTGAAATTAAGCGGTTTTTTAGAATCGGACTCCGAGGTCCGATTTTCGATAAAGACCGGCGTAAATCCTGTATCGGCCTGCCCTGAGCCTATTATATCTAGTTCCAATCCTCACCAAGAGATAATAACCTTGAGACGCTCATTTAATTCATTTTTAATCAAAAGAGAACGCTTTCGTCAGAGTATTCCCATCGGACCCCGACGCCCGTTATCGTCTATGGCTCATCCTAGCAGTCTGACCCCGGGGACCGATGCCGTTCAATTCCAGATACCCCTAAATATGCTGCCGCACCTAACGTGTTAATATTTGCTTATCAAAGTCACTTATCTCTTGTAATCTTTATTCAGTGAAGCCATACTATTACAGTTACAGTCCATATAACAACACAGTGTCATTCATTTACTCAGTGAAATGTTATTGCGCTTTGAAAATAGAGATTCCAGAAGGTCATTTTTGACATATTTTGCTTTTTTACTTCTGAAAAAGGAAAAATGCAGCTCAGGCTCACCAAAAATTGTGTTGCGTTTACGGTGAAGCGTGTTTAAGCGAACGTCAGTGTCAGAACTGGTTCGCTCGATTTCATTCTGGAAATTTAGATCTTAATGATGAACCTTGCCCTGACAGGCCAATTGATAAAAAAGTCGATGAAATTCTTCAAAAAATTGAGGTAGACCGACATATTTCATCTCATGACATCGCTATGGAGCTAAACATCGACCATAAAACAGTTTTGAACCATTTACATAAGAATGGATACCAAAAGAAACTCGATATATGGGTTCCACATGAATTAACATTAAAAAATTTAATGGACAGAGTTTCCAGTTGTGAATCGCTGGTAAAACAAAACAAAATCAACCAATTTTTGAAAAAAATGATGATAGGTGATGAAAAGTGGACCACCTATGGCAATAATGTGCAAAAAAGATCGTGGTCGAAGCCCGGAGAAACTTCACACAGTGGCAAAGCCTGGATTGACTCCAAGGAAGGTGGTGCTGAGTGTTTGGTGGGATTGGAAAAGCATTGTTCATCATGAGCTGCTCAAACCTGGACAAACCATTGATTTGATTCTCTACTGTCAACAACTAATACTACTGTACTGACTGCTTCTGCGGTTGAAGCAGAAGATTCAAGAAAAACGGCCAGAATTTATCAATAGGAAAGGTGTATTCCATCGCGCCAATGCATATATCTTTGATTAGTAATCTAAATTTATATTAAAAAATTCGCTTTGAAAAATACCTAAATCACTTTTTCCCCAACCCAATACATTTCTTATGAGAATTGGTGGGAACTACCTGGTCTTGAAAGGCCAAGATAAATCCTTCTGTTTCTGGAAATAAGTAGCCTTACCTAAACCAATTAACTGAAGCATCCCTATTTATCTCTGATTGTGACATTACTTGGTAAAATTGACAATGTAGCGGTTTACATTTACAATCTTCGATTAATGTTTCATCAGAAGGAACCACTTTATGCTCTGGCAATATCAGTTTTAGAGCCGTGTTAGCATTGTCCTAGGACTTAATTTCTGACAACACCGGAGAATTATTTTGTAGAAAGCTGCGTCTTAAATGAAATTCCTGCTCTCTACAGCTTTTTAACAAACAGACGAGTCCCCTTTTTCCTTGCTTTCATGACAATTGATGATTTGGAAAATCGCTTTCCGTATAAGGTAGACATAACTCGATACATTTCTTCAAGCTTCTTATTAGACCACTTTAGTACACCAAAAGTGTAAGTTAGCACTGGAATAGCCCAAGTATATATTGTGTTTATTAGATTACCTGCTGTCAGGTTCAATTTTAGGAGTATGCCTAATCTTCCCTTAAATTCTTTAAAAATTTCTGTAATTTTTTTTTTTAATGTCAAAAGTTGGCCAAAATCTAAATATTTTTATGAATTGGAATTGTTGTTTTATAGTCTGATTATTAATTTGCTCAATATCTACATTATCTGTAATCTCTCTTTTAATATGGGTGATTGCACACGTATCTACTCCCAAAGACATGCCCCAGCCATATTACATGCTTAATCTTTGTGTACATAGATGCTGTAAGTTCGTGAATGAGCTAGTATATTTCTTGTTTCTTCTTATTCTCAATTTTTCAAACCGTCTGAGGACTTTTCTTTTGAACGTGATGACTAAAGGCCGGATTTCGTGCAGTAAAATTTTTAAAAACGTGCAATAAAAATTAGCCAAACGTGCAAAAACGTGCAATAAAAATAAAAAACACTGACAAAACGTGCAATAAAAATAAAAAACACTGACAAAACGTGCAATAAAAATAAAAAACATTGACAAACGTGCAATTCAACCTTCTGCTGTGTGAAGAGGTGGTAATAATTGAAAAAATCAAATATCAATTTAACATATTTATATTTTTATTGTAACATACATATGTGCTTACAAAAACTACAAAAAAAATGTTTGCTAGGAATCATAATTCAACAAAACTAATAATATATATATAGAAAAACATAAATTTTCGTAATTTTCTACTAACTATATTACTTTATCAAATAGAAATTTCTAAATTTTTATTAAAATTTACAATCATGTACATTTCCAGATTATGTTCCGTAAAGTTATATCGTCGGTCATCTAATATGTGTTTCAACTGTGAAAACATGCGCTCCACATTAACACTTGTGATGGGACATCTTTTGTAGTTACTCAATATTACTGGATCCACCTCCACATCTGCGTCTTCTCCGTTGAGAGCTTTGTTGTAAATTTGTAAAATTTTGTAACCCGTGTTTTTTTCTATAACTAATTTAAATTTATCAAAAATTATTTTTCCCTTTTCGTTTTCGATTTTTTCTAATTCATCTCCAACTTTCTCTATAATATTAATCTGTGACGTCAACGTTAAGTTTTGCTCTTCAAGCTTTTTTATTTGCGAAGGTAGAACCGATAAATGGGATCTTATAAATGCTAGATCTGATGCAACAGATGTAAAATTTAAAACAGATTTTACTTTTTGCACAGATATTGCGTCATCTTCAAGAGTAGAAACAAACTCTTTAAAAATATTAAAGTGATCTGAATAAAATAGGGCTGCTTCGATCCATGTTCCCCATCTAGTTATCACAGGTTCTGGGGAAGGGGGCAGTCCATACTAATTCTATAAGCTGTCACGCGGTGAGGAGCTTTTAAAAATATTTTTTTCTCATTATTAACAAGTTTGTTGACATTTGGGAAAATTTCCCTCACTTTTTCAGCTACACGGTTTAAACCATGCGCAACACAAGTTACGTGTACCATATTTGAATAAAAAACTTTTAATGTTTCTCCAGCTTTTACCATATACGGAGCGGCATCGCTAAAAAATAAAAGGATTTTATCTTGGTAAAATGTTTGACGGAAAAAATTTGCTAAACAGTCGTTCACAAATCGAGAGACAGTCTCGTAGTTTGTTTTTGGAAGCTGCTTGCATGAAATTAGATATGGTTTGGGTTCAATCTCCGGGTGTAGGATTCCAACAATTAAACTGCAAATATAAAGTCCCCGTGGGTCTGTTGTTTCATCTACCATGATGTAAATATAATTAATTTCAATTATTTTTCGCATTTCTTCAACAGAATGTTTAAAATAGTTTTTGAGATAATTTTTTCTTAGGGTGCTCTCGTCAGGAATGTTTTGTTTTGTGTATTTTTGCAAAAAACACTTAAAGGGCTTGGACTGCAGTTTATTGAATGGAATATTGGAAGCGACCATGGCGTAACATAAATCGGCAAAAAATTTTTGTTTATTGTCTAACGACGAGCAGCTTTGTGTGAGTAACTGTTGAATTGGGGCTCGCTTGGATTTTTGTGCTGCATTTAACTGTGTGTGCCCACCTATAAAAATAAAAAGATATTGGGAATAGTCAAATGCTATCGTGTGCTACTTATGAAAAGATAGAATCTACTTACGTGAGTTGCAATGAGCATCCACATGAGATTTTCGATCGGAACCAATTGATTTATTGCAAGAAGAACAAAAAATTGTTTTCCCGTCTGATTTCAATTCTGGGTATGGTTTTATCCAAATTTTGATTTTGGAAGATTGGCTGGCTGTCACTTTAGGCATTTTAGCTATTGTACTTGTTTACCGAACTAAACTCAACTTCAGAATGAAATGAAAATAAAGGAGTAGGTGGGAAGGTTGGGTCAAATCAAATTAGAACTTCTAAGAAAGTTAATACAAAGGTACGTTGTTCGACATAATATTATTTCCTTAACGAGTTCGAAGAAATATTTTGAAATCATGAATCATTTTTTCTATCTTAGAAAATTAGGTATTTAAATAAATTATAAATACATAAAAACATCGGTATTATTGTTGGTGATTTTAAAATAAATCGTAACTATTCTCTATAATAAAAATTAAAAAAAAAAAAATCAATATTTTTAATGAAATATCAAAAAGTGCACTTTCGTGCACTGAAAACCTAAAATGTGCAAAATAAAACTTACATATGTTAATCCGGATGCCTTAATTCGTGTAAATAACTTGTCCCCGATCGATTATAAGCAACCGAAAAAAAAGTGCAATTGCACGAGAATCCGGTCTCTAGTGATGACCCTCATCTCACAATCATAAGTTCTTGCAGGTCTATTAAGTTGTATTAACTCACCTCGGTGGTTATCCTGAGCTGCTGACTTCTAAATACAGCAAAGTTTTTTGTTACATGTCATTAATGCTGCGCTTATCTCCTTGTTATATGTTTCTTCATTGATGAAAGACTCGAGGTAGCTGAAACTGTTCACCACTTCTAAGGTGTAGTCACTGATAACATATATTTTGATGGTGCAAGGGTTTCTTTCTCCTTAATACCATTACTTTGGTTTTACACTCATTGGCCTGTGCTGTTGCATTAAGTTTAATAAATTCCTCCTATATGCTGGTTTTAGAGTTTCCAGTAACTGCCGTTTCATTGACGTATGCTATTAACAGAGTCATCTCAGTCTAGAAAGTTCCTCCTGGATCTTTGCTTAGCTATTTGTTTTTGAATAATGGGAGAGCTCATATGTCTCCTTGCTTCAGACCATTCATAACCCCAAAAAACTAAGAGTTTTTACCAGGGATTCATTTTATTACATGGTACATTTAGTTTATGTGATTAGCTTATATTCTCCCTTGGCTCTCTATAAGGTGTTTCCTGTCTATCAGGGATGCGACATTGATGTTATGCAGCTGATCTTTGTGTGTCCATGTTAGCATTGATGTTTTAAGTTGACAGTTGTTTTTTTTTAGTTGAAAAAATACTGCAGTGAGAAATATTACACTTAAAAATTAACCCTGTAACATAGTTTTTAAGCATAGCACTCAGTAAACGTAAGCTTGAAAGAGATAAACACAAAAAAGAGAAGGTGACAAAGGGGTGATAACCTACTACCAATCAGAGGTTTCAGAATCTTGGTGTACCTGAACCTTACTTCGGTTTTCATTTATGCAGTAAAAAGTGGCGGGTTTAAACGTGAATTCCACAAGTCGTCTTTTTGATTTGTTTCAGTTTGTATATAAATGTTTTAATTATTATTAAGATGCCTCAAACAGGCAATGTTTGGAAATATTTTTCTAAAAAATCTAGCATATTAGACATGTACAGTATTTGACTCAAACATTTCAAAATTTCTAGTAAAATTTACTTGAATAAATGAAGATTAAACATAGTAATATTTATTGATTTTCATATGTGTTTCTATTTAACCAAATATTTTGAATCCTGTGACATAATTCAAGAAAACAAAGCATTTTTATTGTTTAGTCCATGAATATTATATTTAATGGTTTTTATTATATTTATCATCTGGTCAATTACAATAACCATAAAACTGTTGCTTAATTTTCTGTTCATAAAATTATTTTAATTAAAATTTTACTTAATATTTTATAACCTTTACTATTTTATGTTCACTCTTCCTGTTCGCCTTCCATGTTTTTAATGATAAATTTTAACAGTTTATTTTTAAATTAAATTAAATACCTTGGTAATGTGTACATTTCTATACTAAGCACAAAGAGGACAGCACAAAAATATAAGAATAGCTTCGACAGCTATTCTCCAAGAAAAAATTGTATCCAAGAAAAGAAGAATTCAGGAAGGATCTCCACAAGATGAACAATTCTATAAAATAAATTACCCAATTCTTAAAAAAATAATTAATTTCTTTACATTATACAAATAAATGTTTAATAGCAAATATTCAAATATATATCCAAATAGTTTCTAATGTTATGTGTATTTAGTGAGTTTAGAACACTCTCTGATCTGAACAATTTGGATTGTTGAAATTGCTCTATACATAGAATTCTTAACATTTTCCTCTTTTAATTGTAAACTATGAAGGGTAGCAATTTCCTACACTCTCATTCAAATTTTTATTATGTGAACAAAGGATATTCCAAATATTTTGATATTATCTTTTATCTGTGTGTATATTGAGTTTGGCCCTGATAATGAGTTAAACTTAGTCTATTATTGCTGTATATCAACATTTTTATAAAATTTCTTTAAGTTTAATAATTGTTTTCTTATTTTTATGCATTAAAGTTACTTCTGGAAAAGAAATATAAAGAAGAATTGGTTGAAAGTAGTACAGAAGACTGTGAAGATGTTAATGCTGATCGAGAAAGTAGTGGTTGTGGTTCAGGTCATGAAAGTGTTTCATCTTCCATAACAGCAGGAACTCACATAACAGATTCCGGAACTGAGGCTGATGAAGTAATTATGTCAATTATGTTTAATTACATTAAAAAAACATTGTTGGCATTGAAACTGATTGTTTCAATGGAACTTAAGGTTTATTGTTTTAAAACTAGACTGTAAAAATTAGGTTTATTGTTTGTCAAGATATTTAATATTTATTCAACTGATTTAGACCCTCTATTAAGATATTGTCTAATGTGTACATAGTCTCCATGATGTATTCAGTCTAATAATTTTTTTGATTCAGAAAAATATTGGGCTGTTAATGATTTAATTTTAGATATTAGCCATGAAAGACATATATTGATTAGTTATAGTAAAATATTATCTGCCTTCATATGAAATTATTTAACTTCTGTACTGTTTCATAAGTGGCCTGCTTTTTATTGTTATATATTTCTATTAGATTTACCCGTGTGTCCTTATACCAGTACTTCTGTCCCCCAATCCATCTCCCTCTTCTTACTTGCATTCAGGCTTCCTATCCCTTTTACATGTCTTGTTTATTTCCCTTGATCTCCATTCTTCCATTCCTAACGCAGATGTTGCTCCTACCACGCCTTTTTAAGACACTCTTGTGATTTTCCCAAAGTACTTGAGTTAATGTTTCTCATTAAAGCCCTTAGCTAATCATAAATAAAGATAGGCTCTTATAGTGATGTACTTAATTTTTTCATCTTTTCAGAGTATAAACTTTTCTCAAATAGTGAATTTGGATGGAGTTGGCTTCTTTGCTGGGTAATTAGGGCCTATGATGATGCGTAGCTAAACTCATATATTACTAGGCTGTTACCAAAGTCATTGTGCTTAAACACGATCTTTGATTCCAACTGCCATTATTGATCCTATAAAAATGTTTTTGTTCCTACTATTAATACCAATATAAAACTTAGACTAATCCTTTAATTCCTTGAGTTGGCTTTATGGTTTCATTTTCATTTCCAAAATGCACTTGCAATGTTATAAAAAAAGAATCATGATCCCGCGGTCTTTTGAGTCATTACTATAATAAAGGTTTATGCTCATAAACTGCAACTAAAAACATTTGTGCTATTGAAAGAAAGTCAATTATCCATTGAATATTGCCTCACTTTGGTTGAGGCGTTACAACAATGGAAATATGAGCCTTCCAGATGAACCCATTTTAGGTTGCCAATTGGTCGTTGATGATGAAATTCTTCTTGAATGTGTGAACTAGGACCCATATGTAATTATTCATAATATTTTGTCCAGATTAGGAGCTTCCTATGCCAGAATGGCTCATTATGTTAAAATATTGGGCAAATGGAATTTTAAGACTAAGGTCTTACTCACATAACCCCAGCCCAGCAGCTAATTGATGACAGATTATGGAAAAAATAAATATTATCACGAGTAACGAAAAATGGATTTTTTTAAATAACCCTAGCAAACAACAAAGCAGTGGATGGAGCAAACTGAAGCTGCACAACCCGAGGTTCACCATGATTGGTTTAGAAAAAAAGAGACACTTTGTGTTAGCTGAACTTAAAATTTTACCATGAAAAACTAGACAGAGGTTACGCAATTTCGAGTTCTTTGGCCAGCAGAAACAGCCATTTTGTATCATGACAATACCCCTGCACATCATTCTCATTTGACCAAGGAGTATGCGCTTTTCCTCATTTTGCATATAGCCCAGATATTATACCATCAGATCATGGTTTGCTTAGATTATTCATTTTTTAAAAGACCAGATCTGTGATAACTAAGAGGACATAAAAATTGGTTGTGAATATTTCTTTGCCTCTAAACTAAAGGAGTAGTTCTCCTCAACCCTGATTGGCTATCTTCATTTCTGTAACCATTGTAGATGATAACTTTTTGAATTATACACACGCACACACACACACACACACACACACACACACACACACACACACACACACACACACACACACACACACACACACACACACACACACACGCACGCACGCACGCATATACATGAATTATATAACTTTACTTTTTCTCACTTAAGTTTATTTTTAAATTACTTTTGAAGCCTAATAACCTGAAATATTGATTCAATACAGTCATAGAAAATATATATATTTTTTAAATAATTTATTTTTGAAGAAAAAAGATTTGGCTCCGCCGGGAATCGAACCCGGGTCTTCCGCGTGACATGCACGGTATGCTAACCATTGCACCACGGAGCTCGCTTCCAAACGGTGCCAAATCCTTCCTCTTCACTGACACCTCTTCAGTGGTTTGGAGGCGAGCTCCGTGGTGCAATGGTTTGCATACCGCGCATGTCACGCGGAAGACCCGGGTTCGATTCCCGGCGGAGCCAAATCTTTTCTCTTCAAAAATAAATTATTTAAAATAATTTAAAAACAAGGTGGTTATCCAAAATAATGATTAAATTAATATTTTTTAAATAATTATATTAATAGATAATAATATTTTTTAATTAAAAAAGATTAGCAATGGCTGGGATTTGTACCCTGGTCTCAGTATCGCTGTTGCTGTTATTTATTAATTAAAGTTTATTAAATTAATATAATATCCTAAAAGAGTTCCTGCGAATAATCAAAAGAAATATGAATAATTAAAAAAATGAATTCGAAAATTGTGACTGTATCCCCTGGTATCGAAAAATTGACGAAAATCACAATGAAAGGAAACAACTATTTAGGATAACAACCGTAACCGTGGCATGTATCATTTGTGCTTAAAATGTAATGTTCGGTTGGTACTTGTGCTGTTAATTACTATTATTAAGAAACCTTTTTAAACTATATTTAAGGATTCTGAAACTGCTTCTTTTCTTAGACCTTTTCACCTCCTTGTCTTATGCTACTTATCTTTCAACTCTGTTTCCCCTTTTTGCTACCCTCATAATTTATGATTTGTCAATATTTATTTTTATGTCCATTGCCTCTTGCAGTTTTTTGGGGGTGCCAAGGTTAATTGGAAATTTCTTCCATCATTATTGAGTAAAAAAATGTAACTTAGAATCATTGACAATGATCATTTTGGACTGAATATCCTATCTGGAGACCTATTCTGCACTCATCTGAGCATTAACAATGGTACTCTCCAGTATATACGTGGCTTGATTGTGCTATTTAAATATATTTTAATAGTTATAAGTTAAAACTGCAACCTTCATTATACCTCGTGAAATTTTAAATTTTTCTGAAAAAGTAGTTGTAGATTCTGGTAATCCCTTTCTGGTTCATAAGAAGTCCTAAAATGGCCCTTGTTAATCCATTCTGCTTTCCTTTTCATTGAGCCTACAATACCTTTCTGTCAAATTTAGCCAGATTATCTAAGCATATAGGAATTCCACATTCTTTAATAAATTCTGCTTCTGTTATTTATTAGATCCTGGGTGCTTCTGTTTTGCTTAAGGTTATAGTTCATTCTTTAATAAATTCTGCTTCTTTTATTTATTAGATCTTGGGTGCTTATGTTATTTATTAGATCCTGGGTGCTTCTGTTATTTATTAGGTCCTGGGTGCTTTGCTTAAGGTTATAGTTGATCTTTTCCAAGAACTGGCTCAATTATCTTTCAAAGATCATGGAATTACCTGACTTGGAATCCTTTTCCTAGAAATACCTTTCTGTCAAATTTAGCCAGATTATCTAAGCATATAGGAATTCCACATTCTTTAATAAATTCTGCTTCTTTTATTTATTAGATTGGTGAAGAAGGTGCTTCTGTTTTTCTTAAGGTTATAGTTCATTCTTTAATAAATTCTGCTTCTCTTATTTATTAGATCCTGGGTGCTTCTTTTTTGCTTAAGGTTATAGCTCATCCTTTCCATGAACTGGCTCAATTATCTTTCAAAGATCCTGGAATATACCCCCTAATTATTAGGATATCAGTAGGTATAGTGGGGGGAAATATGGGAGGGTGTTAATGTAAAAAACTGTTTGTCGTTTCTAGTTATTAAGTCATAGTATGTATAAGTTTAGTTATTATTTTTTTAAATCATGAATTATTAACTAAACAAATTTGGCTTTATATTATTTTCATTGTGTAAATGGGATCCTCATTATTTCCGTAATATTTGGTAACCCTACATTTTGCCTATAATTGTTAAAATTTTTAGTATACATATATAATTAAAATATTAAATAAAATGAATTAATATAAATATTAACTAAAATAAACATAAAAAATTAAGTATTAAAATATTCGTTTTCGGAACAAAGAGCAAAATTAATTTATTTTACTGTCATTCTAATGAAGTTATATGAATGAAGAAAGGGCTAGAATTTCTAGAGAAAATCAACTTTGCCCATTGTTCAGTTGGTGAATATTTTGTAAATGTTATGTTTTACGAACATGAATATAATTTAAAATTAACTAATATCCAATTTCTGGACAAACAGACAAGCTGGCTTACTCTACAGTTAATTTTAACTCCATCCTATTTTTTATGATATTATGCTTTTTATATTATTATTTATCCCAAAATATTACTCGATGGACTCTAGTAATAGTGAAGAATATAAATAATATTGAATTAATCATCAAACTATAAGAAAAATATTTTTTAAGATCGAGTTATGAGCCCTAACGGGAAACATTTGAATTATATTACCTCCATTATCTAAATGTTTGCGTATATAATACCTTTTTAGTCGATTAAATTGTAGTGATTATATTATCTTAAAGCGCAGTCGAGGCTATCTCTACAAGCGTCAATGCTAGTTTGTTATAATACTTAAATTTTATTTCTTTGTTAAGTTCAATGGATTTCAATCTATCTCCAAATGAACTATTTAAGCTATTACATACAAATATTTTAAAAGCTTATGATATTTATAGCTACCAAACATCTTAGACCCTAGGAGTTAAAAACAAGCCATTATATCTATCTTTTATTACACAATTATTCAAATTACAATAGGGTTCTAAAGATTATATTTTTTTATTAAAAAATCATGAATTTCCTCTTTTTATACTTTTCTTCTTTTTTTTTCCTGATACCACCATATATACTTTTTTTTTTTTTTTTTTTTCCAGATACCACCTTCTCCAGATGTTTTTTCAGATTCCCCTAGACGACTTTCTGACCTGCGTCAAAGGAATGTATCGGGTAGCGGAAGTGGAGGAGATGGCTACAGTAGACTTGCCCAGGTTCCATCTGGTTATGTTACCTTACCCCCTGTTTCCAGGGGGGTTTATGTAAAGCATGACTGGACTCCTAACCCCCCTAAGACATATGACATTGCTGGGTCTTTAACTTCACCTAATGCTAACCCTGCTAGACCCCACAGCAACGAAGCATCATGGACCTCCTAAAAGTTATTTTCATTAAAGATGGTGAAATTTTTTAGTATCTTTACTAAGATCTGAACAATTTAAATGGTAATTTTTGTTGAAATTCTTTGGCACTAAAAAGTAATAGAAATTTATTTTTTAAAAATTTTGAAACTTACCTTCCATGATTCCAGTCTATTTGATATTATATTATAGGATTAACTATCCATGAATCATATGCTATGCATAGTAATATATTTTATTTATTTTATTAATTATTTTTAGTAATAGCATATAATTACTAAAGTTTGAGTTATGTGAATTGCTTTATTTTTATTAAGTTGTATGTAAATAGATTTATTCTTGACGATGTTATGGTGATTTAGACAGTCTATGTAAAACAAATTTTCTGGTGCTTATAATAAACTTTTTTTTTAAGCTAATCAATTGATATTATAAGTATATGATGTTTTTTATTCATTTATCACCATGTTACTTGTTTAGAAGACAGTATAGTTAAAATTGGTGCATCGTATTTAACAATTTATTTCATACATCAGGAGTATTCAGCAATGTCTTTAGTCACTAGAAAATAATGATTTTATTTATTTTTATACTTTTTATGTGACCTCTAACACTTTTTAATGCTATTAACTTGAAAAGTTATCAAACATGACAATGTTTCTTTAGTGATGTTTTCCTTCAACAATTTGCATGTAATTAAATTTACTGTTAGTTAAAAACTTAAAATTCATATAGCATTTTGTTCAGACATCGCATTTCACAAAGTTATTTTTCCCAAAATGATTAAATTAAATGATTTCATGAAACCTACCAACATTGAATCTACCATTTTTACAACTTATATTAATTAAACATTTTCTGCAACAAACAATCAAACAAGTAAGTTTAAAGATTAAACGAGTCTATGTTGATAGTAGTTTCATTTTTTTTATATTGTGTTTTGTAATGACATATTATGATGGCTAGTCTTTTGAATCATAAATATCTACATCTTATTAGATTGTTTATCGTTCTTAAGTGTTTTACCTAATATTCAAGGATTACTTGAAATAGTGAATATAGTAAATTGGTGTACAATTACTCAATTGTTTGTTTTTTAATTTATATTGATAACAATCCAGTACTAAAAAATAAAATTAAAAATGGTATATATATAGTTTTACAATGTCTAAGCAGTTTCTCTATGTTAAACTTTGTTTTTATATATGTGTTATGTGTTTACCTTCCTTTTTAAGGTAAATTTAATATTTTTTATTCTTATCGTGAAAAAATACACGTATACGATTTTCTTATGTTTGTTTTGCTATTTATAAATACACATATATATAATTATAATTAATAAAATATTCATATATATAATTATATTTTATTTTTTTTTTATGAGCTAAATTTTCAATTACTTCATTTAATGCTAAATAATTTAAAATTATTTTCAGCCATAATTATTGAAGTTACAGTTTAAATTAATATTTTAGTAAACTTTGTTGATGACTATTATTGCAATGAAAGAATATTTTAGTTTAAGTGCAATATTTCAAATTTATGATTAAGATTCTGCTCAATAACAATTGTTTTTTTTGGGTAAATTTATTAAATGTTACATATCAAACTGTTAAAAATCTGAAATATTGTCTACAATACTATATATTATGTTATAAAGAAATTTTATTGTTATCTATTATGTTTCATTGATGTAGCTCAGTGCTAAAATTCTTATTGCAAGTCCTTGGTTTAAAGTTTGCTCTGGTAATAAGGTTTGTTATATTTTCATTTATTTGACAAAGTTTCCAATTGTATGAGAATGTTTTGAACAAGTTATTGTTTCTCTTCTAAGCTAAATTTTGCATTAAGTAAAATAATTTATTGTTCATTGAATTTCTGCTTATTAGTTGCTCCTTTGAAGAATTATTGGTGTTGAAAATCTGATTTAATATTATATGTTTGTGCAGAATTTACTTTTTTGCTTGCACTTGCATATTACATAATCTTGTATGTTTTATTTTATTATCAATATTATTGCTGAATCTAGACTATTGCAATTTTGAGTTGTATACACCAGAATAATTTTCTGGTCATCATTGTTACCAACAATTTATGATTAATCAATTTGTTATTTTTGTTAGTGTTTTAATCATTTTAGATGTTGACTTTTTCACTACCTCCATCATTTCTGTATTTATTCACTTAGACACAGATTAATGTTGTATGTTAAGATAAGCATACATATATATATATATATATATATATAATGCTTAATTTCTTCAAATTTAGCCTTTAACCAAATATTTTTTCCTACAATGTGAAATTATTAATGACAAGTGTTTCATTTATTTATTTATTTTTTTTGTGTTTTAACCCACATCTTTGCTAATGGAATCATTAATTTGATTAAAGCTAACTGAATTTCTTCTTTCACTAGGCTTTAACAAAAAAAAAAAAAAAAAAAGTTTCCATTATTTGTTTCAGAACTAATTTTTTATTTCTGTTGTAACTATGATTGATGTTAAATGGTAACAGACATTTAAAAAATTTCATTTTCGTTATTGATTAGTAGCATCACATTGCGGGTAAAAATTTGTATACAGGACACTGAAGAATTTTCAAGTTTTATATAAAGATATTCAATTGACGAGTGGTA
Organism: Aelia acuminata; assembly: GCA_911387785.2. Lineage (NCBI taxonomy): Eukaryota > Metazoa > Arthropoda > Insecta > Hemiptera > Pentatomidae > Aelia > Aelia acuminata. Next base: position 54,350,191 of record OU426980.1, on the reverse strand, counting down.
TTGATTTAACTAATAGTTGTTGATATTATTCGTGGTTTATATAGGAACCTTTAAAGTATTTTAGCCTGTTTATAGATTTATATGTGTATATATCTATATATATTAATAAGTTAAATTCATACTGTAGTACTACATTTCTTATTTTTTGCATGAACATTCAATGTGATGAGTTTTTAATATTTTTTAATACTCCTTCTGTATTGAAAATAATAGTTAATAGTGACTTTTATGACTTTTATCATTATTTTAAATATCATAAAATGAAGGCACTCTTCTTATCAGGAAAGTCAGACTAAGCATACAAACTATTTTTTGTAATAATAAGAATTTGCAGAAAGAAGTTAGTCCCTCAAGTAATCTGTTGTAATTATTGGCTAATCAATAATTTATATATATATATATATATATATATATATATATATATATATATTGATTTTTTTCCCCCCTTATTTATTCATATCTTCATATCTTTATTCCCCACACCTTATTTTAGTTATTATTTTTCAACTGTTCAACTTATTAAGTATTTTAATGGTTCCGGTTCTATCATCTTTTTTTTAAGTAATTAATATGTTAGCAGTTGTTATTATTTATAATTGTTTATATCTTTATTTGCTACAAATATAAGTGGAGATTCATATTAACTATTTTTAACTGCTGTAATGTTCATGGTTTCTTGAAATAGGTTTCAAAATCTATAAAATTTTCTTTCACTTGTAGAGGAAGGGCACATTAACATAATTGTATAGTCTACGACTACTGTTCAGAAGTAAGTTCAGTACAAAAATAAAATAAAATAAAAAAGTGCTGGAGACCGCCATATCTATTAAGTCTGAATTTAGGATATATTTTAGATATTATTTTAATTGCATTAATGCTGTTACTAATGTAATATGTGTCTGCCATATATTTTCCTTAATTTGAATTGTCTATAGGCTTTATATTTATATTTAACCTCTATTTTCCTTCTCACAATTTTTTTTTCTTTAACTTTTCATCAGTATTTTGTTTAACCCTTTTCATAATTTCCTTCTCGCCCCCTTTGATATGATCTCTTTATTTTTCATTCGATGTACTGGTTTATAAATCTTGAAGATTGGTATTTTTTATTACTTGAGTTCGAAGTTATTCAACTTTAAGAGTTATTTTCCTGTTTCATTCATTTCTGTGTTCAAATATTAGATAATACTTTATTTCTAAGGACTCATATAAATTCAACATTTCAGATTATTTATTCATAAAATATAAAATTGTAACTTTCATCCTTTATTTAAAAGTAATTGCATTAAAGTAAACTACATAAACTCTAAAACTATAAATTACACTCTGAGTGTAAAGAATTTATTTTTGCAAAATAATCACTAATACCTTAATTGAAATTTCTGTTTATAAATGTATTCATTTTTTTTTAAATATTCATAATTTTCTTAATTTCACAATTAATTTTTTTAGATTACATGTGAGCTGGAAATGACTATTATTATAAAAAAATTATTTTTCATAGCTATATTTTTGAAAATATATCCTTTTTTCTTTTTTTTTTATACACAATTTTTTGTTTATTACGTTTTTAAACTTCCAATTGTGTTTCTATATGTTGTGTAAATGTTTGTTCCATTTAAATTTTAGTATTGTGCATATGCCATTTAGAATAACTTGTATATTTTAGAGATTAAAAAAAAATGTAAATATCTTGTATTATATTATTTAAGTGTAGATTACTAAGTATTGTATAAAACCTTGTTGCTACTGAATTTTTTATTTGTGTATATATTTAAGAAGTAATTTCAGAGATGCTATTTTTGATCAAAAGTTTCATGTGTTAAAATATAGAAATTATGTAACTGTACAGAAGAACCTTTTTATAAAAGTTAAATAGCTTGAATTAACTGTACTATATTTTTTGTGCTCACGAAATTTGGGTGATATTGCGCAATTAAGTGTATGCTATTAAACCATTATATGTTGTAACATAAAATACATGCGATTCATTGTTTTAATTGGTTTTGATTTTTTTTTCTCATAAATTCAGTGCCCTCCTTATAGTTATGGTACAGACAATGAAGAAATACAAAGCAAAATCCACTCGATTATATTCATGTTCAATCAATTTTCAAGCTTTATAAGAAAGCTAAGTAATGAAATAATTTTATTTAATTAAATTTGTCAAATGTAAAATATATATATATAAGGAAATTAACGTTAATTATACATTTTTACTCACAATAATAAACAGTGGGCCAGACCCCCCCCATACCCTGCACCTCCCCCCACATCCCTATAAATTGCATATCATTGTGTTCCTTGTGATAAAAGATTAAGAAAAAGCCAATGTTCCCAGAAAAAAAAGTGGCCACATTAACCCAAAATTGTGTTCAAACATGGCGGAATGACGAATTTGATTTTAGTTGGGTTTTTTGCTTACTGACTTTCACCATTATGCTTAATTTCGCCATAACTGGTCTTTTATTAAAGCTATATAGTTCTAGATTCAGAATAAATAAACAAACGTACGAAAATAATTAATCTAGATAACATAAAATACTTTTAAAATAATTTTTTGCAATTCACTCGCGTAAAAGTTAAAATTCCAAGTTAATTTGTGATTAAACGCCAAAATTAACGATAAAACGCTCTGAAATTAAACATCTGGAGCAATTATTCTTCTTTAAAAATCACTGGTCAAATTCAAAAATATATAAACTAGGTTCATAGAAAACGGACCTTAGCGGCGAAAAGGCGCCAGTGACTTGGGCGCATCCAGTCCTCTGCTACATCGTTCAATTCTCAATGATATAATTACAGAGGGTTTAGGATATTATTTTGAATGTATAATCGAGCCTATATAACTGCAAGTATTTAATTGACAGAAAAAATAATATAACTTTTTTTTAAATTATTATATAAATCTGATAAAGGATATAAATATGATAAATAATAATGAATTAGTCGCAGCTGCACATTATCTAAACCTCTCTTACATTGACATAAACTGATTATCTTGAAATGTGATAATAATGCTCTCATCGTAGTAGTTGGTTTACAGACACTGGCTTCTGATCATTCGTGAAATTTGAAATAAATGCATTTTTGCAAAGTATTGATTATTTACGGATTTAAAACCAATCAAAGTAAAAAAGATTAATAAAATGTTCTGTTTGTTCGTTGATAAGTATAAATTATTCATAATACAATTTAGAAAGTATATACCTAATACAATTTAATAGCTCACAATAATTAATGAATGAATTAAAAGTTACACGATGTATTTACATATGTATATATATAAATAACGAGCAATCCCGGCCACTCGTTGCTGTGGCTCAGTAGCTATAATGCGTTGAATTAATTATCTCCTATTATTTTTAATACAGTCAAATCAAAATTCACTGATAAAGATAACATTTCAGCTAATCTAAAAATCAACGGGATTTAAAATAGAACTTTATGCCAAATTTAAAATTTTTTAGTAAAGAATATAGAACGTTCCATTAATTTTTTTATATCTTTTACATCTCATTTTGACTATAGTTAGTATTAATGATCTATTTACTTAGCATTTATTGGATAATTTCAGCCGAGGCGAGATTAAATACAAGTAACACATATATAAAAGCAACTAATTAAGAATATAATTAGAGGGGGGAGAATAGGGTTTAGTACAATCACAATAGACATCTAAAATGTACAGAATTATTCTTTTGTTGTAACACATATTAATTAAATTCAGAATATAGCACATGATGATATGAGATATTGTCTGCTTGTTGAGGTTCCACCTGAAACAGGTTATGAAAAGCGCGCAAAGTGCTGAATGTTCTACATGCTACTTTAATTTAAATTAAAAATTTAATTTTATGAATGAGATAGATAACGTTAATTTATAACTTTAGTAGTATAAACGACGGATTGTGCAATTGTGAACAAGGTCACGCCGTCTGCCAGGGCGAGGGGGGGGGCGGTTGGTTCCACAATCCGGCAACGTCGCATGGAATGCGCTAGATGTGGCAACATCGCTTTGTTTACATTCGATACAGCGTGCCGTAGTAGGGCTATACGTGACCTTGAGGGTCATTGAACGGCCTTGAGAGGGCGGTTGGTTTAGCGGCCTTTGTTTACATTATGCCTGTGACGTCATCCTCTGAGTGGGTCGGGGCCTTGAGCGGTTGGTGGCCTTTGTTTACATTTACAGTGGTGACACATTTAGCGGCCTTTGTTTACATGTTCTTCCTGTAACGTCATCCTCTGAGTGGGTCGGTCCACTTTTTTTGTTTGTTTACATTTAACGAGGTGCGTTGACCCAGTGCACAACCCGGCTAGGTGTGTGATTTAATTAGTTTACTGGTGCATGACTCAGCTGTTTCATTCAAGTTCATTCATAATTGTTGTTAGGAAGCAATGATGTCGGAGGAACAAAGGTCAGTTCCAACCCGTATCGTCCTGGTGGCTTCACTCTTATATAGCCCACTCGCTTTTAAATCACGTAGTGGCGGGGAGATTCTGACGTCATGAGGTGAATGGCACGGGCCCCGCTAGCGGCCTATCGGAGTTATCACTCACCCAGCCTTGATTATGTAAGAGGCTCGAACCAGACCTTGACAACAGGCAACATTCCTCTTACGTACATTGTTTTGACCCGACCTACCTCAAGATGGGTCTCTATGAAAGGCTATTGCATTAGCGTCATCAAAGCGTCGTCTCTTGAGGCCTATTTCAATTCATTGTATTGTATAAATCTTAGTAAAAGCGAGAGGTTCCTGCCCCCACTACCCCTCACCACATACATTAGCCTTCGTCATAGTCCTAGTACTGATAAACCAGTTTATTATGGGACGAGTAACAAGTAAGAACATGAGGTATGAGGCCGACCGACTGTCCACATTCGTCGGTTGGAATTCACCAGTTAGTGCATTGAAACTAGCGGCAGCCGGATTTTATTATTTGAAAAAATCAGATCGGACAAGGTGTCCTTTTTGTGGAGTAATATTACACGAATGGTTGGAACATGACGATGCTCTTGTAGATCATAAGAAATGGTCTAAATATTGTCCGTTTATTGAGTACTTGGAACAACTAGAGAAGCTACCAATGATGATAGATGACGTATGTGATAAAAAAGAAGAGGAAAACTGTTGGGGATGTTGCTGATGTCCGCAAGAGATTTAGAAATTTTCTGCAACAGATAAACGACTTGAAAACCCAGATATCGATCTATGAAATAAAGAGAGACAAAATAACTCAACTAATAAAAAAAATAGAAAAACTTTATCTTTCTCCCCTCCTCTCTATTGAATCTTTTAGTCTCAACATGGAAGTCTTGGAAGATGGTTGTGCCGCGTCGATTGGAACTGGTGACCGACTACTCCATCACCACTAGCAAAGTAGTTCGAGTCGGTCTTTGCGATTTTGTACCCACTGTCGCGGTCATCGACAAAAAAACTACAGTGTATATGAATACGGAAGAATGGAAATTCGTCGACGATCAGATTACAAGGATGTTATCTCTTTTGCAAAGCAGGCCCAAGAAAGTGGAGGTTGAAGACCGAGTAAAAATGAGGTGTAAAAATGTGTATTGTACTCTTTCCAAGAGGGGAAGGAACAGAGTTATGAAAATAGAACAGGTTGTTATTTCTTTCGCAATGTTTAATCAGAGTTCGCCAACCCTTCAGCTCGATTCACCTTCGACATGTTTTAGCAGAAATGAAACGGCAAAGCTTTGTAAAGACGTTAAGAACACCAACAACTCATTGGAATTGATAACCAAAATGGCTGAAATGTATAAGAAACATGAAGAAGGCCAACGGACTGAACCTGTGGAACCAACATCAATGGACTTTAATATTAATACTGAGACTCTTTATAATTTATTAAATTAACTCAAGAAAATACCCTTATGAGTTGTAATTTATGCAATAAATAATATTTCTGTATATACTTTTTTATTTCTTGAACCCTTCCCTCGGTAAAAATGAGAATAAAGGTAAATAAATAAAAAAATTTAATTTACATAGTTTATTTGAAATAATACATGGGATAAATTACAGATATAATAGTACTATTAATAATTGATATATTCATTGTTGTAAGAAAGTTCTCGCTTCTGGATAAATTCTTCGTCCTCTGGCCACTCCTCAGGTAAATTGTCCCAGATGTAGTCTAATGTATAGTCAAAAAGGTACAAAAGTAATGATCGAGGTAAAGCTCTCAATTCTTATTTAGTTAAAGTTTCGATTCCTCCCTCTCCCAAACGACGCACACAGGGACGAATGTCAAAATTACGACAAAAATCGAAAAAAAATATTTTCCTGAAACCAGTTAAAAATACCTTCAATACAATCTCTATTAAATAGTCTATAAGATAACATAAATATTTTTTTAGTTGACGACAGGATTAACCTAGGGCATAGGTCTAAAGTTGTCTTATCTTTCACACCTTGATACAGGCCAGTTGCTCTTGGATTATTGACGGATTAACTACCCCAGAATTATTTTCCTAAATTTAAAATCTCACTTATTTCAATATGGATATTCAAGCGCCAGGTACGTACTTTAATATACAATAATCGTTAACATAATTATTTTACATAGGGTAGGTGTAATAAATGTTTTATGAAATGCTATTTTTCGATTAAAAAATATTGAAACGCTAACTTCAGCTAGTCCTATAAAAAAAGTTCTGCAGAGTACACCTTCTTCTCTTTATTAATTTGAAAACATATCTTATGACGAATATGAAAATGTATGTTACTCGTCCCCCTGTTCCCCCCTTTAGTTAAATAAGTGTTTTCTTTTCAGGAAGTCGTGGTGACCGCGCCTTGAAGGAAATAAAGAATAAGAGAAGAGAATTATTTTTAGCGTTCAAAAATGAGCAGTTTTATAAATTATCATCATCAAAATCTAATGAAGAGTTAATAAAGTATATTTTAGATATATATGGTGATAATGTTTCCGAGCAGGTTATAGGACAAATAAAACTTTTAGTCAAAATATTTGTCAAAATTATGTTTAGTGGTGATCAGTGGTCTGATAGTGATGATGATGGGGTTGTGGATGAAGACGTTGAAGATGATGACAATGCTTATGATCATATGGATGATGAGGATGAGGATGCTGAGGATATAGATAATCATTTTCAAAAATAGTGGCTGAGTACACATCTCACTATCTATTTCTATAAGTACTTATTTATTTGATATATTTGTATTTTTTAAAGTTAAACATTTTCTTTTACTTTAGCTGAAAGAAATCTTTTGTTGCTCTTTATACTAGTATTTATATTATACTAGAATATTTCAGGAATATTACATTACACTATACCATGTTTTTCATAATATAACTGTATTAAAAAAATGTAATCAAAAGATATTGCTAACATGTATCTTAAAAAGAAAATTTTTTTTCTTTCTGTTTTTGTTTTTAGTAGGTACATATTTGTTTCATTTTAAGCCTCTTGTCCTATAGTTTACTTAAATATTTTGTAAGAAAAGGCATGGAGGCCACCTCCTTGCTACAAAGTGTAAAAACTTTGAAGCAATAAAGAGTATTATTATTATTATTTATTTGATATATTTAAAGTTTTTTGTACATAAATAGTCCTTTTATAATATTACTAATCAGAATATCAAATAAAATCCTAATTTATATTTTTGTCGTTGTAAATTTATCATCTTTCCCTATGTGCAATGTATCGCTGACTCCATTTTATCCATCATACTGATAAGGTACTTCCTAGGAGGTATTTATAAATATTCCTCCTCCGCCTGGAACCACAAACAATGTGGACTATTTTTTTTATGGTATCTGAGAGGGTTGACTAATGATGTGCTGTCGAATACCAGTCCACAGTATACAAATTCAGCTCTATCCTTGACTCCTCGAATAAATCCAGCATATGAGAGTAGATGATGAGGTGTACCAATATATTTAAATGTTTGTCTTCTTATCTCTTCTTTTTTTAAATTTACAGCTTCAGAATTTTTTCTGACCCATGTGGCCAAACGATGGGCTTGATTTAATGACCAAACAAGGGAAGTGTTCAAATGGAAATGACAAGCTATCTGTTCATTATTTAACTGTTTCAAGTTTGGACAGCCGAAATCATGAAGATCATAGACTGGTCTATCAATGAGTTCTTCTATAAACTTGCTCTTTTCCATTCCCTTTCCCCATAATATGTCATAGTCTTCTGTAACATATACTAATAAATTCTTCATATCTTCATATTCTACATCGCCATAGGTCCAGTTCAATCCGTGAATATTTTTCATTACCCAGATGTTCGTCCGTGCTTTAGCCAGTTCTTCACTCGCACCCTGAGGCGGTTTAAAAAACCAATGCCATGATGAGCCATGACTGATAGAGACTACAGATAGTTCTTTAACGATTAATGAGTTGGAGGCTGATCGATAGCCTTGAAAATCAATGACCGCTGAATGCATCATGTGTGTCATAGTCAAAGTCCAGCAGTGGAGTGATTTCGTTTAGGTTTTAAATAATGAATATATGTAGCCAAACGTGTGCAGATGTTCAGTACATTTTGCGGACTAAACCGGTTCCCACTTCGTATTCCACTATATTATCATGAAGAATGAGGCAGTATGCCTTAGTATATGGCGGAAAGTTTTCACTCGCCTCTAGTTGAACGCGAATATCAATAGTCGTACTTTTTATTGCTTCAGATTGTTTAGAACAATCTATAACGACTATAGGTGCGAGGGTCTCAAAATCGGATCGTGATAGCAGAGGTTGAGAGTGTCTATTACCATAATAGCTCGTTTGAAACTCATTATACATTTCGTAGAGAAGGGCGACTTTTCCTTGCGCAAAATCTAAATTCAAATCATCATAAGGTTAATGTTCACTATTCAGATAGAGTTTCAAGTTTTTCAATTTACAACTATCAAACTGACTGTTATCTTTGGTTGCGTTTCTCGTTCGATCAGTCTGGAATGCGATAGTAACATACCGCGGCTTTTCTAAATTTGTCGATGTTTTCACAGTCCAATTTTCTTGCTGCGAAGTAGGTAAATTTGGGTATTCGTAAAGATCCCATGATCTGAACGGTATAGTAATTATCTTGTTTTTCTCTACCATTTTCAACAACTTCAGTCGTTCTTGATCGGAAACACGAACATGTGGCATCCTCCAGACCACTTTATCTAATTTTATTTGTACGTCATCGCTACCCTTTATGCAGTTCAAGTCCGTATTCGATCTGATCAAAACGAGTTCTTGCTTAAGATTAATTAAAATTTTGCGATAGTCCTCACATATCCCTAAGAGAATATCCAGTGGCAGGCATAAGCTAAAAAATCCGTCTTTATCGATTGAAAGAGTTTTATCGATGCCAGGTATTATCCACCCCGAATTTTCAAGACCTTTTACTTGATTAGCTAAAAAGCATAACCTTTAAGCGTTGCAGTTATTCCAGGGTTTCTGACTCTATCAACTTCAATGCCATTTAATTCGTATCTGATCTCATCAAACAAAAACGCAAACGCGTTATTAGTCAATTTTGAAGTAGTTTCTGGAGTACCGTCTTTTTTTTTAAATTCGTCCTTCAATGTAAATAAAACTTAAAGAAGGAAACGTATAAACATCTTGTTGATGGATCGGAATTCTGATTTCACCAGACTTGTTAAAAGTGTTGCCTGCATACGACTGATGCGAATGATATTGAAATTGTGTAAGGGAGTCATCAAATTTCACGTCTGATGTTATGTTTAGTATATTATTCATGTTTTTATTTTTAACCGAAAACCACACTGTTTTAAAAAGTTTGCGTTTGCAGGTGTTAACCGCCTTGATGATTTAGGTTTACTAAATCTTAATGGGGTCTGACATCTCCTTTTATAACCAGCTAGATTCCGGTCAAGACTATCTCTGGTAAAATCAATCCCCATTTTTCTTTAAATGTAATCTTATAGTAATTGTTTCTCCTCTAAAATCAATAAGCTCGCCGTTCTGACATGGGCGGATCCAGCCGATCGTAAAGGGGGGGGGGCTGCAGTCCTAAAGGGGGAGACTGCAGCCCCACAGCCCTTTATTTGGATCTGCTAATAAGCTTTTTTACCTTTATGTTCCTTTCCCACAACTAAAATTCTACTTGCTCTGCACATTATTTGTTCTTTAACTTGCTTCCTTACATTAAGGAAAGTCAAATTCTATCTTTAAATTACGAAAAAATTTCCAAAGGGGGGGGGCTGCAGCCCCCACAGCCCCCCCCCCTGGATCCGCCAATGCGTTCTGATCTACTAAACGAACAGTAATATTATCAACAGTCCTCACGTTAGTAGGATAGTTAATGACCGGATTCGGGGTTTCGATGATTTTATATCCTGGTTCTACTGCAGGACAGAATTGATGTATACTATGATCCGGATCTCCATTCACGAAAGACCCCGACGCGATGTTACAATGAATCGAAATAGTATTTACACTAAGAATTTTCACAATGTCGTTTGATTCAGTATACTGATGCCCTGGGTTAATGACTTGTTCGGGGCTGGTAAAACCCAATAGCGGGCCGATGGAACGTGGTTTGCCTTGACAGTTGAAAAAACCTGCTTAGACGATCTAATTTCAGTCTTCAGGGTACTTGGATTTCCTCTGAGTACAAGTCCAGCACCCGGACCACGGTGAGCGATTTCGTCGCTTAGAAAAGATTGTATAGCGTAAATATCATACGATCATTCAGGTATTTGAATGGCCAGATCACCGAAAAAAAACATATGGTTAACACCCTTTCTTATGTTTGGAATAGTATTATACGTGTCAAAAGATAATAACCCGATTGTACAATCCGATCCTAATTCTAGAGGAGGTAGGAAGTTTGCATGAAGAACGCTAGAATTGCCTGTAAACGTTACTGTGTAGCTCATGATTATTAATGATAAAAATTTATGAAAAACATCGGCTAAATACTTTAAGCAAAGGTGTCCACAAACCGGAGTATTCCACTTTTGATAACGACGGCGGTTATATAATACTTGACAACCTTTGAAATACTCTAACAATGGAGGAGGAGGTTTTTAATTTCCAAAAGAATCAAAGTATTTCATTACATTATCTTTTTTTACATAACAGACCCAATGAGGACCAGGTTCTGAACTTGTATTTAAATTAACAATAGCTGACTCGAGTTTTTTTGGATATTTTGGAAGATTATCAATCATAAACACTCCACGAAAATTTAGAACATTTAAAACTTTTGCTAAATGATTCAATTCCAAATCGGTCAATGGTTTATTTGGTAGTCATATTTTTCTTGGTCTTTTTTGTCGGGTTATAAATAGACCTTAACCATTCTTATACGGTTTCAAATAAAGTCCGTTTCCAACTTTTTGACCTTCCATGGCCAAATTATGCCTCTATTGCTCATCCAATTTTAGTTTGGCTTCTTTAGCTTCATTGATCGCCTTGGCTACACTCGCGGCTCCCCCTGCCAAAGACCCCAGCGGAAAGTCCTGCCATCAATGGTACAAGAAATTGGAGAAAACCTCCCTGTTTTGGCAGCGGAAGAACTTGGCGGTGAAGGTTTCGCCTTACCACGTAGATGCATTTTTTTTATATGCCGCTTTTGATGCATTGAGAATAGATGATACATCATCTACTTTTGACGATTTAACCAAATCTTTAAAACTAATCTTCTTCTTTTTTTTTCTCAGCCCCGAACCAATTTTCCTTTTTGCTTTCATGGCATTTGTAACTAACCAAGCCGCGGCTTTTTCTCCCCAAGACGAATCTGGAGCTTTAACCCGTTTCCAAGCATTATCAGCAAGAATCTTGTCCGCTTGTTCACGACTCTCCATATCCTTATTTATGCTATAAGCTATATCGTGTTCTTTACAAGCTCTATCAAGCTCGTTTATTCCGCTATCACCTCTAGCTAAGCGTTTTTCTAGTTTCGTACCGGGACCGCAATACTGATATCCTGGAAGGTGCAATTCAATCGGCAACCTATTGATAAGACTGTTTAGCAAGCCTCTTCCTCTGCGAGCCTTGTGACTCATACTGTACTCAGAAAATGAAACAATAGGGTATATATAGCCGTCTTGATGTTGTTTGCATTCAGAATGAAATTAGTTAAACAAGTGCAATGTTTCCCTACTACCAACTTTTCCCCGGTTAAAGGACAATCGGAGGAGAGACATAGTTCATTATTACCAAACACTATCCAAGCCTCGATATGTGGTCCGAGCGGATGTGGAAAGACCAATATTATGATTGGATTGCTATCAAACCCTAACGGCTTAAAATTTAAAAATGTGTATCTGTTTGGAAAAACTTTACATCAACCTAAATACCAGTATTTAAAAAGCGTCATAAATCTTGTTCCTGAAATAAAATTATATGAATTTGAAGATGCAAAGGAATTGCCTCAAAAAGTCGAATCAAATTCGGTCTGCATATTTGATCATGTCACCATAGAAGATCAGGATATAATTAAACGATACTTTAGTTATGGCCGTCATATGAACCTCGATTGCTTTTATTTAACACAAAGTTATGTTTGTATCCCGAGACATCTTATCGGGTGTAATTTTAACTTTTTAATAGTTTTTCCTCAAGATGAATTAAATTTAAAACATATTTATGATGAACACGCAAGCATGCCAGATTTAAGTTTTACTCTTTTTAAAGACATGTGCTCGTTATGCTGGAAAGAACCGTTTGGCTATCTCGTTATTGATAAAAGTAGGGGCATGAACGATGGACGTTTTAGGAAAGGAATCGACACATACATTGTAGATATATAAAGAGTGATCTCGGCATTAATTATCATTAACAATGATGGACCCGAAAGTCACTCGTGAAATAATAAAAACAAGTGAGATTTTGAAAAACAAATTTCGAGCATTGAAGCGTAGCCTCCAGGATATTGAAACGGGTCGTCAAGAATTTTTTACACCCTTGCTTCAACCTTTAGAAGACATTAAATAATCATTAAAATCCAAACCGGAACTAAATCCCAGAGAAAGTGTTAATGAGCGGGACGAATCGCCAGATAAAAAAGAGTCTGCTAGTATTTACCGAAAATCAACTTTATTGCCGAAAACAACGCCTCACTACAAAAGAGCTAGACCGTTATCTACTTTTTCCTTTCCCGTATTATCATCTGAAGAATACGAGGACGAGTATGTGACTTACGAACCACTATCAGAGCTAGTCAAAGAAACGCTAAAACTCCACAAGGAGAAGCCGAATTGAAGGAACATCTCACCGAATTTGGAAACCTGCAAAGGGAATACTTCTTTAAGATTTTAAAAAAAGACGATGAGGCATATGACGATCGTTATGGAATTAGAGTCATGCCTTTAGGGGGATTAGCTATTGGAGATTCGACAAACGTTTGGCTGTTTCCAAACAGCGACGATATTTCTATAAACGACATAGAGTATGAAGAAACTCCGGGATTGTTGCAGCTACTCTACTTGAAAAACCCACAAGATTATAACGAGACCTACTTGGAAAATTATAAGAATATTTTACTCTCGACCAATGCACACAGGAGAGGCTATAGCAAAGAACAAGGGGTATTTAGAAACAGATCTGAGAAACATAGGAATGTAATATCCAAGTTATTTCCACCGGAAACCTTAAAACTCCACCCCCCTTCCTCAGCTCCGAGAATGAAGCTCCGTTCTCACACTTACAAACGGGGCACTGGTCTTATGAGAGCCGATAAACCTCTGTATGAGTATTGGAACGATCCAAATGAGCTAGTAAATCGTCTAAAGCGGTTAATGGCTTCCGCTCATGCCGGTCATGAAGGACACCAAAATGAAATAGAATCAATAATTGAAGAGCTACGAGAAGAAAATATTATATATTAAAGACCATATAAAGCTAGGTTTAGTATAAACATGACGATAAACAAGTTCGGATCTCACATGCCATTAAAGCACTCCAAGTATAAAAAACGCTATTTTCCGTTTAGCATATTGAAGTCTGTAAAGGACATCGATGCACGAAATTTACGAATAATCAGTGTTGCAAACCCAATCGCAGCTCATGACGCTGCTAATAAAGTGTATTGCGATACGCTAGCGGCTACCTACACTGATTTAAACAATTGGCCTGGTAATTGGATTGATGGAAAAAGAAAAAGACTTGACAACTTTGCACCACCTATAAATAAACAGGATGTGGTTACCAAAGAATTTTTAAACAGCGTTGCTTTAACCTTGGTTGAAGGTATATATGACTCTCTTGGTAAGAGAATAACAAACGTAGCTGAACCTGAGAAGGAATCTGATGTGATCACACTTGGTTACCTAAACAAAGTACTTGAGAAGAAGTAGATGGATTCATCAATAATTAAAAGAACTGTTGTAAATGAATTACATAAGCCAACTCGCAAGAAATATCCTAGGAGAAAGAAAGTATTGAAAGGAATAAATGACTTGTGGCAAATAGATCTAGTAGAGATGATACCTTATTCTCGAGAAAATAAAGGGTACAAATATTTATTAACAGTTATGGACTGCTTTACTAAATATGCATGGGCCGTACCAATAAAGAAGAAATCTGCGGAAGATGTAACTAAGGCGATGGAGAGCGTGTTTCGTTCGAGCAAACAAACACCAAGAAATATTCAAAGCGATCAAGGAAAGGAGTTTTACAATTCAAAATTTAAATCACTAATAAAACAATGTTGTATTAATCATTATTCCACCTTTTCTAATATGAAAGCTTCCATTGTAAAAAGGTTTAATAGAACATTAAAAGCGAAAATGTGGAAAGCATTTAGCTTGCGTGGAACTTACAAGTTTTCAGATATTTTACCACAGATTCTACATGATTATAACTCATCATTCCATACAACAATCGGTATGAGACCAATTGATGCTTGTAATAAAAAATCGGAAAAATTCTTGCTAAACAGTGTGTATTCATCTGTTCGGACTAAAGTGCGAAAGCAGAAGTTTGAAGAGGACGATTTTGTAAGGATATCTAAACAAAAATCCATATTTTCAAAAGGATATTTATCAAATTGGTCAAGTGTTTAAGTTTAAGATAGTCAAGATTCAAAAGACATATCCTTTTTATATTTATATATTTTCTTATATATTTACTGAAATATCTGAAAGGACAACCGATAAGTGGAGCATTTTTTGAAGAAGAGCTACAAAAAGTTAAATATCCAGATGTACACCTTGTAGAAAAAGTTTTAAAAAGAAAAGGAAATAAATTCTATGTAAAGTGGCTGGGATTAGATGAACGCAGCTGGATTGACAAGAAGGATATTGCATAATGTATTAAAAGAAAAAAAACACTTACTGTTATAATATAAATTTATTAATTCTTTTTACAAAAACTGCGTATTTTATATATTTATTGTAACTCTACATTTAAAATATATTTATTTCTCACAAATTGTTGTTTTTCTTAACCTAAAATATAATTTGTTCATAAAATAAACAATACCAATATATTACTGCACATTTAATTTAATTATGTTGCGTCAATGCATAATGGCCGTAAGGAAGAGTATTGACTTTGTTTTCCAACGTATGACGTTTATCATCATACGGACATAGTGACTTTTTATTTATTAAAACTGTTTGCACTTGATGTCTTTTTGATTGTATAATATGAAACTGGTTTCATTTCTTAGAGAATCTAGATAATTTTAAAACGTGAATCCTCGAACAGCACATTTCTTTATTCCTTTGGACCGTTTTATTAATAAACCTTTTTTAGTTATGAAAGAATACATTTTCATTATAACTATCTATGAATTTTATTTTAGTTTTACAATCTTTGAATGTTTTTGGAAAACTGATGTACTTTTCCGAATTACTCGGAATAACAGTAACATCACCTTCATGATTAGCTAAAAAAGGTACAATAAAGTGTGAATCGTAACCCTGTAAATTGTGCATAATTACCAGTATGAAATCAGGTGTTTTTGCTTGTAAGTTGCAGTTTGAATGAGCTGCACCAATAAATTTAGATGTTATATGATCACGATGCCGTACTTTCTGGTCTTTATTTAATGTATTTAGACAGATAACGGAGGAATGTAAGGCTCTAAATGAAAGAAAAAACGAGGCATACAGAAAAATGCTATCACGCAGGCATTCAAGAGCCTCTACACAGGAGTATAAGCGCCTCCGTAGTGAGGACTCACATCTGAGGAGAAGAAAGAAGAGAGCGTGGGAAAGCAAGGCACTTGATGATATAGAGATGGCCTTTAATGACAAGAATAGTCGACAATTCTTCCAACTCGTTAATGACGGAAGAAGGCCTTTTAAACCTCAAACTTATGCTTGCAAGGCAGAAGACGGTTCCCTTATTTCCGACAGGGAGACAGCACTGAATAGATGGGCCGACTACTTCAGTGCACTGTTGAACAGAGGGACATCAAGCAGTTGCCCGGAGGAACATCTGGAGAACGAGGCACTGAGTGGAGACCACATTGATCCCCCTGATGAAGAAGAAATTCGCGAAGCTCTATCAAACCTCAAGAATAATAAGGCCCCAGGCATAGACGATATAGCACCCGAAATTCTGAAGCATGGTGGCAGTGAGCTTATCATGTTCCTAAAGGATTTATTCCTGGACATCTGGAATGAAGAAAGGCTGCCTTTAAAATGGAAGAAGACGATCATATTCCCCATTCACAAGAAGGGTGATGCTCTAGAATGCAAAAACTACAGGGGAATATGCCTCCTCCCCTGTGCTTACAAAGTGCTGTCGGCGGTTTTGTTTAGGAAACTACTCCCTTATGCAGAAAATGAAATAGGAAAATACCAGAGGGGTTTTAGATCAGGCAGGTCGACGACGGACCAAATTTTCACTCTCCGTCTGCTCCTTGAGAAAACAAGAGAGTATGGAATCAGCACACACCATGTATTCGTAGACTTTCAGCAAGCGTATGATTCTGTAAATAGAAATGAAGTCTACAAAGCTATGATAAACATGCAGATACCCCCTAAACTAGTAAGACTCACACGCATGACAATGGAGGGTAACCTGTGCTGTGTTCGAATGTTTTGGGATCTCTCTAGAAGCTTCACCACAGGGACGGGAGTCCGTCAGGGCGATGGTTTGGCGTGTCTCGTGTTTAACTTGGCTCTCGAGACAGCTGTGAGGAATTCTCGCATTCAGACCACTGGAACACTTCTAAATAGGCTTGTTCAAATTCTTGGATATGCAGACGATCTGGACTTTGCCGGAAGGACACTGGAAGCAGTTAGGGAAGCTTTTGAGGCCCTGGAAGTAGCAGCAGCAAGCATGGGGCTGCTAATAAACACGGGGGAAAAAAAATACTTGTGTGTTAACCCAAAACATGATATCCGGGAAAGCTTTGTTCAGTTGGGTTCACACCGTATAGAAGTAGTAAGAGATTTCGTCTACTTAGGCTCTCAAGTGAACTCCCGAAATGACATTGGAGAAGAAATAGATAGACGAATCCTGGCTGCTAATCGGTGTTCCTTCGCACTTCAGAAGCATCTCCGGTCTAGGATTTTGTCAAAATCAACAAAGGTCAGAATATACAAAACCTTGATTCGACCTGTTTTAACATATGGCTCTGAGACCTGGACGCTTACAAGGACTCAGGAACTGGAACTCTCCAGGTTTGAACGGAAGATTTTAAGGAGAATATATGGGGCCGCATATGTTGACGGAGACTGGGAAGAAGAACCAACCTCGAGCTGAGAAGCCTATACAAGGACTTAGACGTGGTTGATACGATTAAATTATCTCGATTGCGATGGGCGGGACATGTTGTTCGAATGAATTCCTCCGAAATCCCATCTAAAGTCATATCGGAGAAACTGTTTGGACCACGGAAGGTTGGACGCCCTAGGCTCCGATGGGAAGACTGTGTTGCTACCGATGCACTATTGATGCTTGGCATTCATGACTGGAAGGCAGCAGCACAAAACCGAAATAACTGGCGGTCATTGCTGGAGCAGGCCAAGACTCAACTTGTGGGTCGTAGAGCCGTATAAAAAAAAAAAAAAAAGACAGATAACGCACTTATTCGTTGTTTCATAATACATTTCTTGCTCAGTCATTTGAGCCATGGGTTCGATTTTGTAATATATTTCATCAACCTTTTTTGCCAATTCATGAAGAGCCTCCATAAACAAAAACATGCAGTTAGCACCAGTATAAACTGAAGGTTGAAGATGTAATAGAGGAATATCTGCTTTAACCATAAGTGTTGCACAAAAGATTTTATGATTTTGCACGGATTTCGTCCAAGAAATTGACGGATTTTCGCAAAAACCCTCGATCTTTTCTAAGTAACATTCAAAATCAGCATATGCTACAATTTTGATTCTCTGTGTAAACTGAAACTTTTTAAATTTTATTTTATCATCGCGTGGGAAATCTGTCCTAACCGGTTTATGCGCACCGCAAAATAATAAATGTTCCTTTAATCGTTCTTCCGCGTTTTTTCCGCTTTTTGTTTTGTATCTCCAGGAAATAGATGTTAAACACCTGTGACAAATTTCTCTAGCAGATTTGTTACCAGATATTTGACTGCCAACAAGCCTGCTTAAATTGGTAATATAACAATAATGGGAGTCTCTTTCATTTTGAAGAAATAAAAGGTCAAATCTTTCTTTAAAGGTTTCTTTTTTGCTTATTCTCAAAGGAAATACCTTGTTTTTTTCATCTAAACCATACACATTGATTAAAACATTGTTTACATCCTCGAATATTTTAATGTCTTTAAAGGAAGTGGGATATGAAATACAATCAAAATTGTAATTATTTTCTAAATATTCATAGGACTTAGGATCGTTCGAACGAATAATTTTACTTAATAGTGCGAATCGAAAACAATAGTTGTTTAAGTTTTTTACGTTAATTACAGCATGCTTGTTATCGCTTTCGGCAAGTCCATAAATTGTTTTCCATCAAAAGGTTTATTTTTAGTTAGATGCAAACAAAGATAATTAAACGATACAAATGTCCAGCCAGTACCTTTAGTTTCAAAGGTATCTAATTCCGAAACTATTTTTTCATATGAGTTATTAATATATTTGTACAAATTTTGATGGGTCTTAAAATTCATATCTGACTTTTCCTCACAATTTGGACCCATTTTAGGTACAATCTAACTGCAAATTAATTTTGAATATGTTCCATAGTTCTAAGTAAAATTTTAACAAATTAATAATTTTTTCTCTTTTTGACTCCAGAAAGTCTTTCGGAAATGCATTGAAATCACGATTTTCAATGTAAAAATCTATCACTTATTACCAAATGCTGAATTTTTAATACCTGGTTCAATTGTAGCTAAAATTTCAAGTTGTTCCTTACTATAGAATTTATGTTTCTTAGGTGAGCTAATTCCTATTTCTGGAATATTAGACCCAGATGAAGATGGTATTAGCGAATGTATTCTTTTTTTAAATGGTAAATGTGATTGCTTCGAAGATGAAACAGCAGGTGTTGGGAAGTTTTCCATTGATAACTGGCTACCTATATCACCAAATGCTTGAGGGGAACTAACACGTTTTTCTTTACATGCGATTTTTTTAAGACGTTTACAGCTAAAAAAAAAATTAGATTTAGATTCACGATTGCAATCTAAGCATGTATAAAATTTCCATTTACATCTGTTTGCGCTCGAGTTTAATAATAACAACCCACATTTTGAACATAATATAATATCAATACCTTCTCCTTCGGCCATCATTCAGTTCAATTACATAAACCTAATTTTGTAAGCTTGTTTCTCCTTTCCTTCATATACCATGCTCAATGATCCTAAAATCAAGCATATCATTTCAGTTAAATATTACACTTTTGTATTATTGCTATTTCAAAAGAAATAAAAAACTCACCATCATATTGTTCGATGTCTGTTCCAGAAAAGCATTCTTGGTATCTTTTTGGTAAAAATGTCCGATATTTTTCTCCGTTTACCCCCTCTACGATGGCTTGTAATGCTTCTCCATACTCCGTTGATTTGAGAGCCAGCTCTAAAATCTTATAAGTTTCTCCTTTCTCGAGCTCACCAATTGTCTTATAGATTGTGGACCTATTCAATTTTTCAATTAAAGACATCTGTAGTATTTACAAAAATTAACAATTTTTTGTTATTTTTATGCATGTATTAGTTCAAAAAAGTTAAAATAACTCACCTTTAGGCAAAACTGCACAATACTCCAGGTACTCAATTATTAAAATTGGAAAAGTCAAGCTCCTTATATCCTCAATGTAGATGTAGGGCAATCAATGGCTCTCGTCACGTGTGAAGCTGGGGGTATATATGCACAGTAGTGCTGACTGAGCGCTATGAATAGTTCTTTGTCGCCTTGTCTCCACCTGCAGTAGGAAATGCATCTGCAGCAGATGCAGAAGAGAGAAACCGCTCTTTCATGTGTAGGCGGATAATAGATAACACGTAGTGCGATACATCCGCTGACTGAACATAGATAAAATGGCAGCTGCGCTAGTCAGCGTGGCATATTTTGAAATATATAACAAGTATAGCGATAGCTTCTCATCTGCTGACTGTACATTGATAAAATGGCGGCAGCGCTACTTCAATTAGAAAACACTAATCGCGGTGAACACAACAGATAAGCGAATGAATGGTTCTTTGTCGTCTTAACTCCTCGAGGTCTACTAGCTCAAGATTATCATAGTGCAGCTCGTGCTGACTGGGCGTAGATAAGATGGATTCTTTGTCCGGCTCAATTATGAATGGTTCTTTGTCGTCTTGTTAAAAAGTTTGACCCTCAGCGGCGGCTGATGTCTTGGCGACGTCCTTTCAAATAGATAACAAGTATAGCGATAGCTTCTCATCTGCTGACTGTACATATGGCGGCAGCACTATTTCATGTCTGGGCGGCTTACAAAACGCTGACTGACCATCGATAAGTAAATGAATGGTACTTGTTTGACCACCTGCAGATCACATCTGCAACAATTTCCAGAGAAACCTGACTCAGCATTCCATTTCCTATATATCCCTCCCAGACTTCCCAGATGTCGTCGAGTCTCTCATGCTCATGAACCACACGTGAGATCGTAATCGTAACAACAATTATGAATGAACTTCAATGAATTCTGAATGAAACAGCTGAGTCATGCACCAGTAAATCACACACCTGCAGCCACACCTCTAGCCGGGTTGTGCACTGGGTCAACGCACCACGGGTCAATGTAAACGAACAAAAAAAGTGGACCGACCCACTCAGAGGATGACGTTACAGGAAGAACATGTAAACAAAGGCCGCTAAATGTGTCACCACTGTAAATGTAAACAAAGGCCACCAACCGCTCAAGGCCCCGACCCACTCAGAGGATGACGTCACAGGCATAATGTAAACAAAGGCCGCTAAACCAACCGCCCCCTCGCCCTCACATGGACGATCAATGACCCTCAAGGTCACGTATAGCCCTACTACGGCACGCTTTATCGAATGTAAACAAAGCGATGTTGCCACATCTCACACATTCCATGCGACGTTGCCGGATTGTGCAACCAACCGCCCCCCCCCCTTATTCTAGGTATACTCCCCCCTCGCCCTGGCACCGGCGTGACCTTGTTCACAATTGCAATTTGTCGTTTATACTACTAACTTTTTACAACAAAAATGTACATTTTTTTTATTATTAGAATTCACAATCTCCATTTAATGTAGAGCTAATATACAGATAATGTACATTTTTTTATTATTAGTATTCACAATCTCTATTTACTGTAGCGCTAATAGGTGCACAATGATTTTGTTTAACCTGTCTTCTGCTAAAACAAATAGATTCGATCTTTTCCCCACACGTTGAAAGGCGAGACACAATGGCCCATGGAAAAAACGCGGATTTTCCTAGTCCAAGCCGGAAAAAATAAATTTATGCTTATCCACCCTAATTATCGAATGAAAATCAAGTGTTGTGTCAATATATAAACCTACACTGCCATCTGTTGGAAATTTATAGAACTTATAAAAAATCACACTCAACTGTAGTATAATAAGTATTTAATTTTACAATAAAAGAAATAATGAAGCCAATAATCGAGATAAAGCTATCCTATCTTTTAAGTTGGAAAAAACTACACCATTAACCTAAAATAAATTAAGTTCATTAACCAAATTTTATAAAGATCGGTTGAGTAGTTTCTGATTTTACCCCCGACAAACAACAAAAAGGTTATGAAATCAACACATGACGCCATGTTCATAAATCGAAACAAGACCTACAGTATTTGCAATAAAGAATTAACCCACTACTGCGGAGGAAAACCAATTAAAACATGTAAGTATTCATGCATCTAATAGTCTATAATCCACGAAGTTGTGGCTTTTTTCGGTTTCTTGCATTTACCTACACATCAAAAGTTTACTTTCTCATTTTTTCGAGAAAAAAAAGGGTATACTATTACAAATAAAATGAAATATTTGAAGTTGAAATCGGGTTAGTTATTTAGCCAAATTTGAACATCAAAGATTGATGATTTTTACCATTTTGGTGGAAACTCATGTCCAACGCCTACTCCAACTCGACAACATATACTCTAAATGAAAAATGTTACACATAAAAGATTTAAAATATAATATTTATCATAAAACCATCTCCTTCATTTAAAAATTCCTTATTCGTAAATACAAATAAAAACATGGGAGCATTCGTAGCGCTTCCTTCCTGCTAAAACATTTGTGTGAAGAATAAATAATGCATATAATTACAAATCATCCAACTTCTTCCGTTTTTTCAAAGATAGATTTTGCCAACCGTCTACCCACCTAAATAGTTAGTTCTGTGAATATTTTATCATATCCCCTTATACTTCACAAAAAGAAGGAAGTAAGCGCTATGAATACTTTCACGTTTTCATTTGCACACGCAGGAATAAGTTAATTTTGAAATAAATGGGCTTGTTTTATGCTAAATTTAATGTTCTAAAACATTTTCCATATACAGTCGAGTTATTGGGGTTGAAACATGAGTTTCCCCCAAAAAGGTAAAAATTACCGACCTTTGATGTTTGGCTAAATCACGAAACCGTTTTTAACTTAAAAATTGCCATTCTATTTGTATTAGTACGCTTTTATTTTAAAAAAGAAGGTTATATTATGTGGTCTGTAGTTGGCGAGGTATACATATTCTGGTAACCAAAAATAAGGCCAAATATTTCGCGAATTTCAGTCTGCGAATACTTTCACATTTTAAGTAGTATCTCTCAGCAGGAGTGGATAGATTTTAAAATTAAGGTACTCATTTTGACTTTGATGTTCTACAACTTTTATATGAAACTTTTTCATTTGAATATCCCTATTCAAATTGCAGGCATTGGAACAAGAGTATAATTCATTTTTCCAATTAGTTTGTAAAAATTGCCTAAAATCGATAATCGGTTTTGGCGAAGCAACTTACCTGAGTTGTGAGCTATTAAATTGTATTAGGTAGGTATATACTTTCTTAGTTGTATTATGAATAATTTCTTCCTATCAACGAACCAACATAACTTTGTATCTATCTTTTTTATTTTGATTGCTTTTAGATCCGTAAATAATCAATACTTTGCAAAAATGCATTTATTTCAAATTTCGCGGATTATCAGAAGCCAGTGCCTGTAACCCAACTACTACGATGAGAGCATTATTATTACATTTCAAGATAACCAGTTAATTTCTACATCTCTTCGTCGTAAACCTACGATCTCCTGCCCATTTATTGCATCCCAAAATCTTCAAGCTCACATAACAAACCTTGAAAAATGGAGAATCAAAATCAACCCCAACAAATTCCATCAAATAACCTTTACTCTCCATCGTAAACCTACGACCTCCTCTCTTACTGTATCCTTCAATAACACTCCACTTATCCCTGTCGAACAGATCCGTTACCAGGGACTTCACCTGGACAAACGCCTTACTTGGAATCCCCACACAAGACTGAAGCGACAAAAAACCGCTCGTCGCTTCCGACTACTTCAACACTTACTTGACAAACGTTCAAAACTCCCAATCTATTACAAAAGACTAATTTATATGACAGTAATAAGACCGATATGGACTTACGGAATCGAGCTTTGGGGCTCTACTAAACCATCAAATTCCTCTCGAATCCAATGCTTGCAATCCAAAATCCTTAATGCTCCTTACTTCGTCACAAATGAACTCATCCATAAAGACCTTAATATTCCATATATCGCCTATTTGGCCCGATCAAGATTCCAGTCCTTTCATAATGAACTCCCGGCCAACCCGAATCCTCTTGTTTCCAGCCTCGCCTCCTCCTCTATTCCAGACAATCTTAATAGGCTTCTGAAAAGAAGATGGCCAAGGGATCTTCTATATTAAGTGTACAAGTTGAGTGCTACCAATGGGTAGCTTCTCATCATGCTATTTCATGACATATTATTTTCGTAATATTAGCTCATTTACTAGATGTATTTTGTAAATACAGTTATAAATTTCAATAAAAAAACTAAAAAAAAATTCAATGAAAGTGAGGTATAGATAATGTGCAATCTGTGACTAATTAATTATACTAACAAATTATATTCGTTATTAGTTTCTTTTATATATGTGTTACTTATATTTAATCTCGCCTCGGCTGAAATTATCCAATAAATGCTAGGTAAATAGATCATTAATACTGACTATAGTCAAAATGAGATGTAAAAGATATAAAAAAAATAATGAAACGTTCTATATTCTTTACTAAAAAATTTTAAATTTGGCGTAAAGTTCTATTTTAAATCCCGTTGATTTTTAGATTAGCTGAAATGTTATCTTTATCAGTGAATTTTGATTTGACTGTATTAAAAATAATAGGATATAATTAATTCAACGCATTATAGCTACTGAGCCACAGCAACGAGTGGCCGAGATTGCTCGTTATTTATATATATACATATGTAAATACATTGTGTAACTGTTAATTCATTCATTTATTATTGTGAGCTATTAAATTGTATTAGGTATATACTTTCTAAATTGTATTATGAATAATTTATACTTATCAACGAACAAACAGAACATTTTATTAATCTTTTTTACTTTGATTGGTTTTAAATCCGTAAATAATCAATACTTTGCAAAAATGCATTTATTTCAAATTTCACGAATGATCAGAAGCCAGTGTCTGTAAACCAACTACTACGATGAGAGCATTATTATCACATTTCAAGATAATCAGTTTATGTTAATGTAAGAGAGGTTTAGATAATGTGCAGCTGCGACTAATTCATTATTATTTATCATATTTATATCCTTTATCAGATTTATATAATAATTTAAAAAAAAGTTATATTATTTTTTCTGTCAATTAAATAGGCTCGACTATACATTCAAAATAATATCCTAAACCCTCTGTAATTATATCATTGAGAATTGAACGATGTAGCAGAGGACTGGATGCGCCCGAGTCACTGGCGCCTTTTCGCCGCTAAGGTCCGTTTTCTATGAACCTAGTTTATATATTTTTAAAAAGAATAATTGCTCCAGATGTTTAATTTCAGAGCGATTTTTCGTTAATTATGGCGTTTAATCACAAATTAACTTGGAATTTTAACTTTTACGCGAGTGAATTGCAAAAAAATTATTTCAAAGGTATTTTATGTTATCTAGACTAATTATTTTAGTACGTTTGTTTATTTATTCTGAATCTAGAACTATATAGCTTTAATAAAAGACCAGTTATGGCGAAATTAAGCATAATGGTGAATGTCAGTAAGCAAAAAACTGTCATTCCGCCATGTTTGAACGCCATTTTGGGTTAATGCGGCCACTTTGTTTTCCTGGAACATTGGCTGTTTCTTAATCTTTTATCACAAGGAAAACACAACGATATGCACTTTATAGAAATGGGGGGGCACGGTAGAGGGGTCTGGCCCACCTTTTATTATTGTGAGTAAAAATGTATAATTAACGTTAATTTCCTTATTTTCTTATTGAATGTTTACTAGCAATTAATGAGCCAATTATATTTTCGATTTCTCTTCAGGCAACTTCGGCAGTCTTTTTTAAAAATAAAAGAACTAAATAGTATCTGTATTCGTCCAAGATTTTTCCTACGGATACAAGTAGTACTCGTATCCGTCAACAGGGATACTTCTACTTCTGGGGCTAGGAATATTTAAAATTTTATTATTAAACTTTTTGATTATTATTAAGCCGTCAAAATTATATGTTTTCGATATAATGATCCATTATTATTTCTTAAATCGTAAATTTTGAAAATAGTCATAATTTTAAAATTAAAATTCCCAAGCGGATTTAATTATTTTCGGATTTCTTTACAATAAAGAAGCGTAATTATGATAGCGTAAATATTAAAAAATAGTAAAGATTTTAAAATTTCAATATTGTGGGGGGAACGCCCACCTTATAAGAAAATTGTAATTTGGATCCAGAGTAATGCTGGGACTGAAAAAATTATAAGTTGAGAGGTGGGAGAGCTTAGTTTGCCGACATCAAAAGGTTTATTACGGGGAAACGCAACGCTTTTGAAGTGAAAGGCTACACAATAACTAAGTGTAAAATAAAAATAAATAAGCTAACAATATAGATGGTACAGTATACAAATCTGACCTCAATAATAAGATAAAAGTGGAAGTACACACAAGGTAACAATGTATATAAAAAAATGAAAACAATTTATATAAAAGAAGTTATATAATAATAAAGATAATTTAATTTTCGCATTGGAATATTCCTAACATTTTTTAAAATTATTACTTTTTTCAAAATTCACGCTTTGTATAAATGACGATTATTTCGAAAAGATAAAATTTTGACGGCTCAATACTATTAAAAAATTTACAATTTTAATATTAGAATTATAGGCATTCACAGCCCGATATACCCAGAAGTAGAAGTATCCGAAATTGTATCCGTAAAAATGTAACTAAATACCGAAAGTACTCACGGATACTCGGGTATCCGTCGTGAAGTAGTACTTGTATCCGTAGGAAAATATTGGAGGGGTTCGAGTACAGTATCCGAGTACAAAGGTATCTGTAACTTGTTATTTTTTACTCGGATAGTGCCCAACTCCGGTACTGCGTATCGCCGCCAGGCGGGGCTAGAGATGCGACATCGAGGGCAAAACATCGATGTTTTTACAATCAAAACATCGATGTCGATTAAACATCGACCACAAAACATCGATGTTCTAGAACATCGATGTTTTTCGACATCGATGGTTTTTTATTTATACGTTCTTTAAACATTAACATATTAGTGTCCAAACGTATTTAAATCGATGTTTAAGTGTAAAGCATGTTTATTTTTTATAATTACTATATAAAAACATCGATGTTTTCTACATAGTTGGTTTAACATAATCATTTATTACAAATTCAACTGTTAGGACCTAAACATATTCATACATTGATGTCGTTGCCATAGTATTTTAGTATTAGTATAGAGAATCGTATTTTTTCTATATTATTATAATATATATCAATATATTATTATATATTACGTATATATTATTAATCGTATTAAATAAGTAATCCAATAATGAAACTAAGTTTTGCGTTTTCATATTTTATTAACTTATTTGAAGTTGAAAATTTTACAGAAACAAGGAAGGGTAAGAAGAAAAGAGGTGATATATCCAATATAATGAAAAACATCGATGCTAAAAACATTTTTGTTATAGTTAAAACATCGATGTTAATAGCATATTTGTTATTGTATATAGTATCGATGTTAAAAAAAACTTGGTTATTGTTAAAACATCGATGTTAAAATATATTTGATTTTTTCCAAAACATGGATGTTAAAATATATTTGATTTTTTCCAAAACATCGATGTTAAAACATATTTGTTTTTGACCAAAACATCGAAGTTAAAACCTATGTGTTTTTGACGAAAACATCGAAGTTAAAAACCACTTTTTATTGTTCATTTTCTTAACATCGATGTTAAGAGCATATATACTGATGTTTTTTGTGCAAAACATCGATATTAAAACATATGTTTTTGTCAAAAACCTACATGTTAAAAACAACTTTTTCTAAAACATCGATGTTTTCTGTAAAAACATATAGGTTTTAACATTGATGTTTTGGACCAAAACATCGATGTTAAAATCAACTTTGTTATAGTTCGAAACATCGATGCTAAGAAAATATTAGTTTTTGTATATAACATCAATGTTAAGAGCATATATATTGTTGTTTTTTATCCAAAACATCGATGGCAAAACATATTTCTTCTTGTCAAATATATCGATGTTAAAAACAACTTGGTTATTGTTAAAACATATTTGTTTTTGTCCAAAACATCGGTGTTAATAGCATATTTGTTTTTGTCATGGGCGGATCCAGCCGATCGTAAAGGGGGGGCTGCAGCCACAAAGCCCTTCGTTTGGAATTGCTAATCAGCTTTTTTACCTTTATATTCCTTTCCCACCACTAAAATTCTACTTGTTCCGCGCATTATTTGTTCTTTAACTTGCTTCCTTACATTAACGAAAGTCTAATTCTATCTTTAAATGACGAAAAATTTTCCAAAGGGAGGGGCTGCAGCCCCCACAGCCCCACCCCCCTGGATCCGTCAATAGTTTTTGTATATATCATCGATGATAAAAAAACTTGGTTATAGATAAAACCTCGATGTTAAAATATATTTGATTTTTTCCCAAACATCGATATTAAAACATATTTGTTTTTGTCAAATAACAACAAAATTCAAAAGAAAACATCAATGTTTTCTGTAAAAACAAATATATTGATCTTTTATCAGCATATATATAGTTTTTCGTTCAAAACATCGAAATTAAAACATATTTGTTTTTACGAAAACATCCAAGTTAAGACATATTTGTTTTTGCCGAAAACATAAATGTTTAAAACAACATCGATGTTATAAAAAAAGTGGTTTTTAACATCGATGTTTTTGACAAAAAACATCAATGTATATGCTCTTAATCTCATTGATGTTAAATCATATTTGTTTTTGTCAAAAACATCGATGTTAAAAACAACTTTTTAATGTTAAAAAATCAATGTTTTTAACATCGATGTCAAGAGCATATATGTTGATGTTTTTTGTCCAAAACATCGATTTTACAACATTTTAATTATTTTCAAAAACATCGATGTTAAAAACTACTTTTTATTGTTAAAACATCGATGTTTTTAACATCGAAGTTAAGAGCATATATGTTGATGTTTTTTGTCCAAAACATGGATGTTAAAACATATTTGTTTTTGTCAAAAAACAACAAAATTTAAAAGAAAACATCGATGTTTTCTGTAAAAACAAATATCAAAGTCCAAAATGTCGATGCTATAAGATATTTGTTTTTGCCTAAAACATCGATGTTAAATAAAACTTTTTATTGTTAAAACATCAATGTTTTTAACATCGATGTCAAGAACACATATATTGATTTTTTATCAGCGTATATATAGTTTTCGTCCAAAATATCGATGTTAAAACATCTTATTTATAGCACAAACATCGATGTTAAAAACCACTTTTTATTGTTAAAACATCGATATTAAGAGCATATATATTGATGTTTTTGTTCACAACATCGATGTTAAAAACAACTTTCTCTTAAACATCGATGTTGTTTCAACATCGTTGTTTTGGAAAAAAACATCGATGTTAAAAAAAGCTTTGTTATAGTTAAAGCATCGATGTTAAGAACATATTTGTCTGTGAACATAACATCGATGTTAAAAAGAACTTGGTTATTTTTATAGGTTTTAACATTGATGTTTTGGACCAAAACATCGATGTTAAACGCAACTTTCTTTTAACAAAAAACATCGATGTTTTAGAAAAAGTTGTTTTTAACATGTAGGTTTTTGACATAAACAAATATGTTTTAACAATAACCAAGTTTTTTTTAACATCGATGTTATATTCACAAACAAATATGCTCTTAACATAGATGTTTTAACTATAACAAAGTTGTTTTTAACGTCGATGTTTTTGTCCAAAACATAGATGTTGAAACAACATCGATCTTGAAAAAAAAGTTGTTTTTAACATCGATGTTGTGAACAAAAACATCAATATATATGCTCTTAATATCGATGTTTTAACAATAAAAAGTGGTTTTTAACATCGATGTTTGTGCTATAACTAAGATGTTTTTGAAAAAAACGAATATGTTTTAACATCGATGATTTGGGCGAAAAACTATATATATGCTGATAAAAAATCTATATATATGTTCTTAACATCGATGTTAAAAACATTGATTTTTTAACAATAAAAAGTTTTATTTAACATCGATGTTTTAGGCAAAAACAAATATGTTTTACCATCCATGTTTTGGACAAAAAACATAACCATATATGCTCTTAACATCGATGTTAAAAACATTGATGTTTTAACATTAAAAAGTTGTTTTTATCATCGATGTTTTTGTCAAAAACAAATGTGATTTAACATCAATGAGATTAAGAGCATATACATTGATGTTATAAAAAAAGTGGTTTTTAACATCGATGTTTTTGACAAAAAACATCAATGTATAGGCTCTTAATCTCATTGATGTTAAATCATATTTGTTTTTGTCAAAAACATCGATGTTAAAAACAACTTTTTAATGTTAAAAAATCAATGTTTTTAACATCGATGTCAAGAGCATATATGTTGATGTTTTTTGTCCAAAACATCGATTTTACAACATTTTAATTATTTTCAGAAACATCGATGTTAAAAACTACTTTTTATTGTTAAAACATCGATGTTTTTAACATCGAAGTTAAGAGCATATATGTTGATGTTTTTTGTCCAAAACATGGATGTTAAAACATATTTGTTTTTGTCCAAAATGTCGATACTATAAGATATTTGTTGTTGTCAAATAACAACAAAACATCGATTTCATTAAATTTTGTTGTTTTTTGACAAAAACAAATATGTTTTAACATCCATGTTTTGGACAAAAAACATAACCATATATGCTCTTAACATCGATGTTAAAAACATTGATGTTTTAACATTAAAAAGTTGTTTTTAACATCGATGTTTTTGTCAAAAACAAATGTGATTTAACATCAATGAGATTAAGAGCATATACATTGATGTTTTTTGTCCAAATCATCGATGTTGAAAATTTTTGTTTTTGTCAAAAACATCGATGTTAAAAACCACTTTTTTTATAATATCGATGTTGTTTTAAACATTGATGTTTTAACAATAAAAAGTAGTTTTTAACATCGATGTTTTTGAAAAAAATAAAAATTTTGTAAAATCGATGTTTTGAACAAAAAACATCAACATATATGCTCTTGACATCGATGTTAAAAACATTGATTTTTTAACATTAAAAAGTTGTTTTTAACATCGATGTTTTTGACAAAAACAAATATGATTTAACATCAATGAGATTAAGAGCATATATATTGATGTTTTTTGTCCAAATTGAAATAATATACCTTTTAGAATTGAAGGCTTTAATTGACATTATATGAACACATGTTTAAATAAATAGTAAGGTAACATTGTATAAAACATTAGAACAAGGAGGTTACAAATATACAGTATAGTAGAGATAATAAATGATATCATCTCATTCATCCCCCCTAAGAAATAGCTGAAGTGACATAATCATTCAGATATCCAGGTCGGGTCTTGAGTCTGCTGGATCTTCGAAGAGATGGTACTTCAGTCTCTGCCTCAGTAGAACTTTGAAGAGATGTTTCAGCTACCTCCTGTCCTTCGCAGTTTCTTATAGCATGGGTCGGTTCCTCTTGAATAGCGAAGTTGGGTTGACTTTTATTAAGGTTTGGATCTTGATTTGACGGATGAACTGATCTTGCCTCCGTCCCTGCGGGAGCTAGATTTCTGAGGGATACCGTAT
Source organism: Aelia acuminata (assembly GCA_911387785.2). NCBI lineage: Eukaryota > Metazoa > Arthropoda > Insecta > Hemiptera > Pentatomidae > Aelia > Aelia acuminata. Next base: position 54,318,426 of record OU426980.1, on the reverse strand, counting down.
CTTCTCGTCCGTCTGGAAATCGAATATGTGCATACGAGGGGTTAGCTTCAAGGAGTTCGACCTCTTCAACTAATGGATCGTACTTGCTTCTTCGGCTAGAGGATCTTAGGAGAGCCTTCCCAGAATTCATAAGCCAAGTCGGTAGGGATACTCCATTAGGTGATTTTCTTTGATAATTAAAAAGTCTTTCGTGTGGAGTGGAGTTAGTAGCTGTGCATAACAGAGACCTGATAGAATAAAGAGCATCGTCAAGCACTATCTCCCAATGAGCTTCACTTAGGCCTCTTGAGTGAACAGCAAGCATAGCAGTTTGCCAAATAATACCGTTGTAACGCTCACATTGGCCATTTCCTCGTGGATTGTACGGTGTTGTCCTGCTGGTCGCTACGCCAAGACACTCCAAGAAATCCTTCACTTCAAGGGATATCAGAGACGCACCTCTATCAGAATGAATGTAGCTTAGGGTACCGAATACACTGAAGATATTCTTTAAACATTTGATGACAGTAGATGATGTCATATCAGGACACGGGAACGCAAACGGGAATCGGCTGTACTCATCCACAATTGTTAGAATATATTTGTTCCTAGTTTTGGAAGGTAGTGGACCTTTGAAATCTATACTCAGTCTTTCAAACGGCTGTGTGGCTTTTATTAATGTGCCTTCAAACTTGGTAAATCTGGAGATGATGCCATCCGTGATGCCTTTATTACTGGACTCTCTTCAAGTGAAATACGCCAGAGATTACTTGAGAGTAAAACTCTAGAATTAGGTGAGGTTTTTAACCTATCTTTAGTCTTAGAATCAGCGGCTCGTTACTCAGCTTCATATCAGACTTCCAATTTAAATTCTGTTGCTCGAACTAATAGTCAGCCGCATTCCGTTGAAACTTTAAAGGATGCATCGGGGTCGAATTCAGATGATCAGGCATTGTGTGCTTCTTCTTCCCGATGCTATTTCTGTGGAGGCCTGAGGCATCCCAGGGAGAAGTGTCCAGCTCGAAACGTTACTTGTAAATTCTGTTCCAAACTTGGTCACTATGCTAAGGTGTGCTTGGGGAAGCAGAGAAAGGTTTCGCACAACTCTTCAATAACAACAGCTGCTCTTAGTAAACAATCATTTGTCGCATCCGCTCCTTCTTGCCTATTTAAATCTGTCATTCGCGTACTTGTTAACGGAGTCGAAATGGACGCATTAGTTGATACTGGGAGTTCAGAGAGCTTCATTAGTTCTAAGGCTGTCAATAGTAATAACTTTAAAGTTCAATCTACAATAAGCAATATTGCAATGGCTTCAACCTCTCACCGGTCTACTGTCAAACATTGCTGCGTATGCTCACTCGATATTCTCGGCCATGGATATGAATCAGTAAAGCTACTAGTCCTCCCGGAGCTATGTGCTGATGTTATTGTCGGCCATGACGTCCTTCAAAATCATTCCAGTCTCGAAGTAAAATTTGGTGGGGAAAAAGATCCTATAAAAATATGCTCTGTTTCTGCAGCTGAAGTGACTCCAGCTCGTCTGTTCTCCCATCTCACCCCCAATATCAAGCCTATTGCTGTAAAATCTCGAAAGCATTCGAGAGAGGATTACAAAATACAAAAGCTCCAGGAGGAAGGAGTAATCGAACCTAGTCAGTCACCTTGGAGAGCTCAAGTTCTTGTGATTCGCAACGAGAATCATAGGAAGCGAATGGTGGTTGATTATTCCCAAACAATAAACAGATTCACACAACTAGATGCATATCCGCTCCCTCGTATAGATGAATTAGTCAACCGAGTGGCATCTTGGAATTATTTCAGCACCATAGATTTGAAAAGCGCATATCACCAGATTCCTATTCCAGTTGAAGATAGACCTTACACAGCATTCGAAGCGGTGGGTAAACTTTGGCAGTCTTGCAGAATCTCCTTTGGCCTAACAAACGGTGTTGCTGCTTTTCAAAGAAAAATTGATGAGATAAGGGAACTAGAAAAACTGGAAAATACAGAAGCTTATCTGGATGATGTAACTATCGGAGGAAAGACTAAAGAAGAACACGACAGACACCTCGAACGCTTCATGGCTGCGGTTCGTAAGTATAAATTAACTATTAATAAAGAAAAGTCAAAATTTTGTCAAACTTCAATCAAAATTCTTGGTTATTTGATTGAAAATAATACTGTAAGACCAAACCCCGACAGAATCGAGTCACTGCTTAAAATTCCAGTCCCGACAAACAGCCAAGCTTTGAAGCGAACAGTAGGGCTTTTTTCTCATTTTTCCAAATGGGTAAGGTCTTTTTCTGAGAAAATTCACCCACTGAGCTCAACAAGCCGTTTCCCGTTGTCTCCTGAAGCTATCAGCGCTTTTGAAACTCTAAAATCAGAGATTGCAAACGCCACCATGACGCCTGTACTTGATGATGTTCCATTTATTGTAGAAACAGACGCCTCCGAAGTAGCTATTGGAGCTATTCTCTCACAAAACTCCAAGCCTGTCGCCTTTTTCTCTCGAACATTGTCCACTTCAGAACGTAAACATTCGTCAATTGAAAAAGAGGCCCAAGCTATGGTAGAGGCCATTCGTTACTGGAGGCAATACCTCGTTGCTCGGCACTTCACTGTTTTAACCGATCAGAAATCGGTTTCTTACATGTTCAGCTCAACCCTGACTTCCAAAATAAAAAACGATAAAATAATGCGTTGGCGTTTGGAATTATCTAATTATTCCTTCGACATTATTTATCGACCTGGGCTTGCGAATACTGCCGCTGATGCGATCTCCCGCTACTGCTCTTCTTCCTACAGCCTGAGTTATCTTCAAGACCTCCATAGCAAACTTTGTCACCCAGGTGTGACAAGGATGAATCATTGGTTCAGGAGTAAGAACCTTCCCCATTCTGTTGAAGAAATAAGGCGCATCACATCCACTTGTAATGTCAATTAAATTGAAATAATATACCTTTTAGAATTGAAGGCTTTAATTGACATTATATGAACACATGTTTAAATAAATAGTAAGGTAACATTGTATAAAACATTAGAACAAGGAGGTTACAAATATACAGTATAGTAGAGATAATAAATGATATCATCTCACAAATCATCGATGTTGAACATTTTTGTCTTTGTCATAAACATCGATGTTAAAAACCACTTTTTTTATAACATCGATGTTGTTTTAAACATTGATGTTTTAACAATAATAAGTAGTTTTTAACATCGATGTTTTTGAAAAAAATGAAAATGTTGTAACATAGATGTTTTGGACAAAAAACATCAACATATATGCACTTAACATCGATGTTAATGCTAAAAAAAAAAAAAAAAAAAAGAAGTTAAGAAAACATCGATGTTAACATCGGCCCTCAAACATCGATGGTCGGAAAACATCGGCTACGTAACATCGATGTCGCATCACTAGGCGGGGCTGGACCACTATGAGTATTTTTTTCCCTGTTATCTTGTCTGACATATGTTACCATATCTGTTATTTCGTACTTGTTCACTGTTATTTCGTATCAGATCGAGTATTTCATACCATACCTGTTATTTCGTATTTATCACATCAAATCGATTATTTTATACCATACCTGTTATAACGTACTTCTTTGCATCAGATCGATTATTTCATACCCTACCTGTTTAGTAGTACTGCGTATAGCCGCCAGGCGAGGCAGGACCGCTATGAGTTTTTTTTTACCTGTTATCTCTTGTCTCACATCTGCATGTCATCCTGGGGGAGGGGTTCTGGGGGCGACTTGAATTGACTAGCTCTTTTACCTTTATTTTCCTTTCCCAAAACTGCTATGCAATTCTCTCTGTATATTATTTGTTCTTAAAGCTACTTACTTTTAGTAAATTTAAATGCCCTCGGTAAATAACAAAATGGGGACTACAGCCCCCCCCCCCCCATGGATCCGCCCATTGTAGAAACCAGAGTATTTCTTTTTATTCAGATGTTTCCAATCTCTTTACCAGAAAATATTTGTTAACTAATTATTTTCCGCCTCGTTAATAACCATAAATTTCCAATAACATTGACAGTTGAACTGAATTCCGTTGGACGTATTCTTATATACTCCATTTTAATTCATGATTATTATTAAATACACTCACATACCTTTATAAAAATATTTACTCTCATTGGTTTTGAATTATTGAAATAAAATAACATTTTCATGTTAATTTTGTTTGTAAAATCCCCTGTTTTTTTCAATGGTGGTAATCATTAATGTTTTTTATATAAGGTGTAAACATTGTATTTATTTACTTATCAAGATTTTCTGAATTCAATGATTTATGGATAATAAAAAAAAACGTCTTTTGGAAAACCATGAATATTATTAAAATATAAGAAATGAAATAATATAAGAAATCATGAATAATTATTACAAATTATTGCAGTAAGATTGAAAATTCTTTACCAACTGTATTTGCAATGCCTTTTTTGACGAAATTGGGCATTTGCATTTAAAAATAATATTACTTTCTCAGGATCTAATCGAGAACATATCGGAAATTAAATAAGTGGCAGGACCACATTGAGTATTTTTTACTTCTTATTTAATATCTTTTATCTAATATCTGCATGCTGTGTGATTACAATGTAACATAAATGTTAATATTACGTAAATTACAATAAATGTTTATTTGTGATTACATTCTTATACATATAATTTTACATAATGTTATTTTTATTCTCAATTTTACGGTCGGCGAATATTCACATTTTTTGTTTATATTGTATTTTTGTTTATAGGAAAATTTGTGGCTAAAATTGTACTCTTGGTGACAAATAAACAATTTTTGTTCATATTCACATAAAAATATATATAAATAAACTCGTCTATTCATAAATTACTAATAACAAATATCCCTATCCAGCTGAGTAGGAGTAGAATGGTGGGGAGGCCTGGAAGCGGTACAGATACAGGGTAGACAAGTACATTATATTCAAGGATGGATTCAGAGTGGAGGTCACGGGATTTGACCCCCCTCAAATATTTTGGGTTTTGAAATTTATTGTATTTTTAAACGAATAATGCTATCGGGTTGTCACTATTGTCCAAACATAACACTTATTGTTGTTTAGGTCGCAGTCCTTCTTCATACAAGGTAATAATCTCACACAAAAATGGTGCTGTCAGCCACGTGATTATGAGACAGGGGGGTGATGACCCCCCTCCCCAAATTACGTGCTGAATCATGATTATTGGAATGCAGAAGATGTGGAGCGTACTGATCTGCGATCCAGGATATAAGCTTTCTATATAATTTATTTATAAGCTTTATATATAAATATCTGCGTGTTTGTGTACATTTAACGTGTGCGTTTGTGTTTAAGTATTTAACAATATACGTATTTATAACTGAAAAAAGAATGAAGAACTATTCATTGAAGAGGTTACGAGCTCAAGAAGGGAAAAATTAAATCTGATAACTCTTATATACCATTTTGTGCTTAAAAAATAAATAAATAAGTGTATAGCTCAGATATTTATATGTGCAAAAATATAAATTCAATAATTGTAATGAGCTTTCATTTGAGCCATAATTCATCATATTTTTGCTTTGTTTTTGGAGAGGTTAACTAAAATTATAAATATTAAGTAAGGATACACATAAATATACATGCGATGAGTAAAAACTCCTTTATAAACATTTGAACATTATATTTATTCTTGGCTTATATAATAATAAAAACTATATTACAATATTACATCTAGATTATAATAAAAATAATTTTAAGAATAAGAGAAAAGTCTTAAAGACAGTATAATAGGATGAATAGGCTTACTGGAGGTCTTCATCAGATGAAGGCCTACTGAATTCGGCTCAATGATGCGTTTATGGAAAAAATATGTCTGAAACAAATTTGATTAAAAAATAAAAAAATTTAAAGCTGTTTAAGTGCTGACGTGTCATTTATTATTTTTCCATCCAAATTTAATTTTAGAAACCATATAGAACTGTGAAATATAAATCGGTATTAGATTGGCCTATGCCTCCTAATTTTCTGGTAAATTGGGTTGCTTCAGGAAAATAAAAGCAGTGTTTTTTTTTTGGCAACTAATGAAAATTAACAGGATGAAAACATCAACTTCGTAGATCAACGTACTGTGTCACACCTCTTACATCATTTCGCTAATGAAGGAAGACCACGGAAAATTTTGATGAGGCGTCATTTAAAAGAAAAACGTATCATTGAAGATCTCGTTCAATCACGCAGTGTTGCGAAGTTGACGAAGAATTAAAAAATTACTGCGCATGCAGTAGAGAAACGAAACATTGCTAAAGCAATTAGAAACGAAAATGGATGTCCAGTAGCTGTTAGTTCTTCCAATTTAACAGAAGTCTAGATCCTTGTAGAATGTTAGGCAATTAAGTGGAAATGAAGCATTAGCCTATTATATAGACTTTAAGTCTACAATGCATTCGTACAAGACTCAGAAGTGGTCTATGAAGGCGGGCCGTGATTGTTTGCCATCGTACAATATTACTGTTTAAGTAAATCATAAAATACCTTTTATCCACCAAAGAAATATATTTCCGTCATAGAAACGCGTGCTTTATAAAACTACAAGCCATGTCGGATAAAACATTTAAGTACTTAGTAGAAGTTCAAAAACATGTCACAAATAGCGTACTTTAAGATTCGACGTTTACCCTAACACGTAGATGAGGTTGTGTTGGATTCTATTCATAATGTTTACAAACAGACATTTTAAAATAATGAGGATACTGATAAATTTCTATTTCTATTTTCCTTTGCTCCCATTAGATTACTCAGCTGTACTGACACCATCATTGGGCAGAATCCTCGGCCATCATCTACAATGTTTTGTCGTCTGATCAAATTCATATTTGCGAAGGAAAGCTCTGAATTCAGGGTAGTAGAAACCAAGCATTTTTTGCATGAAAAAAATTACTTCCCCATCAATAATGTGTAGTGCTTGAAGTCTCTATAAAGATCCGTAAAGCACTTCTTATACCGAATGACAAATGTCAAAGTATACTACACCTTGGCGGTAAATCATTCTTCACAGTCATGTTTCATTTGTGGTCATGAATGGATTTCATTTTTATTTTGTCACAGGCATGCTATTCAACCGGACCATGAAATTAATACATTCGAATATCCTCCAGACCCTCGGTTAACTCCTATTAGTACGGGAGTCAGATGCAAAAAATCTCACCCATAGAACATACACCTACAAATTTCATTCGTTCAACAACGAGTTAAGTGCAAAACCGACCGTCTGGCAGCTATAAAATTCTTACTAATGCCTTAAAAGTTAATTTGAATAATTATTTTTTTTCAATAAAAATCACCCATAAAACATACGGCTGGGATATGGCTTAATCGTTAGGTTTTTATTTCTATAGAAAGGGAAAAATCTCTGGCAGCGATCAAACTCTTACTAGTGCCTGCCAGACGCGCGCGAGAATCACAAAAACTCACCCGTAAAACATACGATTCATTCTTGTGCTGATCGATTCAAAAAGGTTCCTAAATATGAAATTCAGTCGTCTGGCTGGTTATAAAATTCTTACTAATACCGCCAGACGCGTTTATAAGTGAAAAAATCGTTTCGATCCAGGTGAACATTTACGTTATTTTTTCATTTAATTTTATTTATCCGCATTTCTTAATGTTCTTAGAATTTATTTATAGGGTCGTAAAATTCATATTTAGCAAAAATAATTATTACTATCGTTGCTAATTATTTATATCGTAGTTTAAAAGAAGCAAATGCATACTACCAAGCATTATTTCTTGGGATGACGAGGAGTTATTGTCCAGTCGATAAGTGAATATCATCTATTTTTTTTTTTACCCCAAAATAACTTCCTGTATGATCATTGCTTAGTCAATGTGAATATATAAATATAATGTTGTAAGCAAATTCTTTGTAGAATTCACGTCACCTTTTAAGAGTTTAATTTTTGTTGATTCACCTTATTTATTTAGAATTTGTGTTTAAAGTGTTTAATTATAATTACTTCTTTGAGTAGATTTAATGTAAAAATTTTCATTCTGCCATTCATTTTAAGAGTTTATTTTTTGTTAATTCACCTTATTCATTTAGAATTTGTGTTTAAAGTATTTAATTATAATTACTTCTTTGAGTAGATTTAATGCAAAAATTTTCATTCTGCCATAAAAAGAAATGTTCTAAAAACATTAAAAAAACAAAAACAAACTATTTTATTATGAAATATGAAAAACCGGAATCATTCCCCTTATTATTATCACACAAACCTTATTACAAAATACCAAGAGCTGAAATAAAACAATAATCGTTGTAGGAAAATAAAAACCGCATATATTATCCTATAAAAGAAATGAGTTTTATTTAACACCAAATATAAACATATTTAAAAATTGGCTATCACAAATCGATATAGAAATGAAATCAGAAGAAAGTCAAATTAAATATTCGCCATCTATCATAATCAACATAAATGCATTGTGAGAAAAGTGTGGTGGACCAAATTTTTAAAGCGTAGCCTGCATTTTACGCTTTCTCTGGTTTCAATTTTACAGGGCAGGAATTTTTTATTTAAAAATCCAAAGATCTTAGGAATTTCCTACATCGTGCTCAACGAGCATCCTGTCTTCAATTAATCGAAAAGGTATAGAACAGTTTTTCTGCACTTGATATGGTGTTAATGCTTCTCTTTTGATTAAACAAGATTATTTTTGACATTTGTGAGATTATTGTAACATAATTATTTGAAAAAATACTGATCACAACTGATTTTAATACTTGAGAAACGACTGAAAGTTAATTATTTTATGTCAGAGATTTATAATGTAAAACAAATTGTTTGTTATTTTAATTAATGTTACGAATAGGACCTTATGGTACTTTTAACTACCTTAAGTTGCTTAATTTATATCCTTAAGTGGATTTTTAACCACAATATTTAACGCTTACAATGTATTTATGTTTGTCATTCGCAGTGTCAAGAATGCCCTATCGATTGGTACTAATATCATACGATTTCTGTCTATAGTATTTAAGGTATGAAACAAAATGTGAAAATTGTTTCAACTCCCCTTGGTCTCCTCTATACAAATACCGAGTTTAATCAAAATCGTTAGAGCCGTTTTTGAGAAAATCGAAAATAACGTAAAAATTAGACAAAATCCATTAAATAAAGTACCCTCTCATGAAATTTTTGCTGTCACATCGCGGGCATATGCAAACACTAAATACCCAATTTCAGGTTCGCACGGTCTATAGTTTTTGAGCTAGTCTGTTCACACACACCCACACACACAGACCATTTCGTGGGACTTGGTCATTTGGACTAAGAGGACCCCAAAACGTCCGGAAAACCGGAAGTCAGAATTTTTCACGATCGCAATACTTTCCCTTATTATATATTTCATATATAGGTAAGTGAAAGTAAAAATTGTATTTTTTATTTATATTTCTTTATATTTAAATTATATTATATTTCTTTATTCTTTATATATTTATATTTATATTTTATATTTCTTTTAGTTAGCTAGTTTGGGTAATAACTCATAAATTTAAAATGTGATATTTTTATCCTATTCAGCATGCTGAACATGACTTTAACAAACAACAAAATTGAATTCAACAGCCATGCCACAAAATGAATGTTCCTAAGTCATTAGTTCTTCGCCATTTACGAATTCATTATCTTCTACGACTTTTTATTCTCTGTAATATTCTGCTTTTGCTACTGTGGTATAATAATATATAACACTACTCTTAAATATTTCCCCTTTATATACATATACACACACACGCTTTTTTTTTTTAAATTTTACACTCATAAACCATAGGCCTACAATTCAGTTTATGACCTTCTTAAAAGAATAGTTTTTATTTATCAAGTGAAAAATTAAAAGGCGATATTCAAGTAATAAAGGTCCTCGCCTTGTTTTCTCACTTCTGCTGGGTTGAAATCTAATCACTTGCTAAAAATTACATTCATTAATTTGAAGACAAATTCCAAACTTTGGATTTTTTATCTAAAAGATAATATATATATATATATATATATATATATATATATATATATATATATATATATATATATATATATATATATACAGGGTGACATGCTACTCGTGCGACAAACTTCACCAGTAGATTCTCCACCATAAAATGAATAAAAAAGTTCATATTGACCATGGTCCGATTCTCAACCATTTCGGAATAATTTCGCTTTTTATCAACTTTGAAAGATATCACGACCTGGCATCGGAAAACCGTGATATCTTTAAATCTGAAAATTCATCCGAAAAGCTGATAGCATCGTTGAAATCTATATTAATTGTTCAATAATAAAATGGTCATTTCAAGATTTTTGGGCCATTTTTTTGTGTTTTATTTCAGCCAGAACAACAAAATAAGTGAAATTTTTTATAAATCGGAAAGGTTTTAACATAATCCAGTGTTTCTAATTTTAGTTTCAGAAGGCAGCAAATTTGAGGTAAAATACCTCATTTAATAACGCTTCTTACGCACTCTTCATTTTTTAATTTGGTGTTTCTAAGACCACGATATCGATGACAAAAAGAGAAAAACTGTATTCCCTAAGGCGTTTTTCAATCAGTGTTTGGGCGGAAGTTGTTGGAGATGTACTCAACGGTCCCAACTTAGATTTTCCGGCGAGATTAACTGGCCCAATTTATTTAAATTTTATCGAAAACACGCGGCCTACCTTGCTGGAGGACCTTCTTTTACAATTGAAGAGAAACATAATTTTTCAGCACGATGGTGCGTCTCCTAACTCCTCTAGAATAGTTTAGGCGTATTTGACAGAACATTCGAAACGTAGATCGGCCGTGATGGGACAGTTCTATGGCCACCGAGATCTCTTGATCTCAACCCCATGGAATATTTCGTCTGTGGATATCTCAGGGATCTGATCTATCGCACCGAAGTGACAAACAGACAATTTGAGAGCAAGGATCTTCGCCGCTGCTGAAAAACTTCGACATTTTATCACTTTTGGTGTGACAGCTGGGAGTATGAGAAAACGGGCCCGTTGTGTATTGCAGAGAACGGCTTCCAATTTGAACATAAATAAAATGATTAAAAATAAATTTATTTTAAAGATATTGGTGAGTAGTATTAGTTTTTTTCAAATTTAAAATGAAAATTCTCAAACATTAACAATCCTTGAACCATAATTTTTTCTCTTTTCGTCATCCATATCTTGGTCTTAGAAACACCAAATTAAAAAATGAAGAGTGCGTAAGAAGCGTTATTAAATGAGGTATTTTCCCTCAAATTTGCTGCCTTCTGAAACTAAAATTAGAAACTCTGGATTATGTTAAACACTTTCAGATTTATAAAATTTTTCACTTATTTTGTTGTTCTGCCAGAAATAAAACACGAAAAATTGGCCCAAAAATTTTGAAATGACCATTTTATTATTGAACAATTAATGTAGATTCCAACGGTGCTATCAGATTTTCGGACAAATTTTCAGATTTAAAGATATCGCGGTTTTCCGATGCCAGGTCGTGATATCTTTCAAAATCGATAAAAAGCAAAATTATTCCGAAATGGTTGAGAATCGGACCATGGTCAATATGAACTTTTTTATTCATTTTATGGTGGAGAATCTACTAGTGAAGTATGTCGCACGAGTAGCATGTCGCCCTGTATATATGTATATATATAGTATATATATATATATATATATATATATATATATATATATATATATATATATATATATATATATATATATATATATATATATATATATATATGTATATATATATATATATATGTATATATATGTATGTATATATATATGTATATATTTATACATACATATATATATATATATATATATATATATATATATATATATGTATATATATATATATATATATATATATATATATATATATATATATATATATATATATGTATATATATATATATATATGTATATATATATATATGTATATATATATATGTATATATATATATATATATATATATATACATATATATATATATATATATGTATATATTCGTTTTCATATCCATTATTGCTTTCATAGTTTATATTTATCCACGATTTATTCCTATTAACAAGGAGGGACGATTGATTACTACAAACAGACAAAATAAGTTTACTTTAGAATAAAAATAGCAATTATATTTTTGAGGGCTATTTGTTAGTTCTGTCACATTCTGCCCTGACGATATACCTAAAATTCTTTAACAGGAATTTTCGATCTTTTTCTGCTTTCATTGAGCCTATAAGGCGGATATCCAATATCTCCAGTTGCCAATAGTCTCTTGCATGAAACAGAAGAAGGATTCTTTCTGACTTGGAGTTTTCTAAACACAGAAATGGTATACAAGACTTATAATCTAATGATTATGATAGTCACATTACAATCATCAATTTTCGCTATTAAGTGGCTATATTTAGAAATGGAACTTAAGATCTAGTATAATTATAGATAGCTCTTGTTACATTTTGGGTCATAAAAACGATTTCGACGTACATGAGATTATTACTATTATTGGGTGTGAATCGGAACATAATCCCAATAAATTGAGGGAAATATAAAAAAACCTAGTACATTCCTACAAAATGTACTATATTTTCTTTACGTTTTTGTCTTTCTTTGAATGAACATACCTAGTAATAGCAGACCTTGAGATTGCTTCTTTCTCTAGTTCAATTGTTTCTCCACTTTGAAATTTGGCTTACTTTTAGCCACCATGTATAAGAATAACATATAAGCTTTTGATGCAAATCTAAAGGGAAGTTTTTTTGTTTTGTTTCTTTAATTCCAAAAGGTTTTTTTTTTTTTTTTTTTTGAAAAATGTATTATTTTTTAGATAAAAAATCCAAAGTTTGGAATTTGTCTTCAAATTAATGAATGTAATTTTTAGCAAGTGATTAGATTTCAACCCAGCAGAAGTTGTGAGAAAACAAAGCGGGGACCTTGAATATCGCTTACTTGAATATCGCCTTTTAATTTTTCACTTGATAAATAAAAACTATTCTTTTAAGAAGGTCATAAACTGAATTGTAGGCCTATGGTTTATGAGTGTAAAATTTAAAAAAAAAAAAAAGCGAATTTGTTAAAATCAAATAGCATTTTATTATCACGAATAAAAGGAATTCAAGTGATGATCTAGAAAAGTTAGAAAGATCCTTCAGTTGTAGAATATTTTTCTTTTAGTTCTTTATTTTATTGATTCTATTAAAACAGTTATCACGATCTGGAAATTGCCTTGAAAAAAAGAAAGAAAAATAATAAATAAAAAAAAGGAATAATTCTATCGATGAAACTGTGTGGCAAGAGCATGTTATGACTTTAGCAAGCCCCCATCGCATCCTTCTCAGTTAAAAAGGGTCTTAATTAGCTTTATTTGCAGTTTTCTACTTTCGCTCGCTAAGCTCGGTCAAAAGGGATGACCAAACCCTCAACCAGTCCTATTATGTTGAGATAGAGAGGTGCCTCACGAAACGGTTCGAATGTCTCGAAAACGGCTCACATTTTTCAATGATAAAAGTTCATTAAAACTCCTATTACTTTGTTAGTTAAAAGTTATTTTTTACAAATCCTATGTTTCTCAAATAAATATAGTGACTAAAAAAGGCCCTTGGTGGTACTGGAAGAGATGTACAATAAACATTAAGATGAAAATTATTTTACTTGGTCACAAAGGATATTTTGTTTATGTGATAAAATGGATTAAATTAAAAAAGTTTTTATAATTGTAATCTATTTAATTAGAAGATAAAAGTTATTATAAAGTTATTTATAATTGTAGTTTGTCTTAACTATATATAAATACACAGCATGTATGATTTAATATGATTAATGATATAATAATTTACATACCAGGTTCTCTCAAGTGGAATGCTGAACCATTTTTGCGTTCAGGACTTTACATTGAGATTCTTTTATTTGTGAAACATGATGCGATTTACTTACAGATGTTCTAAAAAAATATAATAACAGATTAGTATAATGTTTATTTGATTAGAATGGTACTAATTTTAACCGTTTCGCTATTCAAAGTATTGTTTAACAACATGATAAGAAGCGTTGAAAAGATTGAAAATGATTATTTGTTATATGGATTAATTGGAAGCAATTTATGTAAATCGAATTCAATAATATGAATCATCCTGAATATGAATGACTTTTATTTTGGACGGGGCGGTCAAGCTAGCTAAAACGTTTAAATAGCGGTTCCCCCCAAGAACCGCATTGATGACCTGGAGTTCAAGTCTTAAGTGCTTGACTTGAACTGGGGGTGATTCAACAAATCTATATTAATTCAACGCTCTTTCCCAGGGACAGAAAAAAAACCGTGGGTCTTTTTTACTATAGGTACGCCAGCTATTTTGAAATAGTAAAAATTCCTATATTATACAAAAGTATCAGTTATAAGTGAATCGATGTTTTCATTATACTATATATATAAAATCAAACATGTATATAAACATCAGTTAAAAGATTATATTGAAAGTTATTAAAAAAAACTGAAGATAATATTGTACCTTGAAAGTGTTATGCATTTTGTAAGCATGGCACTGCATAAACAGACTCTTCTCTTGTTTACCTGCACACACCTCCCAAGTTCCTTGATTTAGATCATTGGCCTCCAGGGGGAGGCTGTGGGGACTGCAGACCCTCTTTGGAATTTTGTTTGTCATTCAAAGATAGAATTAAACTTAAATAAAAGTAAGGAATGAGGCACAGAACAAATATATGGCGAACAAGTAGAATTTTAGTAATGGAAAAGTAGAACAAGGTAAAAAAGCCGATTGGCAGATCCAGGGGAAATGCTGTGGGGCTACAGCCCCCCTTTACAACGGGATGGATGATTTTGATACAATCTTCCAACTTGATACTTTATTTTTTAAAAACAAATCTCATCTATTTCTACATGTTCTAGCCCATCGCCGCCAAATATCATTGTTTTTTAGAACGTGATGTTAATTTTTAATAGTCAATTTTTCTACACCAATCTGTGGTTATGACATTTTTAATTCTTTTCTGCAAAACCTAGTAGTAGTAATAATTTTTATTATTATCATTCATTTAAAAAATACCATATTATACTATTAAACGAAAGCACTACCCGTCAAACCAATATTTTTTTCGTATATTTTTAACATATGAGAATATTTATTAGGTGAGAAGGAAGAGCTTTTATTACAATCAATCAATGTATTTAAGAATTTCGTGAATCAGGAAGAAAACATGCAATATCTTCATTGGCCAATTTCATCGAATCGCAATATGGTTCATTTCATTCACGCTGTCCCCGATGGATTTTGAAGCCCCCTCACCAGTTTCGTCCATTAAAAAATCTCTAATTATGCTTTATGACTTGTCCTGTCAACTAAGTAGTGTTTCACTCATGTAAAATAAAAATGTCATGGTTAAATTTCAATTTGAGCAGTGGAAATCTCCTTCCCTCGCCATGTCACAACTAGAGTTTCGAAACTTCACGCTCGTCTATGAATTGACCATTGACTCTTTTTGAAGTTTTTGGAACTGTTGTGTTGTTCAAAACATCTAAAGATTAGAATGTGCGGTGTGTTATATTTTTAGGAATGAAAGAATGGTATTTAGAGGCCGGAAAAGGCTTGTCCCCAGTTTTTTTTTGCTTTTCCCCCGCTTACGTGGTATTTTTGTATTATGGCTATTTTTAACCATTTCTGCGGCTACTGACTAAAAGTAAGAATACATCTCAGGTAACAAACCATTTATTCGCAAAATGTTTTGAATCACTGTAAAACCGTCGGGATGAAAACGTTTGTGCTGCGACGTCAGGCGGCACACAACCCGTTTCTTTCTTCTGCCTCTATCCACTCAGAGAGTAATTTTATCTAAATGTTTTTGTTGCTTTGATCTTTTATAGCTCGTTGAAACGTTTCCGACGGTCTATCATTTATTCGAAAAGCAGCTGTATTTATGTAGTAAACGAGAAAAACTGGATGATCATGCAATATGTGGTGTCTTTCCGCCGCCCACCTTAATAGTGGGGGCAGGACATATCTGAAAGCGGAAAAAATTTATGAATTATGTCTTATGAATTAAGTACAATTATTATTTACGACCCTATTATAAAAAATTTTAATAATAGTTTAGTTTGATGGCTGTTAGATGACATAGGATTTTTTCAGATATTTTTTTATAAAAAAAACACAGAAAAATATATACTTAAATGAACAACCAGCACACTTATTTATTAATCAAATGGGAACTTAAATAAATTAATATACATAAAAACAAAACAAAAAATAAGACATTTTGTAAGCATTATATGTGTAAATTTATCCCGCTAATAATTTCCCCCCTAAATTTCGGGAGGGGGATCGACCCCCCCTATCCCTCCAACAACCTCCTCAGATCAACCCCCTGCAATATCCCTTCCAGGGTGTCTTTCCCCAGAATTTGAGCTTTGTAGTCCCGTGTAGCAATATTGTTTTTCCCCTACTATAATGTCTTTTTCCGTCTTCCGAGTTTTTTTATTTATAAATAATTTAGGCAACCTGCTCTTGTATAACCTTTCATTGGAGTTCAATCAGTGATATGTAAAGAGCATCTCTTTATAATATTTTCCATAAATATTTATAAATTTTTCCAGTTGTTAACTCAACATTTTCAATTTCAAGAATTCCTCAGTTCATATTCGCCCTTTCTGGGAAAATGAACCATATGCATTTGTATATATTTACAACCAGATTAATCGGAGATTGGAGCATAAGTGGTAAAACAAGTATCACAATTTACTTAATTAAATTAATCACAATCGTTACAGTAGTTAAACCATGTTTCGATGTACGCGCCAATTTCTTGTTAGACATTCCCGGGTTAGACAAGTTTCCGATTTGTACTGAGTGATTTGAATCGATCTGTTCCGAAGGGATTTTTCCGTTTTGACTGAATTCCGTTTTAGACAGATTTTACTGTATTTGAGAACATTTCTATTCGGAAAATATACCTTCATGACGTGTCCTTTCCCACATTTTCTGTATGCACATATGGCATAACAATAGCTATAAATTTTCTATAACAAATACTTTTTCTATTTAAAAATAACTGACATAGCAAAGTAAAAAATTCCCAAAACAATAAACCCAAAAAGCGATAAAACATCTCTTCAGAATAGGAATATTTTAAAATCATTGGCAGGAGTCTTATGGGGATCTTACGAATTTCTATATGCATTTGTATATTTATTCAACCAGATTTATCGGAGATTAGAGCATAAGTGGTAAAACAAGAATCGAAACACGATCACACAAAAAAAGATGATCAGAAACAGTTCTGTTAAAATTGGAGAAAAAAAATTACTGAATTATAAAAAAACTATCATAAATGCTAGAACATTCTGTAAATCAATGATAGTCACAAAGTTACATACCTGATTTCGGCAAGCTTCATTTTGTATCCATTTTTTCCTTCAACAGGTTTTAGTTTAGTGCCTTCAAATCTCTGGAGTGAAACAGCTGATGAATTTGATATAACTACTGGTTTCCTAAACATATTCGTAAACACTTAGATTATTTTATTACATTTTTTTTTTATATTAAATAATTTTGACATTAGCTATAATAGTTCTTCAGAATGTGAATATTTCAAAATCATTGGTAGCAGTCTTTTGGGGATATCACAACTTTCTATATGTACATTTGTATATTTATTCAACCAGATTAATCGGAGATTGGAGCATAAGTGGTAAAACAAGTATCGAAACACGATCAGACAAAAAAAGATGATCAGAAAACAGTTCTAGTAAAATTTACTTTTACAGGTCTTGTCCTTCAATAGGTTGCCTGTTTAAGTCAGAGCGCCCCTCCACTTTTCTCCAACCAACTAGTCTCCTTCCTTAAGCTCCCTGCCGGCCATCTCCTCCTCCACGTAGTCCCTCCACCGGGTTTGGGGTCTCCCTCTTCTCCGTGTTCCTGGCTGTTCCCATAGCAGAAGTCTCTTAGGCCACCTACGTTCTGGCATCCGCTCCCACACCATCAGTGCCCACACAATCGTAGTCTGTTTCTCCCAATCCTCTCCGGGACTCCTTCGTTCACCTCCGTCCTGCCCCGAATCTCCGCATTCCTGACTCTTTCTAGGCGAGTAATCCTAAGGCATCTCCTCCAGAAATCCATCTCTGCCGCTTGTAATTTAGAGTATAGTTCTGGGTTTAGTGTCCACGTCTCTACGGCGTAGCTGAGGGATGGTTAAAAAAAAAAATTCTTATTTTATTTTCTGTTGAGATGACCGTGTTCCAAAGAACTGGGTGCAACATTCTAGTCACCTTTCTTGCAAGGCCCACTCTTCTCCTAACTTCGGGTTCTGATGTGCCATTTTCATGTATTATTGACCCTAGGTATTTGAAGAAGTTTACCCTCTTGCAGATCTTTCCATTAATCTGAAGGTCCGCGGCCTCATTACTGTTCACTGCCAGCTATTCGGTCTTATCAAAAATTAATTTGTAAACCCCACCTGCTCAATTCTATTTCGAGGTTTCTCAGAGCTTCTTCCAGGTCATTTCTGTTATAAGTGACCACTGCTTGGTCGTCGGCAAAGAAAAGGGAGAATAACATATGCCCGTTTATTTCTATTCCTTTTCGTTCCCAACCTGCACTCCACTCTTTTATTGCTTCTTGGATATAGAATTTAAACTGTGTTAGCGACATACTACATCCCTTTTTAAGGCCCGTAGTAGCAGAGAACGGCTCAGACAATCGCGAGCTGAGCTTCACTCTGTACTCGTCCTCACTGTACAGATATATTGCTGCATTTATTAGGGCATCATTTATTCCTGTGCTCTTTAGGGATTCCCACATTTTATGCCTTGGTACACTGTCGTAGGCCTATTCTAGATCTATAAACGCTATATGTACTGCCCTTCCTTTTTATATGGGGTAAAATTTTAAACTTAATAATACAAGAAATGTTATTAATTGGAAAGCAAATAAATAGAACCAATTACGGATTTGCCAATTTATTATTATTATTATCTTGGCGCTACAACTCGTCGACGAGTCCTGGCCTCCTCCACCAGCTTCCTCTAGTCATCTCTGTTCTGTGCCGCTGTCATCCAGCTCCTGACTCACAGAATATCTCCAGCGTCACGAGCAACACCATCAGACCACCTGAGTTTCGGTTTCCCTCTTCTTCTAGTGCCATGGAGGGGTTCAGTCAGTACCTTTTTAGGGATTGCCTCGTCGTCCATTCTAGCCACGTGGTCAGCCCGTCGCAGTCTTCTCAGCTTCATTGTCAGAACGACATCTTTTTCATTGAAAATCGAATAAATTTCGTTATTCGTCCGTCTTCTCCAGTTTCCGTCTATATGAACTCCTCCGAAGAATTTTCCTTTCGAAGACTAAAAGGTCTAGTTCGATTCTTTTGCTTATGGTCCATGCCTCTGATCCATACAATAGTACTGGGCGGATTAATGTTTTGTATAGATGAAGTTTGGTCTGCCGGGATAAGAGGCGGGAGGTGAATTCCTTGCGGAGTCCGAAGTAACACTTGTTGGCCATCAATATTCTTCTCCTCACTTCTGCCGCAGGTGAATTATCTTGAGTGACAAGTGCCCCCAAATATGTGAACTGGGAAACTTTCTCAAAGTTAAAGGGGCCGATATTGATAGTCTCGCCAGGACGAGCTTCTTCTCCTGTTACCATGTATTTGGTCTTTTCTTCATTCACCTCTAACCCTAGTACTCTGGCCGCCCCCAACAGAGCTAAAAAACCCTCTCTGACTGACTCTGAAGATCGCCCTACAATGTCTACATCATCAGCAAAGGCTAAGAGCTGGACCATTCGATTGTAAATCGTTAGTTTGCAGACCAGCATCCCTCACTGCTTTCTCAAGCACCAAGTTAAAAAGAAGGCACGCCAGTGCATCTCCTTGGCGAAGTCCTTTTCTTGAGGAGAACTCTTTTGTTCTTTGCCCACCAACCTGCACAGTGCACTTCACATCCCTCATGGTCAGCTTTACCAAGCGTATTAACTTCTCTGGGATATTAAAACCTTCTAGTGCCTTATATAGCTCTTACCGATTAATGCTGTCATAAGCTGCCTTGAAGTCCACGAAAAGATGATGGGTATTAATTTGATATTCATTGCCCCACTCTAGAATAGTTCTGAGGCAGAAGATTTGCTCTGTGGTAGATCTCCCTCGTCTAAATCCATACTGGTATGGACCAAGCTCCTGTTCTGCGTAGGGTAAGAGACGTTGGAAAAGTATATTGGATAAAATCTTATTTCCACAAGAGAGAAGAGAGATACCCCTGTAATTTTGACATTGGAGTCTATATCCTTTCTTGAAAACAGGGCAAATAACTGCTTTTTTCCAATCTTCCGGCAAAACCTCTTCCTCCCAGATGCACAAGATAAGATCTTGTAATCTCTTTGTCAGCTGTTCACCTCCGTGCTTGAATAGTTCGGCGGGCAGTGCATCAGCTCCAGGTGCCTTATTATTCTTGAGTCTACCAATGGCATCCGTTATCTCTTCATCATCTGGTGGTTCAAGGTTTGAATCTCGGTTACCAACTGGAAAGTCGTCTCTGGTGTCTAATTCGCACTGAACCATGTCAAGAAGCCCTTCAAAGTGACTCTTCCATAGCAATAGGAAGTCCTCCTTGCAGGCAATTATTTTCCCATCCTTGTCTTTACAGGTTTCCGGCAAAGTTGCTTGGTACCTTCTCCTTCAATTTACACTCCTGAAAAAATTTCTCGATTCTTTCTCCCGCCAGAGTTTTTCAGTCCTCTCTAGTTCCTCTTTTTCCCTTTGTCTCTTCTTCCTTTGATGGAGTCGCTTTTCTTCTCTCCTCTTCTTTCTATATTCTTCCACAGCACTCCGAGTCCCTTTCCTCAGCATATTCTTATATGCAACATTCTTCGCATCCGTGGCAGCATTACATTCACCATCAAACCATGGGGACCTCATCTCCTTTTCTCTTGGTCCCAGTACATTGTTGGCTGTCTCATGCATTGCATTCGCACAGCTTGACCAAAGGAGTTCTATGTTTGACATGTTCACAGCTTGAGAGCAGATGTTCTCGTCCAGCTTCTTAGTGTACAGCTGTTTGATATCTGGTTCCTGGAGCTTACTAAGGTTGTAATGCCCAGGTTTTTTAGCTGGGCCTCCTGTTTTTTTAAAAGAGATCTTGGGAGTGATGTGGGCAATACACAGGAAGTGGTCCGAATCAACGTTGGCACTTCGAAACGTTCTCACATTTTTAAGGCTAGACTTGTGCCTATTATCAACCAGGATGTGATCTATTTGGTTAACATGTGCCCTGTCTGGTGTTGTCCAGGTGCCTTTGTGAATATCCTTGTGTGCAAAGAGGGTACTTCCAATGATCATGTCTCTGGAGGCAGCAAAGTTAATGAGTCTTGTACCATTGTCATTAGACTCGTCATGGAGGCTATATTTTCCAATGGTTGGATGATATATTTCCTCCTTCCCTATTTTCGCATTACAGTCTCCAACGACTATTTTCATGTCGTACCTTGGGCACTGATCAAGGGTCCGTTCCAGTTCTTCATAAAAGACGTCCTTATCCTCCTCACTTGAAGCTTCCGTTGGGGCATGGACTCTTATAATACTGAGGTTATAGAACTTCCCACAAATCCTTAGCACACAAATACGTGGATTGACGGGCTTAAAGCCAATTACCAGTTGCCTAAGGCGACCTCTGACTACAAATCCTACGCCATATTCAAGGAGGGTATCACTGCAGCTGTAGTAAACGGTGTGTCGCCTCTTTTCGAGAATATCCTGGCCAGTCCATCTAATTTCCTGGATGGCAACGATGTCCAATTTGAAATGGTCTATCTGGTCAAGGAGCAGTTTCAGTGCTCCGGGTCTGTAAAGTGAAAGAATGTTCCAGTATCCAAGATTAAAGATCCTATAGGGGTTGCTGGGTCGTTTCCGTTTATGACAATCAAGATCCGAGGCGTTTCTGTTTGGTTTCGGCGAAATAGGAATTTCAGGTAGGGGGGCTTCTAACCCTCACTCCGTACCCTAGTATACTAGTGGGGCTGCCACCTTGGTGCCTGTATACCTGCACCCCCATCCGGAGCGGCTACCTAGGGAAGGTGATCCTAGGGTGTGTACTGTAGGTGACCTTAGACTGTAGTATGGGGGTGTATGTAATGTACTGTAGTTAGTGTACTGTGTGCGTGTTAGAGTACTGTTCCCCCAACCTGCTATCTGCGGTCTTGTGACCGGGCGATGGGGCCGCCACCTACCTACGCCAAGTCGGATTTGCCAATACCACTAATATAAGTGAATTCACCTTCAATACCATTGAAACGCCCATTCAATGTAATAAAATCAGGATTATCACATATTTCTAATACTTTAGTACCTCTAGAGTTAATTAGTTAATCTTTAGACCTCCTTGAAAGATAACAAGTCATCCGAGATGAGGCACTGAAATTAAAAATTCCTGCATTGAAGTTTATAACCAAAGCAATAGGCAAGATATTTGGCCAAATTAATAAAATCTGAAAAATATCTTCTTTAGTTGCCAGATGTGCCAATTTTCTTATCCAGCATTTGCGATATACGATCCACTAACTGTTACATAATAAATTTGTTAAGCGCGTGGCTTGACATATTTTTAGATCTAGGTGAAGATTTTTTACAATTATCAGCATAAGACTGTCGGCTCCTCCTAAATTTTGGGAAGGCTGCTCTAATTTGGGAGGCATACGGAAATATAAATATAATAATAACGATAAACCAAGGAACTTTGTGATGAATCATTTTACATATTAATAAAAGCTAGAACATTCTGTAAATCAATGACAAGTTAAATACCTGATTTTGGCAAGCTTCATTTTGTATCCATTTTTTCTTTCAACAGGTTTTAGTTGTGATTCTCTAGTTTCTAAGTTTTTAGAGCCTACAAACCTCTCAAGTGAAACAGCAGAAGAATTTGATATAACTACTGGCTTCCTAAACATATTCGTAAACACTTAAATTATTTTATTACATTTTTTTTTACATTAAATAATTTTGACATTAGCTATAATAATTCTAAACTCAAAGCACAAAATAACGTGTAGTTCTTAGGTGTCAATTTTGGATAAGAAGTTGAAAAGTGGAATTATTTAGATTAGAGCTATTAGGGAACGAAATCACCGAAACATTATTGATCTTTATTCCTTTCGGTATTATTGCTAGAACGTAGATGGGTAAAAATTATTTTATGGCCATTCTACTGTAATTTATTATCCGTTGCTACACTTATATACAGGAGCGGATCCTGAAATTTTCATAGCATAGTGGGGCACTTTTTTTTTTTAATTCCATGAGTCATCAAGGACTTAATTTAAAATATGAGTAATTGGAAACGTTGCAAATAACAAGGAAATGTTTAATTACGATGATTTTTTTCTACTTAAGGACATACAATATCTTTATATATTAAAAAATCTCGTGTCACGAGTTTAGGGGGGGGGGTAAATCAGAAACTACTTAACCTTGTATGCTTGTGTGCAGTTTTGTCCAACTTAAAAGAAAGGATCGTTTTTATCTCGATTATTGGCATCAATATTTCTTTTATTGCAAATTAAATGCTTTGCTTATTATACATACTACAATTGAGTGTGATTATTTGTAAGTTCTATAAATTTTCAACAGATGGCGGTGTAAGTTGATTTATTGACACAAAACTTAATTTTTTTTTCTCGATAATTAGGGTAGGTAAAAGCCAAATATATTTGTTTCGCCGTGGACTAGGAAAATCCGTGTTTTTATCATGGGCAATTATATGTCGCTTTTTCACGTGTAGGGAAAACATCGAATCTATTTGCTTTAGCAAAAGACAGGTTAACCAAAATCATTGTGCACCTATTAGCACTACAATAAATAGAAATTGTGAATTCTTATAAATAAAATGTAAATTATAATTATTAAAAGTTTTTTGTTTTATTTAAAAAAAAAAATTGTTTTTACGTTAATATAATCACAAAAAATAAACTCTTTAAACTGCACAAAACAGACTAAACCTGGAGAGCACACGCGCACCAATACTAGCTGAAACTCCACATATTAGTGGCATGGCCACTCGCCCAAGCATAAAAGAACAAAATGCTTTTCCTTAATCACAATCGTTACAGTAATTATACCATGTTCCGATGTATGCACCAATATCTTTTAGGCAACGTCGCTTATTGCATCTATATTTGGGAACATTTCTTTTCGGAAAATATACCTTCATGACGTGTCCTTTCCTAAATTTTCTGTCCCTGTGAAGTATACCGTACTTTTGGAGTGCTGCCAATGCTGTTACTTCTGATTTAAAGCAACGACTTAGTTTGATTAAATTCATAGTGAATGCAATTGAAAATAGTAGATAACCTAATCCAAATATAAAACCACATGTGGCATAACAATAACTATAACTTTTCTATAACAAATACTTTTTCTATTTAAAAATAACTGACGTTACCAAAGTAAAAAAATTTGCCAAGACCGAAAATCCAAAAAGCGAGTAACTGGCGAAAAAATGACTGAATGATGAGAAATTATCATTCCGATAAACCAATTGTAGGAACTTTGTCGTGAATCATTTCACATATTAATAAATGCTAGAACATTCTGTAAATCTAAGACAAGTTACATACCTGATTTCGGCATGCTTTATTTTCATTCCATTTTTTCTTTCAACAGTTTTTGGTTGAGATTCACTAGTTTCTAAGTTTCTAGTGCCTATAAATCTCTCGAGTGAAACAGCAGATGAATTTGATATAACTACTGGCTTCCTAAACATATTCGTAAACACTTAAATTATTTCATAATATATATATATATATATATATATATATATATATATATATATATATATATATTTTTTTTTTTTTTTACATTAAATAATTTTGATTTTAGTTATAATAGTTCTAAACTCAAAGCACAAAATGACGGGTAGTTCATAGGTGTCATTTTGGACAAGAAGTTGAATTTCAAATCACACATCATTAACATAAAACAGATCTCTTCAGAATGTCAATATTTTAAAATCATTCACAGGAGTCTTTTGATCATATGGGGGGATCCCACAAATTTCTATAAGCATTTGTATTTAACCAGATTAATCGGAGATTGGAGTATAAGTGGTAAAACAAGTATCGAAACACGATCACAAAAAAAAAAAAAGATGATTAGAAAACAGTTCTGGCAAACGTTTAAACTTACTAATACAAGGAATGTAATTAATTGGAAAGTAAATAAAATCGATTACGGATTTTCCAATACCACTAATATAAGTGAATTCACCTTCAATACCTTTGAATCACCCATTCAATATAATAAAATCATGATCATCACATATTTCTAATAATTTAGTACCTCTAGAGTTCATCAGTTAATCGTTAGACCTCCTTGCAAGATAACAGTCATCCAAAATGACATCCGAGGGGAGGAACTGAAAATTCGAAATTCCTGCATTGAAGTTTCCAACCAAAGCCATCGGCAAGAAATTTGGCCTAATTAATAAAATCTGAGAAATATCTTCTTTTCGATATACGATCCACTAATTGGTACATAATAAATTTGTTAATTTCGTGGGTTGACATATTTTTAGATTTAGATCATGATTTTTTAGAATTATTAGAACAAGACTGCGGCGAACTTCGGCTTCTCCTAGATTTCGGGAAGGCTGCTCTAATTTCGGAGGCATACAGAAATATAAATATAATAATAACGATAAACCAATTGTAGGAATTTTGTCGTGAATCATTTTACATTTTAATAAATGCTAGAACATTCTGTAAATCAATGACAAGTTACATACCTGATTTCGGTAAGCTTCATTTTCATTCCATTTTTTCTTTCAACAGTTTTTGGTTGTGATTCTCTAGTTTCTAAGTTTTTAGTGCCTACAAATCTCTCGAGTGAAACAGCAGATGAATTTGATATAACTACTGGCTTCCTAAACATATTCATAAACACAAATTATTTTATTATTATTTTTTTTTTACATTCAATAATTTTGACATTAGCTATAACAGTTCTAAACTCAAAGCACAAAATAACATGTAGTTTTTAGGTGTCATTTTGGACAAGAAGTTGAATTTCAAATCACACGTCATTAACATAAAACAGATCTCTTCAGAATATGAATATTTTAAAATCATTGGAAGCAGTCTTATGGGGATCCCAAGCTCTTCGCAAGTATATAAGATTATCGTGCGCACCGCGTATCTGCGAAAAAGAATCGAAAATAAAGTTAGAAATAGCACGAAGTCATAAATACACCACGCAGATCATTTGGACACGTTGACTAGAATTCGAGAGAAAAATAACAATATCGTGGCTAATCTGGTAGAGATTTGTGTAGGTTTAAGGAACAGTTCAATAGAATTTTGAATTTTGGAAAATAAATGCTTATCTTTTATATTGGAGTACTTAAGTACTGAACCTTTAGTTGAAGAAGGCATCGCATGAACGTATCCCATAGCCTTTAAAAGTCGAGATCGGAATCTTAAAATTTTGTATAGCAGTGAAAGCCTTATGCTTTTCCTAGTGGGTGCATTAAGGCATACGGAATGCTAGAAATTTCTAAAATGCACATACGGGTTTGGGAAAACAATAAAATTCCAGAAAAATGAAAAAAGTTCACTATTATTCCGACTCACATAAAAGGAACACGGACGGACGCTACTTACTATCGAGGAATCTCTCTCCTTCCGCTATGTTATAAAATATTCACGTTAATCCTAATAGTGAAATAATAATAACGGAATATGACGGGGAAATTATCGCAGACCAGCAATGTTTTATAGACGGAACCGTTCCAATTTTGATATATATTCCCTCCTGCAAATATTTGAGGAATAAATAGACTTTGCGGGTGTATGTTTTCAAAATAGATGAACCAGTAGTGTGTTGGATTCGGTTGGGGGACGCTGGTATATAGGTACTTACACTCTCTGCTTGTGAGCATAGACAACTGGCAGGTGTATATAATATTATCATCTGAATACAACTGTACAGTCTAAGCGCACTAAAAACTGGTAATATGTACATAATGTACATTTTTACACCAGTTAATCACGTAACACCATTCCTTGTTTCGTTGATAGTACCACAAAGAGTTAATAGTATCTCTAAATATTATAGTCAGACTGTTTTATATATCTTAATTTCAATTAGATCAATCACTATAAAATAAAATGAAATTTTAGGACAGGTGTTAGTAGGTGGCGCATGCGCTGACTCCTGCAGGAACGATCGGCGACTTTCAACAAACCCTTCCATGAAAAAAAAAAAAAAAAAAAAAAAAGAGCAAAATAAAACCATACCTATTTGATTCGTAACAATTAATATAAAGAAAGAACAGTTCATTAAAAATACGGAGTATCCAGAGTGCCTTGTTTGCCACGCCATAATTTCTGTTATTAGCTGGGTAAGTTCCCATTATAGTTAATACATGGCAAAGACCTAAAGGTAATTATTAGGTGTTAGTAAAATGGGAAAAATATATTCATTTCTTGGAGACTAACGTCCCTTCGACAATTCTTGTGGATCAATACCAGCGCTTCACTACCAGCATTGCCACTGCCATTGAAAACCAATGGAGTCTCATACAACAGTTCTCCAAAGAAATCACAGGCGTGCAGGACTTCACGAGGGGAGCTATTATTTTACTTTTAGGGAACTATTACTCTGAATATTATTGTTATGAAATTATTACATACACACCTAATCACTTTAAGTGGCAATCCTGTTTTACCTTTAACAGGTTTATGTTGTTGACTATCAACTTTTCTAGTGTCTGGAATCCCTTTGTGAACAGATGATGATTTCTCTGCAGTTTCCTCCTCTCTGAACATTAAACAAAATTTCAGGGCGTTTGAATCAAATAGGATGAGTTAATTGATATATTAAAATTAATTAGATTTGGAAATCTTACAAATAATTCATTAATAAACATTTTTTTCTCTTAAAATCAATAAATATACATATGTATCTCCTGACCGGCCCGAATCGGATGATTTAAAGATATTCTGACCAAATTTTTGGTCATGACAGCATCTAAGACCAGTCTTCTCGCAACCAAGCAAAGCATCCGAAGCAGGATCAAAGGATCTTCCCACGATTTTAATGCAGATATTATAACGGCAGTCTAGATCTAATGATGATGCCGTTTCTATGTGTGCCAACCAGCATCTCCAATTGCCTTCTTAAGCAAATGATCAAATAGTAACATATGCGGGTCTTTTCTAGGCTAGGTCCACTTGGTACTGTTAACGTTATTTTTCATTATCTGATTAAATAGTTTGACAACTATTAGGAATATGTGTGTTAATAGGTTAGCACGCTATTGTTAACATAATTAATACTATGAGTTGAATACAACTTTTCAGATCGTGCAAAGAAGAAGAAAGAGTTAATATTTTTCTTGAAGAAAGAGGGGTTAACCCCGAGGTTTAATATTCAATTAATATAATTCAATGAAGTAGGTAAATTAATAGTAAACAGAAGTGGTAACATTACAAAGGAACCTGTCGAGCTTCAAAGGTAGATTGAATACGAGAAAGCAAGAGTGTCTCTGAATAAAGCCCTTCTATTTATATATTCTTGGTCTCGGGATTATACATCAATTAAATTTTGTATAAAGAAATGGACAATTAGTGTAACAACAATCACCGATCAAAACACCTGGTGCGATGCGCGCAACACACAACTTTCACTTTCCAACTTACTTAGATTAGAAATTGACGTGTTTTTTAAATGCCATTCCTCAAAGACACGCATTTTTCCACATTCATTTACTTTTTTTTTTTCTATTTGCTCTCTAAAGAGTAACTAAGAAAGAAGAAAAAGAGTAACTAAAAATTTTTATTATGAAGTTAACAGTTTTTACTTGTGATAATTCGGCAATGAAAGCATAATACTCCATCGTTGTCCATGTTACCATGAAACAAATAATTTCCATATGTAAAGAACGTCTTTAATTATAAGCAATGATGTCATTGATAGCGTATTGCGCATGCGTGGGCTCAACGTTGACGGAATATTTTTCTTTTTTTTCTCCTATATATGTTTACTTGATTTCTTCATATTTAACCATTTCTTATTTTTAGGCGTAATTATTACTTTTAGGGCCGAGGAAAGGAACCAGGAAAGCACCATAGACTATTTCACATACAGCAAGCCTTTTTTTAGTGAGGTCATGGATGTAAAGGTTATACGTGGGGCGGAAGTCAATACCGACCACCGCCTACTAGTCTTAGACTCCAGAATTAAGATTCCAAGAGCCAGGAAGATTAAATGGTACGAGCGGATTGCCACAGAACAACTGAGAAAACAAGAAAAAAGAGATGAATATGAAAATGAGATGGAGCGAACTCTGAGTGAACTGGATAATGAGGAGAATCCACTTGATACTTGGTCAATTAATGAAACATGGGAAAAATTCAAGGTGACTGTCCTAGGTGTTGCAGAAAAAGTGCTTGGAAAGAAAAAAGTCAACACTGGTTTTAAAAGAACTAGGTGGTGGAATGAAGAAGTGCAAGCCAAGGTCAAAGAAAAGCCTGAAAGAAATACCTACAAACAAATAACCCTATTGACATGACCATTTACAAAGAAAAGGCTAGAGAGGCAAAGCGAATAGTGAAATTAGTTAAAGAAAAAAGCTGGATTGAATTTGGTAAATAACTCCAAACTAGTTATGCTGAGGATAAAAGGAAGTTTTGTAGCACAGTTAAGGGACTACGTGGAAAATATGGAAAGCCAGTAAGAAGTATCAAAGATAGTACTGTACAGCTGGTTACTGAAGAGGCTAAAGTATTGAAAGAATGGGCATACTTCTTCAGTAAGAAATTTGGAAATGGGAATGAATGAGAAGAAAGGGATCATGAAGAACCGATAGGACCTTCGATCGAAGAGGATAATCTTATCGAAGATTGGGAGGTTGAATTAGCAATGGCAGACGCCAAAAACAGCTAGGCAGCGGGAGATGATGGAATAACGGCTGAAATGTTGAAATATGGTGGTTGCCAAGTACAAAGGTGGTTGCTGAATATCTATAATAAAGCATTCTAAAAGGAGGAAATTCCCACAGACTGGGAAAATAATGTCTTAATTCCCATTCACAAGAAGGGTTCCACGATAGATTGTGGAAATTATCGCCACATATGTTTGTCATCTGTATCCCTAAAGTTATATTCCAGAATACTAGAAAGGAGGCTCAGAAGAATAGTAGAAAATGAGCTTCAGGAATAACAAGCAGCTTTCAGACCCGGTTGACAAACCCAAGATAATATTTTCACAATCCGATGCATAATCGAGAAGTTTGTTGAAAGGGAGAAAAAGATTCACCTCGCCTTCTTAGATCTCTCTGATGCATTTGATAATGTACCACAAGTGGAATTCAAACAGACACTTGAAGACAAAGGAGTTCAGGCGATCCTAAGCCTATACCGGAACACTTACGGGATAGTCAGGCTTAATAGAAATAAATCAGACAGATTTAAAATGGTAAGAGGTGTAAAGCAGGGAGATAGCTTAAGCTCATTGCTTTTCTTAATATACATGGACAGAATAATATGGGAAGCTAAACAGAGGAGCCCCAAATTCAAAGTAGGAAACTGGAGAATGCATCCCATGTATATTCAGAATTTGGTATTTGCCGATGACATTCTCTTAATTGCGGAGAGCAGAGTAGCTTTGCAAGAAGCGCTACAAGCGTGGGAAGAAGCACTAAGCAGGAAAGGGATGACTATTAATCCCAACAAATCAAAGTATATGGTCGTATCCAAAAGTGGTTCCATGGAACAAGAAACTGTGGCTTGTGGAGGTTAAGATTTGGTGCAAGTTAATGCCTATCGATACCTAGGTGTCAAAATTAGTAATGATGGTAGGCTTTATCACGAAATAAATCAACGCATAAGGAAAGCGGCAAATGTTTAGGAATCCCTACACTGACCTATGGAGCTGAATGCTGGCCTAGCATCAAGAAGTTTGAAAGCCGTATACAAGCCATACAAATGAAATTCCTCAAAAAAGATCTCGGTAAGACAAGATTGGACCGATTGCGAAACCAAAGACTAAGAGAAGATACGGGACAGGAACCGCTGGTGGTCGTTATTCACAGAAGAGAATTGAAGTGGTTTGGCCATGTACTAAGAATGCCAATCAATAGTTTGCCAAAAAGGGTATGGGAATCAAGAGCAATCAGAAAACGACCTAGAGGACGACCAAGAAATAATTGGGAGGACCTCATATCGGATCTGGCGAGGAAGAAGGGACTCACGATGAGTGAGATTAGGAGGTTGGCTGCGGATAAAGAGGTGTATAGAAAATGGTTGCAGGCTGCCCCAACACCGGAAGGTATAACGGTTGGATAAAGAAGAAGAAGAAAGTAAAAAAAAAAAAGCTATGAGAAGTCTGTGTTTACAGTTTAGTGAAGACAATTGTGATTGGAGGAGAGAATACTGTGGAAATTGATGGTCATGCCTCAGCAAAAGGAAATCATGTCTGGACAGTAGGTTTTTAGCTGCATTTGAAGAAAAAAAAAAGAAAAGAGTGCTTTATGTATTCTGGAGTGTATAAAAAGGTGTATACAACGAAAATAACTATAATATCCGATTTCTAGAAGGTCGGGGATTAGATGAAAGGTTGCCAGAAATAAGGTATGGTCACGTGACTGTCACCCATTCTAAAAATTTCATTGATCCAATAACGGGCGCAAATACTCAGTCATCTGAGTCTCTATGGGCCATCAAAAACAGAAAGAAAAAAAGAATGTGGGCACAAGGCGAGAAATGATCGATTCAAGAGTTTGTTTGTTTAATATCCCTCTATGCTACTAAGGCTAATCGGAAGATGTTGCATTGGGAGTCCTAAATTTTGCCTCCATTTATAATTAGGATAGGGATCTTTAATGAGTACCTGACATCATACAGGCTCCGGACCTCCATTTTACGTCTTATCCGAGAGATGGTATAAACAAGGATTTTTTACAAACTTTGAAAATCCTAGGGCCATCGCCGGACGCGAACCCGCGACTTGTGGTATTGTAGGTCGCTATGCCACCAAAGGTCACCCCATCAATTCAAGATTAATGAAGACAATGACACATTAAAACAAATTTTGAGGAATATGGCTAATTATTTTTTTATTTAAATTGTATTTTGATATTTTTTTAGAATTTCTGCAAACATCGTCTTAAACAAATATTTTATTAACCTATTTTAATATTTTTTGTTAGTATTTCAGTTAATAGTAATTAATGTAAAG
Organism: Aelia acuminata; assembly: GCA_911387785.2. Lineage (NCBI taxonomy): Eukaryota > Metazoa > Arthropoda > Insecta > Hemiptera > Pentatomidae > Aelia > Aelia acuminata. Next base: position 54,286,181 of record OU426980.1, on the reverse strand, counting down.
TAACCTAAGTGGACAACAGACGTTGCCAAAAAGTAACAGGCGGTCATGAAGTAGAAAAGACACACATACGCATAATCTTGAGGGAGGGGGGCGAGAGCATCGATCTACCTACGCCTTATAATTAGAAGAGCGGAAAAATAAATGAAAATCAATAAATTATGATCTATACGAACGAATTCTATGCTAAGAAGCTACAAGGTATAGCTATTCAACTAAATTACATAAGTGAGATTAAAATTGAAATATATTGGAATCAGTTCGTTGTACTTTTCATTTCGTTTCAAAAGGCAAAAGGTTTAGAAGGGGCAATCGAGTGGGGGTTGGTTCCAATATCAATCCAAAGGTTTTGTTCTCTCCTGCTTCTTAGGGAGCCCCACACCGAGGAAAAAAGTAGAAAAAAACTGCACTTATCTAAAAAAATATATATAACTTTTAAATTATTATACATAAATACTACTATTCTTGTAATTTTGTAAGAATCTCGTTTGTTAAATTATTCTACTATTCTTTTATTTTCGAAATTTAGGAGGGCTAGGGATCTATCCCCTATATTACCATTTCACAATTATTGCAGCTCTTCTTTCTTTTCTTCTTTAACTTTGTTTTTGGTTTGTCCTAAATTTATTATTTATTATTATTTTATTTTATTTTTTATTTAGTTTTAATTGTGGGAAGAAAGATCCTAAAAATATTGCTGAACATTAGTTATAATATTTTGAATATTTCTATATTCAATAGATTTAATGCTAGAATAAAAGGAATATAAAATACTTGCCTTAGGGTTCGGGATTCTGATCCATTTAGGTTCTCCTCCTTGTCAACTTCTTTCTTTTCATTACGGATTTCATTTTTCAAGTACCATCTTATGTCTCTTTTACTTGGCAATAACCAATCAGGGGAAAAAAGGGGATTCCTTTGGAATGTTTCAACTTCTGAATTTCTGAAATATTTAGAATATAAAATAAAACAATTAAGCGTATTAAAGCCGAAAATTTAAATTCACAAACTAAAAAAAGTAATTCTTTTGAACGTAGTTTTATTTATATTCATGTGAAACTGAAGATATAAATATTCATTTTTAGACCGTAAAAATGAGATAAAATTAAGATTAAAAAATTAGTAAAAAGGATTTTTTAAATCGGACCGTTACACAGTATTTCGCTTAGTAGGAGCTAGGTGGACAAAAGTATTTTTCGTTATTTTCTCATCTCTTTCGACCATTTAAGTTATTTATTTATAAAATTATTATATTTAATTATAAAATGATTATATTTAAGTATAAAGTTGAATATATTATATTTAATATTATGTATATTTCATAAATTACATATATTACATTACATTATAAAATTGTTTTTAGTCATTTTTTCATTTATTGCGACCAATTAAGTGATTTCATTATAAAATAAAACATTTTTATTAATTAAAAATCGAATTTAAAACGATTACCAGGAGATTAAGAAGAAAAAATAAAAACAGAAGCCTATCTATACAAAATTTTGTTCTCTTTATTTTTTTCTAAGCCTCTTTACATGTATTTTCCTTTTTCCCTTCTTTTCTTTCATTTTAGAGAATACTTTTTTTTTTTTTTCACCTTGAATAAATTTTTAATATTTTCAGTGGTGTAGCATGATGGTCAGATATCTATTTTTTATATGTGCTTATCTGTACAGGGACTTAGCCCCAGAATAAAGTTATTTTTTGAGAGCTTACCTGTGCAAAGATAAATTTTATGGAATATCATAGATTATGGCTGAGGATTCCGCCGAATGATAGAGCTGGTACAGCTAAGAAATCCAGTGGGAAAAAAGGAAAATGCATTTTCAATGCATTTACTTAAATATTAGTATAAGATTTTCTTAGACGGTAATGACAAGAAGTCAATACCTGCCTATATAGACTGCATCCTGGTCTGCTTGTACGAATGCGCTGTAGGCTTAGAGTCCATGTAATAGGCTAATGCTTCATTTCCACTTAATTACTTAGCATTCCCCAAAGGAATAAGTGATATCTTACACAATTTTTCCGGGGATCATAGTGGTTCCTTGAAATGTGAAAGTTGGCGTTGAGTCTAAAAACGCTGCTTTGATTTTCCCGCAGCAACCATTTATGAGAAATTTTGGGGGCATAGTTAGGCAACCTCATCCTCTGTCCTCTGTATGGTTTTTAAAATTATGTTTGGACGAAAGAAACTTTAAGAGAAAAGGGATTTTTCTCCCATAGAGTGGTTCAACGATTATTAATAAAATATCCGTTTTGGAAAGAATGTACTAAAAAAAAGAATGTTGTACTCGAGTCTGCAGGCTATAATACATATTATTATTAAGTTGAAAGGTGCCCCTCTTATATACAAAAAAATCAGCCCGGGTACAAATGGGTACAAGTCATTAACATCATTTGGAAGTTTCAAAACGATTAAAAAATCCTGCAATCATCTCAAAAACAGTTTTTTATTGTTGTTTGATTAACAGATTGTGGTGCTTTGCAACTCATATGACATTTTTCAACATGTGTTGTTAATATTACATTCTAAATATTGTGTTATTGTGAAAATAAAAATGTTCTGAGTTAATTCTCATTATTAAAAGGTTCAATTATTTTTACAATATTGTGGTTTAAGACCAAACATCAACCACAGTGGTGACCACCGATTTGGACAGCTACAATCTGTAAGTTGAGAACTTTAGATATTTTCATGTATAATGTGTGATTCGGAGAACACGGAGACAAGGCCCCAACGTAGCAGTTATGAAGAAATCAGCCGGGTATCAATTAAAATTCCACCTATTTGGCGAAAAAACGTCAAGATCTGGAAAATGCAAGTGGAAGCTCAATTTTACAATTATAAAATAACCTCCGAATTAACTAAATTTAATTATGTTTTAGCTTCATTGGATTCAGACGTCGCGGAGCTAATCGCAGATATTTTAGGTAAGGAACTTTCTACAACCCCATATACTCATCTTATGGATAAGCTGCAACGCGAATTCGAAGAATCTGAAGGACGGAAGGTAACCAAATTACTTACTGAAATAGATCTTGGTGACAAACGGCCCAGTCAGTTGTTACGCGAAATGCGTACCCTTGCTGGTTCGCAAGTCAATGATGATTTTCTAAAAACTATTTTCATGCAACGTCTCCCAGTTAATTTGAGATCCATATTAGCCTCTAGCAATGACACACTACACAACACTGCCATTATGGCCGATAGGATTCTCGATTATACACATTCCTCGCCCAACATAACCTCTATAAATAATGATTCTTCCCATAGTTCATCTTCTAGCATCTTACCCACTGATAGGCTATCGCGTTTAGAATCACAAATTGCCGAATTAACCGCTGCTATTAGTAGGTTATCTGCTGCAGGACGTTCACATTCGCACTCTCATTCACGATCCCGCCCTTCCTCTAGTGGTCCTCTTTGCTGGTATCACCGTAAATTTCGTGAAAAAGCCACAAAATGTAACCAACCTTGCTCTTATAAACAAACGTCTCCTTCTAAGTCGGAAAACGAGTAGGCCACTCTCTTGAGATGGCGCAGGAGAGAACAGGCCAAATACTTACTCGCCGTCTGTTCGTCACCGATATTCCTACTGGTAGATATTTCTGTCGTTCCTTCCTCTCCCCAAATGCGACCAACCAAACGGGTACTCTTAGCGGCTAATGGAACGCCTATAAACATTTATGGTGAGCGTCTAATTAACCTGAATATAGGTACGAGACGTTCTTATTGTTGGCCTTTCACAATCGCTAAAGTTCAGAATCCTATTATTGGAGCTGATTTTTTAAATCATTTTGGACTATTAATTGATCTAAAAAATAGGCGGCTTATTGACAATACAACACAGCTATCTACTTCTACATTGACTACGGTTAAATCACCCGAAAGTGAAATTCACTTATTAGATCCACTTAGCAAATATACTGAACTGCTTCAAAAGTTCCCAACTTTACTCCGCGAAGATCCAAATTTCTGTGCCACGGATATAAAATATTTTCATTGCATTAAGACAACCGGTCCACCCGTTGTTGCTAGGCCCAGACGTCTACCTCGCACAAAATTGGAACAGGCTAAATAAGAATTTCAAAAAATGATCGACTTGGGAATATGTAGGCCCTCTAAAAGTCCATGGTCGAGTCCCTTACATATGGTAGCTAAAAAAGATGGTTCATGGAGGCCTTGCGGTGATTATAGGGCACTTAATGCCATAACAGTTCCGGACCGTTATCCTATACAATATTTAAACGATTTTAACTCCAGGCTCGCCGGTAAGACTTTCTTTTCTAAAATCGATTTAGTTCGCGCCTACCACCATATTCCGATTGCACCAGAAGATGTACCTAAAACAGCGGTGATTACCCCTTTCGGATTATTTGAGTTTCTAAAGATGCCTTTTGGATTGAGAAATGCCGCTAAATCTTTCCAGAGATACATCAATAGCATTTTACGAGATTCAGATTTTTTTTTTGTTATTTAGATGACATTCTCGTGTTTTCAAATAATGAGAAACAACATATTTGTCATCTCACCTCACTATTCAGGCACTTGAACGAATACCGTATAAACATTAATATAGCAAAATGTGAATTCGGGATAACAAAAATTTCGTTTTTAGGTTACTCTGTATCTGTCGAGGGTATTGAGCCATTACCTGATCAAGTTGACAAGATCGTCTCGTACAAACAACCTAAAACCATTGCCGATCTCAGACGTTTTCTTGGGTTAATAAATTTCTACAGAAGATCGTTGCCTGCCACCGCCGAAACGCAACAGCTGTTATTTAACCTTTGCAAAGATACGCGCAAAAATGATAAACGCAGCGTGGAATGGACTCCTGAGGCTTTGTGTTCTTTTGAGAAACTTAAAACTCAAATTACCAACGCAACACTCTTAGCCCACCCATCAGACGACTTACCGTTAGCGCTTCTCGTTGATGCTTCGGATTATGCAGTCGGATCGTCGCTCAACCAAGTTCGTAACGGTGTTCTAGAACCACTTGGGTTCTTTTCAAAATCATTAACCGACACTCAAAAGCGGTATAGTACGTATGATAGAGAGTTACTCGCCGCATATATGTCCGTTAAACACTTTCGTTACATATTAGAAGGTAGGGATTTTGTATTATACACGGATCATAGGCCTCTGACATACGCGTTTAAGCAACGGCTCGACAAGGCTTCCCCACGCCAATTACGACAATTGGATTTCGTAGGGCAGTTCACCACAAACCTCCAGTACCTGCCTGGCAAATCAAACACTCCGGCCGACTTCTTTTCTCGCCTAGCCGCTATAACTGTCCCATCCGTGATTTCCTTCGACGACGTAGCGAAACTACAGAGTACGGACGAGGAACTACAACAGCTAAAGGCTAATATAAATTGTTCCCTTAAATTTGCACCAATCGCATTAACATCAGGAGCAGAATTGATAGTAGACACATCTACAAGTCGTTTGAGGCCTTACTTACCGCTAGTATTTCGGAAACCAGCTTTCGACTCTCTCCATAACATGGCACACCCTGGAATAAAAGCGTCCATCGAGCTCGTCAAGCAACGATATGTGTGGCCTTCCCTTAAAAAAGATATCAGACTATGGGCTAAAACATGTATGGGTTGTCAACGTTCAAAAGTTACCAAACATATTTTTAGCGAAATAGGTACCTACGAACCAGCCAGTAGTAGATTTTCTCACATAAATCTGGATATTGTTGGTCCTCTGCCACCTTACGATGGGTATATCTATTTACTTACAATCATTGACCGTTTTTCTAGCTGGACGGAGGCAATACCTTTAAAGGACATTTCAGCGGAATCAGTCGCACGGTCTCTCTTATTTTCATGGATCGTCAGGTTTGGAGTTCCATCTAAGATCACGACAGATCATGGCAGACAATTTGATTGCTCACTCTTCGCCCACCTAACAAATCTTCTGGGCATCCAACATTGTAAAACTACGGCATATCCTGCGTCTAATGGCAAAATAGAAAGATGGCATCAGCAGCTTAAGGCATCCCTACGTGCTCAACTGGATTACCAAACTACCCACAGTTCTTCTTGGTCTACGTTCCCTCTTGGTACCTCACCTCCAAGCGACACCAGCGTCAATAGTGTACGGAGAACCTTTGAGACTACCAGCAGACTTCTTCGAAGATGGAGCAACATCAAATGACCTACCTATGCTGGTACATAAATTAAAGGAACACATCTAAGCGCTAAGACCGGTAATTACACGCCATAACTCAACTAAGCGACCCTACATTCACGTGGATATTTAAAAAACCTCCCATGTTTTCGTGCGACAAGACGCTGTGAGAAAACCCTTACAACCTATTTATGAAGGACCATTTAAGGTAATTTCACGAACAGGCAAATTCTTTGATCTTGAAACTCTCAGAGGCACGAAAAGGATCTCTATTGACCGCCTTAAACCGGCATATTTGTTATCGGAGGACGGAACATCGCACCACCAGCAGCAACAGAATTCAACGACAGAAGGATCGCAACAGAATTCATCTAGTGCTCCCGTTTTTAAAGCAACTTCGCCTCCCAAGAACAATCGAACACGTTCAGGACGCAGAGTAACATTTCCTTCGAAGTACCTCATTGCAACTCATATGATTTTTTTCAACATGTGTTGTTAATATTACATTCTAAATATTGTGTTATTGTGAAAATAAAAATGTTATGAGTTAATTCTCATTATTAAAAGGTTCAATTATTTTTACAATATTGTGGTTTAAGACCAAACATCAACCACAAGATAAATTTACTGAATTAGAGTAAATTAACACTCAATAGTTCAAGTCATATTAATCTTTAACAATCAATCTATAAAAATTTAGGATCACTGTAATTTTTATGATTGAAGTGATGCCTGGAATTCAACTGATTTATTCTATTACACCACGATTTTACGCCTTTGGACCCTATTACTAACGAGGTGGGGTGTGTGAGACAAAAACAAATATTAGAATGCCACGTTTTGATGTATTGCTTACATTATTATAATACCAATTTTTAGGATTTCAATCATGACTTTTGTCCACCTAGCTTATATTAATCGAAACACTGTGCGTTAGTTTAAAAAAAAAAAATCAAAAACTTTATTGCATGCAGATATTATATAATCTCATGCATATATAGATTTTAAAGAGATAGATAGATTTTATGCAGTAAATTTTCAAAAATAAATTCATGTCGCAAAAAATATTTAGAATTGAAAGTGCCTTCCGACAACCGGAATTTCTACGAAGTACTCTGTTTTTAAGCTTAAATTACCTACTTAAATAAAATAATTGTCTACCTTTTTTTTTCGACCGCTTCTAAACATTTTGCTTTCATCTCCCAATAATACTCTAAAAAAGCTCTTGCTTCAATCTGTTCTGGGCCAAATTGTTTAGACATCGCTTCTTCAGGAGTATATTCAGTACCGATGAACCCTTCTAAACAAAAAGTGCGTCGACATTAAAATGAATTAACACACATGAATAAACAGCGTGTAAATTGAATTCAAAAACTTGAATTCATTTTTAAAATTCAAAAACAATTGAAACTGATGGTATGTGGTAGAAAAATAAAATATTACGTAGTTTTCTCTGTCTGACTTTCTGTTTGAAATCATCAGGGGTTTTACTATCCCAATAATCAGGATTCCATTCTTCAGTTTCATGTATGATTGCATCAGGTGGATCATTTGCAAAGAATATTGGTTTCTGTGATAGAACTGGAGAATCCTCTGCAATATAAGAACTAGAAAATAAATAAAAAAATGGGTTTTAATAAAATTTTATAACATTATACTTTTTGTAGTATTCTTTTTTAAAGTTTAGTATATTGTACTGTTTATTTCTATTAGTAAAATTAATACTCTATTCAAGAACAAGTTTTATATTATACTGGATCAGAGCTGAGAAAAATCTCAGGCATAATTTATTGGAACTCATATGCCTAAATTAAATTTCCGACTATGGTTAATAAAAAATATTAATTATGTAACGTTACAAATTAATATACATAGTTACTGTCAGTTCAATAATATTAAATATACTTATCAGCAAGCTTATGATAGTTAACATTCAATATATTTAAAATTGGTTAACCCTTCTTTTCTAGGATTGTAATACTCAATACATGTAGTCAGCAAGTTGAACAATTTTGTTTCCTTACGTTTTCATCGAAGAAATTTCCGTTAAAATATATAATTTATTTTTAATCAATGTAGATCAAATATTCTCATTTCTTTTTCTATTTTATATCTTGTAGTTTAGATTGATTAGAAATTGTGTATATTTTAAAACAAAGCAAAGTATTAAACTATAACTATAATATTAGGATGAAATATTTTTAAACTTATTGTTTATTTTTTACAAATAAACTCTTAAAACTCCTACTTTGTTGATCGGAAGTTTGTTCAATACAGTGCAATAGGTGTTACTTTGTCAAATAATAAGCAACTCTGTAAATTATGTAATATATAAAATCAAAATAATTATTGTCACTTCATGCTTAAAACTTGACCTGTTATAAGTTAGACAATTTATTTTATTCTTGGTTAATCCAGTTAAAGGAATTAAAAGCAATAGATTCACCCCACTGTGCATCACTGCTAGACTCGATAATGGACTTACCGATATTGATATGTATACCAGCAAACCGGAATGTAACTAGCGGTAGAACCCATTAGGCAAATAAACCCCCTCCCCATCTTCTAAATTGTGGGGTCCTACATCCCACTAATTGTTATAATTACAAACACACAGTACAGGACCATATTATTGACCTTATATGGAAAAAAAATTGTACCTTTAGAAACTTTGGTCATAGCTTCATATTAGTACTAAGATTGAAGATCTGTAGAATCCGCTTAAATTAAAGGAGGGATCCACCTTTTTTTGTGATTGAACAGGGGGGACGTGTGTAAAATAATTTTAGCGCAAGTAGGTCAAGTGATCCATCTTTTTAGATAGTTGATATGTCTGATTCTGATTCCAATGAGACTATCACTAATTCGATATAGTCAATAGTTAAAAATTGATTGAAGATTTTAGATGGAAAATCACATTTTGCGGCTGAATGATATAGCTAACGAAAAGAATTATCTAAGTACAAACATATTTTGTCTACTATTCCTTGAAGCGATTACTCCTATTATTTAAGTACAAACATATTTTTTCTAATAATCATTGATAGGATTCCTTGAAAATGCCTTACTTGTAAACAGTAGGGCTATTTTGTGCTGTTGCGCCAATTGAATCCATCTTATCGTATCGTCAGTCTGAAACGATTTAACAAAAATTATGAAAGATAGTAAAAAAGTACTATAGAATGATAATAGTAGCCCTTAGAACATGTAATAATTTGGACTATGTTGCGATTAGAAATCATAGAAATGATATCCGAATGTTATTTAAAATTAACTAACCTTTTTATTTAAGCCCTTATTTGATCCTTTATTGAACCTCACTTATATTACATTATTGCTCCGACGATTCGGGAAATTACACCATTATCAAGGTAACAACACCTGTGACCAAAAATGCTTTTTAATTAAATAGGGTACCTGCCCTTGTCAAAAAGAAAAATTGAAAATTTTAGACAAATGTGACTTGCTCCATCTTTTGGTGAAATAAAACTGATAGACTATTACTGAAAATTTAAATTTTTCTATTTGACGAGGGCAGGTAGTCTATTCAATTCCAAAGAATTTTATGGTCACAGGTATTACCACAGGTCACCATTACCTTGATAATTGTGTAATTTACCGAAAGTCGGGGCAATAATGTTATTTAAGTGTTTCAATAAGGGATCAAATAAGAGCTTAACTAAAATCTGTATTGGCCTCAAATAAATAAAAGGTTATCATATAACCTTTTTCTGTTATTCGAAATTATAAATACATACAAGTATTCAAACCAGTTAAATCCTATTCATTCTAATAGATTATCCAAATTATTATAATAGATTATCTCAAAACAGGCCACGCCCATGAGCCACTCTTGAGAAGTAGTGCCGATTTTTTTTATCTTATTTTAAATTTCATTTATTTAATTTAATTAAATATAGAAATCGCTATAAATCAAAACCATTAGTATATAATATGCATGATGATATAAAATGTACACATTACTTTCCAGGAGCGGGTTCGGATATTTTCACAATTATTTTTTTATTTAAGGGCCCTTTTTGATTTGTTTTATATTCCTTTTATATAACAATAAAAAAACCTACTAAAATGATATATTACTTTAATCAGTGTATATTAATATTGTTATAATTATTAATTTCCTTTTCATTAGGTCATAAGAGATTACGATTTATGGAGATTTAATTTAGAAATATAAAATAATTCATTTTTTCGTTATGAAATAAATTTTGAAAATATAATATAAAATTGTTCCAAAAATTGAAATTTTATTTTTCTTTAAAGGGCAATCTCTCTTCTAGATTTGCAAACTTCATTACATTAAGAAGAAAAGATACAGTATATTTATTATATTCGCTAAAATTTCATATAATTTACCAGCACATAGTAGAAATAAATCATTTGAGTAATAATTACTTTTCAGAAGAAAAACGAAATTAATAATTACCTAATTTAATGGTTTATCATTGATAAGGTGATCACAATGTTTGACTAAGGTATATTCAATATTACTTTCAATATTCACAGATGATAGTAAAACTTTAGACTGAAAAGATTAACATCGTTTACCTGATAAGTTTACACAACAAAAGTTGAGGGGGATCAGTTTGCATATTATAACTTACAATACACACTATCAGATAAATCCATAAATAAATAAAAAATTCTTTAGGACTCATGTTTTTGAGTGTGTTGTATATAAATATTATATATATATATATATATATATATATATATATATATATATATATATAAACATTTAAATTCAAAATTTTTTTTTTTTTTTTTTAGGAAACTAATTTTATTTTGGAAAACATCCAGAATATTCACACATTTCGCTTTCATAGCTCAATATTATATAAACTATCCACGAATCAGAAAGAATACACGAACTTTTTACAAAGCTTTGGGTAAATTTTCAAAAAAATTAAAACTTAATAGAGCTTGTATATGTAAGAGTGATAGTTCTCACTGTTTAAAAAAAACAGTTTTTTTATTCTATAAAACGAGAAATCTCCAGTTCATGACATTATTTTTGCTAATACTACGAAAACTTTTTTTTTTATAAATTACTTTAAAGTTTATTTAACTATTTAATTAAGGTAAAAGAACAAATCATATAAATAAAAAGTAAAATTTTAGTAGGAAAGGAATATAAAGGTAAAACATCTGATTGGCAGATCCATGGGTAGGCTGGATCAGCTATGGACGTGACTCAATCTCAATGAATGTTACACATATAATTGAAAACTCATCAGTAATTAACTCTGTTCTGTATAATTAAATCAATGTATAGCGTTGGTAAAAAGTATTTGCACACCCCAGTCTTACTGAGCTAGTCATCAGAAGTAAATTTTAACCTCTCCAACTTAACCTATTTAAAAAACTTTCTTAGAAATTGAAAAAAAAATTAAACAAAATTGGCGCGTCATACAACTTTCACTTACTACTCTCCTTTCTTTTACTATAAGTTGAAATTATTTTTTTTAATGTCGTATTAAAGTGCTACTGGAAAAGGAATACAAAACTTTTTTCTTCAACGTCAATTATTATTCTATTGGAAATTTAGTATTGTCGTCACTTCTTCATATAGTGGTTTACCGAGAATGAATCGTTACTCCACTTACTCATGCATGGGACTCCGTAATTTCCGAATATTCATTTGAATTTGCTTATAAAAATGTTTTTCTTAGAAGATTACAGACATAATCGATTTATAAACTGAAAGATTGGTTTTTTTGACGATACATCGTAAATAGGAATAGATAGAAGGAGTTAGTTACAACGGCCTACAGTAAATTGAAACTAAATTTTCAAATTTTAGTATTGTTTAAAAAACGGCGGCGCTTTTGCATTCTCTTCATGTAAGGCAGTTAATATTTCTTTGTTAAAATCAATGGTTAACGAAATCGTGATTACAGTAAATTTGATCCATTAAAGTTTATGAATCGTCATATTTTTTCCAGATCGAACATTTTGAGCAGCACGCACTTCGCCTTATCTCAAACTAATGCTCTCGGATTTTCCCATTTTTTTAAAGTATTGATTGGATAAGTTTTAATTTTAGTAAGTAAGATAGTTGCTCCTAATACCCATGAAAGACATTAGTTTCCGTTAAAAATTCTGAAAGTAGAAATTTTAATTTTTTGGCTGCCTCTATAGTGTCAGTGACCACCTACCATTCTATGAAATAAATATCATTATTTTTTAAATTCTAAGCTTTATAACGGTATACAGTATTATATATGTATACAGTAGTATACAAACATATATATCACTACTCATACAAATTACACGACATTGACATTTTTTTTTTGGGAAAATATATTTTTTTTCTCTTTTATTTAATTATGAATTCTTTTCATAAATCTTGTAAATACTTCCTTCTGATTAAACATGACAAATTTAATCACAATCTTAGGAGCCGTTTATGAAAAATCGTAAACGGGAAAAAAGACATTGGGAAAAAGCACCTCCAACTTTATCTGCGCTGTGATATTAGGGGCATATTCCAATCTTGAATACCTAATTTCAGATTCGTGCGACAGATTGTTTTTGGCCTAACCTGTTCACACGGACAGAATATTTTGCAAGATTTGGTTATATGGACTCAGGGACCCCAAAACTTCGTTTTGGTCGACGTTAGAAAACGGATGTCGAAAGTTTTCACGATCGCAATACTTTCCATTTATATAACCATTCCATATTATATACTTCCATTTAAGTAAAAAATCGTATAGGTAAAAATTTAAACGTCTAAGGATATTAGTTCCGAATCGTTACTGGTACTTATAGCTGCTGGTTTTAAGATCACTCTATAGATGGAATTCCTTTGAAAACAGAAAGTAGGCAAGCATTGAAAATCTAGGTCACAAGCAATTAAAGACATGTCAAGTTAATATTTTTATACTACTTAATAATGATTACATACATTAAGATATTAACAATTATATTATTTTAAGTGTATGATACCGAGCAATGCATTTAAGACATAAACTTAACTACTTTTACTCACTGTTTATGAACGTAAACATTGCGAAGTTGCCTATTAACTGAATACGTTTTGAGACCCCTTAAATCTAAATAACCAGGTCGTTGGTAGTTAAAGATTTCAACTACTTCTTCTAACTAGTAGTTGGTAGTTAAGAATACTAACTACTTTTATTGTAGTTGAAAAAAGTAGTTGTACATTTCTAACTACCTACTTCTAGTTAGTAGTTAATTATTTTTAAATAATAAAAAATTAACATTTGACAAATAATGAAATTCCACTCTCTTTTTACCCCATTGTACTTTTTCGACGAATGTTAGATAACAGTCATCAAAGGTACTCAAGATGAGAACCACCTGATCCCTGTAGTGATTCCTGCGCTATTCGCTTTTGATCGTAATACACAATCGTTGGGCGTTTCAATACTTTTTGCTCATTGATTTATTTAATTTAATTTTTATCTTGAATAAATCAACGATATCATTGTTATATTTGATTGTGTTCTTAATGGTAATAAAAATATAGTCTATGGGCTTATTATTATTATTATTAGTTTTTATTTTATCTATAAATCCTTTATTTCAGCCAAAATAATCGAAAAATTAAAACCATTCTAGGTGTTCCAATACTTATTGCACTAGCTCTATATTAAAGTTTAAATCATCTTCGAAACATGTTCTATAAAATTAAGGTTAATTTATATCACGGACACCATTAATCGTTTGAGAATTAAAGTAATAAGAAAACAAGGTTTTATACAGACCACAACATGACAGCATGAATAACATATTAACTTTCTTAATTTTTTATTAAAAGATATTGATATGATTTATTACTTCGTTGGAAGAAATTGAAACTGAACGCCCGTACCACGTGATAAAAGCAGCCAATAGTCGTTCAGAATCTGAATATAGGAAGATGTGATTGTTAGAAAATGTAGTGTATTTAAGAGAAATGAAGTTCACGAAAATTAATTAATACCAATTTTAAAATATCTTTTTAGTTGTATTATTTCTTCAATCGTGCAGGATTATGTGGAAGAACTGATGATCGCGCTGGAAATGCTTGTAATATAGATGTAAACTTACCCTTGATATTGTTGCCGCTAAATAATTTATGTTAATGTTTGACTGCTTGATTTTCTTTTTGTTTTGTGATTTTATTAATTTATGTTTCAAGTTTCTGAATTATAAATGGTCCATTCACATGAAGATCCTAATATAGCTCTGAAAGAGTGTTGGGGAAAATGTTTACCTGACAAACTGCTGATGTATTATTTCACTATAGAAATTCATTGAAAACTGATTGCTTTGTCATGAGGTAACTTATATGTTTCACTACTTGTTAAACTATTTTTTTATTCAACTAAAATCTATATTCAGGTATTATTTTACAGAACTAAGTTTATATTAGCTGATTGTTGATTTATTATTTAATATATCTATACCATCATGTTGCATAGGTATTTAGCTATACGTTTTTAAAACATTTTAGGTGGTTGTTGGTTGTGATGTTATAAATGTCCTAATGATTTCAAGACAATAATTCAGAAAGTATGGATCTTCATGGAGAAGAAGTAGGTATTTTTACTTCCTAATGATTATGGTTCTTTCTCACATCTTTAAGGCAATAGGCAAAATATACTCCTTTATAATTGTGTGCATTTTTCATTACATTATCTGCTGCTACCATTTTAAGCCATCAAACCTTTACTTCCTCTTCAACTATTGTCATATGAATCCTGTAACAAATTGAGTGTAACACCTAATTTTTTGTTTTTATAATTATTTTCTTGTTAGTTGTTAGTTTGTTAATAGTTGATTGTAAATATTTCTGCCTTACTTGGTTGGCCGATGTTGATTCTTAGCGGTAATAGACTTTAGATAGGAAGGTTCAGTGGTAACTTAAGCATTGCAAACTATGATTTACTAGAACATGATTCATTAACAGTAAATTCCCTTTAAATTGATATGTCTATTGCATACTTCAGTAGATTTATTCCCTTCATTATATCATTTGGTCCCCTAATGCAATTCTGTTTCTTATGGTACTACCTAATTACTAAATATTTAAAGCTAATGTAATTTAAATGGTTTGATTTTAAATTTAAAAGTAATGTAAGTTACTTTATGTTGAAACTTGTAGCATTGTAAATAACCTTATTTACTTCTTAGGTTTTATTGTAAAAAAATCAAATAAGAAGAAATCTTCGGTTTTTAAAAATATAATTTAAATTTAATTTACTCGGAGATGGCAAGGTGTGGTGTTATTGTGAATATAGATTGAAAATGATGGCATTGATCAAGACACCGTAGTTGTAACAATATAAGGGATAATAAATGAAAGTATTTGTGAAAAACTGTACTATCCCATTATGAGCACTACGCGTAACTACCCTGTTATCATGTAGTAATTGTAAAGTAAGGTTATTCCATTTTGAATTAACCAGTCCTAAAACAATTTTGAATGAATTGGTCTTAAATAGAGATAATATTTTGGTTATGCATATTTGTTGTTTACTTTATATGCATTATTAAGTAATAAATTTTGGATTTCTTTCCTCTGAAAATATAAAAAAAAAAAAACCTGTACCACTACAACCCATAAAGGGTCTTGGGTTCAGTACTATGTAAGGAAGAGTACTGTTTCTTGGTCAGCGGTCGTGCAAGGAGGTGATTTGACCGTGATCACGCTCAACCGCCAGGTTCTTTCCCCTTAATTTTTTAATTAAGGGTACCCACTTTATAGAGGCTGGGTTTGCCCCAGGAGGGTCTCTCGGCCCACGAGGCGAACAGTGGCGAATAATAAAGATATCATAAGCCATGTCAGATTCGAACTCGGGACCTTAAGCACAGCAGTCCACTGCCTTACCAGTGGGCTACCCCGCTCCCCTCTGAAAATATACTTTTCCAATTTAGAGGAGGAAAATGGTTGGCTGTTCTTTAAGATTCTCTGGGACGGTTAATAATTAGGAATTTCAGTTACAGTATTTTTCTTTATTTTTTACAGACTACATTTTGACCCAAATGTGTGGCTCTTCATCAGGGCTACAATGAAAAAAATATATTAGTAACAGTGAGCTATCTATAAGTTATAGAAGAAAATGTGAAGTTTATAAATCAATGAAGGAATATATATGATTGATAATATAAACAAAATATCTGAAGGCATCAATTAAACAATGTACAATAAAAACAGGAGAGCATGATGTAAATTAACAAAAAAAAAAAATAAGAATTAGTATATCTTAATTATTATGAAATGAAAAAATTAGATTTGTATAAAATTTGAACTAGGATTTTAGGATGCATAAGATGTTAAAGTAAGTAGATGAAATAACTCTGTTAACAGGGTAATTTTTTTCTAGATGGACATATATGGATTCTGTATTGTCAATATTTCTGTATTGTTTATCATGGTTAGGTACAGTAGCTTGGACAGAGGGGTTCTCAAAGTCAAAAGAATGATTATGGGTAATAGCATGCTCTGCTAATTTAAATGTCAATGCATGGGCAGATTGATTAAGTTAGGGTTGTAATTCTAGAGTATTCCAATTTTCTTTCAAAATTTGGAGGGCATGTCCCTCGAGATGTTTGTGAAGAGGCTTTGTGTCAAAGGAAGCTAGGATGAAGTTATCGGGAATATTGAGTGTTTTTGATTGATCAAGCAGATGAAAAAATATTTGAACACCTTTCAGATTAATATGACTCAGGGATGGTTGTGGAGGGAGTACAAAATTTGCTTAGTTCGGAAGAAGCAGATGTTAGAAATGATGGGACAAATAGCATTACTGGGTTTATGGATTTTTAGAAGGCCATAACAGCCATAAGTAATAGAATTGTAGGAAAAAAGGTTTCTGGAAGTAGGGGTTTTTTTTTTGTTTTGTATCTAGGTGTTTGAAGCGTTGGTTGAACTTTTTAGTGTGAGAGGGTGTGAGGTCACGTGTTGTTGAAAGATAAGTTGTATAAGAGAGAAGAGTTATTATTTACTTTGTCAATACACTTTGTATCGTCCATGACAAAAGATAGTTTTTCCTGTATCTGCATGGGTTAAAATTATCGGGTTATGAATTTTAAGAAATAAATGGTTGGAGCAAAGTTCATTAAAGAATTGGGCTGATAAAGATGGCTGGATGGGCTGGTGTTGAAGGTAATTTGTAACTATGTTGCAAGACCTGGTTTGCGAAATCTCGCTAATATCGTCACGAATCAAGTTATTGTCTCCATAGATTTATTCAAGGGTAGTGAAATTAGACCTAGGCCAAGGATTTTATTTATGTTAAGAGGGAGTTGAGTGGAAAAAATGTTAACCCACTTTTCATTACCAGTAGGGTAAATTTTAATATGTAAGTGTTAAAAGAAGTTTTGAGTTGAGCAACTTTTTTATCAAAGCTGTCTAAAGAAGAGAGTCTAAAGAAGCTGTCTAAAGAATGGTGTCTGATATGAAAGTTTAATAAGGGTGTTCTTAATTCTTTAGTAAATGATATTTAATTGAGTTTGTGGTTCAATTTAAGTTTTCTAAAATTATTGGAAATTACGTTATGTACTATTGATTAGTGGCAGCATTTTAGCAGAAAAAATAAGTGATTCTTCTTTTATTGCGAGTGTTGGGAACCTGATTTAAATCGGTTCCATCTCAGAAGTCTTATATATTTATCTTGAATAAAATTATCCTGCTAACCACAAAGTAGATAAATTTTTTTATTTCATCTACTTATTCCAACATCTTTCATATCCTCAAATCATAGTGAGATTTCAGACGTATCTGTAATAATTAAGATATACTAGTTCTTATTTTAATTATGATCATTTTCATCATACACTTCTCTTTTTATTATACATTGTTTTATTGATGCCTTCAGATATTTTGTTAATTCATTCCTCCCTTTTTTCGTTCAGCCTAAAGAAAGGTAAAAGAAGCTTATAAGGAAAATTAAAGACCATTACGGAACCAATCAATAAATTAACAAAAAAACAACAACACTATATTGCAATTAATATAGAAACGACATGAGACATACACAGAGAGTTTCAACCATATATTAATCCGAAGTAATCTAAGTTATTTAAATTTCAAAAATCATTTCGAACACTCCAGGAACAATTGCTAAATCAATATAACACCACTCTACTCCCTACCTTACTTTTAAAAACAATTACAAAATATATTTTATTACTATAACAATATAGATTTTAAAGAAATTGTCATTTATTTTTAAATGTTTTACCTAAAATGAAAAATATCAAAGGAGTGTGGCGAAATTATTTTAAAGTCCTAACAGAAATCGAAATGATTATTTTTAAATAAAAACATAAATAAACTATAATATTATAATAGGGTTCTTGAGGTTCAGTCAATAATGATTGACTGAACCTCAGGAACCCAATTATAACATTTATATCAACAGTCAAGAAAACATATCCGATAAACTATAATATTTAAGAATTTATTAAAGCCTGGAAAAGGTTAAAATAAACGTGGAAATACTATATTTGCAAAAATAAAGGTGTGTGGGATTTTTATACAGTCAGTGGATTTACAAAGATGACATGAACATTATAAATTCAATTAATATTTTCAGAATACTTGATGAACTCACTATCTAATATCCTGCATCAAAGCGCATATCAAAAAGGATACTGAATACAAATTTACGCAAGTTCTCAATAATTTGTATATATTTTTTTTAAATTTAATTAGCATCCAATAAATTCCCTTTCTTGGCGCTATCATGGAAGGAAATTGTAATATATCGTCGGTTTGGAAGAAGACTATAATATCTCAAAAAATGGCGTTTTTCAGGAGAGCCATTTAAAGTTTTCATATTGATTTTTGTTAAAATGCTCAGTAGGTAATTTCATATTTCTATGATTCAATAATCAGGAGGAACAATGTGAAATGTCTGCCGTGTTTGGATTCTTGCATGTCTAAAAACCTCCCCCTTATCTGCCACTTTCATCCCCTCTTCTTAAATGTGATAGTATTCCCCAAAAAGAAATTCAAATACTTTTGAAGATAATATTTTGTTACAACAGGAGTTTGATAAAAAAAAACTAATGAATTAAAAAATTTTTATTGTCTAAATCACAGAAAAACATTGTGTTTCATAATAACATGATTGTTTACAATTTTTTTGCGATGAAACTCTTTTCTTCACTGTCCACTTTTTGAGATATAATAGTCTTTCACAAAACAAACGAACTTTCTGAAGCGACTTCACAATGCTAACTGAAATGTAATGGTCTTTCTCAAAACTTGTCAAAAGGGAGGGGAGATGTCATAGTTTCAAGCAGAGCGCCCTGGCGGTTTGAATAAAAGTACAAGTTAGAACCGTGTTCCACATAATTTCTCACACGATTTTGAGTTATTCTATCGATAAAACATAAAAATCACATTTTTGAGATGTAATAGTCTTCTTCCAAACCGACGATATATGGTCAAACTAAACTAATTTAACACACTTTAGCATACTGCACTAGTGCCTACTGTACAAACAGATAAACTATTTCCAACAATTAATATTTAACTGCAGAAAACTAGGCACAACATGACCAGTACAGAATGTTCTGTTGAAAATTTGGACAAACTCAGAAACAGGTCAGAGACTTATCAAGAAATTTAGAAGAGATTGTTTTTAATTCATTAGAACAATATACTGTGACTTGCTTACTCAAGAATATAGGGAGGGAGACTGAATTATTAAATTTTTCATAGTTTGATGTGCTTTATATTTTCCTTTTTTTTATTAGGTACCTTACCTGTTTATTTTCCCTTGTAATTTGTATATGTTTCTTTAAAATTTAATTAGAATCCAATAAATTAAATAAATCCGTTTCTTGGCGCTGTCAGAGAAGGAAATTGTAATATATATATGTATGTATATATATATATATATATATATATATATATATATACACACACACACACACACATGTAGTTTTTGTTTTTCCATTATGAACTACTAAAGATAAGTTTGTTCAAAACAGGTTGTGCGATCAGCAATGAATAATGACAAAGCAGATATTGACAGGGTGTCATCGACTAGTCTTCCCCCACCCATAAATAAAAGAAAAATCAACAATAGTGCTCACATAAAAAAAGAAAAACGCCAGCATTCATCAAGATTTAATATATCCAGTAACAGAGAGCTGAAAAAACTTCCTCTTTTGAAAGGTAATAATGCTCTATGATGTAGCAGTTTGTATTTTTATGTTTTACTATACAAAATATTAATAATGAAGATTATCAATGAATTTAGATCTATTTTCGTGATAGGTATCTCATGTTTTTTATGATTAATTTACTTCAATTTAGTATGTACTTCCGTTTTGATTTCTTGCTGCTTCCTAAGGTTCACTGTAACATTTTGTTACTTTTTTGTTATTTGAAGTTGCTCTTAAAAGGTTAATAATGTAAGATAAAGTCAAACTAGTTTGTTTAAATAACTGTTCAATCGCAGCAATGAATTAGAAACTAAATATTAGCCCAAGATTTGATCATTAAAATTTTTTAATGGTAGAAAATTGAAAGAAAAATTTATATTTAATCAACTCTCTGATCCCCTGACAGGTTGCTGTAGGACTTCTCTTTACTTTCTTGTAGTAATATACCTAGTCTAGCCACACAAGACTACAACAAAAATACACATTTTTCCACTTTCATTTCATATTTTTGTTTTTATTTGCTCTATAAAAAACACTAATTTTTTTATTATTAAATAAAAGTTTTTACTTGTGGTAATTCGGCAATGCAAGCATAATACTCCAAGTCGTCTGATTTTATAATTCTTTATGTAGTTGTTAAAAACTTCATTTACCATGAAACAAATAATTTCCATTAAATGAACAGAACGGCTTTACTTATGAACAATGGTCTGTCATTAAAGACGTACTCCGCCGCATGCGTGTGCTCAACGTATTTTATGAGTTGACGGAATATTTTTCTTTTTTCCTCTTCTATATGTTTACTTGATTTTTTTCATATTTCATATTTAGCCATTTCTTATTTTTAGGCGTAAGGAGAGGCAGTTAATTTCTCCATATAAACAAAAACAAAGGTACTTTATAGGAAAACAAAAAAGGCCCCTTCCCTATTTAAGCCCCCTCAGAACATTTTAATAACGATAAAGCTTACCTGATATTAAAGAACACCTTGTTTTCATTAAACATGGCGAATTTGATCAAAATTATTAAAGCCGTTTTTGAGATAATCGAAAGAAAGGTATACATTGAAAAAAAAGTTATGAAATAAAGTGCCCCCTCCGTTTGACCAATTTTGATGAAATGTTGACTGTCACATCTTTGGCATATACATACATCAAATATCCAGTTTGATCACAATCGTTGAAGCCGTTTTTGAGTAAATAAAAAAAATACGTGAAAATGATACAAAATTTATTAAGTAAAGTGCCCCCTGCGGTTGATCAATTTTGATGAAATTTTTACAGTCATATCTCGGGCATATTATTATATCAAATACTAAGTTTAATCAAAATCGTTAGAGCCGTTTTTGAGAAAATCGAAAAAAACATAAACAGTTATTAAATAAAGTACCCCCTCCTTCTTGTATTATACTAAATAATAAAAAAAAATTTATATTAGAGATCTTCTTGGTGGATATACTTTGAACTACTTAGGTACCCCCTCCCTTTGACCAATTTTGATGAAATTTTTGCCGTCACATCGCGTGCATATACATACATTTAATACCAAATTTCAGGTTCGCACGGTTTATGGTTTTTGAGCTAGTCTGTTCACACAGACACACACACACACACACATACCATTTCGCGGGACTTCGTTATTTGGACTCAGGGGACTCAAAAACGTGTATTTCCGTTGAAAACCGGAAGTCGAAATTTTTCACGATCGCAATACTTTCCCTTACTATATATTTCATATATAGGTAAGTGAAAGTTAAAAAACTAAAGTGCTCTAAAAATGTTTATTACATTATATTAATCTACAAAGAATACAAACTTCTGTTATAAAATTATATTTCACAATGTCCTCCTTTTGCACGAATACAGGCCTTCAAACGACCTGGTCACTCATCTATGGCGGCACGCACCTTTTCCATGGGGAAATTTGTAACAGCATTTTCCAGGGACCTCTTCAATGATTCTCTGTTAGGGTGTCTCACTCTGCTGGCCATGTCCTCTAAGTCAAACCACAGTTTGTAATCCAGAGGGTTGAGGTCTGGACTACCAGAGGGCCATTGTTCAGCAGTTATAAATTCAGGGAGATTTTTACGTAGCCAGGCTTGTGTACTTTTTGCTTTATGTGCTAGAGCTGAATCCTGCTGCAATATCCAGTGGTTCCCAGCAAAAAGGGTATCGTTCAAGGGAAGTACAACATTCTCCAGCACATCCTCCTGGTATGTCTTAGCCTTCATTTTTACTCCTTGATTGCAAAAATGGAGGGTCGTTACACCTTCCCAGCTAACTCCACACCTAACCATCAAACTTGAAGGATGGTGGCCTCCCTTTCCACCTTCTCTGCGGCTTTGGCTGCTTCCTTGGAGCTGGTAGCATAAACCCTATCATTTTGTTTATTCAACTTCTCTACAGTAGAAATGTTTTCGTCTGTGAAAAGAATTTGTCTGTGCAGGTTACCTGTGTTCCTGCTGAGCAAAGCTTCTTTCTATTCTCCCCTTCTTTAGAGAAGGAGTAAGAAGATGACCAGTGGCGCATCGGTAGGCCCTTAGACCAAGGTCTTCACCAATAATTCTTGACATTGTTCTTGCTGACGTATTCATCTCCCGGGCTAGGATTTATTGTTTTTGAAGAGGATTTCTTGCAATGCATGCCCTCACTGCTTTTATCTTAGCTGTGGTCCCGAGGCCGGTCCTGAGTACCGCCGGTCTCCTTGTATCTGTTGATGGTGCGATAAACAAAATGACGACTGAATCCTAAGGGTTTTAAAATTTCAGTCGGAGTTTTCCCACACTGGAACAGAGTTAAAACACTGGCACGGTTTTTTTTTCTTGACCTTTCATCTCAATAACACGAAGTTGACTGACATGATTTACCTGGCTGGCTAGAGGGACCTTTAGCCCTGCAGGATTCAGCAAGACCAAGGCCATCCCTTCTTATCTTAGAGATAAAACTAATCACATGAGTTGTGACAGAATTTATGGCTAGACTAGGTATAGTGACTCAGTAGTGAGTTGAGAGTTAAACAAAACCAATGGAGTGTGGTAGATTATAAGATAATAATGAACCTATGTGCATTAAGACAATCAGAAATTTAAAAACTGCAGATGATCTTACTGATTATTGAATTTAAGAAAATTTATTTGTTTTCAGTTTTTTACTAACTCAAAAATGATTCATCACACAGAAAATTATATTCTCTTTAAAAGGAAAAGGCATGCAATTTTGTGTCGAATGACTCATTTGAAGTTAAAATTACTTAAGTTGTTTCGCCAAAATCTATCATTGAAAATTGGCAATTTTTATCATTTTGTCAGGAATATGAGTTACGCAACTCGAAAACGTCAGCTCCAAATGCAAAATGTTACAGAAATATTGCCAACATTGCAAGTGAACACATTTCATTTTCATCATATTTGTACTATTAAGGGCTATGAAAAAATATGACCGAGAAGTAACTATTTATATACGTACATACTTGGATGGCCAAATTGATATTAAATATTCAGTAATGGAATAAGTTTGATGATTTGTAGTTACCTACCTATGTAATTAGTTTGTTCAGGTTTATATTTTTTTATTGCCTCATATAGTACAGGGGAAATGTACATAATAAATGTTTCAACTTGTAAAAGGTCTGCTTGGTCTTATACAACTTTTACCTTTGACTGTAATACATGCCCTTATATGTATTTAACTATGCATTTATTATAGCGCTTTTACTGGTGATTCTTATTTATTTTTTATTTTATTTCCTTCTTCGTCTTTTAGGCTATACAGGGTTTTCCCGGGCCATGGGAGAGGTTAGGGTATTCATGCCGAATATTATTAAATTTTCCCTGGCTCCTCGTTTTGAACTGGCTATCTTCAGGTTATCAATTTTACATTTGTTGTCAGAGGCAGAGCCAGAGGCAACACGTGTTTTCTAACACGTTTGCCCACTCGGCCATCCCACTGCCCCATTCTTATTTAAATTTTTTTTCCTCTCTATCCTCTCCTTCCTTGCCTCTTAGGGGGCTGTACGGTGTTTTGCAGGCCAGAGGAGAAGGAGGGGGATTAATGCTGAGTATTTTTAAATATCCTCTGGCTCTGGGTTTTGAACTGGCTATCTTTGTGTTATCGCTCAACCGTCTCCCCACCTAAAAAACATAATTATTTGATATTATAGAAACATTCCATCTTTAACCAATCCCACAAGCTAATGACGAGAGAACTCGTCGCGGGCCGGCGGTCCCCACAAGCTAATGACGATATATCTCGCAATCGGTTTTTCACTTATTTAACGTCCTCAGCTTCACATGAGATACGTTGTTGTGACTGAGGCACATCCTAGCGGATCCACGGAGACTTAATAAGTACATATAGTGGCCGCTAGGCTTCTGTGGTGTCTCTATTGCGCAAATATTTGTTTCGGGTAGCTGCCTATCATCTGGGTCTTCCGTTCGGGGAAGCCTGTCTCACCACTTTTTTACCTGCTAAATTTTTCTTTCTGTCCCTTATCCCTCCCCCGGCTACGGTCAGGGGTCTTGAAGGACATATTTACTATTATTCATTTCGAGTTCTAGACTCTCTGAGCGATAGTCCTCTATTTTTTTTGTGATATTTACTGTTTTATTTTGCACTCACGTTATCTGTTATTTCAATCAATAATCTATCATTCTAATTTATTGAAATAATGATAAAGGTATTATAGAATCATAAAAAATAAATAAAACATTAAGAAATAGTCGGAGAAGGTTATGAGGAGTTGAAGAAGTTGAGGCATTCAGCGGCGGAGAGTGGCCTGCACACCTTAGCTTGAGGAGTGTAAAAGCCGGCAGACCCGCTTAGCTTCTCAGAGCAACTTTCGTTCTGAGTGCTTAAAGGGGTTAAGTTGAATTATAAGTTATTTAATATTAAATTACATTTTTTACACAAAATGCTTTATAATATTATATTTATAATTAAATAATCATTAATTATTAATTTATTATTAAAATTTATAATAATTATTAATGTATAATTAAATATTGTTATTATTAAATAATTATTTAATTATTTTAAAATAACTGAGGTTAAGCCTCCCCTCCAACCCCCATCGCCCCCTCCCTTTAAGAGCTACTGTATTAGACTATAATCCAAATAGAAAATTTTTTCTTTTTTATATATTTCATAAAAGAGTCCTGATAATTTAAAAACAAGAACTATCAGTGTTATTATGTATTTTTGCATTCAGCCTCCTAGAAAACCCAACAGTCAATCCTAATATCGAGGAAATATCAGAACTTATAATGATTTGATACCTGAGCACATGATCTTAAAATTTATATTATTTTCATCATTAGCTCCTTATTATAACCTAATATTTGACAACAATATTGTTAATATTGCATAAGATATGATAAATGCATTCCTGAGCATGTAATCTAAAAATCAATTTTATTTTCTAAATCAGGTTTCCCAACAACCTTATTAGTGACCGACCGAAGTTTTGGTTTCAGCCGAAAAACCTGGTTTCCGCCGCAGTTTCGTTTTTGTTTGCCGATGATTTCGTTGGCCGAATCTTCAGCCAGGCTTAAACTAGCTTTTGTGTCAGATATTTCCGAAAAGGAAGTAGGACTACACTATTTCAGCTTGTAAGATTGATCACTTTCATGTCATTTAACACCCTTGGATTTAATAGTGCGAAGTATCTGTTACTTTAGTAAATTACATTCGTATTGTATTTCGATAGGACATAGATTTTTCTCATTCTTTTGGTATCGTTAATTCATAGAAAACTCTAAGTTGGGTGTGGAGACAAAAATTTGATAGTGACAAACAGAAATGTGCCTCGTAAATCACATCAAGTCTTAACATGTTATGAAAGCATGCTTTTCATACAGCATTAATTTTTTATAGTGTAAAGAATAGTATTTATTCTATACCTTGAGCGTTAAGAACCTTATTGTGCTTTTAATTATCTCCTTATTAGTAATGAAATTTGATTTATAAAAAAATAAGATTAACATAAATAAGAATATATAATTTAATACTTAAACTTAAATTAGTCGACATGTCCACAGATTCAATTCAACGGTATGGTAAAACATCCCACAGGGACCAACAGTACAAAGAAGTAGGGGCCGGGATTCGATCATGTAACCTAACTAGTACATCTGTCTTACCACTCTTCTTTCTATACCAGCCCACTTATTAAATGAATAATTGAGTTAAATTACTGTTATTTTATAAGCTTTTATTGATATTATTGCTAAACTCGACATATTACACACTTATATGAATTATATATACACACCTAAATAAGTTTCAGTTTCGGCCCGAAACTAGGTCTATGGCCGAAATTTGGTTTCGGCTTCGGCTAAAATTTTGGTTTCGGTCGGACACTAAACCTTATAATCGACCCGAATAAAGTCTATCACAAAAGCTATTTTAATTATGATAGGATAAGTAGACTGTTGTATATATTTTATATTATAATAATTTACCCATTTTATTTTTAAAACAGTCTCATCTTTTTTATTTTGTTCTTACATCAGAAGCTTTCGGTGCTTGGCACCATATTCATCTAATAATATTTATCATGTTATAATTTATATAAAAATATTTTTTGTACAATATTTTTTTATTGTCATTAGTTATTTTAGCATTTTCATACCTGTATTTTATTATCCTAGTGGACATCGTCTGATTTCTAAAAAAAATTTTGATGAGATTCATCTTCGTCACACGTAGGGATTCTATTTAATATAATGTTAAAAAATTAAAATTTAAAGTCATAAGATATTTTTTTATATTATATTTTACTGAAATTTTTTATATAATACCTTTACTGGAAACATGGGAAACATCCGTCTACTGCTTCTATAATTCAACCAATGGATTAAGTCCTTCTTTATTATAAACATCCCCACCCTAGCCCCCACTGCTTTAAATTGACTGATCAAGTTGTACATTATTTTTTTATTTTATTGTAGAATGTGGTTGATAACTTGAGAATATTGTAAGGAAATGTTGGCCGATTCTAGTTTTGAATTCATTAATTCTTTCTGATTTGCTGCAATGTAGATAGCTTCTAAAATTTTTCTTTTTGGTCCCGAGTTTGATCTATGAAGTATTTTTGTATTTTCAAAGTCTATCTCATGCCTATTGTTTTTTGCATGGTTGGATAATGCTGTTTTTGTTTTTGATTTTGGTTTTAAATTATTGTTGTGATTATAAATACGCGTTTTTAAATCGGTCGAGGTAACTCCAATATATGATTTGTCACAGCTTTTACAAGGTATTTTATATATTAGGTTGCGTTGATTTAATATTGGTATTTGGTCTTTTGTTTTAGTAATTAAATTTCTGATGTGATGTTTTGGTTTTAAGGAAAATTTGAATTCATTTACATCCATATCTTTAAATGTTTTTATTACGTTATGGGTTAAGCCTTTTATGTATGTAAGCGATTTGTATTTCGGTAAATTATTATGTTGTTTAAGGGGAGTCTCGGTGGTGTTTAGAGGGTTGGCGTTTTCTGATTTTTTGTTTTGTTCTGTATTGTTGTCTGTGAATTCAGTGTTTTTGAAAAACTGTTTTATACTGGTTTGTGATTGTGGGTAGGTTAATTTCGGAGTGTTTATTTCTGTTATTTTTTCTTTATTATTTTGTTTTGTTATTGTTTTGTTGGTTTCTGTGCGAATCTTACTATTTATTTCATGTTTTCCCTTTTCCTTAGTTTCGTTTAAGACATTGTACCAAATTTTGTTTATAATTTTTTTGGGGTAAAAACTGTTTTCTAAGATTTTGAATATTTTTATTTTTACATCGTTTAAGAAAACATCATCAGTTATTTTTATAGCTTTTTTAATTAAATTAGTGCTTACATTGATTATCTGGGACCGAGGGTGGTTTGAATAAAAATTGAGGGTGTAATCTCCTGTTATTGATTTTTGGAACCATTTTGTTGAAAGTTTGTTTTTTTCCCGGCTAATTGTCATATCAAGTAAATTATTATAATATATTATAATATAAGCTATTTTAATTTTGTACCTGAGCTTGTGACCATAAAATCTACATTATTTTCTCAATCAGGCCCCCAATAGCATTAATATTGGGAGTTGATAACTGTCAGGTTTCATGCCTAATATAACAACAAACAATCATTAATATTGCGTGAGTTATTTAATAATAATATCTGAGAGTATAATATAAAAATTTACATTACGGTATACCTGAGAGTGTAATATAAAAATTTATATTGGGTTGGTAATATAGGTATTTTTCATATTTTTCAAAGCGAATTTACTTATAGAAATTTCAAATACTGATCAATGATATGTGTGTTGTTTTGATCGATGATCTTTTGCTATTTTTTTGGTAAAACCATTATACTGTCACTATAGAAGTTCTGTGATTTCTGGGCGAAAAACTGAACCAAGTGATGAAGACAAATGGCTATTAATTTTGTTCATATTTGTTATTCTTAGGGGACTAAATGTCCCAGAATAAAAATTTATATTGGGTTGGTAATATAGGTATTACTTATAACTTACTTTTCTTCTTCTTCTTCTTCTTCTTCTTCTTCTTCTTCTATATATATATATATATATATATATATATATATTCAATATATAACAATATATATAACAATATATATATATATAGAAGAAGAAGAAGAAGAAGAAAAGTAAGTTATAAGTAATACCTATATTACCAACCCAATATAAATTTTTATTCTGGGACATTTAGTCCCCTAAGAATAACAAATATGAACAAAATTAATAGCCATTTGTCTGGTTAGTTGGAAAAAATATAATAAAAACAATATAAAGAAATAAAGAATTAAAATATAAAGTAGACACAAAAAAGAAAAGCAATACAATAAAGATAACAAAGACAGAATATTGAAAGAAAAAATGTAAGATAAACATTTGGATGTAGAGTACAAAATTTTGATCAGCTTTTGAGCTTAAAAGATATAATAAAAATCAAATAGATATATCCTTAATACTCTTTTCACTATTTACATAGCCATCAGGGATCGGAGAATTAGGAGGTGATGAAATAGTTGGGTTTTGAAGGATGTGAGAGATGAAGTTTTTTGGATAGAGATAGGTAATGAATTCTAGAAGGTGGTAGCACGGATGATAAAGGATTTTGTAAAGGAGGCAGATCGGTAAAAAGGGATATACAGGCTAGAGGTTTGGGATCTGGTATTTAGAGAATGTATAGAGGAGTAGGGTTTGAACAAACTGAGGATATAAGGAGGTTTTTTGGTTCTGAAGGTTTGGAAAAGATATACACCTAGGAAGTATTGCCGTCGAAAAACTGGGTAGAGCCACTTCAATTCTGCATACCAACTGGAGACGTGGGAGCGCCTGGGGACACTGAAGATGAATCTAATGAAGCAATTCATTAGTCTCTTCAACCTCATTTCATGCATGCCATACAATACCCCCCCCCCCCCGTATACAAGGCAGCCATAGTCAAAATGGAGAAATATATGAGAGGAAACTAGGAGTTGACGGGTTTTTGGAGACAAGCAATCGCGTGATCTAAGGAACTGTTTGAGGATAGCTATGGATTTTCTGGTGATTTCGGAAATATGATTATTCCACGACAAGTGCTGGTCAAAGATCACCCCAAGGTTTCTGACATAAGATTGGAGCTGAATGGTTTTATTATTAAGACGGATTAAGGGGTAGTAAGGAAGGGAATTAAGAAGATGCCTGGAGCCAATTAGGATTGCCTTAGTTTTTTGTACGTTCAGTCTTAACTCATTTTTTTTCTGCCCAGGCGTTGATGCTGTTTATATCTTCTTGAACTTTTCGGATTGCCTCTAGCATTTTGGAAGAATGGAAGGATAGGTAAATTTGGAGGTAGTCAGGGTATAAGTGGTATTGTGAATGGTTGATGGACTCAGGGAGATCGTTTATATAAACAGAAAAGAGAGTTAAAGGAAGTGAGGATCCCTGTGGTACACCTCGTGTTAGTAAAAGAGATGAGGAAGGGGGGGTTTATCAGGAATGTGAACTGTTTGTGAACGTTGGGATAGGAAGGAGAGGAACCACTTCAGGACGCTGTTTGACATGGAGAGGTTTTGGAGTTTAGAAAGGAGGATCTCATGATTAACGGTATCGAACGCCTTTGTGAAATCAAAGAGAATTAGGATGATGATTTTATGTTCATCTAGAGGATTGAAGATCCTGAGTGATCTTCAACAGAGCAGGTT
Organism: Aelia acuminata; assembly: GCA_911387785.2. Classification (NCBI taxonomy): domain Eukaryota; kingdom Metazoa; phylum Arthropoda; class Insecta; order Hemiptera; family Pentatomidae; genus Aelia; species Aelia acuminata. The sequence goes on along the minus strand of OU426980.1, from coordinate 54,255,694 downwards.
GTGTGGAGTAATGAGAACGGAAACCAGATTGAAGAGGGTTGAGGAGAGCATTTCTTTCAAGGAAATCATTGGGCTGGGAGTGGACAATTCTTTCGAGTGGTTTGGATAGGTTAGACAGAATGGAGATAGGTCTATAGTCAGAGGCTAAAGTGGGAACTGGTACTTTGTTCAACGGACGGACTGTCACTTTTTTCCAGGCTTCTGGGAAAACGGAATTTTGTAAGGAAAAGTTATAGATGTGTAAAAGAGCAGGAAAGATGACAGGAAGATCTTTACAGGGATTTGATCGGGGCTATAGTCATTGGTTTTGGATTTAAGGACAGCGGAAAGTAGGTCTTCAGGCGAGATATTTAGGAAATAGAAGTTATCAGGGTTGAAGGTTCATGTGAAAAAGTATGAGGAGGGGTGAGGAATAGATGTTGAGTTGGTGAAATAGGAATTTAAATCATCTGGATCGATAGGATAATGAGTACAGGATTTGGATTTGACGACTGATAATTTTTTTAAGTATTTTCCATTTGGACTTAGGATTGTGGGCTTGTGATGTGGAGTTATGGAAAAACTGTGCCTTGGCACGCCGTAAGGAAGATTGGGTTAGATTGCGGAGGGACTTGAAAAAAGAGAAATCTTCAGCAGAACGGCTGCGTCGGAAACGTCTTCTGGCGGCATCTCTTTTCCTCATCAACTCTCTGATTTCGGGACTTATCCAGGGAGCGGCAGGACGTCTAAAAGTGAGGGAGTTTAGGAACGTGGAAAGATTGAATGAGAGGCATTCCACCATTTCATCAATGGAGGATGATGAATAAAGGGGATTGGGAAAGGGAGTCGAAAAAAGGATTTAGTTTTCCAGAGGTTAATGAATCGAGGTTCCGCCAGGAGAATTTGTTAGGGCATAGGTTAGGTGTTGGGATATTATATGAAATTTTGATGAGGTCATGACTTGAAAGAAAAGGTACTGGATGCTGTGAGGAAGACAATAGGTTATGGGAGGAATCTATTATAAAAAGGTCTAACCAGGTGCTGGTAAACTGGGTGTGGTGGGTTGGTTAGTAGGGAACTATGAAAAGGTCGAGAGAATGGATGAGGTCTGTTAGGTAGGATCTGTTAGGAGAATCAGAGAGCATGTTTATATTGAAATCGCCAGCGATGATTACGTTATTGTATAACAGGACATAGGTAACTGTTATATGAATAATAAACATATAATATATATATAAACATAGGTACATGTATCTATGACTAATACCTCTGTTGTACGAAAATATAAGTCCCACCAGTTCCAGGGTACAACATATATTTCAAGGACGCATTTATATGTCCCGCCTGGTTAAAGGGTTAAGAGACATAGGAAGAGAACGAAACAAATGATAGTCAACCGGTGCAAGGTGCGGGTTATATGGTGGATGCATCAAAACTTCTCAGCCAAACTCTCGTAATTTTTGCCGAGTCACCATATGTGTGTGGTAGAGCATTGTCCTGATAGAATAGAACACCTTTCCTATTGATCAATTCTGGCCGTTTTCCTTTAATCTTCTGCTTCAACCGCATTAGTTGTTGAAAGTAGAGAGTTGAATCAATGAATTGGCCAGGTACAAGCAGATCATGATAAACAATGCCTTTCCAATCACACTCAGCATCACTTTTCTTGGTCTAAATCCAGGCTTTTTGCTATTGTATGTGAAGTTTTCCAGGCTACGACCACGATCTTTTTCTCGTGTTATTGTCGTATTTGATCCACTTTTCATCACCTGTAATCATTCTTTTGAAAAATCGGTTGATTTTGTTTGGTTGAACCAGCAATTCAAATGGAGACTCTTTCCATTAATTTTTTTATTTTTTATTCATGTTGACCCATATATCGAGCTTCTTTTGGTATTCATTCTTATGTAAATGGTTCAAAACTTTTTTATGGTCAGTGTTTAGCTCCACAGCGATGTCACAAGATGAAATATGTCAGCCTACCTCGATTTTTTGAAGAATTTCAATGATTTTTTCATCAATTGGCCTGCCAGGGCGAGGTTCGTCATTAAAATCAAAATTTCCAGAATGAAATCGGGCGAACTAGTTCTGACACTGACGTTCGCTTAAACACACATCACCATGAACACTACACAATTTTTGATGAGCCTGACCTGCATTTTTCCCTTTTCTGAAAAGTAAGTACCCTACCCCATATAAGCCCCCTCAGAACATTTTAATAATGCTAATGCTTACCTTATATTAAAGAACACCTAATTTTCATTAAACATGACGAATTTCATAAAAACCTTTAAAGCCCTTTTTGAGATCATCGAATAAAAGGTAAAAATTGGAAAAAAATTATTTAATAAAGTGCCCCCTCCGTATGACCAATTTTGATGAAATGTTGGCTATCACATCTTTGGCATATACATACATCAAATACCCAGTTTGATCAAAATCGTTAAAACCTTTTTTGAGTAAATAAAAAAAACTCTTGAAAATGATACAAAATTTATGAAGTAAAGTCCCCCCTCCGGTTGATCAATTTTGATGAAATGTTGGCTATCACATCTTTGGCATATACATACATCAAATACCCAGTTTGATCAAAATCGTTGAAACCGTTTTTGAGTAAATAAAAGAAACACGTGAAAATTATACAAAATTTATTAAGTAAAGTCCCCCCTCCGGTTGATCAATTTCGATGAAATTTTTACAGTCATATCATGGGCATATAAGTAGATCAAATACTCAGTTTAATCAAAATCGTTAGAGCCGTTTTTGAGAAAATCGAAAAAAACTTAAAAGTTATTAAATAAAGTACCCCCTCCCTTTGAGCAATTTTGATGAAATTTTTGCTGTCACATCGCGGGCATATACATACACTAAATACCTAATTTCAGCTTTGTATGGTTTATAGTTTTCGAGCTAGTCTGTTCACACACACACACACACACACACAGACCATTTCGCGGGACTTGGTTATTTGGACTCACCCCAAAACGTGTATTTCCGTTGAAAACCGGAAGTCGAAAATTTTCACGATCGCAATACTTCCACTTACTATATATTTCATATATAGGTAAGTGAAAGTAAAAAAACATGATAGTATTTTGAATACAGGAATTAAATGTCTACCTCCTGAGGGCAAGATTCCTGAACTGTTAGTAAAAAAATAAGCTAGTAAAGAGGAATTCCAAATTGGCAACAAAAAATTAAAATCAGAAATTTAAAAGAAACTGGAATTATATAAATACAGCCTTTTTTTTTATAGAAATATCTGGAAAATTCCTATAGAGTTGAAAGAATCCCAACTTATTTGATTGACAAAGAAGGTACCAGGATGAATTATAATTACTATTGCGGAATCTCATCCCATTCCTCCCTCTATCTTAATAATATGTTGTTATTTAGCAAATTTCTAAAAGGTTTAGAATTCCTTTTACTGCCAGAAGCTGTGCGAATTTTGATTGAGCAGGAATATGAAAACAGTTGGTATATTGTGTAGGATATTCATGAAACATTCAAAAAAATTAAAATTTGTTGTATATATTTTAGAATCACTTGGGCTTAAAACAAGGGAAGAAATTCCTTTCAGCCTACGGTATTAAGTTTAGAACTAGAATATGAAGCTTTCATTTAGAGAGGTAATGCACTGGTAGCAAATCCGTGCTCGACTATGCTGGTGATACTGACTGTAATACTTAATATAGGGGAGAGTGGGGAACAATAAGCCATTTTTTTTTTTTTTTTTTCAAATTGGCAAGAATAATAAAAAAACTATAGCTGGAATTCTGAAATTTATATATTACATCATACTACAATGGACCTTTGTTCAGTAGAGGTGAAATCTGAAAACATTACACACCAAAATATTTATTTTCATAAAACCACAAGAAGGTTTTTTGGTCTCAGTGTACCCCGATGCAGGGAACACTAAGACATTGCTCTGGGAACAGTGAGACACAATATTAAAACTAAATATTTTAATAATATTATTAATAATAAAAGATTATAACGTTTTATTACAAAATATTCCAGTTTTAATTCAACCTTCGCTGAGAAAGGATCAACGTAGTGTAGGCTCTCCGAACAGATAAGATTTCAATTTTATTTTATATACAGTTATTTTAATTTTAATTACTCAGAATATTATATCTATTTCCTTATCTTAGTAATTCTCAGAGTCCTTTTCTTTAATTTTTTCATTCTTTTTATTTTAAATAATATCTATATTAATACAAAATGTCTGGCACGAGTGACGGGAGAGAGGAGATTCCACCTGATAAGGTGAATAGTATTGAAAATAATTTTACTATTAACGATTCGATAAAGAATTCTATTCGGATAATGAAATAGAAATGGTGCCGTCCGCTGACAAAATTATTATGAAAGTTGATGAAAAAAATAACCTAAACTCTTTTATTTGTTTATATGAGGAAAGTGACTTAGGCCCTTATTTTGTTTTTGTGGAAAGCAAATCGACGGAAGGGGTTGGAGTAGGTCGAATTCACCCAATGACTTTAGGACGAATCCGCTCCGGAAATATATAATAATATTATATCTATCACCAAGTCAGGACGTAACAGAATAAAAGTCGAAACACGACTAGGGATACATGCCAATGCATTAGTAAAATCGGAAATTTTAAAATCAAAAAATTTTTTAACGTACATTCCGCACTTTATGTTAGAAAGAAAAGGCGTTATTAGAGGAATAGACATTACTTTATCAGAGGAAGATATTTTAAACAATATAAAAATGTCGTACTCCGAAACGCAAAAAATTATCCAAGTAAAAAGATTCATAAAGAAATATTTTAACCGAGAAACTAAAGAATACGAACTGAAACCGACGGGCACGGTTCTGATAACTTTTAGAGGTCAGTTCCTCCCAAATTACATCAGTATACACCACGTAAGATGCGAAGTGCACAGGTACATTCAATCTGTCGTTCAGTGTCGGAATTGTTTTCGTTATGGACACTTTACCACGCAATGTAAAAGTAATACACCCAGATGTTCAGATTGCGGTGAGAAACACGTCAAAGAAGAGTGTCCCCCTGGCACTCTATTAAAATGTATTCACTGTAAACAAAATCATTCTTCCCTTGCTACAAATCTTTGCCTGGAATTTATAAATCAGAAAAAAATATAAGAGGTAATGGCTACCCACAATTTGACTTACATGGAAGCAAAAAATTTACTAGAAGGCAAATCGTATAGTTGGGCCGTTTTAAGGCAAACACCCGAAACTTTCCCAACATTAGATCAAGCAAATAATAAACAAACTTTTTACAAAACTAGCCCCTCAGTTAAAAGTAAAATTAGTGTAAATAAAAGAATTCGGGTCTCAAGTCCGGATAAACATCCCGACATAGATCCTACGGAACAAATTGGAAGAGAGATAAACAAGAGTTATACAGTACCTTTGTACCCTTCGATCCCAATTCCTTCTTCAAATTCAAACACTCCTAGATCCAAACCTTTATCCAATAGTTAGTTCGATAATGTCTGATAAAAAATTAACAATCTCCGAAGAAGAAATTAGAAACATGATCAAAGAGAGAGGAGAAAGCTTATTTATAAACCATTAAATCAGTTAATAATAGACTTAACTTCATTTTCAAATCTCCTTTTATACAATACTATATTTAATAAATAATGCTTAAATCATTCAAACTTTTACAAAGGAATGCTAGATCCGCAATAGGAAATAAAAATATTTTGGAATATTTCCTGTTTGAAAATAATATTGATATTGCCAGGATACCAGAAACCTGGTTCAAAACTAATAAATATGTGAACTTTCGGGGATACAATATTATAAGGAAAGATAGATTAGATGGCTGGGTGGGGTAGCCATTTTAATCAGGAATAAATATAGCTTTATACAAATAAAAGAGTTTCATACAATAAATAATATGGATATAGTGTAGCCGCTAAGGTCGTTCTGAACAAAAATTTGAAAATTAACATAGTTTCTTATTATAATCCTCCTAAAAATCTATTAGATAGAGATAATTGGTAAAAATTTATTAGAAGTTTCGATTTTCCATTAATATTTTCTGGAGATGCAAATGCTCACCATAACCAGTGGGGTTGTAGCTTTTGTGATAAAATAGGAAATGAATTAACATCTGCCGTTGAAAATACAAATGTAATATTGTTGAACGATGGGTCCGCCACATACGTAAATAACAGAAGTCAAAACAATAATATTGCACTGGATATCACTCTCTGTTCACCCAATTTAGTAAATAATATAGAATGGAAAGTCCATAATGATCCTTTAGGCTCCAATCATTTACCCATAGTAATGGAGATCCACGATAATCATTTCAATGATAGCGAATTTAGTAAATCTACCAGAAAGTGGCAAATAAAGGATGCGAATTGGGACCATTACGTCACATTTATCTCAGAAAACACCCATTTGTTATCCGATAACCCTACGTATTATCAACTCATTGAATTTTTGAAAAATTCGAGTTCACACACAATACCCAAGTATAAACAAAGTTACAGGAAAAAAATTAGTAGAGGTTGGTGGGATAAAGATTGTAATATGTTGCTGCTAAACAGAAAAAATGCCTATAAGGAATACAAAAAAGTACCAAGTTCTATAAACTTATTATCATACAAAAAAGCGGATGCGGAATTTAAAAGACTCAAAAGGGATAAACAAAAACAGTCTTGGCGTAAGTTCTGTGCAAGTATCAATAAATCCACACAGATAAAAGATATCTGGCACAAACTAGCTTTACTTAATCGTAAAATTAGTAATCGTTTACCCGTTACAAATGACGAATGGTGTGAAGAATTTATGGACACATTGGCCCCTCCTTTAGTCATTTTTAAAAATAGTATAACTGTTGATAATTGCGAAGAGTTTTCGGAAAACAACTTTCAACTGATGAAAGACTTTACATTGCAAGAACTCATAAATTCTTTAAAGAATAACCCAAATACAGCACCGGCATTAGACAATATCCATTATATAATGTCTAAACTTCCTAAAAAAATTAAAATATTCCTATTGAAAATTCTAAATGAGGTTTGGACATTAAAGAAAATACCTAACTCATGGAAGGAGTTCTGTGTGTTACCAATATTGAAACCGGAAAAGGGCCCTTTTAATGCTTCTTCGTACAGACCGATCTCCTTAAGCTCCTGTGTGCTAAAGACATTTGAAAGGATGATTAAATATCGTATGGAGTGGTGGTTGGAATCCCAAAGTAAATTACCAAGTTACCAGTTCAGTATTCGTAAGGGTAAATCAACAATAGATTGCCTTCTCGAATTTAATACAGACATACATACAGCTTTCACGTCAGGACAAAAAACAGTTGCTCTATTTTTGAATATTACTAAGGCATACGACACAGTTCCACTAAAAATACTCGAAAGTAAAATGAAAGATATGGGATTCCCTAATAAATTTGTAGAAATTATCATCTGTTTGTACAGCGATAGAAAATTATCACTAAAAATTTCAAATACAATAGTTATGAGTAGAGTGACTCAGATAGGTTTACCGCAATGAGGTATTCTAAGTAGTTTATTATTTGCAATCTTCACGACCGATTTAAGAAAATACGAGGGGTGATCAAAAAGTTCCAGGACTGTTGAGATTGCGCGGCAATGGAGTGTCATAGAGCAGTGTGGTTGGCAGCATTGTTTAGCGTGACTCTTCCTGAGCTCAGCTGTTTATTCAGTTTGTTGATAACCTTCTTCATTGCAAAGTTACTGCTGTTTTCGTAAAAAAAAGTTTTTTGTGTTCGGCGATTTTGTGAAATGAATGTACGAGTAATGACTTGTTTTTAGAAGTTTTCATTGTCATTTGCCATTTCAAGAAGTTCCTGACAAACTTGAACTTTGTGTTCTTTCTGCTGCTCAGTCAACAGTCTCGGAACAAACTTTGCAGCCACCCTTCTCATCTGCAAATTTTCTGTTAAAATCTGTTGACACGAACCAAATGAAATGTTCAATTCTTCAGCCATCTCACGAATGGTTAGTCGACGATTAGAACGCACGAGACTGTTCAATCTTGCAACATGATCGTCGTCAGTCGAAGTTGATGGGCGCCCTGAACGAGAATCATCTTCACACGATGTCCGGCCTTCCTTGAACCTTTTGTACCACTCATGACACCTTGACCGACTCAGACATTCATCACCGAAAGCCACTTGCAACATTTGAAAAGTTTCAGTAAACATTTTACCCAACTTCACACAAAACTTTACGCAAACGCGTTGCTCTTCCTTTACATTCATTTCACAAAATCGCCGAACACAAAAAACTTTTTTTTACGAAAACAGCAGTAACTATGCAATGAAGAAGGTTATCAACAAACTGAATAAACAGCTGAGCTCAGGAAGAGTCACGCTAAACAATGCTGCCAACCGCACTGCTCTATGACACTCCATTGCCGCGCAATCTCAACAGTCCTGGAACTTTTTGATCACCCCTCGTATATACCGCAAAAAGTTTCAATCTTACAATTTGCCGATGATATATGTATATATACTTCTCATAGAGATATTAATAAATGTTTAGAGTTACTGGATGGGACCGTATGATGAACATGTTCAATTAGCAGGGATATCCTTCCCTATAGTTCATACCGTGAGATTTCTAGGTGTACTTTAACCGTAAACTAAATTGGAAACAACACATTCAAGAAATCACTAATCGCTCCGAAAAAAAATTAAGTATCCTAAAAATGATTAGTCATAACAGTAAATGGGGAGCGGATCCGAGCATTTCTTTAATATTTTATAGAAGTTCAATAAGAGCGATATTTGACTATGGGGCCGCAATATATGGCGAAGCACCCATTTTACCGATTTTCGGAAGTTAGACGTAATACATAATAGGAGCATAAGAATATGTTTAGGTGCTGTAAATTCCACTCCTCCATACCATGCGTTATTAAATGAAGCCAATGAAATACCATTAAAGATCAGGAGACAATTATTAACAGACATAATCCTTTTTAAAACCTATTATAACAATCAAAAATGCTACAATAAAATAGTAAATCTAAGTACCCTCATATTAAGTAGGTCATACTGGCAGAAAAAGAAATATTCTCCCTTAATTTATAATAGTTTTTTAAAATATCAACAAACAGTGCGGGATGTATATACAACGGAAAGACTCCCACAATTTCAAATACTATATGAAATGTTATTACAAAAATTTAATATACATTTAGAAATTAAAGAAAATACATTGCCCCATTCATTAGTAGCCACTAATACAATAGCCTCGATCGTCGAAAAATGGCCTCATCATGTCCGTATATATACAGACGGCTCAAAGATCAACGATAGTGCAGGATGTGCAATATATGTACCTAAATGCAATCATTCCGCTCAATATAAATTATCTAACGGATGTTCATCGTATAATGCAGAATTATATGACATACTAGAAGCAATCAAATATATTAACCAATCCGTAGATACTAATTTCATTATTTTAACAGATTGTAAAAGCGCATTGCTATCATTAAATAATATTATAAATAAGAATATTAGCAATATTCAAATGGAGATACTAATAAACCATCAAATTGCAATAAAGAATGATAAGAGTATAATCTTTAAATGGATTAAGGCACACGCAGGTATCACAGATAACGAAATAGTAGACAAAATGGCTAAGCTAGCCACTACGAATGGCCAACCAATAGACACTAAAATGCACTACGCGGATTATTACAAAATGATTAAGCTAGATGTAATTGAAAATTGGCAAAAACAATATCTAGAAAATCCCGCTGAACAATTCTACAAAAAATTATTTCCCCAAATCTTTCGTAAATCCTGGTTCTCACAAGTAAACATCCGAAAAGACATCATAAAAACATACATTAGACTCAGAATAAACCATGGAATATGCAATTATTATTTACACAAAATAGGTTTATCACATAATAATCATTGTGAGAAATGTGGTGACAACGAGACTCTAAAACATATTATAATGGTATGCCCGCGGTATTCAAAACAAAGAGAAGTAATGTTCAAAGAGTTAGGTATGAAAGATAATATAACCTACGATAGCTTATTAAAGTTAACTGAACATAGTAAAATACTTTCTATTCATAATTATTTAAAATCCATAAATAAACACGTGTAATAGTTAAACTGAGTACAATAACAGATAAGATATCAACACAGGATAATAGAATTATAGCACCAAATCGATAAATAGAATTTATTGTAAAACAAAATATTAAAGGACTTATGCAATTAAAATAATTATCTTCATATAATATAATACACAAATAAGTGAAACCTGGCTGTGTGGTTAAAACCAATGCCATCCACATCGGGGGGGGGGGGGATAAAAAAACAAACAAAAATTACAAAATATTATCATGAGAATTAACCTAAAAAATATATCACTTCTTTGAAGTAGTCATTATGAAGAGTCGTTGACAAGATTAGTATCACTAGATATAATTCTCTTTTGTTTTTTAATTTAGGGACCTATACTTACAATGAGAATTTGAGATTAACATTACCAAATCACGCATTGACAATAAATAAAGTAGAATGTTAATAAAATTAGCTGATTTTATAAAAAAATTATATATTATTATATATTTTAATGAAAATAACTACTGTTGATGGCCTGTTCCTTAGAAGGTATTCCTTCCTTCTTGGGATTAGACAATATAATATTAATTTCCTATGCAACAGTAAAAGGGTCTTCGTAGGCTGTCTCACCGTTTCCAAAGTGAACAGTCATTGGCCGTTTAAAGTTTAATACAAAAAGTTTTAATTGGTGATTAAAAGGCATTAACAGAAATTCAGCAAAATAAACAATATTACCCACACTGTCAACGGGAAAGCAAGTCACAAAAAAAAGTTTACTTGCCTCGAAAACAAAACAAGACAAAAATAGTCACAAACGTATGATAGTGTTGGTTTCTTTCCTAAATAAGCTTATTTGACTAATATTCTACACTACAACAAATCCTACACTAACTGGTTCCTTGCAATTGGTTTATGAGCTAACTGTCTCACAGTTAACTGTGTCTTACTGTTCCCCACTCTGCCTGCCCTATTTTGCAAATATTGGAGAAATTTAGATGGTCCATAATGTTTAAGAAAAATTAAATGAAAGGAGCAAATTAAGAATGCATTAAAGACGGGTAAGGTTTGTTCGAAGTTTGTATGATTTGCTTGATCATTATGGAACAGTAGTTCAAATATATTATTTTTAGGGGGCGTGATGGCCGAACAGACTAATACTTTTGTAATATACGTTGCCCTTGGCAGCGTGAACACACCTTGTTAAGTTTACGGTGCCCCATGCCGAGTGCATTTAATAATGCGGCATTAATTTCCTATTTTCCAAAACTTGTTGAACGAGTTTAGAAGGTGGTCAGTGGAATTTATGGAATCCTTTATTGCCCAGTAAATGTCATTTTCTTTCCTAGTTATATTTCTAATGTTATTTTTAAGAAATTTTGATGTTTCGTTGTTTTATACTTCAGAATTTGGCTTCATTATTATCGCTGGAATTATTTAGTTCTTCCAATTTAGCTATTTTCCTTCTTTCAGAAATCTTTGGACTTCTTTATCCAGGGGGTCTATCAATCCTGGAAAACGTGGAAATGTGGGAATTTTTTTGAAAAATGCTGAAAGTCAAGAATTTTAAAGGAATAGGAGACACAAGTGCAAATTTTCTGTCATGAATCAGAATCATAATTGATTAGAATAAGTTAACTTTATAAACATATACGCAAGTATACGTATAGCACATCAAACCTATTATTTATTTTTATTTTTACGTCAACAAAAGAGCATTTTGGCTCTGTTAAATAAGTTCAAAAGTCATTGATAAGATGATGTTACTAATTTTTTTAATGTCAGTCAATCTCTGTGCCAAAAAAAAGAAAAAAAGCTGTAAGATATCTTGCAAGCTTATACATCCTGAAATATTATAATTTTTCAAGACCTCCAGTATTGTTGATTGCAGCATTCTAAATGTAAAATAGTCTACCAATTATGTAAAATTTTTATTTTTTTTAATAAAGACCAGTTTATAAAAATTTAGTCAGGAACCAAACATTTGTTTTTACCTATCTTCATGAAAAAAGTTAATAAATTATATCTGTTACCTGTAAATTGTAAACTAGCCTATAAAGTAATTTTTTTTTTGTTAATAGTTTTTATATGTTTTTTGTATCCTATTCTGGTGACTTAGAATTTTTAAAAGTAGCTTTTAGCGCAAAAATTGTCCTTATCAAAGGCTATTTACTTTCTAAACTTCAGAGTTTTCTGATGAAAAATATTGGGTTTATGACTTTGTGTTCATAAATTCTTGTGAATATCTGACTAAGTGGTACCAATGGATTCATTTTACAAACTAGCTTAGCAAAACCATTGCAAGTTCCACTTATGGAAAATAAGTCAGTGTTACCAAAATTATTTGAAGATCAAGGCGAAGATTAATAAACATTTTTGAGTATTGAACATAATTCTAGACCAAATTTATGTTAGTCATTCTTACAGATTTGTTTTATTTAATCCTAAAAATAGGAATAATCACACTAGAAAGCACTGTTTTGGAGTTATAAAATTAATAAGTCTACCCATTTCATTTTTGATAAGCTTCCAATTTGATTTTGGCAGATAACACGAATCCCTGCCTGCATATTACCATCCAAGACTAGCAGACTCCAAGACCCTTTTTCCTCTAGAGGGGGGTGGCACGAGGGACTGTCCTGGCATATTAGGGAAAGTCCTGTTAGCCTCTAGTTGGTCCTGCATACCTCTATGGCACTTAATGTGTTCAGAAATCTTCCAAAGCAAGACTAGCTTTAATGCATTTTTTCACATCTTTGTCTACCGTTTACCATCTAGACATCTACCATTATTAGGCATTAATCTTTTAGGAAGTTCATTTGATACTGAGCCCAAGAATTTCACATTCCCATTAAAATTTGCTGAGCTGCAATCGCTTCAATTATATTTTCAGGGTACACCTCACGGAGTTTGGTATTGTGTAGCTGTCCAGACTTATTTTGATTCAGTCCGTTTAAAATGTTATTATTAACCACCTAAAGACATTGGTCATCCCTCTCTGCAAGCAGCTATGTTTCATATTCTTAAAGAATCGTAGAAAGTAAATTAGTTTTGTGAATTATTATTATTTTCAAGTTTCAGAGAATAAGATGCAAGTCAAGTAATTTATCAACTGAAAAATAACAAGCATTGGTAGTCTTTAATATAGCCCTTTTTTTTTTTTTTTTTTTTTCTTTAGTGTTGTTTTTCCTTGAACCTAAATATCTAAATGATTCTGTGTTCGAATGTATCCTTTCCTTTATCAGTATCGCCAAAATCATCACTCTTTCTGCATTTAACCTAATATTTTATCTTACCTGTATTTATTTCCAGCCATAGTCCTTTACTGGCGTTCATCAACATTATTTTACTAAGTTTTATTGTTTTTATATCTTCACTGCTAAATGTGCAGCTTAAACCAGCACCAATATTTTTCCATCCAATTTTAAACCTTTTAAGGTATCTATCACCTCTCTAATGGCATATTTTAGGACTAAATTACAAAGACAGGATAAAGGGAATCCCTTTGTATTAAACTGAAATGAACCTTGAGCTTCTCTTACCGATTAGGACTTATATCAATGTTTCAGTCAGGCACATCTTTGCTTGATTTACTCACTCTTTAGTCTTTGCTTAATCAGATTATCATACAGCTTATGGCAGAATATAAACTTATTAAGTAATTAAAATATAAACTTATTAAATATTAAGTTATTTTCGCAAAATTGATTGATGTAAAGCTAATCAACAACACCATAATAATTTAACATTGTACTTATTTTTACCCTATTATTTAGGAGGGCAAAGATTTAATCAATAGTTAAATAATTATTTCTAAAACCATATGGGTAGTTTCAGATAATTACTTGGTGTATGAGTAATCTGTGATTACTTTTGATTAGTCACAAATCAAAGTGTAATTAGTGGCATATCTCTCATTTTGATTTATTTCATGTATATTTATTATCAATGCATTTAATTTCTTTGAAGCACATATCCATTTAGAACTACAGTTTAAACCTGATTATCTACAGATCAGGTGGCACCACGCTGAGGATTATGTAATTTCGTGAAAAAATGCTAAATGACAAAAAGAGGCATAAATACTTAAAAATAGCGTTTTCTAAATATATTATTTCATTCAAAGTAGATATTTAAAACAATGGTCTGAAAAATATTTATGTTTTAATTGTATACATTTTACAGCACCCCCCCTTTTTTTAAAGAACTACCTCCAAAATAATCTACAAAAAAAAATTACATTACCAGTATTATTTTTCTGGATTGTCTTGCTTAAGGGCTAAAATTTTAGATTACTTTTAAATTAAAATTAAAGGAATTTAAGCAAGAGGATAAATTAAAAAAAAAAAAAATAAAGTTTTAAGAACCTTTTTATTGTATATTAAGTTATAATGGATTCTGCTTAGTTTATAATTTTTCTGTTGCCTGGCAGTTAAAATAACTTATACAGGGTGCGCCGGAGAAACTTACTTATTTGAGAAAAATCCCGAGCGGTGAGTTGAACGGGTAGAGCAGTGGTAGGAGGCGGATCTGGTGGGGAAATTCCCCAAGTTTATTTCCCCCTCCAGTCAGTTGCAATCATGCTGACTTTCACATTTCCGGCTGCGTCAACAAACAAAACGCGTTATTGAAGTGGTGAAAATCCGCGTGAACTTCACTAGAAGCCCCTTCATTGTGAATGAGTTACTGTCTGGTGTGCGATATCGGTAATGGGAATGATTGGTCCGTATTTTTTTAAGCAAACGAACGTGCAGTTACCGTGACTGCAGCTCATTACAGGAACATGATCGAGGAATTTTTTCTTCCAAGCCTCCAAGAAATGAACATTAGGGAAGTGTGGTTTCAACAAGATGGAGCCACAGCACGAGGCTCAATGGATTTGTTGCGACAACATTTCCCCGACCGCCTCATCTCTCTCAGAGGCGATCTCCCATGGCCGGCACCAGTTCTCCAGATTTGGCTCCCTGTGATTTTTTTTTTATGGGGTTATTTGAAATCCCTGGTTTATGCCGATCAACCACGGACCATAGCTCATCTCAAGAATAACATTCGCGACGCCATTGCCAACATACCGATTGATATGATGCGAAGAGTTGAGACAAACTTCAGAAATCGACTTAATCAGTGTTTGCACAATGGGGGTCGCCATTTAACGGATGTGATTTTCAAGACTGCAAGAAAAAATACTTGGAACTTTTGTATTCTAAAATAAAAAAAGAATTATAACAATAACTGAAGTACTTTTATTCTTATTGACCTTTCAAATAAGTAAGTTTCTCTGGTGCACCCTGTAGTTTTAATTATGTTTTGAGAACAAATGTTGAATGAAAATTCATCAAGGAATCGTGAAGGAAGGAGGAAGCTGTCTTTCATCTTTTTTTCTGGTTTTACACTATCACCTACTAAAACTGTAACTACGGATCTGTATTGTGTGCATTTAAAATTATTATCTGCCCATGGATAATCAAAAGCTTTCTGTATAATGAATGATTTGAGGAAAGGAGAAAGAAATCCAAGTACTAGTGTCTGAGGCAAACTTAACAATTTTCCAAACATGAAGATCTTCACCTACATATAGAATTAATGTTGTACTACCAGAGGGACACGTTTAGTGCCAAGAGATGGCTCTGAGATTAAAGGTCTACCTCTAAGGGTTAAACCTACTTAATAATAATATCAGATTGCACTGGATATTATTATTTTTGTAGTTAATATCTAATTATCTGAGTACTTATGTAACCTATCTATTCCTTCCTCAGATTATTTTCTGTTCTATTTCTATTTGGTTTATTAACCCATCTTGTCCTAGAGATGCGGTTATGCATCATTATTATTAATATTTTTTAGTATATTATTATGATTTTTTCCCTTTTATTTCTGTTTTTAATCAATGTAGAAGAATTTTTTAGAACTTATAACACTATACTTTTCTCTTTTCTCAATGCGTTCATTCCTCATTGCGATGAACACTACTAAAATTGTGTTAATTAATCAAATTTAGATAATTTTTGGAATTTGGAATGACCATGGGAGGGGGAAAGAATGGTCCTCCTTATCAGCTTTTGGGTGTTGCTTATTTCGGTGATTGGAACATCAATAGCTTCAAACACTTTAGGAATTTTATTACTTTATACCATTAGGAGCTTTTAGTTTCGTGACTTTTTTATTACAGGTTTCTTCTTCTTCTTCAATAAACGATTATATATCGATGAAGATATATTTTTGATGAATGTTTTTATTTTGTGATGTATAAAAATAAATGCATCTTGTTCATTTGTTGTTTAACTATTACAATAACGCTGTATTGGTCATGCTTTGCTCAGTGGGAAACAAAATGAAGAAATATAGATACAGTTTTATCAAAAATGCATCTTTATCTTTATAAATAATAATATATTGTGGATAATAGAATAACTAGGTTGATATTAATAGTGGCATATCGGTCTTTCAGCAATATCGGCATTATTGGCAGAATTGTGATTCAATAGATTGACCAATATTTTACTCTATAGAAAATCATAAATAAAAACAATAAATAATTTTTGTATCGGTTGACTCGAATTAATATTTAATTAAGAGATTTTTTAGTTTCTCCTGGTTCAAATTTTCTACCTAGACCAGTTTGTCACTGTCCTTGAACCCGAGAGAGCTCACGCCATCAGTGGTAAGGACACTGCCAAATTGGCCTCAATGGGGATTGGCTATGGTTTTATATATATATATATATATATATATATATATATATATATATATATATATAGTCACTGGAGGAGAAGGTAATCTTCAAAATATTGACTTTATGATAGGGTTTGATGAAGTACGAAGGTCGTCCAGAAAATAAGTTCCATTTTGGTCTGTAGGGCGGTAGGAGTGGTTTTTGCCAAATCCGGCAACACCGCTCGAAAGAGGAGAGGTGGGGGAATGAATGAGAGGTGGGTGACCTCAGTTGGTCAGTTACCAACGTCAGGGCAGGTAGTTGAAATGGAGCCCTCCACGTCGCGTCCCGCCACTTCGATCCCCGTTCCCTCTCGAGTTGTTTTGCGCGGAGTGATTCAATTTCTTTATGCACAGGGTTTCAAATCAGTTCAAATTCACGAACAGCTCATTTCTGTTTATGGAGAAGGTGTAATGAGTGAGGAAATGGGTTTAAGGCGGGAAGACATTCACTTGAGGATGAAAGTGGGAGAGGCAGACCCTCAGTTGTGACGGACGAAATTGTCGCAGAAATCGACAATGCAGTTCGCAAAGATCGTCGTTCAACCCTGGATGAACTCCATCTGAGTTTCCCAGACATCTCACGATCCCTAATCCATGAGATCGTCTCGAAAAAACTTGACTTTCGGAAAGTTTGCGCCCGGTGGGTCCCTAGAGAGCTGACGCCCCAACACAAGGATCAACGAATGGTTGCAGCTCGAGAATTTTTGGACCGCTACAGAACTGATGGGGACGCATTCCTGAAGCCTATCGTCACTGGAGACGAAACCTGGGTGTCAAACTACACTCCCCAAGTGCCAAAAAATTCAAAGTTGTGAAGTCAACCAGGAAAATCATGGCTTCTGTTTTCTGGGATCAAAAAGGAATTCTCCTGATTGATTTTTTGGCTCAAGGTGAAACAATTAACGCCAACCGCTATTGTGAGACCCTGAAGAAGCTTCGTCGGGCTATACAGAACAAGAGAAGAGGAATGTTGCCCTCCGGTGTTTGCCTTCTCCACGACAACGCTCGGCCTCACGTTGCTCGTTCCACAGCGCAACTTTTGGATGAGTTTGGTTGGGATGTTCGGTCAGATGGGTCACATCCACCTTACAGTCCCGACTTGGCCCCTTCAGACTATCACCTGTTTACCAAAATGAAGGCGGAATTGGCGGGAGAACGTTTCACAAGTTACGAGGAAGTGAAAGAAGCTGTCACGAAGTGGAACAAGGAGGTGGCGGCAAGCTTCTACGAGGAAGGAATTTCGAAGCTCATTTCGCGATATACCAAATGTATTGACGTCGCCGGGGATTACGTGGAAAAATAATACATATTTTCAAGTACAGTACCTGTAAGTTTCAAATGTTTTCAATAAAAACTTGATTTAAAAAAAGAAAAAACGGAACTTATTTTCTGGACGACCCTCGTATGTAGGAATATATGACTAACAAAAAAAAAAAAAAATATACCTGTGAGAAAAATATGTTTATGGATACTTAATTAATTTCAATCTGGAAAAAAACAAAAACCGTCAATGAAATAATGACCGGACTTTCGATATGACGATCATTACTCTATACTAACATAGGGATATGTAACATTTCCTTTAATAAGTATTTTCTCTTGCATCATTAAAAATTTAATTTCTTTTCACTGTAAAATCAAAGACCAAGAGATCTAATATTACTTTTTACATTATTTTTTAATAAAGCATAAAAATAATAGATAGTTAACTTGGTGTTTCTGTGAGTAGTACTCAGCTTAATGATTTATCAGTTACTATATTTAATGCAATAAAATTAATTATTTCATGAGCTATGGAAAGGCCAAGTAGAGCTTGTATTTTAAAAATAAATTACTCTAATTCAGCACCTTTATGGAAATCCGACAACAGGTAAGTAAAAAAAGTTCCAATTTTTATCTTTTCCTGGTGACAATACGGGACATCAGTCAATGGGACATTGTGTGTGCTTTATACAATGTGGAAAAGTCTATCATCAGCACTAATAAAAACATTTATGTGTTGGCATATCTGGACTTACTTAGCTTTGGCACCAAATGTTGATTAATACATGCAACTAAATTTTTTTAAGGCAAAAGCAGGAAAATTCCTGTACTTGCTGATCTATTCAAATTGAAACAGTGGACTCATATGGTGTCTTATTTAATGTCTAAGGCATGACAATTTCCAAAAGAAGTCCTTCTGAATATTTTGACATAGTTTTATGGCATAAATAACATAAAATAAAAATACCTATATGTTTAAATTACTAATAATAATACAAAAATCCTAAATATGCAAAATTTCCCCATTATGATCAGTCAGTGTATGACAATTTCTAAAAGAAGTTCTTCTGAATATTTTGACATAGTTTTATGGCATAAATAAAATAAAAATATCTATATATTTAAACCACTAAAAATAATACAAAAATCCTTAATATGAAAAATATTCCCATCATGATCAGTCCGTGTACAGTTATTTATTGTGAAATATATTCTTTTTTAATATAGTTATGCCACAATATTTCATCTTGTACTTTATTTAGTTTTATATTACACGTTATATTATAAAAATGATAAACGTGGAAAAAGCCGTTTCCTGTGAAGGTAAGTAAAAGAAGTGTGATGCGCGCATCGCACAACATTTTTAGTTTTTATTAGATATTAGACTGCCAAGGGCAGTCCCAATTAGGGATAGGGGGGGGGTCGACCTTCTTCCCCGAAATTTCGAGAAATCAAGATTAGTACACGATATTTACGCATCTAATACTTATACATTTTTTAGTGGTGTTGTTTTTATTTATAAGCAGAATAATGTTTTTCTTACTTTTGAAAATAAATAAGTATGCTGTTGTTCCGCTTCAAGTATGTTCTTTATTTTATACCGACCAATACCCCCCTCCCCGAATTTTTTTACTGCATATTTTAGTATATTTCATATGACATTTTTCAATTCTTTATGTTGCATATAAACCTTTGCCTTAATTTTAACCGTCTGGTTCTCGCAAAGCCTTCAATATTACTATTTTTTTGACAAATTAATGAATACTAAGTGTTTAAAAATAATCAAATTCATCTTATTTAGTAACAGCAGATTTATTAAATAATTATGATTTAAAAACAACAATCGGTTTGTTCACGATTATTCTTGTTAGTCCTCATCTTTTGGTCACCCATAATTCCTTTTTTTAAAGAGTCCCCATCCCTTAGGGATGGGGAGTGACTGGCGTACCTGTGACTTACCGGTCACCAGTAGTCACTGTGACCAAAATTTACGTCACTGTGACTTCAGTCATCTTCTCTGGAAGATTTGTCACTCCAAGAATTCACAGGGACTCTACTTGTCCCTGTGACTTGGGCATGGGCGGATCCAGCCGATCGTAAAGGGGGGGGGCTGCAGCCCCACATCCCTTCATTTGGATATGCTAATCAGCTTTTTTACCTTTGTGTTCCTTTCCCACAACTAAACTTCTACTTGTTCTGCACATTCTTTGTTTTTTAAATTGCTTCCTTACATTAAGGAAAGTCAAATTCTATCTTTAAATTACGAAAAATTTTCCAAAGGGAGGGGCTGCAGTCCCCACAGCCCCCCCTCTGGATTCGCCAATGGACTTGGGTCACTCTTGACTTCACTGTGACCTGGGTCACTCTTGACTTAACTGTGACCTCCCTTCCTGCCACTGTTCTCAGCGATTCGGGAAACTTCCCGGTCACATAAAAAACAAACCCACTTTAATAAAAAAAACTTTAGTCTTTCCTACCTAAAATTCATAACTTACTTTTACTTAGGCATAATCAACTCTCTTATCTTCGATTAAAAAAACAAAACAAATTATTTTAATGCCAAGTTTATAATTCGACCGCTTACTTTTTAGTTAATTATAACTGTATCTTTTTTTATTTTTATTTTTACCATCAAATGAATAAAATATTTTTTAAGGGCAAAGATTATTCAAAACAAATATAACTTATACTTTTTACATTAAAAAAATATACATTTACAACTATCATACACAAAGTAAAATTTTGCCTTTTTCAATATAAAATAAAAAAAATATTCGATGTAAAGTAAATATTTGTAATATTTATACAAAATGTAATCTATGTAGTATCAATTGTTTTACGATAACGGAACATTATGGGGTTAAAATCACAAATTTTCGGATAGAGCAAATAATTGTTGCGTAGCCCCTAGAAGCGCGGGGCCACCAGCGGGAAGCACATGAATTCATGTGATATATACCATTATTTAGATTTGTTTTTCTTCCTATTACATTAGACCTTGCATTTTGGAAACTGTTTTATCAGTGCAGTTTAATTAAATTAATAAATTACTAAGTTAACATTTTCTAATAAGTTAATGAGAATTTTAGAATCTTATTGATTTATGCCAAAACTCCCTAATTATAACATTAGAGCGAGGTTACCATTCACTGTTGACACCATTTCTTCAACAGTGACAAAGTCACTGGTATTTATCACTGTGACTTTTAAGGAGCAGTCACTGGTCACTGCAGTGACAGAAAATGTCTGTCACACCCCACCTCTACTGTACATGAGAGCTTGGGAAAAAATTCTTAGCGTGCTTATTGAACAGTATCCCCCCTCAGAAGCTTGTGATCCCCCACCTTATCCCATTCTCTCCCCACCCATATCTCAAACCCTAGTTATTTGTCATATAAAGCTTGTTGTGTTTATTTAAATTCAAAAAGAATTATTAACTTCGGTTCTATGTTAATATTATGATCTTTTATCGTCTCTTCGCGGGAGATGCGGTATAGGATCATTGTTAGATCAAAAAGCACACGTGACAGGGTTTTGATTCCAATTTTACCTTAAAACTAGCTTCATGTTAGCTGGTAAATGATGTCGATTTGAGTGTTCTTAGAAGAGCGTGTGTTATAAGTTAGATGTTGGATGCCGTTGTCATTCATATATTTTGTTTTAAAAGAAGTAGCCTGTCCAGATACTTCTCTTCAACGCGACTAATTGTTCCCTTAATTCAAGATACCTTCCTGCAATTCTGTGTAAATCCTTTCATTATTAGATGATCATCCCCGAATTTTCAACGTTGGTTATAGTGATTAGACGATTTCTTTTTTTGTTATATGTTGGACTTTGTTTCGATTTAGAAAAATCAAGTAGCTTAGTTTCAACTACCTGTTGACGAGTTTATTTTTATTAAGTTTTCATTAGCAAAGATATGCAGACATTAAAAAAAAAAATATTACCTATTTTTATTTTTATGGTTTAGTTACATGTATTATGATTATGATGATAATATTATGATACGCGAAATCAATATATTTTTTTGTTTCATCCCTAATAATCTATTATGTTGTATTCTATTTTATGATTGCTTCTTTAATAATGTAATTGCATTTCTTCTTTCGAAATGTATAGTATGGTACAGGTGGTTGCCTTGACTACAAAGAGGGGGGCGCCGCCGATCGATCATACTTTCCTGTTCTGTTATTACCTTCCTTTTATGTACTGTTTCTCATAAAATAGCTATTCTTTTTTTGTTATTATCCGTAATATATAATAATAAATTAATTACAACATCATAACGAATTTGAAACAATGTTTAAAAGAGTCGTTACATCAGTTATGTGAAATGGTCTTGACTTTTCTCTTTAATTTTGTATTTTAATGAATTTTAATCATTTGGAAGACTTTATCATGATATTTATTTGAAAAAGAAAGTCATTAAAGTACTAAATAATTGTGTTCATGACCGAATATGTGCCATTTTAGTGTTTCTTTGTTCACTTGTTAGATTCACTAAAGCTGTTAAATATTTAGTACCTTGGTTTTGATAGTGAATATCGTGGTATGGTAGTGTGTTGGGGGCCGGTGGGGGGAACCCTCGGCATCCCAAAATCACCAAGTTTTCATCAGGGACTTGATTTGGCTGCTGCACCTACTAGACAACCCTACAATCAAATAATATCAGTCTCCATACCAGCCCAGCTACCGTCTTTTTCAGGTATTTTTTATTTAAATTTTTTAACAGAAGCTTGAAAAATGTAAGTTTAAAGTTGTACCGACTCAAAGGTTTGGCTGAAATGAATGGTGTCATTGAGGATAAGCTGATCAAATATTTTGTTAATATTTCAGTTAAACTAGGACCCATTGATATTATGTGTGATTTAAAACATGAATGAATTTGTTCATGTATATATTTGTTTAAATACTGAATTTATGTTTCAACCAATGTTGAGTAGTATGTTAGAAGAAGGACCAATACCTCATTTTTTACCTTAAAGTTTCCTTCATTCATTAATAGTGTCCTTTTTTTCCCCTCAATATTCTTGCTCCAGATAACTGTGAATTCCAGTGAACTCAATACCCATTATTCTATTTTACATCAATTTAAATATAAGCATGATGGGAAAATAGCCCGCATTAAATAATATTAATTATCCTTGGCCTTATTTAAATTTTTTGTTATGTTTTCTTATTTTAAATGTGCGTTTTCCTCCTTTCCGTAATTCATCTGTATCTAATTGTTCTTAGTCTTAATTTAAAAATAAATATACTGAGAGGAAACATTCTATTTATTGAATTCTATTCAGAATGCAGTTCCACTATTGGCATGTTTTTGTATTTCTGTTAATTTATCTAAATCAATTCAAATGACTGACTGATACTCGCTAAGATCAAAAGAACTGTGGTATTCCCTTTCTCTGTTCTCTTTCCACACCACCATTGGTATCAAAAGTGTGTGTTCTTGATATGGTGTTCTTGTTTTTGTACTATATACAGTACGACAATGATTAACCGTGCTCAGTTGTGAAAAATTGTTTTTAGAAGTTTTAATTTTAAAAAAGTAGATAGTTCCCTTAACATTACAGTACTTATGCTGTATCTGGGAAACACTAAACAACTTATTTTATATTAATAACTAGATATCTTATATTACTAACAGTTTGATGACAAAAGTAGTTAGATTTCGATCCCATTCAGTACCCATTTTCTAATACCCATTATTAGATTTTGCAGAGAGACTTCGATTTCGCTCTACAGTGATTTTGTATCTAAGAGATTTTGGCACTGCATGATATAACCTGTACCGGTATAACCCATGAAGGGTTTTGGGCTTCACTACTTTGTAAGGAAGTAGGGGAGAGTGGGGTTGGTTGGCAACAGTTTTCACTTTTTTGATTTTTGAGACATTCCTGTTAATATAATCCCAATATGGCTGATACCACTGTAAACTCCAAGTATTAGAGCACTTCCAGAATTTTTTTTCAACACATAATATTTAACACTATGATCATAAGAAATTTAAGAATTCGTCAAGCCAGAGTATGCCAATTAATAAATATTCTCTGGTCCTTCACTCGCATCATGAGAAAGTGTCTGAGGTGCATTAGTTTCATTTTCATGGTAGCCAGGTGTGGCTGGTTCATCAGTAAGCTTCGATCGCGGCTGAAGGTGATGTTTAATTTCATTATCTTTTTCGTTGTTCCTAAAGATTCCGTTTAAGTTTAGACTGTCGTCTCTTTTTGCATAGGAAATAATGCTCTCCTCCTCCTCGCTATAACTAAAGACAAGTGGTAGTTTCACCTTTGCTTATGTTTACCTTACTTTTGTGACTTGCTACTGCGCCAACAAACCCCAGTTGAAGATAGCCAACTAACCCCAAAGGAGAAATCATATGAAAGATGGTTGCCAGAACAGGGGAGAACAACCAAACAAGAAACTGGTTAGTTGAAAGGTTAGGTTTTTCAAAGGAGTTTGGGGCAATGTGAACAGAATCGGAGTCAAATGTTTTGCCATGCCTTAAAACCATATTTACTGAAAATATAACAATTTACTTAAATGTTGTAAAATCAATCAATGAAGCACATACATATAAGCTGGTGTGAACGACTTGCTAGACTAAGATTCAGTATCTTTGGCAAGGTCAACATACCTGACCAAAGTTCCAACGATCTACTCAACCCGACAAGTCTGCTTAAATTCACTGACGCTCTAAGTATAGCAATTTAGAACTCAGGCAGTATCAGGCGCACAATAGACCCAAGAGGTCGCGGTACATAATGCAGGAAATAAAAAAAAGCACATACTTCTCTACACTGTTAGCATCAGACTGAAACCTCAGGATAAGACTCCCGAGGTTGAGCGGGTCAAATGGTACGATTGTGGTGCCTTCACAACAGGTGTGACGGAAATTATAAGCCAAAGGCCAACCTACCCCCTATGCCAACCAACCCCGCTCTCCCCTACTGTTTCTTGGTCAGTAGTCGTGCAAGGAGGTTATTTAACTGTTCATTTTTCAATTAATGGTACCCACTTTATAAAGGCTGGGTTTGTCCCAGAAGGGTCTCTCGGCCCACGAAACGATCTGTGACAGAATATTAAAGATACCCTGTCAAGCCAGATTCAAGCTCAGGACCTTGAGCACAGGTGCTCAATGCCTTACCAATAACCCGTTTCCTGTGGTATGATAGAAATAATACTTAAATATGCTTTATATAAATTTTATATAATGTTTTACTATACAGATAGGATATATTTCTTGCATGTAAATTTTTATATAGGTAATTATTATGCTTCCACTGTAAAAAAAAGTATGCAGTGATATCTATTATATTTATATATATACATGCAAGAAACGACAATGTGGGTCCTGGTTTTCTAAAAGAGGTTTCATGATGGTTTGAGTTTAAGGGGAATGGGTTATCAACCCATCGCCCCCAAATCAGGTGAATCCTCGGAGCTCTCCCCCATCTGGGGCAGCTATTGAGGGGAGGTTGCCTTTGGGTATGCAATGCATTCTTGAAGTATATAATCAATACTGCAAGATATATGGCTTTAACTTATTTAACCTATAATTAATAAAATCAATCAATAATCTTTATATGTCCTATCTATTTTGTTGAACATTATATAAAATTTATATAAAAATTTATAAGTATAATTTATTTCATACACCATTAAAAGATACAATACTTGTGGACTAGATTTATAATTTATGTTTCTCTTATTATATTATATAGATTATTTCCTCACAATAGCTTTGTATCAAGTAATCAGTTATTTTCTAGGTAATAAATCCTCTTAGTATTTCAGAAATACAATGAAAGCACTTTAGTTGTCAGTCTATAATTTTTAATAAAAAAGACTTAAGGGGTACTTCCTATCCTGACGGCCCAATTCCCATTTAACATTTTCACAATTACTTTTTTATCCGGTCCCTCAAAAATAGAAAATGCAATGAATTATTAATACTTATGTTTAATATACAATGGGTTCCACTGTTGTCACTTGACACTTTACACTGTTGGTATATTAACATGATTGTGAAATATTTTCTGCGAGAACTCCCTGTTCTATTTAGGATCTAAGTTTTTTAATTTTCCTTAAATTTAATGGTGTTATAAGTAGGGATGCGCCTTTACATGTAAATTGTTATTCTTTAGATTTTACGGTAAAAAATTCCAATTCAACACAAATTGGTAAACAATAATTGAGATGAAAATTTAAATAAAAATTATAAATAAATTATCCAACTACTTAATAATTCGTTTAATAACCCAATTACTTAATCATTCCTTTAAGAAGTCCGAAAAAATCAATTTTTTTTTTTTGTACTGCTGGAATGCCAAGACCATAATTCAAAAGAATAAAAGCTGAAATTCATGGCTTGCAAGATGAAATATCTCAAGTCTCAATGACATTTCTTTATGAAATAGAGAGATAAATATTTTATAGTTATATAGATATGGATAGTTATAAGGAACAAAAGCTCTGCCTGTTTAAGCGGACCATCCCTCTCCGACTTTACAACTTATACAACTGTGTCTTAATTTTAAAAATTAATTTCAAGTCTATCTCAGAATTTTGATTTGTAATTTTTTCATAAAATGCAAAATGAAATTATATTTTATTATACTTCAATTGTTTTGATCTTATAGAAAGACAGCCAAATTACATAAATGTTTACTTACGTTTTTACATTTTAGGTTAAATGATTGTTGTTGTAGGTTTGGACTGTGTAATAGATTATATTTTTACCTTAGATTAGATTTTACAATCGCCAAGCTTTCTCCATTCATGCTGTGGGCTTCTTCAGGGCTAATACATAAAACCTATTACATGGTCCAACTCTAAAGAAGAAATGTATATAATACATGAATTATTGTTTGAAGACACTTTGTATTGATTGATTTTATTTCTCTCAATATGGTAAGTGCTTATGTAGTGTCATGGTTTTCCATTGCAACAGTCAAAAAACTTAAAAAAGGGGACCCCAACCAGCCATATCTGCCCCTCAAGGGCAGCTCTCTTAAAAACTGAGGTTTCTATCTATAGAATTCAACTAGCCCCCCAAGTTTGCTTCTCCTACATTTTTGGCTAAAACACTTCCTTTTTGAGATAATTCAAGAGTGGCCGTTTTATGTAGTACATTCTTTGTGTATATTGATTGATAGAATTTATTTAGTTATATTTAGCCACATCCAAATATAACCTTAACCTTTTCCTAGTAGATGGTAACCCTTTCAAAGTCAAATGTTACCATTTGATAATCAATCCCAACCTTTCCCAAGTCAACCTTAACACTTTTCAGACTTACTTTTATTTCTAAATATTATGTTTTATTTCTGTTTTAGTTAAAAAATAATTATTTTAATTTTTGTAAAGACATTTAAATTAATTTTGCTCTACACCTCAATATTGTTTCTGTTTTTCAGATGACGTATATTAAGGTAAAATCTTTTTTACGATCAAAAATAAAATAAAAATTAATTTTTAAATCTTTATTGCCATGTTAATTGAATGTTTTTAAATGTTAAATTTTAGGCCTTAGGTCACTGATAACACCTATTCATTAAAACTTCTATGTCAACATTTCCATGCCAATAGTAAGAAATTTATTTATTATTTAGGCCAATAGTAAGACCTTGTTCATTGCCTTTACTTTACAGTACATTTTTTAATGAAAATTCATCAATTTAAAAAAAAAAATAATGATCTTGCTCTCGGATCTGTCTTAATATCACTATTTAATGGTGTTTCTTTATTGTTTTATTTATTTCTAAGAGATGGGCTTTCAATGATAAGTGTTATTATCGACGACCTCATTACATGACCTCATCCAGATTTCATACGACCTCCCTGTCAAACGTTTTACTCCCAAGGTGATATCATTCCACAATTTAGACTTCCTCTCCTATGAATCCCTTCAATACGACCTTGAATCCGATGGAATTGGGATATCATATTCCCATGACTCAATCGATCCTATGGTTTCCATCCTCACCTCAAATTTAAAATCCATTTTAGATATCCATGCTCCACTGAAAACACGAACCTTACGTCGTCCTGCTGTACTTTTGCTGACTCCTGAAATAAAAGATATGATAAAAAGAATAGAAGCTGCAAGACGCCAATTTCGACGAACCCGTTTGGCAGCTGATTATGCGTCTTTCAAAAAACTTAAAAATTTGACCCAATCAGAAATCCGATGATCCAAATCCTTTCACTTCCACAATGCTCTTACCAATGCTCATGATTCTAAAAGCAAATGGAAAAAACTCCGACAATCATCCCTACCCGGTTCCAGTCTATCCTACTAGTTTCCTTCAGCTCATTCCAGATGATCTCAATAATCATTTCTCATCCTTCACTTCTGATTCATCCCAACCTGCTGATATTAATCAGCATCATTTTAATTCGGAAAATTTCTTTTTTTCTCACATAACCTACGAAGACCTACTTACTGCAATCCTAAAATCCCACACCAACGATTATGGTCCCGATAATATCCCAGTAAAGCTAATAAAATCCTGTCTCCCAGCACTTATTCCTGTTCTTTATCACATCTACAACTTTTTTTTACAAAACTCCATATTCCCTTCTCCCTGGAAAGTCGTTCTAGTCCGACCATTAAAC
Source organism: Aelia acuminata (assembly GCA_911387785.2). Classification (NCBI taxonomy): domain Eukaryota; kingdom Metazoa; phylum Arthropoda; class Insecta; order Hemiptera; family Pentatomidae; genus Aelia; species Aelia acuminata. The sequence goes on along the minus strand of OU426980.1, from coordinate 54,227,025 downwards.
AAAACGGCAAACCCTTCCTCAATTAATGATTTCCGTCTAATCTCTCTTATTTCAAACCTCTCAAAACCGTTAGAACCCCTCGTTCAAAATCAACTATCAAACTTCCTAGAAGAACGTTCCCACATTAATTCTCTCTAATCAGGCTTCCGATCTGGCTACTCAACTCGATCCGCTCTCCTAAAAATTACCCATGACCTTCAAACATCCATTGAACACCGAAAAATAACTATCCTCATCCTTTTTGATTTTTCCAAAGCATTTGATACAGTTGACCACAATATCCTTACCAATTTGCAAAAACTCCATTTATCTTGCAGCGCCTTATATTGTTTCAAATCCTTTCTTTCAAACCGGTCACAGTTTGTAGTAGTTGCAGGTCAACCTCCATCCAAGACACTTTCCCTCTCCTGTGGTGTTCCGCAGGGTTCCTCTCTATCCCTCACTCTGTTCGCCATTTATATCAATGACCTTCCTCCTTTGATCCATCACTCCCAATATCACATCCATGTAGAGGATTTCCAAATATACCTATCCTTCCCGCCTTCCGAGTTATCGTCAGCGACAAAAAAGCTTCAGGATGATTTAAATCAAATCAGTCTCTGGGTAGAGGCTAACAAGTTGAAGCTGGATGCAGAAAAAACGAAAGCAATTTTAATAGGCTCCAATCTCCTCCTTAAAACCGTCCCTAACATCCCTACCTTGCTCCTAAATAATAATCCTATTAAATTTTATCCAACTGTCAAAAACGAAGTGACCTTCGACCACACCCTTTCCTGGAATAACCACATCTCTAATAGTTCCTGCCGTACCTTTACCACCTTAAAGCAATTAAATCACCTTCGAAGCCTTTTTCCATTTGAAACACGTAGGCTGGTAATTTCCTTGGTGTTTCCCCACTGTGGCTATTGTGCAGTTTATGGGGGTATCTCTGGGGATCTCGAAGTAAAACTAAAACATTTATTTAATTGTTTCATAAGATTCATCTTTGGGGTCCCAAGAGACGTCTCCATCTCACCTTCATAGGAAAAGGTTAAAGTGGATATACCCATCCTACCGCCATAAATATTTCCTGGCCTCCTTCCTTTTCCAAGTTATCCGATCCCGCCATCCTTCATACATCACCAAACTTCTCCAATTCAAATCCTCTATCCATTCCAGCAATACCCGTTTTAGGTCTTCAGATCTATATACTCCGGCCCACCGAACGTCAGCTTTCGAAAGATCTATCATTATCAGGTCCTCATCCGTATGGATCTCTATTCCCTGTTTTATACGTCACTCCAACACTCTCCCTACCTCTAAATCCTACCTGTTCAATCACCTCCTATCCACCCAGTTTCCCGAACAATAGTAAATAGTCTTTAAAAATTATCAATTTTAACTTTAAATTGATATAGGCCTTTATTATTTATAATTTTTTTTTTTCGTTTCCTTTTAATTTGCTTCATTTTTTTTTTTATAATTCTCTAAGGCACTGAAGCCTATTTGTTTTTTGTATAATCCTGAGGGACTAGTTCCTGGGACAATTAAATAAATAATTTATTATTACTTACCTACCTCTGTGGCTCTACCATACAGGGTGAGTCTTCTCCTCGTCAATGAACTGCCACCATTCGGTTTTTATCAGTTCGACTATCTGACCTACCTTCAATTCCTGACTCCAAACATGCTTGGAGCGTCGGCTGCCCCTCCATGCCCACCTCAGACTGGTTCTTCCAGCTCTTCGTCTCTGATGGCCACAGATGAGCGCCCTCATTGATATCTCCTTCTCAGTCATTGTGGTTACATGCCCTTGACAACCATGCCCTCCTAACTTCTCCAACTTGACTACATCCGGTATCACCATAGATGTAAAGTTCCCTGGTTTTAACCATATGATTACCAATGGGTATCTGACTTCTTAGTTTTACCAGTGGGGGGGGGGGGCTTTCTTTTATTATTAATTAACCCTAAATAATTTTTTTAAAATGTATTTCATCAGATTACAATGTTTACTTGTTTATAAAAGTGTGGATGTAAAAAAAGAAAAAAAAAATTATAGTTAATTAACACGTTAGGTGCAGCGGCGTATTTTAGGGGTATCCGGAATTGAACTGTATTGGTCCCCAGAAGTCCGACTGCTGGGATGAGCCACAGACGATGTCGGGGTCCAATGGGACTGCTCTGACGAAAGCCTTATCTTTTATAGGAAAAGTGAATTAAATGAGTGTCTCAACGGTATTATCTCTTGGTAAAGATTGGAACTAGATATAATAGGTGCGGGACACACCCCCAGGGTCCGATAAAGGATTTACGCCATACTTAATTGAAAAATTGGACCTCGGAGTCCAATTCTAAAAAACAACAGAATTTTATCTGTTAGCAACATTTTCTGCACTAAAATGCAATAATCTCATTAAAAATAGACTAAATTGAGTGAAGTATTCAGACATTCGGATATTTTCATGTGAAAATCAGCTGTTAATAGGGGAATGTAAGACATCGGATCCCGAGGACCGATGCCGCACCTAACGTGTTAAAATATAATTTTTCTGGATAATTAGAAATGTCATTTCCATGTTTTCTAAAATTCATCATTTATAATATATAAGATATTCAACTAATTTACACTTTCAAAAATTGTGTTTTCAGGTACATTAAAGAAAAAAAAAACATTAATTGTTTGAAATTTATTATCAATGCCTTTATAAAATTATAGTTTAGTAATTTTGAACCGCGCGTCCACAAACAGTTTTTTTTTCACTAGACTATTTCTTCCGGATATAAATGTTACAGATAAATTTCAATTGATGTTTACATTAATCTTGAATGTTTTTCTGACAACTAATAATTTTTTCAGATTTTTTATTTTATAATTTTGGTGCAAAACAGGGTGGACAAATATTAATGAGCTCCAAGAGCCCCCCTTCTTTCTTGGTATTCATAGGGTTAATTCTCCTCTATCCATTAATATCCCAGACTGGTCCAATAATACAATGTAGAATTTTACATTCAAAAATCATCTGGTAGCTTTCATCGTTCTTGTAGATGGCCCAACTTTGCATGGCATAAGTTATTACACACTGGACAAAAGTCTTACGAAGTATAAATTTAGTATTGCTGGTAATGTAGCTACTGCGAAAGGTCTTGAGAGGGCCGAAATAAAGTCTTTTGACAGCAGTGAGACTTGACAGATAAGAGAGTTTCTTAATCTCAGCAGCCATATTATTGCCTGAGGTCACTAGGGATCCGTAGTAAGGGAACTGTTCAAATGAGAGGATCCCACTACTGAGGGACTATTATCTCCGGCTCCAGTGTACAAATATTGATTTATTTTAAGTCCCATATATGAAGCCACCGTGATGAGTTTTGTTAAGACTTAACCCGTAAGTATGGTGGGGTCCCAGGAGCCCCTGCCAATTTTGTTTATTCTGTAAGTCCCTTTGGGGATGCTGTGGTTCACAGTACCTTCCAGGCAGTAGCTTCTGAGCTGTTGACAGAAGTGGTGGTTCTGTGGTAAGTGATTTATGAGTTTTATTCAACTATTAGTAGAGCATGGGGTCCATGTGACCCCACCATACCGTTAGTGAAACTTTTTTTATTAAAAATAATTGACTTTGTTTTAGTAAAAAATGGCATATTCACAGCGACAGTCAATGAATGTTAATGATCCCAATTTTCTGCAATGGCTGGAAGATGCTATGAGCGATTCTGGAAGTGACCAGAACTTTGATCCAGATTTAGAAAGTGACCATGATTCGAATTCGGAGTTTATGGGACCGATGATAATCAGGAATATGATGCCGAATCAGGTGTTTCTTTGGAAATTTTAAAACAAGGATGTGGCTTGCATGAAAATGTTGCATCTCAGGGCATGACAGCTCAGAATTATTTTGGAAAAAATAGGTTCAAGTGGTGTTCCACCCCACCTGCCATAAATGTACGAACCCGTTCCCACAATATAATTTCATATTTACCAGGAGTTATTGGCCCTGCTAAACTACTTGGAAAAAGTTGCTCTTCTTGTATTTTTACAAATAATATTTTAGATGAAGTATTGTTATGCTCAAATATAAAAATGGAAGCCTTAAGAAATAACTTTACAGATAACAAATATTTGGCAGCAGATATTGATCTGGTGGAGTTAAAAGCATTCCTTGGCCTTCTATTTTTCACTGCTATTTTCAAATCAAATGATGAGGATTTGAACTCAATATTTGCAACTGATGGGACTGGCAGAGAAATTTTCAGATGCACTATGTCAGAGAAAAGATTTGCATTCATTTTAGCTGCCCTCCATTTTGACGACTCAAGTACTAGACAAGAGCGCAAAAAACAGACCTGACCGCAGCCATTTCTCATGTATTTAGTATATTTATATAAAATTGTAAAGAAAATTATTCTATTAGTGACCAAGCATGCATCGATCAAATGCTTATTGGCTTTCGAGGCAGGTGTAAATTTAGAATGTATATGCCGAATAAACCAAGAAAATATGGTTTAAAAATTCTTGCAATCAATGTTGTAAAAACTCATTATTTTTTAGATGGATACATTTATGCTGGCAAAGGAAGTGATAGTAATACTTTGTCAGAAGAAGAGAAAACATTTTCTAAACCAACCCAGGCTGTCCTTAGGTTGACAAAAACAATCGAAGGAACCAACCGCAATATCACGGCTGACAATTGGTTTTCTTCCATTGAAGTCGTGAGGGAGTTGAGGAAAAGGGGTCTCACTTATGTTGGAACTTTAAAGAAAAATAAAAAAGAAATCCCAAAAGAATTTCTTCCCTCAAAAGCGAGGAAAGCAGGAACATCAGTTTTTGGCTTTGGGGAAAATATTACTTTAGTATCATATGTCCCTAAACCAAGAAAGGCAGTGGTTTTAGTTTCCTCAATGCATCACAGTGCTACTATTAATGACGAAACTGGAAAGCCAGAAATAATACATTATCATAACACCACAAAAGGAGGGATTGATGCTCTTGATGAGAAGTGTATGGTATACTCGACAAATAGAAGAAGCAAGAGGTGGCCTCTCACTGTTTTTTACGAAATGTTAAATATTTCTTCAGTAAATTCATATGTAATTTATTCATCATTGCCAGAAAACAAGCAATTATCAACATTCAATTTTATTAAAAATTTGGCGAGGCAGCTTGTTGAACCACTCCTTCAGAGGAAAGTAAGAAACTTACACATTCCGCGTGATCTTAGAAAATCGATTGCTAAGTTGATAAATTACCAAATCACAAAGCCCTCAGCTGTACCTGGTTAAAGAATAAGGTGTGTGAAGTGCCCAAGGAGCAGAGATAAAAAAACAAATGTTTACTGTGCTCTTTGCAGTACACCAATATGCATGGATTGTGCCAAGAGCGTCTGTGAAGACTGTGCTAATAGTGCTTGTAATTTGTATAATGTTTTTTTTAATTATCTTTTGTCCAATTTTTTATGTTCCTTATATAGTAAATGATAAAAATCAATCACTATTCTTTATGATTTTTCATGTACTCGTTTCTTAATTTTAATGTTTAATATTTTGTAATTTTCATTTTTAAAGTTTTGCGTTTTGTTAAATAAACTTTTTTATAAAATAAAAATTTGCATTTATTTTGTTGTAACCCATTTAGATACCTTTAGGTTTGATGTGTGACTGTAAAAAAAATTGTTTTTATTTTAATTGAACATTTACAGGGAACATTTTGAATTAACAATTATTGGGGTCCCAGTGACCCCACCTTACTGGTTATGGAACAATTTATGGACCATACCAGTTACGGGTTAAAAAGTCACTGCAGGGTCATAAATTAAGCTTATAAGTAAAGAAAAGAAAACAGTTTTTGGTCTCACATTTTTAATAAGACAGCTTATCTTTGAGATTGAGGTTTAGGTTCTGTAAATACTGCATCTTTGTCTGTATCTATGCCCATTAAGCTAATCTAGATCCACTTTTTTAGCTGTTTAGCTTTGCCTAAGTTTTTTTGTGACTGATGGCTGAGTGCATGAGATAGAGGCAAAGTCCCACATTGAGTAAGGGAAGAGGCAAGGTCCCACCTGAAGACATTGAGAGGCTATTCCTAATTGATAAGCAAGCCTGGTGCTACATCATCAATGTGCCTCTTACATCAAATTGAATTGAATTGGTCCAACAGGATAACCAAATGGATTACACATTGATACGTACAACTGCATTGTTACCCAAAGTTAATGAGTTACAATCCTGACCGCCGACTATTTTTGCAACTTAGCATTAATCCACCACACACTTCCAACCTGTGAAAAACCCTGTATAGCCCTAAAGGCTCGATAGGGGAATAAAAAAAATAATAGAACTATTTATTTTTATAAAATCAGAATTGTTTGTTTCAAATCCCTTGTAGTGGTTTTATTTTTTTTATTCTTGGTCGAAGTATCATTATTCAGAAAGGTTTTAAAGATGAACGTTTATATAAAGTTTTAACTCTATGTTATTAAAATATTTTTAAATAGATAGTGTTCCATCTCTGAAAATAATTATTCCATATTCATAAATATATTTTTGTTTCAGAGAGTGTATTAGAAGAAAGAGAAAATTTATTTATTCAAAAAATTCGGCAATGTTGTGTCCTCTTTGATTTTGTGTCTGATCCCTTGTCTGATTTAAAATGGAAGGAAGTAAAGAGAATGGCCCTTAATGAAATGGTCGAATATGTTACAACACATCATGATGTAATTACAGAAGTGATTTATCCTGAAGCTGTTAACATGGTTTGTTTATTACACATTATCTAAGTTAAATAGTTGCCTGAATTTAATGTGGATTGTTGAGTGTAGGCTTCTAAAACTTATTTGAAATCAATTGCATGGAAATTTCACGGGCTAGATTTATACCTCAATCAACCGTCGTGAGTTTTGATGGTTTTGTATGAAATTAAAATTAATTGTTTTGTTCTAAATCATCCAATTTTTACATTAAAAAATATCTATCTGCTTTAAAAACGATCTTAAACAAAATCTGATGATAAAATTTTAAATGTGGGAGAAATTTCCTATCTTATAAGTAATAAGTATTGTAACACATCAGTGGATAAACAATTTTTATTCAAATAAAAATAAAAATTTTCAATGCCACATGAATTATAAATACACAAATATTAGAACAGGTTACAAAAATTATCACTTTGTAACACACAAATATATCATTTGGCTTGAGCTTCACAACCAAGACTAAGATTAACTGTCCAGTCACTCGCCCCATATATAGTCGTAAGGAGAACATTCCAGAACCTTCTCGGCCTGTCTCAATGGTACTCGAACTTCGTAGTCACAAACATGTGCTATGACAGTTTGTTCCAATTACTAGTTTGTTCCAACAATAAGTATAAAACCATTCCAAACCATATGTTTTTTCGTTTTTATTTTGTTTAACGTTACAGTATGATTATAAACATTGTTTAACTTGATGAACAAATGAAAAATTAATTGTATATAAAATATCTTAGGCATGATTTGACTGGATTTAGAGAGCACAGCCCTTCTGCAGGAGATATTAGTGTTAAATTAAAACTATTTCAATCAATAAGTTTTCTAATTGTGTTGAGCTTTGCATAATTTCAATGGAAATCTTGGGCCATCCTGTGTTTAAAGCAAAGAACTTTTTTCTATGATAATCAGTTTTAATGAAAACTGATACCTATTGGAATCAGGGGTGGAGACTATTGAGAAAATGTAGCTTTTAGTAAGTACTAACAACTGTCAAAAATTCAGCTTGTCTCTAATTCTTCCCGACTTATAGTCATTTTTGGCCTTCATTGCCTGAGCTGTCGGTTGTTTGAGAGGCTTTTCCTCCTATCCTCAGGATATATTCTTCTTATAAAATCCTTGACCTGCCTCTTGACCTTTCACCAGTAGGTCCAGTCTCCTTCACCTTTCCGTGTTCCTGGTCCTCGCTCATTCGACAAACATGACCGAAATACTTGAGCTGTCTTTTCTTTAGGATGGTTTTTAGCACTGGAATTTTTAGCTCTTACCTAATCCCCTTGTTCCTTGTGTGACCTTTTTTTACTGCCACCCTTCTTAAGTACTTCATTTCAGCACCAGTTATTTTGCTTATCTGCTTAACAAGCATGACCCAGCTCTTACTCCCGTAGGTAAGAGTAGGAGGTATGCCGATTTGAAAATGTGGAACTTGGTCTCCTGCCCCACATCCAGATTACTAACACTGTTTCCTATACTGTAATAAAAACCTGTACCACTACAACCCATGAAGGGTCTTGGGTTCAGTACTATGTAAGGAAGAGCATTGTTTCTTGGTCAGCGGTCGTGCAAGGAGGTGATTTGACCGTGATCACGCTCAACCGCCAGGTTTCCCCCCCTTAATTTTTCAATTAAGGGTGCCCACTTTATAGAGGCTGGGTTTGCCCCAGGAGGGTCTCTCGGCCCACGAGACGAACTGTGGCATAATAATAAAGATATCATAAGCCATGTCAGATTCGAACTCGGGACCTCGAGCACAGCAATCCACTGCCTTACCAGTGGGCTACCCCGCTCCCCTATACTGTAATAGACTTGGTAATTTCTTTACCCTATATTCTAGTTCCCTGGCTATCCATTCTGCTTTGGCTGTTTATGTTAGTGCCCAGGTAGATAAAGTTGTTCACCATTTTGAGGATCTCACTGTTATTTGTAACCTTCACTATCTCCTATTCATCTCAGGACAGGACCTGTACCTTACTCTTTGAGGCATTATTTTACTCTGTTTGGTATCACAGATCGGGACGATATCATCCGCATAAAAGAGAGGCTAGCTAAGTATTGTCCTCATGCTCTATTTGCCAATAACTACATATTTTATGAATTTCATCCATAAACAATGTGAATAAAAGTTTGCTGAGAATATTCCCTTGTTTGAAAACTTTAACAATGTGAAAATCAGCATATTCTATTCCATTTATTCTTACCACTCATTGTAATTTTATTGTGATAATTAGGTCTGTTGGAACATTTTCTGTTGCAAGAGCATTCCATTTTTCTTGAAGCAAAATCGAGTCAAAGGCAGCTTTGAGGTCCAGGAATGCTAAATAAGTGCTAATGTCTCTGCCCCATCCTGTTTTTAATATATTTGGGTTTGCATCCCAGGATGGAAAACTGCTTGCTCTTCCTCCAGCTGCTTCTCCACACTTTTTCATAGCCTTTTTTTCCAGAATGTGCGTGTACCACTCATAGGCCACATACAAGAGACTAATTGGCCTGAAGTTTGCAAATTCTGTTTGAATGCCATTTTGTGATTTGCAATTATCACACTGTTATTCCCAACTTTTCATGATTGTCTGGGTGTCCCATACATTCTGAAATAACCCCTGCAACTCTTTAATAAGCTTGTTTCCACCATACTTCCGGAACTCAGGGGTAATGTTTTCCCTGCCTACCACCTTCTTTTTAACTGTGTAAGAGCCAGTTCTACTTTCTCGTCATTAATGGCTTCTTCACTGACTTCATTCAGCATCCCTTCCCTTTGTTCTCTAGTTGCTTATTCTTCAGTAAAGAGATCTAGGTATTGTCAGCACCATCTGTCCAATATTGTGCAACGTCCCATGAAGCAGTTCAGGTACTTGTAGGGACGGTACCTCTCGCCTCCTTCCACATGAAGCAGTGATAAAATCTTAATACAAAAGAGAGGGCTCTACAGGACTTTAGAAAGATCATTAAGTGAGAATTAGGAATGAGCCAAATAAGTGGAAATAGATAATCCGGGAGGACATGATTGAGGAGTGGACCTTGCAACCCCGAACAGGAGTACACTGAGAAAATATTTCCCCTCTCTCCAATCATGGCTATCCGCTAAGTGAGTCCTCCCAGACTATTGGGTTTCCCAATTCCTCACTGGGCATGGGGAGATTTTGAGCTAATCTCTACAGTCTTGGCGTGGATGTCGAGCCTCTATGCGTAACATGTGGTTTTCCAGTAACTGTAGAGCATGTGATCACGTCAGATTTCCTTGAATATTTACTATATGAAAGGAAATCTATTAAAAAGAAACAGTGTCAATTTTCACTTTAAAATGAACACTTTAAACCACACTAAGCAGACTGTAGTGAATAGTATATCCAGTATGATGCGTAGTATGAGTATTTTATTGTTCTTGGGTTTTATTTATATTACTGTCTAATGTAATATAATGGTTTATGATATGTATTATTTTATATTGTCTTTGATTTAGTCGTTGTTACTAATTTTAACCCAATTTACAGTTCGCTATTAATCTTTTTCGTACTCTTCCACCATCCAGCAACCCTAATGGTGCGGAGTTTGATCCTGAGGAAGATGAACCTACTTTAGAGGCAGCTTGGCCCCATCTTCAACTGGTGTATGAATTTTTTTTAAGGTATTTTTTTTTATTGTATTAGATTATGTATTCTGGTGCCATATTTCATTGGTTTAACCTTTCCATATCTAATCTAAAAACTGGAAGAGGATCTTCAAAGATTCTTTAACTAAAAATATTTCTTGTGTCCCAAACCAGAATTCTTGTAATTCCCATATCAAGAAAAATATGATTCAACACTATGAAACCTTCATAAAAGAAGTAGTAAATATTTAAAAGTTAAAAAAAAAAGTAAATATATATTAGTATTAAAATATTTTATGCATATATAAAGGAATAAAGGATTAAAAAAAAAAAAAAAAAAAAAAAAAAAGTTAAAAAAAGTAGTAAATATTTAAAAGTTAAAAAAAGAAGTAGTTAATATATAAAAGTTTTGACAAATAAGTAGTAAATGTTGGGAAATTAAAGAAGTAGTTAATAATGAAAATATAAAAAAAGAAGGATTAAATATTCAAAAGCATAAATGATATAAGTAGTTAATGTATAAAAGTTTTGACAAATAAGTAGTAAATGTTGGGAAATTAAAGAAGTAGTAAATAATGAAAAGTTAACGAAGTAGTTAATAATTAAAAGTTAAAAAAAAAAAATGAAACAGTGAGCATTTAAAAGTTTAAAAAATATAAGTAGTAAATATTTAAAAGTTAACAAAATAGTAAATAATTAAAAGTTAAAAAAAAAAAATAAGTAGTAAGTATTTAAAAGTTACTAAAAAAGTAGTGAATAACCATAAGTTAATATAAAATGTTTTTAATTATTTATCGTATATATATATATATATATATATATACTCCCGTTCAAAAGTATCGCAACACCTAAGAATTTCTGGTATCTAAAATGAAATGGAGAGTGTCTTTCCTAATTCCATTACAGGGTGAAGTATTATTAGCATTAGACTTATCTAGGAATCTTATGAAAGGATTAAGAACTTAAGAAGGCCTTTTTTCAGTGATAATTCACACACTTCATTCAGTGCTTACATGTGTTTCATTGTTTGAAAGTGAGTACGGTCATATTGAGAATAATTTTGGCCTAGTGACTGTATCCAGACATTAAAATTAACAAATCTTAGCATCTCAGTCCATAGGAATCCATTTGTATTGTCATTTTAGCAGTGGAGGGCCTTTCTGTATGTCAGATCACTTTTCAATGGCACAGGGAGACTGGAAGGCATTCAAGGAGGCCAACTGGAGGAAGACCAAGGGCCACCAGCGCCATCGACGAACACTCTCTGTAGGTTTAGTCTCTCCGAATAAGGGAATCGAAGAATCCAGAGCTCCAAAATCTACTCCTTCAGGTGCTTAACTTATGCATATCAAGGCGAACTGTTGTGAGGAGGCTTAGTGAAGTTGGCCTTACCTCGAGAAGGCCCACAACTGGCCTGCGGCTCACCAGGCAACATCGTGTAGCAAGGCTTGCATTAGCAAGAGAACATGTGAATTGGACCACGGATGATTAGAAGCGCGTACTCTTCACTGACAAAACGAGAGTTTCTCTCCATAGTCCAGAGGGGCGTGACAAACTCTGAAGAATGGCTTAGGAACGATTCAGCCAATGCTGCATTAGTCCTGTATGCCTTATGGAGGAGGCTCTTTAATGTTCTGGAGAGGCATCTCCTGGAGAGGTATGTGAAGGAAACCATTGAAGAACTGGCTTTCATTGGCCCAGACGCACTGTTTATGGACGACAATACAAAGCCCTACACTGCTAGCTGCGTCACAGACTACCTCGATTACGCTGAAATCGAAAGACTTCAATGGCCTACAAATAAGCCCTGATTTAAATTGTATATAGCATCTGTGGGACACACTAGTAGAGTATGGTTAAAGCCCGAAATCCTGCACCCACGACTTTGGCAGGGCTGGAAACAGCTGTTCAAGAGGAATGGGAGCAAATTCCATACAAAGCCATTTAAGACCTCATTAGAAGCATACCAAGTCACATGGAAGCTGTAATCAGAGCTAGAGGAGGAATCATGGCCTATTAAGAACATTCTGCATACAATCCAAAGTCTATTTACTTCAATAGTTCTAATTTGATTTTAGTGCGTATTTGTTTATTTGTTTGTGAAAAATACTTTTTTATTGGCCCAATTTAATTAATAAACCTTTTCTTCTTCTTCTAGTTTGTTTTTATAATTGGCCTGAAACCCTAGAAGCCAAATTTTTCAATTAAATTAAGAATATTCAGGTGTTGTGATACTTTTGAACGGGAGTTTATATATATATATATATATATATATATAAATATTTAGGGGATTCATTACTTATTTATATCCCTACATGGCCCAATGGCCATACTGGTTTTGGCAATAGTAGCTCTTAGCTGAAAGGCTTATAGCCGCTGATGCCATTTTTCTCTTTGTTCATTTTACTTCAGTTTACTTCATCTTCTGGTGGTCTTCTCAGTACCTGTCCTCGTCTCCTTTGTTAAAGTGGGTAGGCCCCACAGATGTTTTCCACTCATTAATAAATGTTTTGAACTGAGGAAATTCATTTTCTGCGAGTGTGTTGATCCCTGCAGTTCGCATCTGTTTGGCCCTTATCGTCTCAAATGCGGTGGAGGACGTGATCACTTACTCTACAGTTTCCGGAACACCACATGTTACGCATAGAGGCTCGACATCCACGCCAAGACTGTGAAGCTTAGCTCGAAATCCTCCATGTTTAGTGAGGAATCGGGAAACTCAATAGTCTGGGTGGGCTCACTTAGCGGATAGCCATGATTGGAGAGAGGGGAAATATTTTCTCAGTGTACTACCGTTTGGATTTGCAAGCTCCACTCTTCAATCATGTCCTCCCAGATTATCTATTTCCACTTATTTGGCTCATTCCTAATGCTCACTTAAATCTTGCTGAAGTCCTATAGAGCCCTCTCTTTTGTATTAAGATTTTATCACTGCTTCATGTGGAAGGGTAGTGCGGGAGAAGGCGAGAGGTATCGTCCCTGCAAGTACCTGAACTGCTTTATGGGACGTTGTCTTATAGGCTCTGGTGACCCTTAGCAGAGCCACTCTCTGTATAGGCTCTGGTGACCCTCAGCAGAGCCACTCTCTGTATAGGCTCTGGTGACCCTCAGCAGAGCCACTCTCTGTATAGGCTCTGGTGACCCTCAGCAGAGCCACTCTCTGGGTTGATGCCAGCCTCTTCGTTTGTCGCAGAGTGAAGTTGTGGTTCCAGAAGGGTGATGCATACCTCAGGATACTTTCCACTACTCCTCTATAGATAATCATAGTGGCTGAGTATCTGAGGGGATTAAAAAAATGATCAACCTGTTAACCGCCGGGGAGTTCCCTTTTGTATTAGGCAGTATATAACGGGCGCAGGCTCTTTCACTAAGACATGGCAATATGTCATGCCCGGAGAAATGTAACTTCATATAATTATTTTTTTTATTTATGCTTAAAATAAATGTAAAGACTATGAAGTATATACATTTTTATTTATGTATATATACATATATATAGCACAAAGTAAAACATGAAACTACAAACAAATAGAAAAGAATACCAACAAAAATATGGAAGTATCAAATTAAGAAATTATTAATTTAACAATCTTAAGCAATTATAAAGAGTACAAAGTATATATATATATATATATATATATATATATATATATATATATAGGTATATAAATTCACGTCGAGACATGCATCGATGAATAATACCTCTGTTGTCCGAAAATTTAAGTCCCAACCGTTCCAGGGCACAACATATATTTCAAGGACGTATTTATATGTCCTGCCCGGTTAAGAGGTTAATATATAGAGGATTAAAACAATGATTAAAATATATGGGATTAAATAAAACAGTGATCCTTCGAAAAATATTTTTGAAAATTCATGATGAAGACCATGCTGTGATTAGTTTGGGTAAGAAGTATCTCACTAAATAGTCAAATCTATGTAATTATATAAATTAATCACCAAAATATGAATGTGTCCAAAATTATAACATTATGATATTAAAAATAAAAACCAAATAAAAGTTTCCATGAAACGAAAATAACTTAGAAAAAGTAATATATAAAAGATGGGTTTTATATGAGTCAAAAGAAAAGAAAAAATGTGAATAAAGGCTTTTCACTTAAGTTATTTTCATTTCATAAAAAATCAAAAAATAATCCTGAATCAATTGGCATTGGAAGATACTATTTGAATGATCCGACCACCTTGTTGATGTGACATTTGTGAAGTTTAACAGGGCTATTATATAAAAAAAAAAAAAAAAATATTATGTTTTTTTCTTGATTAATTCTTTCATTTTTTCTTTCAGGTTTTTAGAATCATCAGATTTCCAACCAAATATTGCAAAAAAATTTATTGACCAGAAATTTGTAATGCAGGTAAATAATTTAATTAATATTATTATTATCACTTAAGATATGACTTTTTTTGCTTTTAAATCATACAGGGATGTTGTCAGAGTTGGGCAAAATGTAGTTACAACTACTAACTACTAACTACAACTACTTTGATTTGATTGTAGTTGCAATTACTAACTACAGTTTGTAGTTAACAGTTGGCAACTACTTTGTTTAACTTGTAGTTAGTAGTTAAATTTTTCCAACTACCAACTACAAGTTAGAAAAAGTAGTTAAAATTTGTTAACTACTAACTGCAAACTTTAGTTGGTAATTACAATTATTTAACTACTAACTACTTCTGGTGTTCATGTATTTATTACTTTGGGATATTTACTGGGTCATATTTATTGAAGTATTGCAATGTTTTGGGATAAGTGCCGGGGGTCAACCTTTATAGAAAATTTGAATGTATTATAATAGTACTTGATAGTCCATATATTTTAAAATTTAATCATCTAGGAACTGCAAATGGTAACCCGAAGGTTGTGAGTTTTTTTTTTTCACAACTCAGTATTAAGGTCTGGCCACACATGTCCGCACCGGATCCGCACCATAGCAATAATATAGGTTATGTTAAAAATATTTTTAATTAACTTATTACCTTTAGTTATGCCTAAAGTGGCCTGTGTCTGACATGTGTAGCCTGAACTTTAGGCATAACTAAAGGTAATATGTAGGTTAAATTAAAAATATTCTGAACATAACCTAGATTATTGCTGCGGTGCGGATCCGGTGCGGACATATGTGGCCAGACCATTAATGTGTACTAGAAGAAAAACCTGTATATATGGAAAAGCTCGGATGTGGAGAAAAAAATGTAGGAACTGTGATGATATAGATAAATGACCTGTCAACAATAAAATTGAAGTGTTTGGATTTATTCTCATGTTCTAACCACAGTTCATTAAAGTCGGACTGAATATTACTTGTAAATCATCTTGATATATTTGAGTAATTAGTTTAATCTAAAACAAACATTTTAAATATCTTTATTCATAATGATTTGGATAGGTAGCATACCATAGTATAAAATTCCAACATAAATTCAATTTTGACAAAACCAAAATTTGGACAAAGAAAGTAATGCAAAAAGTAGAAAATTATTGGAGGCTATACATATAACAAAAAACAATAAAGTCACATTCAATTATAAAACGGATACGAAAAACTTAGGCACCCATTATATAGACTTTTTAAATAAAATAAAAAGAATTTAATCAACAATAGTTAAATAATAATTACAAAACACATAATTATCACAATCAGCTGGGGGACAAGGGATTTAGTGTTAACAGGGTGAAAATATAGAGGACAAAGTCCAGCAGCCTTTAGTCAATTGGACTTGGACAAGTATGAGCTGACATATATCAAAAATATAGAACATTGTATTTTTAGCATTTTAAGGTGACATAGTTTTTAAAAAATTGATTATAAGACTATCGATCATACGATTGAGATATTATCTATGTAAGTTGTATTTAATGTAATTTATTTAATTTATTATAACAATTATTGAATCATTAAATGTTAATAGACAAGGTAATGTACAGGTTTTGAAAATGGGGACACAGCCCCGAAACGTTAACATGGTGTAATGAGAAAATAAATAGTGTTGTGGAAAAAAGGAAGATAAGTTGCTAATTAATTATCACCTATAATTAATTAAAGTTTATCTTATATCATATGTTTTCACACCTTAAATGCTTTAAATAATTTGAGCATCACGTATTTACTTTAGAATAAAATTTTTAACCGTTAAATAATTTTTTTTATTTTCTTCTGTGATAATGCGGGATATATTTTGGCTGTCGCATCGCGGGCATATACATACATTAAATACTGTATTTCAAATTCGTACGGTCTGTAGTTTTTGAGTTAGTCTGTTAACATACACACACAACCACATTTATTCCCTATCTTAAAAAAAAAAAAAAAAAAAAAAAAAATTCGAATTTTTTCACGATCGCAATACTTTCCCTTACTACATATTTCATATGTAGGTAAGTGAAAGTAAAAAAGCTAGGAACCCTAGAACATGTTAGCTCTTTGGCTAAATTAACTATCGATTATAGGTTGATTTAAAATAACCGCTCAGTGAATAATAGATTTTTATTAAACACAAAAAATAAGTACAAAATAGACAATGAAAATAAATATGCAACTTGATAAACACGAACATAAATAATCTATAAAATAAAAAAGGAACTAACTGGGAATAAAATAAACTAAATAACTACTACCACGAAACAAATAAACAAACTAGTCTGAAATAAATATACTGCAAATTACTACTTACACAAATGGTGCACCAACTACTACTATACAAATTATAAAACTAATAAATACAACTTTATATTACAATGATTAGCAGGCCTGCAATTAATACCCTCTTACAATAACTCACATAGTAACAGCGTGTAACCTAGCCAATTGGGCAATTACTTTTGGCGGTGTAATTGCGTAAGTCTCGGAGCGGTCCTGACCTGAGGACTTAAAGGTAACAGATGGGTCCTCTTGTGTAGCCAGAAGGAACGCAGGCTTTACCCGGTCCAGTGAGACGGTTAGTTCTCTATTCGGCAGTCTCAGGGTGCAAAGCTTATCACTTCTGCTTATTACCGGATATGGGCCGGTGTAAGGAGGAGATAATGCCTTCTTGATTTTATCTTCCCTGAGGAACATATGGGTGCAGGTCTGAAGGGATTTATGCACGATAATACTTCTGCTGCCCTGCCGAAACTCGGCCAGTCGAAGATCATTCATATATTCCTTTAGCTCACGAACCATCACAGGTAGATTGATGCTGGTCCGAAAAGGACTCAGGTAATCGCCCGGTAGTCATAAGCTTTGCCCACAAACGGCTTCTGTGGCACTGAAGTTCAAATCCTCTCTGATTGTCGCTCTAAGCCCTAGTAAGACTGTTGGCAGGATTCGCGACCGTTGTTGGATTCGCGACTGCGCAGGATTCGCGACCGCCAACTGTTGTTGGCATCCAGGTGAGCTACCAGAGCTGTCCTTAGCGACCTATGCCACCTCTCGACACATCCGTTCCCTTGAGGATGATATGGAGACGTCCGGATCTTTTCTGTGCCAAGGAACTTGGTGAGACTAGAGAACAAATCGCTTTCAAACTGTCTCCCCTGGTCACTGGTTAGCTTACTTGGAACTCCAAATCTCGCGATCCATCCCTCGTAGAATGCAGCAGCGACAGCATCAGCCGTGATGTCCTCAATCAGTATAGCTTCAGGCCACCTAGTGAAACGGTCGATGATTGTTACACAATACCTTTTGCCTTGAGACGGAGGTAATGGGCCTATAATATCTGTATGTACATGATCAAACCGTCCCGCATATTCGAATCTTCCTGGTTGTGTGACTGTGTGCCTTGTCACCTTGGCCTTTTGACAGGACGTGCTACATTTAGCCCATTCAGTAACTTCCTTATTCATCTGCGGCCAGAAGTACTTTCGAGACATAAGTTTCCGAGAAGCCCTAACGCCAGGATGACTTAAACCATGGACTGCATCGAACATAATCCTCCGCATTTCCTTAGGTAAGTATATGCGAGCAGTTGATGTCGAGGTCTCGCATAGAATTGGCTGGGATGATCCAGGAAAATTAAGTAGCTTAAGGCAGAGATTGGCTTGTCCTTTGAGATCTTTAACTTCGGGGCCGACCTTCTGAAGAGCAGCCAATTTTTCTAGGTCATTCGTGAGATCTAGTTCCTCTACTCGGGATAAGGCGTCTGCGACTTGGTTCTTGTGTCCTTCCACATGCCTAATGTCAGTAGTAAACTGGCCTATAAAATTGAGCCATTGTATCCTCATTGGCGAAGCCGAAGAAGGTTTCTGGAACATGGCATAAACTAACAGTTTATGGTCAGTCCATATGGAAAAGCTTCTTCCCTCGATGATAGCTCTGAAGTGATGAACTGCCGAGTAAATCGCATGTAACTCCCTATCGTACGCGGAGTATGTTCTCTGGCTATCCGACAGGGCCTTAGAATAAAAGCCTAAGGGAACCCATTCTCCACCATCCCGCTGTTGGATTACGGCTCCCATCGTGTGGTTCGAAGCGTCGTAAGCAAGAGAAAGGTCTGCGTCGAGTTTCGGGTGTGCTAACATTGCTGCGTCTCGTAGGCTTGTTTTACACGCTTCAAACGCTGTGTTGCTTTCGTCGTTCCATTCAATGATGCTTCGGTCATTTTTTTTACTGCCATGCAAGTACCTGTTTAGGGCTGCTTGAGTGGCGGCTGCTTGGGGTACATAAGGTCTGTAGAAATTCAGCATTCCCAGAAAGCGTCTCAGTGATTTAACATCTTTGGGTTTGGGATAATTTATGATGGCCTGTACTTTACCCATCTGAGGTTTAATACCCGCTGAAGTAATGTGATACCCTAAGAAATTGATCTCTTTGAGTCCGAATTTGCATTTCTCAGGATTCAGGGTTTGGCCGTTTTCGTCCAAACGTTTAAAGATTTCTTCTAGATGAAGAAGATGCTCCTCCAGATCGGCAGAAGCTATTAATAAATCATCTAGCATGACAAAACAAAATTTTAGGTCCCCGAACTTGCTGTCCATGAATCTTTGGAAAGTTTGGGCCGCGTTACGCAAGCCAAAACACATAACCATAAATTCGTAGGAGTGCGCCCAACGGCAAGGGCGGCTACTTGTTCAGCAAGCCTTTCAACTTTCTCTTCCAGACTTGCGATACTGCTAGAGGATGTCGCAATAATCGCAACCGTTCTAGGAGGGGATTCGATCTCGTGTATTTTGTCTGCCACCGTTGCAAGTAAATCAAGTTCTGTGTGGGTTGTGGACAGCAATTTAGCTTGTGTGTGAGCTGGAAGGGATCTCATCCGAAGTGTTTTTATTACATCATTGGATACCGTCTCGCCCGCCAAATTCTTCATTCCACGGAGGAACTGTGAAGGCTTTTCATCCCCTATTAGTTTACCTTCCAGGAGACTATGAATCCGCCGGTTTTCTGATTATGCATAAACCTCTATAAGTCTGTTCTTGATATCTTCGTAAGGCGTTGCGGAAGGTTTTTTTTACTAATTCCGCTACTTGTTTAATTACATCGAAGTCCAGAAGAGGTATGATTATTTCAAATTTTGTCACGCTGTTTGTGATTTTGGCACGTGAAAAAATTGCTTCCAGCCTAATGAACCATAATTCTGGTTCAGTTTTCCAGAAGGGTGGAATTTTCTTATCCGTGGATATAGATTCCGCCGACATTGAAGGCTTAACTTCTTGTTCTCTGGTTGGTACGTTATCATTCATCTTAGCTCTTAAAAATTACAAATAAAAAAATACAAAAATCTATTACTTACTGATATGTTTTTTTTTTAAATGCGGGGTCACCACTGTTACCTCTTTGGCTAAATTAACTATCGATTATAGGTTGATTTAAAATAACCACTCAGTGAATAATAGATTTTTATTAAACACAAAAAATAAGTACAAAATAGACAATGAAAATAAATACGCAACTTGATAAATACGAACATAAATAATCTATAAAATAAAAAAGGAACTAACTGGGAATAAAATAAACTAAATAACTACTACTACGAAACAAACTAACTAAACTGAAATAAATATACTACAAATTACTACTTACACAAATGGTGCACCAACTACTACTGTACAAATTATAAAACTAATAAAAACAATGTTAAATTACAATGATTAGCAGGCCTGCAATTAATAGCCTCTTACAATAGCTCACACAGTAACAGCGTGTAACCTAGCCAATTGGGCAATTACTTTTGGCGGTGTAATTGCGTAGGTCCAAGGAGGTTGGAACCTAATTATTTGTTCTAAGCTCCGCTACAAACATATTGTATTAGAATGTCCTATAGAATATATGTCATATAGAAAACAATATATAAATAAATATTTAACATCTATTTACAATAGTACTAATAAGCTTATATCCCTGTTAAGCCCTACAGAGATCAATGATTTATTTCATTATACTACTGATGCATTAAAAATAAGATCACTCATTATAATAATTTTCAACTGTATAATTTTCATTATAATATTTTTAATGAAGCAAAAAAAAAAAAAAACAATTATTCATTAATAGAAAACGATTTTTTTTTTTTTTTTTTCTCATTAATATACTATGTTTGTTTCCTTTTGTTTACTGGGAAATTAAATACAAATTTAGTTGTGATGGGTATAGTTATTCAATACAATATTTAGTCAATCAATATAAATTGCAATTATAATAGCAAGTATAATTAAATAATTTACAAATCATTACGTTAGTGATATTATAGTTGTTGTTTTTTTTTTTTTTTGTTAGTATAAGTTAGATTATTGCTATTATTATTTATTTTATTTTTATTTTTTTATAGTTACATATGTATGTATAATAAGGTAAGAATTTTTAGTTTCACCATACCCCTGTAAAATGTTTGTTTACGTAAATACAGTATTTTACTATGCTGTTCTATTCCATTGATTCACTATCATGTCCAATCATTTTAATGATTTAATGCACTTGAAACAATAAAACAAAGAAAAAGTAATCCTTAACCTAAAGCAATGTTAATAAGCTTATCTAATGTTGACCGGACTAGAGGTTACTTTAGCCATATCGTATAAAAAAACCAAAAAAAAAACATGATTCTTATTTTTAATTTATTTCTTAATTTATTACCAAAAATGCATTAAATATCTGAAAATAAGAGACGAAAAATAGTGAAAAGAAAAATAAGGTAAAGGCCAAAGATTAACTTATTCAAAGGAATGAAGTTTGAAATTCAGTTGTTACTGCTGAACTGCAGGTTTGTACCAAAAAGCAGTCCCCGACTAGTTCTCATGTCCCCACTTCTTAGATTTTGAGTTTGATTGGTTGGTTATCAAACAAGAGCCTATCGAATGAGAATACCACACAATTAAAAACATTATATAAAAAATGTGGGGGTCATGGAACATACCTTTCAAAAGTAGTTAAAAATCAAACATTGTAGTTAACCACTTTTTGCAAAATTTAACTACTTTTTTTAACTAGTAGTTAGTAATTATGAATTCCAACTACTTCTAGGGTTGTTACAAAAAGTAGTTGTTCATTTCTAACTACTAACTACTAGTTGGTAGTTGCTCTACACAACTACTTAACTTGTAGTTAGTAGTTAAAAATGTAGTTAACTACTAAAATTAGTTAACTACTGCCCAACTCTGGATGTTGTCCAGTTTAACTGTCAATAGAAAATCTTGTAACTGTGCGAAACTTCTAATACTCAGTGAATTTATTAGTTCACAAACATAGGTTCCAAAATTTGATTATTAATTGGAAACATCTCCCCGATACTATCTACCATTTTTTCTCTTCAATCATATTTTTATGGCTAAAGCTTGGATTCCTGTGCAATCCTGAATTACTTATTGCAACTTTTATTAGTAATTCAGAACAACGTGAACTCAAGCTACCTATCTGATTCAGGCCTAATGGAATGTTTCAGTGAAGTTTTAAACTGCACGGAATGGCAAGTATTGAGGTATACTGCATGAAATTACTAGGTTTGAAAGTTTTTGGGCGAATTCATCTAAAAATTAAACGTCACGAAAATTGTCAGAGAGTAAATGTGATTAATGGTTTAAAAAAAAAATAAAGGGAACTTGTGTGATCTAAACACACACACACACACACACCTCTAATTACCACCCCGGTGTTCGATTACGAATTACGAACCCAACCTGATATTCGTTGTAAATAGCTTTAATAAATTAATAGCTGGTATAAAAATAGCTTCTGTTGTATAAATTGTGACAAAAATACTAAAAAGTGGTTCTTATGTGTGGTTCTCTATACATAGATCAAATTTTTAGTATATAGCATTTGTAGGGGAGAATGGGGTTGGTTGGCAACAGTTTTCACTTTTTTTATTGTTGAGTCATTCCTGTTAATATAATCCCAATATGACTGATACCACTGTAAACCCCAAGTATTAGAGTACTTCAAGTATTTTTTTCTACACATAATATTTAACACTATGATCATTGGAAATTTAAGAACTCGTCAAGCCAGAGTATGCCAATCCCCCCCCCCCCGTGTGGGGCAGGTTGGCCTAGATGGTGAGGTTGTTTGACATCTCATTCAAGTACTGCCTGACAAATATTATTGTTATTAAAAGCTGCACTATGATGATATAATAATTTTGATCGGTTTTTAACAGCTCTTAAGGGAAAATAGAATGACAATGTGCTGTATTTTACCATATGCATTTATTTCAATTAAACAAATTTCCAGAACATTTCAAACAGCAGAAATCAGAAAAATGTAATGGCTTAGAAGCATCATTGTGTAAGAACAATGTAAACAAATTTTCCATAAAACAAAACGAATTTAACACATCTTCAAAAACTAGGCAGGATAAATATTCTCTGGCCCTTCAATCGTATAATGAGAAAGTGTCTGCGGTGCACTAGTTTTATTTTCATGGTAGCAAGGTGTGGCTGGTTCATCAATAAGCTTCGATTGCGGCTGAAGGTGATCTTTAATGTCATTATCTTTTTCATTGTTCCTAAAGATTCCGTTTAGGTTTAGACTGTCGTCTCTTTTTGCATAGGAAATATTGCTCTTCTCCTCCTCGCTAGAACTAAAGACAAGTGGAAGTTTCACCTTTGTTTATGTTTACATTACTTTTGTGACTTGCTACTGCGCCAATAAACCCCAGTTGAAGATAGCCAACTAACCGCAAAGGAGAAATATGAAAGATGGCTGCCAGGACAGGGGAGAACAACCAAACAAGAAACTGGTTAGTTGAAAGGTTAGCTTTTTCAAAGGAGTTTGGGGCTGTGTGAACAGAATCGGAGTCAAATGTTTTGCCATGCCTTAAAACCAAATTTATTGAAAATTTAAAAAATTACTTAAATGTTGTAAAATCAATCAATGAGGCACACACTACTCTACACTGTTAGCATCAGACTGAAACCTCAGGACAAGACTCCTGAGGTCGAGGGGGTCACATGGTACGATTGTGGCCCCTTCACAACAGGTGTGACGAAAATTATAAGCCAAAGGCCAACCTACCCCCTATGCCAACCAACCCCGCTCTCCCCTATATTTTGTATTTTAATTTACCAAAGCAACTTTTAGGATGCCACAAAAACCTACCGCCGAGGTGGATTATGATTCGGAAATATTGGAAGATGAATTCAATGATCTCCGCCAATGATATACAAGCAACTAGTGCTCTTGAACGGGCATCTAGTACAGATGCTCACAAAAGGGGGCTATTCCAAGCACGGCTTTCTCGTTTGGATTATACACATGATAAATTTCTTTCTAAATATGGCAAAATTTGGAAATTAGCTCGAACAACGGTAAAAGATATTCAGGAATATAAAGATCTTAAGGATAAAACCCTTAAATGTTTCTATGAGGCTCTGTCGTTTGATGTTTTCTGTGAAAAAATAAACGAATCCAATAACGGTGATACATCTTCTCGAGAAATTTCTTAGCATGAAACAAACTTTCATCTATGAATTCCCGTAATAAATATCCCCTCGTTTTCGTGACACATATCATATTGGCCTTAATTTAGGGATACCTTTGTCTCTCTAATCCATGATAATGAGGAACTTAATGATCTTCAGAAGTTTCACTACCTAAAGTCGAATTTGAAAGGACCTGTCGCACAAACGACAGCAGCTATTCAAATAAATGATCAAGGTCATACCATTTCTTGGGATGCACTTACTGAACGTTTTGACAGTCTTCGAATACAGGCAACTTATCATCTTATAAACATTTTTAATTTCCCAGCACTGACAAAACACAACGTCCAGTTTAGAAAATTTGTCATCTTCAGTCTTAGAGAGCGCATCGGCTTTTCTCAAATTAAATCTTGATGATCCAGCCGGTTTCATACTATATACCAGTATTATTAGGCTATTAGATAGCAGAACCCGCTAACGTTTTGAGATGACATTCAGCACAAAAGCCCATTTGCCTACTTGGCAAGATTTTGTGGAATTTATTGCCCAGCAGATGGTGGAATTGCAATCTGCTAATTGACTTCAAGCAATAAATCATCGCACTCATACAATAAGTAAGAGTACCTAAACAAGTCTTGATGACCAATGCAAAGTCTGAACAAGTTTTGTGACATATGTGTATAAGTACAAATCGCCTTATCGATTGTTCCACTTTCGCAATGTGATTCCGAACAAAGATTTAACCAAATGAAAGTTTTTAATTGATCATTGAACTGCTTTTGTGCGGGTCACTCTGTGGCAAATTGCCCTTCAAAACATTCATGCAAGCAGTGTAGCCTTTTACATCATACTATGCTCCATTTTGCGACTGAAGCAAGATCCAATAACGAGTCCCCAAATGGTATGAAAGCAAGTAGTTCACAATCAAAAACTATGAGCACAAGTCATCCCTCAAACAAAAATGACGTTTATCCTCAATCCTCGCACCACCATCCCAGCTACAATCAGATGATATTGTCATTCGTAACGATTTTAGTCCACAAAATAATACAGCTATTCTTTTGTCTTCGATGATATTAATCGAACATTAATATTCGAGAGAATATTAATGTTCTTCTTGGAACAGCACAAGCAAGAATCCAAGATAAATTTGGACAGTGTCATCAATTGAGAATACTTGTGGACAGTGGTTCCCAGCGATCCTTCATTACCACCAAACTTGCAAACCAATTAGGGTTGTCGAAGATTAGAAAACCTCAAAGGTTAGTAGGGTTTAGTAACCATCCAATATCAGGTGGAATACAGGTGGAAAGTATCAAGTCCCTTGTTTCAGGATTTGCCTCAGTTGCGTACTATGGCCATCGTAATCGACCAAATCAGAATTACAAAACGAACTTATTGCTTTGCTATCTAAAGGAGGTTTCACCTTGAATAAATGGTGTAGCAATGAACATCAGCTTGTCAAAAATGTCTCATCAGAAGAAGTAGAGTACGCAGTATCACTCTGTAATATGGAAGACACTACAATTAAGATCCTAGGCATGCAATTTTTGCAATCGCTGGAGATACAATTTCCTGAACTTTTTACAAGTAAAATGGACTTTAAATACTCCTAATATATCCCCTGGTACTCTAGTATTATTAACGAAGCCTAATATCCTGTTAACAAGATGGCCCAAAGGGAGCGTCATCGATGTGTTTCCTGGAGACAATGGGATAATTAGAGTAGTGAAAATCTGGACCTCAACTTGAGATTACATAAGGCCAGTTTCGAAATTAGCTCCCTTACTCCCCACTGCTGGGGACCTTTGATTCTGAAAATTTATGTTACATTTTGGTGGGCGGTATGTTAGAGCCGTTCTCTTTTTCATTAATTTTATTTGTTTTCTTTCAATTATCTATTTGTTTTAATTGAGTAGTTTTATTTATTAATAGTAGTTTTATTTTGTTTGTACATTAGTTTAATAAATTATCATTTTTTTTATTGAAACGAGAGAAGAGACTTTTTTTTTTGTAGAATAATAATTTATCATATACTTATTTTGGATTGAATATGTTTTAATTTTAGTTAGCAAAGTTTATAACTCTAGGATTAGGTAGCCAGGAGTTCTCAATTTGTTTTGTATTTGTTTACTGTGTGCGGTTGAATATGGAGCTAGTTCATCATGCCCCAATTAATCAACTGATCGATCACCGATTTTCATATCAATCACACAAACGCCAATTGTGCACCAGCTGGACGCTACTCCCCACCCCTAGAACTCTTGGAGCTTGTCACTGTAAGGGGAACAGTTACTTTAAAGGAACTGTTACGTTCTTCTGTATTAGCGGTTCAGCGCACATCAAAGTCACGATTAGAACGGCTCCGATCGTAACTGTTCCAGGTAACTGTTATCGGGCCTTACATCATTTTGTTGATTGTGACATCAAAAGTTAAAAATTGGCCAAAACCAGGTATAAAGGCTGGAACAGAAACAATCAGAGAGAATGCAAAAATCGAAAAAGAGATGCCTACCCTATATAGTGGCGTTTAAAGAGTATTAGTTGATATAGAAGCCACTAGATGCTATCTCTTAGGGTTCAGTAGTTAAGAATCACAAATAAGTGTCGAGTAGCACTCAGTGTGTGCTCCCCTCCCCGCACAAATTTGTGATAGTAGCACTAAGGGAGTGCTGGCCCAGCGCACAGATTTGTATAAGCAGTAGAGAAAGGTTTAATATTTTCCAGTTATCCATCTAGTTATTTTTTAGCAATGCAGTCAGCATTAAAACATTAATTAGCATATAATTAATTTTTTCACTTTTGTTTTGTAGCTTTTGGAACTTTTTGATTCTGAAGACCCACGAGAACGGGATTTTTTAAAAACTACTCTACATAGGATTTATGGAAAATTTCTTGGCTTAAGAGCTTATATCAGAAAACAAATAAATAATATTTTCTATAGGTAATTATAAATGAATTAATAAATATATCAACATTGTTATTTGTTGGTATTCACAACTTTAAATAATTGAAAATAAATTATTTAACTAACCTTATAGTAGCCATATTAAACACCTGCTCTTAAAGCATATAAGAATATATACAGTGAGTTCTCTTATGCTTGATATATTTTTTCATTTGTTAAGTGTCAATTTTTTTACAATTATAAACTTGTAAAAATTAGATTTCATTTGTTCAAAGCTAAATTTCATTTTTTTACTTCTTTTTTTTTTTAATTTTTTAGTTTTATTTATGAAACTGAACGCCACAATGGTATTGCAGAACTGTTGGAGATTTTAGGAAGGTAAATACTTTATTCTAAATCTTAGTTATAATTTTCAATGGTATCTTAAATATGTTAATTTGCTGATCAAGGTTTTTTTTTTCTAATATTACATAGTCCTATGTAATTTATTAATATTTTTCTTTTAAAAGAAAGGAATCAAGGTTTGTTACTTTGTTTGTTACATAAATTTGAATAAAGTACATAATATTCATAATTTAATTAAGTTTTTTATGTTAGTGATGAATATGCTGGAGATTTAGGCAAATTATTATTTTCCCTTGGCCTCTATTTAATTCAAACAAAAAATTAGCTACCTAATATCAATATAATTGCAAGTTATTACTTCTTTTTTTATCATAAAATTTATCCTATATTTGTGTGTTGGAAATATAGAAAAAAAGGGAGGGGGTTCCAGGGCATGTAGTAAATTTGCTTTTAAACACATTTTACATTATCAATTTTAGGATCGTTAGTCAAGTCATTTTTCTAAATAATCATTATCATATTTTTTGTCTTTACCACTCAGTTGAGTTCCTTTTTAGAGCATGTACCTTGCCATTATCCTGCATTATCTCTCGTCTTTTTCCCTGTACTCGAGTATCATAGTTCTTCCTTGTGACTTTTATTTTATAATGTGGCTATGTGCATCTCAACTCCTTTGGGTCTACTATGTGCTCAATTTAATACCTGAGTCAAAAAAGGTTATTTCAAGAATGTCAGTAAATATTAAGGGCTTCTAAGGCTGACCAGACTGTTTGAACCTTAATCAGGTTCTCATCTCTCAGGTTCAATCACAAAACCGATGTTATTTTCTTAATCACCGCCTTTTAAACCTTATAGCCAACCCCAATATCAATTATAATGTATAAGTAATTATAAAACGATACCTGACAACGGAATCTCGAAATTGATATCATTTTCATAATCAGCACCTTGGATAACCCAAAAGCCAACCTCAATATTGATGTTTTGTATGTTGTAATAAATTGATACCTGAAGACGGAATCTCATAATCGATATAATTTCATCACTATGTACTGATGTGATTTCCATATAAAGGGTTAACCCAATAATGTATACCAATGTGGAGAAATCAAAAAAAGAAATTTATAAATTTAGTCTGAAATAATTATATCAATTTGTAATCGTATTTTTTAATATGAATATGCCCAACTCTGGTTATTCTCCTTTCCAAAGATTCTAAATCCTAATTGAGCCAATCGATCGCACCAACAGATAAGGTGAGCTGTCTCACTCATTTCCACAGAATCTGCAATAAGGTGATTCTTCTATCTTCAGTTAATAGTTTAAACGTATAACTTTTGAATTGGCAGTGAACCATATAGTACTGGATTAATTGGACAACTGCCGGTTGCTTCAGTTGGTTGAATTTGAGCATTTTTTCACTCTTTATTGTTATCTTCCCGACAGGTTACCCTATCGGGCTCAGGGCCCAGCGAAACAGCTAAGTTTTTTCCTCCAAATATTTTTTTCTCGTTTTAAGCACTTTTAGCTATTTAATTATGAAAAAATACTGCTAAAAGCAGCTATATTAACTATTTTTTATTTTAACAGTACTTATAATTATCATTAACCCTAGGTTAGGTCACCCCTCCCCCTGGCTCAGTCTTACAATCAATTTCGTTACAGTTCGCAACAGTGTTGGGTCCTTCCCCAGTTCTGGCCGATTTACAACTGTATTGATTGCAGCAACTTGGGGTCACTGCGGGATTGCGGCAGAAGAACAGCTACCCATCCATATTTTGTTTTATTTTCTTTTTGTTATAATAAACTGCAATATTTTTTATTTTTTGGTAGTTGCTATTCTTACCTGGAAACCCAACAAGGGTTATTAATATCTCAGAATTATCCGATCATTTATTGTGCCTAATTGTAATAGATACAATTTCGACAGATCCCCATATTACTGATAAAAACAAAGATAGTTTTTCATTCTATTATCCCGGATAGAACGGAAACAAGTCTCAACAAACTACAGCTATGTCTTAGAGAAAGTCATATCAATAATCGGGAATACATATCAACAGATGAAATGTATACACATTTTGTAAATGTTCTGTAGAACCTAATGTTGGAATCAGGTACACTAAAAAAAAATGGATAATAACAATAAGTATTCAGGAAGGATTAACAAACCATGGTTTAATGAAGAATGTTCCCATGCCAAAAAACTGGCCCGAAAATTGTACTAAAATTGTAGAAAATCTCGCTTTGCCAAAGTGTTGTTGGTGAACCAGGTACCTTGACGCAAAAAAAAAAAAAAATTATAAAAACAATTGTGAAACAATACAAATCTCCAGGGGAAATTCTTAGTCCACTTTTATTTTCTCGTTATATCTCAGATCTTATCACCTTCTTTAAAGAAAAAAATGCTAGAGGGATAAATTTAAGTGGTAATAACGACTTGGTAGTTCTACTTTATGCTGACGAAATGGTTTTTCTTTCCTTAACACTGGTCGAAACACAATTAGTCCTCAGTATTCTTTCAGAATACTGCAAAGCCAATTCAAAATCTCGCTTTGCCAAAGTATTGTTGGTGAACAGGTACCTTGACGCAAAAAAAAAAAAAAAAAAAAAAAAATATGAAAAAAATTGTGAAACAATACAAATTTTGAAGATTCAAAGACCAAATTAAGCAATACTAAAAATCCCTCTGACTTTTGGTCTGTTATTAAGTATTATAGAAATAGAAAATTTGTCCAGTGTCCCATCAGTTTAGAGAACTGAAAACAATTTACAACAATATTCCACCATGAAAATTGTTTATCTGCTACGAATTTCCAAGTTTTATTCATCCCTTTATACATTCAGAAATTACTATTAAGAACTAGTATTACAAACTGTAAACCAAAAAAAAAAAATGTAGGATTTGATATGATCCCTAATGAGTGCTACACGAATCTTAACAAATCTTGGATCTCGTATCTGCTTAATCTTTTTAACAAAATATGGGAATCCGAAAACACCCAGAAACAGTGGTCTTCTATAAAAAAAAGTTTCTGTTGCATAAAAAAGGAGATCCATTAAACCCAGAAATTTACAGAGGCATAGCAATAATTCACACTATCACGAAAATTTTCATCCGCATTATGTACAATAGGTTAGTTCACTGGGCAGATTCAACAGGTCTGAACCCTGAAGAGCAAATGGGTTTTAGGAAAGGCAGAGGCTGCATTTTCACTCTGACTGACTCGATTAACATTCTACTAAGATTGAAAAGAGCCTTTGATTCCTCACTGCACAGTAATTTGTGGCATAAACTTCATAGTTATGGGATAAAAAGTAATTTTTTTAGGATTATGGTGAAATTTTGCGATGTCTCACATGAATTTGTTCTGAGTCTCAGAAGATGTGCAACTAACAAAAGAAATGAACGAACATATCAGGAGGGGTCCTACCAGGGGAAATTCTTAGTCCACTTTTATTTTCTCTTTATATCTCAGATCTTATCACCTTCTTTAAAGAAAAAAATGCTAGAGGGATAAATTTAAGTGGTAATAACGACTTGGTAGTTCTACTTTATGCTGACGAAATGGTTTTTCTTTCCTTAACACTGGTCGAAACACAATTAGTCCTCAGTATTCTTTCAGAATACTGCAAAGCCAATTCACTGAAAGTTAACTGATAAAACAAAGGTTATGATATCACACAAAGGTAGTTAAGACTTTCAATTATCTAGGGACAATAATATCTTCGTCAGGCAAGCCTGCAATGCATCTTCGACTAAGCAAGCCACTGCAAACGCAACAGTTACAAGTATTCTCCAAACTAGTAAATCAGACAACTGGAATACTAAATTGTTTACTATATGAGTCGCTTTCTGAAAGCGTACTGCTTTATATGATTGAAGTTTGGGGAAGCCAATATTCAGAATTAAACGAAAGAGGACAATTAAAGTTTATCAAATATATATTAAAGTTACCCCTTAACACGCCCAACTTTTATATAAGGATTGAAACTGGTAGAGTACATGCCTTATTGAAAATATTTGTGAGAATGCTGAACTGGTGGATAAGAATAATATATATGGAAGAATAACAACTGCCCAAAATGTGTTATGAAATGAAATGAAAATATAAATTTATTCTGGGACTTTTATTCCCTAAGAATAACAAAAAGGAAACTTATGATGGTACATTTGTCTGACTAAAAATAAAGCAGTAGAATGAAATTATAAATTATATATAGAATAATAACATAGAAATAATTCATGACTGTTTACTCTTAGATCTAAATATTGACCATTTTTACATTTATACGGGAGATTGATTGTCTAGGAGATGAATAAATAAATAGTTTTAAAATGAGGCCAAGGAGGATGCGCTGCAAATGGAGTTAGGTAAGGAATTCCAAAGATAGGTTGCACGTACAATAAAGCATCGCTCAAAGTAGGCTGTTCTTCGGGTGGGATGAGATCTTGTGTTTATTCTAAAGGATTGGAATAGGAATGAACCAAGGAGTATTTCGTCTGGATTCAGGAAAAAGTAAATCTTGCTCAGTATATAATTGGGAAACGTGAGAGTGTCTGGGAAGATCAGTAATAAATCTAATAAGGCGGTTCATTAATCTTTTTGATCTCATCTCTAGTTTACCAGAAAACCCTTCATATACTAAGAAGCATTCATAATCGAAGTGGGGAAGGATGAGAGAGGAAAGTAGATGGCGGGTGCTTCGGGGGAAACATCCACGGAATCTTAGGAGCTTTATATACGATATATGTAAATGTTATAAACAACTTGTTGAGCTCAGTTCAAATGCAAATATGCCTCTCAATTGGGTCAGTGAGCTCATTAAATTGCTCTTCATGATTGGGGCTGGGGATGTTTTGTATCATCGAAATAATTTAGAATTTATTAAAAATTGCAAAGTAAACCTTCTAGAGGCAATGTCGGACCACTTAAAGAGCATAGATTTTGACAGGGTGGCCCACTCAGAATTTAATCTATATTATCGGAATATAGTAACTTTTGGAACTCAGATAGATTTTTTGTTTTTCAGTACCCATATAAATAAAATAAGAGTGGTTGCTCAATTAGGTATGGTGGGTATTAAGTATGCACGCTTATCAATTAATAGTAAATATAGGTCTTTTAATATTAATCAGATATGTAAGTATTGTAACTCTAATTCTAATGATGAAATTAAACATTTTTTGTTGAACTACTCAGCTTTCAGGGATCTCAGACAGTCTCTGTTTTCCAGACATATTAAACAATTTAGCGCTCCAAAACTGATTTTAGAAGATCAGTTGTCTGTAAAGGACATAGATAAACTAAATAATATTTATTTATTTGTAGTTCAGGCGATCAACATATAGATGCAATGAAACATTAATAACTTGATCTATTTTCTTGCTGTATCAGTTTAGTAATTATAATCACTCATGTATTCTAATAATCAAGGATAAACTTAATTTTTAAGTCAGTTTATTTGTTATATACTTATGTTTTTACGAATTGGTTAATTAAATTTATTTAAGAATGTAATTTGTATTTCTTTTTTTTTTTTTTTTTGTTTTGTTCGTTATAACAAAATTAGAACTAAGGTGACAGCAATTTGATTTGTCTTTTTTCAAGTATTTAACTTAAGCCAGACCCCCTGTAATTGTAATATTTACAAAATACAGTATTTTATCTATCTATCAGTTACTGGATCAGGGGTTATGAGCATGTTCGCTGAGCCTTTCCTAGCTAGTTCATCTCCTATTTTGTTCCCTAGTATGCCAGAATGTCCCATCCTCGCTTACTTTATTGTGTTTCACCAGTTTGGTGAGCATTGTATTGCAGGTCCTTAAGACCTTAGATTTGGTTATGTAGCTCTTAATTGCTCCAATTTCTGCTTGACTGTCTGTTAAAATAGTTATCCTCTTACTTATTATCCTTTGAGGAAGACAGTACCATATTTTTCCAGCGAGATTGAAAGGATTTATCTTTCTTCCATATTCCTTCATCAGATCCTGTTTTGGTAAGCGTTTTATTTATTTTGGTTTGATATTTAATTTCTAAGAGTTCTGGAATTTGCAAATCAGAATGCATAGAAAACACATGATTCTCTATGATTTTCCTGTATATATCCCAGTGTACCCCCGGAGTCTTCACTCAAGAGGAATTGTTTCGCTTCTCAATCCTATTAGAGGATTTCAGGGCTTGGACCTCCACCACTGTTTGCAGTGGCGCTAAATATAACATTACTTCCATCACTGCTGTTGGTGTGATCCTAATAGCACCTGTCATCATGAGACACGTTATTCTCTTTAGCTTTCCTAATAAAATTTTATTCTTTCCAAATCCTGCTATGTGCCACCAATGCTGGGCTGAGTAAAAATCCTCCTTCATTCTAGAATTATAAATCTTAAAACTTGTCAGTTTATTTATACTTTCCTTGTAGGAAATGAATAATATAGCAAATGTATAAACCACCTCTAGCTAAACACATGTTAAGTTTTTATATTAACCATTAATTATAAATATTGATCATATTCTTTATTCCCTTATTTTAGTAATCAATTAATGAAATAATAAAATTATTTTATTGATCATAACTAGGCAAGATTAAAAAAAAAAATTAATACAAAATTTCTGATATTTCATTTGAAAAATAAGAAATTCAAGGCTAAACCTTCCCTTTTTTCTAATTAACTGTGTTTACAACTATTTTAAAATTTATTCCAACTCTCTTTCATCAACAAATTTTAAAATGCTGAATACTAGCAGGATTTTTAGATTTATCCTCTACTAATCATTATAAAGAAGAAAAATGTATCCCTAAATTTACAATCATATTTTAAAGCAACTTTGTCACCATTTGAACTACTAGCGGCTTCATGTTCAGTGTAGTCTCCCAATCCAGCCATCCCTTTAGGTTTATCAATTTCAGACAGACACAACTTAAGATTAAAATGAAAAAATAATCTTCCTTTAGCAATACAAAATTCATTTTTATAATTTTTCCAATCCTATAATTCATACAAATTTAAACCAACAGGACAAGTCCACATCGGATAATGGATTTTCATTCATGAAATTTTTTTTATTTTAGTCTGGGTTCTGAACCTTATGAACTTTTTCCCGATCTATTCAGAGAAGGTGCCCAATCCACCTTAATCTGTTTTTCTTTTGAGTGGTTTTTACAGGTTTTGACTTCAAGATTGGCTTGGTTTTTATTTTCCTAGTCTGGTCTTCCTT
This sequence comes from Aelia acuminata, assembly GCA_911387785.2. Lineage (NCBI taxonomy): Eukaryota > Metazoa > Arthropoda > Insecta > Hemiptera > Pentatomidae > Aelia > Aelia acuminata. Next base: position 54,192,392 of record OU426980.1, on the reverse strand, counting down.
GTTCTTTCCTTGGCTCCTGTGCCTCGATGTGAGCGTCAAGTGATTATTCTGAGGTCATGATCATTAAGATTTCCTTGGGAAACACCAGCATGGAATAATAAGGAGGCTATATATCCCAGTGTCCAAGATGAAATTTCTGCATATTTTTCTTTGTTTTACCGATAGCCTTCTCCAGAACTAATATGAAATGAAAAGGTTTCAAGCTGCTATTCTGATATCTGCCCCCCCCCCCCCCAGCATTGCCTCAAATTCTTGGGAGTTATGATTACTTGTTCCAACCAAATTCCTGGTTTTTTCATATCTTGACCATATCCTCTTTCTGGACACCAATCCTTTTCTTAGATCGACATAGGATGGTTGTAGCATATTAAGAATTGGCTCTTAATATGCTACAACCTCCCTGATAAGCTGTACCCAAAAGTCAGGTCCTGTGAGCTTCTTTGTCTTCTGAACCTATACAGTTCCCTACTAGTCTTGCTTTCAGCTATTCATCTCTCTAGGATTTTTTAGTAAATCTAACTAGGCACACTGAGTAAGATGCTGTAAATATACTTTTACAGTCATTGCTATTCTCGTAATCTCCTTCTAAGATATAGAAACTATAATCGCAACTTTCCTATCCTTAAGGATCTTTTTATTTTATTTTTTATTTAATCAACATTTTTAAGATATGTAACAAAATAATTAGGTCCAATCAATCAAAAAAGAACTCACAGATGACTCTGTGACTTTTATTATCCCTTCATTAAAACAGTGGATTTTTTAAAGGAGACATATTTGAAAATTTTATACATTTAAATTTAGAGGAAAGTTGTTACTTAATATATAAAATGATTTTACATAATAGTACGGTTGTAATTCAACGTATAAAAAACTAGGGTGACCAATAACTTGTAGGGCTGGATAACCAGAGAGTGGGGGAAGTTAATACACTTTATGCCTCCCTCAAATAACAAAAACTTTGTAATTCTTAGGTCTATTATCATTCCCTTTAGTTTTAGACATTTGCTTTAGACTCATTATATTTATTCTATATATTTATAATATATATTTAATTTTTTAGTGTCATTAATGGATTTGCTTTACCACTGAAGGAAGAACACAAAATATTTCTATTAAAAGTGCTTTTGCCTCTTCATAAAGTTAAATCCCTCTCAGTTTATCATCCTCAGCTTGCCTATTGTGTGGTGCAGTTTCTTGAAAAAGATCCATCTCTTACTGAGCCTGTTATTAGATCATTGTTAAAGTTTTGGCCCAAAACTCATTCTCCTAAGGAGGTATGTTTGACAACTTTTATGTATCTATTTTATTTATTCAATTATACTTCATTATTTATATACATTTGTAATATCTATTAATGCACAGTTGTTAGGCATTAAGAATTAGAATTCTAATTTTGATTTTATGATATGGATATGGCTCAACTTCATATTAAATGTCCCTTTGATGTTGGGGCTCTTTGAGTGATATGTCTCGAAAAAATATTTACCTGGTCATATTTAAAGAAACCGCCTATAGATGGTCTAAGACTTCATTGCATCATTTTTTTAATTTTTATTTATTTTTTTTAATTTTGTCAGCTGACAATGTTTATAATCAACAATGTAACATCACAGTTTTTATTAGCGTTGGAAATGTCGAGTTTATTGTTTATCCATCCAACAGAATTGATTTTCCATTACCATTTAATGAAAACTGTTGCAGAATTTCATTGAGTGCTTTGAGTAGTTTGAAAAATTCCAAAGTGGTGATTGTGATGTGAGAAATGAAGACCCTGGGAGACTGCCAAAGAAGTTTAAGAAGACTGTTGTAATTAAAGTACACAATAATAGCTTACCATTTTATTAGCACATTCAATGCCCACTAACAATAAGCATACATCCTCGGGGGCCCAATGGTTTTTTTATTCATGCTTGAAAATAGCACTTTAATAAATCAAAACAATCATTATAACATCAATGCAAGTACCATTTACCATTTTTACTTTCACTCACCTATATATGAAATATATAGGAAGGGAAAGTATTGCGATCGTGAAAAATTCCGACTTCCGGTTTTCAACAGAAATACACGTTTTGGGGTCCCTTGAGTCCAAATAACCAAGTCCCGCGAAATGGTCTGTGTGTATGTGTGAACAGACTAGCTCAAAAACTATAAACCGTGCGAACCTGAAATTGGTAATTTAGTGTTTGTACATACCCGCGATGTGACAGCAAAAATTTCATCAAAATTGGTTAAACGGAGGGGGTACTTTATTTAATAACTTTTTACGTTTTTTTTTTTATTTTCCCGAAAACGGCTCTAACAATTTTGATTAAACTAAGTATTTGAGGTATTCATATGCCCGAGATATGACTGCGAAAATTTCATCAAAATTGATCAACCGGAGGGGGCACTTTTCTCCATCAATTTTATATAATTTTCACGTGTTTTTTTTATTTACTCAAAAACGGCTTTAACGATTTTGATCAAACTGGGTATCTGATGTATGTATATGCCAAAGATGTGACAGCCAACATTTTAACAGAATTGGTCAAACGGAGGGGGCACTTTATTTCATAACTTTTTTCCAATGTTTACCTCTTTATCGATTATCTCAAAAACGGCTTTAATGATTTTTATCTAATTCGTCATATTTGATGAAAATTAGGTGTTCTTTAATATCAGGTAAGCTTTATTTATTTAAATGGGGAAGGAGCCTTTTATGTTTCCCTATAAAGTACCTTTGGTTTTGTTTATATGGAGAAATTAACTGTCTCTCGTTACGCCTAAAAACAAGAAATGTCTAAATATGAAATATGAACAAATCAAGTAAATATGTACAGACGATTGTTTATAATTAAAGATGTACTGTTCATTTAATGGAAAAATTTTGTTTCATGGTAACTATATGAAGTTTTCAACAATTACATAGAGAATTATAAAATCAGACGACTTGGAGTATTATGCTTGCATTGCCGAATTATCACAAGTAAAAATATTTATTTAATAAAAAAAAAAAAAAAATTAGTGTACTTTAAAGATCAAATACAAACAAAAGTAAGTAAATGAATGTGGAAAATTGTGTGACTTTGAGAAATGGAATTTAATAAAACACGTCAATTTCTAATCAAAGTAAGTTGGTAAGTGAAAGTTTTTTGTAAACCAGATTTTTTTACATACAACCCGCTAGGCTGTCGTGGGCCACGTGCGTACCTTTGTATTTCTATAATGAAATCAGTTTTTAGGGCATAATTTTTAATTAAATGTGAGAAATGGTATTTTCTTTCAATAACCCAATTAATGTAAAACGTATGTCATTTTTCTTTGGCGGGGGAGGGGGTTCATATATTTTTTTTCTTAGTTCTTGTTTTTTATTATTTTACTGGGTGGTATGAAAAATTATTTCTAATTACCTTTTTTTTTTACTTTTTATAAATCCCACTGGGATATATGGACAGATGAAGGGAAGAATTGAAGGAGGCTATTGGAAGGTAGAGGAAAAATATTAAATAAAAAAAATAAAATAAATTGAATTCATTTTTATTAAATAAATAAATTACATCATTATATATGAAGAGTCCACTGAAGAAAGGGGGAGAGTCAATTTTTTTCCGAATTGTAGTTTTATATATATATAATTATAATTAATCCAATCTTAAATTGTGGCTGACCACCAATTTTAAATTATTTTTAAATAATTTATTTTTTGAAGAGAAAAGATTTGGCTCCGCCGGGAGTCGAACCCGGGTCTCCTGCGTTACATGCGAGGATGCTAACCGCTACACCACAGAGCTCGGCTCAAGGCAGAGCAAATCCTTCCTCTTCACTGATACCTACTCCCCCTATCTCACAAGTTTTGCGAGTAGTAGCGGGAGGTGGACAAATTTTGTCCAATTTATGATACTTATTGACATAAGTCAATTTTTTAAATTATTTTAATTAATCCAATCTTAAATTGTGGCTGACCACCAATTTTAAATTATTTTTAAATAATTTATTTTTTGAAGAGAAAAGATTTGGCTCCGCCGGGAGTCGAACCCGGGTCTCCTGCGTTACATGCAAGGATGCTAACTGCTACACCACAGAGCTCGGCTCAAGGCAGAGCAAATCCTTCCTCTTCACTGATACCTACTCCCCTATCTCACAAGTTTTGCGAGTAGTAGCGGGAGGTGGACAAATTTTGTCCAATTTATGATACTTATTGACATAAGTCAATTTTTTTAAATTATTTTAATTAATCCAATCTTAAATTGTGGCTGACCACCAATTTTAAATTATTTTTAAATAATTTATTTTTTGAAGAGAAAAGATTTGGCTCCGCCGGGAGTCGAACCCGGGTCTCCTGCGTTACATGCGAGGATGCTAACCGCTACACCACAGAGCTCGGCTCAAGGCAGAGCAAATCCTTCCTCTTCACTGATACCTACTCCCCTATCTCACAAGTTTTGCGAGTAGTAGCGGGAGTTAATTAATTAATTAATTAAAATAATTTAAAAAATTGACTTATGTCAATAAGTATCATAAATTGGACAAAATTTGTCCACCTCCCGCTACTACTCGCAAAACTTGTGAGATTGGGGAGTAGGTATCAGTGAAGAGGAAGGATTTGCTCTGCCTTGAGCCGAGCTCTGTGGTGTAGTGGTTAGCATCCTCGCATGTAACGCAGGAGACCCGGGTTTGACTCCCGGCGGAGCCAAATCTTTTCTCTTCAAAAAATAAATTATTTATATATATATATATAATTGTTCGTCTAGTTGAGTATAATATGTTGGTGAAAATAAATAGTCAGAAAAAATGACAGTCGGTTGGTTACAAGCGATGGAAAGAACCACGCACTCGGAAGAAAGGGGGAATGTCCTCGTGGAAAAACCTAGAATGGGGGAGAGTCATGTTAGAAGTTATGTGGGTTGTGTATTAATATCACCATTTCATCAATAAAACAGGGAAGAAAGGGGGAGCGTCCAGGGCTATCCCCCTTTCTTTTATGTTTAAATTGTTTTGTTTTTTTACTAAAACATTTATTTTTAGAGCGTATTATGTCTGTTTCGGGCAAATTTATTATTTTTACACGCAAAACAAAAAGGAAAAGGACATATAAAAAAATTGAAGAAAAATAATAAAAGATACTGAAGTAATTAAAGATCCAAACCTAAAAACTCTATTTTCTCGGAAAGCACTCCAAATGACATCCCCCCTTTCTTCCATGGACTCTTCATATAAATTATACACTAATTTTTTTATTGAAAAACAAATTACAATACATACAATAAATTACAATCAATATTTGTAAAATCACGTTACTATGCAAAAAAAGGTACATAAAGATAAATATAAATCGTTCTCAAATTGAAAAACAAGTATGAGTCTTCCAAGACATCAACATTAACAAAATAAGAAATCAACTTAACCTGTAAAAGGGACTGGCACTCCAAGAAGCGTAGCAGTACACAAAACGCTCTGCCACGGATAAAAAAAAAAGTTTTCGAGAAACCAACACTTTAAATACACAGCGACTACTCTGGGAGAGGCCCCACAGTAAAATGAAGTAACAATGAGTGGCCCCTACCGATCCAGGTAGCCAGGAAGGCAATGGGTAAGTGCACACGCCTGGCGGGTCGTAGGCCTCTGAGGTTAGGTCAGGTTCACCCGCCAGGCAGGTTGTGGGCACTGAACGTGTCAAGACAAATAAAGTCATTGCATTACTAAGCAGCATAATATTTTTTTAAATTAATGAACATTCGTATTTTTAATCTAGAAGTGAACATTACGTAAAAGTTATCTGCTGCACACATCCCCACCAAAGATAACCCAGAGGATCATTGATCTATTTATTGTAGGCACAACTGAAGTTTATGTTTGGATCTTTTATATAATGATGGATCTATTATTTTAATTAACTATGTTTGATTAGAAGTTTTTATTTTATGAAATGTTTAAACCCTTGGCCATAAAATGTTTTTAAAATTAACAGATTCAGTAAATATATAAATTTCTCAAATTTAATAAAATACCTCAAGTTTACTAACTAAACTATTCATTCAAACTAAAAACTAAAAAATAAATAATTAATTAAATTATTTCTCTGTCATGATAACATGATGTAATATTATAAAAAATTTTTTAGAAAGTAGCAGCAGTGAATAAATAACTATAAATTTACATAGATATAAATAAACTTATCATTTCAGGTTATGTTTTTAAATGAAGTTGAAGAAATTTTGGATGTAATAGAACCTGCAGAGTTTCAAAAAGTGATGGTTCCTCTTTTTACACAACTTGCTAAATGTGTATCAAGCCCACATTTTCAGGTAATTTTGTATTTATCTTCTCTTCTTTTCTCGGTGCTCCAACGAAAGGGATACTGTTTCAGATCAGAGCTGAGCTCCACATCTCTCTATCAGCCCATTCTCCCTCCTGTAGACCTCGGCTCGTCATCTCTTCACGGACTCCTTCTATCCCGGTCGTCCTCGTTTACATTTTCCGGGCGGCTGCCAGTCCAGGACTATGTACAGCCAATGCTCTTCCGGCATCCTCCTGTAGTGCTCATACCACCTCAACCGCCGTTTCCCGATTCTTTCCAAGACGGTCTCCACAACACCCATCCTTAGCCTCACCTCTTCATTTCGGACTCTATCTAGCCTTGTTATTTGGAGACATCTTCTCCAATAGTCCATTTCAACGGCCCGAACCTTGGTATACAAGCGAGCATTCATCGACCATGCTTCACATCCGTAAGTTAATATAGACTCGACTATGGCCGAGAAGATCCTTCGCTTGAGATGGTGTTGTTCCAGAGAACAGGGTGTAACATCCTAGTAGCCCTCCTGGCAAGTTCCACCTTGTTGCGGACGTCAACGTCAGATGTCCCCACATCTTCCAGAAAGGATCCGAGATATTTAAAGGCATTGACTCTTTTGCACACCTGATCACTTATGCGCAGATCGTTTTCCTCATTATCACCAACAGCCATATACTCTGTCTTTCGGAAATTAATGTTGAGACCTGCAGCTTCATAACATTGTTTCAACTGGAAAACTACCTTCTCCAAGAAAACTTTCCTCCAGGTCATCACCACCCGATCATCGGCAAAGAACAGTGTCAGGAGCTCATCGTAATCGAAATAGATTCCGTAATCCCGACATTGCCTCATCCATCTCTTTACTACGTGAGCCAAATATATTTTGAAGAGACTTGGGGACAGGCAACACCCTTGCTTCAGGCCCTTTGTCCCAGAAAATGGCTTGGAGAGGCCGTTTCCAATTTTCACCCTGTACACATCGCTTCCATACAAGTGTTGTATTGCTTGTATAATGGGCTCATCAATACCCTCTCTTCTCAACGATGGCCATATTCTTTCTCTTGGGACACTATGATAGGCCTGCTCAAGATCTATGAAGGCTAGATGAAGCTCTACCTTCCTTGCGCTGCATTTCTCAATGATCTGCCAGAGTACAAAAATATTGTCCATACAGGATCTTCCTGCAGTAAACCCTGCTTGCTCCAACGGCGTTACTTAATTTTCTTCGAGCTTGTCTCAGATCAGTCTCCCAATTATTCTGCTCACCGAGCTCTGTACGCAAATGCCGGGATAATTTTGACATTGCCTCCTGTCCCCTTTTTTAAATACGGAGCAGATGTATCCTATTCGAAGATCCTCAGGTAGATCGTCCCCTTTCAAGGCCATGTTTACAATTGTGGTAAGGAGTGTGAACATTTTTCAACCACCGGCCTTCAAAAGCTCCACAGGTAGGCCTCCAGGTCCCGGAGCTGTTCCGCTTTTAGCTCTGCCTAGAGCAATTCTTACTTCCTCCTCTGTTACTTGCATAGGGTTCAGCTTGGGGTTTTCCTCTACAATGGTTTCTTGGGTTAGAAATTGCGCTCTACTTTCTTTTAAGAGGGTCTCATAATACTTTTTCCAAGTAGCCTCCGAAATCGGTGAAAGAATGTTTCCTTTACGTGGTGCTCTGAAATTTTCAGAGTTAAACAGTACTAGTTCCTCTAAAACAGTACTAGGTATTGCTGATGCGCTTCTTTCTTGGCTTTGACCAAATTGGACAACTCCTCTGACAACCAATCTGATTGCTTTCTTCTTTTATCAGTCCCTAGCGCTTCGCAAGCTGCTGAGAGGATGCAGTCTCTTAAATGCTCATATTTTTCAGATAGATCTCTTCCTTTGCTCAGGTCAATTTTCCCTTCCAGCCTGCTCGCGTATAATCCTCTAACACTGTCTTCCAAAAGTAGGTACAGCTTGTATCTGCGTTACAATATAGTCTGCTCTGCAGGTTTCTGCTTTTGGTTCCCACCTACTTTTCCATGGGAAAAGAACCTTGGTACGGAGCATATAGTGATTAGTCCCACATTTCCAGCCCCTGAATACCCTAACATCTTTCACTTTACAAGTTGATTTTTGTCTTGTAATGCAATAATCCAGCATGGAGGATTGGAAACCAGGCTTACTCCATGTGAATTTGTGGATGGGTTTGTGCTGAAAGAATGTGTTCTGAATTCGGAGATCGAATGCTTCACATATATCTATAAGCCTTTTACCGTTATCAGTTATCTGTACTTCTCCATACCTTCCGACAACTCTGCTTCCTACCTGATGACCGACTCGTGCATTGAAGTCCCCAAGAATAATGACTTCTTCGTTTTCACTTACTTTCTCTAATGCAAGCCTGAATTCCTCTTCAAATGTATCCTTTATTTGAGTAGGCTCATTATTCCCAGGACCGTAGATGCCAATGAACACAACATCTCTACCAAAGACCTTAAGCCCTACACGGATTATTCTCTCCGATATTTCCTCACAGAATTTGATTTTTCCCCTGAGTTGCCTTTTTACCAAGACTGACACGCCCGCCTTAGCTCGCATATCTCTGTTCACTCTACTCCAGATGTGCACGTAGTCACCCAACCATTCCTCACCTTTTCCCTTCAATTTACCAGATCCAAACCTACCCTTTCAACTTCCTTCTGCACTTGAGATCTCTTATTCTGTCGGGGTCTCCTTCCCCTAGATATAAGTTGCCTGCCACAGCTGACGAGCCCTAATTGTCCGGGTTTATTTTCGGAGTTGTCCCTCTCCTAGGTGTCCCCGCAGTAATGGGGGAGTGGTTGTGCATATTGAGAGGCGGCACACACTCACCTCGTCGCAGTCGCCGTCGTGGGACCTGATAGGGTATTTGTGAGGATGGCCACACCACTGACCATCCTCCCCCGTCCTGTTGGCGCCTGCCGCTTATAGTCCGGGAGGTGCAAGTCCACTATCCGCCACCTGTGGCCCCACCTGATCCCCTGAGCTCGGGGTCCCTCACGCACGGTGCGAGGGCAGGCACACATTGATTAATTTGTCCTAACATGTTGAATTCATCTAAGATCTTCCCTAGCCATGTGGTCAATTGACCCCATGCTCCTCTCTTGGTTTGAACTTCTCCAGAGATTTAGAAATTTATTATTTTGTAAAATTCCTTGTGATTTATTTCTCTTTGGTTTTGGAGGTGTATTCAAAAGCATCTAGCCATGAATTGGTTAGATTTTATCTTGTCTAAGTAAAAAATAACTTGTTATATATTTGATTTAAAGAGTATATAGCGTTATAATTTTTTAGATGCCACAATTAAAAACATGGTCAACCCCGTCCCCCTTCCCTCCCATGCAGACTGGGTCATTTACCCATGGTGTCATAATGACTGGCAATTAAACACTGAGAGGAGCTTGCTAGCTGGAGACTGCGCAAGGGGGTCAGGTCAGGGGGTTGACAGGTTACACCCAGCGTCAAAATTTTATTATGAAGTGTTATGACACACTTCAAAATTTGTTATCCCTACCCTTCCATCTTTTCAAATTACCCCTAAAACGTTATTAAAGTAATCTATCACTCACCTGAAGTTAATCAGCAGCCTGCTTTTATTTTGGTTCTCAAGCCAGAAACAGGTACTTTTTTTTTAGTTTTCAAATTAAAGTTAAGGCGCGTCAAAATGTTTGACACGGTCCCTGGTAAAAATAAATAAAACTCATTTTAATACTTCGTAGCCTTTCCACCACCTTTTATAAATTCAAAAATTATCTTTGGTAATGAATCGTTCAATTTTTTTTATTGTTTCTTGAGGTAATTGTTCCCATGAAGCCAGAATTGCAGATTTCAAATCCTCGATTGTTCCGAACTGTCTTGACTCAGAGTACACCATTCTTGAAAGAGTTCCCCAAACATTTTCGATAATGTTCAGGTCTGGGGAGAAAGCAGGCCAGTCTAATTTAGCAATTTTGTTGCGATTAAACCAGTCTTTAATGATTTTTGCTGAATGTATTGGGGCGTTATCTTGCTGGAAAATTGGTGTGCCTTCACACATGTCATTAAAAGTCAACTTTCGTTCTTCTAACAACTTTCCATATTCGACTGAGTTTACTCTTGATGAAATAAATACCAAATTTCCTTTCTTTTTGTAACCAATTGATGCCCAAACCATAACTTTTCCACTTCCCATTTGACGCCTTGATAAAAAATTTTCTTCTTTTCTTAATTCATGAAAATAATACGAAAATCCATTTGGCCCATCCAGATTGAATTTTTTTTCACCACTTAAGATGACTTTCTTCCACTCCTCAGTCCATGATATCACATTACGAGCAAAGGCCATGCGGGCTAATTTGTGACAGGTACTCAAAATTGGATTTTTGCTGTTTTACACAAAACTGACTTTCTTGCTGTTTTACAAAAGTTGGATGCGATTCGGAGAATATTTCGTTTCTCTCGTAATGTCAAAGAAGGGGGCCTACCACTTGAACGGTGGGTTCCATATGTCTCCCCATGCCGAATAAACTTCGCGACAGATGAAAAACTCCGTTTTATTCAGCGGGCTATTTCCCTACAGCTCATCCCATCCTTGTGTAGTGAAAAAATCAAATGGCGCTCTTCTTCGGGGAAACACTTATTTTTTCCCATAACTCACGTTTTTTTTTTGTTGTCTCTTTTCAACAAATACAACACAGCATTGAAGAAGAAATGTTATTTTAACGATTTCAACTATAGAGCATTAGGAAAATAGTAAACAACAAGTGTGTCTATCATTTTGATGCATATAAAGTGTCCATATTTACTGATGTTGGATTTAAATAATCCTCAAGGTCTGAGAAGATTGTCCCCATTTCAATATCATAATATATACTTTAAACTGTGCTTAAAAAAATAATATCAATCAAACATAAAGAAAACTTGAAATGTTTTTTTAATTTCAATGGGTGTGTCTAACATTTTGACACTGAGTGTAGGACATGTAGACTATCCAGAGAAGGAGGGAGGCACGTTCTTAACTATTGCAAAAACTTACACGGCATATCACAGACTCAACTTCAAATGGAAAATCATTAAATAATTCTCTGCTACTTGTTAAATATCATTTGCATATTACCTTGTTTCACCTTATGACCTAAATTCTATTTTTGATAGAGCCCTACTTAATGTTCCTCAGACATGCCATTGCTCTTTTTCAATTTCTCCTACACCATTCTATCCTAACATTTTTATTTCATTCTCATTAGTCTTGATGATAATATTGCTCCTGTAATTCAATTCCAAACCTTAGATATAGTTGTATCTTAGATCAAATTCTTGCAAGAATCACTAAACCCTTTCTTCCAGCCTTCTAATACTTCTTACCCTCTTACACTTTTCCTCAAAGCTCTATATTTCCTTCAGCCAGGTCCTTCTTCAGCCACTGTCTTAAGATCCATTCCGTGAGAATTATTCATTCTCAGCATACTTCCTTTCTTGAGCAAAATTCTTGGGACTATATTAATGTCTCTCCTGAGCTCAAAGGTGACATTAATTGTCACAGTTCCATGTTTTGGACATGGTTTTCTATAAGCCTCTAGAAGATAGTCTTATGAAAGCTCATAACAATTGATGCAAAGCAGCGATCACCTGATAATTTCTTTTTCACATGATTAAAATGGCTGAGAATGAATCTAGAGAGCATTATTATAATTTTGAATAAAAAATAAAAATGTATATAACCGGCTTCTATTTTCTTTTGTTTGTATTTGAAAATTAAAAGTCTGTTATAGGAAAGAAGTAAAAAAAAAAAAAAAAAAAAAAACAGTTATAAAAAATAAAATAAAATAAATAACAGGCTTCTAAATGTATACAAATAAATCAAGGAGGCTACAAATATTACTGATTTAAAAATCAAATTTGTCAACATAAGAACAGTGTACAATATGGGATCGAAAATTCATTTATTAACTTATAGATATTTGTGTCGTCATTACCATTATATTGTGACATAGGCTCACTGTAAATATATATTTTTTTTTTTTCCTAAAAAAACTTAGAGAATCAACAGTGTTGTTAGAGCAACCCCGATTTTTAACAAACAATGTGATCAGGTCAGGAGTATCAATGGTTTTGACTAATTTGAGATGACATTAGATTGGAAGGTGTGTATGGGCTTAGAACAACCTAAATAAGTGCTGCTTAACATTTCAAAATCTTGATTTATCATTAGGTTAAGTCTGTTTTATAGTTTTGAAATTTGATTTTGAAATGTTCTAGAGTGAGTTTTAACGTCAGACAAAAAATTAATTAAAACTGTAATGTAATTTTTAAATATTAAAGTGTTTCATCTCAAATTTTAGTGTTTAATTTTTGTTTTTCAATTGTTAATTAATTTGATTTTTATAGGTTGCAGAAAGGGCGTTGTATTATTGGAATAATGAGTATATAATGTCATTGATTAGTGATAATGCTCTTACAATTATACCAATTATGTTTCCTTCGCTCTATAAAAATTCTAAAACCCATTGGAATAAGTAAGTTTTAATTGCTTTGCCTTTGACATTGTTGCTTGGTTTTATTTGTTATAAACTAATTTCTTAAAAACATGGTTTGAAAAAAAAAATTATAGTAAGTTTTAAATTGAATCATCTAATCCATTTTGATTTATTTTACTCATGTAGTTTATTTGTTGATTGTTTGGCTATTTTAATTTTTCTGAGTTAATTAAATTAAATTATAGAATAGGTTACATCAATAACTTAAGGAAAAATAATATTATGATAAAATAAAAAGTGTGCTGCATCTCTTGAAATGGTAAGGTCTACTGAATGTTGTTTTCATGGTTTTAGTCTGTGTGTAAAAGATTGATAACCAATCTTTAATTGCAATCTTAATTTTAGTTTTCCAGATGTGGTTTGGTTTTTTATTTTAGAACCTAAAGATAACCAATCTTTAATTGCAATCTTAATTTTAGTTTTCCAGATGTGGTTTGGTTTTTTATTTTAGAACCTACTTTTTTCTCTTAAGAGTCTGAATAGTTTACTGACTGTAAACTCCTATGAACATTTTTTATGGAAATTGATCAACTCAGAGTCACCAAATTAATTCCTTTGCAACATTCAGATAAAGACTTGGGAGTATGGCAGAAAAATGGCTCAAACAATAACTTAAATATAAAATATAATATAATAGAAGAAGCACACGGTATATTTAGTATCGTGTAGTGGGTATTTAGTGCGTCATGGGCATAGGTGAAGATTGAAGTAAAGAATAGATGTGTTGAAATTGTAGATTATTTATTTTGATGTGTGTATATTGTAGTTTTTGCTTTTAACTCGCACACAACATCGACAATCGGAAAAGTGTACATAACCGATAATGTTATTATTTATAATGTTAGTCTCGACAAACTGAAAAAATGACACCTTCGAAAAAGCCCTGCTACCTACCATTTTTGCTGAGAATTGCAGTTTTTCGCTTACAACTTGCTAATTAAGGGGTTAATCTAAAAAATGTATATGACCGAAAATGTTCCCCTTGAAAACCTGAAAAGATTGACTGACACCATTAAGAAACCTCTACAAACATTTTAAACTACAAAGCCTGCACTTTTGTTTTTATTTGTTTCTTTAGTTATTTTCAATAATGAACCTTATATTTTGTCATTAACACGTTAGGTGCAGCATCGGTCCTCGAGGTCCGATACCTGAACTGAACAGGATACCCCTAAAATACGCCGCCACACCTAATGTGTTAATCTTGTTTTCTTCTATAAGTTCCAATGATTTTATTATGTGAGTTTAAACTCAGAAAATTTAATTTTCGAATAAAATATTTGAACCCCAAAGTATTCTAGTTAATGAATCGTTTATGAGGGGTTGTAGATCAAAATAACTAGACACTTCTCCTGTTGTTTTATAATATTTTAGGTATTTTTTTGATCTAATAAAGCCATAACCTTATTAAGGTCAATAGAAATAACTATTTAAAAAGAATTTAACTACCTAACTAAGACTATTGTTAGAATTAAGTAATTCATATGGTTATTCGGATGCCTCCTGCTGTCAGTAATCTGTTATTTATTTGACTCTTTTATGACATTGGACTCACATGAGTTGAGATGAAGTCTGCTGCCCCAAAAGACGGTGTACTCATAAATTAGTTTAGACAAAATCTTTCCCAGATTGTCTATTGCAAAATAAGATTAATAAAGAATACTTCACCTGTATTTTTAAAAAAAATAATAAATTAATAGTATAGTAATTATTATTAGTATTATATTTATTAAAAATGAGCAGACACAGCCACGCGTTGCTGCGGCTCAGTAGCTATAATGCGATGAATTAGTTATATCCTATTCCTTTTTTACAGTCAAATCAAAATTCTCCGATAAAGATAAAAACGTTTCAGCTAATCTAAAAACCAACGGGATTTAAAATAGAAATTTAAAATTGTTTGGTAAAGAATTTAGATGTGTTAAAGTTCATATTTTTTAAATCTTATATTTGACTATAGTATGTTAATGAATGACACATTTAAAAGGAACCAATAAAACATATAAATGGAACAGGGTTTATTACAATCACAATAGACAGTTAGCAAAACTGTATCAAATTAATCTTTTGCCATAATACATATTAATTAATATAACACATGATGATAAGAGATATCATATCAGGAAGTTATACTAATAGGTGCACAATGATTTCGGTTAACCTGTCTTTTGCTAAAACAAATAGATTCGATGTTTTCCCCACACCTGAAAAGGCGACACATAATTTCCCATGGGAAAAACACGTATTTTCCTAGTCCAAGCCGGAAAAAATAGATTTGGCTACTGGATACTTACCCACCCTAAATATCGAAAGAAAATGTGTCAATAAATCAACTTACACAGCCATCTTTTGGAAATTTACAATTTCTATATGGAATTCTACAGTTTATAGAACTTACAAATAATCACACTCAATTGTAGTATAAAAAGCACTTAATTTGCAATAAAAGAAATATTGAGAGAATAATCGAGATGGAAAACTATCTTATCTTTTAAGTTGAAAAAAACTACACCAAATGAACCAAATGTTATAAAGATCGATTGAATAATTTCTGATTTTACACCCGACAACAAAAAGGTTATGAAATCGACATATGACGCCAAGTTAATAAATCGAAACATGACCTACTGCATTTGCAATAATTCGCAATAAAAAAAATATTGTGGTCAATAATCAAGATAAAAACTATCCTATCTTTTAAATTGGGCAAAACTATACACATTGAGCCAAATTTCATCAAAAATTTACCTACGACAAACATCGGGACACACGATTTTTATATATATTAAAAATAAATAATAATAATTATTATTATTATTATATCAACAGACCGTTTAAGTTAAGTGTAGATTATGTGATATTGAATTTGAATCCATTCTTTATATATCAGGAGTGTAATATTTCTATATGGGCTAGCAATCAAACACTAAAAGCTCGGCACTTTATTTTAATGAACTGTTTTATTTTATATTAAACAATGAATATGATACATCATTCTCATATATATCACATGATAATAATAATAATTACAATATATAAAAATGTGCAAATGCCACATATTTTAAGGTACAACTCACTCAGATATTGACATAGATGTGAGGCAGGAAGATACAACTCATTCAGATATTGACATAGATGTGAGGCAGGATGTAGCAGCTCACTCTGTCAAAGGCAGCGATGCGAGGCAAGATGTAGCAGCTCACTCTGATAAAGGCAGCGGTGTGAGACAGGATGTAAGAAAGTCTGAAAGAACGATCAAGCCTCCAAAGAGACTAAGTTACGAGCCTTTTTAAGGGGGAATAGTGTGATATATGTGGCATTTGCACATTTTTTTCAAGTGTCCCTTCATATGGCAAATAGAACACTCATAATTTTTGTACCTACATTGCTGGCTTGTATGGTTATTAAAACCACAAACCAAACATGTTTTGTTTGGAGCTGTTGGACTCAGGAATTTCGGTCAAACAACATGTAGACCAAATGATACCCGATTATCGTGTTAAGAACTGTCATAGAGCCTCCAAGGTTATACTTGGAAGCGAAGACCCTGACTTACATAAGGACAGCCTACAGCTAGAGAGGGATGAAGGCAATGAAGATATCGGAGAGGAGAATAAGGAGGAAGGTACAATTCGCTCAGATATTGACATAGATGTGAGGCAGGAAGGTACGACTCATTCAGATATTGACATAATGTGAGGCAGGATGTAGCAGCTCACTCTGTCATTTTCTTCTGATACTTTATCTTGTTTGTTTTGTTTTTTTAAACCGACTGCGCCAATGTAATATTTCTATATGGGCTAGCAATCGAACACTAAAAGCTCGGCACTTTATTTTAATGAACTGTTTTATTTTATATTAAACAATGAATATGATACATCAGTCTCATATATATCACATGATAATAATAATAATAACAATATGTAAAATATGTAAAAATTTGCAAATGCCACATATATCACAAGGAGGGTGCGTAGTGCTTACAGGAATAGAGTACCTCAAAAGGAATGATGCCGTTGTGAAAATCTACCATCAGGCTATTGATTTGAAAACAAAATATAGAGAGCTTTGACACCTTACTCTATGTACAGCCCTAGAAACCTTGTCCGAGGGGAAACATACAAATGTATTGGAACGAGTAATTTATGACCATGGTCCACAACAGATAGACCTGATATTTTCTGATGGATGGTGATATACCGACAGTATTAAATCATAGATATTGTTGAAAAGAATGATGGAAAAACTGGCTCAGTCTGTGCAGAAAAAAATTGCTAGTATCAAGCTCTAGCGTCTGAGCTGAAAGATCTATACAGATTAGATGAAGTGACAGAGAGGGCCATAGTGTTTTCCAGCAATGGTCTGATAGCCATGTTGATATTGAAAGGTACCGACAGGTTGGGCCTGCTGGTATCAACAGCTGTTATAAATGATGCCCAAGGCTGTTCAATTAAGGTGCTATTGAACAATGCTAGAATTGAAAATTCCTGAACATACAATAAAGGACTCTACAAAAAATTAACTTGAAGTGCTGGATTCCCCCCTCCCCACTGCAGGTCCTTAAACAAACCTTTTTAAGGACACTTAAAAAAGGTTTAAAACCTCATTTAATTGTTGAGAAAAAATATTAGTTTTGTATTATCTAAAAGTTTTTAAATATAAATATCTGAAAAAATGAGGGAAAAACCCGCACAATATAGTAGTTCCTAAATCCTTATTTGCAACTTGAAAGTAGCAAGCATTTCCCATTTTGAATCTAGCCTTGAATTTCCTCTTCAATTTTGTTTTTCATAGTTATCATAACCCCTACTTATCTATATAGAACATGATACAAGTGTTTTGATATTCAAATTAAGCCATGGTGTCTAATATTTATATGATTATTATTGGCCCACCAAAAACAAAATATTTTCCACCAGTGAAAAAATGTGATTAGTAGACATAAAAGAGGCATAGCTCTGGTTGCAGCAGTAAGCTGACTGAAGCAACTGTTGTCACTTCATCAGTTGTAAAAAAATCAATTTCAAACTTCAATATTTTCAGGGGAAATCAATTAGTTAATCGAAATAATAATACACTGAAAATATTGAAGAAGAAACTGGTAGCCAAAAAAAAAAGTTACAATGGAAATAAGAAGCCAATTTTGACTGGCAGCCATAATGGTACTAAGACCATATTGACACTTGCTTGTATTATTTAAATTTCTGTTGTATATCTCTAGGAAAATCTCGAGTGATGTAAGTCATAAAAAGAATTATTTCATATTTATTAAAAATTTAAGAAATTCTTGATTGTTTTTGAGAGACGAGGCATTCAGATTAAAAATCACTTGGCAGAATTTGCATCGCTCTCTTAATAATCATTCAGTACCTAATAGGTTATTTCAGAGGAATATTCAGGAGCTATAATCTTTTATTATGTTACCTAAACCTATAAACTAACCTTAATGAATTTGGGGCATGACTGGTTATCAATTTATGAGATGGAGTTAAAGCTCTCTCTTTATATCAATACCTTGCCAGATTTCTTTTCCTATCATCAGGGGAAAATCTGATAATAAAATAAAACAACTGAAGAAACTCATTTTTACTTTGTTAAATAAATTTTAGTTCATTGTTTACCCGTAATGAAGCTTTGAAGTGAAGATGCTTGGCATGTAATTTCAATTAAAGTATTACTGTATATTGTCATCAATGTACCCAAAATGTTGGTGATAATAGAGAAGGTCAAATAAATACAACTGTTAGCATAAGCCACAAATTTATTTAATGAATTAATAATAATATGACGCCGAAAAGATTTTGAATATGAAACTCATATTTTTATTTAATTTTATTTAATTATAATTCAAATACCTATATGTATTTTTATATATATATATATATATATATATATATATGTATGTATGAATAGTAATGTATTGCTTTAGGAGGACCAAAAGGTTAACTGTTTTTAAAAGGTTTTTTTTTTTCTGTTTGAGATTCCAGAAGTTAGATACCTATATAAACCCCACAACTATCAACTATTGATTTTTGTCATTTAGTTATCCTCTGTCTCATATTTTTTTCTCTAATTTCAGAACTATTCACGGCCTAATATACAATGCCCTAAAATTATTCATGGAAATGAATCACAAATTAGTTGATGAATGTACTAGGCAGTATAAACAAGAACGCCAGAAGTAAGATTTTTTTCTGCATGAGTTTATATTTATATTTCTTAATTTATTTAAAGTTATTCCACTGCAGTTACTATTAAACTGTTATTCATTTTAGTTGTTTAAAAAAAAAAAAGGTTCTTAAAAGTAAATTAATGAGCGATTCAACTGAGTTATTAATTAAGACTTTGACTGTGGGAATTCATATTGAACTTGAACATCACCCAAAAAACAAAAACATTTTTTTTTTCTTGCTTGAATTGATTTTGAAAATAATTTTATGTTTAATAACTTGAAACATCAACTTAATTCAAACAAAATATAAAATACATCTCTTGGACACATATGCTGTCCTATCCATTCCTCAACTGAATAAATTAACTCACCATTTGCATTATTTTTATGCTGTGTGTGTTACTTATCTTCTAATAAAGAATGCAATCGTTTTAAACATTTAATAATTATTTGTCTCTTTACTTTGTGAGAAGGAGTGAAGTTGGAAGAAACCCACGAAAATAAAAAAAATTGAGTAAAACTTTCCTCAATGGAAAAACTCATGAAAATAAATATATTTTTTAAAACAAAAGTAACATAAAATATTCTAAAAGAGTTCCTATAAATAATTATAAGATATAAATGAATGGAAAATAAATTCTAAATTTTTAATGTAGTTGGTTAAAAGTGCCATAAAATTGACAAAAATAAGGAAACTGGAATGACCATACTGCATAATAGCTTAAACTGAACAGGAGGCGAAGAAAATGGCAAGCCTAAAGGCCGTACTCCCTGAGGAAGCATAGCCAGTAAAACTTTGGAACAGTGGCTTCTGGGGCATGGCCCATTTCAACAGATTATGTGACCATAATATTAGCTAACTCCTATCACCTCCTTTTCAGTTAAAAAAAAAACCTTGATTCTTCTTCTTCTCTGGTGCTATAGCCCAATGTGGGCCCTAGCCTGATAAGCCAGGTGGTTCAATTTTGTGCTGCTGTTCTCCAGTCTCTACTTTTCAGTAGGGTCTTAGTATCCTTGGTCACACAATCCCCCCATCTGAGTCTAGATCTTCCGATTCCTTTGAGTTGGTGAAGGTTTCCATCCAGGAGACATTTGGTATCTCCTCATTATTTCATTCAGGCTATTGCCAGAAAACTCTACCGGATAACAAATACACTTGCTGGTAAAAAGAGGAAAATAAAGAAACCAGTCAAGAGTAAGATGGGTGATCTTCTGACTGAGGATAATGCTCAACTTGATAGGTGCGCCAATACTTTGACGAGCTATTAAACCAGCAGGACGAGGAGTGGTGCTTATAAGGTACTCCAGAAGCAGCTCAGGAAAGAAGAAGGGAGTTAAGAAGAGCAGTACATATTGATGATGAGCCTCCCTCTCTAATGGAGATCAAAGAAGCCATAAATGCCCTAAAGAACGATAAGTCTCCAGGGATCGATAATATCGAGGTGGAACTATTAAAGGTATGGCCTGAGGGATTGACAGAGAGACTCCTACCCCCTATTTCGGAAGATATGGATGGAAGCAGTTTTGCCGAAGGACTGGGTCAAAGGGATAATGGTGAAAGTGCCAAAAAAGGGAGATTTAACAGAGTGCAGCAAATGGAAGGGGATCACGCTCCTCTCCATGCCTATTAAGATCCTGTCCAGGATTATCCTAAGAAGAATTCAGCCTGAGGTTGAAAAATATCTAAGAAGAGAGCAGCATGGTTTTAGGCCGAATCGCTCCTGCATGGATTTAATTAACACCATGAGGATAATTCTGGAGCAGAGTAAAGAGTATCAGAGCCCTCTCTATTTGGTATTTGTTGACTTCCTGAAGGCTTTTGACAGCGTGGACAGAGGTAGAATTTGGACAACCCTGGAAAGGTGGAAGATCCCGGAAAGAATCATAAAGCTCATCCAAGGTATGTATAGAGAGGTCCAGTGCTGCGTGGCGCATGAGGGGAATCTCTCTGAGTTTTTCTACACCACAAAGGGGGTTAGACAGGGCTGGTTGCTGTCACCTTTATTGTTTATAATGGTACTGGATGAAGTTAAGAGGGAAGCAGCAACAGGAAGGCAGCGAGGAATCCAGTGGGATCTTCAAAAACGAAGGATTTGAGTACGCGGACGACATATGCGAAATGGCCCATAGATTTTCGGATATACAAGGAAAGATGCACGACCTAGATAAGGCGGCACAAGGATATGGACTGGCAATTAATGTCGCAAAAACTAAAAGGATGAGAATAAATGCCAGAAACAAGCAGCCGATAACAATCCAAGGCCAAATACTAGAAGAAGTGGAGGCTTTCCAATACCTTGGAAGTGTAGTGGCGATAGATGGAGGAGCTGACAACGATGTGGAAAGCCGTATAAAAAAAGCTAAAGGTGCTTTCGCCCAGCTCTGCACTCTATGGCGTGCCAAGGAAATAAATTTGCACACAAAGCTCCGCATTTTCAATTCAAATGTCAAGTGGTCCTCTATGGCTCAGAGACGTGGAGAGTGACACGATCTATCTCAGCCCGTTTGCAAAGTTTCTGCAATAGGTGCTTAAGGTATATCTTGGGAATTTGGTGGCCAATGAGGATAGATCTCCAATGAGGAACTACTAAGAAAAACAAAGTAGAAGCCGAAATTAGAACCAGGAATGGAGATGGATTGGACACACATTAAGGAGGATAGACAGCATCGCCTGGGAGGCCTTTGAATGGAACCCTCAGCGACAGCGTCCTGACGGAAGGCCGAGGAAGACATGGAGGAGTTCTGTCATGGAAGAGGCTAGAAGCCAAAATCATACGTGGGCCACCCTCAAGAGATGGCTCCAGATCGAGATACTAATTGCCAGAAGCTTTAACGTCCAGTAGAGCTACGTCCAAGCTTGATGAGAGTTATAATATTTGTTTCTCCAAATCTTCATTAAGTTCAACATTCCTTTTTCTTCTGCTTGACGACACTAAATATTCTCCAGATAATCTTTCTTTCAGAGATGAAAATTTCTTCCTCCTTCGTCCTGAAAAGTTTCTCAAGGGCTGAATTTAATATAGGCAGGTCAATGCATCTCCTTGCCGAAGCCTTTTGTTTGAAGATACCTCACTAGAAAGATCCGTCTGAATTTTGACATCATTTGTTGTCTTCTTTACTAAACTAATAAACTTGGATGTGATCCCAAGTTCTTGATTAGCTTTATTTATTCTTTGCTTTTGACTTCCACTTCAAAAGGGTTTAGTTAACCCCTAAGGGGTCCTTCTCGGTTGAGAGCAGGGCCTCACTAAACTGTGCCTAATAGGCATGTCCAGAAAGCCTATTTCCAAAGTTCTACTGTATAGTCTTCCCCCAATTCAATAACTAAGGTATGGGACAGTGTATGTGCCCCTCATACGCGCTTTTCCATGGGACAATTAAGATATAAATTCAAATTTCTGTAATTGATTTTTATTTATTGTATTTATGCATTGGTTTATCAATTTATTTCATTATCAATGTATATTTTATTTCCATATGTTATAGTGTACCAGATAATTGTCTATTAGAACTAGTTTGTTCTTGTGAAGTTTATGATAGTTTGTGTTTTTCTTAGATTTTTGAATGCATGGTAGATATGTGTATTAAGGATTGAAAAAAAATTTCAAAATAACTAAAAGCATGAAACACCTTTTTATTTGTGTGTGTGTGTTTATATATATATATATATATATATATATATATATATATATACACAGTTGAATATTGGTCCATTTAGATGAAATCTGCTCTGGTCAGGCTGTCTTTTTTTTTTCTCTAACCACCCATTTTTGCAATAAATGTTTTTATTGATCATTTATTCAAGGAGACTTGAATAATTTGAAAAATGTTACTCATGGTGTGGAGAAATATCTGCACTTCTTAGTTGCATTCAGCTGTCTCAATTTAGTAATTTAAATTTTAGTTCACCACTAATGGTTGTACTGTTAACATTTAACAGTTTAACTTACATGCACACATGTGCACACTGGCATTCACCCAAACATGCTAAAATAAACATAATTTTTTTTTATTTTCACCACTTTCAAAGTAACAATTTTAAAATTGTCATATAGTATTGATTTCTATACCATATACATGTTTTCTTGATTTTTTATTAAATGAAAACTTATTATACCTGATATCCTCTGGTCAAAAGAACAAACTTAAGCTGAAAAGTTTGTACTGAAATTTGAGTCTTTTTAATAACTTGTTTGAGGAATTTTGGTACAGTGGAAATTCACTCTCTCCTCCTACCCTCTCAGCAATTTGAAAATTAAAAATGGAGGGAAATTTGAGTTTCAAGAACCTGATTAAAAAATTGTGGTAAAAAATTTTAATACTAAAAACTTTTAAAATTACCTTTTAATACCTTGGAGTCAAAAAATTAAGAATTCATCGTTTAAATGTTTTGTCAAAAAATTATTGATGTGAAATGTCTACATTCACAGCAGGTAAGTGAAAAATCCAAATCCGAAAGATTTGGGAAAATTAAAGTATTTAAAATACGTCTTAATTATTTCAATTAAATTGTTCCAACTTATTAAATTGTTGTAAAATGTGTCTAGAACAATTCTAGGCTACAGGAACAAAAATAGAAGTTTGTCTGAACTGAATTCTGGGCACTAATTACTTGTAAATAAAGTTTCCTCAAGATTATTGCATTCATTAAATATTTGCTTTCATGAAATTATTTCTGTTAAATTTTAAAAAGTTTGATTATAAATGGAAACTTCGAACTTTTAATGTAATGTTTAGAACACTTTCATGCTCAAGCAACTATATCTTCAAAAAAACAAAACAATTAGATTACAAAAAATAAAAATATAATTAGAACCCCGAGATTTATTGATCTGATAATGGGCTAAAAATTTAAATTGAAGTAGATACCGATTTGAAATCAAATAGCTGAAAAAAGTATTCCAAAATCTACCTTATCACTTAATCTACTTTATCTTACCATATGTTCACTCTTAGCTGATTCATTCATACTTATAATTATCTACTTATACATATTTCCCCCTCTCTTTTATGTATCGAGAATTCAAGGCGAGATGAGTATTAATTCAGAAATAAATTATTCAAATTAAGGAATACTTTAGAATACATTCCCATAGGGATAATTGTAATCAACCTAATAAGACAAAATTGTGTCTTTAATGAAATTATATTTAACTCAAATGTTTTCAACGTGAATAGGAGAATTTTGGTTATCACCCTCTTTAGCTTAAAACTTTATATTTTTCTCTTTTATTATACATTTAAAAAATATTCATGCAGTATCTCAGGAGTAATATATAAGACTCACCAATCAGGGAACTTATTTTTATGTTTACTGATGTTTCAGTCCTAGCCTTCTTTAGGGCTTAGAAAAAAAAAAAAAATTAAAAAGGAAAAGAGTAAAACAAGAAGATAGAAAGATAATGTTAACAATGAAATTGTTGTGATAATCATACTTGTTTAAGTAATTAATGAAAATTAGAATCTACTCTGAATATTCAATAAGTTGGCAATTATTTGTGGGTATGATTGCTTCAACTGGTCGTGAAAGCAGCAAATTAAACAAGTAAAAATGAATAATCATCAGAGAAATACTAGTTATAATCTCACACAATAGATTTACAAGGGCCTTGGGAGTTTCTTATAAGTTTCTTTATTTTATCAACTTTCCAACGATATACCTAACTTTGTGTAGTTCATCTAATATCAACGAGATATTGAGGTTTTGAGGCAAAAAAAAAAATAAAGAAAAAAAAAAGTTGTAGATACCTACAATGAGTAGCTAGAATTTCTTTGTCCTTGTATGATAAGAATAAAAAACTAACCATCAGCTATTCCTGAACCTACATCGCCTGTTAACTTATGCCTGTGTAAAAGCTTAGATACACAAACTTAGTTTATCTTTAAATGTTTCCTACAGTTAGCCATGTAATAAGATAAGATGTATGAAGGCTTTTTTTGTTCCTAAGTGTTGGTAAAGATTGACACCTAGGAAGTATGACTGTCAGAAAACAGTATTAACCATTCTAACTCGGCATACAAACTGGGGACCCGAAGGATGAATCTAATAAAAAAATTCATTATTCTCGTATTTTTCCTTTTCTAGTTACTATGCAGTCAATCATATACCAGGCGGTGATTGATAAAGTGGTGGAAACTGGTTGATCTGATGAGAGACTCACGAAATCATGTTGTCTCTCCTACATCCTTACCCATGGCACCTTGTGGTGGGTACATCCTTTCCCATGTGTTCCTTATGTGCCCTAGGGATTTGCTAGTATACAGATCACTCTTTTCATTGTTTTTTACTGAGTTTACTATACCGTGATGAATCTTAAATATGCTAGTGGCCTAACACCGACCAGAAGTGCCAAGTTACTGAGACTTTAGCACCTACTGATGGCCTATATGAGTATTTCATTTGAAGAGCTGTCAGGAATGATATCCTGGTCTACCTTTCGTTCTATTTAGATCTTGAATATATGTAGCTGATGAATACATTTTTCACAAAAAAATGGTGGGTCGCTCCATACTGAACGTGTTAAGATAGGAGGATTAATTATGTACCTCCGAAACTTAAATCATATCAATATCCCCTTATACCGTTTACTTAACAACACCAAACTCCAAAATCTAGTTGATATGTATTTCATTAAAAAGTTTTTAACTTGGACTAAATGAAGCCTGAAAATAGTTTTCAATACTTGAATTTTATGTCTCTTTGAATATGCCTGATGTTTACATCAGAAAAGCGTATATGAATTTCTCTGTATTAGTAAAAAAAATTATGAGTTCATACAATTAATTAATTTTCCTAATTTTAAAAATAATTGTTTGTTGGGCCATAGAAAAAAACATTCAGATCCCATCTAATAAGGTAACATTGGCCTTATTATGAGTTTTTTTATTTCCAGTTTTACTATTTTATGTTTATTTAAAAAAAAAACAACTCATTTATCTAATTGTTGTTGTTTTTGTTTTTTGTATAATTCATTAGGGAATTTTCACTGTTGACATGAAAAAATAAAACATTATATATATTCTCATTTTTTTTCTCCAAAAAAGGTTTTCATGTTTTACAAAATGTTTCAGCTTCATCAAGGCAAAATTAAATTTTAAACTTTTTAATCGGGATTAAAATGGACATTTAGTATTATTATTCCCACTTGGGAGTTTAAAATCATAACCATCCAGTAAAGTGTTTTCCATATAAATAGTATATACCCAGTTCTTGTTTAGTTTGTCTTTCACAAATATATATCCCACTTTTAATTATATGCACCTTTTGTGTTTGAGGATCTAGAACTGTTTCTTTACTGATCATGCATATCTTTCCATTTTATAATTCATCTTATGTCTTTACTGAGAAGATATTCTATTGTATTCTTCACTTTCATGAACTAATACATTAAAGCATCTCTGTTGCAGTTATTTATCCCTTTTTTCTTTTCTTTTTTTGTATTTATTTATTCCTGTATCCAAATTACACACTTTTAAAAACAATTATACTGTTGAAATTAAATGTTTCTTTTTAAGGTTATTTTGATGTCAGTTGTATGTTCTTTCATTCATTAGCATTATTTCTGTCTTTCTAAAATTGTTTAGTAGTTCCTTACTTTTTGTTCTGACTAAAATATTTAGATATATTTCTCATTGATCAAATGTATAGGAAAAATATCAGGCTACTAGTTTTTATGTTTATAATTTCCATGATATAACTTGCACTATTTGGTCCTTATAGGTTAGTAAAATAAGTTAATTGTTTGTTTTTATTAATAAGTAATTTTTTCTGTGTTTTATAAACAGAGAAAAAGATAAACAGAAGGATCGTGAAGACCTCTGGGGTAAAGTTGAAGATTTAGCCATGAAAAACCCTAGCTATCAGGATATTTGCATTTCTGATTTATGTAATAGTTCTTTTGAAAACCATAATTCTCCTCCAGAAAATGATGAAGTAGAATTATCCTATGAGAAAATTGAAGCGGAAGTCAAGGAGGTTTGTAATTTTTTTTTGTCGCCAATCTTTGAAAATATAAGTTTTTGTCAATCTTTAGTATTAGTGACAAATCTTACCATTTGAGGATTATTTAACATTTTGAGGCTTTTATCCCAGTTTTAGGGTGAATGTAAATTTAATGTTGATTAAATTTAATGATTATAATGGAGATATAGTTGATTGTTCATGATTGACACGATGATAGTTAGGATTGCAGTCAAAAGTAAAACACATGTAATTAAAATATACCCTTTATGTGTGTCGACATTTCAGTTTTAGTTGTAGATGTTTGCGAGGGCTAAGAAAGATGATAAACAAAAATAATGTAAATGACAATAATATAAGTATAGTTATATTAAGTTTTGAAATATTAATAAAAAATAATATCACGTCACGATGTTTGTCCTGGATAAAAACCGAAACTTCTCAACTGATCTTAATAAAATTAGGATCCTTATGTGTAGTTTTGTCCATCTTAAAAGTAGGATAGTTTTCATCACGATTATTGACCTCATAATTTCTTTTATTGATAATTAAATCTTTATTATATTACAATTGAGTATTGTTTATAAGTTCTCTAAATGTCCAACATATGGTTGTGTAAGTCGATTTATTGACAAAAATTTTTATTTTCATTCGATATTTAGGTTAGGTAAATATCGAAAGATTGACAAATCACTTCGTTTTGTGTTGAATACAAGGATGGCGTCGATAAAGAACTCAAATTGGCTCATTTTCTTACATAAGATTGATGACATTCTCAATAATCTTTAGAATCCAAAAATTTTCTGTCATCTGGGTGGGTCTCTTTAAACCATATTTTCTTATTCAGGTCTGAAGCAAAAGCAAACTATCTCAATACATCAGGTTACTTACATCATGAATCGCCTATCGTTAGGGAACAAGACCACGCCAAGTGAATTCAACAGATTCCTCGATCAGATTATGGCTAACCGAGCATTATGACGACATAATCGTCCACGGCTGTATGTTAGAAGAGTGCATGCAGAGATTGATAGCTTGCCTTGAAAGGTTAAAAATGAACAACCTAAGCCTGAGAAAATCGAAATGTTCGTTTTTCAAAACTCAAGTGTCAAATATATTGAAATTTCAAAATTCCCCGAGGTAGGTGAAGAAATGGAGGCACCTAAAAATCCTAACGAGTTATACCATTTCTTAGGCACAGTTACCTACTATGCGAGATTTATACCTAACCTATCTTCTGTAACCTACCTCTGTATCAATTGCTCCACAAAGGAAACCAATGGGTCTGGACCCAAAAATGTCAAAAGGCATTCCAGCAGCTCAAAACAGAAATCATTAGTGATCGGGTTCCAATACCAATACCAAATGACCCATCACTTTCAGTGAGTTTAGCTTGTGATGCCGGTCCCACAGGGATTGCCAAAGTCTCAGCTTAGACATTAATGGCTTAGACAAAGTCTATGACCTTCATATCAAGATCTTTGAAAAACACAGAAAGAAATTACTCCTGGGAGGCACTTGCAATAATTTTCAGTGTTTCAAGGCTGTATATGTATCTCGTTGGCCACCATTTCACTCAAACTAGAGATAACCAGCCATTGACCAGAATTTTCCAGACTGAAACAAAGCTGCCATCTTTCACATCAGCGAGGTTACTCTGATATACTACTTTTCTTTTTTTGGATGAAGTCATCCACCGAAAGGCAGAGGATCACGTACATAATCACTGCCTTTCCAGAGCTACTTACACTACGTCAAAAGCTACCTCCTCTAAGGAATCCACCATGAGCCTCGAAGTTTAGTAATTCAATTTAGTAATTTAAATTTTAGTTCACCACTAATGGTTGTACTGTTAACATTTAACAGTTTAACTTACATGCACACATGTGCACACTGGCATTCACCCAAACATGCTAAAATAAACATAATTTTTTTTTATTTTCACCACTTTCAAAGTAACAATTTTAAAATTGTCATATAGTATTGATTTCTATACCATATACATGTTTTCTTGATTTTTTATTAAATGAAAACTTATTATACCTATTATACTTATTATGCCGGTCCCACAGGGATTGCCAAAGTCTCAGCTTAGACATTAATGGCTTAGACAAAGTCTATGACCTTCATATCAAGATCTTTGAAAAACACAGAAAGAAATTACTCCTGGGAGGCACTTGCAATAATTTTCAGTGTTTCAAGGCTGTATATGTATCTCGTTGGCCACCATTTCACTCAAATTAGAGATAACCAGCCATTGACCAGAATTTTCCAGACTGAAACAAAGCTGCCATCTTTCACATCAGCGAGGTTACTCTGATATACTACTTTTCTTTTTTTGGATGAAGTCATCCACCGAAAGGCAGAGGATCACGTACATAATCACTGCCTTTCCAGAGCCACTTACACTACGTCAAAAGCTACCTCCTCTAAGGAATGCACCATGAGCCTCGAAGTTTCAATCTTTAAAGACCAGATATTTCTATTGAGGTTATCACCAGTTCAGTTATTGCTTAAGAAACAGCGAAAGACTTTTTCCTTTCAGAGCTTCATCAAAATATAATATGTGGAAAACTATGTGACCCGGAGAACAGCACATCAAATGGCATCGTTTTTACGAAATTTAAGAAAAGAGATCCCGGAAGCCCTTCAAAAGGTTGTCTTGGAAGTGCATAGAACTCATGTAGGCATAGTAAAAATGCAGCAGTTGACAAGATGTCCCTGCTTCTAGAAAAATATCGACAAAGATATAAAAACAATGTTGAAGAACTGCCAGGAATGCGCACTATCCCAGAAAAGTCCAGCTGAAGTTCTCTCCATCAATGGGACAATCTGCAGTTGAGCATAATTTTGAACGGGTGCTTATTAATTATTCAGGGCCGGTTTTTAACAACAATTTTCTGGAAAATTTAAAGGATAAACATTCCTGTTACCACGTATTCCAATGATACTATCAGAATTTTTCTATATAATTTAAAAGGCTTAAATTTTACATTTTGGTTTTTCCAATGACCATAAATAAATCTTAAGGCCAAACAATGTCCACTTGTTTCTAGGCATTGGAAAATCCGTATTTTTTCCATGGGCAATTACATGTCACCTGGTCGTGTGTGGTATTAAATTAATCTAGTAATCGATGGTTTTATTGATTTGTGTTTGCATTACAGGTTGACCAAAAATTTTTGTCCCAAAAAAAGGAATTATGAATCGTATTAATTTTAAAAAATACAATTTATTATTATTAATAGTTATCAATCAAAGTTATCTACCTCCTTAAAAAACTAATTAATTTTAATATGTAATTTTACAGGTTTTGATAAGTAGTACTTAATAAATGAATATCATTAATACATGCTATAGTCAAATATGAGATGTAAGAAATAAAAACTTTAACTCTCCTTAATTATTTACCAGTCACCTTTAAATATGGCGTAAAGTTGTATTTTCAAACCCATATGTTTTTAGATTAGCTAAAACATTTTTTTCTTTATCAATGAGTTTTTATTTGACTGTATTAAAAAGATTAGGATATGAGTAATTCAACGCATTATAGCTACTTAGCCACAGTAATGCGCCGGTAGCAGACGCTTGTATTATTATAAAAATACCAAACCCTTGTTAGACCATGGGTTAGGACTTAACTTGGGCATAGCCTTGATTCTAACCTCTGAACTCATCTTGATTTTTTTTTTTTTTTTTTTTTATTCTTCATTAGTTGTACCTAATTTAACACACACAAAAAAAAATAATTTGTTTGGTTATTAATTAAAGCAATTCAGAATATTTTTAAAAGATAAAGTGCTATTTTAACAATTTTTTGTGGCAAAAACCATGCATTCATTCTTTTGTAGAGATTTCATGATGAATTGCTTTGTGCTACACCCCTTACCCAGTTTGAACATTCTGCATTCATATCCTGAAATGAAGACTGACCAGTTTCCAATAGCATATATAAATTTATTTTGTCCATATTGTGTTAGTTCCCAATAACTGCATTGTTTTCAAATTGTTCTCCTTGATAAGTTTAATTATCTGCCCTCTGTCTGTCTTTCAACATGAATTAAATTAATTTTTAATTTCATAAGATCGATCTTTAAGCTTTTTGTTTAGTCTTAAGCTAAGGCTGAGTATTTCTAATTAATCGATGTAATCATAGTGTATTTTTCTTGTAATTATAAGTTGTCTGTTTATCAATCAACTATATAAATATTATCATTTAGAATTTTGATGCATGTTTGGTATTTATGTTTATTACCATTTTCTGCATAAAAATGTGTGAGCCTGAAGTATGTAATGTACATGCATGACTAGTTTTATTATTATATTTGGCCCAAGTAGATTTAAGCTGGTCATGATAGTGATTTTTTCTATAATTCACTCCATATGTTTCATCATCCCTTAGCTCTATAAGCTTTAATTGTGTCATTAATCCCTCCTCTAATCAAATAAAATCTATATGCTTTCACCATTCAAACTGTATACCTTTTATTTAACCATATATTTTAGTTACCATTTTTATTAATTATTTATTTATATTATTAATTTCTATTTTGACTTATTATTTCAATTTACAAAATTTAATATTTTCTTTCATTTCAAAAGAAGAGATTTTTTAGTTTATTAGTTTGTTAGAATTGATTATTAGTTTCTTGTAGAGCCATTTATTATTTAACAGCATAATGATAACACAATAAATTAGATTTCAAGTACACAAACCAATTAGTAAAGAAGCAAATCAACAAATGTGGATTCAAAATATAAATCAATCAGAGTTGGGCACTATCCGAGTAAAAAAGTACTAGTTTCGGATACAAGATACAAGTTACAGATACTTTTTTACTCGGATACTGTACTCGAATCCCTCCAAAATTTTCAAATGTATCCGAGTACTTCTCGTATCCGTCAGCTTCGGACACAGTGACTACTCGTATCTGTCAGCACGGATACCCGAGTATCTGTGAGTACTTCGGTATTTAGTTATTTTTTTACGGATACTATTTCGGATATTTCTACTTCTGGGGCTGGGATTGTTTATAATTCTATTATTATTCTAATATTCTATCAAAATTATAAAAAAATTATTAGTATTAAGCCGTCAACATTGTATCGTTTCGAAATAAGGGTGCAATATCCAAAGCGTTAATTTTGACAAAAAGTAATAATTTAAAAAAAAAAGATAGGAATATTCCATTGTGAAAATTATTTTCTTTTTTTATCTTTTCGGATTTTTAAAATTGTGTACTACTGTGATAATAGTGGCTTAGAATTGGAAAATACTACCGATTTTAAAATTCGATGCTTGGGGTGGGGGGACATTTTATTAACTTTCCGTTTTCTTCGAGAAGAGTTATAGTAACGGGGGAGCAGATTTTGAAACTAGTACCATTTTTAAAATTTGGTTGGGGAGGGCGTTACTACGATTTTTTTCATAACTTCTGATTAATTTGTTTTGAGTGTCTGTCTATATCTATGTTTACGCTTTCGTAGATTTGGAAAAGCATTAATTTTTAAATTCAATTTTGGTGGTGGGGGGGGGTATTCCTCATTCCACAACTTTAAATTCACGGATTATTTTGAAATGTGGGTCTCGTTTTGTGATAATGGCGTCTTATTTTTTGTTTATGTAGTGCTACTTTTGAGAGATCTGTAACTTCTCATTTTTTTTTTTTAAGATGTGCGATCATATAGCAGTCGTAGATTTTGAAAAAAAATTCTATTAAAAATTTTAAAGGATGTGTTGCGGTTACCTCTCCAAAAATTTAAACTTCAATATATGGATATCTTTCGAATGAAGGTCTATTGTTTTGTAAGAGAGATTGATTATAAGCTTTTGATACCATTTCCAAGTCAAATTCAACCACTTCTTCGTGTTTACCTATGCATATTATATCATGACCAGGTATCCATTAACATTAATATATATTTTAAAGTTCGAGTGGGGGGGAGGGCCTATAATATTGAAAACGGTAACATTTTCGAATTTCTTTTAAACGGGTGTCCATTACTAACGGTATTTTTGAAAAAAATATTCATTTTGTATTTTAATAGGGGTGGATAGGGGGGGGGGGGCACATAAAGAAGTTAGATTTTCGGAGTTCTTTCACACAGAGGTCCAATATTTGTATACTGTACCATCTATTGTATATTGCTAGTTTAACAATTCCTTATCTTAATTTTACACCTGGTCGTTGTGTACCCTTTCACTTCAAAAGGGTTGGGTTTCCCCGCAGTAAACCCTTTGAAGTCGGGAAAGTAACCTATCCTACCTCTACCCTAATAATTTTGCCCTAGTCTCTGCAATACTCTTTACTCAGAAATGAAAACAGGAGTTTTTTTATCATTGAAATATTCATTTTTAATTTCACTATCTTTTATATGATTATCTTTATAAAGTACCCATGTCATGCTAACACACCATCAGTTTGATTTGGTTTCCATTATTTTGTTACTTCTTGTTGTTACCAGCCTATGCGTATTTCCTATGCGACAATGACAAAGATTCCTAAGTCATTTTTAAGTTAAAAAGTTTCCTAAGTTAAAAAGATAAAAAGTTGAATAAATTATTGAAATGTAAGATAGTATAAATGTTTTTTCATATAATTTCATTTTTTTTAAAAAAAATTGAAGTAGTTTGTGAATTGCATCTTAAATAAACTGTTGCTGATTTTTTTTTATTTATAGCGTCTCCATTTTAGATAGGAATGTTTTAATTCATATCTACTCTTATTGTGTGTTTCTTTATATTTTGATTATAATAAAACGTACTTTAATAAAATGTATGTGCAACTAATATAGACCCTCACAACGAAATAATCAGAAGTTAAAAAAAATTGCGTAGTAACCCCCGCACCAAATTTTAAAATTGTAAATATTTTCGAAATCTGCTCCCCCGTTATCATAAATGCACTTCACAAAGAAATCCTCACTCGCTGCATCGAATTTTAAAATTGATACCATTCACCAAATCCATACCCGTATGAGCCCTCATTTAGTGTATATTAACAAAAATATATATTCTATTCGTATTAATTTTAGAAGTTACAATTTCCTCTTAAAGGTGGACCCCCCCATGATATAGTAATTTTAAAATTATTTCTATTTTCAAAAGTTAGGCCAGCCTAAACATAATTATGCTTCTTTATTGTGAAGATATAGAAAAAAAAATTTCCGTTTGGGAATATTATTAATTTTAAATAATTACAATTTTAAAATTATGATTATTTTTAAAATTTTTGATAGGATCCTTTTTTCGAAAACATAAAATGTTGACAGCCTAATAATAATAAAAAAGTTTAATAACAACATTTTAAATATTCCTGACCTCAGAAGTAGAAGTATCCGTAAAATATTAATACTTTTCCAAATCTACAAAAGCGTAATCATAGATATAGACAGACACTCAAAACAAATTAATCATAAGTTATGAAAAAAATCGTAGTAACGCCCTCCCCAACCAAATTTTAAAAATGGTACTAGTTTCAAAATCTGCTCCCCCGTTACTATAACGACTCTTCTCGAAGAAAACGGAAAGTTAATAAAATGTCCCCCCCCCCCCCAGCATCGAATTTTAAAATCGGTAGTATTTTCCAATTCTAAGCCACTATTATCATCACAGTAGTTCACAATTTTAAAAATCCGAAAAGATAAAAAAAAAAAATAATTTTCACAATGGAATATTCCTATCGTCTTTTTTTTAAATTATTACTTTTTGTCAAAATTAACGCTTTGGATATTGCACCCTTATTTCGAAACGATATAATGTTGACGGCTTAATACTAATAATTTTTTTATAATTTTAATAGAATATTAGAATAATAATAGAATTATAAACAATCCCAGCCCCAGAAGTAGAAATATCCGAAATAGTATCCGTAAAAAAATAACTAAATACCGAAGTACTCACAGATACTCGGGTATCCGTGCTGACAGATACGAGTAGTCACTGTATCCGAAGCTGACGGATACGAGAAGTACTCGGATCCTTTGGAATCCGTCCGTACGGATACGGATACTATCTGTATCTGCTCTAATGAGTACTTTTCACAGTTACAGTATCCGATATCTGTATCTGCAGATACAATTTGCCCATCTCTGAAATCAATTATATTCTGATTTTTGAAACAATATATGTATCTCATATTAGTGTTTCTGATTTTGTAATCTCACCCCCAACCATTTTCTCTTCAATTATTGTCTACATTCAAGTTGTTGAAGGCTTCAACCAATCTTCCACCAATTATATTCTTATTTATGATATCATTTTGTTTTTATATTAAGTTATTAGTCTTATGTTGGATTAAAAAAATATCAGCAATAAAAATATTTTAATTATATGTGTTTATTATTAACTGAGATTTGCATATTCTACATTTACTTTTTTTTTATTTCAATTCTTCGACTAAGTTTAAATTAAAACTTTTTTAGGTACGATCAAGGGGTTTTGCTATTGATAAACCACTGTTAAGAAAGAAGAATGATCTTCCTTTGGATGGTTTCAATAGTCATTCAAGCGTTTATGATTCTAAAAAAAAGGATCAAGAATCAATACTTAATGATGAAAATGAGTGCTAGCCTTACCTTTTATTATTTGTTAGTTTCTGTCTGAATATTTACCATTTTTTAAAAAGTTGTTTATTTTTTAAATATTTTATTTAATATTTAGATTATTTAATTTCAACTGTAGATTTTTTTTTTTTTGTATCTGTATATGTTTATGTGATGTGTATCCATGAGCTCACATACATACAATAATACATTCTCAAACTACAACACACTCACACATGAAATGCTAGACATAGTAACTAATTACAAATTTGTATCAAATGGTAGGAAATTTTTTGTTAGTTTTCTTTTTCCCATGATTTTTAACCTAAATCATTTGTAAATATGGTTCTGCAATTAAATTATATTTTGGACATGTGGTTGCATATGATACGAGTATATTTCTCCACATTCGTGTCTAAAAGCGTTGGTACATATGTGGAAGTGTGTTTGTTTTAATTTCTTCATAACAAGTAGTTTATGAATTAATGTAAATACTACTTAATATCTTAATTGTGCCATGAACAAAACAGAAGAATTAAAATTAGAATGTTTAAAGTGTATTTATAAATAAGCAAGCCTTAATTATGTAAAAACAAATATTTATTCTTGTGATATCAGTAATTTATTTTTATTTTTTTAACAAATTTGTTTAATTTAGTATATTAACTGATGAAAAATATTAATATTCACAGTGTTTAAGTTTTGTGGGTATCATTGGAATAATTTCTTATACTTCTGTATTTAAATATTGAACCTCATGGAAGATATATCAAATAATTTATGATTTCATACCTGTGATTGAGGACATGATCTCTAAAAGCTCAGTTCAGGAATCAGTTATGGGTTTCATGGGGTTCATTCCCACCAAGGTTACTTAATTTTATTCCTTGGAATAAATGAATCTCGACACTCCCGCTCTGGTTAGCACTAAGGGCTCACTTGGAGGACAATTTCCAACACCAATACCTGAGTTCAGTTTAGATTTTTTCAATATAGCTTCAAATATAGCTTTGACATTAATTATACAATCACAATCAGGAATTCTACCTTAAGGAAAATTAAAACGTGCATAATGTAGAAATTAGAAGCCGATTTTGCTATGTAATTATAATTGTTGCCTGTATACCTCCCTCCTTCCTCTTCATATCAGACCTTGCAAAATCTTCTTATTTATATTTTGATCGACTCTTTTGGTGTTTACTCATTGCTTCATCATTTTTAACACCTTAATTACCCCTCCCAGGTACTTAAATTTATTTAGGAATTCAAATGTTCCTACTAAGTAATATGTGAATCCCCAGTATTCGCTGTTTTCGTTTTTACTTTGGTTTTTATTTTATTCCTATTTATAAATCTATTTTATTTCGGTATTTTGGTTTCTTTTCACATTGTATTGATTCATGTTAATTTCCCAGCTGTACATATCCTTCATAAGTGAAATAGCTGTGTACAAATTGTGTTCTGTTTATAATACCTTTATAAAGTCAGAAGCAACTTATTAGTCTTAATAAATTTTGTAACAATTAAATTTCGATGAACAGTCCATAATAAAAAAATTTAACTATGCATTAATAATTATATCATTAGATATGTCTTCATCCGAATTTGTGTTAAATTATTCATGCACTAGAAACAATATCAATTATGCCAAAATAATATTGTAAAGAATATTTCTATTTTATTATTTTTCCTAACTATTATTACATTTTATTGATTTAATTTTTAGGGAAAGAATATTTATTATCCATCCAATTTCTACTGCATCTTGATTTTTCGTATAAAATACCGCTCAATTGCTAATGATGGAGCTTTTATTGAATAAGGATTATCAGGAATGTCCATATTTAAAACATTTAAGTATTTCCTTCAGAGTATGTGTTCTACTAACTCTAGTTTATGCAACTTTTTTTTTTTTTTTCTGTTAAAGTTTGCTATGTTTGCTTAGCATGTATGTGATCTTACTTGTTTTCTGTCCTGTTGAGGCCTGTATAGGTGGAATGTTTGTGGGTTAATTGTTTAACTCTATTTTAGGGAATCAAGCCTTTGTGTTTAGAAACATCCGATTGTATTCTAAATAATGCTCTTTTTTTTTTTTCTATTATAGCTTAAATTTACTAAGATGACTGTTAACCAGTCTGATAATAGAACCATAAACAAGGTGATTAATTTCATTGTCAGTTGACTTTGAAATAATTTTATAGTGATAAAAACAACGTCGGCAAAACATGGAAAGGTATGTTTTATTTTATCTTATATTTAGGTTATTATAGAGAGTCAATTATACAGACTAGTTTATGCTAGCCCAAGTCCGGATACTTATATTTTATAGGTAACTGACCCTTAAATAGTTTTTATATGGTCTTTAGAGGAAAGTTTTTTTCTTGGTATTTTCATAAAAATAATTTAAAAGAAAAAAATGTTTAATTAATAACTGAAGCAACCCGTGCAAGATTTGCAGTTTGGATGCTCCTCGGCACAAGAGCTTTGGTCTCTTCCTCTTTATACCATTTTTCCATGATAAAATAATCTAATGTAAATCAATAAACTGTGTAAATTATTATTTTTTATTGTGTACCTCCACACTCTATCCTGGTGATGATATGAAAAAACAAAACTTCCTTATGACTCTCTCAATGTTCAATCATTTGGGCTATGATTTTTAATTTGAATTGAAAATTACTCTAGGCGGTAAAAGAATCTATAAAATTAAAGGCATCTCGCTTAAATGAAAAGAATCTAAAGAAATCCAGGAATACTAAATGATAACTAGGAATAAATTGATAAAAGTCCACCTTTTAAATTAAAAGAATCCTGTTTAAGAATCTATCCTACAACAGCAATAAACA
This sequence comes from Aelia acuminata, assembly GCA_911387785.2. Lineage (NCBI taxonomy): Eukaryota > Metazoa > Arthropoda > Insecta > Hemiptera > Pentatomidae > Aelia > Aelia acuminata. The sequence continues at coordinate 54,154,060 of OU426980.1, read as the reverse complement.
AAAAATAAAAGATAATTAATTGTTATGATAATTTTTTTTTAATACAAATTGAAGTTTGTAAAATAAACATTATAATATACTTGGTAATATTTTTTTCTAGGAAAAAATTATATGGACTTAGACTGCAGAAGTTTGTCATATTTTCAGTCAAGTTTAGAAGAGGTTTCCAAATATTTTTGGGAAAAAATAGCTCATATAAGATTAGTCCGTATAATTGACACTTTCCTGATTAAGCATTTTATATTTAAAAATCATTTATCTTTTATTCTTTTATATATCCTGATATAGTGTAACAGGGAAGTAGCTGCAAATATTATAATTTTATAGGAGAGACAAACAACTGAAATAAAATTATTATAATTAATTTATTACCATGTAAACACATTTTAAAAAGTTTGGACTAGCGCTAGTGCAATGGCTACTACCCATTCAGCTCTGATGAAATTAACATAGTATGATTTTCATGAAATATCATACCTCTCTCTTCACCACTTCATAGACAATGGCATCATTGTTTCTTTCAAAATATAAACTCAAACAACAAAATACTGGCAGTTAAAACAAAAGGTAAATTGTGTAAAGTATGAGTTTTATTTATTAAAATATTTTTTATTGATTTATTTTTAAATAATGCAGGGCAGAATCATAACATAATGTACCTTACAAACTAAATTATTAAAGAACATACAAATATAATAAAATCTCAATTAAGAAGTAGAGTGAAAAATATCAAAATAATACTTATATAAAGGTTAAAATGAATCTTATAAAATTATAGCATCATCTTACTAAAAACCAGACTGTTTAAATAATTTAAATTCTTATTTTTTTTTAATTAGGTTTCTTGAAGAGGTAGGTTTTAAAAGCATTTTCAGTTAAAAGCATTCAGCATTCTCAATTTATTGATAATTAGTTCTTCACAAAAAATTTTAAGTCTAACATTTCTATTCAATATTTAGTAGATCCCTCAACTTATTTCTGTTTCTAATTAATGTAACGCATCGTTCAGAAATGTAGATTAGTCCTCATCTCTTTGCACTAATTGATGCATAGATATTTGATATTGAAGCAATTCAGATAAAATGCAAAAATAAAAATAAAAATCTGCAAAAGTAACTTCTAAATTATTATTTTTAACTATGTTTAATTTTCCCCAGTTTATTAAGAAAATTTTTTTGAAGGTATAGGAAGACAAGACCTATCTCTGCCTCATTCTATTCAAAAAGTAGCAATATGATGCTCTTCCAATTTAGTTACCAGGAAAAATAGTTGTAGAGTGGCAAAGCTAAGTGATCTAAGTACCAAAACCAAAATTTTCGGGAAATGAATAAAAACTGCACAGAATGTATCATTTTTAATTTATATTTATCCAAATATAATCATTAAATTAAAAAGTTACTACTGAATAATATTAAGAGAAAAAGTTGGGAGGAAAAAAATCTCGAGTCGTCTAAAAAGTACAAAATGTTTGGAAATGATCTAAGTACCAAAGAGTTGCGTTGGATATGATCTATCTCCACATTCGTTTTCAAGTATTGAGAACGTCTTCAAAAAACTTCCTGTTCTTCTCGTCTATGAAATTGAGCATTTCAGCGATGTCCTTTTTCTTGTTAGCACTAATAGGTATTTTCCTTGGCAATGCACTGAGTGTAGAAGTCATGAGAGTCTGCAGATTTAAGTTTTTTCTTAATACTCGACGCATCTCAAAATGTACTAAGCTTTTCTTGTACTAAACTGCGGCAGAGTTTTCCTTTGTTATTCTTAGCCAAGATACTTGTGTTATACCTAACTTGGACGTATCAATGTATTGGTTTAAAGCTTTGTCGAAATCAAAGAATGTATTTTGACCCATATCAAGTACTTTAAAGGGCCTTGAGGGACGAGCTTCCTTGATGATTTTCTTCACATCAACCACTACCTGAAGCTTTGAACACTTAGCCCGTTTCTCTATTAATGCAAAGTCTCTATCTGATGCCGAGAAACTGTGTCCAGACACCAAAAATTTGTGATCTATGCAATCAAAGTGACCATGTGACACAAGCAGCATGTACAGGAACAAAAGCATGCGGTTCTTCAATTGCCCGGCACAGTTGTCACTCCAAACAATGAGATTCCGCTTATGTGTTTCAAGAATGCCAGTGTTGATGGCTTGTAACAAATATGAAGCCATTTCGTTACCTCCCCGACCATCCTGTCCTTCATGCCATACGCACATTAGGCCGTCCCCAGTGTCTGCTACATGAATCCCAAAATTATAATACAATTGCCGGCTGTAATACATGAAGCTGTGCATTAACTTTGGGAGACTAAACACTTTCTGAAGGTCCACAGTGATGGTACAGGTGTCACTTCCCAGCATAGTGCTCTCTGTACTATCTTTCTTGTTTTGCTGAAAAGCCTTCTCTGTTTTACGGTGATGTAGTTCCAAATCATTGAGGGCTTTTCTAGCGACTACGGAGTCTTTGCTTTTGGTTTGCATATGCAAAGCATCACAAGTTTTGCAGGTGTCAATACGTGGACGTTTGAAAGATACGTTTGGGAAATCTTTGAGGAAAACTTTTCGGTAGAATTTGTATGTCACCAAGGAATTAGAATATTTTTCGGTGAACGCTTTATAGAGATTTAAATCCGAACTCAAGTACTCTTTTTCAGACTTGAATCGGTTGTAGTGACTCTCATCCCTCGGGAAGCTGTTAATATGGGCTTTGACCATTTCTCTATCAGACTCCATATATTTGAATGTTTTCACGCCCCCACGTTTATCTTGAAATACTGAAAATCCCTTTTTTTTCCTCGTGACCAATGTTGTGATTCTTTGAGGACTTATACAAAAAACCTCCGTGAAAGTATTTTTACATACACGTTTCAAGTTGCCCTCTCCATCAGGGAGGGTAAATGACATCGAACAATTTCGCCGGCTTAAGTCTGGATATTTATGAGCATTACGACGTCTTTGGATGGGTATTATTTGCATTAGACCCATGAGGTATGTTCCTTGCTCATTATTTTTCAGCTTATAAAAAGAATCAAAAAGCTTTACCTTCATATGAGCTATTTCCTTACAATCCCACTTGCATTTGCATGTAACCTGCACAAAAAACCAATTGGGAAGATACAATGTATTGTATGTCATAAGTAGGTATTTTATAGAAACATAACATAGTTTTCAGCTAATATATTTGGGTAAACTTATAATATTGATTTCGGCAATGGTAACGTGGAAATATAACATAATAACATTTTATAAGATATGTTACTAACCTCATTAGTAGGAGGGGATTTTGATGGCTTTGTTTTCTTCGACCGCTGAGTTTCGTAGGATTGTCCACTAACAATTTTTACACTTTCCAGCACTCGTTTTATTTTACACTTTCCCGCACTTACATCCCTAAAAGCTCTTCTATCCATTGCAAAAACAGTAGGGACACAAGAGGAACGCGAAGCTCCAATGTAACAGACAGCAAGCAATGACAAGCACAAGATGTAAACAAACATGGGTGCATGGTACTTAGATCAATTAGCTCGGAATAAGCCTAATGTAGTTACACAAACGCTATCTGTTGGCCTCCGTTGGAACTACTTATACTACCAATCGGGAGATAAATCACTTCCCACCGCATTGGCCTTGGCTTTTAGATCATTTTGGTATAAAAAACGGGGAAATGAATTTTTGGCACTTAGATCACTTAGTTTTGCCACTCTACAGTTTGTGTTTATTTTTGAGATACTGGACAAGTAATGAAATTAGTAAAAATTATTTGATAATTAATTTGATACTGACAGTGAAAATGTGGCAATTTAATCTAATTTTGAAGAAGAAAAACGAGGTAATGCACTAGTCACAAACAATTGTTAACTCATTCTTCATCTCAGGGAAATATTCTACTTTTAACAATTGTTTCAATGTCACAATTAACTCCTGGCTCACCTGAGGTAAAAAAAATGACAATAATATATTACTTCTTTTGGGTTGAGTTGTCAAGTTTTTCGGACTATTATGACAAGTTTACTTAATTTCACTGGATAAGCGATATTAGACATAAATAATTTTTATTTTAAAAAATTGTGTTTCTGTATCATACTTTTTTAATTAGTGTTAGTTTATATTTCTTTTGAATTAGATCTCTGAATAATGATTCAATATGCTGTTTTCTGGACAATATCTGATTCTTCCATTAGGTTCAATATCTTGTTTTTTGATTTAATATTGTCTCAATCATTGTAAAGAAAACTGATGTAATGTTGATATTGCCTTTTTGATAGTTTCTAGGACAAATTATGCAATATTCATTTTAGATGGTAAATTCGAAAATTAACCTACCTCAGCAGATTACTTGAACTCACATTTATTGTATTATATAATCCTAAAATTGTAATTTAATGTAAAATATTTATATATAAAGTGAAATAAATATTCTGTTACTATTTTCCTAAAATATTACATTCCATGTTATTTCCTATATCGCCACTTTATCCTTTTAATTATTTGTTAATTAGAATCAAACTGTTTAAACAAGTTAATTTCATATAGTACACACACTTGTGAGTCAAACAAAAATATTTAATTATTCAATGCAAACAAATATAAGGGCTCTTTTTTCCACGATCACCTAAATTTTTTTGAAAATCATGAATTTTATATTAGACTTGTTTTGAAATTTAGGTTCGTAAAGTTTGAATTGTTAATTTTTTTATATATTTTTTAAAAAAATTATGAACACAATTCAGTGATCTGCATATTGAATTTGAGATATAAAATTATATATACTTAATTTATTTAATGTTTTAAATTTCTTTTGATATATTTTGCATATAGTTATTTCCTTGTATGTATATTTTGTTAATCATCTTGAACCAATTTTTAAATATAAATTAAAATTATCTTTATATAATTCTAATGAATTCTAAATTAATTGATCGGTACCTTTTTAATTTTTTTTTAGTTTCAAAGCACTATTTAGGCTGGAAGTAATTATAAGTTTTTAATATTGTCTGAACTAAATATGTTCCATTAAATAGTGAATACCATAATTATGCGGGATTGTGTTTTTGTATTTTACCTGTTTAAATTTGTTATCTTGGTATATTCAGAAATCTATTTACTCTATCCTTCCATCTGCATGTATATTGTAATTATTTATATGATATTTATGGTATTTTAAGATCAAATTTATATGAACTGCTGGTGGTTCATGTACTGCTGTATTAGTTTATTTTCCATCAGTTAGTTACTTATGAAGTGCTTTGCTCTGTAGCTTGAGTTCTGTCAACTGAAACAAGTTTACAAATTGCAGTTAATTGAATGAATGAAGATATTATAAGTTTTGGAAGTTTTAAAAAAATATATATTTTTATTAAATGAACTTTGTATATAAGTAACTGTTAATTTGGGTGTATTCCATTTTGTTAAATCTGTGATAAAATAATTTATTTTGTAAGAGCACATGAGGTATTCTTTTATGTTTCAATAACTATTGCATTATTTTTTTTTAATATTTATTTAATTGTAAATTTTATTTTGTACAAATATTGAAATTTATTTTATTGAAACCTTAAAATTTTTTTTTTTTTTTTTCTATGGACTATATGTTATCTATCTTTTAAATGTATAATAACATTTTTGTTTTTATCACATTTCATTTATTGTACCGTACCTTTGTGTTAAATAATGTAGTAAGCTTAAACCTGTATATAGCTGAATGCCCAATAAAATGGTATTCATAAAAACTTGATTTATTGTCTACTATTATTTTGTTATTATCCAACAGATTAATTATAAAAATGTCAAATTCAACTATAAGTATTGAAAGACATATAAGAATTATTTTTTTAAATAATAAAATTCTAATTTATCTGAAGTGAATCAAACTTTTTTGGGGAGCCAAGTCGAGATTTAAGTAGAAATAATCAGAATGAGATGCCAACTAATCCCAATTATTGAGATCTCCTACTCTGTATTTCATATTACTTACCAAAAATTCTCACATCGGCTTTGATGTTGTGGCTGATTTCAGGAGTTCAAAACCTCATAACACATGTCGATTGCAAATTCACGCGTTTGGCTTCTAAAGAACATATTGAGGTCAGCTGATAATCCATAAGCAATCGCATCTCTCTAATATTACATCCTATACCTATGATTGTACTGTTCATAATTGTTGGAAAGCCAGTGTAAAATAATCGACATTATCTAAGAAAAATTTAATAGCCATTTTTAAATCCTTCTAGTATTGATATTAAAAAAACATAAGTCTACCAGTTGAGTCATATTACCATGAATGTATTGAATGATTAATATAAAATTTAATTATTAATCCTTATACTGTTTGATTTCCAAAAGCCTTTGATTGGTTGATCACACAGTCCTCTCCAAGTTTCGAAACTTATGATATGAATATCCACTCGTTCCCTGGGCTGGTTCTTTTCCTTTCTCCCTTTCTGTTCACAATCAGTAATTATTTCCTATAAACCACCATCATCACCAATATTATTCTCTTGAGCTATACCTCAGGGTACTTCTCTTTCTCCTATTTTCCAACTGTATAAATCTTCCAGGCTCTTATTCAGAAAACTTAGCAAGTTAATTTTTGAAATTGTGTCAAGTAACAAAATTTTTCATGTTCACCCTTGATGTAAGGTATGTTACAACAAGTCCTTAAAAACGTTGACAACTCTTAGGTATGTACAGTACGATTTCTTTTTAACAATGGGATGTTATTAATGGCGTACTTCCCATGGGAAAGAGTTGTCAACGTGTTTTAAGTGATTGTTCGAACACACCTAAGCATTGTGCGATATACGCTATAATTGTGTGATAAAAAAAGGTAATGATGGGATTTGTCGATTTGGTTCGTGCGACTAATGACAAAAGGAGGGGGTGCTATATTTTTACTGGCCCCGATATCAACTGATAAGGACATCTCTGGGCGAGCTTAGTGAGCGGGAGTTGAAAGCTTGGTTGGATCTAATAAAGCTAATCGAGGCCCTGTTATCCTGAAAAGGACGATCGTGTAGCGAGTGTTTGCTGTCGTATTTTTACTTAGGTACTGTTTTTAATTTTAATTATTAATAAAATGTGTGTTACTAGATTATAATATAGCCAGAAAATTACCAAAATAACTGTCATTTATTGTTGTTTATGTCCCAGTCTAAAGTAAAAAAAAAAAAAAGCTCTTAAATGTGGTGGACATATTTAAAGGAATTCAATAAAGACTCAAAATCCGAGATTCTGGGGCAAATTTGTTTCAACTGTTCAAGGAAAACTTTTCCTTAAATTATATATTTGGTTTCTTTAGTTTATTATTTTTCTTAAATTCCACCCCTTACTAATCTTATTCAACTTATTTTATATCTATTTAAATTAGCTGTCTTAATAGTATTAAGTTTATTGATTACGCAGTTGGTCAGTTGGCAGCCATTACGCAAGAGATGTAGGATGGCTTCTGGAAAGGCAAAGCAATACAGTAGCAGTGTGTATTGACCTGAATTCGGACTTTTTCGAACGGCTGCCGGTGCGGGACAAAGGAGAAGCATAGGATGACATCTTCACCAATTGACATGCAAGAGTGCAGTTACACGAAAGACAGAGACAAAAACAAAATAATGATATAAAATGCAGATCGGATAAGGCAATCAATGCCATCACCCCAGCGCTGCTTGATATCTTTATCAACAATGTGGCATTGAATATGCTAAAATGAGTCATAACATCTGTATAAGGTTGACCTTGCACTATGGTCTCACTCACAATTTCCATCGATTGTAAAATACATACTCCGAATAGCCCTTAATACCATAAGATACTAGAGATGCGACATCGGAGGCAAAACATCGATGTTTTTACAATCAAAACATCGATGTTCCAGAACATCGATGTTTTTCAATTTATACAGTCTTTAAACATTAACATATTAGTGCCCAGACATATTTAAATCGATTTTTAAGTGTAAAGCATTTTATTTTTCATCTTTAATGTATAAAAAAATAGATTTTTTCGACATAGTTGGTTTTTCATATTCATATATTAAAGATTCAACTGTTAAAACCCAAACATATTCATACATTGATGTCGTTTCCATAGCAAATGCAGAGAATCGTATTTCTGGTGAACATTTTAAAAGATTTTGCGAGCAGCTTCATTAAATAAATAATTTAATTATGATACTATGGTTTTGCGTTTTCATATTTTATCAATTTATTTGAGGTTGAAATTTTTACAGAAAAAAGAAAGGGTAGAAAGAACAGAGGTAATATTTCCAATATAATGTCTGTAATAAATGAGGCATTGCATTTTTACGAGCAATATTCCATATGTTTTAAATTAAACAAGTTGTAATATATAAGGCAAGTGGTAATATATAAGGCACTGCATTTATACAGCAATATTCCATATGTTTTAAATTAAGCAGCCTTCTTTTTATGCTAATTAGATTAACATATATTCTAGTGTACATGTGATTGAAAAGATAATAAAGTTGTTATTATGTTCTTTAAAACTTTTTGTTAAAATGTATATTCTTTAATTTCAAAGACTTAACTAATTAAGTGTTTTAATTAAATGATGTAAGTTACAAGAAACTGGCGACGAGGTGAAGTTGATTCTATGACTCGGTGAGTTACATTCAATTTTGAACCTTTTCGCTTCGATTTTCTATTTTTTCGTAGCGATACACTATAAAACTAAGATTCGACGAAATGGATGCGACTCAATTTTCCCAACTGTTAGCTGTATTCAACGAAAGTCAGAAAAAACTGATTGAAAGTCTTGGAATAGCTGGAGGGGACACAGGAATCAAACAAACATCATCCCCACTAAATGTTAATCCAATTTTAATTCCCCCATTTGAAAATTTTGACCCAAACCGAGAATCATTCAAATTATATTTAACTCGCTTTGATAATTATTTACAATTAAAAAGTATTTCAACAAGAGAGGAACAAATATGCCGACAACTTTTTATTAATTCGATAGGCGCTACTTATTTCAAACTTCTTGTATCTCTTATAGCACCAAAGGATCCCCAAAAGTCAACTTATACCGAGATTACAAAGGCTTTAGAAAAACACCTGTGCCCTAAACGAAACATTCTAGTCACTCAGCACCGATTCTTTTCAACCTATCAAAAACCTGACCAATCAATTGCTGATTATGTTGTGGATCTGCGACGGGATATAAACGAATGTGATTTTACATCTCCTTGTGATTGCAAAACTAGTTTCTCGAACATACTTCTCAGAGCCCAATTCATTAGAGGACTATACGATAGCAACATCAGAGAATCGATTCTTCAATCTGAACTAAATGATTTCGATGATGTAGTCGCAAAGGCACTTGTACTGGAAGCTTACAAAATAGATGGTCAAGAAATCGCGATCCACCAATCTATGTCGAGCAACGCGGATGTTAACAAGATTTCAGATCGTAAGCTTCGTCGAGGAAACTCGCCGACGAATTCAAGATCACGGATTGGCCCTGTTAGTGAATCAAAAAGCAATTCTAGTCGATCAAATTCAAATGTTCAATTAAGAACAAGACTTGATTATCGGAAACTCGGTATTGATGGGTTATGCCTTCGGTGCGGAAATCCTCATAAAGCCTCAGACTGCTCTGTCAATCCCCACAGACTTCGATGCCGATTTTGTGATCGTTCTGGTCATGTACAGAGAGTTTGTCTTCGAAATTTGCTGTCTAAGGTACATCAAAATGTGAACCACACAAACGGAAATAATGCGAACACAATTGAAGATACTGAAAATGCTGATATCGATGACACTTTTGGAATCAACCAAATCGTTGACATATTTGAAAATCAGCCCTCCAGTTTTAAAGATAACGATAAATATTTTGTTCAAGTCAAAATCGAAAATCAATGGCAGGAATTTGAGTTCGATTCCGGAACAGGATTTACATTACTACCCGGGTCACAGTTTGACGCCCTTAAACTCAAAATACCAATTGAAAAATCCAATTTAGCTTTTCGTTCCTATACTAATAATATCTTTCGCCCATATGGGAAAATTCTTGTCAATGTCCAGTACAATGGACGATTTTCGAAAGAAGAAATCTTCATTGTACCAGATGGTCATACCCCACTGTTAGGCAGAGTATGGATTCGACACCTGGGAATAAATCTTAACGAACTGGATAGAAATTCGACGTCAACCCCCGTGGCAGTAAATTCAATTTCAAACTTGGACGAGATTTTCAAAGATTATAGGTATTTTCGAACAAAAGGTGGGTCGTGTTCCAAACATTACTTGTAGCCTACATCTCCGTGAAGAATCGAAGCCAATTTTTATGCGGAGCCGCGATGTCCCTTATGCACTGAAGGAAAAAGTAGATGCAGAATTGGATTCCCTGGAAAGAGACGGCATCATTACTAAAATAGACCATAGTGAATGGGGTTCCCCATTGGTCATCGTCCCAAAACCGGAAGGAGCTATCCGACTGTGCGTGGACTACAAAACGACAGTTAATCCCCAATTGAAAACCGCTCGATATCCAATTAGAAGAATTGAAGAAATCTTGAACAGCCTCCAAGGATCATCTTATTTTTGCCGGTTGGACTTATACAAAGCCTATTTACACATCGAAATGGATCAGAAAAGCCGCGAAATTCAAACGATTTCAACACACCGAGGAACGTATTTGATGAATCGCTTATCATTTGGCATAAAGACGGCTCCTAGCGAATTTAACAGAATTTTGGACCAAATTCTTCAAGGACTCGACGGCACAATTTCTTATTTCGATGATATCATTGTCCACGGCAAGACAATTGAAGAATGCCGAAACCGCCTACAAAACTGTTTGGAACGACTAAAACAATATGACCTTCATTTGAACAAAAAGAAATGTGAATATTTCAAAACTGAAATTAATTATCTGGGATACACTATTAGGAAAAATCAGATCCTCAAATCATCGCAGAAAGTCACAGCTATTATGGAAATACCACGTCCGAAAAATGCTGAAGACGTTCGCCGTTTCCTCGGATTAATAACATATTACTCTCGGTTCATCCCAAATTGTTCGGCATTAACCTACCCGCTGCGGAAAATTCTCCAGAAGGATTCAAAATTTCACTGATCGGCACAATGTGAAGCCGCTTTTCTAAAATTGAAAAGTGAAATTGCCAGCGAAAGAGTTCTCACCCCTTTCGATCCTCAACTTCCAACTATAATAACATGTGATGCTAGCCCAAACGGGATCGCAGCCGTACTTTCGCATCAAGTCGGCAGCACAGAAAAACCAGTCGCGTTTGCCTCACGTTCTCTGACCCCAGCCGAAAGAAATTATAGTCAGCTGGATAGGGAAGCATTAGCCATTGTATTTGGGGTAAACCACTTCTATATGTACGTTTATGGGAAAAAGTTTCAACTGGTAACAGACAATTAACCGCTGTCTCGAATTCTTCATCAATCAACTAAGCTGCCAGCAATGACATCCGCACGTCTTTTAAGGTACGCCTCCTTCTTATCTCAGTTCGACTATGAAGTCAAATTCAAAACTGGATCGGAAAATACAAATGTCGACTGTTTGTCAAGAACCCCTGTCAAACAGAAAGGGCCATCGTTGGATCATATTCTTGGTAAAGAAGTAAACTTGATTTGTTCTTCGTCCATAAATCTCATTTCAAACAATACCATCACAGCTGAAACGATTGCCACAGAGACAGACAAGGATGGATATCTTTCGAAAATAAAGGCTGAAATGCTGAACGGAAATTATACTACTTTGGACTACACTGTCGATTCAGGCATTCTTTTTAAAGGCCAAAGGGTTGTTATCCCAAAATCGCTCCAGCCTGTAATTCTTCAAGAGCTCCATGAAACGCACATAGGAATTTCAAAAATGAAACAGCTTGCACGAAGATATTGTTCATGGACTGGAATCGATCGTGACATCGAACGACTCGCACGATCTTGCGACGCCTGTGCGGAAATCAAGAAAAGCCCTATGAAAGTTCCTATACACTCGTGGGAAGAACCAGCTGAAAATTGGGATCGGCTACACATGGACTACGCTGGTCCATTTAAAGGAAAATATTTCCTGGTAGTTGTCGATGCTAAGTCACGCTGGCCTGAAATCCGCGTTATCAACGACGCTCTAACGACGTCAAAAACTATTGAACTCCTCCTAGCAATATTCTCAACCCACGGATTTCCCCGGATACTCGTATCCGATAATGCCACAATATTTACCAGCGAAGAATTCAAAACATTTTGTTCTAAGAACGGTATAAAACAGAAATTTTCTGCCCCAGGTCACCCGGCCACCAACGGATTGGCGGAAAGAAACATTCAAACCCCCAAGAATCGACTGAAAGCCATGGAAAATGAAGTGCTTCCTCTCCATCGAAAACTGCAGAAGATCATGATGACTTATCGAGCCACTCCCCTTGCCGATGGACAGTCCCCAGCCGATAAGTATCTAAAAAGGTCTATTAGAATTCGGTTGGATGCTATAAAACCCTACAAAGAAAATCCAAGATCAATTATCAATTTAAAAACAAGACAGCTTGGAATAGGAACTCGCGTTCAATCAAGATACGCCATACTCAAATTCTAAGCCCCAATGGCGCCTTGGCACAATCTTAAAGAAGTATGGACGACTTCATTATCTTGTGAAACTCGACGATGGGTTCATCTACAAGCGCCATATTAACCAATTGATTCAAACCGACATACCAAAGAAGACAGATACGTTGGCACCAGCTCTACCAGTACCTAGTTCGAACCAGGAAGGAAAGCACTCCCTAGATGAACATGGACTTCTGCCATACCTTAATTTTCCAAGTCATCGAACGCCCCTGCAAGAACCTGAACAACCTAGGAGAGAAGAACAAGATACTAATCCATCGCCAGACCAAAACATTACCGAGGAATTGAGACGCTCTGATCGACCCCGCCAACGGCCTCGATACCTACAAGATTATGTGCTTCACACATCCTTTGGATGTATTTAAACTCATGTATTAAGTGATTCAAACTACCTTGGTATATTAGGCTATTAGATGAGATTTGTAAAACAAGCTAAATTGTCATTATTTTTTACTTTCTTATTTTAGAACTGATTATAAATTTTGTGGGGGAGAGTTGTAATAAATGAGGCATTGCATTTTTACGAGCAATATTCCATATGTTTTAAATTAAACAAGTTGTAATATATAAGGCAAGTGGTAATATATAAGGCACTGCATTTATACAGCAATATTCCATATGTTTTAAACTAAGCAGCCTTGTTTTTATGCTAATTAGATTAACATATATTCTAGTGTACATGTGATTGAAAAGATAATAAAGTTGCTATTATGTTCTTTAAAACGTTTTGTTAAAATGTATATTCTTTAATTTCAAAGACTTAACTAATTAAGTGTTTTAATTAAATGATGTAAGTTACAACAATGTCAAACATCGATATTAAAACATATTTGTTTTAACAGTAACCCGTCATTAACATCGGTGTTTTTGACGAAACAAATATGTTTCAACATCGATGGATGTTTTAGCTAAGACAAATATGATTTTAACAGTAACAAACTTGTTGTTAACATCAGTGTTTTGACAATGACAGAGTATTTATTATTATTTATCACCAATGTTTAAACAATAACAAAGCTGTTATTAACGTCGATGTTTTTGAAAAACAAATATGTTTTAACATAGATTTTTGGACGAAAACAACAATAAATGTGCTCTTAACATCGATGTTTAAGCAATAACAGGGATGTTTTTAACATCGGTGTTTTAACAATAACAAATTTGTTTTCAACATCCATGTTTTAGACAAAAAGAATTATATTTTAACATCGATGTTTTGGAGAAAAACAAGTATACTTCCACATTGATGTTTTTACAATAGCATCGATGTTTTGGAAAACAACAAATATTTTTTAACATCGATGTTTTGAACAAAAACAAGTATACTTTATCATAGATGTTTTGACTGTAACATCGATGTATTGGATAAAAACAAATATGTTTTCACATCGATGTTTTGAACAAAAACTAGTATACTTTAACATCTATGTTTTGGACAAAAACAAATTTGTTTTAACAATGGTACCAAACAAATATGATTTGGTTTGTATAAAACATCGATATTTTAGCTATAACAAAAGATGTTTTTAACAACGATGTTTTTGAAAAAAAAAAAAACAATATGTTTTAACAACGATGTTAAAGTATCCTTGTTTTTGTTCAAAACATCGATGTTAAGATCATATATATTGTTGTTTTTTGTTATATGTTTTAACATCGATGTTTTGGACAAAAACAAGTATATTTTAACATCGATGTTTTGGCGAACAACAAATATTTTGTAACATCGATGTTTTGAACAAAAACAAGTATATTTTAACATCGATGTTTAGACAATAACATCGATGTTTTGGATAAAAACAAATATGTTTTAACATAGATGTTTTGCACAAAAACAAGTATACGTTAACGTAGATGGTTTGAGAATAACATCGATGTTTTTTATAAATCCAAGATCTTCAGAGTCAAATTTTATAATAAACCTGTTTTATTAGTGCACAAGTAAAAGTTTCCAAGCTACTAAATAATAGCACTGGCAGTTGTTTTTTTATAGGAACCAATAGTAATGATAGAGTATAATTTCCATTTTTACAACTTATAACTTGTACTTTAATTAGTACAAAATGAAATAGTAACAAAACTTTAAGAGTATTTTTTTGTACTTTTACCATAAAAATGTCACAGGTGGCGAAAAGAAAACGTAAAACAGCTTTAATTAGGGGTCAGATATATGACGTAATTAAAGCTGTTACCAAAACGTTGTGTTTGAAGGGTTGGGGAAGAATATCATTGTTTAAGTGAACCTGGGATGATTAAATATTTAAAATTATTTAAGCCAGAAAGTCATTCTTCTCCAATTCGTAATTAAATATTGCATAATTAATACTTCACCTTACATATTGAAAAAGGTGGACCAGAGTGGTGGTAATAAGATTTAGAAATAGTAAGACAATTTTTAATTGTAGGTTACTTTTTGAACTAACAGTGGTCTTCTTCAGGGCTAAATGACTGGATAAAATATTTTGTAATAAACTCTGATTGGTTGTTGGTTATCTTTTGTACCTGCATATCCCTTTGAAGCTTGCATTTACTACGCTGTCTTAAATTTAAATTTAAATTATATATAAATTAAATTGTAAGTGTTCTAATTTTTGTAATAATACAGTGAAGATTATCTCTTTCAATCAAGAAAAAAAATAGCTCAACTACTGATGTTAACATCGGCCCACCAACATTGGTTTTTGGCTATTTTATTATTTTTCAGGAGCATTCTTCGTCATATTTTTGTTTCTTTTAATTTAGAATATGTTTATTATTGAATTATTAAGCTATTTAAGGCATTTTCTTCAGTTAAATGCATTTGTTATAACTATTTATTATTTATTGGACTGGAATGAATAGATGAGAGTAAACAAGAATAAAATGCATTGTTAACTTAGAATTGCTTAGACCTTCTCAGAGACATTTTCTAAACCTATAAAAAAAATACACAAACATTTGAAAAAACATAATACCACATTTGACAAAGAGTGCCGTGGAATAGAAAAAAAAATGTAAACAAACGGAAATTCTTGGAATCAGTAATCTCTCACTTCAGGATATAACCTCTACTCTTGAAAGGTTTAAGCCTAAATCCAATTTTTTTTTTTTTTTTTTTTTTTTTTTTAGGAGCGGCCCAAGGCTCAGTTCTGTGTCATAATTAATTTTGTCTGTATATTTTATATCTTGTTAAATTAACACATAAGATGACTTGCATTGTTGTATCAAAACAAATAAAATAGTTTTTTTTTGCTATTTGTAAATTTTCCACAACCACCATACCAATTTATTTTCTTTTTATTAAATAGACTTTATATCATATAATTTTTCGTATTCAATCAATTTAACTTATATGATAATGCAGCCTGTTCTTTATGTGTTACTCCTTTCAATAGATAACAACAATATCCTTTATATTATCTAATTTAAAAATAACACCAGTTTATCCTGTGTACAAATGAAAAAATGGGGGATGTGTGGCAGTGAATAATTCTTTAAAAGTTCAATTGTTATGAGCCCAATCAGCAAGAAAAATGAAATGTCTACTGACTAAATTAAGTATGTAAATTAATCCTTAACCACCAGCATCTTGTTCATAGGACAGATAATGTAAAATTCATCCAAGTTTCAGTTAAACAATGATATTCTTCCTCAACCCTTAAAATACAAAATTTTTTGGTAATAGCTTTAGTAAGGTATCAGATATATGTTTTACGTTTTCTTTTCGCCACCTGTGACATTTTTATGATAAAAGTATAAAATAATACTCTTCTTATTTTGTTACTATTTCATTTCTTATTAATTAAAGTACAAGTTATAAGTTGAAAAATGGAAATTATACTCTATCATTACTATTGGTTCCTATAAAAAAAAAAAAACTGCCAGAGCTATTATTTGGTAGCTTGCGAACTTGTACTTGTGCACTAATAAAACAGGTTTATTATAAAATTTGACCCCTGAAGATCTTGGTTTTATAAAAAAAACATCGATGTTATTCCCAAGACATCTATGTTAAAGTATGCTAGTTTTTGTCCAAAACATCGATGGTATAACATATTCCTTTTGTCAAAAACATCGATGTTAAATACAACCGGGTTATGGTTAAAACATATTTTTACTTTCACTTACCTATATATGAAATATATAGTAAGGAAAGTATTGCGATCGTGAAAAATTTCGACTTCCGGTTTTCAACGGAAATACACGTTTTGGGGTCCCCTGAGTCCAAATAACCAAGTCCCGCAAAATGGTCTCTGTGTGTGTGTGTGTGTGTGTGTGTGTGTGTGTGTGTGTGTGTGTGTGTGTGTGTGTGTGTGTGTGTGTGTGTGTGTGTGTATGTGTGTGTGTGTGTGTGTGTGTGTGTGTGTGAAAAAAAAAATTTATTTATTACAAAAGATCAATTTTACTTAAGAGAGTAAATACGTGATGCTCAAATTTTTGAAGTATCGCAGGTGTGTAAAAAATATGGTGTAAGATAATAGTCTATAATTAATATAGGTATATTTTAGTCTAGACACTTTTGTTCCATAATAATTTTTTTAAAACAATATAAAGCGATTTTAGAGGAACAGTAATCGTTCTTGATTTCCAGAAAGGCATAAGAGACGTAAATACACATATCGATTCACCTTCACGATGTATTTGCAAAAAACAACTTGTAGTAAAAAACAAGCAAGCAGTAAAAAAAACTCGACTGTTGATGAAATTAGTCCCTTCATAAATAAATTAGCACTAATGAATCGAAAAGTGCTGAGAACTACCAAATTTTGCTATACAGATACTCTGTAACTTATGGAGATATACAAATATAAGTATATACTTAAATGTGGGAAAATGTGTGAAGTTGAGGATTGGCGTTTACATATTATCGAAACACGTCGATTTCTAATCTAAGTAAGTTCGTAAGTGAAAGTTGTGTGTTGCGCGCATCGCACCAGATTTTTTTTCCCGAAACATCGATGTTAAAAACCGAATTATTGTTAAAACATCGATGTTAAAACCTATTTGTTTCTGTCGAAAACATCGACGTCAAAGACAACTTTGTTATAGCTAAAACATCAATGTTAAGAGCATATATATTTCTCTTTTTTGTCTAAAACATCGATATTAAAACATATTTTTTCTGTCAAAAACATCGATGTTAAAAATAACCTTGCTACAGCTAAAACAATGATGTTAATAGCATCGTTCTTAAAAAAAAAAAAAAAAAAAAAAACATCGATGTTAATATCGGCTCACAAACATCGATGTTGAGAAAACATCGGCCGCGTAACATCGATGTTAAAACACAATTGTTTTTGTCCAAATATTCGATGATATAACATTTGTTTCTGTCGAAAACATCGATGTTAAAAACAACTTTGTTATAGCTAAAACATCGATGTAATGAGCATATATATTGTTATTTTTTGTCCTAAACTTCGATGTTAAAACATATTTGTTCTTGTCCAAAACATCGATGTTAAAACATATTTTTTTTTGTCCGAAACATCGATGTTAAAAACCTTGCTATAGCTAAAACATCGAAGTTAAGAGCATCGTTCTTAAAAACAACGAAATAAAAAAAACAAAAAAAAAAAACGTTGGGAAAACATCGGCCGCGTTACATCGATGTTAAAACACATTGGTTTTTGTCGAAAACATCGATGTTAAAAACAACTTTGTTATAGCTAAAACATCAATGTTAAGAGCATATATATATTGTTGTTTATTGTCCAAAACATCGATGGTAAAACATATTTTTTCTGTCAAAAACATCAATGTTAAAAACAACCTTGCTATCGCTAAAACATCAATTTTAATAGCATCGTTTTTAAAAACAAATAAATAAAAAAAACATCGATGTTAACATCGGCTCAAAAACATCGATGTTAGGAAAACATCGGCCGCGTTACATCGATGTTAAAACACATTGGTTTTTGTCCAAATATTCGATGTTAAAACATATTTGTTCTTGTACAAAACATCGATGTTAAAAACAACTAAATAAAAAAAAAAAAAAACATCGATGTTAAAACCTATTTGTTTCTGTCGAAAACATCGACGTTAAAAACAACTTTGTTATAGCTAAAACATCAATGTTAATAGCATCGGTGATATAAACAACTAAAAAAAAAAAAAAAAAAAAAAAAAAAAAAAAAAAAAAAAAAAAAAAAAAAAAAAAAAAAAAAAACTCCGATGTTAAGATCGGCTCACATACATCGATGTTGGGAAAACATCGGACGCGTAACATCGATGTTAAAAACATCGATGTTGTAGGCAAAACATCGATGTTTTGGAAACATCGACATCGATGGCGCATCCCTATAAGATACTGCTATAATTAGATGCCTGAGAATTAGGACATTAGAAGCATGCTCAACATAAAGAAGAGCTGTAAGACTACCTTATGAGAAAGATCAGAGGCTCGGCCTGGGGAGAGATCATAAATCTCTGCAAAACTTTTAAGTCGGCTACGTCAGAGTAATACTGGAATTACCAACTGCGGCTTATCCACAATCACCAACTAACAAGAAGTTTGCACCTTCCAATACCATGAACTAAGAATAATTACTTGGATTCTATGGAAAAACTTTAAAATAAAAGGCGCCAGGTATTGATTGACGCATTACCTGCAGAATTACTAAATTGTGGAGGAAGTGTGTCAGTTAAATCCTCTAGAATATTTTAATTTGGAATTCTGCTGATCAAGTATATGCTAGTATCATGGAATCCGTCCAAAAAGGGTGACAGACAGGTCTGCGGCAATTACAATTCTCTTACTCTCCTGTGCATATAAAGTATTGTCTAATATTCCCATTTAACGCCTACTGCACTTTGTGGTTAAGATCGTAGGTTCATACTATTGTGGTTTTAAGAAAAGACGATCTTATATTGGCCAAAGATCATACTTGAGAAAAGATGTTTAAATGTGACATTATCTAGTCGTTTACAGCTAAATAAGCAAGCTTGACTTAAAAAAATAATATATATAAATAAATTGCATTTATTTGACCTAAACAAGAACAGATGCAGAAAATAAGTTGCTCACTAAATTTTATTTAAGTGCATTTTTTCCGGCATTTTTCGTATCCCCTTCCACTTTACTCATACGCAACGCTGCACAGTGGGAAAATTTTATCATTTAGCGGCCAAAAATCTATAACTCCTGACCGAATGACGATAATCGAATAATTCTTTTTTCATTAATGATCTTAGGATTCCCTTTATCAGTGAGAATAAAAATAATGAAAATAATATCGCTCAAAGAATTTCAAATTAATTTTTATATGAATAATTTCTTCCGTTAAATTTAAATAAATTAGTTTATTAGGTACAGGGTTATACATGGAGAATGAAATGAGTCAGTATTATTATCAATAGAGCTTTCTGCTTATATACATGTCTTTTTTCAGGCGTTTGCTCCTTTTGAAAGATTTTAAAATAATTATTGTCTAAATAAGAAAAAATTCAAACAGTTAAATTAAAAATACCCAATTTTTTAGGAATTTTAACGGGATAAAATATTTTCATATAATTCAACGAGAAGTATATCAAATACTCCCATCGATCGCATTTGATCGATCTAATTCTATTATGGTATTTTAGCACCCTTCACCCTCTACCACTGTAAAAAAAATCAGAACCAACTATTGCCAATAATAGAAGTTATATCAATTTAAATACTTTCTTTTCATAATTTACATAGTTAACGTGGATCAAATTAAAACGCATTTTTATCCAATAATTTTACAGCCATTCTTCTTATTTATAAAATATGTTTGGTGCAATAATATAAGAAGTAACGCTGAATAGAAAAAAAATTATGTTATCAGAGAGATGAGCATACATTTTGCTTAAAATAAAATAAATTTTTTCCCTATTAAGCTTTACTTTCTGTATTTTAAGATTTAAATCCCTATATTTGAACCTTTATTATATAATCGGCCTCGAATTGGACTGAATCATAAAATATAATTTTCGTTGAATTATATGAAAATATTTTATTCCCTTAAAATTCCTAAAAAATGGGGTATTTTAAATTTAATTTTTCGATTTTTTCTTATTTAGACATTAATTATTTTAAAATCTTTCAATAGGAGCAAATGCCTGAAAAAGATATGTGTATAAGCAGAAAGCTCAATAGATAATAATACTGACTCATTTCATTCTCCATGTATAACCCTACACCTAACAAACTAATTTATTTAAATTTAAGTGAAGAAGTGATTCATATAAAAATTAATTTGAAATACTTTGAGGGATGTTATTTTTATTTTTATTCTCACTGATGAAGGGAATCTCAAGCTCAATTATGAAAAAAGAATTATTCGATTATCGTCATTTAATCAGGAGTTATAGATTTTTGGCCGCTAAATGACAAAATTTTCCCACTGTGCGCTGCCTCCTGTTGTCAAAACAGATGCAGTACCTAAGCTACTGAGCACACAAATAACATTGGTTTGGGAGTATTTTCTATAGTTGTTAACGCAAAAATTACAAATCCATACATTTCTAAATGTGTGTAACAGAACGTTTTTAAATATTAATTTCATAATAGCAGCTGAAGTTAAAGTCTACCACAATTGTTAAAGTAAAAAAAAAAAAAGTATTAATTATAGATAATAATGGTATGAAGAAGAAGTAAGAAAATAACCATCATATATGTATTTTATGTATGTATATATATAAATATTAAGTATGAAGCATGCTGTACATTATATACAAATATTATTTATTATATACAAAAGTTTACATTAATAATTTTACAAACTTTACACTATTTACAGACTTATGACTGATACAAAATACGAGTACCAATTAAATCAGGACGTTTTCTTATATGCTGATTTATCAAGTTTTCATCTGATTATTTTCTTTAAAATTAACAAGGTAAATCAAATTAAAACGGATGCAGTCGTAGTAAATTAAATTAGTTTATATATAATGTATGATATATCATACAAATAATATATATATATATATATATATATATATATATATATATATATATATTTAAATTGTTTGTTTTTCTTGATGATCATAATCGCGTATGATTTATATATAAACCATAGGTAAGAGTACTGAAGAGCGGCTGATGGGCGTGGCCTGTTTCGAGAGGTTATGTGATCGTGATGTTATCGAACTCCTATCGCCTTTTTTTCAGTTAAAAAGTGCCTTGATTGACTTTAATAGATTCTAGCTTTCGACTCCCGCTCGTTCCGCAGAGATAAATAAACCGCCAAAAGGGTCCTTTTCAGTGGAGATCGGGCCTTACTTTGAAGGACACCTTAGTGAACGGCGCATAAGCCGCACTTCAGTACTTGTAGCAAACCATAAATTTAGTTTTATATATAAATTACATAAATGTGGATTAGGGCGACCAATTAAGTCTCAACACTATTTTTCGTTAGAGCTTTATTTATGCAAACGTTTCGGCCAGTTATTCTCAGAATAATAGATAATTGTTCTGCAAATATGTTAATTTAATAAAAAATTTGTATTATGTTGCCTTACAGCACTGAAGATGGCCGAACTGGCCGAAACATTTGCATAAATAAAGCTCTAACGAAAAAGTAGTGTTGAGACTTAATTGGTCGCCCTAATCCACATTTATAAATTGGATAGCCTCAAGAAGTAGGGAGAAAAATTAATAACTAATATATAAATTACTTTCATATATGAGACTTAAATATAGTTCTGAAAATTAATTTAGGTCTCCCAACTTCTTTGATCATTTTATAATTTTCATAGGTTCTTAGATAAAATATATCATTAAAGGCAAGTTAGATCAATATTCCTTTAGTCACATGTAGTCGAGATTAATAGGTTAGTAAAACACCACAAGAGGTAGGATTATAGCCGTCAAAACTTTAAAGTTTTGTAGTTGCTTGCAATTTGACATATCTTGAATGCTGTTGTTCTTCTTGTGGAGCTGGGAGGAAACACTGTTCATGTATGTTAGAACGTTTAAGTACATTTTTAAGCCAACGGAATAATATATATGCAATTAACATAAATATAATTATTAATATAGTAAGGAACAATAAAAGGAAATTAAAGTTTCCTTTATCCATGTTTGCCATGTTGTAATTGGGATAAACCCAGATACAATAAGGTGCTAAGTTAGATATCAAAGCACATATTTTGTAAGGACCTATATTCGGAAGACCTTGAATGATAAACTTAGGGGAGGAACAATTGAGCTTGGCCTCTTTGAAGAATTTTGAAACAACAGATACGTGAAATGTGATGGAGCATGGGACATTATGAGGCCAGACTTGAGCTTGAATTGTCAGCGTTAGTGGTGAAGTAAGGTTCGCCTTTAGTGAAGTTATTTGTGGTGCAATGTGTTCAACCAGAGTAATTACTTCACTACAACCCAATATTAGAGCAGATTCAACATCTTTTTCTTCAACCATAACGACGCAGTATCTATATTTATGCCCTGTAATCAGTTAATTGATATTATTAAATGGTGTTAACAATGTATGAAATAATTATTTAATACTATTATAGGTTACCTTTCTGAAGATGATGTGTTTGCCATGATATTGGTAGGTTATGGGGATCTACTAACGTGGTTGAATTGCAGTGCAAGTCATTGTGCTCCAAAAGCACCTCGTGGGCACCTAACTCTTCATAAACGTACAGAGATTGGCATTGATAAAATCCTATCGTCTGAATGTTCCACAACAAATACATCGTCTTTCCATCATAGTTGTATCCTTGTAAGATAACTCTGGAACCAGAAACTGGCATTGGATGCTGCTGACCAGTGTTGTCCGGTAGATCATCTTGAGAACCACATACAAATTTATCGGGAGAGACTTGTTCGACCAAACCGTTCTCTAAGGACGGTGGTGTTGCGCAAATGGCAGTGTTTTTATCTCTTTGGTTGAGAGTTGAATTTCGCAACCATTCAGCAAATTGAGACAGATTGCAATCGCAATTCAGAGGATTTTCTGGAAAAAAAAATCTTAGATAACTTTGTTTGTAGATAGTTGTTAGATCACTTCAAATCAGAGGTTGAAATCGATAATTAAATGATAAACATCAAATCGGATTAAAATTTTTAAAAATCATTTGATGATTTTTATTTTTGGTTATAAGTTAATACTGTTGATAATCATTATTTTGGAATATAAACTTTACTATTGAAAACAATAATAATTTTCGAGTATTACTTTTTTTAAACAGAAATATAAATTTTTCAATCTTTCTCCATCATATGATTTGAAGTATGCAACAGAAGGTGAAGAATATTGCTATTATCTTTTAACATCAGAACATCTTTATTTCTGTAATGCATTAAAAATTTTAGCTTACAAATGGTATAGAAATCTAAAAACTGGCTTGGTGGAGCTGGATAAGTTTAATTTCAAAATCATAACTTTTTCCATGTGCTCTGATGTAGACTGGTAGCAATATGTTCAAATTCTTCGTTGAATCGTTTTAATAAAATCCTTGATAAACCAGGCCCTAATATGTTAATATATAAAAAAAAAAAAAAAAATATCTATTTCAAGCCCTGCTAAAAATAATTATTTTTTTGCGCATAAAATGAGAAGTTTATATTTCGAATCGATGATATCTGTAAATATTTCTCATATGCAACTTCTCATAATTGAGCTTCGGTAGCTTTTTCAAAAACTAAGCCCCAAACAAAATAAATATACCCTTATATCGACGATCATAAAAGTAGAAAAATCGCCTATCGCGGTTGTGGAATCGTAAATTGGCATAATAAATAAGAAGAAATATTGACTTGGAAAAATTGAAATAGATCGATAACTTAAAAAGACGTTATGTATTTAAAAATCGTGGGCACCTGAAAAGTACAACTTGTAACTTTCATTGCAGAAACTCGTTAAAAAGCTGAAGTTTTGTATACCCCCCTGAAAGTTGCGTATTTAGAGAAACATTATTTTTTATGGGGTGGGGAGTAGCGAAACCAGGGGGGGAGGGCAACTTACATACTTATTGAAGACTAAGGAGAGATGCTTGAGGGGTTCTGGTACCGCTACAAAGACAAATGAATAACGATATAAGCCATTTTCATCAATTTTGCATGATTCATTAACATAATTCAGATTACGGTACTTATTTTATTCTTTTAATTTAATCATTATTGTGGATAACCACCTTGTTTTTTTTTAATTATTTTAAATAATTTATTTTTGAAGAGAAAAGATTTGCCTCCGCCGGGAATCGAACCCGGGTCTTCCGCGTGACATGCGCGGTATGCTAACCATTGCACCACGGCGCTCGCTTCCAAACGATGCCAAATCCTTCCTCTTCACTGAAACCTCTCCCACGATCTCGCAAAAGATCATGGGAAGAAAGAATTTGCGAGATCGTGGGAGAGGTGTCAAGTTCTGAGAGTGGGAGAGGTGCAATGGTTAGCATACCGCGCATGTCACGCGGAAGACCCGGGTTCGATTCCCGGCAGAGCCAAATCTTTTCTCTTTAAAAAAAATATAATAAAAAAAAATAAATTATTTAAAAATATTTTTTCTTTATAACACCAATAATGATATAATACATATATACCCGTGGCCTGCCTCATTCACAATGGGATTTTTATTTTTTGTTGTCATTCAATTAATATTTATTCAGAAAAAATAGGACAAAATCGATAAATATATTAATATTGATAGGTCGAACACGTCATTTGTGTAATATTTTCGTGTCCAGATGTATTTGCCTCTGAGGTATGCGATTTATAGCAATATAGCATTCATATTCATCCTGTAAATAATAAGCTGCTATAAATTAAGGAATAATAATAAATTTATTACCCGCTAGTGTCAGGCTTTCTAATTTCGTTACTGACTTTAATGCATCTTCAGTAATGATTGATATGTCATTTTCATCTAGTCTCAGTTCTTTCAAATCAGTTAAGGATGAAATAAGATCTGATGTCAAAGCTCTTAAAAAGTTATGCGAAACATCTAAGAACTCCAGTTTTTTTAAATGTGCCAAAGATGCTTCAGAAACAGCGACCATTCTGTTATGTGCTAAGTTCAAGGAGGTGAGCTTAGACAGACCTCGGAAGGCATTGTCTTCAAGAACATCAATCATGTTATACTTCAAAGATAGGGATTTCAATGATTCCAGACCGCTCAGAGCTTCTTTCGCAACACTGCTGATCTGGTTATGAGCGAGGTTCAGATCTAGTAGATTAGGAAGTCTTGGAAATGATAAAAATGTCAAGGGTCCCATCAATGCATTACTGCTAAGGTCTAACTTTTCTAAATGAAGAAGTCCTCGTAGTTTCGCGATACTGCTGCTTGTCAATCCATTCGACTGTAGTCGTAATATTTTTAGTCTCGGGAGTTGGATAAATGTTGAAGAGCTCACATTTTCTAAATGATTACCGCTAAGGTCTAGATATCCCAATGAGATTAAGCCCTGTGAACATATAATGTATATTTAATCAATTATCCTGCCTTCAAATGAATTTACAGAATATAAACACGTAAAAATATTGTAAAAAAAAAATGAAAATAAATAACATTTTTTAAGCTTATGAAACAACTAATAAAAAAAGAGGACATAAATGTCAGAAGTGGGAGATGGGAGATGGGATCATAATTGAATATAAACACTAGGAAAAATTGTATTTTTAGAATGCTTTATTTTGTTCCACCTCTATAAGTATGAATCTAATGATCTTTGATCATCGAATCAAGCTATAATTTAATGCTAATACACAAATTCGGTCTTATTTAATCTTAGGGAATCAAAATAGTCACAAACGGAATGTTTAGGCATCCACTCTGTGATGCTAGAGGTATAGTCGAGGGGTAACCGCTCTCAAATGCTGCAAACAGACAAGCAGACTTTGATTCCAAAAGCATGTTTTACCTGTTGTAACATATGGATTAAAGACGTGAGGCAAAACTGAGGAGCCTTGAGGTAAACTGATTACTCAAGAAAGTAAGATATCCATCCACCAGGGACCTGTGTTTCATATTCTCTCTTTTAGAAGAGACGATCATCTATGCTGGCATTTTTTAACCTCTACGGCCACTTCCAGCGCAAATGAATTATAACATCAAGAAGTACATATCCGTGTGCCAGACTTCTGCACTCATGTTACTTACTATAAGGATGAGAAACTCAAACAACAGATGTTTCAGACATTCGTCAAAAGCGGAAAATCACTGTTGTGGGGATAAGATTATTTGGGTTCTGAGCAGTTATAAGTCTGAATTTTTACCATTCCCTCTAGCTACCAACCATCAGAAACATTCTTTAAAGCAAAATTCCACGGAAGCGGTATCTACTACCAGACCCAGTCTACGTAAAATATGCAGTGTAGTCGAAGATAACAGAAAAGTGCGAAGGAAATAGTGTACGCTTGTTTGATGCTGTTTATCATGGCTTAAAACAGTCATCTATGCCATTTTTTTTTTTAAATGATTATTTCTCTTAAAAAAAATATCCCCCTGAATTCTACTGGACCCTGTTGGGTCTGTGTTGAACAGAAACCAGGCCTGGTAGACGGTCGCAGCTAAGTGGGCGTCCCAGTCCCATATCTCAGTGGCTGTTTACGAGTATTTTTACAGTTCGAGGCCTTTTTAGTCATCGTCTTATAGTCATCATCGTCTAAATTTCTTTGGTTATTATTAATCTCGTCAATTACGAGAAAAGGGCCCGGAGTAACCGAAACATAAAGAGTAATGTGAATAACCCATGGATAAATAATTAATTATATTATTAAAAATAAATATAAAATAAATTGTCTATGATAATTTCATTTATTTGACATCAAATAATAAAAGCAGACCATACAAATAGGGTTTCGACCCGGGTTTTTCCGAACCAGAAAACCCGCGTAAATTTTTAATGTAAACCCGGGGGATTTTGTATTTGTACAAGTTTAATAAACTCGTTGACGTTTTCATTTAAAATTGAGCACTAATTAGTTTTAAAATATCTAATAGTCATATTCATCTTTAGATTTTTGTGGTAAACCTACAGCAAACATAGAATCATTACATGAAAAGCATAGTCTTTGTTCAAAGGTGGTGGTGAGAAGTAGTTCTTTTGCTAAATTGTGTAACATAAGTTATTTATTTTATTTTTCTGATACATTTAATGTTCATTATTCGGTCAATGTTTTGTTAATTATTGTAAAAATATAATTTTCGTTCCTATTAGAGCGATTCGATTTAAAATAGGGTTATTTGTATTTTCATAATTATTTATTTATTGTCTTTATGAAAAATAGATAGTAGACTGCTTTGTTTCAAAATTATACATCATGAGAGATATACATTTGCGAACATATTTATTTTATTTTCGTCCAACTTATTAGCGTTATATATTTACATATATATGTTTATAAATAAAAAAATATTTACTGTAATTTTATATATTTGGCCTCCTAAAAAAATTATTACTTCAAATAAAGTATTTATTATTTTAGTTATTTGCGACTCACCCTGGAACCTACCGAAAAACTCGGGTTTTAAATACAAAAACGATAATGATGAGCGGGGTGAGGCGGTTTTCTAGAGGTCCCTTTATCAGAGGTATTGACTTAACCGATATGAGGCTCCCTGGAGGGAGTACCGTCCCGGCTTTGGTACACTAATTATTGCACGCGTTCAACTTAAAAGTTCTTCAAGTTCTTAAACATTAAGATTATGCGTTTAAATCTACATTAATAGTTGGCAAATAACCTTAAAAGAATGGTCATGGAGCGAGTATAAATAATTATGTGAAAGGTCCAATCTTGTCAAGGACGACAAATGCTTCAGTGCCTGGGTCGGAACGGACTTGAGTTGGTTGTTCGGTAATCCTAACGCCTCCAGTGGTTTGTTCAATTTTTTGAAAGCATCTGTTGAAATGGATTTCAAAACTCCAGAAGATACCACAAGACCGTGCAACGAAACCCCCTGAAATCAAAGTTTATAATATCAAACCTTGAATGGTGCCAGTTCAATACATTGTTCATTCATTTTTTTCCTCGATGTATTAATCCCATTATACTAAAATGCGTATCTCAACATACCTTCAATAAAGGGCCATCAATGATTTCCAGATCTCGAATTGTGCAGTCAAGGAGGGACACCGAGAGTGGCGGAGGTAACTTTCGAAGACGGTCAGCAATGTCAGGGAAGTTCTTGTAAGAAGTTGTGCATCGGAGAGTGTGTGGCAGGTCACAGGAGCAGGAAGCGTTCGTAACATCAGGGCATTTCCACTCCTTATCTTCGGCTCTCGCTGTGATGACTGTTCCAAGCAGTAACATCCACAGCATCCTTTAAAATGGAAATAATTAATTTTCTTCATTTGATCATTCATGATTTCTTTTAGAAACAGTAAACCAAATTAAAAGATATTCTGCCTTCTAAATTTATTAATCAAGTAGATTGTAGCTGGAGGTGAATAATAAAACGCAGTAACAACACAAATATCTTGTTAACAACAGCCTTAAAAAAATTATTTTATAACGTCTAGAAGCTTACCAAATTCCTAGTATCGCACATATACAAATACAGGGTGTCCTAGATAGAACCACGCATGAAATATCTCAAAAAGGAGGCGTTTTAGCAAAAAATTAAGGAGAAAAAACTTATAGAGCTGGTCGAGCCTAAAATCCAATGAAGCGCGGTGGAGTCCGTTTTTGAAATGAAATGAAATGAAATGAAAATATAACTTTATTCTTATATAACTTATATCTTATAAAATATAACTTTTTGTATGCATTTTTTAGTTCTCTGGCTATTAGGATTCAAATATTTTAATGATAACTACTTTTTAGTAAGTTTCAGAGAAATCGTCTAAACAATTTGGCAAATTTTTTAATGAACTGTCTTCGTATTAAGAAAGGAACATTAAACTTCGTTATTACAATGGGAGGCCAAAAAAGGCCTCAAGAGATCATAAGAACCCAATTTTCATGTACCGAGAATATACCTTCCAGTCCTCCTGGGCTTTTAGAATTTCCTTCATTAAATAACGCAACTAATATAAAATGATTATAAACCCAAACTAAGGTTACTTTCACCGCTGATAACAATACTATTGATTAAAAAAGAATACAAATAGACAATCCAACCATAAATTCGAAAAAATCAGTTAAAAGTAATCCGAGTCGTTTCGTAACCAGATACGAATAAAATCGTATCAAACCAAGATAATAAAGATTCCACATGCGGAGAAACCCTTTGCCGAAGCACTACTCTCTATGAAAGAATTTGTAGACTTGAAAGACAAAACTACACTCACTGATTTTTTCAACTTGCAATGTTAGAAACACACACAAAAATTACTAACGATTTCAAGGCCATTATTAATATGTTTTCAGATCTATAACTCTTTTTTTAGACCCAAAAAAAGTCTAAAAAGTAGATTTAATAAAATTACATAACGTCTTTAACGTTGTAAAAATAAAAATAAATGAACTATCTAGTCACTAATTCCAAAACATGACAACTCAACTTAAATCTAACTTAAACTCCAAGTTTCCTATTCACTCATGCTAGCTATCACATGGCCTTCATTTCTCTAAATGAGCCTGTCCAAATTCAAAAACGAATGAATGAAATAAAAAAAGTATATAGATTTTTTCGTTAAACATGAGATATTAAGTATAGTAGTGCAATGAAAGCAGTTCAGAAAAGTTCTTACGTGCTAATTATTCATGAACCGAATGTGTTAAGATGGATTAAGGATCTACTTGAAAGGTTAATGTTGGCCTCAGCGGTTACACTATTATTGTTAACAAGTTTTTATGGTGTCGATGGAATGTTACAGTACGAGTTCGGTTGCCTTTTTTAATATGTGAAGACTGTCACAATATTAAAAGATATATGAAGGCTGTGGGTGGATGCATACAATATATACATGTTATCAAAAGCATGCCGTTATTATGTCAAAATATATGTAATGCGACGTTATGATGATCATCTCTTCCAATAAATTTAATAAAATTGTAGTTTAATTAAGATCAAACTGCGGTATATAGGTACCACGTTTTCCCTTATTCCGTGATTCTTCGAAAAATTGTGCTCCTCCCAAAAATTTAAACGGCGCAAGTTGCCTTCCCTCTTTCTGGGCACTCCTGGTTACGTCAGTGAAATTTTTAAAATATGACTACGAAATCAAAAAAGTCAAAATAAATCACTTAGTTTTGAACAGTACATATAGTAAATACTAGAAGTATTTTTAATTAAACGTGTCCTAAAACCCAAAATTCTCCCTAATATCGAAGAAATCAAGAAGTTAAAATAAACCACTTCACGAACGCCACGGTATTAATTTAAAAAAAATACTCAGACATCATAATAATGGATGTACATCGATATGATCTGGAGAGTTTCAATATAAAAATTAATGGTATATTTAAAAAACTACACCTAGAAGATCATTTTAAGCGACTTTAATCTTAAAAAAGTGATTTTAGATTAATCGATAGACGCGCACTAAATCATAATTTCTAAGGTAGAATGCTGTCGTTACTATGTTAAAATAAACATCTATGTCTACATGTGGATAGAATATTATATTAAAAGAATTTTATAGTTACGAAGGCAAACTAGGTAACAGCAAACTTTTCTTACAATTTAGTCAAGTTGTAACAAAAAAAAAAGTGTAATATAATGGGAATGATTAGAATGGGAGTTTAGAGGGTCGCTTAGGCGTGATTAAGGAAGTTGAAGGTCTTATGTTCAAAATAACTCGTCAAATGTTTTGCTTCTAATCGCAATATTTGGTAGGCATAGAACCGCCATTCATAATCTACTGACAATTCTAAGAAAATGTAACTGAGGAGGGTAGCTTGGAGCGGATGACAGGGTTGGCTCTTCTTTAATTGATGGTGGCTACCATAGGGAGGCTGTTGGAAGGCCAGCCAGGAATACAGAAGAAGGCGGAAGGCACTTTGAAATGTTGATCTTGTTGCTTTGACATGCTGGATCGTTTTTGCTCTCCTCCTTGGATTTCCATTATGCATGTCCGTCTTTGTCCTATCTTTTTTATCCCATCATTACCCTATTAGGTATCGCGCCTCCACCACCGCTAATTTTCTTTATCTACTCTCCTTTTCAACCTCTGTACACTTTCATTTGAAGAAAACAATAAATGACTGATAAAAATAGTTTATTATATGCCTTAATCTAATCCTAAATCAGACAACAGTAGACCGGTCTAAATTTCTATACATGACTCGTTTGGAGAAGATTGCCATAATCCAAAATAAAATTTTACAAGAAACCTACTTTGTGATCTAATTGCTATTTCTCGACTCTATGAAAGGCTGCCTTGACTGCTCTCCAGCATGAAATATGAAATATCTGGATTTTTCGTGTGTGTGTATATATATATATATATATATATATATATATATATATATATATATATATATATATATATATATGTGTGTGTGTGTAGAGTACGTGACAGTGATCATTAGTTTATTGGATTAATTTATTCATTCACAAAGCTAATAAAAAGTTAATCTAATAAAACTAGCGCTTTTTTAAACATAATTTATGACCAAGTTTTAACATTCTATAATAAGCCCGATAGTTTAGAAAATATTTGATATTCAGTTACTACATATTTTTTCCTAAGTTATTATAGATCCTAATTTACATAAATTCCTAATTAATTTTCATTATTTCTGGGTGATGAAAACGAGTAAACTTATACCATGGATAAAATTGACATTGATAAAATTAAAATAATCAGGGGCTCAATGCATCTCTGAAAAATGTACCAAAAGTCATTTTGTTTCCATTACTGGTTAAGTAACTAGATAGATTAATCGTAGTTGATCTTATTTGGATGACTTTCATCCTGAAAGTGAAAGGCCCTTTTACCTATCAGAAAAGCAAAATCACACATTGAGCATATCTATTTAACACAACCAACCCCCCTATCTTTCGGTAGCCGCATATCTGTTGTCCAAAGGCGTCCGCAGGATTTCGTTTAGGGTGGCAGGCTGGTAAAATTCGTATGACATGGGGAGTGGGTCGAGGTATTTTGACTATTTACCAAGACTCAATTAAATATTTAAATAAAACTTATTGATTTTTGAAAATTGAAATATGTTTTATATAATACTTAATTAGTATAGTAAATGAATATAAATTTATTTAATTTGTAGTTTTTGTTTCTCATAATTTCAAGGGGGACTCCCACCTGCTGTTGTCATTCTACCGAAATGGACCGCATTGGTTCGCATAAATGGTAAAAAGAATAATATATTCTTTTGTCATTAAATATCCTTGTAGGTTTTCATCCAATTGTTTATTAATTTTATTAGACCTAGAAATGAGGTATAGATGGGAAAAGGTTTCAGGAAATCCATTGTCTACTTTGTTTTGGTTTTTAACTTGTTCGGACCTATTGCTCGTGGGCATTGATCTAGGCATTAGCCTAAAACAAAACTTAATTTAATACGCATACGTAGTTACATTCCTAAATCAGTACATGAGTGCATTCTTATTAGTTTAAGTTATATTTTTACGAATTGAAAACATATCCTTTTATATCGGAACATTGTGGTCCCAGGGACCAAAAGAAAAGACGGAATAAATATTTATAAGTTAAAGTTTTATTTATTTTTTTTTTTTTAAGGTGAGTAATAGTTAACTGTTATTCTTTACGATAGGTTGATTGATAGTCAGGATTTTCAGTTATCTATTTTTTATTTTGGAATCCACCGTTTCGATCCCTACATTTGGATCTTCATCAGGGCTTCTGAGTCCAGAGTTTGTCTCTGTATTCGTCAACTGATTGTCTCTGTATTATTTTGGACTCAGAAGCCCGGATGAAGATCCACATGTAGGGATCGAAACGTTGGCTTTCCAAAATAAAAAATAGATAACTGAAAATCTTGACTACCAATGAACCTATTTCTTTAAAAATTATATATAGAATATCTAAATGTTTATTTGTATATAGGGAAAAAAGTCATGGGATTCAACGAGTTAAGTAAGAGGAAAGTGACAAAGGGCAAATAAAAATTTTGTGGATATAGTGGGAAATACACTTACTAACAAAAGTCTCTGCACACCCCCCAGCTTTTTTTTTATTTTACCTTAAGATAGGTTATGAGCCAGATATAGGCCATGAAACTCACACATTTTTTACAGAATTTAATCTATTTTAATTAACAATGATCAAATTTACTAAAATTTATTTAACTTATAATTTATGAGGAAAACTACATAAAATGTCAGAATATTGATGCGCCAAAAGTCCCTGCACACATCATTTTTCTTCAACTTGAAGCTTAATTATTGATCCCAAATCAACTTTAATAAGTAGTCGTTCCTACCTTATTTCTTATCACCTCTCATAATCTATTTGGCATGGTGTGAACTAGTTTTTTGTAGTTTCTGGAGTAATTTTACCCCACAGTTCTTTTAGTACTCTTTTTAAGTGGTCTTTGTTCTTTATTTTAATTTTTACTTTCTGACGGCCTAGTTGATCCCACAGATGTTGTATTGGATTAAGATTAGGAGATTGGGGAGGTGTTTTAAGTTGCTGTGGAGCATTGTAGAGCAACTATTCTTGAACTTTCCGCGCTGTAGTTATCTTGTTGAAAAATGAATTCTTCCTGGAGATCAAACTTCATTAAACTTTCCGGTAAATTACTCTTCAAAATATTTATATAAACGTGTTGGTCCATTATTCCGTTGATAAATTTCAAATTACCAACTCCAGCAGCACACATACACCACCAAACCAAAACACTCCCTCCACCATGTTTCACAGTACCAACTATGTTTTTTTCCAGGAGCTCTTTTTTTGGTTTTCTCGGAAGTTCTCCCTTCCATCTGATCCATGAATGTTAAATTTACTCTCGTCAGTCAATAAAACACGTTCCCAGAACTAAAGGGGCTTGTTTACATGTTCCTTTGCGAACTGCAGTTTCAATTGCCAGTTTATTTACTAATGAATGGCTTACACCTAGGCTTAAGTACATTATAGCCATCTTTCTTTAGGGTTCTAATAGTTTGTGGAGATACCCCGATCTTGTAATTTTCTTACACAATACCTGCTAAATTTAGAGCACTTGGGTGGGGTTCTTCGGTCACATTCTTTATGATAGCCCTCTTGGAGTACGGGGGGCGGCCAGAGCGGTATCTACTTTCCATTGTACCCAGTTCTTCATACCGTTTTAGGACATACCTTACCGTATTATAGCCCCTGTTGACGATTTGTTCTATTTACCGGTATGAGTCGTATGAGTTTCCTCAAATTTACAATTTGGTCGGGAATCGGTGTTTGGAACCTCTATTTTTTATCACACTCTTAACTGTTTGGTCCCAAATTAACACTGACAAGTTAGGATTAGCCGGAGGATGAATGGGATAATGTGCAAACTGTATACATATCAGTATCTTGGCTAATTCCACTGCGTGCAGAGACTTTTGGCGCATCAATATTCTGATATTTTATGTAATTTTCCTCATAAATTATAAGTTAAATAAATTTTATTAAATTTGATTATTTTTAGTTAAAATAGATTAAATTATGTAAAAAATGTGTGAGTTTCATTGCCTATATCTGGCTCATAACCTATCTTAAGGTAAAATAAAAGAAAAGCTGGAGGGTGTGCAGAGACTTTTGTTAGTAAGTGTAGACATTGGGGAAAGATTGGAGGCTGGAAACAACAGCGACCAGGAGCCTCCTACACTACACAGGACATTCCTCAGGAGAAACTTTTAGTCAGCACTATTAGCATATTACTCACTTTGTATATCCTAGTATTTTTTTTCATTTTATCGTCGCATTACCTTTTTCATATTTTTTAGTGTTTGTTGTTCACTTCCTACTTAGCTTCTATAAAGAATCCATTGGCGACAGTCTATCGGTTCTATATCCCCTGATGTGTATATAGAAACGTACTAAAATATTTTAAATAATTATTTCTTATGCATTATCTTTAATGAAATATTATAAACTTTCCATTCTCTAGAAGAATTTTTCACGAGAAATACATATGTCAGTCATAGGCTTTTTCAATAGCTTCACAAGTCATTAAGTAACGTTCCGTTAGTGTTTACGAATTAAAATTAGACTTATCAAAAGTTCGAATTTTAAATTTTTATTTTTTTTTCCTTTAGTAAACAAGGATTTTTTTTTAAATTCATCAAAAATTTATTTATTAGCAAGAGGTTAAACTTTGACGATTGTAGTTTCACTGGGCTAGTCGTTAAATGGAGCCATAGCGGGGAAGACTTCCTTACCGACCAAAGCAGTAATTTTCCGTTGCAATGTGTCCCAGTTAAAACCAATTTACCAAGTAAAATAGGTAGAATAAGGCATACTGAAAGCAGCAGATATGGAAGTGTACATAGATCTTTCTTCTCTTTCGAACCGTTAGTAAATATGTTCCATAGACTTCTCATCTCGGCTAAATAATTGGCAAGTGGAACAGGTCATCATATCAAGTCGCTTCGAATTGTTATGTATATTGTTTCAATGGTCCTAAACTTATTTAGCAACACCAGCGGATCCATCTGGAGGGGGGATCACCTGTGAGCTGAAGAAAATAAATTACTTAAAACACTTTTATTGTTATATTAATTTTTACTTTCACTTACCTATATATGAAATATATAGTAAGTGGAAGTATTGCGATCGTGAAAAATTTCGACTTCCGGTTTTCAACGGAAATACACGTTTTGGGGTCCCCTGAGTTGAAATAACCAAGTCCCGCGAAATGGTGTGTGTGTGTGTGTGTGTGTGTGTGTGTGTGTGTGTGTGTGTGTGTGTGTGTGTGTGTGTGTGTGTGTGTGTGTGTGTGTGTGTGTGTCTGTGTCTGTGTCTGTGTGTGTCTGTGTGTGTCTGTGTGTGTGTGTGTGTGTGTGTGTGTGTGTGTGTGTGTGTGAACAGACTAGCTCAAAAACTATAAACCGTGCGAACCTGATATTAGGTATTTAGTGTACGTATATTCCCGCGATGTGACAGCAAAAATTTCATCTAAATTGCTCAAAGGGAGGGGGTACTTTATTTAATAACTTTTTACGTTTTTTTCGATTTTCTCAAAAACGGCTCTAACGATTTTAATTAAACTCGTTATTTAGTATTTAGTATTTATTAAGTATTTGATCTATTTATATGCCCAAGATATGGCCGTAAAAATTTCATCAAAATTGATCAACCGGAGGGGGGACTTTACTCAATAAATTTTGTATCATTTTCACGTGTTTTTTGTATTTACTCAAAAACGGCTTTCACGATTTTGATCAAACTGGGTATTTGGTGTATTTATATGCCAAAGATGTGATAGCCAACATTTAATCAAAATTGATCAACCAGAGGGGGGACTTTACTCAATAAATTTTGTATCATTTTCACGTGTTTTTTTTATTTACTCAAAAACGGCTTTCACGATTTTGATCAAACTGGGTAATTGATATATATATATTCCAAAGATGTGATAGCCAACATTTCATCAAAATTGATCAACCGGAGGGGGCACTTTATTTCTTAACCTTTTTTCCAAATTTTCCATTATCTCAAAAACGGCTTTAAGATTTTCATCATATTCGTCACGTTTGATGAAAATTAGGTGTTATTTAGTACCAGGTAAGCGTTACCATTATTAAAATGTTCTGAGGGGATTATAGAGCAAATGAAAACAAAAATAAGAAATGAATGTGGAAAAATGTGTAACTTTGAGAAGTGGCATTAACAAAACGCATTAATTTTTACCTAAGTAAGTTGGTAAGTGAAAGTTGTGTGTTGCGCGCACGCACCAGATTTTTTTAAATTTATAATATTTTATGCTTTATATTAGGTTATTAATTTTATTAGGTCCAGGGGCGGATTTTAGCACGAAATTTGGGGGGTCATGACCCCCCTATCTCATAATCAGGAAAAAAAATCCAATAGCAAAAATATTTGATGCGGGATCATGACCCCTATGCCCCCCCCCCCCTGGATCTGCCCATTAGATCGTTTGTTATATTAATTGAAATATTATCCTGAAAGATAGCCTGTCTGATTTGTTTCGCAAACACGGTTGTTTTGTGAAATCCCTAACAAAATCGTGTTCTTTGGACATAGCGACAATTGTATGTACATTAGCACTAATACAGATTTTCAAGAGATTCGACTCAGCGAACAGACTGGTGGCATTGAGCGCTCGATTACACACATGTATCGTTAGAACTGACATGAAACAAATTAATCTATCCATCCCCTCAGTTATCTGTCTCCGTTTCGGTTCTCTTTCAGAGATTAATTTCACACGTTGGAAAAACTGAGTTTGACTAAAACTGAAAAGACGAAAAAATGACCGGATAAAAAGTCCCTAAGGAATAAAGTAAATAAAAATCTTCTTCAAACATGGGCGTTCGCGGGGGGGGGGGGGGGGGGGGGGGTCGGGTGAGGACAGCTGCCCCTCCACTAGAAAATATGAGACTTTTTTTTTTTTTTAAATAAATTCATATTCACTTACTATATTTATTTAGTATTATATAATCAATTTTTTTAATTTTCAAATATCAATGTTTTTAAACATTTAATGCAGCCTACACGCAGGATACCTCGACCCTCTCCACCGATCATAAAAATTTGAACAGCCTGCCCCCCTTAGACAAAATCCTGCGGACGCTCTTACTGATTCCCCACATTCAAAAATTTAGTTCTCATTTCAAGAACACTTCGTGCCTGTAGACGAGGATACTCCTCGTATCCTCGTATCCTGGCCGATACGGATTTTCGAAGGTCGGGATTGTTCCATTTTATGTGAATATAGAAATGTGATATAGTCCCTTATCTCTGTTAAGTTAGATGTGGATTGGTTGACCTGTGTGAAAGTTAGTTACAATTTTGGTGGTTTTAAAAGAACGTCGAATGCCCATATATGACGAAAATTTTAATTTTTCTATTGCCGTGGAAATTGGTCCTATTTGGAGGTTTCGAGATGTGCAAAAAATGAATGTCAACTTTATTCTTCTCTAAAGAAATATTTAAACTCACTACACTCCAACGACCAGTAAAAGTTGTTTTAACATTTTACTGATACTAAAGCTATATACCAAATATGAGGGTTTTTTTTTTTACACAAAAAGTTTACCAAAATAAATTTTGAGGCATATAATAAGGTTTTTGCTTCTGTTGGGTCAAGCAAGAATAGTGCATTTTTTAAAAAGTATTTTACCCTATACATACTAATCTTTTATTTTTGACAAATGGAAGATTATTATTCGGTTTTAGCCCCTGAAACACTCAACAACGAATTTTTTTGCAATCGAACTTTTGAGTTTTATTTGTCAAAGCAAAAATTGGCTATTGGACTCTCATATAATAGAGATTTATTTAGACTTAGTTTTACTTTAGACATAATCAACTTTTGGAAAATAAGCACAGAAATGTGCTGTCTACTCGGTTTTTTTATTTGATTCCTACTGATTACTAACTGATATGTATGTATCATTGGAGTGAAGTGAATTTAAATATTTGTTTACGGAAAAATAAAATCTGTTAGTTATTCGCACCTCTTGAAATCTAATAGTTTTTGCTTAAGTTTTTCGTCATACTGGGGATTTTTTTTAAAACTATAATAGTGATAACTAAAACAAGGTTCTCTAAACCACATGCAACTTGTGAACTAATAGAATGACCCAAACTCAAACTCCGAAAATAAATTATAACAAGAGATATAAAATAAAAAGGTTTGAAAAGTTTTCCTATTTTATTCCCTATATAGGCGTATAATCTTAAAATAGTTAGTATGTTTTGAAAGAAAAATCTCAGGATTTATAAATGCTTTTATTAATGGCTGGGAAAACACCCAGGCATCCATTCAAAGAAAAGACAGAAACATTTTTTAAACAATTATATAAATTAATTTT
Organism: Aelia acuminata; assembly: GCA_911387785.2. NCBI lineage: Eukaryota > Metazoa > Arthropoda > Insecta > Hemiptera > Pentatomidae > Aelia > Aelia acuminata. The sequence goes on along the minus strand of OU426980.1, from coordinate 54,114,665 downwards.
TTTCTAGACTGCTTGTACTCATTAGACGGAACCTTCGGCATTAGTCCCATTTTTTTCCGACCTAGAATTACCCAAAAAATTCTGTTCAAAATCGGTTATTCATCAGTTGTTCATTCCCCTTTTAAATGCTGAATCCAATACCATAAAATACAATTTTTCTTTTTTTAATTTTTTTTTTAATACCAGGCCACTTTACCATTAGCCATCGACTAGTTAAAAATACAACAAGTCCAAGAAGGGTTTTGTTTTTATTTTTTATTAAATAATAAAAATATTATAATAGTAAAACTAAAAGAACGAATGATGTAAATTTTACGATTCTTTTTAATCAGATCAATTTCTTTTTCATAAACTGTAAGTTTGTATAATTATTTTTGGGCTCTTATTATTAAGCATATGTGTTCTGTTTTTTAATGTTAAATAAATGTATAATTTATTACTTTTTTTTATTGATGGATTTATTTATGGTCTTTGGTTGAATATTTTAATTTATAATTTTTAAATTATTTTATTAGAAGATAATTTAAAAATTACTTTTTTTTATTTAAAATCGATTTTACAATAAAAAATAAATGTCTAAAATCCCGAATTTAATCAACTGGAAGTCCCTCTGCAATCTGAGTAATTAATGACATCAGAAACAAACGTAATATGAGAAATAGTAAATAAATAGGTAAATAAAATCACCTAGTACTAGAAATACTGAAATTTCACTGCTTGACCCATCATTAGCCTTTCAAAGAGCCATTCCGAATCCTTTGCATTAATAAACTATTAATCTTAAATAACTCCCCTTCAGCAGCATTGAAGACAACACTCGTCATCCCCCCCCCCCCATGTTTACTATGCTTAAACTTCACAAGCAAATACAATAATTTTAAAAAAATAATCAATTTTAATAGTCTTTTCACTGTCTTTATATATGAAATATATAGTAAGGGAAAGTATTGCGATCGTGAAACTTTTTGAATTCCGGTTTTCAACGGAAAAACACGTTATGTGGTCCCCTGAGTCCAAATAACCAAGTCCCGCGAAATGGTCAGTGTGCGCGTGTGTGTGAACAGACTAGCAGTATGAAACTGAAATTGAGTATTTAATGTATGTATATGCCCGCAATGTGACAGCAAAAATTTCATCAAAATTGGTCAAACGGAGGGGATACTTTATTTAATAAATTTTGTCCCATTTTCACAAGTTTTTTTTATTTACTCAAAAACGGCTGTAACGATTTTGATCAAACTTTAATTTTATGTAGGTATGTGTGTGCCCGTGATGTGAAAACCAAAATTTCATATCCCGTATTATTACTGATAAAAATTTACTTTACAGAGAAAATACGTGATGCTCAAATTATTTAAAGCATTTTAGCAAGGTGTGAAAAAATATGGTATAAGATAATCTTTAATTAATTATATTTTCGTTTAGAAACTTTAGTTCAATGATAGATTTCTGAATGAATATAAAGTGATTTTAGAGGAACGGTAATCGTTCTCGTATTCCAGAAAGGAATAAGAGACAAACTTTACAAAGAGATGGAAATAAACCTTCTATCGATTCACCTTCACGATATATTTGCAAAAAAAGACTCGACTGTTGTTGAAATTAGGTCCCCCCAAAATGTTTAATGTTGAGGAATGGCGTTTACATATTATCGAAACAAGTCGTTTTCTGATCTTTATAGGTTCTTAAGTAAAAGTTGTGTTGCGCGCATCGCACCAGATTTTTTTTTCTTTTTACGCTATGCCATATGGGACGGATTGAGCCCCCAAAATTGTCAAAATTAATGCTTGGAATGTTTTAGTGAATAGAAATCAGTATAGTTTTTTTCTATTACTTGTCTATTTTATCTTTTTCTTTGATATTAGTTCATTTATTCAACTTTCAATGAGGATACTATTTTGTATTTTCAAATAAATAAACATGATGATCTAAAAAAAACCGTTTTCTACTATGAGATTTTATTATATTATTTATAGAGAGATATTATTTATTATAAATTTAATTTTTAAGATACACTTGCAAACCTCAAAAACCATCAGTTAACTACAACCACTAATAAAAAAAAACAAAAATATAAATGACTAGTGGGACTTCTTTCAAAGATACATTGAGCCTCTGATTATTTCTTATCACTTTTAATTTTATCCTTAAAAATAATTTTCACTCGTTTTAATCATCTAGAAATAACGAAAATGAATTAGGAATTTATGTAAATTAGGATCTACAATAACTCAGGAAAAAATATCACTAAATATCTACTATTTCCTAAATTATCTGACTTATTATTACTATACTATTAAGGTGGTTGGGTCTTCAACTCCTCTAGGAGATTCCGCCATCAAGTTCTATCCGTTTAAGCCGCCTTCCGGTTCGGTGTACTGAGGTTCCAAGGGTCAGTTGCCATACTTAACTGTCAGCGCATCTTATATTATTTTAGGTCCACATTGTTAGTTTTTTAAATTAATCATTAAACTCAATTGCGATTCCAATAATATTCGTAAATGTTTCTATAAATATTGCCTGCTAGTAATTGCTAATTAGTTATAGCTATAGGAAAAATTTTGGTTTGATGATTTTAATAAACAATTCCATTACTTTTTTTTAGATAAAAAAATTATTTTACTTAATGTGTTTTATAAATTAAAAAAAAAAAAACTTTTAGAGATAATTATATGATTTTGATATGGTTATCTGAAAGTTTAAGATTAGTTAATTTTAATTAACAATTATATTAATTTAAATTAAAATTGTCATTTCATCGAGTATCTCCTTTAAAAATAATAAACATTTGGTGTAGTATAATATCTGAAAAAGAAAAACGAATCTATTATCGATAAGATTTGAGATATGTTATATAATGGAACTTAATGTCCACTGATTTGCATGTAAGATAAGAGATGTTGAAACATATCATGTACATATATCACATAAATAAGGATAGCGTTAGCTGAGGAAAGGAAAAGAAAATGGCTAGATCCCAAGATGGGAAGCCACTGTAGAACCAGCTCTCATCCTTTCCTAGAATCTTATGGGAAGGGAAACTGCAACCCACACCCTACCTCGTCCGCTTCTATACAACAAAAAAGGATTCCTATACAACAAATACAAAAAGTTGTGTACAGCATTCCAGGTGAGCTCAACTTTTTTGTTTTTTCGAATTTTTTTTCTGAGTACATCTAAAACGATTTCGGAATACGAAGAAACAGCAAGTGACTGGACTTGATTATACCGACATCCGTGTTTAAACTTAGCTGTTATCACCGGAACCCGGAGTTATATACAAGACTAATCCGCGCAATATGCCGTGCAGCAATTTCAAAAAGGAAAAATATGCAGTAAAACAGATAATATAAGATTCTAAAGATTTTCAGTAAGACTAGAACAATTTTTAAAGGCACGAGACCTTATTTCAATTAAGTGAACTTTATTAAAGTTAAATGAATTTAATTAATATGTTCAAGCAAAATTTTAAAATGAACATTTTCTACTTATTCTAATACAATATGGAGGTTTTTTATTGACCAAATTACGGGCTAAAATCATGGTTATTTAATTTATTATCCCCGTTGGCTGCCTGATGATGATGATTAACGAGAATATAATACCTGAGTTACGGCGAGGCCCCGTTTTGTCTTGGCCCTGCCGGGGAACTGCTTCTTCCGAATTACTCACTCGTGTCGCGGAACTTATAAGAAAGTTACTTGAAAAACATACAGCAGGATCTAGATCCAACATCTCGGGTAATTCGGTCACTTCTCCTCACAATACTCGTAATGACGACTAGAATTTTGGGAAGCCGAAACAACTACTTTTAGTTAATAAATAATTAAAGTTTAGTTAATAAAATAATTAAAACTTTATTATTATTTATATTATGAAGAAAGCAAATAACAGTGTGAAATTGAAACTTCGATGGACCGACGTATTTCAACCATCTTCTTATCGAAAATCGGTCACCGGTAACTTGAAAGTAAGAAAATGACTTGAATCGAACTCCTGAAGATGATCTCGAACCTCCAGAGGATGAGGAATTATGCAAGGACATTAAAAAATTAAAAACAATATATAGCCAGGCTTTGATAACACATTCCGCAAAATGTTTGAAATATGGCGTAGTCACCTATTCAATCTTCTTGTTGTGAAACGGACAGGGGAAATGATTCCAACCAAGATGGGGAGATTTTCAGGAGTAATTGTATACTGAATGGTTTTGTAATATTCTTTTATTATTTTTCCTTTTATAGGACCAAACAAAATTGAGGAACTCCAGAGGTATGAAAACGTGAACATTTACGAATTAGCTTATGATATCATTCAGAAATATTTTTCAGAGGAAATAATTTTTATTGATTTTGATAAGTATCTCTATTGTTCAAGTGAGTCTATGGACTCTTTCAGACTACAAATTTTATCATGTAAATTCTGTTTTAATTAGTTTCCAGATTTTAGTTGTTTTATTTTTAATGATGTTGCAGGTTGAAGATGTAGTGAGTTTAGTTCCTACATCAACAGATGGAGGTTTTCAGTTTGATTCAAACACGAGTATACTTAGTAATGTTCTCAAGTTTTAATGAGATACTCATCAGGTTCTTATATGATTAAAATTTTTGGAACAGATGTGCATTTATATACAGTAACAATCTGGAGACTGCTGCAGTAATTATCTGGGCATCTCTCTTCTACCATACGCCTATATGGTCTTTTCAAATAAACTGCACCAAAGATTGTTGACTCATGTTAAGAGTGTCCTCGGAAAATAAGAGGTTGGTTTTCATAGAGATAAATCGAATACAGTTTAGATATTTACCGAAAGAACCATTATACAACTCGCATGAGAATACATCACAGCGCATCATCTATTTATTGATTTTAGTGAAGGTAATTAGTTGACCGTAGAAGAATATGTGATGGAAATGGTTGGGGGTGCTGTCAAATGAAACACTATATGTGCAATAACATATGTATATATTGTGCCAACGTTTCGACCCGACATTCAGGTCATCATTAGGGCTAAACATAAAACAAGATAGCAACCAATAAAGTATATGAAGAAAAGAAGAAAAAAAAAATTAAATGAATAATATATGTATATATAGTATATATATGCATATATATATATATATATTTTTTTTTTTTTTTTTTTTTTTTAATATTTTTCCTTCTATGGTAGCCCCAAAGAAGGAGAGTTTATTGAATGATTTACATCCTCCATGCCTATTTTATTAGGCACATTACATGTATTACATATTACATTATATCGTGAACAGATTATAATTGTTATTACCTAGATTATGTATATATATTATATATATATTTATGAAAAATGAAAATGAGTTAATAATTACAGAATTAAATAATATGAATTATTTTTTTTTTTTATGTTGTTACACCTACAGTGTTTCTTTTGAGCGCGACCCCAACCATTTCCATCACATATTGATTTTAGGTTCGCTTGCGACAATATCCAACGTTAATTTCAGACATTGAAAGACTTTGACATCCCTTTTCAGCTTACACGTCAAGTAAAATTTACTAAGAACAATATTGAATTTCTCTTAAGTTTAGCTCTGACAATGGCGTTGGACAAGGAAATTTCCTTCCCTTTCTGTTGTTTAATATTGTTTTGGAAGAAGCAATGAGAGCATCGAAGGTCCAGACTACTTTAACGATTCTTATCACACGATGTACATTCTTTGACATAATGACAACCTAGACATTGTCGAGAGATCGAAAGATACAGAAAACTCTTACTTGTTAATTACCGCAGAACACTATATAACATACGGCAAGATGTTCCAATGACGTTTTTGCCCAGTTTGGTCTCCAATGATTCCAGCACGTCGGCTAGTTTGGCTATTAGTTCGAGTGTACTCGAAGTTAGGACTTTTGGACGGCTGCGCTCAGGCGTTTGAACTGGCAAAAGCTACTAGATGAGGCTATGAGTCTGTAATGTTTGCCGTTTTCTGCTGAAGAAAGAACAAGAGCTAATTGATATATGGTTTCTACTATTGAATCGTTTAGTTTTGAAAGGGCACATGTCCACTTTTTAAGATAAATCGGTTCCATTACTGTAAAGCTTTATATTGAGCACATCTTCAATCTGCTCCACTGCAAAGTTAGGAACGATTTGAACAGTCGTTTAGTGATAAAACATGTGCCGTTCCTACACTAAAAAGCTCTAGAGTAAACGAACTTAAAGGTGCCTTTACACTGTGCGAACCTCACTCTCGAACAGGTAATCCCCGAACCTTGCCGTACCAGTGTACCACGAACAGCTATTTACACTTTAACGTGAAGTCGAGCGAACAATGATGTCTGACCATATCTATCCACCTTAATACAATATTTTTCAAAGCAACGTCAGAAAAATGAAATGCTAAAGGAAGGTCTAGAAGCTTATCTTAACTAACTCAAAAGCGACACTTGCGCTATCCCCGAACACACAGGCGAACAGATAAAGTTTCGAGTTCGTGTCTTATTTAGATTACCCGAACACTGAACACTCAACAGGCTATTCGAGGGCGAGGTTCGCATAGAGTAAAGACACCTAATCTAAATAAATGGCAATGTGCCGTTTCAAAACCAAACGATCCAATAGTTCATATAACCATGTATTTAAGAAATATTAAAATTCATACCCCCCTAAAAAAAACCTTTTATTTTATGTTTTTCTTTAATGACAGAATTAAGTTAAATTTACATATAATTACTAAATTGATCCTACTGACTTTAATTATTTATGTATTTATTTAGTATCTCTCGTTTGGTCCGTTTAATAACAGTTTTTCAGATTTCTCGATAATCACATAATCAGTGATTATGAGTAGATTCGAGTTTCTTAACTCGAATACACCGGATGATACCGTTTATTTTTTATCCGTTCCATTATTATAACAATCTATAATATAATTTGTATCTGAAAACAGTAAGTAACTATTAAATATATTTTAATATAATATGATTATATATAGCATAGATTTTATTACTGAATAAACTGCAGACATCAGTAAGCATTAAAATAACAATTTTTTTTTCTTTCAAATTTCGGAACGTTTCACTCAGAAACGGATAAAACTAAAAAAGTTAAGGTTTTAACAATAATAATAAGATTGTTTTAATGAAAATTTAATAATATTTTGGATGCTGGAAAACGATTTCCCCCCCCCCCTTTAAACTGTTTATGACATTATTAATAGAAAACAACTACTTTTTAAAAATCAGAAAAACCGCTTTTAGAGATAGGGGATGAAAGCAAGCCTTTATTGGAACTTTTTTGTAGGAAATTTGATTTGAAATACACAACCTCACAGGCGGTGCAGAAAAATTCGAATATTAGGTATGTAGAATAAGACTTCAACTTTTAGAATCGCAATATATGGGATTTAATTCGTAGGGATAAATGAATAAGAAAATTTTTTATAGACAATTGCATGAACTAAATTTTTTTTTTATGAATAAAAAGAAAAAAAAAGTAGATACTTGTTACCTTTGACCTATAATAAATTATTCGAAAAGAACGTAGGATAGGTGGGGATTTTTGATATTTTATTTGTAATAGTCAATTTAAGACCTTTGCCTATTTTCAGCTCTAAGCGAATTATTGCACATTTAATATATATTTTAACAGGAATATAATACAAATATTTGAGACATTTTAATCTCTTTTTTTTTAACTTCTGTCAGGTGAGTTATTCCGTCTATAATTGTAAAAAATCCCATACCGAATCGCTCACATTTTTATTTCATCAACCTTATTCGTTCTCTCACTTTTTACTATACCTCATTTCCACTATATGATTTTCACAAGGCTTATACTGAACATTTTTCATTTGACTTTATTTGAAAAATTTAATTTTCTGTCGAATCATTGTATTGTTATCATATCATGCAGTTAATATACTACATAATATTACTATATTTTATATTTATATAAACATATATTTCTTTAAAAATAAACATTCATTCTATTCTATTATATAAATAAATATATATATATATATATATATACATATATATATATATATATATATATATATATATATATATATTAAATAAATAAAAGCTAAATTAACATAATTGAAAAAAAACAAAAAAAAAAACACCTATACATTATGATTAATTTATAGACGAACAAAAATAAATATATTGGATAAATACTAATTTAATTGTGATGATATTCATTTACTTGATGGTAATCAAACAATATCATCTGCTTTAAGGAAACAATAATTAAATTAGAATTTTCTATATTTAGAGAAAGGTGAAAACGTCAAATGTTGTTAAAGCGTCCAATAAAAATTTGAATACGCTTTTCCAACATCCATCTCATTTACAGATACAGTTAAAAATTAAGTAATATTGATTACCTCATAAATTATAATTTTTTGGTTGATAACGCCGACCTTTGAATTTTAAGACTTATATTTTATGTGATATCTAAATTATTAATCAACCAAAAAATAATTAAAAATAATTTGGATTGAACATAGTTTTAAAAAGTAGAAAAAGGCTGTAATATACACATTAAAACTATACATACAAGAGGCCTTTTCAATGCAAAAGAACATATCAGTCAAATAATAAAATGAAAGAGAGAGAGATTAAATTAATATTTCGGATGTAATATTAATTGAATTTAATATTGATTATATGTAACATTAATTGAATTATATATTGATTCATGTAATATTTCGGACTTTTTCGACTTCCTTTACATGCTCCGTTTACTATCACATATTAATGTAAACTTTTATGTGCTGTTTCATGGTCACATCCTTATCAGGTAGCATTAAAAGAAATGGGTGTCTACTCTCGTTGCCTAAGTGTAGCAGGTGAGGTAAACCCGAGTTTGATTGAGTCAGCGTGAAGTAGAATCTGAATCGACTAAACCCTTATAAAGAAATAATTTTAAGATGTCAAAAAACATTTTATAAACACCGTACTCTCATATGGCATGCTAATCTAATGCATTACCAATAAATGAATCAAATTTTTATCAATACGTCTTTATAATGTGGGCTGTCAAATCTTAGTTGCTACCGTCATTTCAAGTCTTATTCTTAAGTAATCTTACATTATAATCTATTTACAAATACCCCTTTAGATGACAAGCCTTTTCATGTTTTCAATTAAACATAAAACCTTATTACCTGTATAAATTTACCCTAAAAATCTCCATTATTCAGTCTCAAAAACGGTATGATTAACTTGAATTTATTGACTTAGAGTCAGCTATTAAGAAGCTAGAAGCTGTCCATATAAATCGAATCCTAGTCAATTTTAAGTGACAATTTGAAACTCTTTTAAAAAAATTTTATCCGGCCAATGTTCAGTAATAGGGTTTAACTATAGTATCCTATCTTAAAAATAAAGGAAAAAATTCTAAATTATAGAAAAAAAAAGGTAGATAGCGGTAAAAAATAAGAAATCCTTGGAGAAGCTCAAATATGAGTTTGATATTATAGTTAAAGAAGTTGAGTTGCTGGGACCGGTTGGTGAAGTGCGTGGGTTAGTGCGTAGGTAGGAAGGTTCTTACCTAGCGATTGTGTACCGGCCAACCTTCCATCCCGGGTACTTCCACAGAACTGAACCACGCCGGCATCCCCCCCCCCCAACTCCCCCCGCAACTGTCTCTGTCTTCCTTCTTTTCCTTTTAATTTTTCCACTCAATGGATGACAATGTTATCAATAATGGCCTGATTGACAAAATATTAAGAAAATAAACGATAAATGTTTTTTATTCAAGCTCTTAGTCGATCCTTTATTGAACCTCAGTTATATGGATGATTCTCAAACTATGGGCAACTTCTTGTCACTACATATATAAAGTCAAACTCGGAATTGTGGCCTCTTTTTTTTTTAGATCTAAAAAATGTCTGTGAGCAGATTAATGAAAATTATTACGTATTTTATGTTCTTCTGATCGAATCTGATGGTTTTTTATCTTATTCGTCATTGTGGTGGGTTGTCACCAGTAACGACTTTTCTTACATAAAATATATTTTGGATTATAGTACTAATTTATTTGACAAAAAATTATTACCCTGATTGTAATATAACGGAAGAACAATTAAAATAACACGATGTTTAATCATTTGGTGTAAATGATACACCAATAAAAATTTGTTAAAAATGGTAACTGGGATACGATGCCATTGGCGTGGACGGATAAATTATCGAATCGTACACCAACCTGTGGGAATTAAGTCATCCAAAGAGAGAATTTCAATAATGTCAATACTGTCGAGTAAGATTTCACCTGTATTTATTACCTTCTGCACTATTTCGGCACATGTCGGGCAGTAGCGGATCTAGGAATTTTTGAGGGGGGCGCACTTTTTTTTTAATTTTTAAATGTTTATATCATGAAGGACCTAATTTAAAATATTAGTTAATACTTACGCCTTAGATTTATATTAAATGTTTAAATACAATTTTAATTCCTTTTTTCATTTAGGGAGTTTAAAAAATGACTAAAGATAGCCCTTTTTGTACAGAAATAATAATTTCTATTAAACGGTAATTAATCGCCCCCCGCGTCCCTCCCCTTGGATTTTGCAATACGAAATTGCAATTTTCAACAAAATACATTTTTAACACATAATTCATTTATAAATAACTAGTGAGTTGTTTTTTTTCAATTAATTTTAATTGATAAATAAAAATGAAACTCTTCAAATTCAAAAGCCCACATACATTTCTATATTATTTAAAAGGTATTTACATGCTATTTTCATCCGTAATACATGGTTGTATGGGGATATTCGGAAAGATATTTTAGCGATATTAATTTATATGCACAACTTTTAAATTTCATTTTACTGTATTATATTCAAATCAAAATAAAACACTGATAATTTAAAACTTCACTAATATTATTTCACCATTAGAAAGAGAATTTCATCCTCCTTCTACCCATTGATTAGGTAAATTGGGGTCAGATTTTTGCTTAACTTATTTTTCGATGCCTTTTTTTTATTTCTAGAAAAAATATGATTTTATGTTGAAGAACTTTTTTCCCATAATGAAAAATTATTATAGTAATCCTTATGGTTTCATCTGATTCTGCATTAAATGAGGAATAAATAATAAAATAAATGCAATTAAGATAGTTTTAAATTTATTCATTGACGTGGTAACTGAAATCATTCATGCCGAGGCAATGAAAGTTTAGATTGAATTATCTAAATTTCAAGCAATGATCATGAACTGCTATTATGCTAGATTTGCTGTGAATGGACACAAATACTAATACAATTTTATTTTTAATTTTTTAATCACATTAAAAATTTTCAAAAATAAAATGCAAAACTTTCATGTAAAATGAGAATCACCCATATCACATTACTGTTCAAACGTTTCGGCAAAGTACGCCATTATCTGCGTGACAATACCTGTGACCATAACATTCTTTGTAATTAAATAGGCTACCTGCCCTTGTCAAATAGAAAAATAAAAAATTTTTAGTTAATTTTGGCATCTTCTTTGGGGAAATAAGATTGATAGACTATTATTGGAAATTTTATCTGCTAAGGATCTTTTTCCTCACTTAGAGGGGAAGAGTGCTGTAAATTGTAGTGTTTTCTTTAATGAAGGAGCTCTTCCGTATTTAATAATTATTTATTTATTATTATTTGCTTCCCGACGTTTCGAGCTTGTGGCTCATCTTCTGGGGTTATCTTATCTTAAGTTGTTACATTTCATTCAAGCCATTTGTCAAAACTTCTCTTTTTTTAAACAGTATAAAAATACTTTTGTCTTTTTTTATTTTGTCATACATTTTATGGCCTGTTACACTGTCTTATATTTCCATTGTCAATGGAAATATAAGACAGTGTAACAGGCCATAAAATGTATGACAAAATAAAAAAAGACAAAAGTATTTTTATACTGTTTAAAAAAAGAGAAGTTTTGACAAATGGCTTGAATGAAATGTAACAACTTAAGATAAGATAACCCCAGAAGATGAGCCACAAGCTCGAAACGTCGGGAAGCAAATAATAATAAATAAATAATTATTAAATACGGAAGAGCTCCTTCATTAAAGAAAATGGAAATTTTAATTTTTCTATTTGACAAGGGCAGGTAGCCTCTATTTAATTACAAAGAGTTTTATGGTCACAGGTATTGTTAACTTGATATTGGTGTAATTTACGGAAAAGTCGGAGCAATATTGTGATATAAGTGAGGTTATATTAAGGATCAAAAAAGAGCTTCACTAAAATATATTTTGGCCTCAAATAAATAAAAAGTTATCAAATAAATATTTTGGAATTTTTATTGATAACTTATTATCTTGGGATTGAACATATTGTTGTACAATTGAAAAAATCACCTATGACGAAGTACAGTATGGATGGGATATCTGAAGCCCAATTTCGATATTGTTTAGAAAAGGAAGTCAGCAATGTTGGCTTTAGAGAGAAATAACCCATCACTTATCATTATGGGCACCCATTAATTATCATTACCTGCACCCCATTGGGGCTATCGTAAAAATGTTTTTATATCATTTCCATCTTCATGATATTTTGGAAAGGGCTTTCAGCGCTGTAGCCAATCCTGTTATAAAAAAAAAGAAAAAAAAAAAAAGGAAGATGTTGGAAATCACTGATCGAGAAGATTTAAGGTTAAACCTGACAAAATTAAATCCGACGATTAAAAGATTGAAGATCATTCCACCCACTAAAAATGCATTAAATTTTTTATTTATTTGTTTTATTTTATAATAATTTTACTGAATTTTTATTTAGTGTCATTTTAATTAATGATAATACGGGAATGCAAGCATAGTAGTATTTATTTCCATCTGTTATTGTAAGGGAGTTTGCTAGATTTTCAGAGATGGAGAGATTAAAGTAGCAATAGGTATTGTTACTTCGATTATCAGGATTTTCAGTCTAAAGTTTTTTATTTGGAGAGTTTACGTTTCGATCCAAACATGTAGATCTTCATTAAGGCTAAAATTAAGACAAAAATAAAGTGAGCAAAATGTAAAATATCATTACCAGGAGATGAGATTAATTACTGATAGTTACAATAATAAGGAGGATTTAGTTACTTTAAATTGTTACTATCTGTAATTAACCTCATCTTCCAGCAATGACATTTCACATGTTGCTCATATATATGTCTTCATTTTAGTCCTGATGAAGATCAACATGTTTGGATCGAAACGTAGACTCTCCGAATAAAAACCATTCCTAAATTATTTCTAACAAATATAAAGATGTATAGTTTAATTTATTTATTTCGATATTAAGCAGACAATTTATATTTTTATAATATTTTCAATCAGAGAAAACGATAATTCAATAATTTGGATCAGCTGTGTGACCGGAACCATAGACCGTTTCACCCACCTTTCACCCACCCAGCCTGATTTTAAAAGTCTGATTTTAGAATTATTTAGTTGTTGAAAACTTCATTTTGTTGCTATGGAAACAAATAATTTCCATTAAATATGTATCAACCAAAACACGTTGATAATTCTTTCCCATGAACAGAACGCCTTTACTTATAAACAGTGGTCTGTCATTAAAGGCATACACACTGCTCATGCGTGGGTTTAACTTGTTAGGTATAAGAGTTGTCAGAATACTTTTCTTTTTTTCTCCTGTAGGTATTTGTTTCTCAATTTTATTCACATTTCATATTAATCCATTTCTGATTTTTAGGAATAATTTTGAGACAATTAATTTCTTCATAAAATCAAAATCAAATGTACTTTATAGGAAAAACAACTTTTATCCTTCACCATTTCAGCCACCTCAGAACATTTCTATGATGGTTAAACAAAATATTAAAAAATTCTTTATCATGTAGAATTTGATCAAAATCGTTACAACTGATTTTGAGTAAATAAAAAAAAAAAAAAAAAAAAAAAAAAAAGAAAACACGTGAAAATGAGTCAAAATTTAGTATATTTAAAATTTAGTAAATAGAAGGCCCTGTCATTGCTGTCACATAAGCAATTCAAATTATTGGTTTCATCAAAATTGGTGGGACCCTCTATTTAATAAATTTTGTCTCATTTTCAGGTTTTTAATTTTTTTTGTTTACTCAAAAACAGTTGTAACGATTTTGATCAAATCCTATAAGATAAAGAATTCTTTAATATCATGTTTTATCATCATAGAAATGTTCTGAGGGGGCTAAAATGGCGAAGGAAAAAAGTTGTTTTTCCTATAAAGTACATTTGATTTTGTTTTTATGAAGAAATTAACTGCCTCTGATTATTCCTAGAACTAGAAAAAAGTTAGAATTTCGGATTTCTTTCACACGGGGATCCAATTTTATGTTACCGGGGACGGTGTTTTTGAAAAAAAAAAATTCATTTTGTATTTTAGTGGTAGGGGTGGGGGGGGCGTACTATAAAAGTTCCTATATATGAAATATAGCATTTCCAAGTCTATTTGAACTTTTTCCAAGTCAACTGTAACCCTTTCCAAGTCACAAGAAACCCTTTCCAATTTAAACGTAACCCTTTCCAAATCAAATGCAACCCCTTCCAACTCAATCGCCACCCAATCTATTTCAATTGTAACCCTTTCCATTTCAATTGTCACCCTAGAAAAAATCTATTGAAGATGGTAAAATTTTGTATTTTAGTTGTGGGAGGGGGGGGGGCGCACTTTAGAATAGTTTCAATTATGGATTCCTTTCAAACGTGGGTCAAATTTTATGTTATTGAGGATAGTGTTTTTGAAAAAAATATTAATTTTGTGTGTCAGTTGCGGAGGGGGGGGGGGCGGACTAGAAAAAAGTTAGAATTTCGGATTTCTTTCACACGGGGTTTCAATTATATGTTATCGGGGACGATATTTTTGAAAAAAATATTAATTTTGTATTTCAGTGGCGGGGGGGGGGGGCGTACTAGAAAAAAGTTGTAATTTCGGATTTCTTTCACACATGGGTCCAATATTATGTTATCGGGGACGATATTTTTGTAAAATGTGTATAAAAGTGCGCCCTCCCCCAATAAAATGTAAATTAAATATTTTTTTAAAACTGTTCTCGATAAGATAATATTGGACCCATGTGTGAAAGAAATCCGAAATTACAACTTTTTTCTAGTACGCCCCCCCCCCCCCGCCACTGAAATACAAAATTAATATTTTTTTTCAAAAATATCGTCCCCGATAACATATAATTGATACCCCGTGTGAAAGAAATCCGAAAATTTAACTTAATTTAGTAATCTCCCCCCCCCCCCTGAAATACAAATTGATATTTTTTTTTAAAAACATCTACCCCGGTATCATAAAATTAGACCCCTGTGTAAAAGAAATCCGAAATTATAACTTTTTTATGATGGTCACCTTCCCCCCCCCCACCAGACCACTAAAATACAAAATTAATTTTTTTTTCAAAAACACCGTCCCCGATAACATAAAATTGGACCCCCGTGTGAAAGAAATCTGAAATTCTAACTTTTTTTCCAGTGCGCCCCCCCCCACTCCACCGCTAAAATACAAAATGAATATTTCTTTCAAAAACACCGTCCCCGATAACATAAAATTGGACCCCCGTGTGAATGAAATTCGAAATTCTAACTTTTTTCGAGTGAGCCCCACTAGAATGACCACCCAAAGCTACCGTGACAAAAGAAATGAAGCGAAGAAGTTATGCAGGCGAAAGAAACGGCTTAGCGAACAAGTTCAATTGGAGAAAATAAAAGAAGATTTCGAAGCCAGAGATCTCCGAAGGTTCTACAGAGGCGTCAGGGAAGTGAAAGAAGATTTCAAGCCGCGACTCAACTTCTGCAAAGATAAACAGGAAAATCTGTTAGTTGGGAAAGAGGAAGTTGTCACCAGATGGGCTGAGCACTTCCAGGAGCTGCTAAACAAGGACCCAGGAAATGCCCAAGAGGAGCAAAGACACAAAAAGGACCCATACCGGACCTTGGACTAAGAGGAGCCGGATGAGGATGATGTGCCCCCGGACAAAGACGAAATTATAGAAATATTACTAGGCCTGAAGACACACAAGGCGCTGGGGATAGATGGTATCCAAACTGAACTCCTCAAGTATGGGGGCGAGGAAGTATGGGACCAAATGTACAAGCTCGTCTTCGATATCTGGATGGAGGAACGGACCCCAGAAGATTGGAAATTGGCGGTGTGGTTGATGTTTGGTGTTAAACCAGAATATTGTAAAAATAATTGAACCTCTTAATAATGAGAATTAACTCAGAACATTTTTTATTTCACAATAGCACAATATTTAGAATGTAATATTAACAACACATGTTGAAAAAAGTCATATGAGTTGCAAAGCACCACTTACTCCCTCCCAAGAGATAACAGAGAGATACTTCGAAGGAAATGTTACTCTGCGTCCTGAACGTGTTCGGTTGTTCTCGGGAGGCGTAGTTGCTTTAAAAACAGGAGCACTAGATGAATTCTGTTGCGATCCTTCTGTTGTTGAATTCTGTTGCTGCTGGTGGTGCGATGTTCCGTCCTCCGATAACAAATATGCCGGTTTAAGGCGGTCAATAGAGATCCTTTTTGTGCCTCTGGGCGTTTCAAAATCGAAGAATTTGTCGGTTCGTGAAATTAACTTAAATGGTCCTTCATAAATAGGTTGTAATGGTTTTCTCACAGCGTCTTGTCGCACGAAGACATGGGAGATTTGTTGAATATCCAGGTGAACGTAGGGTCGCTTAGCTGAATTATGGCGTTATGTTACCGGTTTTAGCGCCTGAATGTGTTCCTTTAATTTATCTACAAGCACAGGTAGGTCATTTGATGTTGCTCCATCTTCGAAGAAGTCTGCTGGTATTCGCAAAGGTTCTCCGTACACTATTGACGCTTGTGTCGCTTGGAGGTGAGGTACAAAGAGGGAACGTAGACCAAGAAGAACGGTGGGTAGTTTGGTAATCCAGTCATTTACCAGCTGAGCACGTAGCGATGCCTTAAGCTGCCGATGCCATCTTTCTATCTTGCCATTAGACGCAGGATGATATGCTGTAGTTTTACAATGTTGAATGCCCAGAAGATTTGTTAGGTGTGCGAAGAGTGAGCAATCAAATTGTCTGCCACGATCTGTCGTGATCTTAGATGGAACTCCAAACCTGGCGATCCACGAAAATAAGAGAGACCGTGCGGCTGATTCCGCTGAAATGTCCTTTAAAGGTATTGCCTCCATCCAGCTAGAAAAACGGTCAATGATTGTTAGTAAATAGATATACCCATTGGAAGGTGGCAGAGGACCAACAATATCCAGATTTAGGTGAGAAAATCTACTACTGGCTGGTTCGTAGGTACCTATTTCGCTAAAAATATGTTTGGTAACTTTTAAACGTTGACAACCCATACATTTTTTAGCCCTTAGTCTGACATCTTTTTTAAGGGAAGGCCACACTTATCGTTGCTTGACGAGCTCGATGGACGCTTATACTCCAGGATGTGCCATGTTATGGAGAGAGTCGAAAGCTGGTTTCCGAAATGATAGCGGTAAGTAAGGCCTCAAACGACTTGTAGATGTGTCTACTATCAATTCTGCTCCTGATGTTAATGCGATTGGTGCAAATTTAAGGGAACCGTTAAACGAACTACCGTAGTAGTTCCTCGTCCGTACTTTGTAGTTTCGCTACGTCGTTGAAGGATGGGACAGATATAGCGAATAGGCGAGAAAAGAAGTCGGCCGGAGTGTTGGATTTGCCAGGAAGGTACTGGATGCTTGTTGTGAAATTGTCGTAATTGGCGTGGAGAAGCCTTGTCGAGCCGTTGCTTAAACGCGTATGTCAATGGCCTATGATCCGTGTATAATACAAAACCCCTACCTTCTAATATGTAACGAAAGTGTTTAACGGACATATATGCGGCGAGTAACTCTCTATCATACGTACTATACCGCTTTTGAGTGTCGGTTAATGATTTTGAAAAGAACCCATGTGGTTCTAAAACACCGTTACGAAGTTGGTTGAACGACGATCTGACTGCATAATCCGAAGCATAAACGAGAAGCGCTAATGGTAAGTCGTCTGATGAGTGGGCTAAGAGTATTGCGTTTGTGATTTGAGTTTGAAGTTTCTCAAAAGCACACAATGCCTCATGAGTCCATTCCACGTTGCGTTTATCATTTTTGCGCGTATCTTTACAAAGGCACTGTAGAAATTCATTAACCCATGAAAACGTCTGAGATCGGCAATGGTTTTTGGTTGCTTGTACGAAACGATCTTGTCAACTCGATCAGGTAATGGCTCAATACCCTCGACAGATACAGAGTAACCTAAAAACGAAATTTTTGTTATCCCGAATTCACATTTTGCTATATTAATGTTTATGCGGTATTCGTTCAAGCGCCTGAATAGTGAGGTGAGATGACAGATATGTTGTTCTTTATTATTTAAAAAACACGAGAATGTCATCTAAATAACAAAAAACTAGATCTCTTAAAATGGTATCAATGTATCTCTGGAAAGATTGAACGGCATTTCTCAATCCAAAAGGCATCTTTAGAAACTCAAATAATCCGAAAGGGCTAATCACAGGTGTTTTAGGTACATCTTCTGGTGCAATCGGAATATGGTGGTAGGCGCGAACTAAATCGATTTTAGAAAATAAAGTCTTACCGGCGAGTCTGGAGTTAAAAACGTTTTTTGTGTAAAAAATTTGGCCATAAGAAGAAATACTGTAGAAAGAATCCTAAGTACCGGTTACGTAAGAGAAAAAGTAGTTGTTTTGTGAATAAAGTTTTGGACACATATTTAATTCTTTCGTTCTATCAGCGTACTTTGATAAAAAAGAGGTGAAGCTTTTAGTAGATACGGGGGCTACCCGAAATATTTTGAACTAGTCAATAGTTGACGACTTGGAGGAGGAAATTAAAAAAATTGAGTTTATAAGATTAAGAGGAGCTGATGGAAAAAATTTGCATATTAAAGGGGTTCTTTCTACAATGTTTCAATTAGATAATGTATTCTTAACCATGAGTTTATTGTTGTAAATAATCTGTGTGTACAGGGTGTTTTAGGTTTAGATTTTTTAGAAAAATATAAGTCAAACATTAACTTAGAAGAGAGGGCTTTATCGATAAAAACTCCCAGGTCGGAAGAAAAATTTTATTTTGACCCTTTAATCGTAATCGCGGGATTGAATGGAGTAGAGACAGACGAGGAAGGGGACGGAAATAGCCACGACGGGCTCTTATTACCGGTTAAAGTACTCAGCTTACAAGACAAAAGCTGTTCTCCCACTGACCACCTGCCTTTTAACGTCAATCCGGACCTTCCTTACGTTCAAAAGAAATGTCTTATTGATCTTTTAACGAAATATCAAGACCTTTTCGTCAATGACATAAGACATTTATGAGTTCGGAAGGGAAAATGAAAATCGAAACGACAGATGAAATCGCGGTCCACCAACCGCCATATAGGGTGTCACCAAAGGAAAGGGACAGTTAGAAGAAATGTTGGCTGCAAAAGTAATTAGGCCAAGTCGGTCAAATTATGCGAGTCCGGTAGTTTTAATTAAGAAAAGGGATGGCTCTTATAGGTTTTGTGTAGATTATCGAAAATTAAATTCGAAAGTAGTTTTAGACCGCTATCCTCTTCCGAGAATTGATGACCTATTGGGGTGTTTAGAAGGGTGCAACATGTTCTCTAGTCTAGACTTACGAAGTGGGTTTTGGCAAATTCCGATCACAGAGGAGGATCGGCGTAAAACAGCCTTCACAACCTGTCACGGTCTGTTCGAGTGGAATAGGCTCCCGTTCGGTATCGCAACAGCCCCAAGCTGTTTTCAGAGGACTATCGACTCCGTTTTGGCCGGCCTTAAATTTAAATCGTATGTAGTCTACATCGACGACATTTTAGTAATGTCAAAAAATGATTTTGGAAACCACCTACGAAATTTGGAAGAAGTTTTAGAACGCTTAAAGGAAAAGAATTGCAATTTGAACCCCCCAAAATGTAAATTTGGTTATCCGTAAATCAAGGTTTTAGGTCATGTAGTCAGCAGTGAAGGGCAGAGTCCAGATCCGGAAAAGATAGCTGCCGTGAAATAATTCGAAAGACCGAAAAACGTAAAAGGCGTTCAATCCTTTTGGGGCTTGCAAATTATTATTGGAGATTCGTTGAAAAATTCGCTCAAATAGCCAGGCCGTTGACCTTATTGACGAGGAAAAGCTCTCGGTTGGAATGGGGCCAGAAAGAACAAAATGCGTTTGATCAATTGAAAAAAGCCTTGACTAATTATCCGGTTCTGCGTCATTTCGATGAAACACTACCCACAGAAGTTAGGTGCGACGCGAGCCAGGTAGGTCTGGGGGCGATTTTATTGCAAAAGGGCGCGGACGGGCTCTCAAGACCAGTTTCCTTCATTTCGAGACGGCTCAACGACGCAGAAACCCGTTACACTACCACCGAAAAAGAGTGTCTGTGCATTAAATGGGCTCTTACTAATTTAAACCTTTTTTGTGGGGAAAACAGTTTCAAGTAACGTCGGACCACCACACGCTATGTTGGTTACATAAAAACAAAGATTTGAATAGGTTGGAATTTAACGTTTCCTCTTTTTCGATCGTGAATCCGTTTTTGTTTAACTTGAGCCTTTTCTATTCTAGCAAGAATAGTTAAAATTAGGTGAGGTTGAACTTCGCGGTACCATACACAGTTTGTGGTTATCGTTTTTTGGATTACACTGATTTAAATTTGACCCGGCGATTATTATCGACTTATTTCCGGCCTTTGCGACCTTGATCGGCTCATTGCACAAAGTACACATTTTATCGTGCCAGGCAAAAGGTATGCAGTTAATCTCGAACAGCCTCCACTCATTTGATATTCTCCGTATCGGAATTTTGATTTCTACTATAACTTTTTCAGGTGATATTACGCACGTAACGATGGACAATTTCAAGTAATTTGTTATTTCGTTCGGCCCGATTACTAATGAGTAACCCTCATTTTTAATTGCAGTTTCCAATTTTTTAAAATCGTTTTCTAGAATTTTAGTGGATACCAAGTGGGCGGGTATATTTTATGATTGCGGCATTGATTTATAGTGTCTAATTTGCCTACCATCCTTAATAATCCTAGAGAGTCGAAGGACTGCTCGACCGTGTTATTCTGCTTATCAGTTTTTTCGAACATGATACAGCACTCTCTCACGTAGATTAGAACAGGAGATATACAAAAATTCGTAGATTCGGGGCATTTTCTCCTGTCCAACATCCCTGTTACACATCCTATAATAGATTTGATTGCCTTTAGTAATCTTATTTGATATTTGCCAATCTATTCTGCCTTCACTGTTTATGTTGGTGCCCAGGTAGGGAAAGTTTTGAACCATTTCGAGTAACTCATCGTTGATCGTTACCCCCAATGGCTTTTTTCCAAAATGGTGGAGTATAAGTGGTTTCCTTGCTCTTTCTTAAGATTCTGGTATCCGCGACTAAACACAACTGGTCCTTACCTATTTATGTTCTTATTAATGTTCCGTCTCGAAAATATTGTCGTATTCCTCGATCAAATATAAAATTATCGATGGCATTATTTCCATCTGCTCTTGAGTAAATAATTTAGTGTACCTCCCTTTCTTCAAATTTATTATATGCTGCCGAGGAGAAAGCTATTCCCACTCCCTCTTTAGCACGAACTAATTATCACGAATCCCTCTTTTGAATATTTAAGAAATTATAAATTTGTATTGTCCGAACTAAGGAGCCAAATTATTGATTATTCGTCATATTTTCAATAAATAATCCAGTTTCATAAATAAATAAAAAAAGTTCTTGGCGTTTTTTATGGCCGCTATCTTTATGTACTACTATTCTTCTATAGACTAGTAGTCAATGCACGACCTCTAAGCATTATTCTCTTTGCTGTTTCCGTGTTTCGATTACTGGTTGTTATTCAAACGACTTGACATTAGATTTCAAACTTCAAGGTATTGTTTGAAAATGAAGACTTGGGAGACAATCGAAGCTTTAGTGGTAATTTTATCTTTCTTTCTCCTATAAATTGATTTTTTGTTTTAGTTTTAATAATTTTTGTTATTTTTATTGCAATCGTCATTCTACAGGTAGTGTGTTATATTAAAGTTATGAAAAGAGAATTGTATGCCAATGATTTGGGCTAATAATAAATTTAACTATTCTCTTTAAGAAATGGTAACTTATTTTTATGACTGTTGGTAACTATTTCCTTTTGCATCTCTCTATTTCATTGAGGATGTATGGACTGGTTAAAGCAGTGCCATTAACTGCCTAACTGAATTATTTATTGATATTCATTGTTAGCTTCTTTTTGATGCTTAATAATGGTGTTATTCAATTAATTTAATAATTATAGATTTTTTTTAGTGATTTTGTTTTATGAATCATGGGATTGTAACATTTGTTGTATTATTTCTTATCAATTTATATAATTTATTAAATAGGAATGATTCATTTATTTAATCTTATTAATGGACTCCTGTACTGCTTCACTGTCTTAATGTAAGTTATACAAATATTAATGTTATAAATAATGAGAAACCTTTAGGCAAGATGAGGTTGTATTCATCTAAAACAATGCTAATACCTTTAACAATCTCTAAACAATAGATTTAACGAAGATATTGATTAAATAATGATCAACAATATAAGCTTGTGAACTAAATTGTAATTATCAATGAATTACAGGCAGAACCTTCTTTTCAAAAAAATGCTTATTCTATTTAAAGATATCTCATTAACTTGTTGCTAGATCAGATAGTGACTGACAAAAGCAAAATCCAACAATATTAATATTTTTAGAAGATACCTTACTGCTTTCAATTTTTTTTTATCTAAGTTTTAGGGAATAGTAAGAAGAAAACTATTACTATCATGAACATAATATTGGGTTTCAATCAAATACCTATAAAGTTTTTTTTTTAGTATTTTATGTTAGGATATTTTATAAAAATTAAAAAATATTAAATTTAACATAAACAAATTTATTATCAATGTTTATTCGTGGTCATCTATGGTGTACTGGTTAGCCTAGAAACCTGCAATACTTAAGGTCGCGGATTCACCTGTTAAGTAGTTAAAATGCCAGTTAAGTAAATGATTACATAATTAATTAAAGATATTAAATTAGGATAGGTTTTAAAAATACGCCATTGTAAAAATGTTCTAATATAGGACAGCACCGTAAAGCCCGCTGGTATGAAATAATTTTGAGTTTTCAATTTATATTATCGCTATGAAGCTTTTATTTTAGTATTTTAATTTTGGATATTTTATAAAAATTAAATGAAATTAAATTTAATATAAACAAATTTATTGATCCTTCGGAAAAACTCCCTCAATGCTTTGCTTCCATGAAGCTCTTCTATTTTCTTTAACTCTTCACGCTTTTTTGTCTCTATTTCCTGTGGTGGAGCCTCTTTTCTTCCTTGCGTAGTCTTCTATACTCCTCAACACTTCTCCTCGTGCCTCTCAGTGTCATGGTTCGGTAGGTTATGTTTTTCCAGCGAGTTGCATCCTTGCAGTTGTCATTAAACCACAGGGAGCGGGACTCCTGAGCTGGTCCTAGTATCGCATCTGCCGTCTCATCCAAGGCTCTGGAGCAGGCCTTCCATTGATCATCCACCGAACCAGACCCAAGGTTTCTCGATTATAATGCCTGGTTAAGCTCAACGGAGTACTGGTTCATTAAGGCTGGTTATTTGAACATCTCCAGGTTGAACCTTTTAACCCTGGGTCATTCCATATCAAATCAACACAATTTTGGGAGATTTTCAGACTTGATGTCTCAGATTTTCATGATTTTTAGTATGCAGCAAGATATCATAGACTTATGGAAAAATATCAACTTTCAGTTGTGTGGCACAATTATTTTTGAAGTTATTAATTTTAAAGATTTAATTTTTTATGAAAATATTTCAGGTTTTGGCACCTTTAGACGCCTATAGGCTGGCAACCAGTGATGATATGAACCTAGGAGTGGTCTCATTTTAAAGCTGTTGAATAGGGCTTTAAAATGGTATGCCACAAGATATGGGTGGCAATTTCAAAAAATTGGAAATTCAAATTAAATTTTGAAATTTAAATTTCTCAAAAAGTGGCAATTTTATAAAAATACAATATCACAGGAACCGCCAAATGAACTTCCTACAAGCAACTCAGATGCTGCACTGGCTATAAATGTGTAATGTATAAATGTACCTTGTGAAAAAAGGGGATCTCCCTCGACTTGTAAGCCAATCAGCTTCAGTTTTCTTTTAAAGAGGGGTTTCCAAACATGATAATATAAAGTAATCATTGTATTTTATTAATTTAATAGTGTCCTACACACTGCATAGCAAAATAGGTTATTAAAAATATTTTTTTTACTAATTTGTTACATTATTCCCTAAACATGTGTATTTCTGAAGCCTTGTGTATCCTGATCCCATTGAGATCCCATGATAGAAATATGTATTAAGACATTACAAAATATTTTTGGTAATATTTTGAAATTTTCAAAATTACCACTTTTTGAGAAATTTAAATTTCAAAATTTAATTTGAATCGCCAATTTTCGGAAATTGTAACGCCTATCTTGTGGCATATCATATTAAAGCCCTATTCAACAGCTTTAAAATGAGACTACTCCTAGGTTTATATCATCACTGGTTGCCAGCCTACAGGCATCTATAGGTGCCAAAACCTGAAATTTTTTCATACAAATTTTTAAATCTTTAAAAATTAATAACTTCAAAAATAAATGTGCCACACAACTGAAATTTGATATTTTTTCATAAGTCTATGGTTTATTGCTGCATACAAAAATTCATGAAAATCTGAGACATCAAGTCTGAATGTGTGTTGATTTGACATGGAATGAACACCCTACGCCTCCCGCTGTTCAGCCTAGGTCTCGAGATCTTGGCTGTAAGGTGTGCGATAGAAAGGTAGTGGTCTGAGTCCACATTAGCTCCTCGAAACACCCGCGTGTTGAGGAGGTTTGACTTCTTCCCGATCAATATTTTGTCAATTTGATTAATTACTGATCGATCTGGAGTGATCCACGTACCTTTATGAATTTCTTTGTGTGGGAAGAGAGTACTGCCCACGACAAGGTCCTTAGGTCCTTAGATGCTACGAAGCTCAAAAGCTGAACACCGTTGTTGTTGCTAGTTTCATGGAGGCTGTTTTCCGATAGTTGGAGCGTAGATGTCCTCCCTCATCTAGGGTCCCTATTCCCTCCCAAATTTGGCATTGAAGTCTCCTGCGATTATTTTCATGTCATACCCTGGACAGGCGTCAAGGGCTCTTTCCAGGAGATCATAAAAGAGATCTTCCTCATCCTCATCTGCTACCTCCGTTGGTGCGTGAACAATTAGGATGCTGTAGTTCTAAAATGTTACTCGTGTTTGGATTAATTTATATTAGTTAATTAGCCTTGGCTAAATCATATGCTTTAATGTCAGTATTAAATAAGTTGTTGTGTGCTATTGTTATGAACTATATGTTGATACTTATAAAATTGAATATGGCCCAGTCGTGAAATATCCTGGGTATAAACACTACAAAATTGTTCTACAAAGGACTCTAAAGTAACTGTGCTTATCATGGAGTTTCACAGACCCGAACCTTTAGTTCTGACCGGTAATGTGGCAGAAAATTTCAGAACATTCCGAGAAGATGTTACGAATTATTTTCTGGCTACAGAAACCAACAAGAAATCAAATAGTGTACAAGTTGCACGCTTGAAAAATCTTCTAGGAAAAGAAGGTCTAAAATTATATAAGTCTCACAAATTAGACGATTCACATGAGTCTACTCTAAATATCCTTGATGTTTTGGAGAAAGTATGCATTCCAAAATGCAACATTACTATGGAAATATTCAAATTTCTGAATTGGAAGCAACATGAGGGTGAGTCATTTGAACATTTTTATATTGACTTAAAGTCTTTTGCCCAATCATGTGAATTTGAAGGCCAGGAAGAAAAGTTACTGAAGGCCCAGATAATTATGGGGATCAATTCCAAAAGTTCACAGGAACGTTTACTGAGAGAAGATCTCTCTTTAGAGAAAACTCTCCATTTCTGTGAATCGGTTGAACTGGCTGAAAATAATTTAAAGGTACTTAACAACAATGATCCCTATCTAATTGAACAGGTAAAATTTAAAAGGGATAGTTCTTTTCAGCAGGCTGCACGAAAAAATCAAACCAGAAAAGGAATCGAAACTAAAACCGGAGTGTAAGCCTGTAGCAAATGTTCTCAAAAACATGAAAAAGGTTGCTGCCCAGCTTTTGGACGTACTTGCTGGAACTGCGTACTTTGAATTTAAATCATAGGGCTCTATTGATTTAGATATTGGAACTAATTCTAAAACTATTTCAAATAAATTTATAGTAGTTGAAAATGAAAACATTGCATTCATTATTGGGTTTGAAAACATGTGTGAAGTTGAATTTGCTAAAAAGAATTGATAATATTCAAAATAAATCGATTGATATTAAAAATAAAACTGACACAGAAACAGATGAGCAGTTCACTAATTCTAAAAAGACATTTTTTTTAAATGAATATAGGCAAGTTTTTGGAGGTCTTGGGTGCTTTCCTGATAAATGTAAAATTAAATTAAATAGCAATGCGCAGCCATATATAAGCCCTGCTAGACGAATTCCATTAAACATCAGAGAAAAATTCAAACAAACTCTAGATTCTTTGGTTCAAAGAGAAATCTTACAACCCGTTGAGGAACCTGTTGAATGGGTAAGCTATGTCGTGATTGTGGAAAAGCCAAATGGCTCGCTTAGGATATGTATTGATCCAACTCATTTAAATAAATATATAGTTCGGGAAATGTATACCATCCCAACAGTAAAAGAATTAGCTCCGGGTTTGGCCCATAAAAAATATTATTCTGTATTAAACATTAAAGATGGTTTCTACCACATAAAGTATGGCGGATTCGAACCGCCGCCGTTCGGCGATCGTGAAAAGTTTCGACTTCCGGTTTTCAAGAGAAATACACGTTTTGGGGTCCCCTGAGTCCAAATAACTAAGTCCCACGAAATGGTGAATGTGTGTGTGTGTGTGTGCGTGTGCGTGTGCGCGTGTGTGACAATCAATAATAAATCTTCTTATTAGAGAATCTGAAAAATCATTATCAAAAGAAAATAGAGGAAGATAGAACACTCCTTTATATTAACTTTCTGTAGGAAATTTGATTTAAAATTGCTGTTATTGTTTTTTCGTTACTAATCTGGAACACCCAGTAATATGGTATATGAAAAATAATATTTAATTTAAGTATAGCTAAAATATATTCATATTTTCAATCAAATCATACCATGAATGTTAGTTTATAGATTTTGAAAATATAATAGTAAAATGAGTCTATTTATATGAGTTAACTTTATTGTTCATAAGGAAACTGTTGAGAAGGTGACATCTTTCAAAAAGTGTCCGAGGTATGATCGTCATGGAAAGGAACTTCCTTCTTCAAGTGGTTCATTAGAAGAAATGGTAGAATCAGGAGAAGCTCGTTTCCTTCAATTAGCAGGTATGACCAAATAGATTATAAGGATGACACCAAAGTTTAGATCTTTCAAATCCTTAACTATAGTCCATTCCACTTCAAGATGGCAGTATGTGTTTTGCCTAGGAACTTTTGTCTCTCTCTCTCTTTCTGCCACGTACTGCGCTAGAACACTCTGTCCTTATTCCTCCGTGTGACGCTACTAATTTCAACTTTGTCCAATCTTTTCGGGAGACAATTCTATAATGTGCAGCATTATTTGATTCTCTATCAGCCTATCCTAAAAATAAATTTGCAATCCCAATTAATTATTTTTGGTAATTTTTCACTTAAATTTTTTAATGGAAATTCTTGTTTCTTACGTCTCTGTGTCCTTATTTTTCGACATATTGCTTTGAATTATTTGTAAAGACTCAAGGCGTTGCTTGAAAAAAAAAATGGTTTTAATGTTGTTCCTTCCTTATTTTTTGACAAAATGAAAATAAAAAATGACATTTTCGATTTTTAAAAAGTAGCCTGCGAGGAATTTTCGTACTATAGCAGTCTATGAAGTTTTGGCCTAAAAAGGACAATTCAAATGTCCGACCATTGTGGGACGCATACAGCTGGATACGCTACTTTCTAGAAATCGAAAATCTAATATTTTTTTTTTTTCATTTTGCCAAAAAATTGGGAAGGATAACATTAAAACCATTGTTTTTTTTTGTTTTTTTTGTTACAAGGTAGGCAACGTCTGGTGTCTTTAAATAAAATTTCAAAGCAATATCTCTAAAAATAAGGACACAGGGACGAGAGAAACAAGAATTTTCATTAAAATTTTTAACTAAAAAAATTTCCAAAAATAATTTATTGCGATTGTAGATTTATCTTTTGTGTTTCATTTTTAGGATAAGCTGATAGAGGATCAAATTCTGCATGTGAGTCATTTTCCCAGAAAGGGCCAAACGCTGTCCCTGATGTATTCTGAAGCCCCCTCACCAGTTGGGTACATTAAAACAATCTCTAATTATGCTTTCTGACTTGCTCTGTCGACTAAGTTGGGTTTTACTCATATAATATTAAAAATTAAAGGTTGAATTTCAATATGACCTGGGGAAAACTCCTTGCCCCGCCATTTCACAACTCCAGTTTCCAAACTTTACGCTCGCCTAGGAATTGACCGTTGACGCTTTTTGAAGATTTATAACTGTGGTGCTGTTCAAAATATCTCAAGATTATAATATGAGGTATGTGATATTTTTTTTTGGTGCTGTGGCGAGAGGGGGCATACAACCCGTGTCATTTTCCCGCCCGTAGGTACTTAGAAGGTAATTTTGTTGAAATTTTTTCATTGTTTTCTTCTTTTCGAGCACGTTGAGACGTTTCTGGCAGCGTTTTTTCAAAAAACAACTGTATTTATGTAGTGAAGCAGAAAAAAATGGATGGTCATACAATACAATATTGGGTGTCATTTTCCCGCCCGCATTTACTCGAAGAGTAATTGTATCTAAATGTTTTCGTTGCTGTCTACTTTTAAAGCTCATTGAAACGTTTTGAACGGTCTATCATTTTGTCAAAAAGCTGCTATATTTAACTAGTGAAAAAACTAGATAAACTAGATCTGCCTCTACGAACTTTGAAAGTAATTGTATCTAAAATGTTTCGCTGCTTTTTACTTATAGAACTCGTTAAGGCGTTTCCAACGGTCTATCGTTTTGTCAAAAAGCAGCCGTATTAAGTAGTAAACGAGAAAAAACTGGATGGTCATAAATATCAGGAGTCATTGTCCCGTCTGTCTCTACCCGAAAACTAATTTTCCTCGTTGCTTTATACATATAGAGGTCATTGAGACTTTTCCGAAAAAAAAAATATATATAATAATATGCATATATATATATATATATATATATATATTACCTGTATTAGAAAAATATAGCATATAATTACAAAAATCTGTACAGTATAGAAGAAAAAATTGAGGAAATATGTTATCAAGTCATGGATGAACAATCTTTCAAATTATGTTGTTCAGTTATTCTCTTTTTTGTATGTTCAATTTATTTAAAGTTGTCGTCAGTTAATCACTCTATTTATCTATTATTGCATTATATAGTGATACAGCAAAATCTGTCTAAAACGGAATGCCAAGGGTCCGTCATTATTTTTCCGTTTTGACAGGTTTCCGTTTTAGACAGGTTATGCTGGAGAGTATGAAAAATAAGCATATGTAACTATTTTTTTGTTTAAGCAAATAAAACTCCAGTAGCAAGGTAAGCATTTATTAAATTAGAAAATACGTTTAAAAAATAACATTTTTAAGATAAGCATTTATTAAAAATAGAAAGTACATTTAAAAAAAAAAATTACGTTTTTAAGGTAAGCATTTATTAAAAATAGAAAATACGTAATTACGTAGTGATTTTTTTATACATATTAGGATAACTTCATATTAGGATCTTTTGATTCTCCAGAAATTATATTTAACACTATATTGTGCCTTTTTCTGAAGCTGTCAAGCCATCCAGATGATGATTTATAATCCACATTACCTATTTTTGGGCTACTTCCAAAGCTTCTGCTTGAATCATGGGTCCGGAAATCGGCATTCCTCTCGCTCGGGCACTTATGAACCTTTCCCAAACAGCTTCATTAATTTCTTCATTTGAGCCAACTTTTTTGGCCCATTTTGACTGGCCTGCTGTTCCACTTAACCACTGATCTTTAATTTTATTCTTATTTTTAATAGCTTCATGAACTTGTGTTTACCCTATTTGATATTTTTCAGCTAAAAGTTTAACCGATGTTTTTTTCATTTCGTGCTCCTCAATCAGTTTCACTTTTTCATTGAGAGATAAAGTTATGTTTTTACAAACTTACATCTCGAATAAGAAAAATTAATTTTGATAAAGGCACTGCTCACAAGTGTATATTTCAAAAGCTTTAAAATGACTAAATAGAAAAGCTAAGAAATAGAAGGAGGATTACCGGTACAGCCATAGTAAGGAGGATTACAGGACTCGGTTATTTGAAAATTCGATTTCCTGACTTTCAAGCTAAAGCGCTCATAAGAGCAGATTAAATATTGGATTAAACAGAGAATGATTCTTTGAAATCTGTCTCCTACCGGATCGTTCATTAATGCGACTAACAACTATTTTCCGTTTTATGAAAATTTTTGTACCGAAAAAAGCTTTCCGTTTCCAGGTTAGAAAGATTTCCGGCTTATGCAAGGTGGTTTCAGGTATAAATTCGGTCTGTTCCATTTTAGACAGATTTCACTGTATATATTTAACCTATTTTTTGTTAATTTTTTTTTCCTGCAAAAGATAGTCAGGGTGTCGATATAAAATAAAGTATTTATTTAGTTATTAAAATCTTCATAATTTATTTAAAATTTTTAGTGAATTTGACCTATCTTGATTATCTTTTTCTGGAATAACTATAGGGTCAATCACTAAAACACATTCAATACTTTTGTTTTTAGTTAGCCCACTTTTTAAAAAGAGAGTAAATAATATATATTTATTTTGTTATTAGATTCATTCAATTTACCTTAAACTTTTACATCAAGGAAATATTTTTTAGATGCTGCTGAAGATAAAGCCAAATATTTCTACTTGCTTGGAAAAATGTACAACTGTTGCCCCAAATATCGCTCCAAAGCCCTTGATACATTGTGTAAATCAGTTAAATTAGATCCTGATGCTATTGAAGCATGGAATGAGCTTGGGGAATGCTATTGGTATCATTTGAATGTTGAAATGGCAAGACAATGCTTTGAGAGAGCCCTAGAAAAGGTTAATTTCTTCTTATTGTTTTTAAAATTTAAATTGATTTTATGAATATATTTAGTATTAAATAGTTCTATCAGAAATAATAATGAATTAATTTAATATGTCTTTTTTTTTTTTTTAAGTAAATAGCATTACAGTATTAATATACATAAGTGAATGTATTAGAGATGCATAGAAAATACTAGATTTTCATCTAACAGTGTAGCCTAAAAATTATTTATTTTTTTCACCAATGTTAATAAACCTTTATAATTGACTAAATATAAATGAAAAAGTTATATCAATTGTTGCAGTCTGAACAATCTGTACATATTTTCTCAGGGATGGGGGGGGGGGGGGTTCAGATAACTGAAAATTTTGAATTATTTACGGTTTCCTAAATAAATTTTAATTTGGGTTCCTGAAGTGTCTGACTAACAAACTTCAGATTACAGAGATTGTGCTTTACCAGTCTATATTGCTGGGCAAAAGTAATGATTTGCATATAAATTTGTTTATTTAACCCTCTGGAGCATGTGATAATAAGGAAACATGGGAAGGGATGACCCCTGTGAGGCCTAGCTATCTTTTATCTCTCATTTGGCCAAAACGAAAGTTGCTAATAAAATCTATACTACTATTAGTATATCAGAGTAGTAGTAGTAGCTAATCATTTCCCCCCTCCCCCCATCGCCAATATTTTTTCTTTATTTTTCCCTATAATCTATTTATAATCTTCATTTGATTTCACCCCAAGCGAAGTAAGTTTATTGAAAAGGTTTTAGTATAACAAATGCGTAGATAGAAGTATAATTTATTTTTTTACAGTAAAAAATTATAATTTTGATTTTTAGTACATGAAATATCAGCCTCAATTTCTTTTTATAAAATATATTTGAATCCCCATCCCGCTTTTCAATAATTTCTCCATCCGGCCCCTCAACTTCACTTCCACTGTCACTGTTTACTACATAGTCACTATCTTCCCCAACGAAAAGAAGTTTCCTCTAATTTTTCAAATCACTTTGGTTGTCCAAGTTATAGGTTTTTTTTTTGTTGATGCCATCAGCTCTTGTGCTATTGCCTAACATGCCAAAAGTGTTTTTCAAAAATGCACAAAATCAGCAAGCAAAAAGAAAATCTTTTTAATTGCATAAAATTTGAATTATGAGAAAACGATTAATGAAGGGTAAAATTATTTGTAATAAGTATTACTTACTTCGGAAGGTACAAGGTTCTGTCAGGCTAGAAACGAGCACTTTCCTTCTTTTATTCGTCATCGAAGGTTCCCGTCAAACTGAATTGAAGATCTAGGGTAAAGAGTTAGATAAACAGATCCCCTTCCATTTAAGTACAGTGGGATGATCACCATAACAAATCTCAACCTAAAATGAGGCCTCTCGGGACCACACGTTCCCGAGGTTTAAGTACTTTATCCAGGAAGATGGTTAAGTAGTTGATCTAATTGTCCAAATAAATAAATCTTCTTGATCTTTCTTATCTTAGATCTTAATTTAACCTTATATATTTTTATGTAATCAGTCAGCCTCTTATTCAGTGGTTATGTGCACTAAGTGTTCCTGTAAAATGTTCTTTGAATATTTATTTTATTGTTTTTATTGAATATTTATTTTACTTTATTTTATTATGAGTTAAAAAGAACCATAGATAGTTGTCTAGTTCTGATGTGGAAGTTGGCCTTACATTTATATCCGTCTAAAATTTTCACAATGATTGGTAAAAACCTATTCCAGTAGTATTAAATTTATTCAATACTGGAGATTTAGAACGTCATCCTAACCCAGCTCTGACATATCTGCCTCATCCCAGTTTCTCACTTCTTCTCGTCTTACCCCTTGGAAATTCACCTGTTGGTGCTGTACTTATTAACCTTTTTGGAATTCTGGAATTTATTTTTTATTACTCCAACAACTAATGCCCATTTTATTGGCCTCAATTCTTTCACCTCGTTAATATTAACTCTTTTTTTTCTAGTTTTAAAACTAATAAATATGTTATCATTGTAAAAAATTCACCAAAATAAGCTAAAAAATTAAAAATTTAATATATATTGTTTTTTGTTTTTTTTTGGCTAGAAATTTAATCTTTACTTCAGGGTTTATAAAATCCCTTCTTTATTTCTTTACTTTCACCTTTTTCTTCCTATATGATTCCCTGTTTTTTGTAAAGGAATAAGTACCACAGGAAAGCGATGTACAGGTTTAAGGTCTGAGATCTGGTATTTAGAAAATGGACGAAGAAATAAATTGTAAGAAAATTGAGAAAGTACAGAGGCTTTTTAGTTCTATAGGATCAGAAAAGGAAAAACCCAAGGAAGTATTGTTGTCAAAAAAGTGGATGAAGCCATTTCTAATCTTCATAAAAAAGGAAGATATGGCAGTGCCAGGAATGCCAAAGATGAATCTCATGAAGAAATCTTTTCCTGTTTCTTACCAGAAGTCTTTAATGACACATTTTATTAGGAAGAGTTGTAGAAGATCAGCTTAATGGTTTTTTGTTTAGTTGCTTTTTATAATTCATTTAAATGTAATAACAGTAACATGTAATTACATTTTATGGTTTATATTTTATCAGAATACTAGATCGAACTTAAGAAAAATCCTGGTTTCCATTGCAACAGAGTAATTAAGAACATTCAACAGCTGTCTTTGAAAAGCTTAATGAAATAATTTTTACTTGCAAAATGGATTTCATAATTATTCAAGGTTAAGTGTAAATTTTTCCTGGAATAACGATGGTTTTTATGTATTATTTTTTCTTATTTGCGAAAATAATTTAATTTAAATTTTAAATAATTTAAAATAACTTAATTGAATAATATATTGATAATAATTGAATTATCATTCTGTACTTGTACATATTCTGTTATTCTTTAAGGACTAGATTTCGTAGAATGAAAGTTACAATAAAAAAAAAATCAGAAAAGCAGAAATCACTATTGATTAAAATGATCCTCTCACTTTCGTCTTGTTATAAAAAAAGATTAAAACCTACAGGTTTTGTGAATAAATGCTGGGAAATTACCTTTAGCAACATTGCCTAAGCCTTCTCAGAAGCTCAGCCATGACTCAGAACTATATCCACCTCATTTAGGAGACCACTTAATTCATTATTGGTATTTTTTCTACATTCGCCATCAAAAAGATCCATAGATGTTATAGAGGATTTGTGCTAATGAACTATGAACTAATTCATGGTCCTTGCCTCTGAGCCATAAATTTGGACTAGGCAGTTTAGCATTTCATTTAGGAGAAGTTTGGCAAGGATAGTGCTGCTTGTATTTTTTTAAGGCTGTAATAACACCTGTGTGTGTTCCATCTGCTCAGCATATGGTTGGAACTTCTGATGTAGTATGCTGGAAATGACCCTATGTAAGCAGAAAGGATACCCCCTCCCTGCAGATCCACTAAGTAACTGGTCCCCTTTTTTATGATTCGGGCATATTATCTACAGGTTTCCTGAGAGCTCCAGGTAACCTTCATTGCAAGCAGAGATAAAAAGATCAGACTATGCTTTAATAAATTTACCTCTCTCGATCATGCTTTATTAGCTCTGCTTGGATACCATCAAAACCTGGTGCCTTTTTGTTTATAATTTTTTCAATTGGCTTTCTGGGCTTCAGTGTAACCTGTTATGATAAATTTTACCTAATTCTTTTAATTCTAACAACAATGCTTGTTTACAGTCAGAAAACAAAATTTCATTGCGGAATTTATCAGTCGTTGTCCGAAAACAAGGGCTCAGCATGCCGACTGAGCAAGAAAAACACAAGTATTTTGAAGACGCTGCTGATTTTGCTAAAAGGTCTGTGAAATTAGACCCTACTGATGGAGTTTCGTGGAGTATTTTAGGAAATGCTTATCTTGCCCTTTTTTTTGGAGTAAGCTCCGAATATCAACATGCTCACCAAGCGATAGCTGCATATAAGCAAGCGGTAAATATAATTTTATTGCACTATTTATAATGATATAAAAAACAATAACCATTATCTTTTTTTTTTTTTTTGAACCATTTTTAATATAATATATGCTGATACTGACATAGATATGTCTAGTAATTTACTCAACTTTTTGGTTTGCCGTTCAATATTAGAATTCTGCCGACTGCACATATATTTTATTTTAATCTTATCTAATACATTTGGATATGTTAGAACTCCAGTGGGCCCTCTGAGATCTTTTTTCCATTCTCAATCTTCAAGATTTTACTAACTCCGGTACTCAACTCAGAATTCACTCCCTAAACTGTCTACATGGCCATCACCCAAAGACCTGCTCTCTTTGCATTTTTTCCAAGATATTTCTCTAAGTAATTTTTCATCAGTCTGTTTCATTGGGTGGCATGTTTATATGTGTGTAAAGATCATTATTTCATGTTACTAAACATGTTCCTTTAATACTTATTCCTCATTAGTTGTGAATGCAGTGTCTCTAGTGTGCGGGAAATGTGTGAACAACAAAGGAATTTTGGTTGGTGGGAAATATTTCCTGGGAATTCTCAGATTGAACTGAAAATGTAATTTTATTAAAATATTTTCAAATTAAATTAATTAAAAATACAGCCAATGGTTGATTTTTTTTCAACTACTTTTATCAATTGGTCTCTGGCATTAATTTTGATCAAAAAATCAAAAAGATCAAAACAGCTATGCTTATGGGCGGTCTGGATAATATTATCTCATGTACTAAGTTCAAGTTCACTTCTGAAGCCCACCTGTTCTTCCACCTTCTCATTTGAATACTGAGCATGAGTCTTTATTGAATTTAGCCTTTTCTATGCTTCTTTTTGTCCCCGGATTCACCAGTCTATCATTATGCTGTTTCTATCCCAGAACTTTTCTATAGCCTGTTTCTTATTCTTTTTAACAGTCTCTTTTGCTTCCATGTAGTTATTTAGTGTGATAAAGTCATTTGTAAAGAGCCATTTCTTATATTTACTTTTGTTTTTGTCCACTGCTTGAGCGATCGCTACGTTCTACCAGTATTCAGTTGCTGATCTTTCGTTTCTGGTCCACAGGGCCTCCAAAGCTGCTTCGTGACAAATTTATTTTACTATCTCATTGGTCATGTCCTCTTTAGTCTCATCTTCTTTAGTCATATTCATCTCTAGCCTCCTCTTGTAAAGACCCTCTATTGATTCTTGATCAAAACCATTGATCTGGTATTCATTTTTCTTTTTTATCTATTCTATTTACTCTTTATCCGCATTGATGATTTTGTTTGCTACTTATTGAGAAGTAGATTTAAATAGGATTTTAGCCTTTCCTAAGAAATGGTCCAATCTAAATTCTGATCCACTCATTACCCGAACATCCTGGAATCACACGAGAATTTCTTCTCAATCATAATCAATGATTGACTTCAGTTTTCTTTTGGGTTGTCACCTTGTTGATTTATTAACATCTTTAAATTGAAAAGATCCAGTAAGTATTGTATGCTTCATAGCTTCACTTCAAGTATGATTATTCTTTCATCCTTACATTCATAATTTAAAACTCTCCTTTTAAGCCTTTTATGTATTAATATAGACAGACATGCAGAATCTCCTATCTTTGTCCACACCATTGTAGATATGGATAAAGTTTCCTAATTTCTCTTCTCCCTTTTCGTTTATTTTTGTTTCTGTCTACACTGCAATCTCCATATTACATTTATTCATGATCTCTTGCACTATTGTAAAATGTAGAGGGACTTCTGTTGTTTAACTGTTTTTATTTTGTGATATATTCTGTTATAATCAGAGCTTAATTTTTTATTCATTGATATTAATGTTTTTTGTTGTTTTTTCAGGAGAAAAATTTAGAAGTCATTGACAACTTTGAAATCTTTTATAATAAAGGGATTGTGAGTATTACATCCTGTTTGGTTGTATCTTATATACATAAGTGTTATTTACTCTTTCATCAGTCTACTTATATATACTCTTTCTGTGATTATACATTTAGCTTCATATCTCAACAATTTATGTTGAATATCGTATGACATTAGTCTCATCTATTCTCTAGTTTCATTTTTTTTTTTTTTTTTTTAATTTCAATTCAATTCAAGCTTCCTTTTCATCATGCCGATGAAATGATATGATATTTATTTTTAAACTTTCTACAAATAAAATTTATATCCTTCCTTTGTCATTGCCAGGAAATCCTCCAAGTTTGTTATCTTTTGATTTTATTTATAGATCATGAATACTTAAACTTCACTATATATTAAAAATATTCCTCATCTCTGAAAGCTTCTTTGATTTTACTCCTGCCTAATTTAGTATTGATGAATTATTTTATCAGGGTCCACCTACATAGTTGTAGCATCTGAATCTAAAAAGATAAAATAATCGACAAGGGTACTATACTAGATTCTTAATGAAGTCTTTGGGCATGAACACAATTCTCAAATTAATCCGATAAAAATGTTTTTGTTCCTACTATTTTTGTGAATTTTCCGTCCAGGACCGGATCAGAATTGTCCTGGGGTATGCTCAGCCTGTCGTAAAAGGCGACTAGAAGAGGCGCAGCGTAGGGCCAGCAACCCTAACTGTGTAAATTTCAGCTAAAGAACCTCAAATAAGCCTCGGATCTGGATTGGAAATTGGCAAACGACACGGCCTGGAAACGACTAAACGATTGACAATAGCGACTTGGAATGTTCGCAGCCTCCTGCAGGTGGGAAAGGTTCACATTTTGGAAGATTGTTTAAGAAGATATAATATAAATATCGTGGCCCTGCAGGAAATTCGGTGGAAGAAAGAGCCAACTACAATGGAGTTAAAGGATTATATCCTCATAAATAGTGGTCATGAGGAAAATGTATTTGGAACAGGCTTTATGGTAAAGAAGAGTATCAAACAGGCTATTCTGGACTACAAGGCAGTCGATGAAAGAATATGCTCTTTAAGGATAAAAGGAAAATTCTTCAATAGATCACTAATTAGTGTTCATGCTCCCACAGAAGATAAAGCGGATGAGATCAAGGAGGCGTTCTATGAACAATTAGGAAGAACCTTTGACGAAATCCCCAAATATGATGTAAAAATTGTGCTGGGAGATTTCAACGGTAAAATTGGGAAAGAAGGAAACATGGGAAGGGGAGTAGGGAAATGCAGTCTTCATGATCGAAGTAATGATAATGGATATAGAATAGCAGACTTTGCCTCAAGCAAGAACATGAAGATATCCAGTACTGCCTTTAGGCATAAAAATATCCACCTAGAAACTTGGGTCTCTCCAGATGGCAAAACCAAGAACCAGATAGATCACGTAATGATCGATAGCAGGCACCAAAGCGATATTGAAGATGTGAGGAGCTACAGAGGTGCAGATTGTTCAAGTGATCATTATCTGGTCCGTGTAAAGTACAAACAAAGAATAGCCATTAAAACAAGAGGGAAAACAGAAAAAGCACGGGGCAGATTCAATACGGAAGTACTGGAAGACCCTGAAAAACGTATGCAGTTTAAAGTAAAGGTGGAAGAAGGACTATCAACAATTAGGTCTCCTGAAACAGAAGAAGAGAATGTACAAAACAAATGGATCCGAATAAGGAACGCTGTCAGAATAGCTTCGGAACAGATCATAGGAAATAAGATAA
Organism: Aelia acuminata; assembly: GCA_911387785.2. NCBI lineage: Eukaryota > Metazoa > Arthropoda > Insecta > Hemiptera > Pentatomidae > Aelia > Aelia acuminata. The sequence goes on along the minus strand of OU426980.1, from coordinate 54,075,857 downwards.
AAGAGGAAAAGAACAGTTGTTTCGACCAAGAATGCCAAATGGCAGTACAAGAAAAGACAAAAGCGTATACAAAGATGCTGCAAAGATGTACCCGAAAGGCCAGTGAAGAATACAGAGAGAAAAGGGATATAGTTAAACAGCTCTGTAGACGTAAAAAAAGACAAAAGGAGAGGGAAGAACTGCAAAAAATGCTAGAGGAATTTGAAAAGAAAAGAAGTAAAGCCTTCGATGGTCGAGTAAAAACAATAAAAAGAGGGTTCCAACCCCGCACATGTTTTATAAAAGATAGAGAAGGCAGACTCTTGGCAGGTGAGGAGCAAGTTATTGGTAGGTGGCAAGAATATTTCAGAGAATTGTTTAACCCAAATTTAAGTACGGAAGAAACGGGCTGGGAACTTGGAATAGATCAGGAAGATGTAGATCTGGAGCCTCCAGATCCTGAAGAAGTGCAAGATGTTATCATAAGCCTTAAGAATAATAAAGCACCAGGCATTGATGGAATCCCTGCTGAAGCGTTCAAATCAGGAGGAGAAGCACTACATAAAGAGATCTATGAAGTAATACTTGATATCTGGAGGAAAGAAGAGATGCCTGAAGAATGGAAGGTGGCTGTCATTTTACCAATTCATAAAAAAGGGGACAAGCTAGACTGCCACAACTATAGAGGCATTGCATTGCTAAGTACAATATACAAGGTGTTGGCAATCTTACTTATGAAGCGAGTAGCAAAGATAGCAGAAGATGTCCTTGGAGATTACCAGTGCGGATTCCGCCCAGGCCGATCCACAATAGACCACATATTCTGCATGAGAATCATGCTTGAAAAGTGCTACGAGTGGAATGTCGGGCAACATCACCTCTTTATAGACTATAGACAGGCTTATGACAGTATAGATAGAAATATACTGTATGAAAAATTAAAAGTGTTGGGATGCCCCATGAAGCTCATCAGGCTTATCAGGATGACCCTGCAGGACAGCAAGGGAATCGTAAAAATTCAAGGAGGAGTGTCAAAGGAATTCCACATACAAAAAGGTGTTAAGCAGGGAGACCCTCTTTCCCCAGTATTATTTAATATGTTGTTGGAAACAGTCATGAGATCGATCCGCACAAAAACTGGAGGATGCTTATTTGATAGAATGACCCAGCATCTAGCATTTGCGGACGACGTTGTTATAACAGGCAGAACTGTTAATGCACTGCTGGGAGCATTTGAAGAGAGCGTAGAAGCTGCAAGAAAAACTGGGCTGGCCATAAACATGGAAAAAATGAAATATATGGTAACCGCCAAAGGGGAAGCTGAGAGTAGGTACATTGAAGGGGCTGGATATCGCTTCGAGAGGGTACCCAAGTTTAAGTATCTGGGAACGGTCATAACGGAAGATAATAAAATGCTAGAAGAAATCAGAGAGAGAGTAACAGCTGGAAACAGATGCTACTGGTCGCTGATGAAAATCTTCCGTAGTCAAGACATACCCAGAGTTCTGAAAGTAAGAGTCTACAGGACGATTTTGCAGCCAGTAGTAACATACGTTAGCGAATCCTGGACGCTTACTTTAAGTGGGGAAAGAATACTTAATATATGGGAAAGAAAAATCCTCCAAAAAATCTACGGCCCGACTAAAGAAGGGAATCTCTGGAGAATGAAGACGAACGAAGAGTTGAAGAACTTGTACGAGGGACCAGACATAGTTACCACCATAAAGAAGAGAAGGATAAGATGGCTAGGCCACGTACAGAGGATGGGCAATGAGCGCCTTCCAAAAATGATAATGACAGGGAACCCAGGTGGAAGAAGGGAGAGAGGTCGGCCGAGACTGCGTTGGCTGCCGGACGTAGAAGATGACCTTCGGACTCTCGGCGTTGTGGAATGGAAAAGGGCAGCAGAGGACAGGTCTGAGTGGAGAAAAATAGTGGAGGAGGCCAAGGTCCTCCAAGGACCATAGCGCCATTAGATGATGATGATGATGATTTTTGTGAATGTATACTTTGACTTATCCTTATGTATTAATATGATCAAAGTGGTTTATTGGGTGGAGTAAGAGCTTCTAATGCCTCAGTTGCTTGTCTTCTTAAAAACCTGTGCATTCGGACCAGGGCTAACACACTAGACATGGCAGAAACCAAAGCCCAGCTGAGAGTTGATATGTTAAAGATAATGATTCTACATCCAAATAATGCCCCTTCTCATCGTTCTTGTTTGTCTTAAAAATAATTATCTGAACTGGAAGGAGTAAATTTTTTGCCCTATTCCACATGTTGCCCAGTTATTACACTCACATTATGGCTTTTTCGATCAATGGCTCATTTTTTAAAAAGTTGGATCTTTGATAATTAAGAGGATATAAATATCAAAACCAAAGGAGTGGTGTCAAATCCAATTGCTGGCAGAAAGATGGGTGAAAGTAGCTGAAAAAAATGAACTTTTGAGAGTAGTATTCAGTAATTTTCAGAAGATGTAATCTGATTATCTGATAAACATTAGGTCTACTTCAAAGTTGTGCCCATAATAAAACAAAATAATAAATTTTAAAACACAGTGCTTCCATACCTTACATACTTTTATTAAAAATGCTGCATCCTTAAAGTCAACAAATTACGCCAGTTTTTGTCCAATGTCCTCTTCGTTTTAAATCTTTTTCATAGCAAAAATTTTGCAATGACAGAAAAAAGTGATAATTGAGTTAAAGGTGGAAGGGGTAAGGTTTCCTGATGCCTTACATTATTTTCATAGGTGACCAACTTTTCATCATTCACTGCTATCATCCAGTCCAAGATCGATTCGATTTTGTTTTATGCAAGCAGATGTGTGCGTAGAACCTAATATGCATAAATACATTTGATATTTTCAAAAAAATATTTTGCTCAAGCATGATATTGACAGTATAATCAAAGATAGTCGCATAAAGTATGGCTTACCACAAAGTTCAATATCACACAAATTTCTGTAACTATTTTTTGCATTTTCATCAGAAACTGTATAAGTATTTATCAATCATTTTCAGTTTCCAAATGTGTCTGTACTATTTCTTCCTAGTTGGAATTCATACAAAATACAGTGGTGTAAATGAACTTTATCGGTATTACAGCACATGATCGTCTCTCACATAATACCATCAGGAATATTCTATATTGTAGTCAATAAAAATTTTGACCACACCCCCAACCATTTCCTCTTCATTGCATCTATGGTCAACTATCTTCCACCATCAATAAAAAAATAACTTGATGTTATTGTAATGGACAGAAGTTTCTGATAACCTAAAATAATAATAAGATTCAAACATTCAAAAGTAGTGGTGCAGGGTTTTTCTTGATAATTTACATAATAAACTAACTAGAAATAAATTTTGATACAACAAAAAATAATTTCAAAATCTTTTTAAAATGTATAAAAAAAAATTAAGTTACGAAAATAGAACAGAATATACATAAAAAAACAGATTTTAGCACCAAAAGTTAGATTGACATTAAATTAAATATGCTGACATTGTGAATATATAATTTTATTTAGTTTGACAATATTATGACCAATAGATAATTTATGTATTGGAAAAATGGTTCAAATGAAGCACCACACAAAACTATTGAATATTATATGATTTTAGGTATATCATAAAAATATTGGTTGTGATTAAAGTGATGATATATTTATATATTGCAATATGGTATTTGTAATGCTGTTAGATCACCTGAAATTAGTGTCGTTGACCCTAAAATATCATATGTAATTATGAAAATATTCTTATATTATTCAGTCGGTACTAAAACAAAAATAAATAAAATGTTCTGATCACTGTTAGAGAAAACCTATTGACAAGAGTGATGAAGGGGTCAAAAGTAGTGCCGGGATTCACCCAGCCTGACTAGCATTAGTTGCATTTATTTAATTTAATATTCTGTGGGGGTGTTGAAGACTCACTACTCCTGGTTGGTCTTTAGGTAGATATATTGTATTTATTCATTAATTTTTTATTCTTCATTAGTTGATATCACTTACTTTTGTATTTCATGTCTGTATTTTGATTATAAACTTTTTTGTATGTGTTCTAGGTCCTTAAGTATATTGAACATTATTCTGATGCTTTGAACACACTTTTAAAAACAATTGAATCTGAGAAGACATGGGATTTGTCATTTAACACGTATAACTCATTATTGCAATATTTGGACTTAATTATGAGTTATATTGGTCACAAAGGGAGATTAAAGCCTAAGAAATTTTATGCGATGATTAAAGTATGAATTAAAATTTACATTTTGCTTATATTTTCAATTTTATCTATTCATTTGATTTAAAACTTTATTCACACTATTTCAGATCCTTAAACAGTACAGGTATTATAAGCTCATGATTATTATTCTTCTATATTATTATTATTATTTTTAACAAACATTACTTGCCTAATATTCCTTATTTTCATCTCCAAAAATTCATCATATAAACTATTTTGAAGAAAATTATTATAACTATGTAAACATCATAGGTTGTACTACTTCATATTTTGTAGACATTTAGGCACATAAGTCTGTAATATTTTTAATTGTAATAAGGTTCTCTGTGGTAATGCCCAATAGGATTAAATCTTGGAGATAAAAATTTTGGAAATTCCAGAGCTAAGTGTGATGGAGATAAACTGGATGAGCTGACAAAGTCAACTCTACTACCTGAAGGAACTCAGTTACCATAAACAATATCTACCAAGTTTCATTCCGAAATTCTCAAAACTAAAAAAAGGGGTGGGGTGAGCAGCATACAAAATGTTGTTTAGCAAATCTTAATATTAATGGTTGTTCTCTTTTGCTGCATTGCTATACCGTTCTTTCCTCCATCCCATCCTGATTCATTTATTATTCTGATAATTTTTTTCACTTATACAATTACAACTCCTATTTCATTATTTTTTTAATTTTAATTTTACAATCTCTTTAACACGTTCACACTGGGACTGTTAATGCTTTTTGCTCTATTTCAGGGCATTATGCAGTATTGACAATCCAGCAATAATAAAATAAACAATAAAAAAACTATCCTACTAGTTATGTTTATAGTACGACATTAATTATAATAGTTATTAAAAAATAAATGTTTATAAGTATATGAATATAAATATAAATGAATACAAATAAATATTAAAATAAATAAATTTATGTTAAACTTTCATTATTTTAATTTTCAGCTACCAGGTGTGTAAATATGAAACCGGAATTCGCCAATGATAGGAGTTAGCAGTCAATATAATCTTCTAACTAATCAGTCAGTGGTGTTATCTGCTTTTGCCTACATGTAATAAAGAGATCCAATTGATACCAACATCAGTTTCATTCTATAACCGTGTTTTTAGTGGCGTTGAACATGTCGACTTTTGTGCCAACAAATCAAGATTTGCGGACAGCATTTATTTTCCGTTCCCTTCTGAAAAAAATTGGAGCATTATCACATAGGATGCTTGTTGAAGCTTACGGGGAGCATGCCCTAGGCAAATCTCAATGTTTCGATTGGTTCAAAAAATGTAAAGATGGATTTCGATAAAAGAAACAAAGACCGTGGAAAACCACAAAAAAAAAACTTTGAAAGCGCTGATTCGGAAGCGTTTGTTGGACAATTATTACATGTGACACCATCTCCATTTGTTTGAAAGGCATGGAAAAGATCCAGAAGGTCGGAAAATGGGTACCTCACCAACTGAATGACAGGCAGCAGGAAGCTCGAAAAACCTCATGGCAAATGCTGCTCGCCAGGTATAGAAAAAAAGTCATTTCTTCATCAAATTGTGACTGGTGATGAAAAGTGAATTTACTTCGAGAATCCTCAGCGTAAAAATCCTGGGTAACTCCCGGTGAACCATCAGCATCGCTTGGGGAGGAAGAAGATGCTCTGTGTCTGGTGTGATCAGATGGGTGTTACCTACTATGAGCTGCTGAAACCTGGGGAAACTGTTAATACTACTACAACAGATGATAAATTTGAATAAAGATTTGCGCCAAAAAGTACCAAATATCAAGAAAGGACACACTAAGTGATCTTGCTCCATGACAATGCCCCATCACATTCGGCTAAACGGACCAAGGAAACGATCCAAGTGTTTGGTTGGTAAATTCTTCCGCATGCGGCTTATTCACCAGATTTGGCCCCATCCGATTACCACCTATTTGCGTCGATGGGACACGCACTAGCTGAGCAGCGCTTCACTTCTTATGAAAATGTACGAAATTGGTTAAGTGATTGGTTTGACTCAGAAGAGGAAGCATTATTTTGGCGGGGAATCCACAAATTGCCTGAATGATGGGAAAAATGCATAGATAGCGAAGAACAGTACTTCGAATAAAAAAGTATGTATCATTTTTACACAATCAACTCTTATTTGCTATTTGAAAAATTCCGGTTTCATATTTACACACCTGGTATATAGAAATTATTTCTACTTTCTTAACTCTTTGGCTGCCTTGTCACCTGAAATCTAGTAACTGTTCTCTTGTCAGAGAATTAAATATTAAAATTGTGTCGAAACGAGACTGTGATTCTCACGTATTCTTTTTCGGCAGTCAAAGTATTAAAAATCTAATTATTTTGCAGAGGCGGAATTCTAGTGTGAGCCACCGGTGATACACGCCCCCCGATGAGGCAGTCAAGTGTGAGCCACTGGTGATACACGCCGGCATGAACGTATTAAGAATCCAATTTTCAAATAAAAGGTTAAAACCCGGGCACATAATAATTAGAGATGTTTGGAAATCTTAATAATTCCTAATATTTTTTACACTTATTACATTGCTCATTATGAAAATATGTTTGTGGATCTTGTAACTTTGCAAAATAATAAACAAATTGAAATTCTAGAGGGGATCTGAAGTAAAAATAGGAGAGATATCTCAAGATATTACCTACAGTAAAATCTTGATGATCCGTGGGCGAAATAAAATGACCCCGTGGATGAATTTTTTTCATTTATTTTAAATCCACACAATACTGATCCGTCATGATAGATTTGGTAGGTAAGGTATAAATCCAGGAAATAAGACGTAAGACTGTTATTTTTTCACAAGTCCACGAAGAATTGTCATTCCATATTTCATTAATACAGAATTCAAACAAAATGTTATTTCAACTGACAGATAACAGGAAAATCTGATGTGATGTGTGCATGACACAATTTCACTTTATACCCTCCTTTCTTTGACTAAAATATACATTATTTTTTAGAAAATGGCGTACTTAAATGCTACTAGAATAGGAACATAACACTTTTTTCCACAATTACAATTATTTTGTTTATTTTATTGAAAAGGGGGTACTGTCATCAGTTGTTCATACAGCATTCTAGCAAAAATGAATTGGGCTTAATGTACTTCTTACCAAGGATTTGTTTGATTTTTTAGTATAAATATCCTTTTTAGGGGATTGTAGAAATAACGATAGCTTTAGACTGAACAATTCAGTTTTTCGCAATGTATCATTAAAAGGGGGAGGGAGTCACAATAACAGCCAATAATCAATTGGAGCTAAATTTTCAAATTTGGAGCTCTTAATTATTTTTCAGAAAATGACGACAATATCGTATTCTTCATAGGTAGAGACTGTTGATATTTCTTTAGTTAAATCAATAGTTTGGAAAAAAGTGATTATAGTATATTTTATTCATTAAAGTTTATAATTGCCAAATTTTTTTTCCGATCGATAAACATCCTGAGTAACACTCACTTCACCATGTCACAACGATTCCTTCAGCTTCGCTCTAAATAATTTTCATTGTAAAACGAAATTAAGATGATTTTCATATTTTTTTATGTTTCGATTTAGTTTTAAGTCAGTTGCAACTAATTGCCATTGAACTATTGAAGCCAATAGTTTCCGTTCAATAATCTGAAAGTGGAATTATTATTTTCTTGCTTGGTACTATTTCGTTTCGGTGACGTTCTACCTCTTTATAAATTAGATTTTATCATTTCTGAAATTCTAGGCTTTCCAATGAAATATTATACGACTCATATAACCGGAAATAAAAATTTTTGTTTGTGGATTTCATATATATTTTTTTTCATTTATTTGATTTTAGAATCCTCTCCTATTTTATATTTAGCCATTTCTTGTTACTAGGTATAATAAGAGACTGCAATTTAGTCCAAATAAACAAAATTAAAGGTACTTTATAGGAAGATTTTGTCCTTACCCATTTAAGCCCTATCAGATCATTTTTATAATGATTAAACATCTCATATTAAAGAATACTACATTAAGATTAAACATGATAAGTTTGATCAAAATGGTTGAAGCCATTTTTGAGAATTTTTAAATAAATAAAAATGATGTTAAGGAAAAGTGTCCCCTACGATTACTCAATTCTAATGAAATCTTTGCCGCATATCACATATATGGTATGTAATAGTAATGTAGCGTATACCTACATTAAATACCGAATTTCTCTTTCTTACATCAAATTGTTTCTAAGCTAGTCTGTCCACGTACACGCATACAGACCATATATACAGACCATATATATATATATATAAGTAAGTGAAACTAAAAATAACACACAAAGCAGAATAAATTATCACGTTTTTCTAAATTTTTCTAATCTTCCAAGTTTTTTTTCCAATCTTCAATATATTGGACCTGCCACCCGATTATTCAGATAATCAGGAGTTTACTGCGTTTAATTTCCTATATTGCCGAATGTATAGTACTGAAATGGAGGGCCTATGCCCTTTCCTCAAGCTAAAGGGCTTTCAAAAATCGATCCAGCTGTAATGATGAGATTTGAAAGTTGCAATCCTTCAGAGGCATGTTGTGTGTGAATTTTATGCCAGTTAAATTTCAAGTGCTTTCTCTTTCCAGATAGGCAATGATAGGCTGGCCACGATACAACATTAGAATAGGCCCTGATACCGCTGCAACAGGGTATTAATATTATTTTTCCTAGAAGTCACTTTGCACTTGAACCAAGTTTTTGGCACTGAATGCAAAAATTTTACTAAGATGAGAACAACTATTAATATTATGAACATTCATTTTCTAGAAATCTCCCCTTCTTTATTGTAGAGTTGAGGATTTAAAATGAAACCTGTCAGATGATTTTTCTGATGAGACTCATCTTGAGGATTTTAAAAAAACTGCAACAATTCTCACTTTATGGACTAATCTTTCATGATAAATATTATAAAATATGAAATTTAAAAATAAATTAAGTTGTCATGAACTTTTAATTAAAAATATTAAGAAGTAATTTTTCATAATCAGTAGAAACTTAGTTTCTTGTACAACTATTATATTTCTATTCTCACTTATTTCCTCTCTAGTATATTTCAATCTGAATTTGTCTGTGTTTTGGTACTTTGTATGTCTTTCTTTTTTAAAATAAATGTAATTTACTTTAAACCTTCATTTTAAGTCCAATTGGTTATTTTTTCTACAAAAGTTATCTATACTAGTAAATTACTCATGTGGACTAGTTATAAATATAAATTTATTTTTCTGATTAATTTCTAAAAAGATTTTTTCATCATTTTACAAATAAAATTGTTTAAATTTGAGCATTTATTAATTTAACCAAGAAAATTTTATTGTAATTATAATAATGAAATATTCAAAAATGGTTTATAAAAATAAAAAAAAAAAGGCTTATTATTTTTTTTTTTCAATTCTTATCAGTCAAATCCTCTTGTCCTTAAAATTTAGGTACATCATAAAATGTTGCAAGATTCTTTTCTTCCCCCCCCCCCTCTCCTCTTGTAAGTGATGGTACTGAGATATCAAATGCAGTTTTTCATCTTGAATAGTCTTGTAAATGGCTGAATTGTCTTATTTAGATTGTGAAAGAAGTTATAATCTATATCTATTGATAAACTACCATCACTAACCATGTGATTTTTTTTTTTTTGTGACTGCATTATTATTGTTATTACTACAGGGTGATTCTGGTGGGGTTTGTTGAAAAACATTAAATATTATTCAATCCTCCCCTCCTTGGCGAATTCCTACACAGAGTTGAAGTTTAAATATCATGCATTTGTTTATTACAAGATTATTTGACCTTTTATAGTCTTTGTTGATCCATTAACTTTACATTATTCTTTTTTTTTTTTAAAGATTTAATTTAAAATAATATGTATGCATTAATAAACTAATATTTATTTTGTTTAGGGCTTAAATAATTTAAAAGTTGGACCATATGCCAATTTAAAATTGATTTTTATCAATAATCTTGTCGATGGTGTAAACAAAAATTCTGTTTTATTCGGGAAAGTATTATGGAGTGTTCAGATGGATTGTTCATTTCCTTTGTAAGTTTTAATTTTTATCTTTTTAAGATTATTTAAACAATATCATTCTACTATTTGATTTAAAATATAAAATTTCCAGCTCATTTGGTTTAGTCGATGCCAATGGTGATGAAGTGGTTGTAACTGTTTTCAATTTATCAATTGCCCATCGATTCTTTATTATTGGTGACTCGGTTGCCATTCCGAATCCCTGGTTTGAGGAAGTAGACGCATCCCATAAAAATAAGGTAAGACTTCTTTTTATTGGATTATATTTATTTATTTTTGAAAATTGGTTCTGTTTAAATGTATTTTATTACTTGTCTACAAGCTCTTGAAATTATTGATCTTTTTGTGATTGTTTCAGTCATACAAATTCAAAAAAGTCAGGGTGGAAAATCCTACAGTACTGATCGTTAATGATAAACCTTTACCTGACTCATGCTTTGCCAAAGTAAAATTTGATACACTGCCAATGCAGTTTTAAGATCCTCAAATTTTTTTAAATACATCAATTCTGTCACTTTTACATAGTTTATAATGTGAATTTTTTATTATTGAAAATATATATTTCTTTATAAAATGGAATATTTGTGTTATACTTCTTTACATTATACTTCTTTACAGTATGTCCTATAATATAATATTTATCTCCATATTAATTTTTGTGAAGTTTTTAGATATTAATATATATTTCAGGAGTATATTGGTTGAACTTCCATAGTGGTGTAATAATAATATATATATTATTATCTTGGCATAACAACTCGTCGACAAGTCCTGGCCTCGTCCACCAGCTTCCTCCAGTCGTTTCTGCTCTGTGCCACTGTCATCCAGCGTGCTTCAGAACAATTCTAGAGAGGGGAATATATATATATATATATATATATATATATATATATATATATATATATAAAATTTAATGAAATCACTCTCATATTTGGAGGCATATATTTTTTCCATCATCTTTCCATTGCGAAGTCCACTAGCCTGAACCCGTTCTCAATAGTTTCTTCATGCTTACTATTGGGTCCTATCGTAGGTCTGAAGAAATCTTCTCAGCCCAGCTTAGCATTGAAATCCCCAAGGATCAGTTTCACGTCGTGTCGTGGTATGGCATCATACGTTCTTTCCAGGGAATCGTAGAAAGCATCTTTTGCTTCTTCGTCTGCATCTTCTGTCGGGGCATGCATGCTTATAATGGAGATATTGAAACATTTTCCCTTAATCCTGATCGTGCAAATTTGTAGGCTGACCACTTCGTAGTTCAGAATGGAGTGCTTTATCGTATTCCTTATCATAAAGCCCGTACCCACCTGTTTCCGCCTGTGTCCACTGTTAGTAAGGAGATAATTCTCTGATTGCACCATTGGAGTGTCCTTCCATCTTATATCCTGGAATGCCGCTATGTCTATTTTGTATCTTAACAATCCTCTTCGAGGTTACGACTCGCCCCGACCTGGAAAAGGCTCCTTACATTCCACGTCGCTAGAGTCAAGGTTTTTCCAAATCCACGCCTGGGTCGTACCATTAAGTCAGTCCGGCTATTTCTTCGTTGAGTATTTGGAACTATTATTGTTTTTCCGGGGTCGGATAGTTAGCCATACTCCCAACCCCCAACCTGGAGGGCTGGGAGGTTTTTAATCGAGGTCCTCTTCCCCTAGACATGCTGTCTTCACCACGACTATAGAGCCACATCCACCCCTGCAGTGTGCCTTCAGTCCCGCAATACAAGCTTTCCTGAAGACATTATATTACAGAGGGATGCCCTGCTGCTTACGTCCCCCATCCCGATCGTCCAGGATCCAGGTCATCCCCCGGCCGCCCTTTCGGGACCCCCTCTCTCATCAGTCACCCATCCAAGTCCTCCGCAGGGATTGGTTACCACCACCTTGGACCTGAGTTACTAGGCTTAACGGAGCTCACCACGGGAAGGTTGAGAGTAGTAGTTGAAAAGGAGAGCCTAAGTGGCCGCTGGTGGCCATGTATTACGCGTCACTTCCCCTTTTGAGCAAGGTAGCGTCATCAGGATCTCGGTCGAGACTTTATTGATCTCTCGACTCCTCCTTACTACTCTTAGACCTAGCGAAAATTGAGACGCTGACAACGCAGTTTCTGTGAAAAGTGTATTTGATATAACAACGCAGCTCCTAACCTAATACATGTATTACGAAAACGGCTATGCGCACGGCCTTAGTTAAGGCGCACATTGAATTGTGACACGTAAGCGAGTCAGGGCAGGGCAGCACAAAAAAAAAAAAATATATCTATATTATTATTATCTTGGCACAACAACTCGTGTATATATATATATTGATTTTATATAAGAACTCGTCGACGAGTACTGGCCTCGTTCAACAGCTTTCTCCAGTCATTTCTGCTCTGTGCCTCTGTCATCCAGCTCGTGACTCCCCGGATATCTCTAGCGTCTCCCATCACACCATCAGACCACCTAATGTCTTGTATAGATGAAGCTTCGTGTGCCGGGATAAGAGGCTTGTTGGCCATCAATATTCTTCTCCTCACTTCAGCCAGAGGGGAATTATCTTGAGTGACGCATGAAAAAAAAAAAAAAAAAACTGTCGCACAGTCGACCCCACACATTGGAGAGCAGTTTTAGTGCCGCAGTTAGGCGAAGGCTGGGACATGAGTATTATGTGTTGATAAGTTATATTTCTTTGATTTAATCTTAAGAGTCCGATTTGGATGTAAATTTGGACACTATCCTTTTGCTTTTTCAAATGTCACTGTCAAAATAATTGTAGAAAATTGAATGCATGAGGAAAAGACCAACTCAGAATTTGAACACAGAAGTTTCTAGCCGACTTTATCAACTATTTCCGTCTAAGTCGAGCGGAATCTTATGAATTTTATACTTTCATTTTATTAAGTTCATCTTATTTTTAAGGGACCTCGTTTCAGAATAAAGTTGATTTTCTCTTTTATTCTATTCTGTACGAGGACATAAGTAAATTAAGTGCAGATTATAAAAGAGAACAGTTATATTCACATCAAATTTTTTATCAATAAGTTGAGATCGAGACATGGCCTATTTCCCACTCTTATTCATTGCGGTTTTTTTATTTTTTAAGTATAGTCCATTCCATGTCGATATGGCGTATGTGTTTTACCAAGGGAGTTCTGTCTCGTTCTAACACGAGCCGCTCTGGATAACTCTGTCCTTATTCCTCTGTGCGACGTTGTCACTAATTTCAACTTTGTCCAATCTTTTCGGAAAAAATTCTTTAATGAGCAGAATTTTATTCTTTATCAGCCTATCCTAAAAATAAAACACAAAAGATAAAGCTACAATCGCTATAAATTATTTATGGTAATTTTTTTAATGGAAATTCTTGTTTCTCTCGTCCCTGTGTCCTTATATTTAGAAATACTGCTTTGAAATTTTCCATAAAAACACCAGACGTTGCCTACACTCGTAACAAAAAAAAAAAAAAATGGTTTTAAAGTTGTTTCTTCCTATTTTTTGGCAAAATGAAAATAAAACATGACATATTCGATTTTTAAATAGTAGCCTGCGAGGAATTTTCGTAATATAGCAGTCTTATAAAAATATCCCTTATAAAAAGGACAATTCAAATTTAATTTTAAGCTATGTCCGACAATTGTGGGACGCATACAGCTGGACTAATTAATTTTTAAATGTGAGCGAACGGTGCACCTCATAGGTGTACCACTACAGGTGACTAAATAAAGACATCATACTTAAATTAAATTATTAGTGTATAGAAATGAATTAAAAATATTTTATGAACTACGTTCTCAAGAACGAAGTAGGTTAATTAAAAATAGAATATTTTTAATAGTTCTCGTTTTACTAAATTTCAAATCCTCGAAAATTAATATCGAAATGTAATTTCTATTTTAAAATTTACAGAAGCAGACAATTTTACATAAGTCTTATTTTAAATCGTTGTTTAACATAAACAAATTTAAATTTTTTTAAATAACTGACAATTTTAAAAATGTGTTATTTCAACCCTTTGTTTAACATCACTTTATGCTTCCATGGTTTATAGACTGATGCTATAGTGGGAGTCCTTAATTTTGCCTATCCAGGTGTAATAAAGTTAAGTATCTTTAGCGGGTACTTGACATTGCAATGGCCGACATTTTACGTCCATTCCGAAGGACAGCATAACCAAAGAATATTTAATCCCATTCAAAGGTCTTTAGGCCACCTACACAGCTGTGACCATTGGCGGATCCAGGGGGGGGGGGGGGGCTGTGGGGGCTGCAGCCCCTCCCTTTGCAAAATGTTTTGTCATTTAAAGATAGAATTTGACTTTCCCTAAAGTAAGGAAGCAAGTTAAAGAACAAATAATATGCAGAACAAGTTGAACTTTAGTTGTGGGAAAGAAACATAAGAGTAAAAAAGCTGATTGGGAGATCCTGGGGAATGGCTGTGGGGGCGCAGCCCCCCCTTTAGGACTGCAGCCCCCCCTTTACAGTCGGCTGGATCTGCCCATGGCTGTGACCCCTCTACTATTTCATGCGTTTCATTTTTAAAACCGAAACTTTCCCTTGTTTTGTTATTTTCAGGTCCATCTGTTCATAAATGAGTTAAAAATTAGCTTATTGTTCTATCTTATTGTAAACGTCGTTATTTTCTCAAACTTTTCAAGTACATAATAAAAACCTTAACTCGGTATAGCGAAGTAACTTGTCAAGATCCCATGAAAATTTGACATTTCCTTTTTGACTTTCACTGACCTATCCATGAAATATATAGTAAGGGAAAGTATTGCGATCGGGAATAATTTCGACTTCCGGTTTTCAACGGAAATACACGTTTTGGGTTCCCCTGAGTCCAAATAACGAAGTCACGCGGATGATCTGTGTGTATGAGTGTATGAAAAGACTACCTTAAAAACTATAAACCCTACGAACCTGAAATTGGGTATTTGTACATGTATATGCCCGCGATGTGACAACAAATTTTCATAAAAATTGGTCAAACGGAGGGGGTACTTTATTTCATAACGTTATTTACGATTTTTTCGATTTTCTCAAAAAAAGCTTTAACGATTTTAATTAAACTCGTCAAGTTTAAAGAGAATCAAGTATTCTTTAATATCAGATAAGCTTTATCATTATTAAAAGTTCTGCGGGGGGGGGGGGCTTTTTTTGTTGTCCTATAAAGTACTTTTTTTTTGTTAATATGGAGAAGAAATCATCTGTCTCTAGTTTCGCCTAAAAATAGGAAATGGCTAAAAATGAAATATGAAAAAAATCAAGTAAAGCTGTAGAGAAAAATATCCCATCAACTAATAAAACATGCTGCAGGTTTTAATGCATGCAGACTGCAGCCCCCCCTTTGGAAAATGTTTTGTCATTTAAAGCTAGAATTTAACTTTAATAGAAATAAGAAAGTAAGCTAAAGAAAAAATAATATGCAAAAAAAGATGAATTTCAGTTGTGGGAAAGAAACAAAGGTAAAAAAGCTGATTGACAGATCCAGGGGAAGGGGTTAGGGGCTGCACCCCCCCCCCGCTTTCTAACCGTTTGGATCCGCCCATGGTTATAATTAAAGCCGTTCTGTTCATTTAATGGAAATTATTTGTTTCATGGTAACTACATATATGAAGTTTTTAACAACTACATAGAGAATTATAAAATTAGCCGACTTGGAGTATTATGCTTGCATTCCAGAATCATCACAAGTAAAAACTTTTATTTGATAATAAATAAATTTATTGTACTTCAAAGAGAAAATACAAACAAAAATAAGTAAACGAATGTGGAAAAATTTGTGACTTTGAGAAATGGCATTTAAAAAAACACGTCAATTTCGAATCAAAGTAATTAGGTAAGTGAAAGTTGTGTGTTGCGCGCATCGCACCAGATTATAACGCCTATCATAATTAGGCACTAAATATGTCACTAACGCTTAATTTCTTTCGAGACTGTGAAAACTGGCTAACAACAAATTTATTATCACACCTGAGTTTTCAATGCAGATCTCGAAGTTCCTGTATAGATTCGGAGTAATTTTAATTTTATTTGATTTAAATTTTGATAAGAACTTTTAAGTCTCTGTTTAACAGCAAATTTATTGTCATAATTAAGGTGTCAAAGCAGATCTCGAAGTTCCTGTATAACTTCGGAGTAGTTGTAATTTTATTTGATTTAAAACTGCCTACCAATTTTATTATATTATTCTAAGTTCATTAGATTCTCTTTTAATTAATGTATGGTTGTTAGGGCGTATTTAGAGATAGATTTTATATTTATTTATTTGCTCTTTTCATTCATTCATAGTCATTCCTCTATGAACCGCCCGCTCTAAGCAGTGTGAGGATGGTCAATATAGCCTTCTTCAGCTCTGTCAATCATCTACTAGCTGCCTTCTGTCGTTCCATTGAAGTCCTCTTTTCTGGAAGTCCTTCTTAACTTCGTCTTCCCTTTCAATTCTAGGACGGTCTCTTCCTAACTTTCCATCTACTTCGGCTCGATAGACCTCACTAGCAACTCTGCTCTGCTCCATCCGCAGAAGGTGTCCTAGTCATCTCACCCAGTTTTCTTCCATTAAGTCGTTGGCAGGATTAACGTTGAGGTTCGATCTGATGGTGGTATTACGTACCCGATCTCTTCTTGTTTTCCCCTCTATCTTTCGGAGAAATGTCATTTCAGCAGCTTGTATTTTTGATTGATGCTTTTTTGTTAGCATCCAAGATTGCGAAGAGTACGTCAGAAAGGGAAGAAATGTAGATCTAATTACAACCACTTTCGTTTTCTTTTCCACCTAAGCCTCTTTTAACTGCTTCAAACATTCTGCCCGCCGCACAGTGGGCGAAAATGAGATTTTAGGTGGACAAAATTCATATAAAAGATTTTATAAATCGCCCACTAAATATTGTTTAGTATGAGTTGGAAGAAGGGAAAATGTAAATATTTTCTTTCTTGGATTGTCAACAAGTGCTAGGGAGGATTATTAATCCGTCTATAACAACCGGCATATTTTTCACAGTGTTCATTGCAGTGCTGTTCTTGTAATAATCTTACCATTCTTTGACCAGAAACTTCACTTGATTTTTTAAATTTCATGAAAAATGGATACCACAGAAACAAGTAAGTATTAATATTTCACTAATCGGGGTTGCTACATGGATATAGTTTTACCTATAATAAATAATATCATTAGATAGAACATTTCCATGTTTCAATGGAGAATTACTTGTAGAGGGCCAACGAGTGCCAAGCTAATTATTTCATCATTATTTCACTCAAACCATATATTTTTCATATTCACATAGTTTTTTTGCGATATTTTGCGTTTTGAAAAATATTTACGAATTTAGGATGGATTTCAGGTTTCGTGCTCACCGTTCCACGAAAAGAATTTGTAACTGAATGGTTGAAATATGCGC
Source organism: Aelia acuminata (assembly GCA_911387785.2). Lineage (NCBI taxonomy): Eukaryota > Metazoa > Arthropoda > Insecta > Hemiptera > Pentatomidae > Aelia > Aelia acuminata. The sequence continues at coordinate 54,058,209 of OU426980.1, read as the reverse complement.
CAAAAGATATAAATAAATGTCTCTTGATCTACATTTTATAACTTGGAAATAACGATGAAGATAAAATAACAAATATACAAGACGCCATAAAAGATTATTCTAAAAAATCAGTGACAGGTAGGAAAAATGTCATCGGTGAGCTTATGTTTTTTTTAAGGACTTTTTTAAGGAACGAAGAAGCACAAGAGGCCCGTAGCAAAGATTCTCGTCGATTTAGAGAGCATAATAAAAGGAAATGTTCTAGAGAGGCCTCTATCAAAGATCTTATGATGCTCTTAGTTTCATCGGACCCAATTGTCGCCAGTTTTCAAGGAAAACTTTGCGTAAAAAAGCAACCAAACCGTTTAATGTTGATGTAATTAGCCTATTGAAGAGTAGTTTACCGTATGATGAACTTTAAGAAGAGTCATTAGAAAATGATGCTGACGATACTGACTCGTCAGAAGAAAATGCTGAAGGATGTAGCAGTATTGATTCAGCCGATGATTGATGAATAATTCATTTTTATAGTTGTATATATTTGTTATTATTAAAAAACAGATCAATAAAATGACTTTTTTCTTTAAGTTGTTAGTCTATTTTCGTAATATAGCCTATGTTTTCCTATGTCTATTATTTTTTATGAATTTTTTATAGTTGTATATATTTGTTACTATTAAAAAACAGATCAATAAAATGACTTTTTTCTTTAAGTTGTTAGTCTATTTTTGCTCATTATTTTCGTAATATAGCCTATGTTTTCCTGTGGGTATTATTTTTTATGAATATATGTATTGTTTTTATGTAAATAATAAATGCAAAAAGTTACTACTGAAATGTTTCATAGATTTACAAAATGTTTTCCCAATTTTTATCCATTATGTCCAAATTTATGTGTGTGTACAACATTAGTTTGTTGGATATACTAAAAAATATGGGTCACAGAATTTTTTAAAGATTTTTTCCTTACTCAGTGACCTCAAAAACATGAAACAACACAAAAAAATAATTTTGTCTACCTAAAAATGGATATTTGCCCACTGTGCGCCGCTGAGATTCGCTTACTCCCTTCTGAATCAAGGTAACCATTCTCGTTAAGGTGTGCACCCAGGTATTTGAAGTTTTCCACCTACTCCAGGGCTTTTTCCTTCAACTCTGATCACACGCATTATTCTCTTTGGTTTCTTCCCAACCCTCATTACCTTTGTTTTCTTAGGGTTTATAACCATGTTTGTATTCATTCTTCTTTCAATTGGTTAGGGTACAACATTGTATTGCAGATTCTTGTCATTGTCTGAAAAAATAACAATGTCATCAGCAAATGCAAATAGCGAAAGGCTCACTGGTTTAAGGTTAGCATATCCAAGGCGGAACTTCCTCATTTTCTCCTTCGCCCGCCGGACAGCCTCCGGAGTCCATAACTAAAAGAAACAGGAATGGGAGGTAATCTTAAGGAGATAAGACTACAACCCTGTCGGATCTCTTTCGTTGTTTCCAATTCCTCGAGAAGTGCAATTGGCAAATCTGACCACATTTCGTGTTTTATTGTTGAGACTTTGAACCGCCTGGATATGACCTTGATCGATCCCTTTCTCTCTTAAGGCTTTTACGATGTCCCGCTTCTTTACTCGATCAAAGGCTTTTGTGAGGTCTACAAATCACCGACATTTCCCTTTCTTTTTCTAAAAATTTTTCAAAGACATGTCTCTTAGCAAAGAGATGGTCTTGGGTGCTCCTGTTTTCACGGAAACCGTATTGCTCCACTTCGAGCCTTCGATTCTTCTTCTAATCCTCTTTTCTAGGATCTTAAAATAAATTTTACTAGGAACGCTTAGGAGAGAAATACCTCTGTGGTTGTTGCAGTCTTTGTTTTCTCCTCTTTTAAATATGGGGACTATAATGGCTACCTCCCAATCTTTTGGTATTTTCTTTTCCTTCCATATGAGGTTTAGAAGTTGCAGCATATAATCTCTTTTCCTTTGGGCCCCATGTATTTCAGGAGTTATTTCGTCACTACCTGCGGAATGTTCTTCAGCGCTTCTTCCAGTTCATCCTCTTCAATGTAATCATCCTCTTCCCAGGGGGCTTTCTATCTTTGCTCTTCATTTCCTTGGGGCGATTGTCCATTTCCCTCAAGAAGTTTCTGGAAGTAGGAAAGAATCTTTCCATTACCTCATCCTTCTGCCTGAGAATTTTTCCTTCCTTTTCTTTGACAAACTTGTGAGTTAGCTCTCTTTCCTTCCGTAATCCTCACAGCACCCGGTAAAATAACTTTTTTCTACCGAAATCTGTCAAGGGTATCCCTCTTAGCTTCTATTATTTTGTTCTTTGCTCCTATCCTTTTCCTCTTGTATCGTTCGAAGTTCTACGGTGTTTTGTGTTCGAGGAATTCCTTCCAAAAAATCTTCTTTTCCCCTACTACTTTTTTGACCTCTTCGGACCGCCATGCTGTTCTCTTATACTTGACTCCCATTATTTTCTTGCCACAGACTAACGTTGCTGCATCTATTATGATTTTCTTAAAGTAAAACCAGCTGGTTTCCAAGTCTTCAGAATCCCATAGGCAATCTGGGTCTCTGCTCATTCTTTCTATTTCTTCTTACTAGTAGGTTGCAATATCTTCTCCTTTTAACCTATATGCCTTTATACGTTCTTTTCTGATCCTTCTTGAGTTCTTCTTGATTATTCTCTCGCTCTTCCAGACCAAATCCATCTTTAACAGGTAGAGGTCGCTTCCTACCTCAAAACCTCTTTTAACTCGCACGTTGATCACATTTTTGAGAGACGTTTTCTTTACTAGGAAATAATCTATTATAGGCTTTTCATTTCTACTAGGTTCTTCTCTTGTAAATTTGTGATGGTTTTTATGAGGGAATTTGCTATTAGCCTCAACCATATCATTATTTGCACAGAGTTGAAGTATTCTTTCGCCATTATCGTTCTTAACCTCTTCTCTATAGACTCCCAAAACATCCTGCCACAAGTGGGAATCTTTTCCGACTCTGCCAATTAAGTCTCCGACGACCATTGGTCCTCCTCATCTATTTCTCTCTGAACACAGTCAAGGAACTCTTCCTTTTCTGTAGCGATAACATTTTCGTGTGGTCCGTAGACTACGATGATAGTTTTCAGGGTATCTCCTTCCTTCATCTCAACTACCATCATCCGGTCCCTTAAAAATTTCAATTCCTTGATCATTGTATTCATTAATTCTTCTACCTAGATAATCTTTAATTATTATATTTTAATTTACAGCATGTTCAAACTTAGATGTGAACTCCTTTATTTAAATTACACCCCATGGCTTGATAAGGAAAATACAATTCGCCATATAAAACCTACGCCTCTGCTCGATATCTTGTCTTCTGTGGTACTCGAATATAGCAGAATGTTGTCGCCGATTCTTTCTTCTCCTTTCCCTCTTTTCTTAATCTCGGTTAAAACTAGGAAGTCTACCCTCACCTTAAAATTAAAAAAACACATAAGATATAAAGTAATAAAAAATAAATAAACAATTAGACACTTATGATTAAAGTACAAATATAAAATAAGGAAAATACTATTTATCAATTACTACAAATTCTGATTGTGGGTTAAAAAAGAAAATAGAAGTTAAGTAAGGGTTGCAAAAACAAAAGATAGAAAACCATAATTAAGAAATGAAAATAAAATAAATAATACTATCCTATAAAATACAAAATTATACAAAAATAAAGAGTAAAGAGAAACGAAAGATGAATTCTGTCTATGTTGGATGGATTAAGTGGTAACGATAGGACCATGCATGACGAGTATAATTTACAATTTTACGGCATTCGTTTACAGTGGGGGCATTAAGGAGAGAAATTAAAAAAGTAATATGGACAGTGCTAGAAGCTAGAAACTGTATTCGAATGTTACTGAGAGCTGAACACTGCCAGGAAATGAAAAAGGTTCTAGGTTACACAGTTATCGAGCTATGCGGTAAAATTTAAATAATGGAGTTCACATCTAAGTTTGAACATCCTGTAAATTAAAAAATAATTATTAAAGATTATCTAGTACCATGTGTTTTTCACTTCGTAAACTCCTTTTAATAATTCGAGCATCACATGTTTACACTCTAAAGTACAATAAAATTATTTTAAAGTTTTAATAAAAGTGTTGTGATAATACGAGAATCGAAGCATAACAGGAGAAATGTACAACCGGTCACCAATAAATTAGATCAACACCTGGCGGCTCGGTTCTTGAGATGTGTGGCGTATGGCACAAGGCTTGAGAATTGAGTCTTTGAAACTGTACCACGCGTTTGTCGTGTAGCTCTGCGTAGCGTTGCGACGCTACGTTTAAAATTAACGTATTCGTAACGCAACGCGTTGCGTCATGAATTAATTTCCTTAATTTGCACCTAACCTTCTTTCCGATACTACCTATCACCTGCAAATTTTCATCCACCGTTCACCTTTTGGATTAGATGTTTCATTATAGGTATGTGAAATTAAGACATTGAGGTATAGTTCTTCCAATTGTTATTTTGTTACATCAACTACAATGTATAGAATTCATTATACATTAACATAAGGCCTATCATGAGGAGATGTTTCATGTATCATTGTACCTAGTGTCTATTTATTATATATTGATTTACAATTTTTCATTATATTTTTTTTAAATATAAATTTAATTACCCACAACAGAACTGTTTCTTTAATATTTTTAAATAATATTCTCTTATTTAATTAATAATAAAATCTTTAAATAATAAATCATGAAGAAAATCTTACCGAAATTAAAAAAAAATAGTGAAATTAATTTATAAAACAAATTTTCTAGTGTGATGGAATTTGTTTATAAGAATTAAATTAAGTTCTTCATCTTTTTTATAAATTAATAGGTGCACTGTTTTTTCGCTTCTGTTTGTTAATTTTTTTTTTATTGGGATCGCCACTGATTTCTGCACAGTCATATTTTGCTAAATATAATATTTTTTTATGCAGTTTGTTCAGTTTTATTTTTCTTGATTATAATTTGTTTTCCAACTTTCATCATTATAAACGCGCCATTTTATTATCGTCGACATAATTTATAAGCAATTTTATCAAATTCAAGGGGGAACTCTCGAATGAAGAAGGTACGGACTAAACTTGAGACTTCGTTCCTTAAGAAATTGAGATCCAGATATAATGGATGTGGAAATAGCTATAAATGCTTAAAACCCAGAAAGGCACCAACGATGGTTGATCTGTTTTCAAAGCTTTTTAAATATATTAAAGAAGAGTAGAAGACCTAAGAGCCAAGCAGTTACAAATGATCCAGAAATTATGGGAAGAGGAAAGCATAGGCTTGGAAGACGGGCCTAATTTGCGCTACCCTAAAGTATAATTCTATTTAAAAGTATATAAACTACAGAAGCACAACCCTATTTCTGTCGCCTAGATATTAATGACCATAAAACAGGTAAATCGGATATATATATATATTTATATATTTTATAAATACATTAGGCGACTATCAACTTGTTTTTAGAAGAACCAGAGCTTTATCCTAAAACAGGTCCTTGAACAACTATGGGAAGTATATTTGGGAATATGGCATAAGAAAGAAGTAGAGCCCAAAGCTTTAATATCTGAAAATACCTCTAAAATAAATTTTTAAAAATAAGAGTAGTATGATTTTGGGGGTTCTGGGACACTTTTTTGCGCGCCCGTCTACTCCGTAAGTACCTTGTGCACCATTCCTAACTATACTTCCATCACGTGACCCCTTGTTGGGATTCTACTATACCTTGACCACCTAGTTCGAATGACTTTTAGCATTTTAATCCCCCCCCCCCTTTAGGTGAAAGGTCAGATACCTATAGAATTGTTATCTCACCATATTTTAGCTTTTCTCTTGAATATCCCCCCAATTATTGGGTACCAGCCTTTAGGCCGCCATTTTGTTTTTCCCTTATCCGCCATTTTGTTTTTTTGGCCTCTCTGAGACTATATAAGGAGAGCGCGATCTCACTTTTCCTCATTCTGTTAAGAGCTGTGCTAGAGTGAACATCGACTAGTCTCCTTAACGGCTTTTGTAAAAAAAAAAAAAATCGTTTCTTCTATTTATTTTTGTGAAGTTGAATTATTTTGCTTCTTATTGTTATTTTTTTTTTTTTCACTTTATTATATTTATTTCGCATTTTTTTTTTCTAGTGTAGATTCAAATTATTTATATTAGCAGTTGCTTTTTTTTTTTTGTTTCACAAGTAATATTTAATTTTTCTTTTCTTTGTTTTAATATCTTCGAAAGTCATTTGATTTATTAATTAATTATTTCGTGAGTTTAAAAATATTTTTTTTTTTTTAATCATGGAATGCAAATTTTGTAGAAAAGTATTTAGTCGAGAACGTGACGTTATTGGTAGGCATTTAGCCATATGTCAGGCACGTGAGCAACAGCGTAAATGCTCAAATTGCGGTGAAAAATTTACATCAAAAAAGACGCTCATTGCCCATATCCGTCGCTGCGGTTATGAAATATCCACCATGCCAAAGAGGTCCCGTATCGATGCAGCTAGGGGGCATCTCTACGAGGTGGAAACTTCCCACGGAGGTATCCTGAAAACGTTCTTTATTCCATCCCCTGAAAGTACAGATGCAATAGAATTCCTGAATTCCCAGACGGAGACTATACAAACCTTGCTTAAAGATTATATGGAAGAAAATATTTCCCCCGTCAAATACAATTTGGTTCTGGAGGCAACTTTCGAAAATATTGTGGGTGAAGCTTGTGACAGAGCATTTAAGACAAAAAACATTATATTATATGAAGACTCTTCCATTTTGGATAGTTTGAGCACAAGCTACGACAAGATAAAAACTGAGATGGAGGATTCTACTTTGAAGGGAAGTGGTTGGACTCTTAAAAACCTTGACGGTGTCCTACTCCGTATTAACCGATTTAAGCCGATAGGAGGTTCTAGTTTTATCCCTTTACCCCCACTTATAGCGAATAAGAAAGCCATAATTAATGTAAATAACAACGATGACCGATGCTTCATGTATTCCGTACTATCTCCCCTTGTGGAAATACACCCAGAACGAGTGAGCAAATATAAAAATCTTGAGCACAGGTATGACTTTAGTTGCATTTCCTTCCCCACCCCTCTCCACGAGGTTAAAAAGTTTGAACAACGTAATAATATAAGTATAAATGTTTTCGCTCTCGGAGAGAAGGAGGAAGTTTATCCTCTAAAAGTCGTTAGGCAGGAAAAGGACGACCATAGAGACCTACTTTTATTGACAACTGATTATGGTCGTTGTCACTACACTTACATAACAGACTTTAATAGACTCGTATTTGCTCAAATTAATAAACATAAAAGTAGGGTACAAGTTTGTAAACGATGCTTCCAGCATTTTAGATCAAATCGAGAAGGTACTGCCGAATGGTTAAAAGAACACCTGGATTACTGTGGAGACAACAGACCGACCCGAATCGTATTGCCTGAACCTAGTGAGGACGGGAAACCACCTACTATATCATTTACTAAAGTACAGAATCAGATGAGGATTCCTATCGTCATATATGCAGATTTTGAGTGTGTGTTAAAGAAAATAGACAACAACCATCCCATACATTCGAATACAACTGCCTACCAACGCCACCTCCCTATGAGCTTCTGCACCTATATTAAGGTTGCAGAAGACATTCCTCGTCACTGCCTACCCGCCGACTTCCCTATGGAGCCCTGCATTTATACAGGCGAGGATGCAGCAGAAAAATTTATGAAACATATAAAGTCCGTAGCTGAAAAAGTTTCAAAGGTGTACTCGACGAAAAAACCTATGCTGTCCCTGACACCATCTCAACTAGCAGAATTTTCAAAATCTCAGCATTGCTACCTTTGCTCCAAACCTTTTGTCTCCTCCAACAGAAAAGTGGCGGACCATGACCACATCACTGGTCTTTATCGTGGAGCAGCTCATTCACAATGTAATATTCTTTACCGTACTCCTCGATTTCTCCCCATCTTTCTCCACAATCTGAGTGGTTACGACTCTCATTTCATAGTTCGAGAGTTGGGCTATGATAACAGTCGTATTAGCGTCATTCCCAACAGTGAGGAAAAATATATTTCTTTTAGTAAGCAGGTTGGGCCGCTAAGGGTTAGATTCGTGGATACTTTTAGGTTCATGGCATCTAGCTTAGATAAATTATCGAAAAACCTGCCACGACATAAGTTCGTCGACACGGCTAAATTCTTCCCTGCCGACAAGATGGATTTAGTTATACGTAAAGGAGTTTATCCCTACGATTATACAGATTCGTTTGAGAAACTAAAGGAAACCGTTCTACCACCTAAGGAGGCATTCTATAGTACCCTCAATGAATGCGATATCTCAGATGAAGACTACCATCATGCCCAGTCAGTCTGGAAAGCATTTGAAGTAAAGACCCTAGGCGAGTACAGTGAGCTCTACCTTAAAGTAGATGTTATGCTCCTATGTGACATATTTGAAAATTTCAGGGATGTTTGTATGGGAGCATATTGTTTAGACCCTGCTTGGTACTTCACGGCTCCTGGCCTGGCATGGGATGCCATGCTCAAGTATACTGGTATACATCTTGATCTCTTGACTGATTATGATCAGTTACTTATGATCGAACGCGGAATCAGGGGAGGAATATGTCAATGCAGCCAACGTTATAGCAAAGCTGATAACAGGAATCTTAACCCAAACCATGAGCCTCATAGTGAATCGAAGTACATCGCCTACCTTGATGCGAATAATTTATACGGATGGGCAATGTCAAACCCCCTTCCTTATGGCAGTTTTGAATGGGTTGAAGATCCCAATGCTCTAAAATGGGAAAATATACGAGAAGACGGTCCATACGGCTATATTGTTGAAGCGGACATTGAGTACCCCGATGAGTTACACGATGTTCACAATGATTTTCCTCTTCTTCCAGAAAATAGAGTCCCTCCGAAAGGCACCAATAAGAAATTATTAGCTCCTTTGTCTAAAAGGGAAAAATATGTCGTACACTTTGCCAACTTAAAACAAGCGATGAGCCTTGGTCTCCGTTTAGTACACGTACATCGAGCGCTACGGTTCAGGCAGTCCCGTTGGCTAAGTTCATATATCGAACTCAACACCCGAATGAGACAGCAATCGACCAACGATTTCGATAAAGATTTTTTCAAACTTATGAATAACGCCGTATTCGGAAAATTTATGGAAGATGTAAGAAAACGTATAAAAATAGAACTGGTTACTGACGATAAGAGATTACAAAAACTCATTGCCAAACCCACTTTTAAGGACAGGACAATATATAGTGAAACTTTAGTAGCTGTACATCTCGACTATGAACAGATCACAATGAACAAACCTATTTATGTAGGAATGGCCATTCTCGATCTGTCCAAAGTCAGGATGTATGAGTTCCACTATAAGACAATGTTAGAAAAGTACGGACCTGACAAACTGAAATTACTGTATACCGACACAGACAGTTTCATTTATGAGATAAAAACTGACGACTTTTACATGGACCTGACCACTATGTTGGGCGAATTGGATACATCCGATTATCCCAAAACCCACCCTTGCCACAGCAATAGAAACAAAAAAGTGTTGGGGAAATTCAAAGATGAAACCAACGGCGAACCCATCTCTGAATTTGCAGGCCTCCGAGCAAAAATGTATGCTTTACGGGTTAGAGGACAAGATATGAAACGAGCAAAAGGGATAAAGAGGACAGCCGTTGAGAAAAAAATAACTTTTGATGATTATGTAACTGCCCTGTTCGATAAAAAAGAATTTATCACATCTTTTCGAACGATCTTGTCGAAAGAGCATAAAATATTTTCTGTCGAACAGAAAAAAGTTTCGCTTTCACCGTACGACGACAAACGCCATCTTGTAGATCATGTACATACGCTTGCTCATGGTCATTATTCCATACAGGATGTATAGATGAGTTGTGGGAATTAATTTCTCCTTCTGAAATCTTTCTCCCAATACTGCAAAAGACTTATAATATAAATTTTTTTTTTGTTTTATACGGTTGTATATAAAAGTAGTTTTTTTTATATTACAAGTTAGTTTTTTCATTAACACATATAGAAAAAAAAAGAATATTTCAGTTAAAACATTGCAATGTTTATTATTCAAAGCGCCTTTCTGAATCTACACTCTGAAGAACATTATAAAGTGAAAAAAAAAAATTGATTTTTCGTTTCAAAATGTTAATTTTTAAAAGTACTTTTTTTTTCTTTTGTTGATATATTATTGTTGTAATGAATGTGTGCAATGGTCACTGGCGAGGTATTAGTTTACCCGTAAACCGAATATGTGTGTATGTGTATGGTCACTGGCGAGGTATTGATTTACCCGTAAACCGATTATGTGTATGTGTATGGTCACTGGCGAGGTATTGATTTACCCATAAACCAATTATGTGTGTATGTGTATGGTCACTGGCGAGGTATTAGTTTACCCGTAAACCAAAGTGTGTTGAAAAAAAAAAAAAAAAAAAATATTAACAACAGTATTATATCAACTGACCTTCCCGATGCACTCACACCTTGACGCGGTGGGAAGGCTTATTTCTAAATAATATTTAGAAAGAAAACTAAGATGAGTGCAATAAATAATTCCAGAGCCTTAGTACTTTTATTACTTTCTTTGGTGATTTACAACTGTTATTATTCAAGTAAATAACGTATAGACTGAAGCTGCACGTATAGTATCAACATATTTCTTACTTCATCATTCTTATTTTAATTTCATATTTCTGTTGTCATTTTATATGATTTTAAACATTCTTAGGATATATTCTGCTGCTATTTGTTCATTTTTTTTTCTACTTTTACAACAAATGACGAAGTTTATAACAAATAAACAATAATTTCTTACATTTCTTACTTCTTCGTACCGTTGTGTTTCTTTTAATTTCGCATTTTTCCAGTCATTTTGTTAGATTTTAACAATTTTCGTTCAAATTCTAATGCATTTTTTCAACATTTTTACAGATTTTATATAAATTTAACAACGTTTATGACAAATTTTATGAAAATTTCTTTCTTTCTTCCTTCTTCGATCCAATATTTTTCTTGGTTTACATATCTTTTCTTATAATTTTATAAGATTTTAACAAATTTCGTACAAAATCTAATGCATTTTCAACATTTTTATAGCTTTTATATAAATTTAACAAAGTTTATAACAAACGATCATATATTTTCTTACTTCTTCGATCCAATATTTTTCTTGGTTTACATATCTTTTCTTATAATTTTACAAGATTTTAACAAATTTCGTACAAATTCTAATGCATTTTCACTATTTTTACAGGTTTTTAATATAAATTTAACAAAGTTTATAACAAACGATCATATATTTTCTTACTTCTTCGATCCAATAATTTTCTTGGCTTTCGTATTTTTCCAGCTATTTTGTTAGATTTTAGCAATTTTCGTATAAATTATAATGCATTTTTAACATTTTTACATATTTTATATAAATTTAACAAAGTTTATAACAAACGATCATATATTTTCTTGCTTCTTCGATCCAATATTTTTCTTGGTTTACATATCTTTTCTTATAATTTTGTTAGATTTTAGCAATTTTCGTATAAATTATAATGCATTTTCAACATTTTTACATATTTTATATAAATTTAACAAAGTTTATAACAAACGATCATATATTTTTTTTTTTTTTTTTACCTCTCCGATCCAATATTTTTCTTGGTTTACATATCTTTTCCTATAATTTTATTAGATTTTAGCAATTTTCGTACAAATTATAATGCATTTTTACTATTTTTACAGTTTTTATATAAATTTAACAAAGTTTATAACAAACGATCATATATTTTCTTACTTCTTCGATCCAATAATTTTCTTGGCTTTCGTATTTTTCCAGCTATTTTGTTAGATTTTAGCAATTTTTGTATAAATTATAATGGATTTTCAACATTTTTACATATTTTATATAAATTTAACAAAGTTTATAACAAACGATCATATATTTTCTTACTTCTTCGATCCAATATTTTTCTTGGCTTTCGTATTTTTCCAGCTATTTTGTTAGATTTCAGCAATTTTCGTATAAATTATAATGGATTTTCTACATTTTTACAGTTTTTTATATAAATTTAACAAAGTTTATAACAAACGATCATATATTTTCTTACTTCTTCCATCCAATATTTTTTCTTGGCTTTTGTATTTTTTCAGTTATTTTGTTAGATTTTAGCAATTTTCGTACAAATTATAATGCATTTTCACTATTTTTACAGTTTTTATATAAATTTAACATAGTTTATAACAAACGATCATTTATTTTCTTACTTCTTCGATCCAATATTTTCTTTCTTGGCTTTTGTATTGTTCCAGTTATTTTGTTAGATTTTAGCAATTTTCGTGAAAATTATAATGCATTTTTACCATTTTTACAGCTTTTATATAAATTTAACAAAGTTTATAAGAAATGACCATATATTTTCTTACTTCTTCGATCCAATATTTTTCTTGGCTTTCGTATTTTTCCAGTTATTTTGTTAGATTTTAGCAATTTTCGTATAAATTATAACGCATTTTCAACATTTTTACATATTTTATATAAATTTAACAAAGTTTATAACAAACGATCATATATTTTCTTGCTTCTTCGATCCAATATTTTTCTTGGCTTTCGTATTTTTCCAGTTATTTTCTTAGATTTTAGCAATTTTCGTATAAATTATAATGCATTTTCAACATTTTTACATATTTTATATAAATTTAACAAAGTTTATAACAAACGATCATATATTTTCTTGCTTCTTCGATCCAATATTTTTCTTGGTTTACATATCTTTTCTTATAATTTTGTTAGATTTTAGCAATTTTCGTATAAATTATAATGCATTTTCAACATTTTTACATATTTTATATAAATTTAACAAAGTTTATAACAAACGATCATATATTTTCTTACTTCTTCCATCCAATATTTTTTTTTGGCTTTTGTATTTTTTCAGTTATTTTGTTAGATTTTAGCAATTTTCGTACAAATTATAATGCATTTTCACTATTTTTACAGTTTTTATATAAATTTAACATAGTTTATAACAAACGATCATTTATTTTCTTACTTCTTCGATCCAATATTTTCTTTCTTGGCTTTTGTATTGTTCCAGTTATTTTGTTAGATTTTAGCAATTTTCGTGAAAATTATAATGCATTTTTACCATTTTTACAGCTTTTATATAAATTTAACAAAGTTTATAACAAATGACCATATATTTTCTTACTTCTTCGATCCAATATTTTTCTTGGCTTTCGTATTTTTCCAGTTATTTTGTTAGATTTTAGCAATTTTCGTATAAATTATAATGCATTTTCAACATTTTTACATATTTTATATAAATTTTACAAAGTTTATAACAAACGATCATATATTTTCTTACTTCTTCGATCCAATATTTTTCTTGGCTTTCGTATTTTTTAAGTTATTTTGTTAGATTTTAGCAATTTTCGTATAAATTATAATGCATTTTCAACATTTTTACATATTTTATATAAATTTAACAAAGTTTATAACAAACGATCATATATTTTCTTGCTTCTTCGATCTAATATTTTTCTTGGTTTACATATATTTTCTTATAATTTTGTTAGATTTTAGCAATTTTCGTATAAATTATAATGCATTTTCAACATTTTTACATATTTTATATAAATTTAACAAAGTTTATAACAAACGATCATATATTTTTTTTTTTTTTTTTACCTCTCCGATCCAATATTTTTCTTGGTTTACATATCTTTTCCTATAATTTTATTAGATTTTAGCAATTTTCGTACAAATTATAATGCATTTTTTACTATTTTTACAGTTTTTATATAAATTTAACAAAGTTTATAACAAACGATCATATATTTTCATACTTCTTCGATCCAATATTTTTCTTGGTTTTCATATCTTTTCTTACAATTTTATAAGATTTAAATAATTTTCTTGCAAATTCTTATGCATCGCCTACATTTATTACAATTTTTTAACATTTTTATCGAATTTCGTGAATTTTGGTACTTGAAAAAATGCATTATAATTTGTACGAAAATTGCTAAAATCTAATAAAATTATAGGAAAAGATATGTAAACCAAGAAAAATATTGGATCGGAGAGGTAAAAAAAAAAAAAAAAATATATGATCGTTTGTTATAAACTTTGTTAAATTTATATAAAATATGTAAAAATGTTGAAAATGCATTATAATTTATACGAAAATTGCTAAAATCTAACAAAATTATAAGAAAAGATATGTAAACCAAGAAAAATATTGGATCGAAGAAGCAAGAAAATATATGATCGTTTGTTATAAACTTTGTTAAATTTATATAAAATATGTAAAAATGTTGAATTGCATTATAATTTATACGAAAATTGCTAAAATCTAACAAAATAACTGGAAAAATACGAAAGCCAAGAAAAATATTGGATCGAAGAAGCAAGAAAATATATGATCGTTTGTTATAAACTTTGTTAAATTTATATAAAATATGTAAAAATGTTGAAAATGCATTATAATTTATACGAAAATTGCTAAAATCTAACAAAATAACTGGAAAAATACGAAAGCCAAGAAAAATATTGGATCGAAGAAGTAAGAAAATATATGGTCATTTGTTATAAACTTTGTTAAATTTATATAAAAGCTGTAAAAATGGTAAAAATGCATTATAATTTTCACGAAAATTGCTAAAATCTAACAAAATAACTGGAACAATACAAAAGCCAAGAAAGAAAATATTGGATCGAAGAAGTAAGAAAATAAATGATCGTTTGTTATAAACTATGTTAAATTTATATAAAAACTGTAAAAATAGTGAAAATGCATTATAATTTGTACAAAAATTGCTAAAATCTAACAAAATAACTGAAAAAATACAAAAGCCAAGAAAAAATATTGGATGGAAGAAGTAAGAAAATATATGATCGTTTGTTATAAACTTTGTTAAATTTATATAAAAAACTGTAAAAATGTAGAAAATCCATTATAATTTATACGAAAATTGCTGAAATCTAACAAAATAGCTGGAAAAATACGAAAGCCAAGAAAAATATTGGATCGAAGAAGTAAGAAAATAAATGATCGTTTGTTATAAACTTTGTTAAATTTATATAAAATATGTAAAAATGTTGAAAATCCATTATAATTTATACGAAAATTGCTAAAATCTAACAAAATAGCTGGAAAAATACGAAAGCCAAGAAAATTATTGGATCGAAGAAGTAAGAAAATATATGATCGTTTGTTATAAACTTTGTTAAATTTATATAAAATATGTAAAAATGTTGAAAATCCATTATAATTTATACGAAAATTGCTAAAATCTAACAAAATAGCTGGAAAAATACGAAAGCCAAGAAAATTATTGGATCGAAGAAGTAAGAAAATTTATGATCGTTTGTTATAAACTTTGTTAAATTTATATTAAAAACCTGTAAAAATAGTGAAAATGCATTAGAATTTGTACGAAATTTGTTAAAATCTTATAAAATTATAAGAAAAGATATGTAAACCAAGAAAAATATTGGATCGAAGAAGTAAGAAAATATATGATCGTTTGTTATAAACTTTGTTAAATTTATATAAAAGCTATAAAAATGTTGAAAATGCATTAGATTTTGTACGAAATTTGTTAAAATCTTATAAAATTATAAGAAAAGATATGTAAACCAAGAAAAATATTGGATCGAAGAAGGAAGAAAGAAAGAAATTTTCATAAAATTTGTCATAAACGTTGTTAAATTTATATAAAATCTGTAAAAATGTTGAAAAAATGCATTAGAATTTGAACGAAAATTGTTAAAATCTAACAAAATGACTGGAAAAATGCGAAATTAAAAGAAACACAACGGTACGAAGAAGTAAGAAATGTAAGAAATTATTGTTTATTTGTTATAAACTTCGTCATTTGTTGTAAAAGTAGAAAAAAAAATGAACAAATAGCAGCAGAATATATCCTAAGAATGTTTAAAATCATATAAAATGACAACAGAAATATGAAATTAAAATAAGAATGATGAAGTAAGAAATATGTTGATACTATACGTGCAGCTTCAGTCTATACGTTATTTACTTGAATAATAACAGTTGTAAATCACCAAAGAAAGTAATAAAAGTACTAAGGCTCTGGAATTATTTATTGCACTCATCTTAGTTTTCTTTCTAAATATTATTTAGAAATAAGCCTTCCCACCGCGTCAAGGTGTGAGTGCATCGGGAAGGTCAGTTGATATAATACTGTTGTTAATATTTTTTTTTTTTTTTTTTTCAACACACTTTGGTTTACGGGTAAACTAATACCTCGCCAGTGACCATACACATACACACATAATTGGTTTATGGGTAAATCAATACCTCGCCAGTGACCATACACATACACATAATCGGTTTACGGGTAAATCAATACCTCGCCAGTGACCATACACATACACACATATTCGGTTTACGGGTAAACTAATACCTCGCCAGTGACCATTGCACACATTCATTACAACAATAATATATCAACAAAAGAAAAAAAAAGTACTTTTAAAAATTAACATTTTGAAACGAAAAATCAATTTTTTTTTTTCACTTTATAATGTTCTTCAGAGTGTAGATTCAGAAAGGCGCTTTGAATAATAAACATTGCAATGTTTTAACTGAAATATTCTTTTTTTTTCTATATGTGTTAATGAAAAAACTAACTTGTAATATAAAAAAAACTACTTTTATATACAACCGTATAAAACAAAAAAAAAATTTATATTATAAGTCTTTTGCAGTATTGGGAGAAAGATTTCAGAAGGAGAAATTAATTCCCACAACTCATCTATACATCCTGTATGGAATAATGACCATGAGCAAGCGTATGTACATGATCTACAAGATGGCGTTTGTCGTCGTACGGTGAAAGCGAAACTTTTTTCTGTTCGACAGAAAATATTTTATGCTCTTTCGACAAGATCGTTCGAAAAGATGTGATAAATTCTTTTTTATCGAACAGGGCAGTTACATAATCATCAAAAGTTATTTTTTTCTCAACGGCTGTCCTCTTTATCCCTTTTGCTCGTTTCATATCTTGTCCTCTAACCCGTAAAGCATACATTTTTGCTCGGAGGCCTGCAAATTCAGAGATGGGTTCGCCGTTGGTTTCATCTTTGAATTTCCCCAACACTTTTTTGTTTCTATTGCTGTGGCAAGGGTGGGTTTTGGGATAATCGGATGTATCCAATTCGCCCAACATAGTGGTCAGGTCCATGTAAAAGTCGTCAGTTTTTATCTCATAAATGAAACTGTCTGTGTCGGTATACAGTAATTTCAGTTTGTCAGGTCCGTACTTTTCTAACATTGTCTTATAGTGGAACTCATACATCCTGACTTTGGACAGATCGAGAATGGCCATTCCTACATAAATAGGTTTGTTCATTGTGATCTGTTCATAGTCGAGATGTACAGCTACTAAAGTTTCACTATATATTGTCCTGTCCTTAAAAGTGGGTTTGGCAATGAGTTTTTGTAATCTCTTATCGTCAGTAACCAGTTCTATTTTTATACGTTTTCTTACATCTTCCATAAATTTTCCGAATACGGCGTTATTCATAAGTTTGAAAAAATCTTTATCGAAATCGTTGGTCGATTGCTGTCTCATTCGGGTGTTGAGTTCGATATATGAACTTAGCCAACGGGACTGCCTGAACCGTAGCGCTCGATGTACGTGTACTAAACGGAGACCAAGGCTCATCGCTTGTTTTAAGTTGGCAAAGTGTACGACATATTTTTCCCTTTTAGACAAAGGAGCTAATAATTTCTTATTGGTGCCTTTCGGAGGGACTCTATTTTCTGGAAGAAGAGGAAAATCATTGTGAACATCGTGTAACTCATCGGGGTACTCAATGTCCGCTTCAACAATATAGCCGTATGGACCGTCTTCTCGTATATTTTCCCATTTTAGAGCATTGGGATCTTCAACCCATTCAAAACTGCCATAAGGAAGGGGGTTTGACATTGCCCATCCGTATAAATTATTCGCATCAAGGTAGGCGATGTACTTCGATTCACTATGAGGCTCATGGTTTGGGTTAAGATTCCTGTTATCAGCTTTGCTATAACGTTGGCTGCATTGACATATTCCTCCCCTGATTCCGCGTTCGATCATAAGTAACTGATCATAATCAGTCAAGAGATCAAGATGTATACCAGTATACTTGAGCATGGCATCCCATGCCAGGCCAGGAGCCGTGAAGTACCAAGCAGGGTCTAAACAATATGCTCCCATACAAACATCCCTGAAATTTTCAAATATGTCACATAGGAGCATAACATCTACTTTAAGGTAGAGCTCACTGTACTCGCCTAGGGTCTTTACTTCAAATGCTTTCCAGACTGACTGGGCATGATGGTAGTCTTCATCTGAGATATCGCATTCATTGAGGGTACTATAGAATGCCTCCTTAGGTGGTAGAACGGTTTCCTTTAGTTTCTCAAACGAATCTGTATAATCGTAGGGATAAACTCCTTTACGTATAACTAAATCCATCTTGTCGGCAGGGAAGAATTTAGCCGTGTCGACGAACTTATGTCGTGGCAGGTTTTTCGATAATTTATCTAAGCTAGATGCCATGAACCTAAAAGTATCCACGAATCTAACCCTTAGCGGCCCAACCTGCTTACTAAAAGAAATATATTTTTCCTCACTGTTGGGAATGACGCTAATACGACTGTTATCATAGCCCAACTCTCGAACTATGAAATGAGAGTCGTAACCACTCAGATTGTGGAGAAAGATGGGGAGAAATCGAGGAGTACGGTAAAGAATATTACATTGTGAATGAGCTGCTCCACGATAAAGACCAGTGATGTGGTCATGGTCCGCCACTTTTCTGTTGGAGGAGACAAAAGGTTTGGAGCAAAGGTAGCAATGCTGAGATTTTGAAAATTCTGCTAGTTGAGATGGTGTCAGGGACAGCATAGGTTTTTTCGTCGAGTACACCTTTGAAACTTTTTCAGCTACGGACTTTATATGTTTCATAAATTTTTCTGCTGCATCCTCGCCTGTATAAATGCAGGGCTCCATAGGGAAGTCGGCGGGTAGGCAGTGACGAGGAATGTCTTCTGCAACCTTAATATAGGTGCAGAAGCTCATAGGGAGGTGGCGTTGGTAGGCAGTTGTATTCGAATGTATGGGATGGTTGTTGTCTATTTTCTTTAACACACACTCAAAATCTGCATATATGACGATAGGAATCCTCATCTGATTCTGTACTTTAGTAAATGATATAGTAGGTGGTTTCCCGTCCTCACTAGGTTCAGGCAATACGATTCGGGTCGGTCTGTTGTCTCCACAGTAATCCAGGTGTTCTTTTAACCATTCGGCAGTACCTTCTCGATTTGATCTAAAATGCTGGAAGCATCGTTTACAAACTTGTACCCTACTTTTATGTTTATTAATTTGAGCAAATACGAGTCTATTAAAGTCTGTTATGTAAGTGTAGTGACAACGACCATAATCAGTTGTCAATAAAAGTAGGTCTCTATGGTCGTCCTTTTCCTGCCTAACGACTTTTAGAGGATAAACTTCCTCCTTCTCTCCGAGAGCGAAAACATTTATACTTATATTATTACGTTGTTCAAACTTTTTAACCTCGTGGAGAGGGGTGGGGAAGGAAATGCAACTAAAGTCATACCTGTGCTCAAGATTTTTATATTTGCTCACTCGTTCTGGGTGTATTTCCACAAGGGGAGATAGTACGGAATACATGAAGCATCGGTCATCGTTGTTATTTACATTAATTATGGCTTTCTTATTCGCTATAAGTGGGGGTAAAGGGATAAAACTAGAACCTCCTATCGGCTTAAATCGGTTAATACGGAGTAGGACACCGTCAAGGTTTTTAAGAGTCCAACCACTTCCCTTCAAAGTAGAATCCTCCATCTCAGTTTTTATCTTGTCGTAGCTTGTGCTCAAACTATCCAAAATGGAAGAGTCTTCATATAATATAATGTTTTTTGTCTTAAATGCTCTGTCACAAGCTTCACCCACAATATTTTCGAAAGTTGCCTCCAGAACCAAATTGTATTTGACGGGGGAAATATTTTCTTCCATATAATCTTTAAGCAAGGTTTGTATAGTCTCCGTCTGGGAATTCAGGAATTCTATTGCATCTGTACTTTCAGGGGATGGAATAAAGAACGTTTTCAGGATACCTCCGTGGGAAGTTTCCACCTCGTAGAGATGCCCCCTAGCTGCATCGATACGGGACCTCTTTGGCATGGTGGATATTTCATAACCGCAGCGACGGATATGGGCAATGAGCGTCTTTTTTGATGTAAATTTTTCACCGCAATTTGAGCATTTACGCTGTTGCTCACGTGCCTGACATATGGCTAAATGCCTACCAATAACGTCACGTTCTCGACTAAATACTTTTCTACAAAATTTGCATTCCATGATTAAAAAAAAAAAAATATTTTTAAACTCACGAAATAATTAATTAATAAATCAAATGACTTTCGAAGATATTAAAACAAAGAAAAGAAAAATTAAATATTACTTGTGAAACAAAAAAAAAAAAGCAACTGCTAATATAAATAATTTGAATCTACACTAGAAAAAAAAAATGCGAAATAAATATAATAAAGTGAAAAAAAAAAATAACAATAAGAAGCAAAATAATTCAACTTCACAAAAATAAATAGAAGAAACGATTTTTTTTTTTTTACAAAAGCCGTTAAGGAGACTAGTCGATGTTCACTCTAGCACAGCTCTTAACAGAATGAGGAAAAGTGAGATCGCGCTCTCCTTATATAGTCTCAGAGAGGCCAAAAAAACAAAATGGCGGATAAGGGAAAAACAAAATGGCGGCCTAAAGGCTGGTACCCAATAATTGGGGGGATATTCAAGAGAAAAGCTAAAATATGGTGAGATAACAATTCTATAGGTATCTGACCTTTCACCTAAAGGGGGGGGGGGATTAAAATGCTAAAAGTCATTCGAACTAGGTGGTCAAGGTATAGTAGAATCCCAACAAGGGGTCACGTGATGGAAGTATAGTTAGGAATGGTGCACAAGGTACTTACGGAGTAGACGGGCGCGCAAAAAAGTGTCCCAGAACCCCCAAAATCATACTACTAATAAGATATTAACTATCACAAATCTACCACTAATTCAATTTTGATTCAAAGAATGCACATAGATAACTGTGGAAGTACTATACGATTTTCCTAGGACTTTCTGGAAATTAAAAGTGGTGAAAATTGAAAAACTTCTTTTGACCATAGGAGTGCATACTGGGGTCCATGTCTATGTTTTGTAAATAAAATTTGAGTAAAAAATTGTTTGTCAATATCATGCCTTCGTAATTAAAGTTGGCAGTCCTTCAGAGCATTCAACAAGTCTTCTATCAAATTTTTTATATAAATATTTTTATGAGAGCTGTCTATCCGTACCCAACCCCACCAACGAAAAAACAATTACACCAAGTGCACAATGCAGATTGACTCCAGGCAAATTTAGAAACTCTGGATAACCAACTAGACAGAAGGACTACTTGAATGGCAGAGAAGAACTTCCAACTTTATTTACAAATGGTCGATATTGCTAAACATTGTTTTAGTTACATGACGAAACTTAAACATTGGGGTCCTTATATACCCCATATTTATATGCATTCCTAGAGTTAAAAAAAGTTTTAGCTATGCGCTCACTATATCTGGAGCCATATATTAAAAAATATGTAAAAAAGGTAGTAGATAGTATAAGTGCAACAATATAAGGAAATACCTATATTCTTAGTTTAATTTATGCCACTAGCAATGTTCTGTTGTCAGACTCATGCGAGCAAATAAGTCCTCACCTAAGTTTTATCTTAAACTCATAATCCTAATATCTATTGTTCTTGAGAATTGTTTTATGTGTTTACTTCAAAACTTCACTGACAAAAAACAGAATTTATGAATATAATCCATGTCATGAAAGCAGCTAATATCTTTCAACAAGGAATATTTTTCAGTACTCTCTAAATATCAAGTTAAATGTTTATTAATATAAGATTCAACTTAATTAAACTTAAATCTGTTGTTACTTATATGCGGAGTATTCAATTGGGTCTCATATTTATTTTATAGAGATCACTCCAACCTTTATCAGTCTGGATTGTAGTCCTTTGAGTTTATTCAGGGTGCCCCAGATACGGATAATCCTTTTCCAATATTTCTATGAACGGATAAGCAATCGTCCGAATACCTTTTCTTGAGGTATTGCTTTGGTGTTCCATAGTGGTAATATCACCGTGAGAGCACTCTTACTAAGAATTTCTACAGACCGTTAGACGGGGAAACAGAATCCATATTTTTTTCTTTAATAAAAGGAGATTAAAAACATGAGAATTAAAAAGGCTACTAGCCATTGTCAATTACTACCAAGCTATGCATTATGAACACTGGAAGGATGTTTGAATAAACTGCGTAAATAGATATGATAAAGTGATAATAAAGAGAAGCAAAAATTGTTTTGTTTTTTATACTATAAGGTCTCTTGTTTTGAGACTCTACTTTAAAATTCGTATCTTAATGAAAAAGAAAGTCATTAAGAAAACGTTGGAAAATTATTTAGACAGAGTTCTATAATAAAAGCTTTAAAAAAAAAAAAAAAATTAAAAAAACGTAGTTATCATTGAAATATTTGGATCTTAATAGCTAGATAACTAATTGCTCTATCAAAAAACGAACGCCACTTTGTTTTTATAAGTTCGTGGTTTTTTAAGTCCTATTAAAAAGTCATGAAAGTGCTAGGTCTAAAGGGAATTCTTCAATAAAAAGGGCAATTTTCTTGAAAACTGAGAATTATATTATAATTGTATATTTTTGGAAAAAAAGCTTATTTATTTTTTAGATAATTTAAGCGCGACCGTTTTATGGTCGGTTGAATATGAATGAATGAAAAGCAAATATTTAATTATTTAAAATAGGAATTATTTTGGGTATGATACATTTTTGGAACAATATAATCTATGATCATATGAATCAAGGAGGGCAGGAATGAGGATGGAATTTTTTTTATTTCACGATATATATATAAAACACCCAGAGGAATATAGAGCTGAATGAGGGAATAGGCAATATGATAGAAAAAAAAGTAGAAAAGTAAAATATATGGATTAGAGTTTGAGAGGGATGGGTGGAGGGGATGGAGTTGTATCGATCGGGCCTAGGCGGGTCAATGCAGACTGCAGTATTCTCCTTCGAGTTGCCCCAGCTGTGGCCCTATCTGATATGCACTGCCTCAAGTAAGCCGCTAATATGATCGGGACTTTTTGGAACCTTTGCCGTGCCTGCCCATCCATGCCCGTTGATAAGGTAACCAATCAATTGTTAAAGGCAACCGCTAAACTCTAAATCGATTACTTAACTTCCTCCACATATTTTTCTTTATTGACAAGTACCGGACCGACCGAGAGGCAAGTCATATATCCGTTACGAAACATGAAGGAAGTAAAATACTAACGATAGACCCCTGAACAAAATAAAGGGAGCACGTTATATTGTACAAGTGCCAACATTTTCTTCAACAGAATGCCTTTTATTTTTACCATTTGTCGTAGTCGATTTCCAATCATGTAAGTTATGAATGCTGACTAAAGGTAGTGAGCTATCCCTAATATTAAAAGTTTTATCCTTTTAGAACAATACTGACATCTTACATCCCATATGATTAAATATGATTTTCCCTATTCTTTTACATTAAGCCATAATTTCCATTTCAAACAAATGGGTTAGTATTATGTACCCAGGTCCGATTATACTTCTATTCGTTTATTGACTTGTTTATAATTGTTTAATGATAGCAATGGTATTGTCATTTCATGTAGGTATGAGATTTGTTATAGACACCTACTTTTGTATCGCTGATTGATTCTTTAGTATCACACCTGAGTACTAACATTATACAATCATATATCTTTAATTGGCCATGCTTAACATAAATTATAGGTATAATTCTTTTTTCTTACTTTACATCGATTTTACATTGAATGAAATTATAAGAAATATTATCGTATCCCAATATGAATCGAGCATTTTTCTTTATTTTAAGATTAGAATGACCTAATAATAATGAAAGACAACTTGATTCTTGTTGAAAAAAAAGGTAATTCACTGGATATTTTTAAATATAATTTAATATAGTGTAGGACTATAAGTTTGAAGATCTGTTCTCTGACAGAGGAGTACTATGGATGTTAATACATGGAAATTAGTGAATCAACTTTTTTTAATATTTTTGTTGTATATTGTTGAAATAGTTGGTTACTCATTTAAAAAAGTAAAATACATAGGCGAAATTATGTTTTAATACTTTTGCATTAATAAAGGTAATAAGGATGAGATCATTATAATCATTTCATTTTTAGGATCAATGGTCTTGTCTTGTTTTTATTTTGTTGCAAATAAAGCAAACTGAACTAAAACGATTTTTCATAACTGTTAGTTTGGTTTACAAGGCTATTCTTGATTTATCAATGTACAATGACAGCGAGTGCATTGGTATCCAAGATTAGTGAAATTTTTCTTTTCATTAAACAATAAGACAAATGTTTCTTTAGCGACAGAAAAAGAGAGGGCTCAAGTTGAGTCAATAATTTATAGTCGGTTCTTTACGATGTATAATTATTGCTAAATGTATAATATTTAATGATTTCTTTTATATAATTATATTTTCCATTTTCTATTATTCCATTATTAATTCATTCCAGATCATTTATCAATTGAGGTATCGACCACAGTTTTAGAGGCCATATCCCCGTCCAAAACTTATTATGGGATTTTTTTTATTCATTTCGCTTTCGTAAGGTTCGTAATATTCATTCAACAGAATCGAATCCCAGTCTGATAAGAACATACATTGTAATAGCAGGAATCAAAGGTATCGCACTACTATTGGTATTACTTTCAGCTCAAGTTTTTGAGATATAAATCTTTAGATTTCCTTTTTGAAAGGCTAGTCGTGGGCTCTTTATTCTTCTCTGTATTCTTTTTCTCACTTGTTTCCCAACAAATTCTTTCTCTAATTGTTATTAGGAGATCTTTTCAATGAAGCTAATGCTCCACAATTTCTTATTTTGTTTGAAATTTATTTCTTTAATTGATGAAGGTTTAACTACTCAAGCAGAAAATGTAAAATTCCAAATAGAATTTTTCAAACATATTTCTAAAGGAAAATTTATAGGAATTTGGCCGTATTTTGTCACATCAAATTTGTTTTTTCTCACATCCTCTATGATGCCTAGTTATTTTCGTTTTAAGATTTAATGAAAAGTTCATTTGGATGTTTAAGAAAAATTATCTTTATATTGATAAATTAGAAATGAAACAAAATATTTACGAAGAAAGCTGTTATTAATTCGATCACAAATTCAATTAATTTTGTCTGGCTAAAAGCTTTATACATTATTAGTTAAAAGTTTTAATATATTTTTTAATTTCGGTCATAGGAATTATAGAACCCGATTTCAAAATTTTCTCAAAAATGGATGTTTGGTATGTAGTCTGAGTTTTAATGATTGTAGGCTGTATAAAACATAAATTCCCTCTATATATATTGAAAAAATTTAAAATATGAAAAAATGGTGGATGAGGGCTAACTAGCATTCGAAACATTATTATAAATTTATATTTTATCAACAAATATAAATTTATAATAACCGCCGAGGAGCCGAGGAGCTCCTCGGGCAACTAATGATAAGGAAAAACGTTGAAATAGATTATTGCTTTCGGTACATTGAATTTTTTTAAAATGACAACTAAAATATATGACTGGCGTTGAAGAAACGGTATAGCGACCGGCGAAGGAATAAGAAAGCAGAAAGGATATATTACTAAACATTGTGTACTGACACTAATATTGATCTTATCCCTAACACCTGCGTGTTTTTAAAAAAACAAAAAACACCTGAAATATCTTCTCAGAAAATTAATCTTTTCTCTTAAGAAGTGAAACGCAGTCAGTCGCACATTCTAAGTAGCCAAGGCTTATGCATATATTTCTTCAAAATACATATTGAAAAAAATCAGATATTTATTACTTAATAAAACACTATAACGATATGTTTATGTCAGAAAGGGGATTGAAAATTCATGCTTGAAAACCTATTGATGACATAGACCTCAGAATATTCTTTAATGATGTAAATACCTCAACAAGTTTGATTACCTTTGTGGTAAATCTGATAGTTATACCCCTGTTGAAACACAAAGGTCGCCCAAAAAAAAAAAAAAAAAAAAAAAAAATCCACGAATTTCTTGCTTATGCACTCCCTGTACTGAACACAATCCCACCCATTCCCAGCAGGTGGCCGTTTTAAAGGGAGAAAAAATCCTTGGCTATGTTGTCCTTCGGAGGAGACGTAAAATGGAGATGCCGAACTTGTACTTCAGGCACTCGAAAAAGAGCTACCTTAATGGTACTTTGATATGGACACTATAAGACTTCCATTGAAGCATTGTCCGAATTGCCATAGTGATGCATGATTGTGAATCAATGAAGACAATATCAACCATAGTTTTAAGTTATAAAATTTTTAAAATGAAAATTGTGTACTTTTTAATACTTCAGCAGTAATTATTGAAAATAGCTAAAAAAAAATAAATAAAAATAAACGATGTACCTATGTACATTACTCAGAGTAACATAGTTAGTTAGTCTCTATAGATCTATGTTGTTTATATAGCAATATCCATCAGCAACATTAGCATGATTATGAAAAAAATATAGTCTCGAAACGTCGGCATAAAGATATTTGCTTGGAACATTTATTTTATTATAACATAACATTTGGTATTAAAATTTAACAAAAACTCCCTTTGACCTATTAATTTTTTGAATAGTTACTGTCTTACTATATTGATTGAAAATAATTATTTATAACATGTTATAAGTCAACGCTATCGTAAACGCAATATTAAAAACAAAGTTTTAGAATCGATTTATTTTAACATCCAGCCTAGTTGGTCTTTGAGGCTTCAAGAGGGTCTTCAAGGCTTCAAGTGTCATCTTGAAGGCTACAAATATCATTAGATTTTATTCCACGTTTTTTGTAAATTATTAGAATTTTTTTTCCGACCATACTATAGAGTTATGATGATTATTAATGTTACTCTTTAATTTTCTTTATTTTGTAGAAAGAAGCCAATCCATACTAGAGCCCAGCGCCGATTGATTAAACTAAATTTAGAGGTAATTTAGTTTATTGACTCGGGTCGATTATTGACATGGCGTGTTGCGGGTCATCCGCCTTTCATCACCTCAGTTCTTAGGTAGAAAGTAATTAATGAGATAATTGCAACTTTAATATAAAAAGTTACTAATAAAACATACATTTTTATATTTTATTCAATAAAAAATCAAATATTCAAAAAAGCTCTTTAAAACGGTAAAGTAAAATAAATTATGACTTGAAATTTCTTACCTAGCAATGCTAGATTTCTTATTTCATGAATTCACAGGTAACTAGAGCTGTTATACGCTGCCACTGCGTCACGAAGACGTAACCAAACCAATTCAATCTTCTCACTTCAGTGATCCTCTTACCCCGATCTCGCACATTTTTTTGTGAATCATACGAGGGTGGAGTATTCGTCCAAAATGAATTTAGTCAACCCTCCGCATAAAATGTGCGAGATTGAGGGAAGAGGATTAGTGCAAATATAAGATTGACTTGGCTTGGATACGGCCCTGGTGTCGCAATGGCAGCTTACCACACCAGTTAAGTCGAAGACCTGGGTTCAAGTCCCGGCCCTAGCCATTTTTTCTCAGCAAAATATTTAAAATTGTTGAAAAATGATTAAGCACAGACAAAAACTATTAGTTTTAGACGCTAGAGGCTAGAGTGAGGATAGATATTGCAAGTGTAATTGTTAATTTCAGTTTTTCAATAAATAGCGTTTTAGTTTGTTTTTTATAAATATGTTATTCTATAATTCCTAGAGAGTCTAAGATTATTAGATTATTAGACTTTCAGCAATTTTTTGTAGCTTTTCCCTTCCAGTACCAATCTTTCTTAAAATTCACTTTAAAATTTCGATCTCTATAAATATCCCTGTATTTATATTGTAAGTACGGTATGCACTTATGACAAATCCTTTCTTTTTCCTTTTTAATTCTGAGATCTTGATCCAGATCATTCGTTTGCTACCAAATCTATTATTTCTTAGGATATATACCTTGCTGAGCCGTCCGCGTCTAGGCTGCAAACTTCCAGAAAAAAATCTTACTTCTTAATTTCCAATCGATTAGCTATTCCTTTTTTTATATTATTACGCCCGCCGGTGACGAGGATCGTGTTGTAAGACAGCCCCCCCCTAGAAATGTTGGGAACAAAAACTGCAAATTTAATAAATTCGTATTAATTTACTACTAATTTAGTAGTTATTAAGCATTATATAAGCAAATATTTTAACTTTTAAAAATCAAATGTTTTTTTTTTCTTTTTGTTCCTCCCCTTCCTCACCTTTTAGGCTATATGGTGTTTCCCGGGCCAGGGAAGAGGGTGGGGGATTGATGCCGAGTATTATTAAATTTCCCCTGGCTCCGGATATTGAACTTGGTATCTTCGGGTTCCCAATCATATGTTGCCATAAGCAACGCGTATTTTCTAACGCATTTTCCCACTCAGCCTTCCCGCCACCCCAAATCTAAAGGTTTTATTTAAAGGATTCATTGAGCCTTACAAGGTCAGAATACCACGAAATCTTTTCCGAGGTTATAAGAATTTTACCAGCCTGCCCCCCCCCCCCCCTAGTTTTGTGAATGCGTATTATAGAGGTTCGGGCTTTAGAATAATGTATTTTTATAGAAATCCTGCGGACGATAGAACGATAGAACATCGTTAGAGATAAATGGGAAGAATGATTAGGTTAGATTTAATGAATCAATTAACGGTTTCATGAAAAATTCAGGGTTGAGTGAACAGGAAAAACATAGAGAAGAAAAAGAAGAAAACAATTAGTATTTTTTTTTTAATTACATTGTTACACTAAATTCAGTAATCATTTACAAATTAATTATTATTTATATCCTTTTATAAGTGAATTTTAATTTATTCAATAATTGTCAATATATCTGATTGGTTATCTTGTTTATTATGTGGCCCTGATGAAGACCCGAAATTCAAGTATTCTTTTATTCTCACCGCTCCCCCAAATATTTTATTAACAAAAATCGATTATTTTTGTAAAGAACCGGTCACTCTTCCCTGAAGGTTAAATTAAAAGAAATGTGAAAAACTAAGAACTGATTCGAACTGTATTATTATGATTTATATTAGCTTGACTTTTTCTTCTTCATCGAGTTTGACAGGAATCCTCAACTTTCCTAATTTAAATGATGGTGTCAATTTACATGGCTAACTTCCTATATCTACGAAGCCGGTGCTGCTAGCAGTAAACTAACAAAAGTATTATCATTAAACGGTGAGCTGAAAATTGAATAAGTCGTTTGAGATACCCGAAAAGCCCAGCTGATATATCGGTTTTTATAGGCCATTCAAATAATCTTTGTCAGGAGAAACTCGACAAATCCAGGACATTGAAAGTTATCTTCCTTTAACCAAAGCATTAAGTAAGTTTTGGCGTAAAATTTTTGCTTGGCTTTCACTGTCAAGGAACCTATGAAAGATTTGAATGATGAACAATAAATTTGAATCTTGCCCATTTCAACCTTATATATTTATTTTTAATTTATTTGACAATAAATGTAAACTTCTAAGTGTTTTATATAGTCATTTTCAAAATATATGGTTTTTAACAATCGTTTGTCTTCCATAATCAGGAGAAAGCCTACCAAAAAGATATTTATTTCCCAGATCTATCGAATGAACTAGATTTAAAAAATCATAAAAAAATTATTCTAAGTAGGAATATGTGTCTGATAAAACAGTTTAAGTTAAGGAAATCTCTTAATGGAAAAGTAGAAACGTTTTTTTCACCTTTCCAATAATTTGATTTTGTGGACATATCGGGTTTCTCAAACCACCGATTCAATTCTAGTCACCATTTTTTTATTTTTGTTATGGGTATTGTACTTGCCTACTGTCTTAGTTATGAAATTTGATTGAGTTATTTTGTCTCTAAAGCAGTATACTGCTTCTCTGTTGAGCCAGTGTTCACTACGGAGTCATGAAGTGATTTGTAATAGATTTGTTCAGGCGCGCCAGGCGTGTCAAATCACTGTTGAGGGTTTTGCCTACCCTTCCAGTTAAAGGAGTAAGTTTCTTTTTTTTGCGGGTTTGTCAAAAGGACAATATGAAGAAATATAAAGAATATATCTCGTTCTTATTTAATTAGTTTTGTGAATGTATATTATAGAGGTTCTGGCCTTAGAATAATGTATTTTCACAGAGGATACTAGGAATAAAGATATACAACATAAGGTATGTTATCTCTAAGAGATATGCTTATAAACTCAGGATTTCGTGAAGATGCCGATGAGCCCAATAAATCCTGGTAGACAGCCATAGATCTTCAAGGTTTTTTTTTTTATTTTGTAATTTGGATGGTCCCGCAATAACAAGACATATGCAACAACAAAAGTGAGGTGCCAGAAAACATTTACTACATCTACTATCATGGCTCAATCTAATAAAGGTTGATAAATGGCGTTGTATCGTGTTTCGTTCCATCAATAAGGGTCCGATGTTACCATTATTTCTCATTAAAGATTTTTTCAAAGCCAATATCAACCCAAGGCTACAAATCTAATTATATCATCATTGCCGTTATATACGCAAGGAAGAGTAAAAAAATGATGTTACATTTAACTAATTTAAAAAATATCTTTAACACGTTCACGCAGACGGGTGCCATCGGTGGCCCGCACTATACTGCCTCATCGGACACCTTAGTCAATCACAAAACTTTCCATGACGATGTATAACGAGGTAGGGATTGTATTATTTATTTTATTATTGTTAAATAGGAAAGAAGCGTTAGATAGAAGGGGAAATTAAGACCAGTCCACAAGAATCTAGTGGATGATATGATTTTTGGACACACTCTTTAGGGAAAGTAACATTTTATACAATATTCAATTTAGAAATTTTTATGTATATATCAAATTAATAATATATTGACTGTTTTCCAAAATAATTTAGAAACTTTCTGTAAGATACGAGAAATTGATTGTAAGATTATATAAAGAATTATGTTTTACATGAATTTCATACTAGTTGACAAAATTAACTTTTAAGTGCTTGGACAGAGGGTCCGAAACGTCGCACATAAGATAATTAAAATATTATAATAGAAATATAGTTGGATTTTAATCACCTGAAACAAAAACCAAATAAAAATATATCCGGAATCATCCAAAGAAAAATTATTAGGAAAAGAAAAAAAAGTAATATTTACACATTTACTTTTTAAAAATCTGTAATTTTAACTTTTTAATATATTTTTTTAACCCCAAGTTATGAATGTTTCAGTTACACTCTGAATATCGGAGTACTTACAGGTGGCATGAGTACACTGGCCCAAGGCAAGAAGTTGTAAGGAAGCCACCTCAACCTATCAGCGGTATGCTATTTATATTAAATTAATTAGTTAATTGATAATTACAAGTTAAGTAAAATTACAATTAATAGGTCATTTATGCAGATGAATAAATTGATAATAAACTATACGTACTATAAATAAATTATAGTATATACAAGGGATACCGTAAAACGAGGTGACATTGTGACTAATGGGGTGACTTTGTGACAAGCCTATTTATCTACAGTTTTTGAATTTCCCTCCTTAAAAAGACTAAGGTTAGGCAATTCAGCAGATTTGTCAGTTGGTGAGTAATGTGCTGCAACCTATTGGCCACATATGGACCTGTATAACTTCTTTCATTCCATTTATCATGGTGCTTTATTTCAAAGTTTCAACTAAATGAAAACAATCAAATATATATGAAATAAAGTCCCATGGTAAATGGAATGAAAGAAGTTATATGTGGCCAATAGGTTGCAGCACATTACTGACCAACTGACAAGTACACTAAATTGCCTAACCTGATTCTTTTTAAGGAGGGAAATTCAAAAACTGTAGAAAAATAGGCTTGTCACAAAGTCACCCCATTAGTCACAATGTCACCTCGTTTTACGGAATATAATTTACTATAATAATTTATACTGCAATATAACTGACTAAATAAACATTAATCCACCACACATCCCAAATGGTATAGGTAATCCATTCTCTCCGTCTTTTGCTTGGGGCCAAACTCCTTTGCCTTCTGGCCTAACTCCCTGTTTGTCTCTACAGTAATACCTTAACAACTTTTACTGAATTTGTAACCAACAGCATTGTAACATTTGTAAACAATTTGTTTAATGAGAAATCCCAAGAAATGTATTTATTCTACTCAAAGAAGTTATGTATATTGATAAAGGCCTGATTATACCGATAAGGTTTTGAAAATAAGTTTGTTGTTCAAACAAACAAAGGTTGTTGCTTCGCTCGACCACCAGCGGCGATTACAACGGATCAAATAGACCTAATTACGCGGTTATGTTTTTTTTTATCAACCTTGTGATGTAACAATGTATGCACCCCATGTTTGACCAACATTGGTATAAAGAGACCTTTATAAATATCTGTTTTATTATAAATATATAATCTCTATTTTTACCTCTGATAGCAGAAATTTAAACATAATTACTCCATGTATTCGCTGTTATTTTTATATTTATATATTAACAAAGTCGGAACGGAGTTACGAGAAACGCAGAGCTTTAAAGTGGACTGTCCCTTTGACTTAAGCCAGTTCTACAAGATGCTACGGATACTCTCGAATATACGACACTGGAAGGTTCGACCCATCTTCAAGCCTCTATCGGACGCTGAACGGTCGCTTATTAGACCATCGTTTGGTCCGACTTTAATTGAGAACGCAATTGACGTCCTTTAACGCCTCAGTTCCCTCGGTTTTTTAAATAACTTTTTGTTTGTTGTGCGAAAATTCCTTAAACAAAATAACTTTTAAAAAATGACTATTTTATTAATCGAAAATGCATCTCATGAAAGATAAAATATGTAAAAAAATATGTTACAAAATCAATCGCTCTTTACGTATGCATTTTTTAAAACAATTCTGTAGATTTTAATTTGAACGTGTTTTTTATCGTAAGAAATTTTAATTTGCCTATTTGAGAATGTTTTTTCAATTTCCGGATTACGATGATTTTCAACTATCCGTATTTTCCCCATAGCTTTGTCCCCATTTATTTCGGATAAACGAGGTTAGGCGTTATTAAAAATGTAAAATGCAAATTTAAATTTGCGTGTTTGATGATGTTTGTTTAATTTCCGGAGTATTCAGATTTGGGTTTATTTTACTATTATAAATTTTTGATTTTTGATTGACAATGGCGTTTGTTTGATTACAAAGAATCTTAATGGTCACAGGAATTGTTGTCCTAATGATGGTGTAAATGCCGAAGCTTCGAACATTTGTGCAGATAAGTAAGGCTTATATAAAGGATCTAATAAAAACTTAACAATCTTTAATTTTAAAGTTGTGTCGGGTTTTTCGTTACAAAAATAACATTGAACACACTAAATGACATTTCACGAATACCAGTGCTTTTGCAACATTTAACTCTGACGAATCAGTTGAAATAGAAACAGGCGCAAGAAATATTCATAAGGATGTGCTTTAATTCATAATGGAAAACGTTTTATGGATCCAAATCAGTCATTAACATAGTTTAAATATCCGCAAATCGAAAAGTAACTAGCCTTTGTGTGTACATTTAGTTTAATAATTATGTACATGTTAGTAAAATATGTACATATATATGTAGTTATTTTTTTAACAATATGTAAGTAAAAGTGAAGAATATGTAAAATCAAAATCATTAAAAAATGCTTTAGTAATTATTTGAAATAGTTTAAGAAGTATATTTATTTAAAACTTAAATCAATATGAATAGGGCCAGGATTTTCATGTAATTACAAATGCCAAATATGTAATTATAAAAATTTATTGATTTCAATAAAAATATGCAAATGAGTAAAATAAACAGTAAATACCCTACTGAAAGGGTCCACACTCTCATATTTTTTCTTCAATACAATAAACTTTTTATTTTATAAATTAAAAATGTAAAAACTAAAACTTGTTATCCATCGTAAGGGTAACAATTTGAAATTAAATGCATTTTCAAAAGTAAAACTACGTCGATTGGGCCTCAGTATTGATTTAAATCTGCTAAATGACCGCTCGACGTCAACGGATGTAACTGGAGCGTTTCGGAAGGCGGCTATGTCAGAAGGATTCCAGTCAATTGAAAGTTTTGCTGTCACCTCCTTTCCACTTATCATGTCCGTAATCAGCAGCAAATCGTTCCAGCATGAATTTTTTTTAAGGGCATATTGCAATTTCGTCTGGATTATTTTTCCTATTTCCCCTGAGACCTCTTCCATTTTGCGAATTGCTTCAATGACGACTTGTATATTTTTCAATAGAGGCACGTTATGTGATTCAAGCTGCGTGATAGTGGAAGCGATGAAAGCGCAATTGCAGGAAATAATTGCCAGGTTATTTTTCAAATTCGGATTTTCCAACAATTTCTGAGCTTGCGAAATGGCTGAAGCTGATTCGCCATCCAACTTTGATATGACGTTCTTTATTTTTTCAAAATTCGTAACGTAGTACATAGCAGCCTCCAACCAAGTTCCCCATCTGGTGACTACAGGTCGAGGAGGTAAAGGCAATTCAGGATAATTTTCTTTAAAAATTCCCACTCGGCTTGGGGCTTTTAAAAAAATCTTTTTAATAGTTGAAATCAAGGAATCTACCTCAGGAAAAGCATACCGAACTGATTCTGCCACAAGATGGAATGCGTGAGCGAGACATGTGAAATGAAGCATTTTTGGAAAAAATACTCTAAGATGCTTTCCTGCTTTGATCATGTACGGAGCTCCATCTGATAAAAACAAAAAGACTTTTTCGTGTTGCACACCATTTGGCCGAAGAAGATTCATGGAGTCATTGAAAAACTTTGCAATTGTTGCATGATTGCATTTTTCCAACTCCTGGCAATTTAAAAGAAATGGTTTTGAAGGAGAATATGAGCAGAGACTTCCAACAATAATATTGGCAATGTATCGGCCTTCTACATAAGTTGTCCCGTCAACTGAAACCCAAATTGGCCCCTCCTTGATATTTTCTCGTATTTTTGCAAGAGTTTCTTGATATATATCTTGCAGGTAGTTTTTTCTCAAGGTGGATTCATCAGGCATTTTTTTTTTCAATGTACTTTTCCAAAAAGTGTTTAAGACAGGGATTGTTTATTTTACCTAATGGAATGTCTGCCTGCACAAATGCTCGACACTAATCTGTATAAAAAGTTGACTTACTATTTTCGCTTGAGGTAGATGGTGTGATGAAACTTTGCTTTAATTTCGACTTTTTCTCTTTGTTCAATTTGTGAGATCCTGTGGCAATGTGCTGGGGCACTTGGAATCGTTGTGTAGTGGATACAACCTTGTCACAACAAGTACAATACAAAATGTCTCCATCACCCCTAAATGTTTCGTTTGGAAATGTATTGTATAATAAATCGGAAAACTAAATTTTCAAATCGTTTTGGCAAGATTAGCACGCACCTTACGACTTAACAATAAACACTAAATAAGAAAAGGTCAAGGGAGGTGGAATCTCGGAATTGTTTTGAAGGGTTCGGTTCTAAGAATCAATAGCAGTTGCACTAGACGGGTCAATTCAATTAAAATATTTTTTTTTTTTTTGCTGCACTCATCATTCAATTTTTGTTGCAAAGAAATATAAAAATGAACAAATATGGAGATAAAATATGTAAAAATTCGCAAAATATGTAAATTAAGTCAAATATGTAAACATATGTAAATTGAAATAGGCTTAATCTGATCCCAATTGTGCTAAAACATATAGAATGAGATAGTACCAGTTGATATCGGCCTCTGGAACAAATATGTATTTACATGGGAATCCTAGCCCTAATGATCACAGTATACAATGACCGACACTGATTACACTTACAAAATTGAATGGAAGTTTAGCAAAATTACTTTTTGATTCAATGGAATTAGTTTTGCCAAAGGATTATATTTATGAACCTTTATGAACCCTTATGAATTTTACATAGATGTAATTGTCTGGGCAACCTACACGAATAGTTATAAAATGTATTCTGAAGCTTCTGGATTCTTAATTGAATGCATTTCATAAAAGAAAACAAAAGCTTTAATATAGGAGTATCCCAACTACTACCAAACCCTGAACGTAATATTTTTGGTTGTTTAGCTCGCAGTCCTTTTTAATTCAAGTTTATTGTAATTTTTTTTTATTGATTTATTTATCGGCTTATAATACAGTGTAGCCATGGAGTCTGGTCCAATCAGTGTTAGTTAAAGTTAGTTTTTATATAACAAATACATCAAAAAATTAAATAAAATGAACCGATGAGCACAATGTAAGATGAAAATATGAGAGATACTTAAATATAAAAAATCTGGTGCGTGCGCGCAACACACAACTTTCACTTACCAACTTACTTAGATTAGAAATTGACGTGTTTTGCTAAATATCATTTCCCAAATTCATACATTTTTCTACATTCATATCTTATTTTTGTTAATCGTTAAAGCCGTTTTTGAGTAAATAAAAAAAACACGTGAAAATGATACAAAATTTATTAAGTAAAGTGCCCCCTCCGGTTAATGAATTTTGATGAAATTTAAACAATCATATCTCGGGCATATAAATACATCAAATACCCAGTTTGATCAAAATCTTTAAAGCCGTTGTTGAGTAAATAAAAAAACCACGTGAAAATGATACAAAATTTATTAAGTAAAGTCCCCCCTCCGGTTAATCAATTTTGATGAAATTTTAACAGTCATATCTCGGGCATGTACATACATCAAATACCCAGTTTGATCAAAATCGTTAAAGCCGATTTAGTGTAAAAAAAAAAACACGTGAAAATGTTACAAAATTTATTAAGTAAAGTGCCCCCTCCGGTTAATCAATTTTGATGAAATTTTTACAGTCATATCTTGGGCATATTAATACATCAAATACTCAGTTTAATCAAAATCGTTAGAGCCGTTTTTGAGAAAATCGAAAAAACCTAAAAAGTTATTAAGTAAAGTACCCCCTCCCTTTAAGTAATTTTGATGAAATTTATGCTGTCACATCGCGGGCATATACCTACACTAAATACCCAATTTCAGGATCGCACGGTTTATAGTTTTTGAGCTAGTCTGTTCACACACACAGACACACACACACACACACACAGACCATTTCGCAGGACTTGGTCATTTCGAGTCAGGGGACCCCAAAACGTGTATTTCCGTTGAAAACCGGAAGTCGAAATTTTTCACGATCGCAATACTTCCACTTACTATATATTTCATATATAGGTAAGTGAAAGTAAAAAAATTGTACTCACTGACATAAACTTAGTTAAACTGAATTTAATTACAGTTTAAATAACAAAATAAACTTACAAAAATTAGAAATTTGTACTTTTAGATAAAAGAATATTATTCAGATTTCTTAAATGTATATTTAAGTATTAATGGTGTGATTTATTTGTTACTATTTAAAATACCAAAGTATGCAATAACAAAATATACATTCTATTTATATGATATGCATACCAATTAAAATAATTATTTTAAAGTTATGGGTTTATACGTAGAAGTCGAAAAGACAGGTACTATTGTAGATAATCTGTTAACATTAAAAAACGTTAGGCAATAGAATCACACTTTTAAATTTTAAAGATATCAGTTTAACATTCGATGCCGTATTAAGGAAAAAAAATCTGGTACGTGCGCGCAACACACAACTTTCACTTACCAACTTGCTTAGATTAGAAATTAATGCGTTTTGTTAATTGCCACTTCTCAAATGAACAGAACGGCTTTAATCATGAACAATTGTCTGTCATTAAAGGCGTACTCCGCATGCCTGGGCTCAACGAGTTTTATGCGTTGACTGAATATTTAATTTTTTTCCTCCTCTTCATGTTTTCTTTATTTTTATCATATCTCATATTTAGCCATTTCTTATTTTTAGGCGTAACGAGAGACAGTTAATTTCTCTATATAAACAAAAACAAAGGTACTTTATAGGAAACAAACAAACAAAAAAGACCCCCCCCCCCCAAGAAAGCCCCCTCAGAACATTTTAATAATGATAAAGCTTACCTGATATTAAAGAACACCTAATTTTCATTTAATATGCCAAATTTGATAAAAATCGTTATAGCCGTTTTTGAGATCATCGAAAAAAAGATAAAAATAGGAAAAAAAATTATGAAATAAAGTGCCCGCTCCGTTTGACCAATTTTGATGAAATGTTGGCTATCACATCTTTGGCATATACATACATCAAATACCCAGTTTGATCAAAATCGTTAAAGCCTTTTTGAGTAAATAAAAAAAAAACACGTGAAAAAAATACAAAATTTATTAAGTAAAGTCCCCCCTCCGGTTGATCAATTTTGATGTAATGTTGGCTATCGCATCTTTGGCATATACATACATCAAATACCCAGTTTGATCAAAATAATATTAATATTTTGCCCGCATGTGTCTCCTTATATATATATATACATATATAAAATTAAAATTAAAATCTATAAAAGTGAATATTCACTGGATATTCAGTGAATTTCTGAATGTAAACAAATACAAACAATCTTGATACTCGGAGAAGGTTTAATATGGCTCTAGCGAGTTAGGATCAATGAGATTCCAGAGAATGCTGTAGCGTGGCCTAGAACCAACATCGGCTATACAAAGCTTGCTAGGTTCAGCTCTATCAGTGTT
The DNA here is from genome assembly GCA_911387785.2 of Aelia acuminata. Taxonomy (NCBI): domain Eukaryota; kingdom Metazoa; phylum Arthropoda; class Insecta; order Hemiptera; family Pentatomidae; genus Aelia; species Aelia acuminata. The sequence continues at coordinate 54,019,350 of OU426980.1, read as the reverse complement.
TGTCCAGTAAAAAGCTATACAGCTTAGAACAATACATTAGTGTGCGCGATAGGCGAGTTGGGTCAAGTAATTCGCGACACACGCACTGTTCCGGGTCTTTTTTACTTTCACTTACCTATATATGAAATATATAGTATGGGGAAGTATTGCGATCGTGAAAAATTTCGACTTCCGGTTTTTTACTTTCACTTACCTATATATGAAATATATAGTAACGGGAAGTGTTGTGATCTTGAAAAATTTCGACTTCCGGTTTTCAACGGAAATACACGTTTTGGGGTCGAAATAACCAAGTCCCGCAAAATTGTGTGTGTGTGTGTGTGTGTGTGTGTGTGTGTGTGTGTGTGTGTGTGTGTGTGTGTGTGTGTGTGTGTGTGTGTGTGTGTATGTGTGTGTGAACAGACTAGCTCGAAAACTATAAACCGTGCGAACCTGAAATTGGGTATTTAGTGTATGTATATTCCCGCGATGTGACAGCAAAAATTTCATCGAAATTGGTCAAAGGGAGGGGGTACTTTATTTAATGAAAAAAAAAAAAACCTGTACCACTACAACCCATAAGGGTCTTGGGTGCAGTACTATGTAAGGAAGAGTACCGTTTCTTGGTCAGCGGTCGTGCAAGGAGGTGATTTGACCGTGATCACGCTCAACCGCCAGGTTTTTTCCCCTTAATTTTTCAATTAAGGGTACCCACTTTATAGAGGCTGGGTTTGCCCCAGGAGGGTCTCTCGGCCCACGAGACGAACTGTGGCGAATAATAAAGATATCATAAGTCATGTCAGATTCGAACTCGGTAAACATTCATTATTTAATGAATGTTTACTTTTTTTCGATTTTCTCAAAAGCGACTCTAACGATTTTAATTAAACTAAGTATTTGATGTATTAATATGCCCGAGATATGACTGTAAAAATTTCATCAAAATTGCTCAAAGGAAGGGGGTACTTTATTTAATGAATGTTTACGTGTTTTTCTATTTTCTTAAAAGCGGCTCTAACGATTTTAATTCAACTAAGTATTTGATGTATTAATATGCCCGAAATATGACTGTAAAAATTTCATCAAAATTGATCAACCGGAAGGGGGACTTTACTTAATAAATTTTGTATCATTTGCACGTGTTTTTTTTATTTACTCAAAAACGGCTTTAACAATTTTGATCAAACTGGGTATTTGATGTATGTATATGTCAAAGATGTTTTAGCCAACATTTCATCATAAATTGATCAACCGGAGGGGCACTTAATATCAAAACTTTTTTCCAATTTTCACCTTTATTTATCAAATTCGTCATGTTTAATGAAAATTAGGCGTTCTTTAATATCAGGAAAGCTTTATCATTATTAAAATGTTCTGAGGGGGCTTAAATGGGGTAGGGGCCTTTTTTGTTTGTTTGTTTTTTTGTTTACTATAAAGTACCTTTGTTTTGGTTTATATGGAGAAATTAATTCCATAACGCCTAAAAATAAGAGATGGCTAAATATGAGATATGATCAAAATCAAGTAAACATACAGAGGAGAAAAAAAGAAAAATATTCAGTCAACTCATAAAACACGTTGAGCCAACGCATGCGTAGTACGCCTTTAATGACAGACCATTGTTCATGATTAAAGCCGTTCTGTTCATTTAATGGAAATTATTTGTTTCATGGTAACTAAATGAAATTTTCAAAAAGTACATCAGACGACTTGGAGTATTATGCTTTGCATTGCCGAATATCATTAGTAAAAACTTTTATTTAAATAAAAAAGAAATTAGTGATTTTTATAGAGCAAATGAAAATAAAAATAAGAAATGAATGTGGAATGATGTGTAACTTTGAGAAGTGGCATTAAAAAAACGCATTAATTTCTAATCTAAGTAAGTTGGTAAGTGAAAGTTGTGTGTTGCGCGGACGCACCAGATTTTTTTTTTTGCTCCACACCTTCCTCGCCGGTTAGGCTAAACGGAGTTTCCCGAGCCTAGGGAAAGGTTGGGGGATTGATTGGAGATTGTAGCGTTAAATGTCCCCTGGCTTCGGGTTTTGAACTTGCTATCATATGTCAGTTGTCAGGGGCAACGCTTATTTCCTACCGTTTTCCCACTCGACCATCCCGCCCGCCACCCACTGTTTCTTGCCTGTAACTCCAACCTGTTGAGTCTATTCTCATTAAATATTCACCACCTGCAAAGGCTGCATCCATATCGAAACCTCCCTTCATTCCCTCTAATAGGGGGTTGGAGGAGGGATTCATTCACTACCCTTAATATTGGCCGTGAGTTTGTTTTTAATAATTCATTCGACTAATTACGTCAATGAAAACCTGTATTTTCTATTTATTTTTTGGGTTGGGAAAAAAAGGCATTGATGATTTTAAATACTATTAATTTAATTTATTTGAATTGTTTACTATACGGTTTATTTTATATTTTAGTAAATAAGAATATTTTTGTACGCTGAACTTAAGCGTTATACACACACCATTACACATATAATGAAAATTCAGGGTCTTAACATGGTGTAAGATTCCGAAATGTAGACAAAAACTGAATGAAGATAAAGAATATATATACATGTGGTTCATTAATAATTAAGTAACGTCGTGCGTGATCAAGCTTTTACGTGTTGTCTCTCCCCAGAGAAAACGACACAGTTCGATCCTCAATAGGGTCTTCTTTATTTCCTGGGGGGGGGGGGGGATCTTTTTTCCTGGATTTTAGTAGCCTCCCAGAGGTTTAGTTTATAAACAGCCTGCTTTAAAGAAAGACATAGATCCTGGAGCGCATGGTGGCACTATGCATCCAATTTTCATGGATTGAGTAAGTATCGTAAGTAACCTGAATACTGTTTTTTGGCCACTGTTAGCGCTAGGCGGTGGTTTGACCATGATCAAGCTGAACTGCCAGGTTTTTCCGCTTCATTAAGAATATCCTCTTTACAGAGGTTTTTGGGGTACAGCGAACCTCTCTCGGTCTTCCGAACGTAAGGACGATTCGTAGCAGGATGGATAAGGTACTTTGCAATTGCCACTCGATTTTGTGCATAGCAGTTACATAGAGTTAGCATGTTACAGTCCTTAACCCTGAGCTACCCTACTTATTCATTTATATATTCGACCATAACCCTCCCCTTATCGACGAGTGAATTTTTAGAAAGGGAAAAGTTACAAGCCATTTTAGAAAATAATAATCTTTTGGTAATAGTGAAAGGCTTTTTAGGGATTTTACACCACCACATTTATTAAAATCAAACTGAAACTCTCTCATTAAGGTAGACAAAGAAGTCTCATTTTCAAACCCAGATATTATAATTCAAATATTAAAAAAAAGTATCAAGTTTACATATTTCAGATTTTTGTTTCAGTAATGTTAAAGTAGTGTGTTGTTAGAATGCTCCTGAATTCAATAATTTTCAAAGCATAAGATCGGATATATCCTGGCAGGTTTATTATTTGATTGGTCCCGAAAAAAGATTTTCCGTTAGTCCGAAATCCAGAACCAACATGCACACACAACAAAACATGATGCTTGTTCAAATGTTAGGTTATTCGTATGATATGGACATTGCTACTCTCTCATTCTAAGCATTGATAGCAGGATGCTTATTATTTATAAAGGCAATGCAGAAAAAAATAAATATTAGGACAGGCGAATCTAAAACAAATGGAGAGCATATGAATGTAGAAATAGGCCCTTATAAGTTTCAGACATATCTCGGATGCATTGTAAGAGATTGTTGGAGATAAAAAACAGAATAATCAACTATAATAGATGCCATTTTGGTCTTAAGAAGCACCGAAGAGCTCATATTAGTCCTGACAAAAAAAAATCATATTATATAGCCCACTTTAACCTACTTTCATTTTATATATATATATAAAACAGAATATATACGTGTATTCTGTTTTTTTTATAAAATAAAATTCCTAAACTGATGTACAGGGTGTCCAAAAAGAGTATTCGGGGTTTGAAAGTTGAATAAAATCTCAAATATAGAATATCAAGTAGGATGTTTATGTTTTATTTAAACACTTGAACTGGAAATTTATTTAGAACAAACAATATTGTCTAGGTGTCCACCATAACGCTGCTGGCACTCCTCGAATCTCAAACGCAGTAAATAGTGTAAATAGTACTGTAAATAGTGAGCGTTATTGTGGAATGATAAGAGGTTTTTGGGCCCAAGAACTTCAAGAGTTTAAAGGACATAACTCTAAAACATGGTTTCAGCAAGACGGGGACACTTGCCATACTTCAGACTTATCAATTGCTACGGTAAACAAATTATTCCAAAACAAAGTGTTTTCTCGTAGAGGCACCATTAGCTGGTCTCCCAGTGGTCCCGATTTCAGTCCTCTTGACTTCTTTCTGTGGGGATACCTGAAAAGTAGGGTATACGAAAAGAAACAGCAGAATCTAACGCAATTGAAGCAAAATATCAGAACAGAAATGAAGGCAATCTCAGGAACAATGTGTCAACGCGTTTTTAGAAATCACCGTTTGAGATTCAAGGAGTGCCAGCAGCTTTATGGTGGACACCTAGACAATATTGTTTTTCTAAATAAATTTCCAGTTGATTGTGTTTAAATAAAACGTAAACATCCTGCTTGATATTCTATATTTGAGATTTTATTCAACTTTCAAACCCCGAATACTCTTTTTGGACACCCTATTATGTGCACCCTCAAAGTAGGTTTGTTACAAATTCTAACATATTTCGACTTCCACCAAACTCAATATCTCTTCTAAATGAAAATAAATTTGGTAAGTTGGGGGTGGTATTTTAAAATTGCCAATACATCTCGATCCCTGTAATTCCTCGAAGAGCTTAATTGACATTTGGTTTAAGTGCGTTTGGCTATTCTGAGCCGGTGAGAACTTAGCTCTCATAAGACATAAGTTATAAAGAAGTTTATTGGCCAATTAGCTCGACTTATTATGGGTTACAGGATCCCTTGCCATTTACATTTAGTCCTATCATTAAATGACTTTTCCATCTAAGTCTGCCTAATTTTCTTGACTGTTACTTATTATAAAAATATAGAATTTTATGAAGTGTATTTATAGGCTCACAGAATTTTATTAGTCTCAAGAATAATTTAAGCCTTTCAAAAGGGACATTTGATAGATTTTTGTAGATTGTTATTTATTCTTAATAAAATCATTATTTGTTACTTTTTTCAATTTTTTTAGGTAACAAAGAAGAAGAAGAAAACAAGAATGTTGAAAATATAATTGCACCACCTACTTCAGGTATATAATTAGCTAAGTTGAAATATGACTTGAATTCAGTAGTAATTTTTTTTTTTTTTTTAATGAAATGTTTATGACAATTACATTTAAAACGTTGTACCTTCGTCGCTTGAGCTTTTCGAGATTATTAGTTCTGAAGATCTTATCTGTTATTCAGTCAATATTTCTAATAACTTGCTTTGCACCTAAACTTTTTTGTTGGCCGAGTTCACTTAAAGCGACTAGATCCCCAAATAGACATAACTGTTAATGCTAAGGCACTAATCACCAGTCCAGTTCCTGATGAACTATAGTAATAGATTATGGAGAATGTTGCTGTCTATGAAGCATGGGAGGTATAATATAAAAAGCAAATCGAGGCAATTCAATAGTTCCGTTAAAATACGTTGCTGCAGTTTTATTACTATTTGGTTGGACATCACGTGACGTTTTAAGTGTTTGATAGAGAGTAATTTTTAAATTAGTATTATTGCTTTTGTAATTAAAAATAAAATTTAACATATAGAATGCAAGGCCTCAAAGTCTCGTATAATTTCAATAATTCACTTAATCATGCAGATTACGTGCCGAATTTTCGCCTATTCAGGCATCTTCAGGGCTACAACAGTTACCTAAAAAACCTAAAAACCTAAAAAAGGCCTAGAAACAGGAAAAAATCGACGGAGAATGGAAAGAATCTATTTTATTCCGATTCACACAAAAAGGATAAAAAAAAACAGATTGCAGTAAGTATCGAGGAATCTCACTAAGGTATCACTAAATACGCCGAGGGAATCATCGGAGACTATATCGCTTCAGGCGGAGTCGTTCAACAGCTGACCAAATATTAGAGAAGCAATTAGAGTACAAAGATACTGAAGTTCAGCTTTTTATCGATTTCAAAAAGGCTTATGATTCCATTAACCACCAGAAGTTGAATAATATTATTGTCTAGCAGGGAATAACAAAATTTAGTAAACTTCGTAAGTATGAGTATTGCCGAAATATTTCATAAATGTTCCAAGAGGGTTGAGATTTAATTTTTTAAAACAAGGGCATTCCCTTTCTCCTGTTTCATTTAATATAGCGCTAGAATATGCCATCAGGAGTTGATGCGCTAAGTTCCGGAAAAGGTTCGTTTCTAGGTGGAAATGTTCCAGTGCTAGGATATGCCGATAATATAGTGCTGCTAGCGAAGACACGAAACTTATAAAAATAAATTTGAAAACGTTGATGACGATGATGATAAAGAACTTAAGTACGGTCTGAAAATAAGTACGGTGAAGACAAAATATGTATTGTTTGTGACCATTACGATGATACGATGTAGAGCGGAACATGATTGAACACATAGACAAGGTTAGATACTTGGGGGTATGATTATACTGAAGGTAAAAGGTAAAAAAAAAAAAAAAATAAAAAAAAATAAAGAAGAAATCAAGTGTAGATTAAAGGTGGAAACGTTTTCCACTTTTCAGTTGTGAAATGACCTAGCTCACGCCATCTGTTCCGAAAGTTGAAAATAAGAATTTATAAAACTATTATTCTTCCAGCTGTCCTCTATGGATGTGGAACGTGGCCGCTTACATTGAGGAATGAGAAACGCGTCTTTTGAAAATAAAGTGCTGCATAGAATAGCTGTACCGAAGAGGGACGAATCTATCGGATGATTTACACAATGCCGAACTGAGTGAACTGTTCCCACTAACTATGATTGAGATAATATTGTGGTGAGACGAAAATAATGGGCGTATAAAAAAGTAAAACTTGGTAGTGAATGAATCACCTAATATAAATTAAGATTAAAGAGTTTGGTACCAATAGTCCTGAGGGTCAAAAAGGTGCGAACAAAATCGACATTTTCGAACTTCTTTCAATTTTTCGCTAATAACTCGAAAACGATTTATCGCAGAAGAAGTTGTATATTCTTCCAAATAAAAGGACATAAAATTTTGCTTCTAATGGGTTATTCAAAGCTAAAATCGGTTAAACCGTTTCGCCAAAACCGATTGTCGATTTAGCTCCATTAGCGGAAAAATGAATTACGATCATATTCCAAAGCCTGCAATTTCAAGATGGTTACTCCAAATAAAAAATGTTACTTATAATAGTTGTAGAATATAGAATTCTGGGTAAAACGCTCTCATTAAATTTAAAATTAGCCCACTCATGGGGAAACAAAGTAATTAAAAAGTGAAAGTATTTAGCGCCTTGTGGTCTAAAATCCGTGAAATTTTTTGGGATTTATTTTCAGTTTCTCGCATATAATTCGGCAAATACAGATCACAAAGTATTGCTTTCTTCTTGCTATAAGAGGCTAAACTATTGCAAATAGAAGATATATCTGAAGTTTAAATCGGTTCATTTGTTTAGCCGTGTTCGGTACATCAAAAATCTGAAATGTTTACGATGTTTGAGAAAACCGTGTTCCAACGCCTCTAACTAAAAACCACCTAGTTTAAATGAAAAATGTTTTAGATAAAAGTTGCAGAGCATCAAATTTAGCATGAAACAAGCTCCTTACCCATAACATTAGCTAAACCCTGTCTGGAAATACAAATGTAAACGTGAAAGAATTTAGAGTAGTTACTTCCTGCGAAGACTTCGGTTTTTGAAGTATCAGGGGATTTGATAAAATATCCATAAAAATAACTACTTAGACAGGTAGGTACTTGGGAAAATATATCTTTTATTTTAACACATGGAAGATGGTTGTTTAATTAGTTCAAAATGGTTAATACTTCAGTGGGCTAATTTTAAAATTAATGAGATCGTTTTACCTAGAATTCTATATTCTACAACTATTATAGGCAACATTTTTTATTTGGAGGAACCATCTTGAAATTGCAGGCTTTGGAACATGAGCGTAATTCATTTTTCCGCTAATGGGGCTAAATCGACAATCGGTTTTGGCGAAACGGTTTAAGCGATTTTAGCTTTGAATAACTCATTAGAAGCAAAATTTTATGTCCTTTTATTTGGAAGAATATACAATTTCTTCTGCGAGAAATCGTTTTCGAGTTATTAGCGAAAAATTGAAAAAAGTTCGAAAATGTCGATTTTGTTCGCCGACAAAATTTGATGGCAACCGATCTCAGGTGGCAGACGTTCACATTTGTTCTCTATGAAATGAGTACTTTCAGCTTATATGATCAAAAATTTTCTTCAAATCAGGCACCTTTTTGGCCCTCACCTCCCGGACTACAACCGGGAAACGTCTGAGGGATAGGTCCTGAGGTGAGAGGATTGCGTCAAGGCAGATCTGTCGAAGTTCAGTTTGGACATCGGACGGGGGATGGAGTAGTAGAGCTGCGCGCTTGGACCGCGTGCCTTTCATCGGCAAGCAGTCATCCAAATCAAATGTTCACCCATCCAAGTACTAACCATGCTCGACATTTCTTAACTTTAATCATCTATTGCAAGCGCCTTTTTTAACTCCGCCATCTGACCTTTATCTACGTTACTCGGATAAAATTGCATGTTATTTATCGATAAATATATTATCTTTTAATTATTGTTTCTCCCTTATTCTTGAGACTTTTTAATTTAAATTAAAGTGAGGATTAAAAGGTGACCGTATATTTAGTCTCAACACACAGTATTTATTTTATATCAGTATGCTGGGTACAGATCCCAGGGATGTACTGGGGTAGGTGATTGAATGAATTAATTTATTTTATTTTTTAAACAATTAAAATGTATGTGAGGTACAAGGGTAAAAAAATACCTAATTTTTAATGACAAACCATTAGTTATGCCGTTTTTATAAAAAAAATTATTTTATAGAGTTGTATGTATAGTTGTCAATCGCATTTCAGCACTAAGGATGGCCGAATGGCCGAAACCTATACTGATAAAAATAAGTACTATGTGTTGAGACTAAATTAATGGTCGCCTTTTAATTATCGTTTAATGTGAGCATACATTTCAAAAATAAATAAATTATTTTTTTATTAATTAATTGTTTTTATCAACTCAAGTGATTCTTACAACTACATTTCAGCGAGATCTCGTTTTTAATTTACGCATATTTCGGTGGCAAGCATTGACTCTGCAAAATGCTGTGGCAAAGATAAAATTTCTTCTTTATAGAGTAAACTACTTCAGTGTCTTCTGGAGCTATCCCTGTTTATACAGACTAAATTAATGGGCATTATAATTGTTATAAATTATAATTGTTACCATGGAAAAGCTTTATCTGTCTTTCTTTATAGAATGAAGTATATTTTACAGTTTGAGAACGATTTTTTGTTGTCCTGACATACATCCGACGCATAAATATCATGCATACCTATTAATTTTATATTTGTTATATATGTTAGAATATCAGTGCTTATTGATGACCAAACGTTTTCTTTTTTCCACCTTTTGAATCTTTTACATGAATATTGAAATTTTTTTAGGGCATCAGAATCTTGTAAGAAAATGGTTTGAACAGTTAATAGAATTTGTTCCTTTGAAACAATCGCTTCTGCCCTTCTTAAAAACGTTTCTTTTCCTTGATGCAGTGTCCCACCTTTATCTAATATCATATCTCAAAATAGATAATTTATGTTTTAATTATTCCACCTCCTGTTGGCCTTTTCAACTTGTAATCAGAAATGTTTCTTGAAATTCATTTTATTTTTTCAAACTCTCATACTTACCTTCTCGTTCCCAATACCTAAACTGTCACTTAAGAAGGTCCTAAACTATAAACGAATATAGATTTAACAAAATTATTATTTTGTTTGACAGAATATGTCATTAAAGGATTTCTCACCATTTAATGCTATTGACTTCACAGAAATAATATTGTAGGCCTTTTACCTTTTTTTTTTTTTTTTTTTTTTTTTTTTTTTTTTTTTTTTTTTTTTTTTATGAAACCTTACTTTGTAATGAAAAAAAAAGTTTCGTAATCCAGAAATGAACAGAAGTATAACTTTTTAATTTTTAAATTTGATCTTAATCTTAAATTTAAGGTTGAGGAGGGTTTTCCTTAATGGATAACCCAAACGAAATTGATACTTTTATTTAATTTTAAAAAAAATTAAAACTTTATTGACTTATTCTACATTCACTGGATGTTAATTTACATTTACTGAAAAGTTGAGTAATACAATTTGACCGATGCACCACTCATTTTAAGTCCAGAAAAGCTTTGCTTTATCCTAAACTAGGGAATAGGACTTATATGTCACACGTCGAAACGCTAGGACTTGAATATTTTCATATATTCCGACTTAAATTTACCTCTTGTAGCTGTTATAACAAGACATGGTATTTAGAATTTAGCTTATTATTTTTCCATCTCAAAGCTTGTAGTCTAGTTTATTTTCAATATTTAACCTAGGAAATAAAGAAAATTCTTTCGGCTCGATTCGAGGTGCCCAAATATTTATGTGTGCGCATTAACATGTTTTTAATGAGTGAAAGTTAAGACTTCATTGTGTTGATACGATACGTCTTTAAGCCAATCTGCTCGATCTAATGAAAACATATGAGATTTAATTTAAGTGAATGCAGGTTAATGGGCTTTCTAACCTTATTAAAGTCAGGGTTTGAAATTTACTGTTATTCTCTCGGACGGAGATTATAAGTCAAATTCGGACTTTTATAGTTGTAATAAATAAATAAAAATCACATCATGTCTTTTGTATTACGGACCAGAAAATATAAGTCCTGATATGATGTTTATCACAATGATATCTAATATAAGAGTCTAAACTTGATTTGAATTATGTAAATATTAATATATAAGCTTTTTTTCAGATTTCTCTATATTGGTATACATTAAGGGTAAACCTTTCTTATGGAAATCTTACAGGAAGTAGTAAATTATTTTATATCTATCTTAAAATCGATTATTAGCTAATCAAGGATGCTGATTATATAAACCATGTCGATTTTTCGATTACGCGCGCAGGTATCGATTTATTACAACTTATGCGACATAAGTGATATCGGGGTCGGCCATGGGTCAACTAAGAAGCTGAATTTGGAAATTATATCGATTTTCGGATTAATGGCTCAGGTATCGATTTATTACAACTTACGCGATATAACAGATATTAAGGTGGAGTCATAGGTTAATAATTAAAGTGATCAATTTGGAAATAATATCGGATTACACAATCAGGTATCGATTTATTACAACTTACACACTATAAAAGATATTAGGTTCGGCTCATAGATTAATTAAGGCGCTGAATTTGAAAATAATATAGGTTTTTGGATTCCGCGCTCACGTATTATATCAACTTATTTACATCTCTGGATTACTAGGTTGTCACGGTAGTTGCTTATAAAAACAATATAGCTTTTAGATATCATTGTGAAAAAGATCATATCAGGACTTTTAATTTTTGATCCGAAATATGGAAAGTTAAGATGCGATTTTTATTTATTTATTAGAACTATAAAAATCCAGATTTGACTTCTATTCTCTTTCCGAAAAAATAATAGTTAATTTCGAACCTTCATTAAAGCACATTTTTCATTGCAACCTTTAAAGCACCCAAAATAGTTTTAATAAACTTGGTAACGTATTTTTGAAGTCCACTTTTGCTACCCCGAAAATCGTCTGATAGTTTCGATATTTTTATTGGCACTTGTCATTCTTAAATATTTATATATTTCTTATTTATATATATATATAAATATATAAATATATAAATATATATATATATATATATATATATATATATATATATATATAAATCGATATTTATGATACCAAGTTTTAATAAACTTGGTAACATATTTTTGAAGTCCACTTTTGCTACCCTGAAAATCGTCTGATAGTTTCGATATTTTTATTGGCACTTGTCATTCTTAAATATTTATATATTTCTTATTTATATATATATATATATACATATATATATATATATGTATATATATACATATATATATATATATATAAATAAGAAATATATAAATATTTTATATATATATATATATATATATATATATATGTGTGTGTGTGTGTATATATATATATATATATATATATATATATATATATATATATATATATATATATATATATATATATATAAACATTTAAGAATGACAAGTGCCAATAAAAATATCGAGGCTAAAACGCAGGACCTCGTATCTCAAAAATCGTAAATTGTTCAAGGGGACGAAAAAGCTGTTTAAAATGTTGATCAGCATTAATTTTTAAATTTAAAATATATTTTGGCCTTAGAAATGTCAAATTTATAAATTATGTGATGATAAAAATAATTCACTTAGGATTTTCAAAAATTACCGTTACTTACGAGTTACTGAGTAATTTTGACAACTAAATAATTTTTGTAGAATTTTTTCCTCTCGTAAATAGATGGCACTCATAAAAATAATGAGAACTGCATCAAAACACCAATTTGGTCCCGCGTTTTTCCCCTCGATATACTGTAATTATATAGCGATTACTTCTGTTTACTTTTTCGAAACGTCTCCATAGAAGATTTCAGGTAACGTTATCGTACCCTTTTTTCTATACGAATAAATAAGCATACTCTATCTATTAGCCCTCCTTAATATTTAAAAACTTAAAAAAAAAGGAAATAAAAATAGAAGTTTTTTGTCAGAACAAAAGATTCTGAGTCCACCCCACCCTCAGTAATTGAATTAGTTGTTACATAATGCATAGGATTCAAGGCTTTTTAGTATGCGCTCTGTTTTACCTGCTACATCCTACCTTATGAGGCTATATAATTCCTGTATTTTATAATTTAGTCTTTAACATTAAATGGTTGATAATATTTCTCTCGGTATTTATTATTTCATTTTCAAAAGCAAGGTTTAATCTATAATAAATACATTCCAAAAAAGAAAATTTGAAGATATTCCTCAGTAATTCAGCCGAAACATTTGATATATTTTCTTATTGACGTTTCAATTAGCCAGTTTTCATTTATATAGTAGGTACTAGGAAAATATTGCATCAAGATGAAGAAAGTAAGCGGTGCTAACGAAGAAAGAACCACATTAGTTAGTGTCAGGCAACTTTTAGTCTTTCGCCATGTGTCTATTTCAGCATCAGGTACGTTGCAATCTTCATTCTGAAATCAACCCCTTTCGTCTTGACTTTCAAGTATTTATTTGCTATTTTTTATTTTATCATTTTCTCAAGACTTCTATTGAATCCAGAACGGAATGGTTGAGAGATAGATTTAGACACACAAAGAGATAGATTTTAGCTATATTTCGATGGTTTAAAGCATTAAGCTCAAGTCACAAAAAAAATAATTTAGATAAATTTCTTTCTGATGCTCAAGCATTTTATGTCCTACAATGTATAATAAACTGGTTAACTTATACTGGTATAATTTATTAATATCATACATTTTGGGACATATATATTGGGACGTATATATTTGTACATTTTTGCACGTATATATTGATAGAACAGTACTGTGATTTATGAATAAATGAATAATTAACGATTATATTTGTAAATCTGTATGTAATTGAGATAATTATTCCATAAACGTAGACACAAAAAAGTAACTTTGGGCTACTTACGAATTAGGAACATGAATGCCATATTATCCGCCAAAGGGTTATAAAACACTCTTAATAATTTAGATTCATTCCTTTCTAATACTAATGCATTATACTAGGGCCATTCCACGTCAAATCATCCAGCCGAATTTCAATACTATACCCTCCCCCTTCAGATTTTGATAAATATTTGTACATATTAAGCTCATACACAAATAAATAAAAATGCAAAATTTTACCCATTTCCCACAAGTAGTTTCAGAATTATAGTCATTTGAACTTTTGAGATATTTGAATTTCCGATGAAGACTTGAGCTCAAAACCAACTTTCTATTGATATATAGTTGATTAGGCTGGTTGGAGAGAGATTTCAGCTATATATAAATGTATATAGAACACTATGTTGAATTAATTTTATTAGATTTAAATAGTAATAAAACTCTTTGAACTGAAAACCCCACAAATATTATTATATCATCTGAAAGCTATTTAAATGCTCTTTCCATTAACACATATTTTTATAAGGATATTTTTTTGGGTATGTTAGCTTTGTGCAGATGAATTTGGTGCTATAGGCACCGAAAGCTCCTGATGATATAAATAAATAGAATATTGAGACCGTCTTGAGTTGTTTTATTTTATGATCTATAGAATTGAACGGTCTATGATCACATTATGAGCTTTATTTATTTTTATTAGCAGCTTTAACATTTAATTTCACTATATTGTACCTATATCTAAATAAAACTTTTATAACACAAAAAACCCACTCATATTATTTCATCACTAGATAGAAAATTTTACCCTCTTTCTATTGATATATAGTTGATTAGGCTGGCTGGAGAGAGATTTTTACTCAAAGCATTTTTCGATGACCTATTTACTACTTGGAAAAGAATATTTCTCTAATATTTATGGCATAATCTGATTCTGTATGAAATTTAGAATAAATGAATACATTTTTTAAGCTCCAGGTCAATTAATACCCATTCTACAGAGGAAAGTCTTAACACATACAAGTTGGTTTTGAGCTCGTCTTCATCGGAAATTAAAATATCTCCTGAGTTCAAATGACTATAATTCTGAAACTACTAGTGGGAAATGGGTAAAATTTGGCATTTTTACTTATTTGTGTATGAACTTAATATGTACAAATATTTATCAAAATCTGAAGGGGGAGGGTATAGTATTAAATGAAAAAATCAGAGTAACTTCATTACATAATAACCTTTTAATAAAGACTGAACACATATAATTAAGATGGGTGACTAAACATCTGTACATTTTATTTTATTTAATCAAATAACAATTGCTATTAAAATCTTTCAATTAAAACATATGGCATATGACATTTATGAAATCATTCATAAAAGATACATCAATTATTTTATATCTCAATAGTTATTACATAAAAATGTTCATCATAATCTGAGGGAAGAGGGTGTTGAATTGAACTTTAGCTAAATGATTTGGCGAGAAATAGGTGGCCTTTTTCAATGAACAGTACCCAATATATTTTCAAAAACAATATAAATGATATCTGGATATCATTCAATTACAGCTTAAACAAATGAATCAGTCGTTTGAGAAACTCGACATGTCAACAAATTCAAATTTTTGGATAAATACTTTTTCATTAAGAGATTTCCTCAACTTAAAATATTTTCTCCGATAGGTCAGAAAAATAAATATTTTCCCCCTCTTCATTATGGAAGAAAAACGATTGTTAAAAACCACATATTTTGGATATTACTCTACAAAACACTTACAAGCTTACATATATTGTCTAATAAATGAAAGATGACTGAAAGTATAAATATATAAGGTTGTAATGGGCAAGATTCAAATTTATGGTTCTTCATTCAAATCTTCTATAGGTTCTTTGACAAATATCTTACGCCATAACGTACTTATTGCTTTGGTTGGTCATGTACTCCGTAAAGGTGCCTTTACACTCTACGAACTTTATCTTCGAACAGCCTTCACGTCGCACACAGGGGTATTTGACCCGAAAAGCTGGCCAAAACTATTTCCTTCCATTTTATTAATTCAAAAGTCCTCAAAATGGCTTCTATATTTGTAATAGACATTAAAAATGCTTTTTTAGCAGTTAAAAAAAATACTCTAAGGAGAAAATTTTCACTAAATTAATTTTTACATAAATCCACCGACTGTGAAATAGGCATCCATGGGTTTACAATTTATGTTCATATTATTTTCTCTTTATGCATTGCACCCATGAAATATGCTTGTAACTAATTAAAGATTTATTATCATTTATCTATTACTATTATTTTTAAAAAATGAAAATAGTGTAAAATAGGTGAATATAAAAAGTTATGGTGATAAAGAAAAACAATGTGTTTTCCTAATTCATTAAGAGTTGTTTAATACCTCTTCGAAACACAACTTATATCCCAGGAAGAAACGCACCAACCTTTCTTAAAAATGCATATTAAATTTAATTATTCATTATTCACTTTCCTAGTCACTTAATGAACTTTCGGAATCACCACTATCGGTTAAGTTGGTTGGGGGAGACAACATTTCTAAAGTTTCCTTACAAAACCTGATACCTTTTTTCTTGAACTTCTCATACCTGTGATAACTGGATCTGATGTCAATATTAATCTATTAATTACATCCAGATTGCACTCTATCCGGTAAAATTTTCTATTCTTATTTTCTCTATAAACCCGGAAATGGTTATTTCGAGTTTCTGCTGCTTCCTCAGATAAAAGACCAATATGAAGTAGAGGGCTTTTTATCACTTCAAAACCATCTCTTAAAATTTTGTGAACAGATGGTGTCATAGCATACCATTGATAAATCCGTTGTAAATTTTAAAGTAACAAATGATTTTTCAGAGCGTCCACCAGATCTTGAGCTTTTAATTGATATCGTCCCACTTAGCCATTTCTTGTTGCTGTTTCAAAAACATTTCTTTTCCTTGAAGAAGCATTCCATCTTACTTAGAAATCATGCCTCAAAATTAATCATTTATGTTTTAGCTGTTTCACCTGCTCTAGGCTATTAGCTAGGCAATATTTCCTAATGAGAAAAGACTACGAAAATTCCTTATTTTTTTTTTAAAGCTAATGCTTTTGACTTTAAAAATATGTCAAATAATTCCCTTCTAGTTATTATTATTATTCCAGAAGATCCTAAAATATAAATAAATGAAAATATGACGAAATTGAATTTTTTTTATTATTTAATGAAATTGACATTTTAGTAATAAAAAAATATAAGTCTCCGAATCGCAGATATTCGCAGAATTTTTTTCAAGAAACATAATCAACGATAATTATACATTATCATAAAAAATATTTCGTTGCCCAGAAATGCCCAGAAGTATAACTTTTTAACCTTCAAATTTAATTTTTAGCTCTAAAATATACCTACCAAAAAAACAAAAAGATATTGATACTAGTATTGAATACAAAAAAATTATAACTATGTGAATAACAAGTACAAACCTTGCCTCGAACTATCCATCATATGATAACGCCGATACTTCAGTAAGAACAAAGAAAATTAATATATTTTGTAGAACAATAATTATGAGCACAGACGAGTTAAAGGATAAGGTCAGATTTGAATTAGAATAGCCGCCGGATTAAGGGCCTGGAAGAGATAAGAATCATGTTGCATGATCCCACAGGTCCTCTACTTCACCTTTGAGTCATTATTTACCAGAAATTTCAAACTTCAAAAAATGGGTTTTGGCCAGCTTTTAGGGCCAAATACCCCTGTGTGCGTCGACTGTTCGGGTGTTCTAGGTACTTCATCTGTTCGCCTGTGTTCGGGGGTAGCGCTAATGTCACTTTTGATGTGTTTTTTTCCCATGTGACAGGGGTTGTTTGTGATATTAGTGCGCCGTTCTAATTCGTCTCCTTTTTTATTATTTTTCAGATAATATAAAATATATTGATGAAGATCTTTTCTTCATCATAGCGTTGGGTGCGTCAGCCATATTGGTTCGCTTAACGTCACGTTAAGTATAAATGGCTGTTCGTTTAACGCCGGTACGGCAAGGTTCGAGGGAGAACCTATTCGAGGGTGAGGTTCGTAGAGTTTGTTTGTTTGTTTGTTTGGGTTTATAGGCGTAGAATCCACAGGTCATCATCGCCTAGAGTCTTTTTGTTATTAAGAAAGTCAGGTTCGTAGAGTGTAAAGGCACCTTATAGATCACACCCTCCCTATACAAAGTATACCTGAAAGGCAAAATTTAGGACTTCCACTCGTCCGATTAGCCTTAGTAGAATAAAGGGGCGTTAAACAAACAAACAATGTATAATAATATATAATTTATTTTCACTATCTGAATGGTCAAAAAGAATAAAATTTCCTTGTCATAATTATTATAAATTAACGAGGCCCACTTGTTCTCCACCTTTCACCTGTCTTCATTAGCCTTGTTTTATTTTAATTGTTAAAATATAACCGAAAATTATTTAAATTAGTTAAATAAAAGCACAGAAATAATAAGATAAATGTTTACATAAAAATGGTGAATTTTTTTTTAAGGGTTTCCTCAGATTAAGTTTTCCTTCAACCAAACAGGTTTAAATCATCCAATCATAATATCTCTTTTAGTTTATTTTTTCATTTCTTCCTGTCATGAGTGTCCTCTCTTAAACCACGACCGCACATGCTTTCTACAATTTCCAGCCAATTTTTTCTTGGTCTTCCTCGCCGTTTTCCCCCTACCGGCTCTCTATTGAAAATTAAATTGGCTAACCTTTTCTCTTCTTTTCTTTTCAAATGAACATACCATTCTAATTTTGTTTCAGTATTTTTGGGAATATTTTGGTGGACTCTCATTTGCTCTCTAATTTCAATATCGTTCCTCCTTTCTTGCATGGATACCCTAGCAGCTCTACTCCTCAGTGGCAAGCAACGTTTTCCCTAAGGCATCCCTCAGTATCCATGTCTCCGCTCTATAGACTAATATGCTTTCAATTATATGATAGATATATAAATCAGCTTTTTGGTACTTTTGAAAAGTTTCAAATGCCCTCTAGTAATATTAAGATAAACAATATTTATTTTAATTTAACTTTTGCTTTTTTATACCCCATACTTGTTAAATGGACATATTAATTATTTTTTATAGCGGAAAATATCGGCAGAGGAATCGATCGAATTCCAGTGGGACGGATACAGTAAATACTCTATATTATTACTCTATGTACTGCAGGTATATTTCCCTTACTAAGTATTTCATATATAGGTAGGGTAAAGAAAAAAAGCCAGTAACACTATATTCAAATAAATCGATCATTGAAAATAAAAAAAATGTAAATACATTCAAAATCAGTACATTTCAGTATAATAAAATCAATCAGAGTTTTAATATGATTAGCTGTTTACCTCATTTACGTAACGTACGTACTTATTGTTGATTTATCAAATCAATATTTATTCATTATATGAGATAAAGTATAGTAGCAAAAGTATATAGGAATGTACATACATCTTTACAAGGAGAGGGTTGATCCTTGGGAATTCCTGGCATACATCTATGTTCCCTACAAACCCCTGGCCTGGCCTGGTCCCTTGCTTTCCTTAGAATTCTTTGATACATTCAATCCAACAATAGCTAATTAAATCGAAAGAGTAAAAAAATTAAAATCGAGCGAAATCACGGCTCTAAGGGTAGAAGCGATTGAATTGGCGATGGAAATTGGAAAGGTCAAAAATACAGTAAATAATATTTGCACCTGATTTTTCTGCAATTGGAAACAATCTTCTTCAAAATATAAACTATCATTTCAATGGTAAACTGGACAAAACAATTGATCATCCGTTTTAATTTTTCCCTAAATAAAGGACTCAGGGAAAGTGTTAGTACATTAAAAAACTCTGCAAAGTTTGCATTGAGATGATGATGGAAGCGATAAATAAAAAGAGGAAGTCATTAATGCAGATTAAAGTGAGGGGTGGAGAAGAATCATGAGAGACTCCATAAGAAAAAGGCATGATATTGGACCCTTTGGAAGGCAACAATCTAAGATGGATTGGATTGGAACTAGCGGATAGACCAATTGAATAATGGAAGATTTCGTATTCTACAACGGAAGATAATATTTAAAGATGGATTAGTAATCTGTCACTGATACGGACAAGACACAGGTGCTCCAAAGCGTGACTGAATAAAATTATCACCAATTTTCATTAAATACTGTCACTGATGTTGTTCCATGTTCTTCCAGCCAGGCTGCAGCTAGTTGTTCGTTCAAGTCTAAGAAAATGATACAAATCTAATCATATCTTTTAATTATTATTTTATTTTAGAATTTAATCATGTACCTCTTTGTTTATGATTAACATAGATAATATAGGGAACTAAAAGTAAATTTTATCTTTGAATAGGTGGAAATATTGAGCCTGCACTACCAAGAAGGAAAAAGAACCCAAGCTTGGCCTACAGGACTCACGACTTGCTCACATCCAAACGGGAAAAGGAGAATCACTCATCCAGCTCTCTTGATCGAGCAAGGGTATTTCTGTTTATCATTATTTTAGCTTAGCCGCCTTGCAGCCTAGGCTTGGCAATTAGAAGGGGCTGGGTACGTAGATAATATTTTACTCTTGTAGGCAAACCTAACCTGACCAGACCACAGAGGAACATAATAAATAAATAAATAAACACTTTATTGATTGTCTCGGGAACTAGTCCCTTAGGAACAAACTATACAGATACATATAATAGGCTTCAGTGCCTTAGAGTACTATATAAGAAAACAATAAAAACAAACAAATGGAGCAAATTAAAATGATAAAAATAAAAAAATAAAAAGCTGAGCAAAAATTATAAATAATAAGGAAATCTTCTTGTTATAAAAAAAATTAAAAGTAAGTAAATCCTTATTGACTTAAAATGAAAAATAACTTATATATACTTATTTACACATACACTAAATGGAACATATATTTTAAAGATAAATAAATAATAAAGGCCTATACCAATTTACAGTTAAGCTGGTTAAAATTGTTCGGGAAACTGGGTGGAAAGGAGGTGATTGAACAGGCGGGATTTAGAGGTAGGGAGTGTGTTGGAATGACGAATAAAAGGGGGGATAGAGTTCCATAGGGATGAGGACCGGATAATGATAGACCTTTCAAAAGCCGACCTGACGTTCGGTGGGCCGGAGTGTATAGATCTGAAGACCTGGAACGGGTATTGCGGGAATCGCCAGAGGATTTGAAATGGAGAAGTTCGGTGATGTATGACGGACGGCGGGATCGGATTACTTGGAAAAGGAATGAGGCCAGGAAATATTTACGGCGGTAGGATGGGGATAACCACTTTAACCTTTCGTATAAAGGTGAGACGGAGACGTCTCTTGGGACCCCAAAGATAAATCGTTTAAAACAATTAAATAAACGTTTTAATTTTGCTTCGAGGTCCCCAGAGATACCCCCATACACCGCACAACATTAGTCAAAGTGGGGAAATACTAGGGAGGTGACCAGGGGCCTACGTGTTTCAAATGGAAAAAGGCTTCGGAGGTGATTTAATTGCTTTAAGGTAGAAAAGGTACGGCGGGAAATATGGAAGATGTGGTTTTTCCAGGAAAGGGTTTGGTCAAAGGTCACTCCGAGGTTTTTGACAGTTGGATAAAATTTAATGGGATTATTATTTAGGAGAAGGGTAGGGGTGTTAGGGACGGGTTTAAGGAGGTAATATACAAGAAAAAGGGAAACCATACATCTTTTTAATTATGATTTTAGAAATTACGCATTAAATTAATAAATTTAAAAGCTGACCAAATATTTCAATAAGTTGATGATCGATCAATTTCATTGTAAATATTTCAATTAATTTAAATTTGACCAGATTGCCATTTATGTTTATTAATATTATTATTATTTGCGGCAAAAATAATAACCTCGTTGGTGCTTCGACATTAATTGTTAATACTGAACACCAAAATTTAATTTGTTCTTCTATGAAAAAGCTTTAATTTTTTAAGAAATAAAGAAGTGTTCTATTCGGAACAATGAAACTATGAATTCGACGGTTCAATGCATTATGAAAACTACATTGTACATGATAATTTTTTTTTTAATCTACCTAGACATGGTATTTTTATTATTATGTCCTTGGGGAGAGGATTTTGAGGTCTTTAACTACCAATTAGTATTGTTTGATCTCGGATCAAAGATTGACTGAAGGTATTGAGGTTGTAAAATAAGTAATGAAATAGGAATAAAATTTCAACACCTGATAAACGCTCAAAGAAAAACATTTATTAAAATAAACATAAATTTGATCTGAATAAAGAACAATAGCAATAAAAGATAACACCATTAATATTATTATGAACAATCAAATAAGTAAGAAGTTTAAACAAACAAAAGTGAAAACAAAGAACGCTTTTATGTTTATCTTACAAGGATTAAGGTTATAAAATTATAAGAAGCTTCTATTAATGAATTACCATATATACAATTAAGAAAGAGCTCTGTGAAATGATAAATTATAGACCTTAAAATTATTTTAAGTAAAACTGAAGAAAGAACACAATGAATAGTAGAATTATACTAAAGAAAATTTCTTTGAACTAAAACCATGGTTAGTGCTTTTCTTAGTAGCGGCGAACTGGTCATTAATGATTGGACTGATTAATGACTGTCTTAATAAGCAATATCTCGGCGAACTTCGTCTCAGGTAAGTGATACGTTGTATTCGGTGAACTAAAACAATAATGTCTTTACTCACTGTGATTGGCGATACTGGTCTTACTCAATAAGAGGAGCTGGAACTTCAGCATACAACTCTCGAACACTAATTACTGGCATCAATGAGGAGTTGTGGCTCGCATGGTTTTACCGAAAGGTGCGTCTTCATTGGCAGTCAGAAGGAGAGACGAGTTAGCATCGGCTGGCAAGCGAAGAGTGCTTCATGGAGGCTCCGGTCGGTAGTGGAGAGGAAAGCGCGGAAGTAATGCACAGCCTCCCGGGCCTGAAGGTTACCCTATACATGATATGGTATGCGGGAAGGCATTGGATAAGCGGGAGGTTTCAATATTTGAATTTAAACTTTGAGACTGAACATCCCCCCCCCCATGGCGC
This sequence comes from Aelia acuminata, assembly GCA_911387785.2. Lineage (NCBI taxonomy): Eukaryota > Metazoa > Arthropoda > Insecta > Hemiptera > Pentatomidae > Aelia > Aelia acuminata. The sequence continues at coordinate 53,996,561 of OU426980.1, read as the reverse complement.
TGAGCGGCATTATTGAGTGGGTAGGGGGCATAGGCGATTAACTGGACGTTTAAGTAGGCCTGTAGGAGTTAAGATGATGGCTACTCGGGCAACATTGTCAGTTCCCGGAAACAGTTCGATAACGCGGGCGAGAGGCCAGTTGAGAGGGGGTTGATTATCCGTTTTAACCAAGACAAGAGAGCCTGGAGCTAACTCAGGGGAGGAGAATGTCCAGCGCGAGCGCTGTTGAAGTGTATGAAGATATTCTACCGTCCACCGTTTCCAAAACGATTGGTGAAGCTTATCGACCAGTTTCCATCTTGTCAGCCGATTAACAGGGGTGTCAGACACATCACGACTGGGTGGCGCGTTAAGGGGTCGGTGAATAAGAAAGTGGCCGGGAGTTAAGGCTTCTAAATCTTGAGGATGAGAGAGCACACAGGGGGCGACTATTGAGAACGGCCTCCACTTGGGTCAAGAGAGTGGAAATTTCCTCAAAAAGGAGATGTCGTTTAGTGGATTTGACTGCGGCCTCCCAAAGACCTCTGAAATGATGAGCGCTAGGCGGGATAAAATGCCATTGAATTCCCAGGGCGGAGGAGCGTTGTGCTATCGCATCGCGAGTATCAGCTTGTCGTAGGAAACGACCAATTTCATTTAGCTGGCGGCTAGCCCCTACAAAATTAGTTCCGTTGTCACTATAGATGTCAGAGGGAACTACGCAGCGACTACAGAAACGCGCAAAAGCGGCAAGAAATGCGGGGATAGAGAGTTCGGAGGCGAGTTCAAGATGAACAGCTTTGGTAGAAAAGCAGACAAAGGCGCAGATGTAGTAACGCGGCATCCCCGGATGCGGGCAGAGGAAACCGAGAAGGGACCGGCGTAATCGACTCCTACCTTAAGAAAGGCGTACGTGGAAGAGACGCGGTCTTTGGGGAGCGAACCCATGGTAGGAATGAATGGTTGGGGATTAACCTGAAAGCACCGGTTACATTTGGCTAGACGATGGCGCACGACGTTCTTCCCGTCCAAAATCCAAAACCTCTGGCGAATAAATGAATGAGTGGCGGACGGACCGGCGTGCAGATTGCTAATATGGGCGTTATCAATTATTAAGTGAGGGGATGATCCTTCGGAAGTATTGCCGGGCGTTTAGCATCAAACGGTCGGGGAGCATGGTGAAGGCGACCGCCCACGCGCAAAAGACCATGTGAATCAATAAACAGTTTTAAAATGCTTTTAAGGCGCAACTTGGAGGTGGGTTCTGATGCTGCTTTATATTCTTCTGCTAGCGCAACTCGCTGGACCCCCCGGACTAAGGCGTCAAGTGCTGTGTTTAGCTCTGCGGCGGAAAGAAACCCGGTGTATCGGCGATCCGGGTTCTTAGAGTTGTGGGCGAAACGAAGACACCAGGCGGTGATTCTCTGGAGCTGGGTTAGAGATGAGTATCGACTTTCCAAGTCGAGAGATGTCAGGGCGACACAAGAGAGGACCTTCTGAGAGGTTCGACGCTCTGTATTAACGGCGTCGGACAGGGAGTCTATATGTGATCTGGGCCATTGATTCGGCGGTTTAGATAGCCAGGAGGGACCCGTCCACCACAGGGAATGACGGGTGAACTCATCGGGGAATAGCCCACGGGAGGCATAATCGGCGGGATTCTCCTTACCGACAATGTGACGCCATTGAGATGGAGGGATAACTTCCTGTATTTCGGTGACTCGATTGGCCACGAACGTTTTCCATCGGTGAGGTTCGCCACGGATCGAGGTCAGGGCTACGGCGGAATCTGAAAAGGCAACTAACTCTTCAAACGGTTGAGGGAGCATAGCGAGAATCTTTGCGGCCAATTGCTAGAAGGTGAGCTCCGCATAATTCTAATCTTGGAAGGGATACCTTTTTTAGGGGGCTACTCGGGATTTAGCTAGATGAACCGATGAGTAGATGAACCGCGATTTCACCGGCGGATGAGATGGAATGTAAATAAATGGCGGTGGCTTATCCTAGCTCTGAGGCGTCGCAGAAGGCGACCAGTCGTTGACTACTGCGGGACTCCTGATAAAAGGGAAAACGGCGAGGGATGGATATCGTTGTTATGGATTCAAGTTCGTTTTGAAAAGTGTTACAGTCGCGACTGATATCGGCGGGGGCAGGTTCATCCCAATCGGAGTGCCCAATCCAAAGGCGTTGAATTAACAGTTTGGCGGTAAATGTAACAGGAACTAACCATCCCGGTGGGTCATAAATGCGAGCCAATTTAGATAGTATCAACCTCTTGGTGGTCGGTAATTTATTGGAACAAAACCGGTATGAGAAAGCATCGGTATCGGCGGACCATACCAAGCCTAAGATTTTAATGGTGGGCTTATCAGTCGTGTCAAAGGCGTGGGATCCTATACGGCAATGGTCAGCGTGTAAACTGGCGAGGATATCGGGATGATTGGCAGCCCATTTCCTAAGTTCAAATCCCCCGGCGTGCAAAAGAGCTATCAAAATATCCCTCAACTGAATGGTTTCGGCGAGTGAGGAGGATCCACTGATGATAACGTCCTCATATGTGTCATGGCATAGAACAGGGGCAGCAATAGGGAAACGGTCCTTTTCATCTCGAGCTAACTGGTGAAGTGTCCGGATAGCTTGGTACGGAGAGGAACTAACACCGTAGGTGACTGTGCAAAGGCGATACGAGCGCACAGGCTCATCTGGTGAAAACCGCCATATGATTTTTTGTAGGTCTTGGTGTTCAGGGGGGACTAAGATTTGGCGATACATTTGCCTAATGTCAGCTGTGAAGATATATCGGTGGATGCGAGAGCGGGTGATCAAAGTTACAATGTCTGCCTGCAATTTGGGCCCTGTGTAACAAATGTCGTTAAGGGATTTCCCATTGGATAACTGGGATGAGGCATTGAAAACTACTCTAATTTTAGAAGGAGGGTCATCTGGTCGGTGAACAGGGTGATGTGGGAGATAATACACTACCCCACGAGCGTCATCAGGGTCAGGAACTATGGACATATGGCCGATATCAAGATATTCCCGCATAAAAGCGATATAGGCCTCCCGGAGAACTGGTTCCCGTTGAAGGCGAGCTTCAAGCCGGTGACATTGTTTAAAACCCCGGTAATAAGATTCCCCTAGGTGAACGGATTTTAATGGCAAAGGAATTATGTAGTGACCATCAGGGTCAAGGGAGACGGACTTCTGAAACAGATCCTCACATAACTGATATTCAGCAGAGAACCTGGGGGGAAAGGCGGACACTTCTTCGAGATCCCAGAATTTTTGAAGATCTCTGTTGAGTTGGAGGTTGGTGAGAGCATTAAATGCTGTTAGTGCTTCGGGGGGAATGGGAACTACTGGCGGGGAAGCTTTTGAAATTGGGGCGGTCAGGCTATCAGCCTTGGGGTCAGGCGGAGGATTTTGAGTAAGGCGGCGAGGAGGTGGGCGATAAGTCTTTCCTTCGTTTTCGATTAACTCTTTCGGCCAGGTGATACGGCGTTGGCTGGCCGGGGGGCGACAACTACCCTTGATACACCAGCCAAATACAGTTTCGAGGGCGATGGGTCCACCCTGAGATACGGGAGCGATTTCCAGGATGATGAGGGGAAGGATGTCTATTCCAAACAGGAGGTCGATCTTACCAGATTGACACAGAGATGGGTCGGCGAGTGGTAAATGGGTAATGTGCGGCCAGGCAGACAAATCCACATGGAAGGTGGGAAGAGCATCGGTGATTTTCTAAATTACAAATAGACGTACCCTAAATGACGAAGAGTTCGGGACTTCTATAGAAGCAGTAGTATACCCCGGGCATGAAATATTTGAAGGTCCCCCAAGAACATTAACTCAGACGGGCGAGGGTGTGATAGGCAGACCTAGGCGAGCGGCGGAATCGGCGGTGATGAAGCTTACCTGGCTCCCGCAGTCAAGAAGGGCGCGAAGCAGCTTAGGTGGAAAGATAGGGCGTCGAACAGAGACCTTGCGCAGTCGGAAGAAGGGCAGGAAAAAATTTCCCAAAAGAACCCAACAAGGTTAGTGGAGGATAAGATTCTGTATTTACGTCTGGAGACGGCGAACAAAACGGGTGATGAGAACGGCGAGAGTGAGATGGTGAAGAACCCTGGTGAGATTGTACGTCACTCCTACCCGAAGAGCGGTGAACAGGAATAGCAACGGTTATCGGCGAGCGTTGAACATCTGAGCGATTAGGAGCGGGAGCGGCGACGGCGGTAGCTAGTCAATGATCGCGACCGGCGGCCCCTAAAGTGGGTGATCGGCGAGCAGGTGAGGTTCCCTGCTGTGGAGTGGCCCCCCGTGAAGAATCATTATGATAAGGGGTGAAGGACCCCCCCCCCGGATGGTGATAAGAAATTGGGGCATCGAACGGCGAGTTTTCACGAGACCTTCGTGCATGATCATGGGAAGTAGGCGAACGTCTTGGTGAACCCCAGGGAGGCGATGGCGGCGCCGCGTGGAACACCGGCAGAGGCGGCGAGGAACGAGGTCCTTGCGAACTGACCGGAGTGCGCTGAGCGGAATAGCGGCGCGGCTGAGAAGGTCAGGCGGTGGGAGAGGCAGGCCGGGGTGAGCTAGGCGGAGAAAACCGGACTAGCTGGTGTTCCGGGCGCGATGATTCCGAAAAACCTCGATGTAACAAGGTATGGGGAAATTCATGACAATTATGACAACGCTGGTTAGATTGACATTGATTCTGAGAGTGGGCCCCCAAACAGTTATAACTGAAATGATAGAAGAGTAAAACCTGAATCTAGGTTTTATTCAACAAAATTTTACGTAAGAAATGATAACACTGCATTTTCCAAAAACAAAATGTGAGGTTACAATTAAACAAACATGTGATTATAAAATTATCACGGCTCGTAGCTATCCCATTACTGGTCAAGATTAACTTCAATTCACTTGACATAAACGATGACCCTCTGTCTGTGTGGATGTATGAGGGAAGTCCAAATAGCGAAAACAATATTTTTAATTTGCTGATAACTGTTGCACTAGTGAGATCCGAACAAGGGTATGCAAAAGGATATCTGGAATACTCATCCACCATGACAAGGAGGTAACGATTCTTTGTATTGGATAGTAGCGGGCCCTTGAAATCAATGTTGATCCTTTCGAATGGCCGCGTTGCTTTTATGAGGTTCCCCTTTTGTTTCAGAAATTTCGGTTTTAATTCGGCGCAGATCTTACAAGCCGACGTCACCTTTTTTATATCCTCTAGTGAGTATGGCAGGTTCTTCATCTTAACCCAGTGGTTCATACGGGTCGTTCCGGGGTGGCATAACACCTCGTGGAGTTCCTTTAGTTTGTCCAAACTACAACTTACAGACGAACATATCCTCGATAACGCATCAGCTGCTTCATTCTGTCGCCCAGGTTGATATATGATTTCGTAATTGAAGCATGACAGTTCTAATCGCCATCGCAAAATCTTGTCATTCTTCACTTTCCCATGTTGCTTCCCATTTGTTGAATAAATTGAAATGATAGAAGAGTAAAACCTGAATCTAGGTGTTATTCAACAAAATTTTACATAAGAAATGATAACACTGCATTTTCCAAAAACAAAATGTGAGGTTACAATTAAACAAACATGTGATTATAAGATTAAGTAAACATAGAGATAGAACATATCAATAACATAACCCCGATCGGCGTATAAATTGCAATCGGTCTCGGTCGGAGAGTTCTTTAAATTCGCGACAGTGATAGATATTATGGGTCTCTCGACAATAAGGACACTGAATACTGGAGGCGAACGCGCGCGCTACGCGATTGATGGAACGAGATGGCTGGCGGATAGGAGAAACCTCACGTTTCCTAAGAGGAGGCGATACGGAAACGGAAGTGGACGCGATTTTGAGACGGCTGATGTAACCCAACAAATCGGCAAGGGTAGGAAAGTCCTCGGGATGGTGAAATTTGAATTCCTTCTGCGTTACCGGATCCGAACTGCGGAACGCCATGAAATATAACAAATAATCGCTTAGATTAGGGATATCCATAGTCTTTAGATGTTGCCCCAATTCGGAATATATCCTTAAATATTTCTCAAGAGCTTCGGGAGATAGGCGGGTGATCGGCGGGAAGTTCAACAGGTCCGTCAGGATGCGGGCGGCGAGAGTCAATGCGTTATCATAGCGTTTGGTCAATGTGTCCCAGGCAATAGCATAATTTGAATCTAAATTGTCTAAATGACCAATGACGGATAAGGCCTCGCCCGAAAGACAACTCTTTAAATAAGTAAGTTTCATCCCATCACTTAAACTATTATTGTGGTGAACGATAGGGAGGTAAGTAGTTTTGAAAGTTTGGTATTGGGAAATATCCCCGTTGAATGTGGGCAAATTAAGTAACGGAAGTCGCATTTCCGTGAACCGGTGAACTGAGGGGGGAACTGGGGACGCGGACGCCGCGCGGTCCGGTAATTTTGACTGTAATTCTATGACTTCTAATTGATCTTGAATGAATTGGTCTTCTACATCTTCGGGAACACTCCGATTAAAATTGAAACATTCTTCGACAAGGAAGTTGAAGGATGTTCGCATCTCTTCTATTAATTGATTTAAATTCTTAATGAAAACCTTTGATATTTGAACTTCCCCTCTATCCAATGCTTCCTTACATTTTTCCGAGAAGGTGGAAAATTGTTCCAATGATTTAACCAATATTGCCTAATGGGCACTCCCCCCTGAATTATTTGACCTTCGGCGGTTTCCCATAGTGAATAAAACTGACAATATACAGAAGAAACGGGGTTGCTGTGAAGAAAATTACAATGTTAGAAAAATAACAGTTAATAACAACAAAAAAGAACAAGAGATTATCAATATCTTAATACTAAGAACTCAATAAACAACAATGAATCACTAAGGAAATAGGACTAATGCTATGACTCAGAGTAAACAGAAAAGAGTAACTGTAAACAATATGGCTACACAAGCTTCTAAGAAATGTGAGCAAGTTTATCAGCTGTTGAATGCAATATTTGTTTTATATATATTTATTAGTTCCCCGGTTTCGGCACCAAAATGTTTGATCTCGGATCTAAGATTGACTGAAGGTATTGAGGTTGTAAAATAAGTAATGAAATAGGAATAAAATTTCAACACCTGATAAACGCTCAAAGAAAAACATTTATTAAAATTAACATAAATTTGATCTGAATAAAGAACAATAGCAATAAAAGATAACACCATTAATATTATTATGAACAATCAAATAAGTAAGAAGTTTAAACAAACAAAAGTGAAAACAAAGAACGATTTTATGTTTATCTTACAAGGATTAAGGTTATAAAATTATAAGAAGCTTCTATTAATGAATTACCATATATACAATTAAGAAAGAGCTCTGTGAAATGATAAATTATAGACCTTAAAATTATTTTAAGTAAAACTGAAGAAAGAACACAATGAATAGTAGAATTATACTAAAGAAAATTTCTTTGAACTAAAACCATGGTTTGTGCTTTTCTTAGTAGCGGCGAACTGGTCATTAATGATTGGACTGATTAATGACTGTCTTAATAAGCAATATCTCTGCGAACTTCGTCTCAGGTAAGTGATACGTTGTATTCGGTGAACTAAAACAATAATGTCTTTACTCACTGTGATTGGCGATACTGGTCTTACTCAATAAGAGGAGCTGGAACTTCAGCATACAACTCTCGAACACTAATTACTGGCATCAATGAGGAGTTGTGGCTCGCATGGTTTTGCCGAAAGGTGCGTCTTCATTGGCAGTCAGAAGGAGAGACGCGTTCGCATCGGCTGGCAAGCGAAGAGTGCTTCATGGAGGCTCCGGTCGGTAGTGGGGAGGAAAGCGTGGAAGTAATGCACAGCCTCCCGGGCCTGAATGTTACCCTATACATGATATGGTATGCGGGAAGGCATTGGATAAGCGGGAGGTTTCAATATTTGAATTTAAACTTTGATACTGAACAAGTATAGATGATATTGGAAAATTGAAAGCCTAACAGTAGTAAACCACTATAAAGACATCTATAAAAACAAATTCTTATGTTAGATTCATTAGGCACTTAGCGTATTGTTAAATAAATTATCACTAGACAATGTTGGTAAATAAATATTCATCAGTATTTAAAACAAAACATTGAAGTCCAAAATCTATAGTACTGATGGAAGATCCAATAGGTATCAACAAGTGGCCTCTTAAACTACCATTTCATTGTCGTATTTATTTATTTTTCTTCTGCTTTTGGACATAGAATTAAAATGTGTTGGGGTGAGTAAAAATCTTAGTGACCGATATAAAACATTGCTAAGTTCCTAGTTAATTGAGTTATTTTCTTTTAAACTCTTCGTGGACAAGAAGAAAATATTCTCTTGTATTGAAAAGTATATTGAAAAAAGTTAATTTCGTTTGTCATACAACTACCTAAATGCGTAACAAATAGCTCGTGACATGCCTGACAAGAAAGAAATAGGATAATTCATTATTTATAATTAGTATGCAAATTATAATTTGGACCTATAATTAATAGGTCATGTAGGCGTGTATGACAGCTACATCCCGATAGAGAAAGCGAGGAGTTGATTAACCCTGAAGGAGAAAAATACCAATGACTCCATAGATACATTTATCCATGGAAAAATTAGTTTTTCCACTAGTTTACTCTATTGAACTCTAATTCAGAAAAAACATTTATTTTTATTTAGGCTTTTCCATTGCATTCTATTTCTTGAAAACATGCAGCCAGTCCTGTTTATGACCAACCATTACACTTTCATTTAACCATTACCATTTCACATAACAACCAATTCTGGATCTATATTATTATTTCTTTTTTTTTTTTTGCTTTTATTTTACTTCTTTTTGACATCCGTGGCCATTAGCAACGACGGTCTTCTCAAATATGGTTGATTTCACTTTACTATCTTGAAATACTTATTTCTCGGCAATACTTATTGCTCGGATTTGTTAGTACGAGTAGGAGTTTTAATTTGTGATTATCAGCTGCATTCTTTTACGTATTTTCTATACCAAAATATATGTTCTACAGTAAGATGTGCAGTGTCACTTACTGGCAGGTCGGTCTCTGTAGTCTAAGAAGCAGGTGCGGACAAGGGTGGATCCAGGGGGGGGGGGGGGTTACGTTGTCATGACCCCTCCCCCCAAATATTTTGGCTTTTCAATTTTTTTGTATTTTTAAACGAAAAATGCTCTTAGGTTGTTACTATGCCCTACAAATAACACTTTTGGTTGTTTAGATCGCATTCCTTTTTAATACAAGGTAATAATCTCATTAAAAACGGTGCTATCAGCAACGTGATTATGAATGTTTCTAATTCTTGAGAGGTGTTCTTAGGTGGGACTTCCACGGTCCCTTTGTCTACATTAGTGGCATTGTCCATGGGGGCGAATCCCACATAGGTTGAGAAATTTAGACCTTTTTCCAAAGTTTGTATGTGAAAGCCTTAGTAGTGGATATGTCAAATAGAGATTAAATATTGTTAAAGCACACAGTAGGATGGGATGAAAATGGATTAGACGAAGTGTAAAGGCGATTTAATGGAATTATTTTTTAAAGCTCCAGTTTTGAAACCACTCTTCAAGGCATGTTTGAATAGTTTAGGATACAATGAATGAATATTATTAACTGATAGCACACAATGTGTCATCACCATGTAGATACAGTTAGAATGGTTTGTCGCTGTTTAGACTGTTTAGAGGGTGATGATACTACTAGAAAAAATCATGTGCGATTCGTGCAAGACACAACTTTCACTTGCCAACTTACTTTGATTAGAAATTGACGTGTTTTGTTAAATGCCATTTCTCAAAATCACACGATTTCCTTTTTGTTTGTATTTGCTCTTGAAAGACCACAAATTTTTTTTATTATTAAATAAAAGTTTTTACTTGTGATAATTCGGAAATGCAAGCATAATACTCCAAGTCGTCAAATTTTATAATTCTCTATGTAGTTGTTGAAAACTTCATTTAGTTAAGATAGAAACATATAATTTCCATTAAATGAACCGAACATCTTTAATTATAAAGCATTGTTCAGTCATTACAGGCGTGCTGCGCATGCGTGAGCTCAACGTTATTTATGAGTTGACGGAATATTTTCCATTTTTCCTACTGTATATGTTTACTTGAATTTTTTTTTTATATCTAGCCATTTCTTATTTTTAGGCGAAACGAGAGACAAATAATTTCTCCATATAAACAAAAACAAAGGTACTTTATTACTTTTAGGAAAACAAAAAAGGCCCCTTCCCCATTTATGCCCCCTCAGAACGTTTTAATAATGATAAAGCTTACCAGATATTAAAGACTACTTGATTCTCATTAAACATGACGAGTTTAATCAAAATCGTTAAAGCTATTTTTGAGAGAATCGGAAAAAAACCTAAAAATGGGAAAACAGTTATGAATTAAAGTGCCCCCTCCGGTAGATCAATTTTGATGAAATTTTTGCAGTCATATCTTAGGCATATACCTACCTCAAATACCTAGTTTTTTCAAAATCGTTAGAGCCGTATTTGAGAAAATCGAAAAAGAACGTAGAAAGTTATGAAATAAAGTACCCCCTCCATTTGACCAGTTTCGATGAAGTTTTCGCTGTCACATCGCGGGTATATACATACACCAAATACCAAATTTCAGGTTTATACTGTTTACGGTTTTTGTGCTAGTCTGTTCACACACACAGACCATTTCGCGGGAGTTTATTGACGCAGGGGACCCCAAAAGGTGTATTTCCGTTGAAAATCAGAAGTCAAAATTTTTGGAAGTGAAAGTAAAAAGCAGTGATAAAAGTTTTCTACTGAGAAAAGAGGGATTAATATGATTTTTTATGATTAGTCTCTCTGTGAGATAGGAACAGATGAGGAGAAAGTATGTATGTTCACGGAGTTTGTGAAACGATTCCGGATGCCAAACTTTATGAAATGCCTGCTGTCGGATTCGACGCTCCAATTTAGACGAGACAACGTCCACCTCATGTCATCGCTAGACCGTTAAGTAGGAGATTAAAACCCAAAAAGGTGATCTGGAATTATGTATTTGAATCTATGATGGAGAAAAGACGTTTATGAATGAGTTGGTCCAGGAGTTCGCTCATGCCCAGGAAGAAAGTAGGATGGGTATTCTGGTGTTTTTTTATTTGTTTGGTGTTTCGATATAATTTGGCAAATGAGAGTTGCCAAGGATTGAGAAAATATGTTGAAGGCGTACTGCGTTATATATGGACGTAAGGAACAAAACATCTTTCCCTAGATGTTTTAAGATCTGGAATATAATTAGATTGTTGTTAGGAACTTTACGGGAATGTAATCTATGAGTGATATTTCTGCAGGATGCACGGTCATTTGATGGGGACGATTAAAGTATTTGAACTTGAGAAGCTTTTTGGTGGCATTCCATAAAGATTTTTTAGTTTCTTTATGATTTTCAGAGCTAATTAAATTTTTAATCTTTTTATTTCTGCTTTTAGTTAGTTAGTCAATTTAGTACCGTAAATATTATCTGTTGGTATCTAGTGCTATGCCATTTTGATCTCGTTCTACCTTTTTTCTATTAATAAGATACGAATATAGTGTGGCAAGTTATTATGTTGGGTGGTATCGTTTTAAAGGGCTGATAAGTTATCGTTTGTTATTGTTATCGTTGTTTTAATGCTGTTTGTCTTGTGTAGAAGGTTTATTCCAATTTATTTTCAAATCCTCTCTCTAATTTTGTCCAGTTTTCTCGTCCATTGTTAATAGTTGATAGGAGGGTTTAGGAAAAAAACTTGAAATAGGAGCAGTACTGGACTCCGATCTGATGAAAGGGATTTTATTATGGCTTGGGAGGAGAAAATATCGGATATATAAAATATATACAAGAAATCGCAAAGTTTTTGAAGGATGCAGGCCAAAAGATACTATTTACCGTTGAAATGACAGAATAACTGTTGGAAGATGTTACATAAGATAGGATGTTACCACGGTAATCGGAAGTTCAACAACCCCATCATATCCAAATTTGGTGCAATACATCTCGTCTGGATAAATGAAAATTTTTTTGAAATTTTCAATGATATAAGAAAACCTAGTGTATAAGAACCTAATACTAGCTACAGAACACAACATTTTAAATTTTTTAAATAAAATATTTGATTCTAAAAAGCAAGCAATCTTATGATAAAACGGTAAAAGTTAAATTTGATAAACTCCAAGGGTAATATAATCTATCCTGTTACCTAACGTGAATATAGTTAGTTCACACCAATGCAGAACTATTTAGTTTTTCAAATATCTCTTTTTCGAGTCTGTTTCAATATTTTTTCAAACGCATAATTGAACAAAACTTAACTTACCCCTTCCTCAAATAATTTTATAACCCTTTTCTAATCATGTTTTTACACCTAATATGTAATCAAACATAATTTTAATAGACAGTTCGGCACTGTGCTAGTAAATAAATATGTAGTTCTAAAAAGGGGGCACTGATAGGTAAAGTTAATCAAATGGATATGAAATTATACACTGAGGGCCACGAAATAAAACTAGAATTTTTAAATTTAATTCGAAATTATCTCACATACATTTCAATAAAGTTTATATAATAGGAGGAAAACGGATAAGCTAGTGATTGAAAATGTGAGGCATGGCATCGCTTACCCATTCCTATAGGTAAATACCAATTTTTAGAACGTTGTCCGGAATAATCACTAAGATAATCTTTCATAATTGACGGTTCGGAAAACAAACACGTTATAGCATGTCTATCACTTTGGCCTTATTTTCATACTTTTTAAATCGTCCTGTGATGGTTTGGATAATTTTTTATGAATATTTTTTATCAACTATCAGACACTAATAAGCCTGGGTAAGTGCACATCTGGCAAAGTGAACATGAACTTGTCGTTCAAGTTACTTTTTGACTTTTTTCCGGCTACATTTAATTTTTGGCCAATAGTATCCTGGCATCATTTGACGTAGCTTCATATTAATATATTTGCGATAATATAGTAAAATATAGTCCCGAAATGTTAGGTGCAGATAACCATAAATTATGGTTTCGATCCTCTTTCTTCCTCAAGGTAACGAGGAAAATGTGTTAAACTTCCGGTGTTGATTAAGCGCACATTTAACAGGATGAAGAGAGCATTTCTCTATCTTTAGGTATCTCGGATAGGGTATACCCTTCCGACGACATAAAACCTACATTTGGCCGTTTATTTTCACTCAGTTCTATTACCTTTGCCATTATATCGAAACAACAAGTTTTGGTAACAGCGGTGAAAATTTCATCATTTATTATAATGAATTAGACTATTTTGAAGGTTAGTAATACTTTTTTCCAAGGCTGTATATTTATGATGAGAGGAGGCTAAGCATTTAAGAATGGAGGTGGTGGTGCGTGCGCAAGGCTGGACGGGGTGAGGTGGGGAAGCATTGATAGAGGTGGATCGACAGTGTGCTGGTGTAGATGAAATGGATTTGAAGGGAGGTAACGAACCAGTTGTTAATCTAGCTTCAACTTAATCGTTGTATTTGTTAATATCCAAATAATAAAGATATAAGTGTTAAAATACAACGGGGCTGGGCGTAATAGCGGAAAGACTATCATCGCTTACAGCGAAAATTACGTTAAGACCCAAAAATTGCTCGCTCATTTAACCACTAATTGTAATTTTTACTTCATTAAGTATATTTAAAGTCCTTTAAATGTAAATTTACCCGTCTCAATCGAAATTCTTTATTTGTAATCTGCATGCGTTTGAATGTGTACTGAAAACCTAAGTAACTAAAAAAAATAATAATAGTTTTTGTCCTTACTTAATTACTTTTTAATTGTATATACTATTAGAAATTTATTGTATCATTATCCAATATAAAAAAAAAATGTTATAAATAACAGATGGACAACTAATACGGAATTCTAGAACGGGTTAATGAATAAAAATTAATTCGATAAAAATGTATAAAATATATAAATTAAAGAAATTTATAATAAAAGATATTTTAACGTTGAATGGGTTCGTTGGGTTCATCATCGGGAATCCCAATGAATCTTAGGTCTAACCTTAATATCTTTAGGGGTCATAATCGGTTCAAATAAATGAGTGGATTAGTTGTTAAAGCGATTTCTCTTTTCTGTTCTTTAACAATGATTAAGGAAACTTTATTTTTAAAAACATATGTTTGCAATAGACAGATAAAAGTGTTTTTTTTATTTTTCACGTTAAAAGAAAAAAAATATATGTTTAATACAAAGCATATAATACTAGTGTCGTTTATATTTTAATAAAGGGGAAAAAATAAATAAATTAATAAGGTGAAAGCAACACAAATTACAGTTTCCTAAAATCAATATTGTTCATTAGTTCGTCAAGTTCATAACCACTGTTCCTACTCCTGATCTTATATATTCCTTTACTCTTACAAATTTAGTATGGTCCTTAAGGTTAAATTTATTTCTTACATACTTATACAAGACATCACACAGCGTTACCGATCTGTTCCCATTAAATTTTGTAGCTTTAAATAAATAATAAGCTAATTGCAGTTATAACATGTTATTTCTCAAAAATATTATTTTTCACCTGGCAAAAAAAAAGTTTCTTAATGTTTCCTCGCGATAATTAGTGGTCCTTGGAACATATTTTCAAGACAATAAATTGTGGTTCAGATTAAAATACACCTACAGACATTTCTCAAGAGACTAGGGTTTTATTTTATTTTCCGACCTTATTATCCCAACTTAGTTGAAAATAGTCGGTATGTTGCTATTCCTACATATACATCGTTTTCAGTCTTTATCATTGTTTTGTAATTTTCATTATTTTATTTAGCGTTCGCTATATTTTTTACTAGCAATAAATAAATCCTCTTAAGGCTCTATTTGTTGGCTCTTCAATTCCGAATTAGGCTTTTATAGCTCTTTACCATTGATTAAGGAAGACCTGCGATAAATTAAACGGCGATTGGGCGTAAAATATACTGTAATCCAGCGATTATGTCGAAAATACCAGGAGACAAGGGAATTAACGAGACGAACAGCGCAGGGTCCTCAAAAGAGCTCCGATTCTCGTGGATGCATGGCCCTCTGAAATCGTCAAACCACTTACTTGCTATCCAAAATGATCTTAGGCGTAGCGTTATTTCTGCTCCAACCGTATAATCGGTTTAGGGAAGGTGGCCTGAGTTCCAGATGCTCGTTATAAGTGCCTTAGTTAACCAGAAGGCACAAAAACAACCTACATATGTTTGCCAGGGACAACCGTAACTGAGTTTTCTGATAAGTCAAAACTTAGTCTTCACATAAATGAAGGGTGGAGGGATGAATCGAGCAATGAAATGAACGTTTTCTTTCTTGTGCACTACATCTAACGTCATCAAGATCAATTAAGGTTTGGAGAATAATACCTTAAATTCCTAGTCACCTGGAAAAGTGACTTAGTAGTTTTTACGAATGAACGTTTGACATCCCAGTCTACATCAATGGAGTTTTAAGAATAAATTTCGGATGGAAGAGCGTTTAATGGTGGAGATCTATCGATTTTCATGCATGATAAAACCACCCACCCTTATATTGAAAATGTGATTGGTGAATTCATAAGTACCAATAAAATTCTGATTCATGACTGGCCAGACTGTAGCTAAGACTGAAATCTCTTTAAGCTCCTTTGGAAACAGTTCGACGGAAATCACTCTGAACACCAAGTGCATTACCATCTCTAGCAAAAGCCCTAAGAGAAGAGTGGTGATTCCATCACAAAACATCAGGCGCCAAATAATGAGCATGCCAAGGCGAATTCTTGCCGTTATTCAAGCTCATGTCGCAATATATAAAGAATTTCACATTTTTCTGAAATATCTTTTTTTTTCATTTCAGCAATTTTAATTAATTTTCTCTGTTTTGACAATTTATCTCATTTTGTTTTGTCCCTAAAATTTTAACACTCCTTACTGATAACAGTTCTTTTTAATCTTTGTGCTTTTAATATTTTTTACTGTGGAGTTCTTCCAGTGGCCATTCAAGGTTTTTGCGGGGTGTATTAATTCGAATAAAGAAAAGAAAATATATAGTACATAGAGTACATGTACCCTATATGTATGTACATATATAGTACATATATGTATAAGGTATGTAAGATTTACAAATTATCTTCCTATAATAATATTTCTAGATTTCTGCGTCGTTGTTCAATGGGTGTTGGTTGACGCCGAGAGCTCGTCCATTGATTCATTGATATCGAAGTGTATTAAAGAGGGAAAACGTTAATGCGGACGATAGTGACTCTTACTTCGGTTACCTTTATTTCAATATCAAAATTTTTGGAGCGTTTCAAGACAAGAATAAGTTCCGAATAAGATGGTTCCATCGAAAAATGTGAGGAATCCCGTCGTAGAAAAAAGTGAGAGGACGTTGTAAGATGTAGCGATACGAAGGCCTTCTTTAATCTATGCGTTGAAGGTTGTCCAGGTTACGAATCTTTTTTTAGTAATTTGTAGATGAAATAGAAAGTCGGCTGGATCAATTTTACGTTTAAGTGCTGTGAACTACTTCTGACTAATTTCCCCTTTATAGCATTATTAATATCTCGTTATACAAGAAGGCAACGACCCATGCACAAGACTTAAGCATGTTGGGGTGCGAGGACAGTTGAATTAAAAAATATTTTTCGCTTTTGGTTCGTTAAAATTGTAGGTCACAATCTATTAAAACTATATTTAATCTGATCATTTTAATTAACCATTTTGTTTAGAAAATTGAAACAATGTTACAATTGCATTTTGTTTTATATTATATATCCACACAATTAATTGTTTAATGGGGAGAGGGCTGCCTTTCATTTCAACAAGAGGCTGGCGTGGGAGGCTTTTATTTCAACAGAGGGGCGTGGTACAAAAAAGTTTGAGTTCCCCCAGTTCTATGAACGTCATTTTTATTCCGTGAAACTGCATTTATATAATTAGCGATTTGTCCCGGGTTTAACTTTAAATAAGCCGGGCTGTCAGCTCCTTGCTTATTTAAAGTTTAAAGAAAATTGATCTTTTTAAATTAACCTCCCTGTCATTCTGAGGAACACAAATTTGTAAGTCGGTCACCGAAATACTGGAGAAATGTCAACATTAGGAAAATAGTTGGCATATAGGCATTTTAAATAGAACAAATAAAAAATTATAAAAATTAATGATATGTTTAGCTCGAAACTCTTAAAACGTTCGATATATTTTACTGGTTTTCTGGTTTTGGAGCTGTATATCTGGCACGCTTTTGGAAACGCTGAAGTAAAAGTTTATTATTTCAGTATTTCAGTACATTTGACAGAGAAAAGAAAGTTTGCGATTGTTATGCGCATTTTAATCCCAACTAAATCCAGTTATCGGAGGATTTTGCTGTGGAACTGAGATATTTTAATCGTTCTACTCACGGGAACGAATTACCCTGGTCATATTTTCTGAATGAATTGATATAGTTGGGCACCAGATGTTTTCCCCATTTTTAAACATCACAAGTGAAGGTTACCAATCCCTGGGGCTTTCCTAATTTTATGCTGTAAATAGCTACTTTAACACCAAGTAAAGGTGTTTGAAAATCTTGTGGGTCAAAATTCATTGAGTTCTATGTCCTTTACTTTGTAGTAGGTTATGGTTTCGGCGGATTGTCAACGTGTGAGACGTTGCTGAAAAAGATCTTTTTAGATGCTTTTTACGTTTTCTTCCTGATGCCATCATATTCCTGCTGAATAAGTAGAATTTTTGTATAAGTATCGCTAGCTTACTATTTGTTCCTAACGGTTTTCACACTTTCTTTGAGGATTTTTTTGTCATTCTTATAATTAATCGTTTGCCTTTTGGTAGGTGTGTAGTTGTACAAAGGACTGTGGTCAGTTTTAGCAAGGCAGATGACTTAAATTATTTCTTCTTTCTTATACCGTCCTTTATTACGCTTCTGTGAGTAATTACTCCTTTGCTTTTCTACTGAATAATCTAGTTTTCTTAGCTGTTTCTTTCAGCCCTCTGTATAATGCCATAGTCCACTGCGGGCCCCTTTGTATCCAAGGGATCTAAATTATTCATCAGCTCAAGTTGGAATTCTTTTTACTCGACGGTTTATCGAATTGTGTTCTTTGTTGCTCCTTTTTTTTTAATCCACTGTTTTGAGGATCCGCTTAAACCCATTGAATAGTTTTATTTTAATCAGTGTTGTTCCTAATCATAGTTTACTCCATGATAGCTGATTTATAATGAAAGAGTATTTGAATTTGTTTTCTTAATGTCTGTATAATTTTGTTGAATGCAATGAATGAATTAAAAAAATAAAAGTAAATAGATAAATAAAGAAAGGCCAATATTCACCAAAAACAGTTGTAAAATTTATTTTGGCTGAACGTAGCTTACTATTGTTTTTGGTGAATATTGGCCTCTTTTTATTTATCTAATTATATTAATCACCAAACCTGAAAAAAAAATGATAAGAGAAAATAAAAGTAAATATTATGGTGTTTTCTAACTGCAGGATAGCAAACTACATGAAACGTAGTGTAATAGAAGTACTACATATCATTTATGATAATTCTCCATGCTAAAACCATTTAACCATTTTAAGTTGACTTTTGATTGGCTAATAAATCACGCTGTTTTCTTTTTTATAGAATAGTGGATTATAATGCTTGTTTTTTTTAAATCTAATTTTACTGGTATACAACTTTTTATTTGGTGAGATTGTTATTTTTTTCCGATGCCAGTCATCCAGGCTCGTTGGCTTGAAGACTTCGTGCAGTCTAATTAATTATTAACAGGGTTTGAAATTAACTCTTATTTTCTCGGAAAGAGAATAAAAGTCAAATCAGGACTTTTATATTTCTAATAAATAAATTAAAATCACATCATGACTTTTATATTTCGGGCCAGAAAATAAAAGTCCTGATATAAGTCAAAGCTTGATTTTAAATATTTAAGGATGAATTTATTAGCTTTTTTTCGGATTTCTCCATATTGGTGTACATTATTGGGTTAACCGTTGTTATGGAAATCTTATAGGGTATAATTAATGACCTTATATCGATCTTAAAATCGATTATTAGATTATCAAGGCTGCTGATAATGAAAATAATATCGATATAAAACCTCAGGCTCGCTCAGGTATCGATTATAACTTATCCGATATCTACAATATTGTGGTCGACTTGTAGGTTATTTAGGGCGCTGATTGTTAATATGATATCGATTTTTCGATTACGCGCACAGGTATCGATTTATTATAACTTACGCGATATAAACGATATTGGGGTCTGCTCTTAGGTTAATTGAGGTGCTGAATTCGAAAATGATATCGATTTTTCGATTACGCGCTCAGGTATCGATTTATTACAACTTACACGATAAATAAGATATTGGAGTTCGCTCTAAGGTTAATTAAGGTTCTGAATTCGGAAATGATATCGATTTTTTGATTACGCGCTCAGGTATCGATTTATTACAACTTACGCGATATAAACGATATTGGGGTCTGATCTAAGGTTAATTGAGTCGCTGAATTCGAAAATGATATCGATTTTTCGATTACGCGCTTAGGTATCGATTTATTACAACTTACACGATAAATAAGATACTGTGGTCGGCTAATACGTTAATTGAGTCGCTGAATTTGGAAATAATATCGATATTTCGATTACGCGCTCAGGTATCTATTTATTACCACTTAGACGATAAATAAGATATTGTGGTCGGCTAATAGGTTAATGAAGGTGCTGAATTTGGAAATGATAACGATTTTTCGATTACGCGCTCAGGTATCGATTTATTATAACTTACGCGATATAAACGATATTGGGGTCTGCTCTTAGGTTAATTAAGGTTCTAAATTCGGAAATGATATCGATTTTTCGATTACGCGCTCAGGTATCGATTTATTACAACTTACATATATAATTATATAAATCGATACCTGGGCGCCTGATCGAAAAATCGATATCATTTCCGAATTGAGCGCCTCAATTAACCTAGGAACAGACCCCAATATCGTTTATATCGCGTAAGTTATAATAAATCGATAACTGAGCGCGTAATCGAAATATCGATATTATTTCCAAATTCAGCACCTTAATTAACGTATTAGCCGACCACAGTATCTTATTTATCGTGTAAGTTGTAATAAATCGATACCTAAGCGCGTAATCGAAAAATCGATATCATTTTCGAATTCAGCGACTCAATTAACCTTAGATCAGACCCCAATATCGTTTATATCGCGTAAGTTGTAATAAATCGATACCTGAGCGCGTAATCAAAAAATCGATATCATTTCCGAATTCAGAACCTTAATTAACCTTAGAGCGAACTCCAATATCTTATTTATCGTGTAAGTTGTAATAAATCGATACCTGAGCGCGTAATCGAAAAATCGATATCATTTCCGAATTTAGAACCTTAATTAACCTAAGAGCAGACCCCAATATCGTTTATATCGCGTAAGTTATAATAAATCGATACCTGAGCGCGTAATCGAAAAATCGATATCATATTCACAATCAGCGCCCTAAATAACCTACAAGTCGACCTCAATATTGTAACCATCGGATAAGTTATAATTGATACCTGAGCGAGCCTGAGGTTTTATATCGATATTATTTTCATTATCAGCAGCCTTGATAATCTACTAATCGATTTTAAGATCGATATAAGGTCATTAATTATACCCTATAAGATTTCCATAAAAACGGTTTACCCAATAATGTACAAAATATGGAGAAATCCGAAAAAAAAAAGCTAATAAATTCATCCTTAAATATTTAAAATCAAGCTTTGACTTTTATATTAGATATCATTGGGATAAAGATCATATCAGGACTTTTATTTTCTGGCCCGAAATATAAAAGTCATGATGTGATTTTTATTTATTTATTAGAAATATAAAAGTCCTGATTTGACTTTTATTCTCTTTCCGAGAAAATAAGAGTTAATTTCAAACCCTGATTATTAAACTAATTAAGGACTCGTTTTATATAGTCCGTTACTGGCACTTAATTTGTGTCTCATGTCTGCCGAGGCAAATTAATTTCAAGATGGTCCCCCTTCCATGTTTGCTTAGTGGGCACGTTTTATATTTATTTATTCACATTTCATTTAAATTTGTATTTAAGCAATCGTGGAGAGATTATAATAATTTTCCTTGGAATTTGCTGTACATGAAAAGTTAAAGCCGTGAATATCGTATGCTTCTTTTGGAAAAAATGTCAAAAAAACCATCAAGATTTTTCGGACTTAAACCCGGAGACTTATCAGTGTTGAGCACGCGGTGCCAAACCTATGTCATAAAAATTCATAAACATTCAGTAGATGGCAGCACCATCGCAGGTGAGTATTTTATCTTGATACCTCGGAACCCATTCCCCAGTCTCACTCTCGATTATGGTTCTCCTACGTTGCACCTTCCTCAAAAAATATATTTGAGGCATGATTTTTCTCGCTACGCCAATGGCTATATTGTCTTTGGCGTGAAGATATTGTCTAACCTCTCTCAGGACCGAAAATGAATCGGGAAGTGGAATTATGATTAACTTATAATTAATGTTATTTACTTAAATAACATTAACATTAATAATGAGTTAACGTTATTTATCACTATTAATGTTTATATTGATTAATGGATAACTTATTAAGATATTTCCATTAAAATTAATTAGTTATATTAATATATCCTTATATGAATCTTGTCTTATCAAGCATATGTAAAAATATCCTCTATGAATTATCTATTATTATTATAGCTATTTTTATACCTTGGTTTAAAAGATCACCATTTAATTTCTTGACAAAAAAAGCCCGGAGCATATACTTGGAGAAATGTAAAAATTAAAAAGAAGTGGAGCAAATAATTAATTGTCTGCTCACTATATACGATTATGCAATTAAATATGGAAACCAAATCAAATGAATAAATATCGATAAATTAATAAAAAAAGAGGTTTTTGTATCTTATAATTAGAGGCAAAATACGAATATCTTATTTTCGGGCAAATAAAATACAATACTATCGAAAGATGACGGGGCCGAGCAATGTTCAGCGCTAGTTAGCAGTTAACAAGGTGGCAAGGTTGTTTTACTGTTCTAGTTTTAGTTTACCCAATGCCATCCGATGGCTGAGTTGAGGACCTATCCAATATACTCCTACAATAACGTGAGTTTTTCTTTTTTTAATTTCTATTCATAATACTAATTTGCCTTGATTATCAGTTTGTGTTAATAATAGCTTTTTCTTTGGGAGCTAAGATTCTGGTATAATCAAATAAAATAAAAGTCCCATTGATACATTTATGATATACTATTCACATAATAGAGCACTTCCAAATAAGTACAAAATATCTACTGAACCCATTTGTAGTATCACTTTACGACTCAATATTTATAACTTAAGGTTTTTATAACATCATTAGACAATTTATTTCGACAGAACTTAGTTAATTTAAATTAACGTTTGTAGGGACCCACTTTGGTCTTCAGGATACGAAAGTTACCTGATTTCGAAACACGAGTGATAAATAGGTAGCATTACATGGAATTATAGAACGCCTTATCACTTAGGCTGACTGAAACTAAACCAAAGTCAATCAGGCTGATGCTAACTACTCCAAAAATTACCTCTCTTATAATTAAACGATTTTAGGATAGCAAATGATTTAAGAATCATGGATAACTCGCTTCTTGCTATTATTTATATTTATCTAATAGCTAGTAAGCCTGGAGATCGTTTTCATCCATATAATTTGCAATGCTAAGTGTGATCGGGATGATCCGTGTATGTACTTTTTTACTGCTTAAATATTTCTAATACCCGCTAAATGTATTTCTTTATTTTGTAAGTACATTTTTTACTTTTATTTATTTCCATATTTGCGCTGTTGTATTACTTTGTATCTTTAACTGCAGGTATTTTTTTTTATCCGGTTTGTTAATACGGTTTATTAAATATAGATTAACATGTAGATTTTGTCTTTTATGGTCGTGAGCAGCAGTTCTCGAACTTATAGTAGTCACTATTCTAGACCTCCCATATTTTTTATTTAATTTTTTTAATATTTGAACCCTTTGTTAAAATTTTACCCATTGAAAATCATACTTATGTACCTCCTCTGTTAAAAATATCATCAAAATACAAATTACTATTAAGTTTTGATTACTTAAATCTAATGTAAATTCATTTGCGTGCTACTTAAAACTGTATATTCAATCGTTTTCAACATTATTAAATTTACTTATATTTATTAAAATATGCGTAGTTTGGCTTTAACATGACAAGAAAACTCATATGGATCGGTAAAGGCACCAAGGGAGGATACGGAGGGGGGGTCACACCCCTCACCAACTATTTAAGCTATTTATACGTGTATTTCTTTTGTATTTTTAAAGAAAAAATGCAAGTACATAGCAACTAAAACTTGAAGTAGAACTTTTTGTTGTTTACATCACAGACATTTCTAATGCAAGAAAATAATCTGATGAATAAATTGTAAAAATAAAGCGCAAAGGCAATACGTGAGAGTGAGACCAGGGTTTCCTGACCCTCTCTCCCGAATTTCGTGCTAAATCCGCCCCTGTGAAACCCCTATATCGCCTATACTAAGATTGAGTCTTCTTGTGCTATTTCTTAAAATTATAAAATGTGTAATTGTTTATTTTTGAAAACAATCATGTGATTTCAACAACATTGGAGCTAAAGTTCATTATATTGAATTAAGAATTCAATGTCTTAAAAAAAAAAAAAAAAAAAAAATTAGGAATATTTCTAGTTTATTTACAATAAAATATTTCCCTAAAACGGGCCTATAAATAGATGTATAACATCCCGGTCCACAAATTATCATGGTCTTAATATTCAAAGTTATAATCTTTAAAAAATATATGTATGTATATTTTAGATCAAAAAATTAAATAATAACAATATATGTATTAAATTGCAGGTAAGAACTATAATTAATTTATTTTATTATCATATAGCTGAATGTAGTAGAACATTGTCAGACAAACCTGTTTCCTAATTGAAATTGTTAAAATAGCATGCTTTAGTTAGATACTGTAAGATCTAAGATGTTGTTGTGGTTCGATTCTCTGCACATGTTATCAGTACTGATATAAACCAGTAGCCTGACTATTTATTTGGAGCAAAAAAATTTAGTATTGGAACCTGCATGAGTATCATGTTTGTCGGTTCAAAGCCCAAACTGCATCGAGCCTTTAAATGTTTGTTCAATTATTTTAAATCTAATCAACGCAGGTCCACGTAAGTAGGTTTTCAAATGTTTCTGCATGAAGATCCCAATTCTATGTAATATGCATCGGATTTAAATGTTTTGTAGTTGGTGAGAGAACCATTAATTTGTTTTATTTTCAATTTCATTAAAAATGCTGTTGATACGCTTAGGTTATTAAACTGTTAAGCAGGTTCTTTTTTCCATCTATGATTTCTATTTGAGTTTTTGATGATGTTGCAATATTTAATATGCTACATGCATTTCCAAACATGAGGTCGTTTTAACGATAATGGGGAAATTTTGCAGTCTTACATTCTCTAAGTGTAATGATATACAGTATGTATATATATATATATATATATATATATATATATATATATATATATATATATATATATATATATATATATATGGTACATTTTTTTTGGCAAATCATAGCTAAACTAAGAAATATGTGTATCAACATTTTTTGAAGAATATTATTTTTGGAATTTGGTCTAGGTATTCAACTGCAGCTCACTTATCTTTTTCAACTTTTCTCAATGTCATCTCTGCAACCAGGAATATAGTTCTCAATTTTCTGATTGTTTTTTTTTCTTTCCTTACTGTGTCATAAAGAATATATTTACATACCTCCATAAAATAACCTAGCCTTTTCTTAATGGTATTTTTTTCTTTTTTAAAAATATTGCTCGTAAGCACTACTCACAGATCGTTTCATTAGCTTTAATTTATGCTTTAATTTATCACTTTGATGCTATAATACAATTCTTGATTTAGGCTTATATTACCTTGCAGCATTAGTAATGAAGAAACATAGTGCAATATTAGAGAAAAAGATACGTCACACTTTTAAATTAATATACACTGCAAAGCGTAACGTTCATGTTAATCACTCTAAAATATTGAAAAATATTTTTTATTATGACATTTTATTATCGCGTAATACAGAATGAGATGAATAGGTATAAGTTAATGAAGTTATTTGAGGTTATTTGTATAGCACGGGATATGAATTTGCTATTGATGATCAGACTGGAATAAATAATTTAAATTTTTATTTTTGGACATTAAGTGTTTAGAAAATATCTAATAAATCCAGCTAGTTTGCATTTTGTATTTTTGTTTTTGTCCTCTGATCAGGACCTTTCTCTGTTGTAAATTGTGATATTATTTTTATTACATAGTTCATGTACTCTTATTTTTTACTTGCATTCAGAAATCAGCTTGATTGTCAATTAAAAAAAAATATAGGGAACTACTGTTTGTTGTGAGTAGGTGATTTACCGCCTTTACGCTCGACCGCCATTGTTTCCCTCTTGATTTCTTATAATCAAGAGTAGTAGTTATATTTGCTTTTAAATATTTTAATATTTTATTTTTTAATATTTCTAACGGAATCGTCCATCGCCTTTAGTAAAAGCCCCTTCCCAGTTCTGCGCGTTTGATCTCACAGAACTTTTTGATTTTGGCATTGTAGAGCTCGATATGTGCATTAGGACATGGATATAGACACAAACCATGGATTTGCATAGCCGTCCCTTCTCAGTGTGATTCATAAGCCATTTCATTGCCTCACGGTTGTCAATATTAATAAATCTTGGTCATACTTTTAAAAAAAAGTCGCTGCTATTGGTAGCATTCGGTGGATGTACCAATGTTGAATTTCCCTCCGCCTTATTCCTTTAAGTGTCATCGATTTCAATTTTTATTATTTCGGATGAATTGATTTCTGTTATATAGGAGTCAAATATATTAATTTCATTTTTCAAGTTTTCTTCAATCAGCTTTAATACTTTATTTGGTTAGGGATGGTAACACTTGAATTTTTTTTTTTTTTACTTATATCGTTGTTGTTTACATTTTAAAAAGATGGAAGAAATTAAACACATTAGAGATAAATCAGCCCCTTAGATCTCAAAATTTACGTACGTGCCCAATGTAACGTACGTTTAACGTAGTTTTTTTTTTTAATTTGTTTTTGTTTTCTTTCTGAAAAATCTCTTCTACTGTGGAGAAAATTTATCTCAAAATGTTTCAAGGTTTTTTTGCATGCTCTTCCTTGTGACATATCCTTCTAGACTTTCATCCACTGCATCTTTCCATCTTATTTTTTGCCTTCCTTTTTTTTCTTCCTCCTACTTTAAAGTCCATGGTTACCTGCGTTAGTGTTTCTGTGTGCATTTAACATACCCAAATCACCTCGATCTTTTTTCTTCAACATTGAGAAATAAATTCCTTTTTACTTTTAGCTTCAGATATCATTAGATTTTAATTCTTTCCTTAAAAAATTCCTGACCCTTAAAGAGCAATTCTTTGGAGAAATGAGAAGGCGGATCGAGCTGGCAATCAAAACCATGCTCACCAGATTAATGCCTAGATTCCAATACCAGAACTGATCAGAATAGTGAGGGAAGAAATAATTGCAGATCGGAATCAGTTTTAAGATTGGGAAACTGACTCTACGGGTAAGTAACATCACGCCGTGCACGAGAAAGTAGCCCTGACTCCATGGTCCATGGTTTGATACTCTTCGGATTCACCTTAACAGTTATAATTTAGTTAAGCTGACCAGGCTAAGAATAAATCACAGACGTACTAAGTTCCTACACATAAGGTCTCTGGCAAAGAGTGGAAACTGTCCAATTTTTCAACGAGACGTGTCCTAGTGTAGGTGATTTCAGGGAACGAGGCGTACAGTATCTGGATCAGCGGTTACAGAAGACAGTAACAACTTCCTGAGGTCAATAAAGATAGGTCATGTGACTGGTGTAAATTTTTGGACTAAATTAAGGCCATGGTGTAAACAGGTGTGGCTAGAGTTGTTATGATTCCCACGTTTTAGTTATTATGTTGTATTAAAACAACCGTAAAATTACCTTATTTATAGTTTTGGCGTTTTAGTTACCTGTGTACACTAGATAAAATTTTCACCTACAATGACTAAGGGTGTCGTTCCTTGGCACAATAGGACTTTCCTTGGAGTCAAAAAAAACAAACAACAAATTCCACATTATTTGATTTTTGGGTATCCTTAGTATATCGGATTTTATGGAGAAAAAAATGCGTCTTGTTAGAGGTACCAGAGAAGATCTGAATTGAGAAGGGGGTCGTGATCAAGTTCATGAGCCCTTACTCTGCAATGATGAGAGGGCGAAAATCGCAGAAGAATAGAGTGCCCATCAAAACGGTTAACTTTCCGAAAATTCAGTTCACTCGATTAATACTTTAGTCTCAGAAGAATGGGGAATCATGATATTTGCTTCGATCCACTGATCAAGTGATTCCTTTAAGAAGTTAATTGCATAAGTAAATATTACGATTTAATATGACGTTAAATACATATTCGTTTGCAATTTATCCCCCAATGAACACCAATTTTTTAATCATTTTCCAAAAAACATTTCACCTCTTGTTAAAAATAGCTTAGAAGTTTTGGCTTGAAAAGAAATATATAAAGGGAAAAGGCCTGTTCAATGTGTAGGGCCTCTTAATTTACTCTCCGGTCCGGGTTCAAAACTTGCTAAGGCAGAGACTTTATTCTTTAATATCTCTTGTTGATCGTCAGAATTAGGTAGCATTCCTGGAGTATACACTACTCCTCTAAAAGTAGGTTCCCAGTAATTATGGAAAAAACCTGACCGTTGAACGTAATCATGTTCAAATGATCTCTTACAAACGTAGGGTTTGAGCACTATAGGCTTAGTAATAGCTAAAATAACAGAATAGTGTGGAATTGTGATTACGAATGGAGTTTATACTTCAATTTTGTAGCAGCCATTGGAGAGATGGCACATCTTGGAAGGAAAGTTCACTTTTCGCTACAAAATTTATAAAAATAAATGTTTACTGTTAAATTATCCATACAAAAACTTTTTTTGCCTGACAATGAAAGGAATGAAGTCCTTTAGATAAAGGACTTATATCCTATAATTTTTAGCTAATTAATAGTTATAATCTGACAAGGTCGCAAAATAAAACTGCATCTTGACTAATGTTTACAATATTGTTTGTTATATAAGTTTCCGCTTGTCATTACAATGAATATCATTCAGTACAGAGCTGAGATGAAATTTTTAGTCAAAGAAGGCATAAGGCCTTCAGATATCTTTGAACACATACAAAAAATTGTATAAGGATTCATCCCTTTGCTATAGCACTATGAAAAATTGTTGTAGATTATGTGGCTAGAATCCTTGGAAGAGGATTCACGGCTGATAGGGCAAGTAGAAGTGATCACCCCAGACATTATTAGCTGCACGAGGACTTGGTTCTTAGCGATGAATGTATAAAGAAGAAGCTTATCGTAAGGATAGTGGGTCTATCGGAAACCGCCATCCTAAATATTCTACACACTCATCTCGGTATGTGAGGGGAGGGAGGAGTCACGACCCCCAGGTCAGACACTCGCATTTTGGCTTTCCCTGACAGCAACTTTGTTTTCAAATTTATTTAATGGTTTATTTTCTTGCAGACTGAATGACTGCGATCTAAAGGGTTACGATTATGTATTAGCTGCTATATAATTGCATTATCCCTTAAAAATACAAAAAATTTGAAGGGCTAAATTATTTTGGGAGGGGTCATGACCCTTGTGACCGCCCTCTGGATCTGCCCTTAGTCTGTGCATGATGGGCTCCCAGAAATCTATCAACTGCAAGTGAGAATTGATTGCTGTAAGTAATTTTGACTTTGGGGACTAGAATCGGGTCCCACCATTATGACCCTTAGTCTAAACCGGAGTCAAAGCAAAGCAGGGGCGTGAGAAAAGTTAAAAGCAACACATCTCGGGCAGAAAAATCTTTGCCACATTTTGAGGGATTCTGAAATAATCCTGATAATTAATGACAAAGGTTTAACAATTACGGGAAAATTCTTTTGTAATATTTTAGAAGGGGGAATTTGAGACGAGGAATCACTGTTTCATGAATGAAAATGCCCGTTGCCCACCGCTCGTCAGTTGATAGTCACGCTTGACACATTGGGCTTTGATTTTATCAACCATCCACCATGAAGTCCAGATCTAGCCCCAAATGACGTTTCTGTTACTAAACCTCAAAAAGGATCTCAAGGGAAGGAGATTTGATGAATAAAACCAACTCAAAGGGACAATTGATGCACCTTTTGAATCAAAAAAGAACATTATTATTTGGGAGATTTGAGAAATTAATAAATAGATGTAAGAAATGTATAAACATGAAAGAGTATTATATTGAATAATTTTTTTTTTTTTTTTTTATTTCGTTCCTTACTGGCTTAGACCGAGGACTGTTTGACCTCCTCACTTAGGTCTGAAAAATGTTTTAAATTAAGTTATCCATTCTTTTCCTCAGTTTTCCATGTGAATCGTGGAGGCCTTATCAGATCTACTGCTGTCTTCAGATATTACTAGGACATTTATAATAATGAAATCAAATTTTTATGTATGACATTTTAAAACAAGAGTATCAAGAAGTTGTAGTAGAGAAGAAATGGTTATTACCAGACTAAGAATTGGCCAAAAGCGACCAACACACGGTTGTCTCATAGACAAGAGTATACCGTCCAGATGTAAAACATGCCACATCAATAAATCTTGACTAAAGACACCAAAGAACTTGGATGTTAAGTTTCCATAATAAGGAACTTAACCTCAAAAGCAACCTGAATCAATAAATCAATTAATTACTTTTATATTGCTTGAATATGAATCAGATTAAACTCATTATTCCTTACATTTAGATAACTATCATATCTAAATATGTTGAAATTTAATAATTTGTCATTTTTAAATAATTAATTTATAATTTTTAAACCATTTAATTAGAATATAAAAGATTCGACCAAGGCCGAATATTGAACCCAGGTCCTCTGCATCTCCGTTGCAGCGCTCTTACCACTGAGCTAAGGTTGGGTACTAGTTGTAATAGCGCTGAAACGAGATGTGGAGGACCTTAATTATCTTGTTTGAAATATCTTATCTAAAGGTTGAGATAATATATTGGAAAATTTTATTGTAAAATTAAATGATCAATATATCATTTCAACATAGATTTCAAATGATACAGTATATAATTATTTTTCACTTAATATTTTCTGTTTTCTTAAATTTGGGTAGCTTATCTGTTTATTTGAAAAAATCGATAATTTATTTTATTTTTTAATTTATAGTAAACATTTTTACTGTTTCTGATTAGGAGCTTACCTAAGATGGGGGCTCGCAAATATTGCACCCTCAATGAATATTGGAACTAACGCTTGCTTTTTCCTATTCACATTTAAAAAAAAAAATTAACAGTCATTATTATTATTATTATTGCTTTTTAAAGTAAATAAAAAAATGCGAAAATTTTAAAATATCAAACCCAGAATCAGGCGGATATTGGGAAATAAATAAAGAGCTTTCAAATACATAATCAAAGTTAATAAACGCGAGTAGATTTCTAAATACAATGTCCTTTTTATGTTAATTTATTTCACTTACATTAAAAATGCTCAATATAGAGATTAATCTACTTATACTAGGTAAACTTTTTTTAGGTTATACGGGGTTTCCCGGGCGGGTATACGGGGGTGGTGGATTATTGCCGAGTATTATTAAATGCCCCCTGGCTCCGGGTTTTGAATTTGCTATCTTCAGGTTTCCAATCATACCTTGTCAGGGAGAACAAGTATTTCCTAACGCCTTTGCCTACCCGGCCATCCCGCCACTATACTATGTCATTGGCGGATCCAGGGGGGGGGGAGCTTTAACCCCTCCCTTTGCAAAAATTTTCGTCATTTAAAGATAGAATTTGACTTTCCTTAATGTAAGGAAGCAAGTTAAAGAACAAATAATGTGCAGAAAAAGTAGAATTTTAATTGTGGGAAAGGAACATAAAGGTAAAAAAGCTGATTAGCAGACCCCCCTTAAGGACTGCAGCCCCCCCTTTACGATCGGCTGGATCCGCCCATGTACTAAGTAAACTACCTTGATAAGTAAGTAAAGTCGATGAATAGCGGTAGGAGGGGGGAAGAGAGCATACCTCTATCTCCATATGCCAAATGGGAATGTTTAACGTTAAATTGATTAAAAAAAAAATCCATTGCATATTTACAATATGATTTTCTATTTATAGTGGAAATAATGTAATTCAAGAACATGTACTATTTTATTATTATCATGGTAATCTATCTCAGTGTTGAGTTTTTCGTTGAAAATTTTATTACGGATTACATTGGTCTTTTTTATGATATTATTGTTTGCTATAAAAAAGTATATTCGATATCAATGCAATAAATAGTATCAAATATTCACATTTTCTGTACGGAAAGTATAGTGCTAAAAAAGCTACTACCGACCATTATTTACATCGATTATATCTGTTCTGACTTAAGCCATTTCTGAAGTCAATACAAATTTATTTTTTTATTTTAGCTTGGATTGGTTTAGGTTGGTTTTCGAGACAGTTTAATACTCAGCCTATGAAATCATATAACTGAAAATTTAATGTTTTAATAAGGCAAACTTTTCTTTTGTATATTTGACTTCAGCTATGACCGTTAATGTATTCCTTCATTTCAAAACTTTCACTCAGCATTAAAAACGACTGAAAATATCAGAATATTCACAACTAAACTCGCTATTAAAAACTTGAAATTCGCAATTAAAGTTGCTTGGCTATTCCATACTGAATTTGTCGCAAAATACTTGGTACTTCTTCCACTTACAATTAATGTAGATAGATTGTACTTAAGAGCCATACGACCTCGTTATGCAGCACTCTTCCTTACGAACCTGCTATATATATTATTTAAAACATCTTGCATTTTTTGAAATCAGATCTTTGATTTGTATGTACAATTATTGTATCTTTTGCATGAACTGCTTCTCTGTTCACTTTATATATATATATATATGTATAGATATATGCTTATTTCCTTGTTTCAATAATGTTTTTTCCAAATTAAATAAGCATATAAATATTATTACAATAAATATTTAATAAAAAGGAATTAGTTTTATTTTGGAAATATAGGTGAGAGGTGTTGCATGTTGATAAAGTAGGAATAAGTAATTGGGTCTGCTATTGGAGTGATCCTTTTCAGTGTGCTGAGCGGGAGAGAGATCGTTCGAGCAGGCGAAGCAAGTCTGAGGGGCCTCCAAATCCCCACTCGCCCCCCCCTCACCATCGGGTTCTCCGCAGTGATTCCGACCCGTCCCAGTTCGCACAGGACTTGGTAGGATACATGAAACATTTTCTTTTATCACATTTCATGATTCAGGCGTCTCAAAACGAACTCATTTTCTTTTTCCAACATTCTTTTCTAAGCCATCCATCATTCCATCGAGAATTAACCTTCTTGACCTTTGATACACATACAACCTCCCTGAATTTAGGATATGAATTATTTTTCCAAGATTAACACAATTGTATATATTAATGTAGATAAAGCTTATAATCTGCGGTGATGCAGCAATTATGTTAGGTTAATTAAAATAAAATAAACATTTAATATTACAATTTCCAAAGAACAGATATATCTCAGTTACACGATTTATTTAAAACTAAAGAACTGGTAGATAAAATAATCAAGTCTTTCTGACTTAGTTTTAGAAAGAGTATCAATTTCCCTTTAACAACTACTGTTCGTATATTTATTAATTTAATTATTTTTTGTGGGTAACCATTTTAATTTTTTATTTTGAAGAGAAAATAAAAAATTATATTGGGTTTGCCGGGACTCGAGCACGGGTCTCCTGCGTAACTAGCGCGGTGTGTTCTATTACACTACCAAGAGAACGACTCCAAGGCTATATAAAAGCGGTGACCCACATGATAATAATTAAATTACTATATAAAAATAGAAGAAATGTCAATAGCTTTTTCAAAATTTACTGTTACATTAATTCTTGTAACTGTTTCTTCGAAACTTTTGCCTATGATTTATGTATTAAATGTCTCTGTAAATGATGCGGATTAAAAGAATTATGATTTTTTATTTATTTAATATTAAAGCTATTCAATTAGCTTGATACAACAGTCATTAAATGTTCTCGAAGTGTGGAACAAATACATAAACTAAAGGAGGTATATGAAAACAGTTATTTATTATGAAATTTATCTACAATTGTAATGATATCATTAGACCTTATTCTCTCATCATTTTATTTATTTTATTTATTTTTTTTTTTATCATTATTGTAGGTAGTGATAATTTCACTCACAAGTGTATTCGATTTTCATACAGATAGAAACTCCGCTGTCACCACTAAGTATCCATATATCGCATCCTCATTTTCATGGGGTCCACTTGCTATAGAACTTTGTTTGCCATTTGCATTTTTAAGTATTACCTAAGTATCGTAGGAAAAAATATTTATTTTTAGTCAGAATCCAAGAAGCTGACCAACAAATGTCATATAATTATACTATAGTAACTACCTCATTTGCATGCCTAGCCCACCTGGGGCGGCTCAGTTTGATTTAAGTTTCATCAGCATTTCCTACAATATTGTTTCCACCAGATTCTATTTATATAGACTACCCCAAAATAATATCAAAAGTTTATTGAAATGGTGGCGTTATGAAAAAAGCCTCCCCCAAAGGAGGTACTTACTTATCTGGAGTGGGGGTTACCGTTATCTCCCAAAGATTCCCAGCGCACTAATCATAGCAGAGACTGTTTCTGCTTCCTGATCATAGTCCAGTATTATGCAACGTAGATATTGGCATCAATAGTGTCTTATACAGCAGATCTTTTTGGCTTAGGATTATGTTCCTAAAAAATGCCTATCGAATCTAAAGTCACATCTGTAAGCAGAGGCAATGCTGAAATGACTTGAAATCCCACTTAGATAAATTCCTCCACTCGTTCACAGGAATAAATTCAAATATTTAAGTAGGGTCATATATGTACTTCCTTTTAGCACCAATAAATGGCCATATTTGTTTCTGCAGCCCACTAAAAAGTGTTTCGTGGCTCGAAAGGTTGTTCTGATTATTTTAGTATCGTTGCGTTCCAAATTAAAATTGAACCTCCAACTTAAATTCCAAATCTACTTATTGCAAATTTCAGGCCTAATATCATATTGTGTTCACACTCAGAACGTGAACCATTTTCTATGTTCATGCATTTTCAACTTTCAACCTTGTAAGCCATAAAGGCGAATGAGCTTCAAAAGAATGCCTATTTCAAATAGCTGTTAAAATTTTCTTTTTTTACTTTCATAGGAAATATGGTGGGTTTTTATCCTATACTCTCTGCATTTTTCAATGCTAATCTCACTCAATCTAATCATTATTTATTTGAATAAATTCTTTTGACAATCAACGATAATTAATGCATTCTGGTACATTTTTTTTTTTTTAATATATTGGACTTATCAAAGTTTCACACCATTCATCACGTTTATCCGATAGCGGGGTTGGGAGGTTTTGCGTATATTTAAACCTTCCACGGAACAAGTCTTATATAACTCAATTTGCTATTTCCACAATACCTGTTATCTAAAATTACCGCAAAAATGACCAAATATCAGAGGTAAATTGGTACGGGTAGATAAGACTAGTCCCTCAAGTCGTTCTTGTAGTCATTTTTGTCAACCCCTGACAGATAAATTTTCGTTACCGCCGACTATGAGTGTTAAAATAAATTTATAAGTTTTAACTTACTCAAGAGGGGATCGAAATAACATTTTTCAAAACCGCCCTCTCTGGAAGCGACGCCCCAACTTGATACGTCATCGCTGTGCCATAACAAGCGCAAATAGAGCTCTCTCCTCTTTTTTACGATGTAAGAACCCTGGATAATATCAAGGAATCGCAAATTGAAAACGTCCTCCTCCCCTCATCAATATACTCATGTATTTTACCTAAAAGGATAACTAATACGTCGGGAATGGACTAAGAAGAAGTTCGAAAATTGCTAATTCCGCATGTGCTATCGTAGCTTGGACTCTACCTCATTAAACAGGAATCATATCGAAAGATTACAATATTACTTAAAATAGAGCGGAATCACAGGTTGAAGAGTAGAAGCTCACTATTAGCGATGGAAATTGGAAAGACCAAAACTAGGGTGGGGGGTAGGCGCGGGTAACACCTCTCAACCCCCGACCTCCACCCTCATCAATACACTTACATCTTACCTAAAAGGCCAAATAATACGTCGGGAATGGACTAGGAAGCAGTATATAAACCGTTGATATACGACTGGTCCCTAGCCTTTGGTGCCGTACACATGTATATGCAATTTAATTATTCGAATGAACTCTGGGGTAATGGACACATAGTCATTTTGACACCGGCGTCTCAAATATCAAGAGCCATATTCAGGTAATTATTTATAAAGGTATAAATATAATTATCAAGATAAAAAAATATTTCAGGCAGTTCATCAAACTATCTCAACCCCACCATAAAACATTAGATCACTTCTCTGTACATAAATCGTTCTACTGTTTATGATATAGAATATTTTCATTAAAAACATAGTAACCAACCAGGGTGCCGTACGTTAGTTGTTAGATAATCGAAGCGTGGAGAGTGTGGATTGTGACCGTTGACCTAAAGATTTGTCAAATAAATTTTGTTTATCTTATTATTAAAGATTTTAGGGAATTGTATCATGCCAGTATCTATGGCTGGTACATGTTTTTAGAGATCTATCTTGGTTCAGATTACGAATGGAAGGAGAAGAGGAACCATTCAAGCATCAGTTACAGAAACTGTTTTTAATATGCGCATTTAAATTTACAATATGGGCAGGGTATGTCAGTGGAAGAAAATCATCAGGAAGCCTAAATACAACAATAAAGCGTCGGAGGAAGTTGGATAGATAGAATCAACAATATGCTACACATTTGTATGCAGAATACTACAATGAACTACCCTAAGATAGGAATTGGTGGGAATGGCTCTTGTGCAGTCTTTTAAAGATCTGGAAGGTCTATAAAGCCGAAAGAAAAAAACACATATAAATTGCTATGTGAGGCCCGTCAGCGCACTTCAAAGATATCGACCCATCTACAACTAATAATTTCCATATAATATGTTTAATTACAATAAGAAGTATCTTAAAATTCGCTGTCTTCCTTTGAGAAATTGGTAACAAATTTTTTAACATGATTATTCGGCGTTCTGATTCTTCTTTAAAAAGAAATTTATATTCAATTAAAAATATGACTTGTTAGCAATTGAATATCTTATATTTTGGAGCATTGATAACTAATACAAGACAAATAAGCCAGTTGAACTCTAATAACAAACAAGACCATCCGACATAGAATCCGAAAAAGTCTAGTAGGGGAGACTGTTGTACCTTGAACCACTTTCACAACTTTTTTTGTTTAAAAAAAGGGCTATGGGATTTTTATAAATTTTACGCATTAAAACTCAATTTTAAATCTTTTTGTGTAAGTAAAAAAATATTTCAGGCTATAAAAAAACATTTCTATATTTTTAATTTTTTTTTTTCAAATTTGATGTTATTTGGTCCAAGGTACATGATGCTTGTGTACCTTGAGACAGCGTTTAAGAAGTAATAAATTGGACGAAAAAATAGACTATTATTTTAACATTTTATTTTTAAGAGAAACAATGGTTACAGAATCATGAAAATTCTCTTAAAACAATTTATATCATGAGTTTAAGGTACAAAATAGTTAAGAACAAAAGTCGCAGATATAGCCGACTAAGGCTGGTTGGCTCTGGCTTGCGAATGGAAATCTGATCTGAATGTCTTTAAAAAGGCTCTCATCCATTCTTTACCAGCCATTTCGCCATTATTCCAAGTATCTGGGTAGCTTTTTTTGCAAATCTGTAAGCTAGAATTCTTACGCCCTCTTTAGTTAGTCCATATTGCATTTTGGCGACATTCTGGATGTATGTAACCAAACTCTTTTCTTCATGAACATTAAATACTTGCTTAACTGCGTAACTTACATTGTATTCAAATTTGTTGTACCCATTAAATTTTCTCAAATGCCTAGTGGTGGTTGACCTGCTCACTTTGAATACTTTTTCGGCCTCTCTAAAAGTCATTTTTTTATCAGGATCATCACTTTTTATTGCTTCAATCGCATTTTGCAGTGCAACAGCATCTATTGGATCCCTCTTGATTCCAGTTTTACTTCGAGGCATGATGAAATCCAACCTAAAACAAAAAACACCAATAACTGCAACCTATTGTACCTTGATCCAGTGGTTCAAGGTACAAGATGCAGCTTGGTTTCAAGGTACACGAGGGTGCATGTTTATACTAAAATGGCTACCATAACCTAACACCTACGTGAAAAGTGAAGATTAGATGTTTAATACACTCACCGAAAGAGAGGTAATAGATGTCTCGCCAATCAATTGAGTAACATTAGTCTTTAAAAGTCCACTTGCAATCAACTAACACTGCAAATATTTACTTTTGCTTGCGCAAATCAAAAAATATTCGCCGTTCACATGTAAGTCAGAATAACAACCTACAACTCACTTTGGCGCTCGGACAGGCAATCATAATTGACATAGTTTCGAGATTCCTCACTGGTTAACAGCACTAGCCAAGCAGAGAACATGGCGCAAGGTACACCATGGTCAAGGTACAACAGTCTCCCCTACCCATTGCAACTTTTTCTTCATGAATAATAGTAACTGAAATTGTTAAAATGAATACTTGAGCTTCTGAATCTCCTTAAAAAAATATGTATTTTTATTATTTATAAGTAGTTTCTTCACTACCCCTTTGGATATATCATATTTACTCATTTGTCATTACTCATTTGTCATTACTCATTTGTCATTTACTTATTTGTCATTTACTCATTTGTAATTACTCTTTGACAATGTTTTAACTGCATTTCAACATATTTGAAATATAATCAAATGTAAAGTATTTTTATTAAACCTTCTTGAAAACTTAGGTTATGAACATGTAAAGAAACGAATTCGAAAGTAAGAAAATTTTATAAATAATCAATCTTTATATAAATCAATCAATCAACATCAAATTTTTCAAATCTAATGTTAAACCAGTTATACCCTTAATATCCTTAAATCAAGGTAACTTATGTAAAAAAATAAGATGCAAAAAATAAATTTGTAATGATTGTTTCATCTTAGTTATTGGAGATTTGTTACAAGTAGCTAAATAAAACGCTAATCAGCTAAGTTGTCGGTTTCTCTGTGGCTCGATGTGTTTTTTGGCTTGTGAACCCGACTTTAAAATTAAGGAATAAAATAAAGAGATATTGGCATTTAAAAAGAAGCGTTTCCGCCCATAACTCCGAAATGGTACCTTTTATCGATAAGTTATAAAAAATAACTCTAAAAATGTAACTGAAAACGACTTTCATAAATTTTTAATGTAACACTAATGAGTAAGGAGTTAGAGCATGTTTAAAATTAAGCAAATCCGTTTTCCATCATCTCAAATAGCTGTACCAATTGTACAGTCAAGAATTTCCGCAGTATCAAGTCTTCTCTGTGAAGTGTCGCTGCCTGCCAGTTGTCGACTTCAAGAATATTTCGAGCTTCGAATTCTACAATATTCCATCAGTCCATCTGAGCCTTGTGCTTTGTTATCATATATCATCACATAAAAAATTATTCCCCAATTTCTAAATATGCCACCCTGAGGCTCCCACCTCTTGGACCGAACTGTATATTGTTTGTTTTGTTCTTACATTACTGATCTCTACGCCAAGTCTCAATGCTGCTCCTTGTAGTTCTAAAAAAACATCCTTTATAGATACCAAAGTTTACCGAATGAAGTGATGTCATCGACAAACCGAAGCAGTTATGCTGAACGATTAAAAGCCATTCTACCAAAAAGGATTTCGGTTTTATGTATTCTTAACGCATTTGCTTTGTATGCTCCTTGGCATATGGTAGTGCTTTATTCTTTTTAAAATAGGCAGAAAAATCACCTTGAATTTCGACGATAGATTTCTCCTCCTTCATTGTCACTTGTCTAATAATCGCACAAGTTTAGGTGGGATACCCAGTACATACTATCATATACCCTGCCAAAATGAATGAAGAGACAGTGTATGCATATATTACGCTCCGTTTTTTCTCTAGCATTTTTCTGATTGAAATCATTTAGTCGATCGTGTTTGGTAGACTTCATTGCATAAATACAGCCTAATATAATCCTATTCTCTCTCAGCTAACGAAAATAGCTTGAATAGATTCTGTAGGATGAAGTTAGCAGGGATATTAAAGATAATCATACTTTTTAAAGAACATTCGAGAACCACTTCAACTCGATGTATTTATTACCTGATTGAATCATTTAATACATTTCCAGCCCAGGAATAAGGTCCTATTTGAAGTGGGAATCGAGGATATTTAGATAGTAAACAATGAGCTGTCTTGAAGAATTAAATCACGGCACTTGGTTTATTCAAGGACAGTTAAATTTTAGTATTGGTTATACCATGAAAGGCTCTCTCATCGGAGGCTACTAAACATCCAAGTTTCAGGAACGGCAGTATTATGATGAAAATGATGGTATTAATAATAATCAAGGAATTCGTCATAAAGCGTTAAGAGGGAAATCCATAGAGGAAACAAGGAAAGAACGTGTTAATATTTTTTTTATACATAAGCTAGCCATAATTCTGTCAGAATCAAACCTTTCCCTCAGTGTACCATACATAGTACAGTTTTCCTGCCTCTTTCACTTGACCCTCCAGCCTATCAAAATACACAATTCCTGTTTTTTCGTACGCAATAGTATTATGTTTATTATATGGCCAGTAGCCATGGAAGAAGATTGTCTTTCCTTCCTTAGGAGAATAATCATTTTTGCGAGATATTGCCGGACGAACTGCATGACGAGCGGCGGTTTTATGAACTATTATATTACTGATCTATGGTATAACAAAGTACCTTGTTACTTTAGCAGTTCCATTGTTAGACGTTATATATTTGAATAATTTATATATAGTTTATATACATAATGATGTTATAATTTATTCTTACGCCTTATAAATGATATACTTTATACATACGCCTAATATATAATAAAGTTTATTCCTGCACCGTAATATTTTTATAAAAATAGTTTATTGAGGAAAATGAAATTAATGAAAAGGGTGAACAACGTTAAATTGATAGTGGCAGCAAGGGAGGAAATCTACCTCCGCACAAATTAACGAATCTACATGATCGTTATAGGAAATTTGATGCTCTTTCAATCAGGCAATAGTATTTTTCTTCTTGATACGTGTAGATTATGAGTTGCCTAATATTATTTGTTTTTACTTAGTATGCAAATTTCGTCAATTTCAAAGTTATCTCTGCCTCCATAACCTTGACCCAAGAAATTATGCTTAAATATTTCTTTTAATAACTTAATCATGCTAGTCAATATTTTACAGATCTTTCTTTTGGACAGTTTCAAGTATTATATAATAAGCGAAACTAGTTACACTTACAAAATCCTTAAATTCGTTTGGTACAGGTTTTGTAATAAGTACCTATACGCCAATATTTAATATATATTTATTTATTATTTTTCCAAATTGTAAATAATAAAACTCATAAAAATTGTTTAATCGTGTTTGAGGCGCCTGCAGGTTAGCTTAGGTATACAATTAACATTTATCTACCAATTTTCTTTCTTTCTTTTTTCAACAACTGGTTCTTTCTGGGTCAAAATTAATCAGTGAACGATATTAACACGTAATACATTAAGAACAAAAATTGATGACGTTTTAGTTTTAGATGTTATCAATTATTGTCAACATCAGGCTACTCAATGAGGTATATTCAGCCTGTACACTAATTGTAAGGACTTCCGTCAGTGAACGGGGAAATGTTTTCAACTGGATTTCTCAAATCTAATGAGAAAAAAGACTAATTCATTAATTCAACGTGATTTATCAATATTTTTTTAAATGCTCATTTATTAGTGGTGATGGTGACAATTAAATACCACGAATTCATAAACGGAAGTTCTGTGGATTCTTAAATACTATCATCATTGTTTCATTGCTCAAATGTGCTTTGCAGTATAGATGCTTGGCTTTGAAACCTGAAAAGTTGAAAAGCTGCAATTTCATAGCTGCTGTTTCAAAGTTTAACCCTTTTGAAAACTAGTTGGTTTGTTCATGGTGTGAGGATTAATTAAAAAAATGTCTGCTGAATTGTTGATTTTTTGAAAATTGTGTTGGATGCTTATATAGGTGATATACATTTTAATATATAAATAAAACAAGAAAAGGAGCAGGCAGCTACGGCCGTTTTCATATTTATTTCAATTTTTTGTATTTGAATATATTTAAATAATATACACAAATATATTACCAAAGGTAAAAAATCTGTTCATTTTAAAATATTGATGGATAATGAAAACTTTTTATAGGTAAATTTCGTAAAAGCACTGTAATATAAACTCCAAATAATTTTTACCAGTTGCCATTCTATTTGTTTCGTAATTGGTTAAATAAGAAAAGATTTTTACATTAATGCAATTTGCACTTGTCAGAATGATGTAATTTCAGGTATTGATATGCCACTGAGCAATGTTAGGGTATATACTGTTACAAGTGCTAAAAAAACCTTACTTCAGTGCATTGGCGGATCCAGGGGAGGAGGGGCTGTGGGGGCTGCAGCCCCTCCCTTTCGTCCCTTTCATTTAAAGATAGAATTTGACTTTTCTTAATGTAAGGAAGCAAGTTAAAGAACAAATAATGTGCAGAACAAGTAGAATTTTAGTTGTGGGAAGGAACATAACGGTAAAAAAGCTGATTAGCAGATCCAAATGAAGGGCTGTGGGGCTGCAGCCCCCCCCCTTTAGGACTGTAGCCCCCCCCCTTTCCGATCGGCTGGATCCGCCCATGCTTCAATGTGGTCACTTCTGAGTAGTCACTTTTTCATCAAACAGCTAAATTACCATGGAGAAGATTCTGACCCTGATATGACGGATTCATACATGACTCAAACGCCACCTTCTGTGTGTCAGTTATAACTATCAATAGGGGTAGTCCCAGGAGGGTATGGGGGGATCACCCCCCCCCCCCCGACATTTTGAGGATAAAAATAAGTGGAATAAAGTTCAATTCTAGTATGATTGTATTTATGTACATAAATTTAATTAAGTTCCCATCATTCTTCGTAGTAAATACGTTTGCTATATTTTTCTTCTTTATTTCGAACCCCCCACCCGAAATATTTTTCTTAGATCGCACCTGCATATCATTTGTAGCTGCTCTTTTTCAGTGGTAGTCCCAGAAAAAAAATCGGGGGGGCTCGGTTTTTATAGAAAGACAGCGCACTTCTTAATTTACATGAAGGAAAACAACTCCACTAATATAAATACAATAACATGGGCCGGGATAGCCGAGTGTGTTGGAGCGCGACCCGCTTTAGCATGTTTGAGCCGAACGGCGGCGGTTCGAATCCACTCTGGGAGGGTTGACTTTTATTTCGACCTATTAAATCTCGACCTACCCGCCATGGTTAGAATAGGTTGGTTACAACTGTAGAGTAACCCCCCGTATGCCACACATGGCCAGGTAGGGGTACCGAAAAAAAATAAATAATACTATTCGTAAAAAGTAGTTACGTAAATTAATTCCGCTAATCTTTTTTGGGGGTCTAACCCCCATATCACCCCCTGGGACCACTCCTACTCTTTCCCATGATTCACTGGTTCAGTAAAAGGAACTCTAGCTATTTCACGAGGGAGAAGTATGTGAGATAAAGCATCAATAATAGCTACAGTTTTAATATATATATATTAAATAGGTGTAT
Organism: Aelia acuminata; assembly: GCA_911387785.2. Taxonomy (NCBI): domain Eukaryota; kingdom Metazoa; phylum Arthropoda; class Insecta; order Hemiptera; family Pentatomidae; genus Aelia; species Aelia acuminata. The sequence goes on along the minus strand of OU426980.1, from coordinate 53,953,628 downwards.
CCTGTAATATCCTCACCTACGCGATATATATATATCGCGTAGGTGAGGATAAATGCATATATATATATTTAATAAATCCAATTAGTTATCCATTAAATACGAGTACCTATTCAATTTTCTAGTGTTGTTAATAACTAAGCTTGTATTAGTTTGATATTTAAATTTTTAAAAGCTAATTTATATTACGTACATATATTTTTCTTTTCCGTTTTCTGTTGGCTATCTAATGTCCGTCTTGCTAATATATGAAAGGAGTGGGCATCGTTCCATAGATCTCTCTTTCGAAATGAGTTTGGCCACTGATTCCATTTAATTACATCTTTCAAACATTGGTTCATTAAAGCTATAAATATAAGGCAACTATTCAATATTGTAACTGTAGTTAATTCAGAATTCCTACAGTACTATTTAATAAATAGTATTTAAAAAGGTATAAGGGGAATGAACATTACAAAAATGACAAGTGTAAATTGTGTGTGATTTCCTAATTATGCCTAAGTTGGCAGATTTAATGTTTTATCTTTTATGATTCAATAATAAAGAGAAATAAGATTTATTTATTTTATAAATTACCGATTCTTTAAAAGTGGTAAATGTTGAAATTGTTGATGGGCAATCATTTCATTTTTATTGGTGTTTTATAGATATCGAATTTCCCCCTTGAAAGCTGCGATGGTGGTGGATTGAAGAACGCCATATCAAGAATAAGTACTGAATACCGACTCCAGTTCGCCTGGCCACGTGGGAAGAGAGGGAAAGAAGAGGAGACGACTGGACCACCAAGAAAATCTTTGAGTATGGGCGCCATTAGACCAGCAGGTTCCAACCCTACTCAGGGAAACCAACAACCCGCACCTGTACACAAAAAACGGATACTTCAAGCTGATAAACTAGGCGGTATTTATATCCGCTTCATAACCTCAATACAAATACTTTAATTATTAAGAACAGTAATGTTTTTTTTTTTTTTCAGTCGTTGAACATTTATCAAATCTTTTAAACTATTTCACGTATCCTCGAAAATTTCAATTAGTCTGAGCCAAATATTACGAGTGAGTTACGAATACAAGTTCATATTATTTATTGCATAAAAGAAACGGTAGTATGATAAAGTTAATAAAAAAAATTGCAAATAATATTGAGATGAGGCTAACGAATCTGGAAAATAAAGAGGGACCGTGATCGTTATTTGTAAGCCAAGTATTTATTTACTCTTTTAGTCCAGCCGTAAATCGAGCCTGGGTCGAGAGAACCTTCTAGACAGACCTAACTTCTATAAAGTGGATACTGGTAATTAAAAAATTGTCAGAGGGTTGGGAGACTTGGGCTTGAACGTGACCTCGGTCAAAGAGCATCCTAGCATATCTTTAAAAGACCATATAAGAATGCTTTTTTACAAAAAAAATAATACCTCATGGGTTGTTGTGGTACTCTCAGTGTTTCAGTACTTTTTTGATTTCTATTATTTCTTAAAAAATTATTATCATTATTTTGTTATGAATCTGAAATTTTTTGATCTTGATGAATCCGAGTATTTTCTAATACAGCTAAATATCATTTGTTTTCTATCATGAAGTGTAACAATAGTCAGTATTTCAAGATGGAATACCCGATATTTTGAAATTGGAATGTAAAAATATTAAGAAAGCAGCGCTAAGAACTTTCAATATCTCCCTTATATGAAAACCTAGTCGGATCCAGAGGACCCCCAAAGGAGGGGTTTAACATGACAAGAAAACATCGATATAGATCGGTCAAGGCACCAAGGGCGGATCCAGAGGGGGCCACAGGGGTCATGGCCCCTCCCCAACTATTTTAGTTATTTATTTATTATATTTATATATATTTTAAGTAAAAATCAATCATATAGCTCTTAAACGTAAACTTAACACTTTAGATCGCAATCCTTGTTGCTGCAAGAAAATAATCCATTAAATAAGTTTAAAATAAAACAAAAGTGCTGTCAAGCGAAAGACAATACGTGAGTTTGAGACCGGGGTTTCGTACCCCCCCCCCAAATTTTGTGATCAAAATATTTTACAATTTAAATGGTAAGTTTAGTGAATGTCGGCAACAAAAATATGTTTCAAGTTCCATGTGAATAGGGCTGTATCTCATTATAAAATACTAATTCAGTAGTTTTTGTTGTAATTAGTTTTCATATGTTTTGAATAATTAAACATTTTTTTATTAACTGACAAGTTCAAAATATTTAACTATGATAAATAAAAAACTAATCTTAACTCTTAATTAGTGGCGCTTGCTCATATTGACTCAGACATTCTGTTTCAACAGACTTTAAACGCCTTAATTATTTTTCTAGGCTCCCTCCTCCCATCAGATCTTCTATTTCATATTTATGTTTGGATGCCGATTATTCCATTATGGGGTAATATCATAGGCAAATCCAGGAGGAGCCTGGATTACCTGCCCTTGGGTAATATTACTTCGTTTTATAGTAACTTTGACCCGGCGCCATTGCTTGTGTAACACATTTTTGCTTTTTTAACCTCGCGTCACCACCTATGTAACACAAACTTGGCCAGTTTTTGATTTTTGTATCCCACGCATATTTTTTTGAGCGGAATCGGGTGCAATATAACTTCCGATAAGTAGTGTTTCACTATAACACATGCTAAATCCAATTAGGACGAAAAACTGACGTTCGATGGGAAAACATTGAAATAAGCGTTGACAACCATACGGATAACCTGAAGTTTGCATGTTCCAGTCCCGAGTGCTAGGAGACATTTAATAGCACGACATTAATACCCCGCCCTCTCCTCTGCCCCAGGAAAATCCCCGAATAGCCTAAGAGGCGAGCAAGGGGAGGAAAATTTGGACGGCTTACTGAAAGATAGTCTTTGGCTCTCTTTTCCAACTAATTGATCTCGGCAAAATAAACGCATTCACCTTATATTGAGCCTAAAAGGAGACTTGAGGGCAGACCCTGCGACGAAACTTTCTGAAATACTTGTGCCATCTCTTGATGAGAAATCGCGACGTAAGTAGGGCAGAAATTGATTCACTTCCAAGACCTCTAAAGATAAAAATTACTCAGAAGAGCAAGAAAGTTCTTGTCACCACCCGCGACCCGACGGCACTACTAACAACGAATACAAAAAAACGCGCCACTAACTAAGGGTTGAGCTTGATTTAGATTTAGAAATATAAAGGCATATAACACGTTTCAAAATTATAAGATATACTAATAAAAAACATGAAGCTTTTAATAGTTAAACAAAATTTAAACCAATATAATTAGTTCCGTCAGTTAATCATATAAAACAATATATGTTTACCATCTATGTACATAATTCACTGTACATAAAAATTATTTATCTATTTTTAATCTAAAATAATATGATATAATACGATACCAACGATAAATATTTTCTTCGATTTTATATTTTTGGTAGATTTGTAAAAAAAAAAAAATTATTAATTTTTATCTAATGTATTAAAATTTGCTATAATATGTAAGCTGTAATTAGTTAGAATTTATACCATATGAATGTATTTGTATGATACAAATGTCAACTATTAATTGATAAAACAATATAACTTATTATTTATCAACATTTAATTGGCTTATATGTATAATGTGAAGCCGGTATAGCTGAGTGGGTTACGAGGTTTTCAGGTAAGTTAATATAAAAGTTAAAAAATCAAACAAGGCCTAATCAGGTGATAAAATATCGTATTAAAGTCCCCTTCAAAACAATTTATTTTCTTCTGCTATCCCCGTTTTCACTGTTAGAAGGCTCCCAAAGCCCTATTTTTAGGTTCTTCGGCTGCCAAGCAATTTTTCTTTTGATGGCCTGTTAACTGAATTCTGTCGTAGGAACACTTTTAAAAACTCCCGTTGTGTCCAACCAGGCGAATAAAGATGGGTTCTAATCACAGTAATAGATTTTCAAAACTAATAAACATTTGAGAATAGCTCATCTCTCCCCAAGCTCGGTCCCGGATTCGTCCCAACTCAAAACACGAGCCTTGATTTCTAGCTGGGTTTCGAAATTATTTTTTCCAAAAAATCATATAATAATTCTTATATTTGAATTTTTAATTTAAAAATCATGCTTGATTTATACAATAAATACAAATTCAAATCGATCTTTGGTGTTTATTGATTTAATTAAAAATAACAATTACTCGCTAAGTGATATGGTATTGCATAAATAATTATAATCTAATTGGGATAAAATTAAAAATATTGATCAGAAAAATACCTTATTAGAAGATATATTTTAATGTTATATTTAGGCGTTTCATTCAAAGTCATTACTTTTTCTATTCAATTCTAGTTAAAATATTTGGACCTGGTGTATATAGGATTTTTTAAGGATGCTAATATAAAGCCACTGGCCGACAACGAGCATTTAGTAAACAAATTCTATTTTGAAAATAAACTTTTCCAGCTCTAGCTAGGCAGGTTTTATTTTTTTTATATTTCTTGTGAGGAAAAATTTATATTGCATTAAAGATGTTCTGTTGTTTAAAGTTGAAGCTTTACTTTCGACTAATAGAGAATATTAAAAAAAAATTATATTCCTGATTTAAAGAAGTATTATTTTTTCAAAAAGTATACAAAAATGATGATTACTATATGATTTATTTCACTTATAATCAAAAATAAAAATTTAAAATAATAGATAAATGTCTTGACTGGATTTGATTTTGATTTTTTTAATTATCAATTTCAGACCCTCCTGAGAACTTTAATGTTGACGTTCATAATAACAGTTTGACGAAAGGATAAGTATTCATGAACGAAGATCGCTGAAATTTAGTGTTCGGGGACCGAAGCTCCTAGAATCGAAACAAATCCAAACAATAGGCATTATTTTGACATCAATCTCTATTTCATTGTCTTTTTTCTCATCTAGTATTTTTTCTTGAGTGAAGTAGGAATGGCCTACTATGAGGTGGAAAGTTTCACTACCGTCGGTATCAAACGGTACAAATTATTTAATCGACATTTTCGGACGAAGCTCGTATAATAATAATGGGTTCATATTCCGATCTTATTTACGATAGCTTCGGCGTTTTTCCGCTTTCAGCATAGCTGGAGGAGGAAACACGCCGACACCACCCTTTTCTAGAGAAAGTCATCAAGGTAAAGCCTTAGGAAATAGCAACCATTGCTATTAGGATATAATTATTGCATTATTTGCTTTGAATAACTTGATCATTTAAACTTATGTTTTAATAAAACAGGAACAGCTGAATTAGAACCACTTGTTTCAAATCAGGAAAGTGAATACGCAGGTGAAGAAAAAATAATACAAGAGTCAGTTAGCAAAGGAGAAAAGTTACAAAGGTAAGAAAAGACAAAAACAAAAATGTTAATTTTTTCTAATTTGTACATTTTTCTAACTATTAATGTTTATATTATCAGAATTATATTTGACAATTTCGTAAAGTGATTACTTCCGATATCTTACTTTCCAAAATTACATAACAACATTACCATTACTACCTCAGTTAATTATTCATTAAAAAAATGTAAATATATATATCTTCAGTCAGATGTTTTGTATTTTACTCTCTTTTTGTCAAATCGAGTCCTAAGAGTGACCAGAAAGTAAGGTCAATGTGAAGTTTTAGTGATGGATGATGTTTGTTTGAATATTTTGTCGCAAACAAATAACAGAGATTTACATTTCCAAGTTTTAATCTGAAATCTGATTGTTTATATAAGAATGTCCTGCAGCAGGATATTCTTCATTCCATAACTTCCATTTTTTGGATTGTTTGCTAATATTTTTTTCACTTAATGTACATCAAAAATATTATACTTTATGATATATCTCTAAGACATCTTAGTGTAGGATTTAGATGCTCCAATTTCTATGCCTAGAAAGGCTGAAGCTGTAATTCAAGCCACACAAGCAATAAATGAGATGTAATTTAATTTTTATTTTGAACAACAAAGATATTGTTTTAAAAGCTATAAGAACTTTTAGAGAAGAACTTAGATTAAGCTAATTTTTTTTCACACTGATACAACACTGGAAGACTTATCCAATCTAAGACTATTCACTGTTTCTCAGAGGACAAATCACTTCTTCTATTCCTGTGTGCGCCCCCATTCCCATCTGCCATTGAAAACCTATACTAAAAGGAAACAAACATGTAGAGTCTGGTGTTTTTTATGCAAAATGTTTAAAAGTTAGCCTTTTCTTTATTGTTGTATATATCTACATATGAATATGAATGTTGAATGCTGTAAAACAATGAGTTATCCCTTAGTTTGGTGTAATGTCATATTTGTAGCTATAATACAATGAAATTCTTAGTGCTTTTTGTTGATAACTTTGCATTCAAATTTCAATTTTTATTAATATATGATAAGACTAAAACTCTAAAAATAAGGTGAGAATTTAACGAGTTAATTTCATTGACATAGCTCCTTAGTTTTTGAAGTATCTTAAAATTCCTCATAGATAGAGGAAAATGAGATTAAATGAAATATTTTATATTTCAAAAATGTAACAAAATATATTTTATATATATATATATGTATATATATATATATATATATATATATATATATATATATATATTACTATAACTATTAAATTAATGTCATCATTTACGGACATAACTTATCATAAGTATCTTATATTTCTAAATAAATATTTGATATCTTTAGGTGAAACATTTATTTTTGAAGAATGAAATTATAAAAAGAAATTAATAATGAATAATTTATTTATTTGATCTTGACAGAAAATCAACTTTATAGAACAGTTTGAAAATATAGTAATTCCTGTTAACCCAATATTTTTATTTTATTTTTCTAGTGAGAATGTTGAGTTCAAGACTGAATATAAGAAAAAATTTCGACCATTTTCCCAATACGATTATATAGAAGGAAGATTCAAACCCAAGAGAGAGCCTGAGCCACAAATATTGCATGAGCTTGAAAATGAACATCAAGACTCATGGTTCAGCGAAGTTATCGAGCTGAGGAAAAAAGCTGGAGAATATAAGGTTTACATTATGTAATCAATATCTAAATTCACAGAGTATTTAAAAGAGTATATAAACTTCAATAATTTACTTCAAAATGAATTTTTAATCATTTGATGAACTAAAATACTTCCGCTAATGAAATACAATAATTTTTTCTCTAACGGAAGAAAGCTATGTACCCAGCCCCCAAAAGTAAATGTTTGACCTTCGTGATTCCATTATTTATTAGTCTTAATTTTATTTGTTTGTTCATATTATTTTGTTGTTTAACATTTTGATTTCATATTTATAGTACTAACACCAAAACCATCAGTTATATTTAAGTATATATGTGTATATAATTTTATTTTTTTAAAATCATAATCAAATAAATTTATCAGAATTTCATCAAAACATTTTTTTTTTTTAATTTCACTAATAATTAAATGAGTTATTTTGTATTTAAGCATCGTGGTTGGGGTACAGAGTTAGTACCTGAACATATTGCTGAGTTGTACAATAAACAGATAACTCTTTGGGAGCAAGTTTCTAGAAGAAGTTCCCTCTCCGCCCTTTCTTTAGCATCATCTACTCATCGCTCTATTACTAAAGAGGAAAAAGAAAAAGAAAATAATAAGAAAAGTTCACCAACTAATGTATTTTGGCCGGAAAATGTAATAAAACATAGTCATAAGGTATAAAACCAAACTATGCTAAATTAGAGTAATTTATGTCCATTCAAAAATTCTTATTTATTATCTAATTTTTAAATTACTTTGTTGATTAGTAAATTTAAAAAATCTATATGTACAGATATATATAAATAATTTATTAAATTATTATACTGATAATATGTGAATATGAAATTAACTTAACCTATCCTAATAAAAAGTTACATATTCTATAATTAGAAGTCGTTTAAATGTTTTGCTTATTTTCTATAATTTGTAATTTACTTCATGGTTACCTTAATTAAATTAGTCATTTATTCTGAGCCCAAAACTAAGATTTTTTAACAGTAGAGGAAAAATTCATTTGGTCACTCCGTGTTTCGTAACAGGAATTTAGGTAATATATTCTGTGATAAATATCATCATTTAAATATAATAACAAAAATAATATTTTTTACTTAAGCTAAAAAAATATTCTTTTGAAATTTAATGCCTGAGGACGGTGTACTCATTTTATTTATCCTTCCCCCCTTGTTTTCACCCTTCACTTACTCTTGACATTTTCTTGAGACTATCAAGTAAAAATAGTCAATCAAAATGTTTTTGTTTTTTTATATATACAGTAGGGTTCCGATTAACCGAGTCGATGGGGACCAAGGTTACCTCGGTTAATCGGAACCATACCAATACCAACTGAAAATGTAGGTTATTTTTAAATAAAAACTACATATATGAGGTCAGGTACTCGTTAAAGATCCCTATCCTAATTAATTATACCTGGATGGATAAAAAGTAGGACTCCCACTGTAGCATCGTCCGATTAGCCTTATTAGCATAAAGAGACGTTAAACGAATAAAATAAACTACATATATGCTTAAAAACCTAATAAATATTTAATAATAATAATAATGCATTATAACAATAATAATAACAGAAATTATGCAACTATTTTTTTAAAAAGAAATCTTTTATTGTAGTTTGTTTAAATGAACTCATATACATACACATACCCCGCCCCCCCTTCAGACTTGGCACCTCGGTTAGTCGGAACCCTACTGTATATATATTTGATATGATAATATTTTCATTTGCTGTTACTTTTTTATTTAATGGTATTTTGTTCAATAGCAAATTTCCTTTCCTTTTTTTTTTTTTTTTTTAAATACTATTATTTTAAAACAAAAAAGAAAATTTAATTTTAAAACTATTTATAAAAAGTAATACTAATTCAACTATTATAAAAGTTCTCCTAAAATATATAATAATATTTTTGATTGATATCTGAGAAGCAATAACTAAAATATTATTGATTATTTTTGTATTTTAAGAGATCTGATGGTCATAGCATTCACTGTTATGATATTTGTTTTTTTATTTCCAATCAAATAATATACTTTGAAAGATTTTTATATCGTCAAATCAAATTATTCTCATTCACTTTTGGAATTAAATTATTGAATGTTTAACTCAAATTTGAAATTGTCACAAACTAATGATCTTTTTTTTTTTTTCAAGCTCCCATCGCTTTAATATTTTTTCTTTATTTTTTCACAGCTCGCTAGTTTTTTAAATCAGTTCACGCTTCAATTTTATAAAAAGTAGTAGGATTAAGCCTGAGTATATACTTTAAATATGTTTTACTTTTGTTTTGCATACATGTGTGTGTGTTGCATAGTAAGGCTTTTAGTACGTAGTCTTGCTTGTAGTCCTAGGAATCATTACATGCATACATTACACACCCAAATGCACTGTGGGAAAAAACTCTGAAATAGGGGAAAATATTATCATTTTTAGTATTATCGAGATATTTTCTCAAAAATGTTCATATTCGCTGAAAGATAGATTGTTGGCTATATCCAAAGTACTAGCAATGTTTGTATTAAAAAAGATTTTCATAATGAAATTGAAAGTTGAATTTATCCAAATTTAGCATCAATGGTAGCATACACTTCAATTAAATAAGATCATCATTTATATTAAATCCCTAAGAAACTTTTTTTTTTACTTGATAAATGAATATTAAATTACATTTTCTTTCAACTTGATTGTGGCCTCTCTAATTTATATTTAATATTTTTGCAAATATGTTTGTTAAATTGCCCTGATAAGGACAAAACCAAGCGAAGAGGCCTGTATAAATCAGGAAGAGCATTAGTTAGGGTTGTTTAGGATGGTTAGCCGAGGCAATTGCAGTATACTGCCCTACATAAGGCCTCTTATCTGTAAATGCTAGTATACACAGAATGGCCTCTATTGGCAACACTGGAGAGTATCCTCACAGAAAAAAAAGGAACTAGCCATTTTTGTCACACCCACACCACTGGATAGAACTCTGATAATTACCGTGACGTTAGTTACTTTTTCCCTACATTTGAAGATTGTGCACACCTTGTAGAAACTCATTAAGACTATCTTAACTGTTACACTGATGTCTCAGGAAGGTGGGACACTTAAGTGTCTTCCACTGTAATTATAAAGTATAAACTGGTATTAGAGATACTATTTCCTCTCAGAAACTGGAGCTGTTATAGGTTTCCGGACATAAGGGCTAATAGGGTATTTACTAGCCCAACAAGCTTGGAAGATGGAGAGCTGATATCCCTCTTCTTGGAACAGAACCTGTAAAGGGCACATCAAAGAGACATCAGTGTAAAGAGTTCCTTATTATTGGAGAGCTCATAGCCAAGTACAGGTTTGTGGGTTAGAGAAACCTTTCATCACTGCAAAAGAGCCCCAGAAACTATTGATAAAGGAAAATAGCTGGGAATGCTATAGTTCCTGGGGTTAGCACGAATTACCATACCTTGTTCCTTAAAAATTCATTTTTCATTTTGTAGGTATTTGTTTTATTGAGGCACTCTATCCGTACTTTGCCTCATCATCCACCTATTCCTATCGGAAACTTATCTTGTTTATATTCCTTCTGACATATACTTTAAAATGTAAACAAATTTAGGTGTTGCCTTCTTAATTAATGTTGGCACAATTAGACATTTTTAATATTGTCAGATTCTTTGAAAACCTCATTAAAATTTAGATTCCTTACTTTTAGAGCTTTGCCAAATGTAGCTAGCGGTTTTGATATTTTGAAATAAATTTAGGTGGCATCGGTAAAGCTTTTAATAAATCTCTCTTAATTTGATCTTTATTCCAATATCATGCTACACATCTTTTATCAGAAAGTAAACAGATGTTTCTTATTATGAATTAAAATTTAAAAAAATTACTTTATTCTTTTCTCAAAGTTTAATAATACTCTGCCCTTCACATTTGCAAATATGTATTAATACTATAAGATTGTAGTAAATTGATTCGTTCGATAAATATTGTAGTATGAGTATGTACCGATTGCTTATAATAGGAGTGGCTTATTTTGAGACAACTCTGTCCAGAGGTTATTATGGTGTTGGTTAAGGATACAATGCGCATATCTCATAAAAAATTACCAGTTTGTTCACATATTGATGTTTTATTTTATGCATCATATTTCTGTTAAGACATTTGATAGATCTTTTTTTTTGGATCCCTAGTTGATATAATTGCCATTGTTAATTCCAGTATTTTAATTTCATAAAGAAATGTTCAATTATTGAAATATAATTGAGATATGATTATATAAACCACCTAAGTTTCATATTCACTTTCAGTAAATAAAATCTCAGACTGTTAAGAACAAGTTATGATCTATAGAATAGGATAGCAAGAAATTTGAGTGGACAAATAGAAATAAAATACACCTTAAATCCAATATAATATGTAATATAATATCTTACTTTTCCAATCCAGTACTAGCTAATAATTTAGTAAAAACTTTTTACTTTATTTTTACCTTTTATAAATAAAAATAAGAGATATTACTCTCTCTCTCTCTCTCTCTCTCTCTATATATATATATATATATATATATACATATATATACACATTTATATATTTATATGTCAATAAAATAAATTAAAAAAAGATAGTAATTCTGGATATCATGGATGTAATGTTTATTATATTTCATAAAGAAAGAAATTCGTTAATATTTCCTAATAATTTCTGGTATTAACTTAGGAGAATAATAATAAAACAAGTACCGAGCAATAAACCATAATTCCTATTCAATTTTAAAAAAATTGTTTTCTTCTAGAATGAAAAATCTGATGAAATAAGAAAAGATTTCCCTCCAAGATCTCGCATCGATCATTTTGTACGACATCATTTAGAAAGAACAACTGGTGTAGGTAAGTAGTTTTAAAGGATAGTGTTCGATAATGGGGGCCTGACACATGCCATATGGCCAGGAGCCCTTTTCTCGATAATTTAAGTTCTTTAATTTTGGTGAGGGTTCTATTGAGTATTAATAAAACTATAATTATTGCTATTTATAAACTCCCTTTTATTGACAGTTTAAGATCCCTGAAGGGGCATTATTGTTAATAATTATATTTACGGATCTCGGGGGGGTCCTGCTCTCCTTATTCCGCCCTGCTCTGGCTCTCCTAGCGATGGGCTGGTTCGAGTCTCCGTGTGTTCGCGTCGCTGGCGGTAGCCGTGGTGTGCGACTGGAGGTTCTCTTAGGCGGATGCCGTGATAGGCCGTGAAAAGATAGGCCGTGTCTTTCTCCCTTGCTGGCAGCAGTCAGAGTCCCATCTCGTCATCGTGGGGACGGCTAAGGTCCACGCTGAAGGAGTGGGGGTGGCCACGCATGGGCCTGCTTAGGCGTTGACGGGGCGACCCGTAGGGGGGTATTTGTAGTAAAGGGCCCCCTCCGATGATCAATATATTTTTTGTATATTATAAAACTTGGATTTATTTGTGTAAATCCAACATACCGCCCACCTAAATTTGGCTCAGCCAGATTTACGAAATAAGAGCAGATGAGGTGGGGGTACGTATTCAGGAATCAAACAAATGTCCAGCATTTAAATTTACATAAAACAGCAGATGCCAACAATCTATGAATAATTCTTAATGCGAGGCATGCATAATGATGCATTAATGATTTCTACCAATTACAACAATTTTCAACATGTAACTAATAAATATTGTACAATAAGTAATTACCAAAAACAGGGCGCTAACATATTTAAATACTAAATCTAATTATCGATATAAATAAATAAGATAATGAATAGATATATATGTGAATCAATAAAAATATTGCAAAATAAACAAATAGGAATCATAAATGGCGCGAGAATATGATTGAATCATAAGGGAAATCTTAGCCGGTTGAGGTATCGTATTCGTTCTGAGACTCTAAGCATAAGATCAAGCTTCCTATTCTGGAATTAGCGGTACCAGTAGCGGCCTCGAAGCAATGACAGGACCAAGGTCGGACCAGCGTGGAAGTTTCGAGCATGCAGATCATCCACGATAAGACGCGTCAAAATGAGATTAGGGAAGAAGAAGAGGGCGCTTCTGGTCGTCACTCGCATCAGAATGACGGATCCTGCCGCCCACCATGATCAACCCAACCTGATCGACGAAGGGATTCAGCTGCCGATACTCCCTGGGTGCGGAAGCGGCGTGCATATTGGAAGGCAATGGGGTATGCTGCACAATTCGAACACACGTTAGGAGAGCCTGGGAGTATTCCTGAGCCAGGATAGGTCCGGATAGCCCGATGGAACGAGACGAAGATGTCGGCAAGATCTTGCTGGAGCTTTGGGCCAGACATGAGAATGTCGTTGAGGCTCTTTGGCTTCCGAGCTGTTCGATGCGTCAAACACGATCCGGAGTTTAGTTTCTCGGGGCTTAATCTGCCGAATTCCATGGTGAGGTATCACGTAGCGGGCAGGGGAGCGGGCGACGGACATGTGGCCAAGCCGCTCATACTCCGTCATAAATTCAGTGTACTTGGCCTGAAGTCGTGGATCCTTGCTAAACTTGCGTTCGAGAGCATACAGGCGTCGCAAGGCTATCTGGCGGTTGGGATCGGGTTCGGCCGTTGCATCTCTTTTTGGCAATCTTACGACATACCTTCCGTCAGTAGTGCGAGTGTGCGTTTTCACGAATAAATCCTCGCAAAAGACGTCCTCGGGGGGCCTACGGTCGGCGGAACCGGGCTCTTCTATTTCCCAGAAAGCCCGAAGCTGCTCCGCTATGGTGGCATCGTCCTGTAAAAGCAGGGAGATGCCAGTGGGAGGACCCTTACCAGAGTAACTACCCATGATGACGTTACCCAGGACCGTGGGGAGAAGGTATAGGTGATCGTCACCCGAAACCTTGGAGGGAGCACCGTTGATTAGGCGTGGGTAAAGATCAACACCTACTAGCATGTCGATGGGCCCTGGGACCCCAAACATCGGGTCAGCCAAGACGTGATCAGATATCCTTTGATACAATTCATTGGGTACGGGATGCCTAGGTGTGTCTGAGGTTATCTTGTCAACAACCAGCGCACGAACCTTAAAGTTTGCTTGGTCTCCAAGCGTAGAGAGGACCCGGAAAGTGATCCAGCCTTTTATGCTTCCGACAGACGCGCCTCCTAAGCCCGAGATTTTGCCGTAAAATGGCTGTATGGAGCTCCTGCCAATACGGGAGGCCACTTCTGAGGTGACAAATGTGTATTGGCTCCCTGAGTCGAGAAGAAGTCGCGCTGATACGGAATGTCGTGGTCCCTGCAATATGGCGTAGGCGGTGCCCATTAACACCTCACAGGGGGAGCCACTCGGCGTTACCGTTTCGCGGGTATGACCGACAAAATCGGACGTCTCCCCGGTACCTTTAAAACCTTTTATATTGAGCAGTTCATCAGTGTGTAACAAACTGTGGTGGCCTTTTTTGCAGATAATGCACGTGAGTGTGCAGTTGCACTGAGATGCGCAATGACCTGCTCTAAGGCAGTTTAGGCATAGCTTGGCCAACCTAACAAAATCTTGGCGCTCCTGGGGGCCCAATGCCAGAAATTTGTAACACCGAAACAGGCGGTGACTGCCCTCGCAGTGGGGACAGTGCTCCTTGTTTGGCGACAGGGAATTTCTACCCGGGGTTTCGTTCGGTTGGCAACTTTCTAAACGCCTCTTAGATACCTTGGGTGAATTGCCACGCTTAGGTGGAGATTTTGATGAGCCGGGAGCAGCTCTATGATTTTGCTCTACGGTAATTAGGGAGATCCCTGATTTCTTCCTATCAGAAGGCCTGCCGCGCGGTGCATCACTAGGTGCGAACGTTTGGAGTTCGTTAGACATTTTGCAAGCCATCATCTTTTGTCTAACAAATGCCACAACCTCGTCAGCCGAGGGGAAGTTGGTTCGCGCATGCGCGTGCTCGAATTGGCGTCTTGTGCTCGGGTCCATCGCTCGAAGGGCTAGGATTGACAATATGGCGTCAGCCTCATTTTCTAGAGCCAAAACGCGGAATGTTTCTAAGCTCTCTCCTACTTCGGCGATGTATGAGGCGTGCTTAGCGTATTCCCCACCTGAATTAGGGCACTTGTGGTTTATTATTTTTTGGAGGCAACGCGATGCGAGAACGCGCGGGTTGTCGTATTCGCGCATTAGACTGTCCCATGCCAGCTGGTAAGAACTTGAATCGAACGTGAGGCCCGATATTAGTGAGAGAGGTTCGCCTGCAAGCGCATTCTTTAGGTAGTGCATTTTGCTAACCGGAGATATATCAGAGTTGTTGTGGACCAACGAGATGAATGTGTCTCGAAAATGCGTCCAGGTAGATAGATCCCCTTTAAATGTCGGAATCTCAATGTTCGGGAGCTGATAATGGAATGAATGGGCAGACGAAGTACATTGGGTCCCACGAGCGGCTGAACCGCGGCGCGACTTTAGTTTGCGGTAGTGTGCTTCAGCTGTCCGCAACTCGCCTTGAAGCGCGTCGTATTCGGCTTCCCAACCAGCTGGGTAAGGATTTCCCTGAGACGTGTATATACGATCAAGTTCGTCCCATACGAGTTCGTACCGGTCCCATAAAAGTTTTCCCTCTTCATACTGGACCTCGAATCGAAAAAATTGATCATCATCGTCAGCGGCATCCACGGCGAAAGTGAGCAAACCTAACTTTTGGAAGTTCCGCTTTATGTTTCGGAGCTTGCGCTCGAGGTCGCTTTTATGAGTGGGCATATCAGTCAAATGTTTGTCGCTATTCCCATTCATTTTTAACCGATTTTAAATCAATCAATAAACAATTTAATAGCACCAAATAAATAATTTTAAAAACTCCGGTAATAATGATATTATATTAATTTTTAAAATCCCAATATCAAATAAATAATTTAAAGCTTTCCAACAAATAATTTTCGAATAAATAATTTAAGATAAATACAATATGTGGTAACATGCAAGAATAAATATTTAAATATGCTAAACAAAATGTTAAAAGCGCCGATATTAATATATATATAAATATGTATATAAAAATTCAACATGCAAAAAAACTAGAAATAAATACTCAAATAAACAAATGATAATGAACAAACGAGTGATATGGTAACAGCAGTGAATATTGCACTAAATGAAATCCAAAATTAATAACAACAAATAACTAACTCTTAACAAATTATTTCCAAATTAAAATCAATACGAATTAGTGTGAAAAATAATTTATCAATATAAACTAATCAAGGCCCTTAATAAGAATTAAATCCTGTCTATTATACAACAATAAAATGAACGTAAATATTAAGAAAGAATCTTCACAAATGTAGACTTTAAATTTAGGGCAATCAATAAATTAGCATGAATATAACGCTGTTAAATCAAAAATAATCTTATTGTTATTAATAAAATTATGATTGCAATTATCACTAATAATTGTGGTCTCAATAGAAATAAATGATTATTTAAATCTAACTTTTAAAAGCTCGTATCAATTATTAAATTATTAAGTTATCAAATCTTTAAACAATCAAATTGTAATTAATAATTATATAGAATCATAAATTATATAAATTATCATGCAATAAATTTTATTTAAGAACATGCACAAACAAACCATATATATTCAAATCTATAAATAAAAAATAATAGAAATATTTAAATGCTGGATAGAGTTATTGAAATTGAAAGTTATTTCGCGATGTTTATCGTTGCGAGTGGGATTAAGTGTCTGCTTTGCCAGACGTCTGAGATCCTTCAAATAAATAAATACAACTATATTGAATATTTAACACAACTAATCAGGGAGTTTTAATTTAATTTAAACAAATTAATTAAATGAAAAAAACTGGAATTCTTTGCTTAAATAATTAGAACATATTAAATAATATGAAAATTAAACCCGGTGGGCGCTATGTTTTACATATTTACTGAACATAAAATAATAATGTAGAACCTTTCACCAAAAATTCCTCACCCGGGGCACCATTTTGTTCGATAATGGGGGCCTGACACATGCCATATGGCCAGGAGCCCTTTTCTCGATAATTTAAGTTCTTTAATTTTGGTGAGGGTTCTATTGAGTATTAATAAAACTATAATTATTGCTATTTATAAACTCCCTTTTATTGACAGTTTAAGATCCCTGAAGGGGCATTATTGTTAATAATTATATTTACGGATCTCGGGGGGGTCCTGTTCTCCTTATTCCGCCCTGCTCTGGCTCTCCTAGCGATGGGCTGGTTCGAGTCTCCGTGTGTTCGCGTCGCTGGCGGTAGCCGTGGTGTGCGACTGGAGGTTCTCTTAGGCGGATGCCGTGATAGGCCGTGAAAAGATAGGCCGTGTCTTTCTCCCTTGCTGGCAGCAGTCAGAGTCCCATCTCGTCATCGTGGGGACGGCTAAGGTCCACGCTGAAGGAGTGGGGGTGGCCACGCATGGGCCTGCTTAGGCGTTGACGGGGCGACCCGTAGGGGGGTATTTGTAGTAAAGGGCCCCCTCCGATGATCAATATATTTTTTGTATATTATAAAACTTGGATTTATTTGTGTAAATCCAACAGATAGTGTATTAAATTGGAATATTGTTTCTACTTTTTATCCATGGACATTATTCAACTTTCTATCTTGGTTAAATTATTATTATTGAAATTTACTATAAATTACAAGGAATTTTCCTTGTACAATAAATACTTGATTAGCTTTTCATGTATAGAATGTTTCTAACATTCTTCTGGTTGGTGAATTCCTCTACTCCAAGTTGAACAGTGAGGACCAGATGCCAACTTTGATGGCAGAAATGTATTTATTACACTTATGAACGTTTATTACTCATTAAGAATACAACCTGGCTTCTAATAACAGACTACCTGACCCTTCAATGGATTGAGTTGTTAATAGTAAATGAATTAAAAAGCTATTTAAGTTAAATTAAACAATCTTTACTTTGAGATCCATAGTATAGCTTTTATCTATTCTGGTATGCTGACAGCATTGTATTATCTATTTTTTGTATTAGAAGTATATTATTTTTACAACTTGCTCGACAGGCAAAGAGGAATATCCATCAGATTGCATTTTATAAAATAAAATAAAATAATAATTATTAGACTTAAATTATTTTTAATAAAAGAGTAAGTAAATAACTAATGTTCTAATAATTTCATTTCATTTTTCTAGGTGAAGAGGGGATACTTCATTCACCAACAAGAGAAAAACTTGAACCAGTTATAATAAGGAAGAAAGATACAGGAAACGAATCAACACGAAGTCCTCAAAAAGTTCAACCTTACACTGGTATATAATGGCATGAATAAATAATAATTTTAAGTTATTAAGGCATGAATAAGAAATAATTTTATGGAATTAGTTGTTCTTTCTTTTTTTTTTGTGTTGTAACTTTATGGTACTTTCAAGTCTTGCGATTACTGGGAACTACTCTAAGTGTGACTTTTCCGCGATTTGAAATTATTGTTTTATTTGCTGAGGACAGAATCTATCCTTTGCTAAATCTCGATGTAGTTGGAATTTCTCATTTAAATAAAAGAGCTAAATATCTTCAAATTATACTCGTATATGGTAATCTACCCTAAAGATTTTTCTCTGACTATTTGAATCAATTAATACTTATTTGGTCTTGAGAAGGTTGTGAAAATAATATTGGTTCATCAAGAAGGAAGAAAGAGCATTGATTTGCCTTAGAATCAGGTGATGAACGGCCATAATGTGGATTATTCATTCCAATATATTCATATTGTGAACTTGCAAGGTTTTATAACTGAAACCAGAAAACTGAACATTATCCTATATTCATGGTATAATATCAAAGCCTGTAGCACTCCATAAACTTTTAATTCGTGGTTCTGAAATCATCATGTATTGGCAACTACCTAGTTTAGGAGCTTTAGAGGTGTTGACAAACAAGGATTTAGCAAAAATGTTACCGTTAACTTGAACAGATCCTCATTAATACCTATAGAGGGAAAACTGGGATATCCAGAAAGCTCTTGGTAATAAATGTACTTCGATTGCTAAAGCCTTCAGTAGTTGACAATTGTATGTTAATGGGGAATATTTTTTTTTCTCCAAATATTTTTCCATAAGAAGAGAAAAGACTGGCTCCAGCCAGCACCCGGACCTCCCTATCACTAGCAAGACGTTCCCACCACCCAAGCCACCAGGAACCCATCCTGGTCTATCCAATCCCCTCCCTTCACTGACACTCCCACTGATCTCACAACCCCCTCCCCCCCCCCCCCCCGACTTAAAGAGGGAGTGGACTTTAGGGATTATGTGAGGTCTCTTGAATATTAATTCAATTCTTTTTATTGTAATGATAACATTAAAATTCCTAATATAATTTCCAAATATTTTTCCATAAGAAGTGAAAAGACAAGCAGAGCTGGGACACATATATATATATATATATATATATATATATATATATATATATATATATATATATATTTTAACATAAACATGCTTTCTGATACTCCTAACAGATCTTACCTTACAGACCTCATCCATTCACTCGACCTTTTCATAGTACCCTACCAACCAACCCACCACACCCAGTTAACCAGCAGCTGGTTAGACCTCTTCATGATGACCTCATCAAAATCTCCTATAATATTCCAACACCTAAACTATGTCCTTACAAAATCTCCTGGCGGAACCTTGATTCATTAACCTCCGAAAAGCTAAATCCTTATTTTGATTCACTTTCCCAATCCCTAGATCCTATTTATTCCTCATCCTCCCTTGATGAAATGGTGGAATGCCTCTCGTCTAATCTTTCCACTTTCCTAAACCAACATGCTCCTCTCAAAACTTTTACCTTTAGACCAAGGCACAGTTTTTCCATAGCTCCATATCCCAAGCCCAAGATCCTAAGTCCAAATGGAAAATCTTTAAAAACTTATCAGTTGTCAAATCCAAATCCTGTACTCATTATCCTATCGATCCAGATGAATTAAATTATTCCTATTTTGTTAACCCTTCAACTATTCCTCACCCCTCCTCATACTCATTCACACAAACCTTCAATCCTGATAACTTTTACTTTCTTCATTTTTCACCCGAAGACTTGCTCTCCTCCGTCCTTAAATCCAGAACCAATGATTACGGCCCCGACCAAATTCCTGTAAAGATAATCAAACTCTGTCTTCCTGTCATCTTCCCCGCTCTTTTACACATATATAAATTTTTCCTACAAAATTCCATACTCCCAGAAGCCTGGAAAAAAGTGATAGTCCGTCCATTGAACAAAGTACCAATCCCTACCTTAGTCTCTACTATAGACCCATCTCCATTCTTTCTAACCTATCCAAACCGCTCAAAAGAATTGCCCACTCCCAACTCAATGACTTCCTTGAGCGGAATGCTCTCCTCAACCCTCTTCAGCCTGGCTTTTGTTCTCATTATTCAATACAATCTGCCCTGTTAAGGATCACCCAGGACCTCCATTCCTCCATAGATGAACATAAAATCACCATCCTAATTCTCTTTGATTTCTCAAAAGCGTTCGATACCGTCAATCATGAGATCCTCCTTTCTAAACTCCAAAACCTGTCCATATCAAACAGCGTCTTAGGCGAGGTTGAAGAGACTAATGAATTGCTTCATTAGATTCATCTTCGGTGTCCCCAGGCTCTCCACATCTCATCTTCAATTTCCGGTAAATATGTAGAATAGTGAAAGCAATAGAGAGGATTTATCTATTTGATTTTTTTATATCTTTTAAGCTCAAAACCTGATCAAAGTTTTATACTTAACTTCCAAATGTTTATTTTTATTTTATCTTGTAACATTCTGCCTCAGTTATTTTAATTGTATTGCTCTTCTTTTTTGTGTCTACTTTGTATTTTAATTCTTTATTTTTTATTTTTTATTGTATTTCTTCCAACTAACCAGACAAATGGCCATTAATTTTGTTCATGCTTGTTATTCTTAGGGAACTAAATGTCCCAGAATAAATATTACTTTTCTTTCTTTATATATATATATATATATATATATATATATATATATATATATATATATATATATACACATACTATAAACTAAAGAACAGATAGATAAAACAGATATGTAGGTATAATATTTTATTTTTAAATAGTCTCCTGTCAAAATAAAACCACTGTGACTCATTATATTCAGAATTCTACAAACCTGGAGATTTATGTTTTAGTTTTATGGCCGTAAGTAGATATATATAAGCTATAGTGCTCTTAGTAATTATATCTATATATAAATAAATAAATAAGAACTTGCATTGTATTAGGCATGTTTATGTTCTTAATGAAGGTGATGCCAATGGTAATAAGAAAAGAGGGTAAAATAAAGTACATTATTATTGGAATTATTGAAAATAAACAGTAGTAGAAGGAAACGGTAATTGCATATGACTACAAGAATTGGCACAGTGATATTATTATTGTTGACTATGAGTTTGCCATAACGATATCTGTTTGTTGTTCGTTGATTATAGACAATTATAAATGAGTTGAGGCAGGATTGGTTTGAATAGTAATGATGACCTATGTATTATTTATTGGGTACAGCAGGTAGTTTGTAAAATGTTTTTGTAATTATTATGATAATAAAAAGAAAATTAATTGTGGTAGTTATTTCAATCTTTTCTAAACAGCAAGGAAAGATAAGTAGGGACTTCTTCTCTCTTTTAATCCTAAACACTGACTGTGGTTTGGTATCTGTAATGTTTTATATTTATATATATATGTAAGGATATTCCAATGAATAAACTCTTAATAGTTGCTCTGTAAAAAAAGCTTTTATTTTTAATAATTACAAATAAAGTTTCTCACACATAAAACTTAATATTTCTAAATTTATAAAATATCAATTCAAAACATTTTCCTAAACACTTACCTGTAAAAAAAGAAACGTCATCAAAAGTTTTTCTTATTATTCTTAGGTAAGCATAGCATTTCTTAATACCCTTACCACTTTAACCATATGTTTTATTTCATAAATTCAAATAACCTATCACTCACACACCTGCTTCCAATTTTATCACTCAAGTCCGCAGCAAAAATCAAATAAATTAAGAAATATATTACTTACTTTACATATATAAATATATATATATATATATATATATATATATATATATATATATATATATATTAATTTAATCATTATTGTGGATAGCCACCTTGTTTTTTAAATTATTTTAAATAATTTATTTTTTGAAAAGAAAAGATTTGGCTCTGCCTGTTGGCACCGTTTGGAAGCGAGCTCCTGGGTGCAATGGTTAGCATACCGCGCATGTCACGCAGAAGACTCGGGTTCGATTCCCGGTGGAGCCAAATCTTTTCTCTTCAAAAAATAAATTATTTATATATATATATATATATATATATATATATATATATATATATACATATATATTAATCATTTTGTGTTGGTAACAACTCATTATAATTTTAAATATTTTAATTTTGAAGAGAAAAGATTGGCCTTGGCCAGTAGTCGAACCCAGGTCTCCAGTGTAACATGTGCGGTACGTTATCCACTACACTTCAGTGGAGTGGAGAGATTGACTCGGCTTGGAAGCAAACTCGGTAGCGCAGTGGATAGCGTACCATGCATGTTACGCAGGAGACCTGGGTTCGATTCCCGGTCGAGGCCAATTTTTTCTATTCAAAAATAAAATATTGAAAATTTTTATAAATATTGAATTTTTACTTTAAAAAATTATGAAGAGGATAATATTGTCTATAAGTGTATAGCCTAGTTATTAATCTCAACTTTAGGGCGATCTCAATCAGCTGGGCCTAATACATCAAGTGTAGAAAGTAGATCACCCAAGCGTACACCACGTGTAAGCCATGGTACCAAACAGCCTTCTCCAGATAAAAAACAACGTCCAAGTGAGTATAACAAATTGAAAAAGATCAATCTAGCAGCACGATTTGTACCTTAGCTTATGTACATCAGCTTTAATAATTTTCTTTTTGATCATAAAATATCAAATAAAATTTATTTAAAATTTAAAATAATTTGTCAAAGCAGAAAAAAAATTACATTGAGTAATAATAAAGGTATTCAACCATAAAATATAGTTTATTTTCATTAAACATGTTTGATTAATTCTGAAGAAATAGTTAAACATTTCTGCACTGTATCTTACACAGAAATACAATCAAAATGATAACCAATTTCAAAGAACTTATAGTAATAGAATAATTTTTAAAACTATTCAACCCATCAAAAAAAAAAAATTAAAAATGAATGACCGTGAGTATTTAAATAGTATATTTAACCATCTCTAAAATATTGTATATAAATATTTTTCAAATATACATATATTTATAATGCTCTAATTAATGTATAATTTTATAATCGTGCAATAAATTTTCCAAAATAATTTTTTCCCAAGTTGGAAACTTAAAATATTTTGCCTATAAGTTGTTTAATCCTGCTTTATTTTTTTTTATAAGTTAAAAAATTATAATTGTTTCTTTGATTTTATTCCCAATCAAATACTGATTAGGAAAAAAAATGTGAATTGGTTTTCATGCAGTATAAAACAATCAGTTTAAAATATTTTCATTAAATTTTAAAATATTTTTTTAAAATGCTACAAGTTAAATTATCATAATTCATAGTTTCAGCTAAATGGTATTTTTAAATCTTATATTTTTAAAGATATTAATATCGCAATATCATTCTATAACAGGACACAGGATTTAATGTTAGTTTCATCAATACCAAACCAATGAAAAAAAAAAAAATAGTTAACCAAAAACCTATTTATAAATACAAACACACACTCACATACAAATAGAATAAGTAGTGATGGCAATAAAAAAGAAGTCAAATATGGATGCTTCATATGTATTTTGGTAAAAACCACTCCCCCCCCCCCTTCAATATATCTGAAATGTCCATAGATTCTTTTTATATCCCTCGAAAACTGATCATATATATGTACATCTTTTGATTAGTTCTAAGAAATTAAAAATCAACTTTAATTCATCCAGCAGTCTTATTACAACTTTCTTAGAAATTTTCATATATTATTACACTTTAAAAGACTAATATTGTTTTAGAACCACTAAAAATTTATTTCTATCAAATAAAGTCCAATATTATAACCAAACTTCAAGTTTCAAACCTGATACTTGTTGCTGTGGCCTTATCCCTCTTATAGAGCAAATTTTGTTCCATATCACTTTTTGAGATGTGAGGCTATTGATGGAAGAGACATAATCCCGCCAAGATGATTTTTTACTGTCTTTAATTATTCTATTTGTGATTACTCTTAAATTTTTAAACTATATGGCATTATCTTGAGTCTTATTTTTTCTATATTTATTATGAGCCTTTTTTTTTTGCTCTTACGGGGTCTTCACATTGTTTGTCCCACCATGAAACTTTTCTTTGGGTTTTAATCGGAATATTTTGATGGGCCACTTGCATAATTGTGTTAGTAAAAGCATCTACTTGTTCATCTATGCTGTCGCCCATAGTAAGTTCATTTATATTTGCAGAAATTGCCTCCCTGAAGCCATTCCAATTCGCTAACTGGTATTTCCAGTGGCTAAGTGGCGGTTGTGATGGTGAAGCCTTCCTAATTCTAAGGACAATGGGGAAGTGATCGCTACCATATAAGTGAGGTTTCGTTTCCCAAGTAATTTTGGGAGCTAGCCTAACAACAGCAAAACTGAGGTCAACGGCTGAAAATGAATTGCTCTTAGAGCAGAAGTGGGTATGGTTTCCTGAATTGAGAAGGGTAGTTTGTGGATCCTATTTAGGAAGGATATTACCCTTTGGCCCCTGTGGTCTAGATCTCGTAGCAGAGAACCCCACATGGAGCTATTGGCATTGAAATCCCCAAGAATTAGGTATGGCCTGGGAAGTTGGGATGTTATTTCTTCAATGTCTTCAGTGGACAAGTACACAACTGGAAAAATGTATATATTGCAGACAGTGAGTGGTTCAGAAAACATCTTCCCTTACAGATGTCGATACACAACCCCATGATCTACCAATCTGCATAATCTGCCTTTTCTAAATGCTACATAGCCTTTCATTTTCACTTTATTGCTTTTATTATGGGTTTCCTGAAGTCTACAGCACAGTGGATTTTCTTCACTTAGTTGTTTCTTAAGATATTCTAGATGGCAGAATAATCCATTATTGCGTCCATTTTGTTCGTAAGCTATTTAGTTTTCTACAGTAACATTCCCAACGGGGGGTGTTACATCTTTGGGCTCTAAGATATCAGAACAAGTTTGGCTGGATTCAGTTGAATATAAAGATTTCATGAGTTTTGAAAATCTTATTTTCATTCCTCTATGTGTAGTTTTGTTCCTAAGTTCATTAATCATTCGTTGTAAGCCTGTTGTGTCATTAATAAATTGTTTTAATATTTCATTAACATTTGAGCAGCTTAAATGTTGAGCCCCAATGACTGTTTCACAAATATTAGTGGACTGTGAATATTATAAAGAACTCAGAAGAAAATTAAAACTGAGCACATCACTACCTGAAAGATTGCTAGATTCAGAGGAAAGTTTGGAAAAATGTATGTGTTTCCTGATATTTATCGGATTTTATAATAGAGTAAAAAAAAAACATTGCCAATGACCCTGTCTGGTAGAGGCACTCCAACAACAATAAACAATAAAAATATAACCAAACTAGTTTGAAAAAAATATTTGTACCAATAACCTTTTTCCTATTTATGACACACATTTGAATTGATTGGTTTTGAACAATGTTTGTTGGCATTGTTATTGTTATTGTTTATGGGAAGTTAGATGCGAAATTCTGAAAATTAATTTTAAATTTTTTTTTTACATACTTAACTTTTAAATTAAATTTGTCAAATTATTATGAATATATAAATATTATAAAATATAAATATAAACTCCTTAAACATGAAAAACCATGGCCCCTTCTTTTTCGTAGGCATTTGTTATTTTATAGGGGTTCCCGATGGATTGCTTCGAGCCACATGTCCTGTCTATCTTAACCTCCTTACCTTAATATCATGAGATACAGACTGACCAGTATTTGATTACTGACAGAAATCTGTAATTAATACACCAGTACATCTTTATATCTTAGATTCCTTCTTTATTTTATGGCAAGTTAGACCCATGTTCCAAGACTCTGATATCCTTTTCTCCTTTCGAATTCTCTAAATTAGTATTAAAAGCTTAGCTTTTAGATTTTTTTCGAACCATTATCCTGATGATAAGTTGTCCATCCCTAAGGGTTTTTTTGTTGGGTTCAAATTTGTCCTTCAGTTTCATCAAATTCAACTTTGGTCTTTACTTCAGGTTTTCTACTATAGTTCAAAAATAGTTTTTAATCAACAATCTAATTATCAATCACTGTTAAAATAAATGGGATACCATCAATTATTATTAATAGATGATGCTGGCTGATTGACTATTCATGGCTGGTGTCCCAATATAATATTTTTACCTCTTGAATACTAAAAGGGGAAAGGAAAAATTTGAGCCAAAGGATTTCAGAGCAATCTTAAGCTTTATTGAAACATATACATCCTTAACATAACTATTTTATAACTAGATGAAGCTGCACATTAATTCGCATCAAATCATTATTGCTTATCCCTTTTCTTGAGACTTCAGTTTTATTTAATGTAAGGATTAAAATGTGACCTGTTATTTAGTCTCAATAAATTATATTTATTTATTTATTAAGTATTTATCAGTTTTGAACAGATATTATCCAAATATTTAGATCAACAAACTCATAATAACTTAATCATAACAACTTTCATTAAATTTTGTTTTTTAGTTATAAAAACAAATATTCAATGGGCTAAGATAATAGTAAATTACTCAATAGGCTAAAATAATAATAAATTAAAAATACATATCATATCCAACAGAAGCATTAAAATTACCTCAATGTGATTGATAATTTATATTGTTCTACAAATTAATTTCTTTTTTTAAACACCATAACTATGCTGGCTTGTCATTAAAAATTGGCATTTAATACCATTGCCCCTCACATACATTATAATTTATCAGGTTGTTGTTTAAAAAAATAAAATAAAATAATTGACTTTCCCTACCCCTGTACATCCTTGTGTACAGACTCCTGATGTCCAAAGTTCAAACCCAAAAACCAAACACAGGATATGGGACACAATAAAATAAACATTAACATTGAGATATTGAGAAAAAAAACTAACCAATGCTGAATTGTTACTATTCTTTTGACTATTTTTACAGTCATTTTTATGTTGGTAAATTCTATCTTTTAAATACTGCTTAGTTTCCCCAATATATGTGGCAAGACATTTTAGACAGTATATTTTATGAACTAAGTTGGACTGTAGATCCTTACTCGCATTATCTTTCAAATTGTATATAATTAATTATATGTATCCATGTATTCTTTACTTTATTAGTGGGTTTAAATCCAAAATTGTATTCTTCCACATCATATTCCTTGCAGGATCATTGAATATCCTCTGCTAGTCCTTTTATGTACGTTAATGTTACAAATCACTTTATTTTTGATTGGAGTTTTCTTCCACTATTATTTTCAACTTTTTTTATTAATTATAGGATTAAGATATCTAGCCCATACCTTTTCAATAGTATTTTTAGGATTAAAATTATTTAGGAATAGCTCAAATATTTTGATTTTTACATTACTTAAAAGTAATTCATCTGTTAATATGATGGCCTTATTTATAATATTGTTCATTAACCTTAATTTCATGTGTTGGGGATGCTGTGATAAGTAATTTAAAATGACATTGCAAGTAGTCTTCTTTTTTGGTCCACTCTGTGTACATTTTATTATTCATTCTAATTATTTATGCCCAAGAACCTAATTTTTCCATTCTCTTCTCCTTCAATGGTAAAATTTAATATATTGTGGTAACTATTTTTTTTTCTTAGTAAATCTTGGGAAATATCTTAATGTAAATGTTTGTTTTATTGTGCCCCATATCCTTTGATTGGTTTTTTGGGTTTGAACTTTGGACATTAGGAGTCTTATACAGGGGTGTGCTGTATAAGAATGTTATTTTATTTTATTTTTTTAAACAATACCCTGATAAATTATAATGTATGTGAAAGGCAATGGTATTAAATACCAATTTTTAATGACAAGCCAGCATAGTTATGATGTTTTTAAAAAAATTTAATTAATAGAACAATATAAATTATCAATCACATTGAGGTAATTTTATTGCTTCTGTTGGATATGATATGTATTTTTAATTTATTATTATTTTAGCCTATTGAGTAATTTACTATTATCTTAGCCCATTGAATATTTGTTTTTATAATTAAAAACAAAATTTAATGAATGTTGTTATGAATAAGTTATTCATATATGAGTTTGTTGATCTAAATATTGGGATAATATCTGTTCAAAACTAATAAATACTTATGATGTTGCTTGCAGCAGTGAGGATGGCTGAATGGCCGAAACATTTGCTGTTATAAAATAAATATAAGTTGTTGAGACTAAATAACTAGTCACATTTTAATCCTTATGTTAATAAAAAAATAAATTAATTAGCATCTAAAACATGAGTAAGATGATGAACAATAAGGGACGAGAGAGAACACTGAGGGGGTAAGGAATTAAGCATTCACAGCTTCATCTCGATTTCTTGGATTGACTACAAGAAGGAATTTTTTTCATTCCGAATCCTAAATATCTTTAAAATGGATAATAGCATTATTTGTTTATGTGCATTATAAATCTCTTAAGATTTTGCCTGACTTTGGCTTTCCTACCTCTTTGTGTTCATTGGGGGAAGTGAAAGACATCAAAATGGCTCGTATGGGGTTCTTTGAAACAGGGGCGTTCGGGTAACAATGAAATGTTTTATGGAGACCCAGGAGTGTTTCATCGTGCTTCATGTGTTTTTCATTGTGCAATAAGCAGTCGGTTTTTTTTTTTTTTCATTTCCTTAAAGAATGGTGCGAAATTGAGAGCTTTCCTCTCTGACATCTAAGTAAAATTTTCCTCTCTCCTGAAGGCTACCCTTTAGCAGGAGAACGAAAAACCAACCGGAAGCCGAATGAAGTTTTTTCGTTAATTATGGTGTTGTTTTTTTCAGTTGTTTCAAGGTACCCCTTGCGCTGTTTCATTGTACGATGGGCCTGGGGCACAATGAAACAATATTTCCTTTTTGGAAAATAGCTGCTCGCGGTCACACATGATGCATAAAATAATGTTTAACGCATTTCTTACATAGATTAGATCCTAATGTAACATGGAAAAAATATAAAAATGAATATAAAGTCTCAGGTGGGCTGCTAAGAGTAAAAGAAACTTTTTTGTTTCATTGTGCCCCACCTCCCCCTACGATATGTTATACACCAAGAATTAGAACAATCTGAGAAGTCTTCTTGACGTAGTAGGGTCTTCAATGAAAACTTTTAGATAAAGATAGGTTTGATAAATGTGATGTACTTGTTAAAATAGGAAAGCTGGAAGATGTAAGCAATATGGAACTCTCTAATAGTTCAATAATTAGTTGCTAGTCTGAACAAAGATGGTTCATACAAATATCAAAGTATGCATCAGCTCTATGAATTTAAGAAGGATATTAAAAAGTGATTCGAGGAGAAGTTTAAAAGGCGTGTTAAGATCATCTTCAGAACACATCTTTCAGAAAGAAGTATTATAGAAGCTTTAAATGCATGGGCCTTTGAACTTTATCTTACTCTTTTAATAACTATTTTAAAATGGATTAAGAGTGTAGTTAGTGAATTCGAGAAAACGTCATCCGAAACCTTCAGTGTTTAGAATATACTTTCCATGGACGACGAGGGCCCTAAAGTATGTAAAGTCGCACTGAATAATGACAACTATGAAACTATTTTAAAGCCAAGGAGACATCTAGGGTCTTTTCAGTTATTACGACTAAGAAGTCGGTTACACAGCTTTAAATCGTGAACATTCTCCTTCACATTTAATCATGAATTTCGTACTTGGTACATTGAATACTAAACAGTCTATTGGTACAATTAGTGGATATGGGAGCATCCCTGATTATTCCTTGAAAATAAAGGCTTCATTATAGTGATTCAGAACCAAGTGATTGCTACCAACACCAACAAGCCCTTGTATAAATGGGAAACTGTTACAGAAACATGTAGATTGTCATGAGCACCAACATATACAATTAAGCATTCAAGTGTTCGCCGGAAAATACCGTTCACCAAAAACTTCCTGACCTGTCTCAAAAAAAAAAAATAAAAATAACCAGGCACCAGTACCACTTTATGTGGGTACCCTGCTGTGATTGAACTGAAATGTATTTAATTGAATTGTATAATACGCGCCATTGTGAATTATAGGTAAACAACTTAAGAGAATCCCTTTTGGGTGGAGCTCAAACCTAGTGAAATATATGTAGCATCTTGAATTACTTTTATATTTTTTTTTTGTCATTTCTTACGAATGTGAGCACTTACTGGTTGATTGATTGTTTATTATGTAGCAAAATTTTTGCATGCATACTTAACCCTGTATTAATTACATTAAGGAAGAATCAAAAATGGTAACGCTGGGCTATCTGTCCCAACAATAGTTCTAGGACCTCCCTTACCTTATGTCTCAACTGTTTTCTCTATCTCGCGCTGTGTCTAATAGTCTCTAATGTGACCACTTTTATGTAATTACACAAAGAAAATTACACCATAATAACCTTAGTAATTTCCAAAGTTTACCCATAGTTGATGTATAGTGTGCGTCATTAATCCTGATTCAATTAATGGTTTTTTTACTTGTTTTTGTTTTTTTACTTATTTTCGCAAACTCTAAAATAAAATAAATATGAAATTATGATAAAAAATATAACAATATTAAAATTTGTAATAAGTCCATTTACAAAACGTAAAAAAAGTACTATTTTATTTATTAAATATTGAAGTACGAAAAATAATTTATCTGTCATTATTTAATCACAAGTTCCTCGCCTAGTTTTAAATTAATCACATTTCAGATTTTTAAAACTATGATTTGTTCACGGCAGAAAATACTATTTTTTTTTACATATAATTTGTAATGACTTCTAGCATGCTTACACTGTGTTGCTTGCTTGTCTTTATTTACCTAATACTATTTAAGATTTCTATTTTTTTCCTGGATTTTTTTGTGTTTTCTATGCACTAATAGGATGCCTAGTAAATGTATCAAACAGTGGCCAATGTTGCATCATTTTATATAGATATTACATTTTTAGCCAAACTGTGGACATTGAAATAAAGAATTAAGAGAAAATAAGTTAGTTACGTGAATATAATTCTTAACATTATTATAGTAAAAGTATGAAATCAAATGTATACCTCAATAATTATGAAGATAGATTTTTTTTAATATTTAGTTACCAAAAGTGTCAGGAATTAAGAATACAGTGATATTGTCATGGAACAAATAAATAAATGAATGTTCTTATTCAAAATAAAAATAAAAATAAACTAAAAACATATATTTAAAGAATTTTGTTTAGCTTACGCAGTATATTGCAGGTTAAAAATTTGATATATATATATATATATATATATATATATATATATATAACAAATTGATTAATGTGATGCAACAATGCTATAAACTGATGAAAGCATTCAATATTTACATTTTTCAAAACATTCATTTGAAAATATTTCTAATTTCTGGCTTAGTTTTTTTTATTATTATTACTATTAATGCTTTCATTGATAAGAATATTTATTAGGTAGCACTCATTTGATTAGATCTAGTCTCCTAGAATTTTAGGTGATAATTCTTTATTAGTAACCCTGCATTTTCTATAGTTTTGTAATAACTAGTTTAAAAAAAAAAACTGAATAACAACTAACATCCTTGATTTGAGATTTGTTAAATATGATAAGTTCCTATTATGTTTTCTCTAAAAGTACATCTAAATCAGTGTATATTTGACAATTAGATAGGTAAAATGAACTTGTTGAAACTTAAGATTGGTGTCATTGGTAGTTAAAGCAAAATTTATTTTATTCTATGATTATAGATATTTTCAACACTTTTACTTATACTATTTTGATGGGTATTATATTTCCTGGACATATAATCAGAATAATACAAAATAATAATAAAACTATTTAATAATCAATAATGAATATTATGCTTTAAATTTAATCTGAAAGAAATTTCTTTAACAGTTGAGCGCCAGGGAAAAGATGATGTACTTTTGCCTGGGGCCAAAGCAATTTTTCCTAATTTATAACTTTAATATGATTAGAATGATACAAAAATTGCAAAAGAAATAAATAAAAAGTTTAAATTTGGCAATTAAACATTAATTTTGTGAGCGGTACGTATGTACCGCCCGGCCCCAGGGTAAAGCCCGCTACCTATAGTAGTACGGGGGCTGCCCGGTTATGACCGCGACGTCAACCCTTGTCCCCTTAAAATATGTTATTTTAATAAATAAGATATTTTGTTTTGTAAAAAAATAAATAAAATTAATTTATTTTATTTATTTATACCCCCCATATTAAAAAAAAAAAAAAAAAAAAAAAAAACATTTGGGCCAATTGCATTGGCGAATTGTTCGGGGCCGGAGCGGTCCAATATGCCTTGAAATCACGCTCGGCAGGCGGCCCCCTGGCCCAGAACAATCTTTTAGCTGGCGGGAGCGGGCGGTACCTGGGGACCGCCTCGGCCCCAGCCAATAGTCCAACAGCGGTACGATCGTACCGCTTGGCGCTCAACGTGTTAAGAACTGCATAATAAATAATGAATGTACTTATTATGCTAATACATTGCAGTTTACAGAAAAGTTCTGGTGTTTGAACTGAATCTATTTCTGGAACATTTTTTTATATTTATTATAATCTTTGAAAATTATAAAATATTAATTAAAAAATAATAACAAATATTAATTAGAATGTGATGTTTCCATGTTTAAATAATATGCGCAATGAAATGTAATGAATTGAATATATGTTTTAGATATTTTTACTTAAAAATATTTAAGATTTACATCCCCTAACTCATTGATTTCATTGAAGTGATTTATTATACACAGTGACATGATTTTAAAATTTAATATCTGTCTATTTTAAAATCGACATAACAATAAATCTTTATTAGTCAATTCCAGTCCTGAAAGCAATATAAAGAGAATGCAACAGTTAGTAATACTATGCATTTGATCATTAAAACATACCCAAAGAACTACATGAACTGACTTTTCAATTTATAACATTCAGCAAGGTTATTTAATATTTAAGGATGTTAGTGGTAAACTAGTTATTGCATAGAGCGTTTGAATATCAGCTGACCATTCATTAAAAATACTACATTTAAAATGAAAAAAAAACAACTATTTTTCATTACCTATTTCATTACTTTTATAGATGCTTTGAATATTGTTTAGCAATTTTGTTTTTTACCTCTTATTCTTCAATTTTTCTATTTTTATGTTTTATTATTATACTTTCATTCAAGGTTACAATATTATATTACCTACTTAACTATATCTGTTTTATCTTAAAAGCTTTACCTTTATTTAAGTTGCTAGTTTTAGACAATTTTAATTTTTATCAGTGTTATAACCTTAATTATTAGTCTCTATGAATGCCTACCGCTTGTTATAGTTGATTTAAATAGAAAAAAAATTAACTGATAAAAACATTATGAATTGATAATACTAACTGAATAAGTCAATATGAATATCTTGAACATGCTGCATAGTTGAAACTGTGGATATATATTATCTATTATTAATATTAGTGGTTAGATATTAAAATGTTTAAGGAAATACTTGTGCATATTTCAGTTTAGAAAATACAAGAATTTTTCGCAATACTTTTTAACTGTGGTCCGACTAGACTTATCAGTTAAAGTGGCCATTTCATTTTTAATCATTTTTTCATCGCATCTAATTTCAGGTCTCTTCATTTTTATGTCTCTCCCATTTAAAACAATCACAAATAAATTTATGATACATTAGATTCTTATTCGAATTACTTCTAATGCGGTTTTAATTAACAAAATTAATTTTATATTAGGAATATAATTCAATATAAAAACCAAAAAAATTCAGTAAACCTATTTAAAATATAATACATATGACATTATCAATATAGAAAAATTATATTCACTATTATTCCAGACTGGTCAGCTGAGAAAATGCTCTAAGTTATTGAATTTTAGCATTTCATAAGTGTTAGCAGCGCTTCATTCTCTTCTTTTTTTCTTCAGCTACACTAGATACTGCCCCCTCTCGAACTATTCAAAAAACAGGTTCGAATAAAGGTGTCAACCTCAAGAATAAGTCTGGAGGAATTAGAGTCAAACCGAAATCAAAGGCCAGTCATTCCGTTTCCAGTAAGTATGGATCATAAATGAGTTCCCTTCCAGATATTAGAGGAAAGTGGTTGGAGTGAATGACTGAGGTAACTAACTTCTGCATAACATATAAAGCAGACTTTCATCTGTTGCTGGGACCTATTGGGCTATCTTATATGATACCCTTAGTGAAAGCCTCTTAGGCTATAATTAAAAATCTATTGTTAAAACCTCATCTTATCTATATGTATGTATGTGTGTGTATATATGTGTATATATATATATATATATATATATATATATATATATATATATATATATCATATATATATGTGAATAATAAATAATAAAGAAGTATTTTAAAAACAGTACTAATCCATAATAACAAATAAATGTACATAGGCATCACTGACTGACATTATATAGCTTTAAAAAAGTCAGGAATAAATGACAAGTTAAAAGGGTAACTATTCATATAAATCAAGATAAAATATTTAATTATATATTACTTAGACATTAAAATCAAATTCGTGTTTCATATTTTCTTATAATATGTACTCATTTGTTGTATTAATTAAGATGATTAACACATACAATTACATCACTATTAAACTATTTTTATTAATAGCTTACTAAAAATAAATTTGACAAATGGAAACAAAACCATTTCTGACAAATGTCAAATAAGTATAAATATATATTTTATATTTACAACACAAACCAAAAAATAAATGAAAAATTTATGTTGTAATATTGCAATAATTTACTATTTTAGAGGATAAGCCTGGAGATGAAGTCGAAACGAGTGAGGCTGAAATACAAGAACCTGTTGTCAAGTCACCACCTGAGCCTACAAGGGTGAAATCACCTGAACAAGTTTTAATGAGGTCTCCTGAACCAGTTAATTGGACAGTGCCACTAGATACAGGAAAAACATTTACTGTCACTCAAAATGTTTCAGAAGGTAAGTAAACTGAAAAGACTCTATTAATAAAATACAATTACTTGATCATGTAATAAAATGGTATAGTATTATATAACCCCATTTAAATCATAGTGGTTTGTTTAGATTAATCAGTACACATAAAAGTGAAATACCGGCATTTAATATAATAGTATTCTGTAACTTGTTCCGATTTTTTAATAAATCTTGGATGTGTTAGAAATAATAATTGCACCAGGTTTAATTAATACAATCAGATTTGGATACAAACATTTATTAGAGCACATAAGCACATGTTCACACATCGGTGGCGGCATCAGAAGAGAGCAAGCCCGCCAAGTGACCTCACATAAAAATGAAACAGTGTTGCACAATTAACAAACAAATATTATTATTTATACATATTATTTTTTCTCATTGCTAGATTATATATCTAACACCCCCCCTTAATCTAGCAATACCCATAATCATTAAAAAAAAACTTACAACAAATACAAGGTTCACTTTAAACCTAAATTCATATTACAAGAATTATGTTTATTAAAATTGAGACCTTTGGTGAAAATGTCAGCCACCATTTCCTGAGTATTACAATATTTCAACTCCACAATTCCCTCTTCATACTCCTCTTTTATTCTCATAATTTTTGCTTCAAGGGCCCTTTCCTTCTCTTGTGCTTCGTCATCTAACCTTCTAATGACAGCTTCTATATGCCTATCTCTTTCTTTTTTCACTGATTCACGGATCTGCTTTTCTTTTTCTGCTAGGGCAATCGCCTGATGGTTCAGCCAAGACTGTCTTTCTCCCTCGAGTGTTTCCCGCAATGTTTTCAACTCTGCTTCATGTTTTTCTTGAAGCATTGTCATGCGTTCTTGAAGATCTACTTCAGCCTGCTTCCATTTCTCCTCCAGTTGCCTAGTTCATGAGCTAGACTAGCATTAGCTTCTCGCTCCAATCTTTCTTTCTCATCTCTAACTTCATTCATTAGCCGTCTTCTTTGTTCCTGGTAGCTTCTCTCTACTTCAGCTAGCTCATCTTCAAGCTTTTTCCTTGCTGCCTCCCTTTCTTCTGATACAGCTTGCTCTCGATCCCTTAGAGCCTGTTCACGGGCAGCCATTATCCTTCTCGATGATGCAGCTTCCATCTCACTCAGCTCTCGCTCATGGGCTCTTCTTAATTCAGCAAGCTCATCCTGATGTGTACGGGTCATTCTTTCAAGCTCAGGTTCCAAACCTTTCACTGTTTGTTCCTTATTATCAATGAGGGCCTGAAATTCTTCCTTCATAGATGCCATCCACTGCTGATGCTCTGGACTAGCTATGGCCTCCCTGAAGGTCCCTGGAACTGATATCGAGACAGCTGACATGTATACCTCATAATCTGGAAAAGTCTTTGGCTTCTT
This sequence comes from Aelia acuminata, assembly GCA_911387785.2. Taxonomy (NCBI): domain Eukaryota; kingdom Metazoa; phylum Arthropoda; class Insecta; order Hemiptera; family Pentatomidae; genus Aelia; species Aelia acuminata. Next base: position 53,917,034 of record OU426980.1, on the reverse strand, counting down.
TTCCCGGGATGAACGTCTGGGAATTGGATCTTCAACCTGGTTATCAGCATCTGCATCTGAATCACTATCTGTTCTGGGAAATCCTAGAAAATCTGGTTCGCTATCAGAGTTATCATTTTCATTTTCATTCATTCCATTCTGAATACCTTCAATTATAGTAGGATCTTGTTGAGATAACTCTCCGTTATCTGCAGGTTTAACATCTTTTACCTTGAATTTATCTTCAAAAAATGTGACGTCCCTAGCAATCACAATTTTACCTGGCTTCCTGATGTCAAATAACCTATAACCTTTTGATTCAGTACTATACCCCACAAAAATGTAGGTTTCACTTTTGGGGTCAAACTTTTTGCGTAATTGGTCGGGAACATGGGCGTAGGCTACACAACCAAAGACTTTAAGATGGCTTAAATTCACCTTTTCACCGCTCCACACCTCCTCCGGAGTAGCACCCTTAATGGCCTTGTGGGGGGATCTGTTTTTCAGGTAAACAGCCGTGTTGACGGCCTCAGCCCACATCTTCTGATCACAACCCGACTCCTGCAAAAGACACCGAGCCTTATCAAGCATCGTTCTATTAGTTCTCTCCGCAACTCCATTTTGTTCCGGAGAATAGCGGACAGTCCTTTGATGGGTAATCCCCTTGCTCTTCAGGAACTTGTCGAACTCACTGTTCACATACTCAGTCCCATTGTCACTCCTGAGCACTTTTACGGTTCGTCCCGTTTGATTTTCTGCCCAAGTAACAAAGTCCTTGAAGTGTTGCAAAGCTTCACTTTTTGACTTTAAAAAATAAACAAATATTTTTCTTGAAAAATCATCCACAATTGAGAAAATGTAATAACAACCACTCCACGAAGATACTGGCATAGGACCTGCCAAATCGGAATGTAAAAGCTCAAGTGGATTTTTTGCTCTCTTACCTTGGGACTTAAATGGTTTTCGAGTTTGCTTTCCAAGTACACAAACAGTGCATTGATCTCCTTTGCCATCCATAAAGTTAACATCTTCCGCCATCCCGTTCTTCAACAGGTTCATGCTGAATCTGTTTAAATGGCCAAGTCGTCGATGCCAAATTTCCTCACTTTCACTTTGGCTTGCCATAAAAGAACAATGAGGCTTTGTGTCCAAACGATAAAGTCCATGACAGTTACTACCTCTCGCAACTATCTTACCTTTCACCACAAAATCTTCTTCGTCATAAATATGACAATCATTTGAGTTAAACAAAACAACACGTCCTTTTTTAGTTATCTGGCTAATTGAAAGAAGATTGGTTTTTAAATCTGGGACATAGATGACATCTTGGATTGTTTTTTCTCCACATTTTGTATTTATGATGATATCACCTTTTCCACAGCCAGACACTTTACGATTGTCTGCCACAGTAACACTACATTCCTCAATCCCCCGTATATTCTCAAACAATTCCTTCTGGGAGCACATATGATTAGTTGCACCAGAGTCTAAAAACCATTCAGGGCACTTACTGTCACTTACTGATAACACAACTTGTAAGGCATTATTGTTTATAACCTTACCTCCACTGCCATCTGTATCCTTTTCCTTACTGTAGTTAGGTTTATTTTTCATTTTATGGCACTGGTTTTTATAATGACCAAGTCCTCCACACCCAAAACATTTAACTTGTTTTTTCTGGAACTTCTGATGATCCTTAGAAATAAATGCTTGATCCTTGGCCTCCTTGGAATATTTGTCATCAGACAAAAGTTTGGATTTAATAAAATCGCTTGTAATTCTTTGTCCAGAATTTTCCAGGGCCATTACCATCGGGTCATATTCTTGAGTCAAGCCGCTGAGTAAAATAACTCCTAAAAATTCGTCGTCGACAGGTGCATCAATGTCTGATAATTTCTGTGCCACAGACATTACCTCGTTGACGTAGTCTTCCATTTTTCTGAAGTTTTCGAGTCGAACTCTAACTAATGTTCTGAATAAAGATAGCCTTCGGTAAAGACCTTTGTCTTCATAGGCCTTCTGAAGGTTATTCCAAGCCTCTCCGGCAGTTTTAGCAGTCCTGACATGAGGGTAGACAACTGGATTAACCATTAAGCATATTTTCGCCAACGCCTTTTGGTCTCTCCTCTTCTTATCCTCTACTTTTGTTTTATCATCCTCTGGATATCCCTCAATGCATTGCCAAAGGTCGCAGTGAATTAAGGCCATCTGCATACCGAACTTCCACTCATTGTAGTTGTCTCTTCCTGAGAGTTTTTCAAATCCCAACTGAACACCACTTCCTTCATTCATTTTGAAGCGGATTAGGAATCTTCTGTTCGTCTATAAACAAAAACTTCAACGTAACCAAGACCTGTACATAACCTGTACGACACGCACTCGCGAGAAACATGTTGGTTAACGTAAATACTGTTAATATAGAAAAACTGATCGCGTACCTGGGCCCATAACCTGTTAGAAATAATAATTGCACCAGGTTTAATTAATACAATCAGATTTGGATACAAACATTTATTAGAGCACATAAGCACATGTTCACACATCGGTGGCGGCATCAGAAGAGAGCAAGCCCGCCAAGTGACCTCACATAAAAATGAAACAGTGTTGCACAATTAACAAACAAATATTATTATTTATACATATTATTTTTTCTCATTGCTAGATTATATATCTAACATGATGCCTTGACTGTTTGTATTTTAGCTACTGAAATACATGTATCTCTATAAAATTTAATATATAATGGGCCCAGCAAACCTACAGATTCCTAATGCTGTCAAACCAAGTTGAAATATAAGACAATTTAATTTTTGTTATCCTCTACAAATAGCAGTTGTTTTACCAAGAAGGAGGTGTTACAAACGTCACCTAAAATCACAAATTTTAACAAAGCTCTTTTTAGTTATAGTATGTAAACAAATTTAGACACTTGCCAAAAATACCTGATATCTTGCTAAAGTATCTTAGGATATGATGGAAAAAAATATTATAATAGTTTATATAATCTCCATAATTTACTGTATAATCTTTTTCTACCTTTAATTTTAATAAATTTCTAAGCTATCATTTAGCAACCAATTTATTTTTCTGTGTAGGATAACAAAATAATATTGCCCATTATATAGATCAAAGGAACTTCCATTAATGTTGGCCAAAGAAATTTTAGTTAAGAAAAAACTTGTCATAGCTTTGTTGTTTATAGCTTATAAGTGTATTAGTCTATTAGGATTGAAAGACATATTTTTTGTCTGTTTATCTTTCGCCTCTATGTCAGCTCTTGAACCAAGCAGTAAGAGAGCTGCATGTGCTGCAATTTAAACCGTTGGCCCATTATACTTAAATAAAGTACTACGATGCAATACTGATTCTTCATTCTGTTCTTTTTCTTCCACCCATACTGCCTCTCAGAGTGTGGATGATTCCAGCCCTCTCATGGTGTATCGTTCACTTGCTATTTTTCTTATTTCACCCAATTATTTGTCATCCTCTCCCAATTCCTTTGACATTGCACAAGTAGGGCTTGCTGGTTCTACCTCTGGACCTCAAGCCCTATGGTTTCGACATTGTTTCGATAGGTTCTGTACTGTGTGCATTTGGCAGACGTGCCTAAACCACCTCAGCTTAAGGTTTGTTTACTGTAACATAAGTGCAGAAATATTGAACATCGTGGGAAAAAAGTGCTGAATCTAGAATAATTTTTAAGGTAACTAATGGAAGGTTGTCCCATTCATGATCAAACTTTCCTAGGTTGTACTAATATATTTATTTTAATACATGTTTTATTTCGTAACAGATAGGTTAGTGATTTTAAGTTTTCTTAAAGCGCTTCTAAATGAACATATTTTGTTGATTGGTTCATGAATTGGGTCAATTGTTTGTTAAAATATGCATTGAAAAGGTATTCTGGATAAATATGCACAAAAAATATCAGAAATGCTACATTAATTTTCCAATATAGTAATGGCTTATCTCACTCTCATTTCAAATAACACCCGCTTTTCTTATTTTTCACTAAATAGTTGCTTTTTTATTAAAAATCACTTGTAGAGTTGGGCTAAAAAGGGACAGAAAATTTCTGTACACACTATTTAAGAGTGCACTATATTTCCCTATGAAAAAAGAATCAGAAAAACCGCTGTTACTTGAAAAAAGAGTGAAGGTTTATACACACACATGTGTGTATATATATATATATATATATATATATATATATATATATATATATATATATATATATATATATATATATATATATATATAAAGTGGTAAGATATTTTTAAAAATAAAAATATTTATTAAATTACTAAAATAAACTGATTAAAAAAAGCGTATTTATCATTTAATTTTATGTAAGAACTGCAAATTAAAGAATTGTTTTTGAGCCGTGAGTGAGAACAGGTCAACAGGTTTACCATGCATTAAAACTTTCTTAAAAATATAATTCTCTATGTTTTACGATTAATGATGAAATTATGAAAATAAATTGTAGACATACTTTTTGTGTGTTCAATCGCATTGATTTTTATTTTAATTTTTTAAAGCTACATTTCCTTATTATTAAAACCTTTTCAAGAGTCTAGATATAATAATAGTTTTGGATGGTGTGGAAGTCACTCGGATCCATTGTTGTCAAAAGCAGTGATGCGCAGCCAGATTCCATGATTTTCCTGAAACAAGGGCTCAGCTGGAAGTCTAGATGCAACTGGAGACAGAAACAAAAAAAGTGGCCAGGATCAAGTTATCCAAGAGCAACAAGTTCAACTGATGATCAATTCAGTGTTATGCAAACTCTCAGATGCCACTTTCAGAATTGTCTTGAGACATCTCACCGATCGTGTATTGCTCATGGTATGGATTTCAGCACACAAACAGTATAAGGAATGCTTGCTGATCTCAACCTTGATACAAATTTGAACCCAAGGCTTCCGGTCTTCCACTTACCGCAGCATACGGATAAGCTCGCCTCCACTTTGGTCATGAACTTGCCTCCTGGACTGAAGATGATCGGGCCTCCGTTTTTTTATCTTACCAGTCCAGGTATGACGTACGATACGATACATACGTATATGTAGTATACGAGTTGTAGACCAAGGAGTTCGAATGGGGAGAAGACCAGGTGAGCCAGTCCAATAATGTGGGAAGTGTGCCATTCGAAAGGGGGTCAGTGATGGTTTGGCATATCTTTAAAGACATGGTCAGAACTTTTTGCGTGCCGAAGGCTGCAACTCAATGCACATGTACATCACCAACATCCTCATGGAATATATGGTGTTTTTTGGCTCGTTTGTCGGCCCCGTTTCCTTTTTAAATTTGATAAGGCCCGGCTGCATATCACTAATTTTAGCTGGGACTTCTTGGTTGAGGTCGATTTCCTCGCCTTGGAGTGGCCAGCACTCACTTATCTCAGACCTCAATCCTATAGAGCATCTAATGGACGTCAATCTGCTGGCAATAGAACCCTCCATGTGACTTCCTAGAGCCAAGAGTTGGATCTGTACGTGAATGACAGCAGATTCCTCAACATCGGGTAGCCAACATTATTTCAAGTGGGCCTAAAAGAGTACAAGCTGTAATTCAAGCAAGGGGAGGCAAGACTGGGTACTAGATACTCTGATCCCACTACTAAAAAAGAATTGGAGGTGTTTTGTTTTTGTTTAAAAGAGTGTTTAACTTTTGCTTCACCTTTATTTTTGGTTTCCTACAAAGATAATATGTCACACTATATTCAGGTAAAAGAATGTACAAAATTTTTTCTGTTAGGAAAGAAATAACAATGAAATTCCAGGTTTACCGTTTGTTTTCCTTGTTTTGTTTTTTATTATTATTATTATTAATATTTCATTAATTTATTTGTTGTTAATATTTGTACTCTTAATTTATTAATACATTAGTTGCATTTTCATTATAAAATATGCATCACATCATGTTTTTCATAATGGAATAGATTTTTTCTATCCTCATTTTTGATAAGTTCAATGATTAAAGCCATTAATTCACATAACCTCACCATTTTGCTGTAGTTGGCCTATCTGTCTTCTTTTAGATTACATTTTTTACTTGCAATTTTGATATTTTGAGTTCATTGATTTTTTAAGCAATCTGGCCACCCCCGAAATTAAAAAAAAATTACCAAAATAATCTTACGAATCTAATTTTTACAAATTTTCTATTACATTAGCATTTATTGTTATGAATTTAAAGAAGTTCCTATAACAAATTTCTTATTTTGTAACTAATAAGCGTGCTTTATAAATATTTTTTCTTTCTACTGTTCAATCCCTCCCTCTCCAAATTTTTTTTTCTGGGACCGTTGCTGCGTTAAATGTGAGATGAAGGTGGAGGGATTCTATTAAGGCTGATCTAGCAGAATTGGGTTTGGACGGCGGACAGTGGCTAGAAGTTCTTAAGCAATAATGGTATCAGCAACTAATCTTCGGGTTCGCTAAGCCAATTATTAATTTATCTGCCGTTGTTTCCGTTTTTATTATTAGACCATCCCTAAAAATTTTTTTTAGATAATTTAATAATAAATTATACATAAATATCAATTTCAACATAAACATTAAAAATTACCTCAATGGGATTGATAATTTATATTGTTGTATAAATTATCAATCACATAGCGTTTTGTAAAACTCCATATTTCACAGGGGTGGATCCAGCACAAAATTTGTGAGGGGTCATGATCCCCCAGTCTCATAATCCTTGGCTGACAGCACCATTTTTTAATGGGATTATTACCTTGTGTTAAGAAGGACTGCGATCTAAACAACCTAAAGTGTTTTGTTTAGGGCATAGTAACTACCTAATTACATTATTCACTTAAAATACAAAAAATTTGAAAAGCCAAAGTATTTGGGGGTCATCTCCTCTGTGACCCCCCCCCCCCCTGGATCCGCCCTTGATGTTTTAGCCTATTGAGTAATTTATTATTATTTTAACCATTGAATATTTATTTTTATAATTTAAAAAAAAATTTAATGGATGTTGTTATGATTAAGTTATTACGAGTTTGTTGAGCTAAATATTTGGATATTATCTGTTCAAAAGTAATAAATACTTATGATGTTCCTTACTGCACTGAGGATGGCTGAATGGCCGAAACATATTTTGTAATAAAGTAAATATAATTTGTTGAGACTAAATAACTGGTTGCCTTTTAATCTTCACATTAAAAAAATCTAAAGTCTCAAGAAAGGGAGAAGTAATAATAATTTGTTAATTTTTAAGATTTCTTAGTTGTTTCCTCATAATTATTTTTTCTTCTGCAACAATAATCTTTTGTCTACTCAAGGTGAATCGACCAAACTCTGCTATATGCACGCTGCCTCCTTCCTTATCTCCAAAATGGTTTTAAAATCCGGGGGGTGGTTGTGGGTCTCTTATGGTAAGGTACTCTATAAAAGCTAAGTACTGTACCTTCCTCTGTAAAAGCTGTCACCAAGCATTTTGGTGGTCTTCACTACTATGTTTATCTCTAGGTCTGAGTATCATGGCCTTAGCCCCTTATTCATACCGATTTAATCCTTCAGCTCTAGAGTGTCTCACGTTTTTATCACACAGAATGTAGTCCAATTTAGCTATCCCCCAGTACTTAGGGGATACCTTTATTTTTTAGTCTAGGCACTCTTTTCTTCAGGTTAAAATAGCCAACAGGTACCTTAGGCTAGAATTATAGTCTGCAGTATCAAAATATTTATTTTAAGATCAGCATTTTAAAACACTTTTTGATAATGTTCACCACTATTTAGTTATTCCACAAGTCCATTTGTCCTGTAAAAAACATGCACTTCCTGCCTTAATGAATCCTCCCTACAATTTAAATAATTGATCCCCACAAAATTTTCTACGCTTTTCTTTTAGAACCAAATGTTTTTTCATATATTTTATTAATATTACCTTAGGTATGCTCTAGATAATTTAATTTTTAAAAACGTTTAACTTTGGTTGTGAGTTTGGTATTTTATGTTATACTCCCTGAGATCCCTTTATTCATCTGGGGAAGACATATTTTTCAGTTCTTAAAAATAAATTTTAAATTAATAGGAATGCACTCATGTACTGCTTTCAGAATATCACAAAGTGTTTTATGTATTTTAATATCTTTAGTTAGCATGTATTTTCATAATATTCTGTCCCATCAGGTGAAGAAAAAAAAAAAAGGAATAGCCTTTTTTTTCATCCTTAAAAATTAGTCGCAATCGAAATAGAGAAAAAAATCCACAGACCAAGATTTCTTATATTGTTCTCTCCATCAGGACCATTGTGGTATTACAGGTTCAAAATCACAAGAAAAATGCAGCCCATCCCCATAGCAAGCTATCTTGCCGTCATAGGAAAATTGGTTAATTGAACTGTGTCACTGTTGCTCGGAGTTAGTACTTGCAGTTTTACAATATATGACAGATGGATGTTAAAATGACGCCTCCAGCAACAAGTTTTTTATTTACACCGTTAAAAATAGTTTTATTCTAAATCACCATAAGAACAATCCCAAATATGATGCATGGCTTGAAAATGGCTCTAGAAGCCGAAACGTTGCCAAAATAAAAAATTTTACGATTGTTTTTTGGTGAATATGGGCCTTTTTATTTTTCTAATTATATTAATCACCAAACCTGAAAAAATGATAAGAGTGGCTATTTGATTATTCTCCTAGCCTTATTAATTTTTTTTATTAATCCACAATTCTATATCTTACCAGCAAAACACTCCAAGGATGAATTGGAATTCCAACACAACAAAAATGATTTGAGCTCTATTTGTTACTTATGATTCCATGAGGCATCTTGGAAAATTTGGGAATTTCCAAAGGTGGTTCACTATCCCCAACTTGTTGCTCTGAAACTGTAGCATTGTTCTCGCTTCGGCGGTACATTTACTTAAGTAAGCTTTTTTATAGCAATCACCCAAATACTCTTACTATGTAAATAAAGAAATCTATGGTATGGTTGAAATTTATTAATAAGGGTTATTTTTGATCATCAATTATTCAATAAATAATATTCAAGCGTATTTTACCATAATAATATGAAAAATAATAAGCTTTTCAGTAATATACTCTAGCTTAATGAGAGAAATTTTCTAAGCTGTTTTGATTTTTATCTATTTAATCATCAAATATAAATTTTTACATTTTCCCCCTAAATGATAGCGAAAATTGAGATTTGTACTTTATTTTAAATTTGAAAAGTTGTCTAATACTTAATTTTAATCTTTTAGGCAACTTCAAAGAATTATTAACATTCATCTATTTGAATTTTTTTCTCCAAAATTTATTAAAGATCATAAAGTGCAATTCTCAAAGTCCTCTCTTAAACTCACTTTTAAACGCCTCATGATTCTTGTCAGTTACATACTTGTTTTTTGTTTTTTTTATTTGCTAGCTGTCCCAGCAGCGAAATTATATAAAGGTATGAAATTTATTATTATAATTAAAATTTATCCTTTCAATTTTATTGTATACATACCATATTATTTATACAATCCATTGATTAAATTGTAACCCTTTAATTGAAAAAATTCACTAAAACTTTTTGAGTATCCTGAAATCGTCCAACCAATATAAAATTATTGGAACCTAATGGTTGTTTTATTTAGAATAATGATGAGCATTATTAATGATAATTATGATGAGAAACAGAGAACCTATTACTAATAATCTTAAATGCAATTATAATAAAGAAAATGAACGAACAGATTAATCCTACAAAACAAAATGCCTGGGAGTTCAGCTAGATTTAAAACTGCCTTAGGCATTACAAATTAATGAAATGGTTTCGAAAGCAGAGGGTAAACTAACTGTAAGCCTAATGAAAATGGCTGGGAGGAAAAGAGATTAATCACACAACACCTTTCAAACATGTTATGCGACCCAAATTACAAGTTCTGTCAGTAACAGAATATGAAGTCGAAGTGGAAAGCTTATCTTTAGTTTCATCATTTAATATATTAGAAATTGAGTACATTAAAGCCCTTAGATAGATTTTTGCAGCGCTCTTTCAATCCCTATAGCTGGGATCCTGATAAAATTAAACTTCCAACTAATACCCACTTATTTTATGATTGTCTCTGCATGCCTGTATGAGTGGATCCTAAGGGCTGTCCACTCATTTGGCATAAATTATAAGACTCCTGCTCAAAGGTTAAAGCCACAGTTCTCTTTCTTGATGAGAATACAAAACATATTCTCAGGTCTTAATTTAACTTTAATATAACTTAAATTTTAACCCTTGAATGGCTCTGGACAAAATATCTCGGAAAATGAAGACGATTCCCACCAGCGAACGACAAGATTACTCGTGGCCGGCTGCCAGTTCCCTGTAGTGGAGTACGGTATCTCTGCAACCGGTTCCCCACTTATTTAATACCCTCAGCTTCACACGAGATAACTTGTCGTGACTGAGGCGCATCCTAGCAGATCCTCGGAGACTTAATAAGTACATCCAGTGGCCACTAGGCTGCAGAGGTGTCTCTATTGAGGAAATATTGGTTCCGACCTGGTAGCTGTGGAATAGATAGTTCCTCTGATGAGGGAAGCACGTCCCACCCCTTTCCATCTAAACATTGGTAAATTATTAAAATATTAATTCAAATAAAAAAATATTACTTATTAAAATATTAATTCAAATAAAAAATATAAATTTTATATAAAGTAATAACATTATTATAATCTTGTTCATTATTACCTATCATAAATCATCGATTTTAATCTTTCATTACAATCAATAATCTAGCATTTTAATTTATTGAAATAATGATAAAGGTATTATAGATTCCTAAAAAGTAAATAAAACAGAAATAGTCGGAAAAGGTAATGAGGAGTTGGAGAAGTTAAGTCAGTCAGCGGCTGAGAGTTGCCTACATGCCTTAGCTTGGGGAGGGTAAAGGCCACGTGACCAGCTTAGCTTCTCAGTGCAACTTTTGTCCAGCATCCTTAGCTGCTTAACACGTTCACGCCGGGGCCGTTTTTCATTTGTTTTGCTATGAGGCGGCGCTGAAATTAAAATCGCGCTTCATCTGGCGGCTAATAATTCAGAATAATAATTCAGAACACAATCGAATGCGTACCGCCGGTGACCCGCGCCGCCCGATAAGACAGTTTAGTGCGGGTCACCGGTGGCCCCTCCGCCCGATGAGACAGTTTAGTGCGGGTCACCGGTGGCCCGCGCCGCCCGATGAGACAGTTTAGTGCGGGTCACCGGTGGCCCGCGCCGCCCGATGAGACAGTTTAGTGCGGGTCACCGGTGGCCCGCGCCGCCCGATGAGACAGTTTAGTGCGGGTCACCGGTGGCCCGCGCCGCCTGATGAGACATTTTAGTGCCGGCACACCGCCGGCGTGAACGTGTTAAGGGTTAAATAGAGATATCAACCCAATATTTATGGAGGAACTATAAATCCTAAAATTATGCAGGGTAATAAAAAAAAAAATAACTTCACCACATATTTTGTAAGTGCCCTCCACTTTTATAACTTATGAGTTCATCTTCAGCATGACTCATAATGCTGGAGCTGTTGTCAGTGCAGATCAATTTCAAATAAGTGAGGCAGTAAGCAAGCTTGGATTTAATTCTGATGGAGAAAAGCGAGTTATTTTAGCTGTCATTGGAAGCATTAAGAAATCAAAGCTGGAAAAGTGATAATTGTGAATTCTCAAGCAGTAATACACATCATAACTAACAGTAAAAATTCTTCACTAGTCTCCATATAGATATAACTTGCATATGATCTGCAAAGAAGAGCGCCATGGCCTGTTATAGAACTACCACTATTTGCAGATTCATTTAAATAAAACATGGATCAAGAATGAAAAAAGCATCCCCATTATGCAGACATAGATAGGAACCATCATGACATGTGTATATTCACATGTGACTGTGTGTATTCACAGACAGAATAAACAAATTAATTGAATGTTATGATCCGTGCAAAAGGAAATCCGAACTCAACTGGGCTGCATGACGTCTTATAGCCGATGAGATAATAAAAAAAAAAGTAATTATTTATTTCTACCACTATTTGAACCTGTATTTAAATAGCACCTAAAAAATCATTAATCTGCAGAAATCAAATTATTTGTAATAAAATTTGATAGATTGATAGTATTTTTAATTTTTATTAAACAAAACAATACTTTTAAAAATAATGCTATAGAATTTAGTCTGTGTATAATAGATTCAATTTTCAATCATACCCTAAAATATCTAAAATATACATTGATTTCATTCAGTGGCACAGACTTAGTGGGGAACAATTATATGGTACCAGAAAACTGAGAGGAATGGATGATATTCCTTCTTGTGTTTAACAATGCATACTCAAATATCGTATTAAGGCCTATGTCAGTTGGTCATTTGGTATTACTATTCGTTTTCTTCAACATGGCAAAAAATAAGGTATTTTTCTCAGATAAGTTCATTTTTTAAGCATTATTAGATGATTTTTAAATTATATTTGTGATTGTGATTGGGATAAATTCGAATTGTTGGTAACTAGATGAAACTAGTCTTTTCTTTCCGCTAACAAAATCCAGCTTACAGTCGGAAAAGTCCTTAATGATCACCCCAATTCAATGGTTTTGTTGATGTGTCATCTTCATTTAGGCTATTTATTATTGAACACCATTAACTCATATTAGCGCAACTTACTGTCTTCAATAAGTCATCTAGTTTCTCTGATTTTGTGTGTTAGGTGGATAATTAAAATATGGGAAACATCAAAGATTCATATTTCATATACAAGAGGAATGAAGGTATAGATGGTGTAAAAGACCAATGGCCTAAATGGTTAAATGGTCAACCTCTTCAGTACCTTCCAAGCCAAAGATACTTCCAATAAATGTCTAGCGACATCATATTAAAATCTGTCTAAGCTGGGTTGAAAATTTTATTTTGTTGTATTGTATTATATTGTTTTGTTGTGTTGTATTTTGTTTGGTAGCAGACTCGCGGTTTCCGTCTTAATAATTTTAATTCCAGCTAGATAAAATTTTATACCTTTCAACTCTATGAAAGTTTTCTGAAGTGATCTTGTGCAAGGAATGTCCTGTCTCCCCACATAGATAGGTCTATATTTTTTTAATATAGGTTGTGTATTGTCATTAAATATGAAATAAGATTTGAACCAAGTTATGCTGGAAAATGTCACTGTATTCATTGAGTGAGTTGTCGAGATGGGACTAATTTTTCTTCTTATCACCCTTTTACTCTATATTTTTACTTGTGATAGTTGTTATTTCACTTAAGCCATTATTAAGAAGGAGAGATTATTGAAAGTTCTTGGGTAAGGTTTTGACCCACTGACCATGTTGGGGGGGGGGATAGGCACCATACCATTGTATAATTATTTATAGTAAGTGTACCCACCCTTGTTAAATAGTTATTAAATAACATATTTGTTTAATGAGTTTTTTTTTCATTGTAAGAATGTTCACAAGTAATATTTTGGGATGATTCTTTAGTGGATGATTTTTAATTCGATATTTTTCATAAACATTAAGAAAAATTATACCATTTTTGTATTAAAATTTCAATTATGATGGTGACTGGAACTAAGGCTATATTAAAATTTTCAATGCCCTCATTTGAATGTATCAGAATTATTAATCTGATGCCAAACATCTAAAACGTTGAAAATATGATGGCATGTTTCTAATTAGTATTAAATTGTTCAGACATTTTCATACTTCTTCTGTATATCTGAATATACTATCATTCATTTTTTTTTTTTTTTTTTTCATTTTACCTAATTCTTTTGGTTTTCAGATATTTTGTTTTTAAAAACATTTTTAAGAATGTTTGAACTTAAAGTACTGTTTAGCATACACATATTTTAAGGCCATTAAATAAAGTAAATCTAAGTTATTATTATTATACGGCTCTACTACCCACAAGTTGAGTCTTGGCCTGCTCCAGCATTGACCACTAGTTATTTTGATTTTGTGCTACTGCCTTCCAGTTATGAATGCCAAGTATCAATAATGCATCGGTAGCGACACAGTTCTCCCATCGGAGCCTAGGGCGTCCAACCTTCCGTGATCCAAACTTTTTCTCCGATAGGACTTTAGATGGGATTTCTGATGAATTCATTCTAGCAACTTGTCCTGCCCACCACAATCGAGATCATTTAATCATATCGATCACGTCTAAGTCCTTGTATAGGCTTTTCAGCTCGAGGTTAGTTCTTCTTCTCCAGTCTCTGTCAACATTTGTGGCCCCACATATTCTCCTTAAAATCTTTCGTTCAAACCTGGAGAGTTCCAGTTCCTGAGTCCTTGTAAGCGTCCAGGTGTCAGAGCCGTATGTTAAAACAGGTCGAATCAAGGTTTTGTATATTCTGACCTTTGTTGATTTTGACGAAATGCTAGAACGAATGTGCTTTTGAAGTGTCTAGGAACACCGATGAGCAGCCAGAATTTAAATACTAGACATGCCAAACTATCCCCCTGACCGACTCCCGTTCCTGTGTTGAAGCTTCTTGAGAGATCCTCGAACATTTGAAAACAGCACAGGTTACCCTCCATTGTCATGCGTGTGAGTCTTACTAGTTTTGGAGGTATTTGCATGTTCTGTTTACAGAATCATATGCTTGCTGGAAGTCTACAGATACATGGTGTGTGCTGATTCCATACTCTCTTGTTTTCTCAAGAAGCAGACAGAGAGTGAAAATTTGGTCCGTCATCGATCTGCCTGATCTGAAACCACTCTGGTATTTTCCTATTTCACATTCTGCATAAGGGAGTAGTCTCTTAAAAAAACGCAGACAGCACTTTGTAAACACACGGGAGGAGACCCTGTAGTTCTTGCATTCTAGGGCATCACCCTTCTTGTGAATAGGAAATATGATCGTCTTCTTCCATTCCAAAGGCAGCCTTTCTTCATTCCAGATGTCCAGGAATAAATCCTTTAGGAACATGATAAGCTCGTTTCCACCATGCGTCAGAATTTTGGGTGCTATATCGTCTATACCTGGGGCCTTATTATTCTTGAGTTTTGATAGAGCTTCCCGAATGTTTTCTTCATCAGGAGGGTCAATGTGGTCTCCACTCAGTGCCTCATTCTCCAGATGTTCCTCCGGGCAATCGCTTGATGTCCCTCTGTTCAACAGTGCACTGAAGTAGTCGGCCCATCTATCTAGTGCTGCCTCCCTGTCAGATATAAGGGAACCATCCTCTGCCTTGCAAGCATATGTTTGGGGTTTAAAAGGCCTTCTTCCATCATTAACGAGTTAGAAGAACTGCAGACTATTTCTCTCATTAAAAGCCATCTCTATATCATCAAGTCCAGCACGCTTGCTATCATCCTTGCTTTCCCACGCTCTCTTTTTTCTTCTCCTCAGACGTGTGTCTTCACTACGGAGGCGCTTATACTCCTGTATAGAAGCTCTTGTATGCCTGCATTTTTCCTTAAGCCTCGTTTTTTCTTTCATTTAGAGCCTTACATTCCTCGTCAAACCAGGGGTTAAGCTTATCTTTTGTGGCCAATCCTAGTATCTCCGCAGCTGAGTCAGTGATGGCTTCCTTGTAGCATTGCCATCTAACATCAACACTCTCTTCAGCATAAATTCTTCGTATCCTGGCTTCTAGAGATTCACTGAATTTGGCACTTTCTTCAGGGATTTTTAGTTTTTGTACACTGAAGCGCGTTTAGGTTTGTTCTGAGGCCTATATTTTACTATGGTTACTTTCCCTCTTACCTTGGCTACAACAAGATAATGGTCAGAGTCAATATTAGCGCCTCTATATGCACGTACATCAAGGAGAGACAACTTGTGCCTGATTGTTATAAGGACATGATCAATCTGTGTCGTGGTAATTTGTCCATTTACTCGTTACCATAGTTTCGCCATGTCCCCTTATGGGATTCCTTGTGTCGGAAATGGGTGCTTTCAACTATGAGGTCTTTGGATGCAACAAAGTTGATTAACCTTTTCCCATTATCATTTGATAATTCACGAAGGCTGCGGTTTCCAGTTATGGGTCGGTATACAGCTTCTCTTCCAATCTGTGCATTATAGTCACCAACTACAAGCTTGAGGTCATACTTGGGACATTCATCGTAGCATTTTTCAAGTGCCTCGTAGAATGTGTCTTTCTCTTCCTCTTCTGAGACTTTTGTCGTAGCATGGGAACATATAATGAAGAAGTTACGGTGTTTGCCTTTAATTCTAATAACACATAGTCTTGGGCTGATTGGCTTGAACCCTATCACTAGGTTTGAGAATTTTTTACCAACGATAAATCGTGTCCTAAATGTGTGGAGCCTTTCATCACAACTGTAGTATAATGTATAAGACTCTTTTTTAAAACCACCTTGTCCTGTCCACCTAGCTTCTTGGTAGGCACCAATGCCTATGGTTATTTAGGAGTACATGAAGTGCTCCAGGTCTGTATAATGACAATACGTTCCATGTAGCTAATGTGAAGTCCAGTTGAAGTTTCCTGTGTTGTTTCCTTTGGATCGATCTGGCTAATCTTTGTTGAGCATTAGTGATTCATTGGTTTAGGAGAGGTGGGAAATCAGCCCTCTTCTCCAAGTCAGGTGATAGGGCTACTACCTCAGAGCTTCCTGACCTGCTCCCCCATCCGGGCGCGGCAACCTAGGAGAGGTGATTCCAGGATGTGTACGGGAGGTGTCCTTCATCTGTAGTGTGGGTGTGTATGTAGTGTGCTGTAGACATTGTACTGTGTGTATGTTAGTGTTTGTGTCCCCCAACCTGGAGGGCCAGTTCATATATTAAAAAAAATAGCTAAATTTATTTTTTACTATTGTGATGGTAGGTAGAGGTTCAAAGTGAGTTTTTCTTAGCCCAGCCACCTTACCATAGACTGGAGATGAAATGAAGGTAAAAAAAAAAAAAAAAAAAAATGAATTTGAGAAATAATGCTGGATAGTAAACAATCGATTAAATTATATTTTACTTGTTTAAAAACAAAATGGTAAACATTATATAAAATAAAACATTTAAAGGTAAATTCAAAATAAAATAAAATATTAACCTAAAATGAACTATATATATATTTTTTTTTTTTTTTTTTTTTTGTGTTTTTCTCTTTATGATAACCCCATAGAGAGACAATTTATTTGTTGAAATACATGCTCCATGCCTTTATAAGGCATACTACATATATTGTACTTTTACTGGCGTTTACATTAGAAGTTTGTTAAATTACTACTTAATACGTTATAACAGAATAAAAAGTAGAAAAAAAGAATAATAATAAAGTATGAGAAAATAAACAAAACCAAAAAAAAAATAAAATAGGAAATAAATATCACTTATAAGCACAAGTTTTAGGATGCCCTTCTGTTGCTTCTCAGTCGGTCAAAATCAATTTCTTTTATAAATTTCAGTAAGTCTGTCTTAAATTTAGTAAAAAGTATATGCTCTGTATCAGGCCAGTTTACATGTTTGGTCACAACACTTTGTTTTAATTTGTATCTTTGTCTGTCGTACAATCTGCAATCATAAATTATCTGTCTGAAATTGTGTGTTTGTCCATCTTCATCACGTGTCCGTTTGTATGATATTGAATCGTTTTAAATAGCATTTAGTGTTTCCGTGTTCAGTTAGGAATTGTGTTACTCTGTGTTCTTTGCTGTTTAGAATTTTATGATTGTTTAGTGTTATATGTGGGATGTAATTGTGTAGGCTTGGTGATTTCGTAGAAGCTTTCCAGATTGTGTTCCACTTCGCAACCGACTCTTTGGTGATGAGGCCCTTGATATGGGAGATCGGAGCCTTACTGTAAGAGGGCACCAACACCTCGCTACTGGCCGCTTCTTTGGCTAACTGGTCAGCTCTTTCGTTGCCCTCGACCCCCGAGTGCCCTTTCACCCATTTTATCTGAACTAATTTATTGTACTCTATCAATTTTAAGATGTTCAGTCTAATCTCTTCAGTCAATGGGTCATGAATATTTATGTTATTTAGTGAATGAATATATATATATATATATATATATATATATATATATATATATATATATATATATATATATATATATATATATATAATTTTAAACATTTTATTTTTGAAGAGAAAAGATTGGTCTGGCGTCCAGCTTATAAAACGTGATGCGCTTCCACAGCGTCACTGAGATCGCATCCAAGTCGATTTAATCCTCTTTCTTCAAAGATTCACAGGATCATATTCAAATAGTAGCATCTATTGAATTCATCTATTTTTATATAATTCAATTGTTTCTCGTGGGTAACCACATTTATAATTGAATGTATATGTTAATATATTTTTTCAATAATTTTAAATATTTTATTTTAAATATATATATATATATATATATATATATATATATATATATATATATATATCTTATATATATACATATTTCTAAATATATATATATTTTATATATATATATATATATATACATATTTCTAAATATGTATATATTTTATATATATATATATATATACGTATTTCTAAATATGTATATATCTTATATATACAGACAACCAATTAATAAACGTGAATAACATTTGAATTCCTCTTATGTTCTCTTATTAAGTGTAATTTATAGCAAAGTGTTAAATATATATACATAAACTAAATATGATTGAAACCACACTGTGTTGGCCACCATAACAATCCTACTGATTGATCAAGTTCACAGTTGTAAATTTTCAAACCTTTTATATGGAAGAATAACATTAAAAAAATGAATAAACTTGAAAACGTGAATTTTACTGAGCATTTATTTAAAAAGATGTTGAATATCTAGTGTTTGTTGGTAATTCCTTTTGTTTTTAGTGTGTCCTTTCTTATTCACCATAAGTTTGATAACTGATTCCAGAAATGGTAGTTTTTTTAAATCAAATATTAGCAAATATATGAGTCGATTCATTGACTGCTATCCATCGACTTTTTACAGATACCCACAGCATCCATGGTTACCGAGTGACTTGTTATTTTTTTGGTCACTTATAACTTGGATACTATAAAGGAGAGCTCCCTTCAAGATCATTTTGTTGATGCTTATATTCTAAATCTGAGTTCTTCCTATCTTCCTGAAACCTGAGGGATAGTCAAGATGATTTTGATAAAAATGATTTCTATCGGACCGGCTCATCTTTGGGAAGTAAATGATTTGTGCAACCTGATTTTTCGTTGATAAATTTCCAAATTCCAAGTTTCATTATTGCTTCAGTCATACTCCAATCGGCATAATCCTCACCACATCTCTTTTCTTTTGTTTTAAAACTCTTTTCCTCTTATGCAATCATTCTGTTATATGTTATTTATTTCTGATTTGCATAATTTAAAATTCTCAACATGTTTTAATTTTGCTTTTCTCCACATTCTAAACCATTATCTATTTCATTTTCTGTCTCGCACCTTTTTATAGTGTATTTTCTGGTGTTTATTTGTGTATTTATAATAATAATTTACCTTTATTACTTATGTAATGATATTTTATTATAATAATTATATCCAGGAATCTGAATAAATTACCAATAGGAAAAGTGAATGAAAATCAGTTTTTTTTTTTTGTGTTGTTTCCTTATTTTGCTAAAATTAACTATATAACTTTTTTTCTCTTTTTTTTTTTATAGGGGAAGGATTATGCAGACCACATAGTGAAAGTAAAATGCGCTCTGAGAGCATCGAACCTCCACCTCCTCCGCCACAATCAGCCCCTCCAGCTTTCACAGATGAATCAGGTTTTTTTTCTTTTTTCTAAATATGTAATTACTAATACTTAGTTGTTTCTTTCCATGCTCTTTTAGTTTGTGGGTTCCTTATAGGAATATTTTATCAAGTTTTAGTGATTCGGAAACGCCAAGTTTCCAGGTTCATTGGTTTAAAATTATAGTAAATTAATTCAATTAAATTTTATATATAACTAAACCTAAATAAACAATCAATTACATTTCTTACTTCTATATGTTATGGTTATACTATCGAACACATTCAGCTATTTCTGGTACTCCATGTAAACTGTGAGCAATATGATCTTGGGTGGCATGTGATTCAGACCCGAGGACTACTTGTAACAATAAATTTTTTGGTATCTGTTTTAAATCTTTCAGAAGTAACATGTATCATAATCTCATTGTACACGGAATGACGAAACTAGCCCAGCATGTCAAATGTCAAGTGTTTCGGATAAGTACTGACAAAGAAATACCAGTGGTTCAACATCAAATTTCCTACAAAACCATGTCTTTTTTTCCTTCTTTTCGATTAGCTGCATTTTTTCTACCAGCATTTGTTTTGTTTTTTCTTGAAAATCGTTTTTAGAGTTTAAATAAAAAGAGATAGACATTTTTTATTAAGACTGGCAATTTGGGCGAATAATACTGGAATAATATGGGAATATTGAGCAATTTAGAAGTTAAATTTTGACATGGAATTTGTAAAGGCAGATAATATTAAAAAAAAAATGTAAAGGTAAAATAAAACGCTATGTTTTTAATTTACCTACTTAAAACCTATTTTTTTTTTTTAATTGTTCACTTCTATCTATCATTCATACATTTAATAATATTTGGCCCGTTAACTGAAAATAAATTATCAGGTAGTTATGATGTGATCATAATTTAATGTTTTCATTTTGTTTTATTTTTAGAATGGAAAAAAGAAGAAGGTGAACCGAAAAAAATTTGTGAAAAACCAGTTCCTGGTACAACTTTAAGATGTCTTGATGACCCATCCTTTACTTTTGAATCTACTTCTCATGACCCTAAACCTTTATCAGATGTTATAGAAAAAGCCCATTCCCGTTTTGATCAGTTTTGGGGCAAAACAAACCAAGAAAATGAGGAAAGTCAGGGTCAGGTATAAATATTTTCTAGGAATGCTCATAATGATTTCATAGGTAGTAACAAATTGAATTTCATATGCACTAGTTATAAGCATATTTTCATTTAATAACATTATTACATACAATTTTCTTGGAAGTTTTCCTGAATTCTAAATATGAATATAAATTCATTAATTATAAAATCTCTTATAATTTAATAATATATTTATTTTTCTTTATAGCTCTTTTAGTTCTTTATATTTTCTGGGTTATGCTATTCTAGTATAAAAAATAAATATATAAAAGAGCCCATCAACATAAGTTTGCTTCAAGCCATCAGTTAGATGACCAAATAAAAACATATTTGGATTTTTTTTTCCTGCAAACACTATTAATAAGCAAAGATGTCTTTCAATGTGTAAATAAAATACACCCTTTCATTTTCTAACTGACTCTTCTTTATGAAAATAATTGTGATAATCTAAAAATAGATAAGAATTTTTTTCTCTATCAAACCTTTTTTAAATTATTTCATTTTATTATAGATGCAAGCATATTTTTTTTTTTTTTTTATATTAATAAAATGTTATGATTATTTTTAAATGCTGATGAAGTTGCTACTTAAAATTGATTAATGTGAGAAGCACTTCTATGCCTAATGATTTTTATTAAATATAATGTCATAATTATTCATTAAATGCAAAAAATTATATAGCTTATAATTAAAAACAAACAATACAAGCATTTCATTTTGTTGCAATTATATGAATATTTAAACCCCTATAAAATTCTATTTTATTACCTGGGGAGTATAAATAAATTTCATGTATTATTCTTAGAATGCTTTTCATTAATTAACTTTAATTTTCTTTTTGAAATGCATTTAGAAATTTTTTTTGTTTGGTATAATTTCTAATGGTAACATTTCCATACTTTTATTATGATAATTTTATCCTGGTTTTAACTATTGACGTTGGATAATGAGTTTTAGGTAAAAAAAATATGTATGTTTAATCATTTGACTGTTATATTATTGAAATTTTAATGAGAAATCATTATGAGCATCCATTTTAGATATAGAAAAATGTAAGCTTTGAAAAATTATATAAAATGTATGTTGATATTTAGCATATTAAGTTAAAATTTGTATGTTAAAGCATCATTGATGTTTTTAGAGACTATGAAAAATAAATGAAAATAAACAAAAGCTATTATTAAAATGAATCTAGAGTAAATGTTTAAAATTTAATCCATTTTAAAACATAAAATTGTTTAGTGAGGAATGGGGGTCATTGAAGAGGCTGAATGATAATGGTTAGAATATCATTGCTGTGATATTTGAAAAATTGACTTCTGTTGTATTTTTAATAATTGCCTTATTTCTTTACACATTGACCCAGAAACACACTGACAGACAAAACATGGACACAGATACAGACAGAGACACAGACTGACACACAGACATAGGCACAGACACAGACACAGACACAGACCCACACACATACACATACACACACTCAAATTGCTGTTATTTGTTTAAGATGTGACTGAGTAGGAGTTAATGTATTGGAATGCATTAATTTAATTGTTTTCATACTTTAGAAATAATGGAATCTGTATCTGTTAATGTTTATATTTGTTAAATATCATGTCTTTTGCCTAATAATTATTCATACTTTTCATAATTCAATAATATCACTAATTTCAATTTATTAATTTACTTTTGTAAATGATATCATGTACTGGTATTTGTTTTGGTAAGTATGTAATATTTAAAATGAGCTAGTGTTAATAAATCTACAAAGAAAACATTATAATTTAAAAATATAAAATAAATAGACAAGCAATGAATTTTCTGTACATGTTTATCCCACATGTAAAAATTGAAGAATCTCTTCTTGAATTGAATTCATAGAAAACTGAAACTCCTTATTGAATAAAAAGATTATGTACATGTAAGATGAAATCTAAACACTCAAATTACTAATGTTTATTTTGTAATTTTTACTAATCATTACTTTAACTATCATCAATCAGTTTTTATTTTTTTGTTATTATAATCTATTTCCATCTTGAAAAATTTAGCTATATTCAATAAAAGCATACCTTTTCTCTTATTTCCTCAAACTTTAATAAATAATCTTTGTACTGATGTGTATATTGAGTTTATTTCAATGTTGTTTATCATATCATATGTTATGTGCACATCTGACGAGAACTCCTACCCCAAAAAATGTTAAAAAATAAAAAATAATTATGACAGTATTAATAGTGTCGAGTGTTTTATTTAACAATGGGTAGATAATGCTTGTAAACTGAATTCCTTATATTAATAAGGGATGATAACAAGGGGTGGTTCGAATTTTCCACTAGAAGTGCAACATAATAGTCATGATTATGTTTGAATTTTGGCTTCATTTAAAGAAGCATTTAAAATTTCCAGCAATATTTATCATTTTTTTGTATTTTTAATATATTTTATAACTTTAACCTATTGTTAAATATTAGTCATAATTGCAATAATCTCTGTCTCTTATAGTATAGTCTTATCATATAGGCGGGCGCAATCGACTATAGGGTGCGCTAGTAGCATTTTCAAAATGTCGGAAAGAACGGGGATAGACTTAGTTGATGTAATAGAGATAGTTGGTAATTTTAAGAGACCATTAATTGAAGGGCAGGCTATTCTTGATGCAAACCACATAATAACATGTGGAATAATATCTAGAAGTAAAAAAACAGTTCTTTTACAAGCCTTGTGCCTTCAAACTAGCAATTTTAAAGGACTGCCCCATCAAATAAAAGTGGAAATCAAATATATTAATAATAATAAGCAATTTTCTTGTCATTTTACGTGTAAAGCTGGTAGTTCTGGTAAATGCAAACACATCATTGTAACTTTACTCTACGTTTTTCGGTTAGTAATAACATTAATTACCTATTCATACAATCATTGTTATGACAGCTTAGATTCTTTGTCATATTATTTATTTATTTGTCAAAACTTTCAGGCTTCGCTTTGAAAACTTGGAACAATTAAGCACAACGGATGTAAGACAAAAATGGGGAAAATTAAAAAAGAAAAACATTTATGACACCATGGTCCCAATGTTATTTGCATAAAACCAACATTTTGGAATAATAAAATGTCAAATACTAATATTTACCTGGATAAACATAGTCACTTTCTTTAAAATGAAGACTACATATCGTCATATGTTTCGAAACAGGCTTATCTATTCTTAATTTTACAATCCACTCTTTAAGAAGCTTTTTATTTTTTGGAAACAAATGGAATGACACATCTTTAGATTTTTTTGAAGAACACTGAGGGACCGAGCAATACCTATTAGACATTTTTCCAATAATTTTTTGCTCATTCGGGTTTTAATTATGGAAAAATAAATTAAAAACGGCAAAAAACCCTATGAATCCCAGGTAATCGCACGGCTTCTATCCCCGTTTCTCTAGTTCCTTCTAGTTCCTCTGAGCTGCAGCACCGTCGCTTGCGCTCGCCTATATTTTTTGCAATTATGACTAATATGTAGACTTACATGTGATGAGTTACAAATCACCCCAAGTCTAAATATTTGACAAGTTTAATATTGATATAAAGTATTTTCAGATTAAAAAATTCCCTTCAAAAAGTAAGTAGAATTCAGAAATAATTTTATCATTTTCTATAAGTAAGTCTCGATATAGTGATGGGAAGAAAAACACCAAACTGTTTGAAAAAGCTGTTTTCCTGAACCAGCCCAAAAAGTTGGAATTTAGAACTTCCTACTCTTCCCGTTCTCATTTACAACTAGTCAAACGTTTGGAACTCGTTACAGAAGGACTGAAATTGAAAAGAACAGTTGTTTTCTTCACCACTAGCGCTCCGTTGTTTGATTTTCCGTTAGGTTTTCTGTGGATTCTATTTTCGAATTTCTATTTATTTCATTTAAAATTTAAAGTGACACTTTTACTTTCATTTTTTATAATGTCATTTTATTCTAGTGCTAATTAAAACATATCTCCAAACTGCTGTGTATGGATGAGAATACATTACAATAACAGGAAGTTATTATATATTGTTCATTACCGTGAAAAAAAAGTAAAAAATTCTAAATATTAAAGAAGTTAATTTTTCGTAATATTTCAAGAATTCATAATATTTAACATTTTTCTCGATAAAGACCTGTAAAAATTATTTTAAGTTTGTGATTTTTTTTTTTATTTTGTTGCTTCAACAATTAGTAACATTTTCTCATTTTATTCTCAAATTATTTTTTATTTTTTAACTTTGAATTAATACTATTATTACGTTTCCAATAAAACAACACAACACAAAACAAACACCTGATAGAAACATTAGTCTGGAGGTTTTCTGTTTTCCCCAACCTGTTTTTTTCAAACCGTTTTTTCCAACAGTTGTTTTTTTTCAACGAACAGTTCGTTGGTGTTTTGTAAAAACAACCGAAACGCCCATCTCTATCTCGATATAATTTATTTTTAATACACTTATATTCAATTTTCTTTGCTTTTTTTTATTTATTCCTTGTCATTTTAGTTTATTAATAATCTTTATTTTATAAGTAGTTACTTACATGTACACAAAGATGTAAAATCTTTGTCAAATGCTCCTAGTTCAATACATTTATTAATGAAAAGGATATATTACACTTAAAATGTATTGTGATTTACAATTAGGATGATTTATAATCAGTATTTTCAGTCAAATTTCTTTATTTGGGGAGCCAACGTTTCGATCCAAACATGTGGATCTTTGTCAAGGCTCGTTGAGTGTAATACAGACTGATGTCTCTGTATTACTCTGGACTCAACAATCCCTGACGAAGATCCACATGTTTGGATTGAAATGTTGGCACTCCAAATAAAGAAATTTTGACTAAAGATCCTGACTATAAATCATCCTAATCTTAAAGAAAACAGTTGACCATTACATACCTATAAATACTTTGATTTATCAGTAAAAATAATATGGCAGAAAAAAAATAGTAATTTTTGAAGATAAAATCATTTAAAATAACATACATAGTTATATTCCACTTGATTGAGTCAAATTACAAATTGGGGGTTTTATTAATCATTTATCTATCTCTTTTACCGTTGTGCAGTGTGGGGTTACACCTTGTAAAGTCTGGACCAGGTACTCTGTCCTTGAGCCAGCTCTCTTCTTCTGCTCCAATCCATATTCCTCCTCCTGGACACTTTCATCCAAGGAAATTTGCTGTCTTCCACAAGGTCTCCTTCTCTCCATGTGGGTTTCATAGGTCTTCCTGGCTTTTCGTTCTGTATCCATCTGAAGGAGGTGTTCGAACCTTCTTAACTTGTACTCTTCTAGGATGCCATTTTAACTATGGTGACATTCCAAATCCTATTTCGTCGGACCTTTTCTTCCACTTTATGGAAGTTATCGCATCTCCATCGCTTGGATTTGACTTTTGTGTTTCCAGGTAAGGGTCCATGATTCGGGAGAGAAAGAAAGAATAGGAGGAAATATCTATTTGTAGAGAGTGATTTTAGTTGTCATGGTCACCTCTCTTTTACCCAGAAAACCTCTCTTTTACCCAGAAAACCTCTCTGAAGCAAACAGAACACTCTCCCAGCTCCTTCGATTTTCCAAGTCACCTCCTAATCGATGTAGCCGCTTTCATTGAGATGAGCACCCAAATATTAGAAATTATCTACCTGCTCTAATCTCTCTCCATTTGCTTTCAGAACTCTTATTATTCTCCGGGGCTTCTTTCCTATCCTCACGCATTTAGTTTTTCCTGGATTTATTGCCATATTTATCTTCTTCAGGATCCCAGGGAACTCTTCTTGGAGGATTCCCAGATTATATTGTTGGTCTCTATCGTTGGCCGCTAGAAAGACAAGGTCATCTGCAAAAGCCAAAGTGGAGAATCTTGTAGGTTACGAACCTCTGTGTCCTAACTGGAACAGTCTCATTTTTGCTTTGGCTTTTTTTGGTTTAATTAATACTCAAGATAAAATCATATTTTTGTGCACTAATAAAATACTAAATTAAGAATAGATACTAATATAGTAAGAAAAAATTCACTTGGTAATTATTTTGTTCAATATTTATGTTTATGGAGAAACTTGGTTAGGTATGAGGATCTGAAGAAGGGGCAAAATAAGCAATAAAACTTTTCGTACAATAATGATTTACTTCAAATTTTTTATTTATACAATTATAATGTCTTTCTTCATTTTATCTCAATTACTATATAAACTCTAGCTGCCTATTTCAAAAAATATCAGAATAATATTTATGGGGTCCAATTTAGCTTTTATGCTAAATAAACATCCCAAAAGTGGGTGATTTATATTATATTAATTAGTATTACAGACCACTTGAGGCCTGCGATATATTTTTTGAGGCTCCCAATATCATTTTTGGCTTTATTTATAATTTTTTTTTATAAACATAGCCAAGTTTGTAACGATACGTTCACGGAGAGCCTAGTGGGGCTGGAGCATTCTAGTTGAGTACGACATCAATCACTAGGGATTTGCTGCTAAATTTCATTGTATGCAAAGTTGTTTCTGTTTTTATAGAAAACAGGAAGTATGAGCAGAATTGCTACAGTGTGGCCGTGGAAAAACTTTTCATAATCTGCAGATTTCTTCTTGAAGGTCATCTGTTAGGTTCTGTGTATGCAGTGATCAGTTTTTGTGCATCTTATGATCCGTAGTTAAGTTACGATTTTTAAAAATAATTTATTATATCTAAAGTACAATACATAAATTTTTTCCGGAGACAGAATAATATTATAATAGTAATGGAATATAATAATAATGATAAGTCATCTAAGAAAATTTGACTGTGTGAGGATAGTGATATTGATAGAAGAAGAATATGCTACAGGATATAGAGTGAAGTTGTCAGGTGAGAGGTCACCATTAAACTATCGAAAGAGCTTATAACATTTTAGATAGACTGTAAAACATTCCATAAAAAATTGCAGAGTCGGCCTAGGTGTTAAGAAGAAATAGACGTTAGGTGCATGTAAGAAACCACATGATCACTGGAAATATGGTTATACATCTCATCTGGCAATTTCGAATTTTATTGGTTTCCAGCAGGACTGTTAGTAGAAGGTAATAAGTGTAAGCTTAGGACTCGCTTAAATCTTATTTAATATGCCTAGAAATACGTTAAAATCTTGAAAATAATGATGGTTGCACTGATTTAGTAAAAAATGAAATCGAAAATCAGTTTTTATATATTAGCTTTCTAAGACAAGAATTTACTAACTACCCCCCCCCCCCCTACCACATATAGTTTTCAGTATGGCCATGTAGAATAATAGTGTGAAAGATGAGATGTTTTGCTCTCATAGTTTCCCATGTTCTGAACTTTTATTTCATTCCCGGAACATTATCTTATATTTAAAAAATATATGTTCATTGATAATTTAAAAATTACGCAGTTATCTAACCCTTCAGTAGTAATGTTTTCATTCTGTAATTGACATTAGAACTAAAAAATATATAAAAGAAATTATAATAAATTTAATATGGACCCTGGGAAAAATAAATGAATAAATTAAAATGAACACTTGTAATGGAGATAGTAGACAAGGGTTTTTTCAATAAAAATTACCTTCTTATTACAATATTTTATAAATGCTTATTATTGGAAACATTTATACATAAGTTGTAAACAAACGTCACAAGGCACATTTATACATCTATTTGAAAAGTAGATTCCCGCGACAGTCTGTAGGGTATTGACCGCATCCCTCTTCTAGATCCTGGATTTTCACAGTCTCCATGGCAACCATCTGAGAAGCGTGAAGGTGGCTTAATCTTCTCGTTAAATCTGGAATAAACAATATACGTATGATTTATTTATTATTGATTGGGATACTTCAGTAAGCTTTACTATATAGATATTATCAGTGCTTTATACACATATGTATATTATTTTTCATTGGATGAAAAAGGAAAACTTTAACTAATTGTAGTAATGATATTTTAAACAGGATGCAATACTTCCATTTATTACAGCTATGCATTGAACAGCTACCATTGAAGAAAAAAAACTGTTCTACTATAACCCATTGGAGGGTATTGGGTTTGGTGCTGTTTCCTGGTCAGCAGTCGTGCAAGGAAGTTATTTGAACGTGATTACCATTCACGTTGTAAATCGATTCGAGAGGTTCAGTAAAACCTTTACTCTGTCTCAATTTAATTATGTTTATGCCAAAGATATGTGCAAGCCAGGGCGATAAATAACAAACAACAAAACTGTTTCATAAAAATATAATAAAATATTTATTAAAAAAAAGGGAACTTAAAACAACACAAAAAATCAGAAAAGAACAATTACAGCTTGTTTTTAAAAATGAAACAAAATAAAAAAATTGATTATGAACATTTAAGTAATTAAATTAAATTATTAACCATTGTTTATATAAACATAAGGAAAAGAAAATATCTAGATCATAATAAAAAACAAAAAAAATCCTTTTGAGGTTCTTATTAAACTAAGTTTATTTAATGTATGTTTTGAAAAAGTAAAATAAAAATATTATAATCTTGGTAAAACTACTAATATTATTAAAATGAAACTATTCACATATAAATAATTAGAGGCAATATTGAAATAAAAGTTCATTCCTTGGTTTAGCTAATATTTAAATTGTCCATAGTGCCTGAAACTCTCTAAATTACGCACTAAAAATTACTACAGTTCATCAACTATGGGAGCCTGTTTTTTTTTGGAAAATTGTAGAACTGATGGGGCTGATCCTTGACCCCGAGCTGAGCCAATGTGGCCTAGGCAAAATATATTGTGATGGCTTGAATAAGAGTATAAAAAAGACTTCTCACCATGGTAAGAGCTCCTACCCTCTTCAAAAAGTCCATTCTCGCATCTAATAAGGTACCATAAGATCCTGATGAGGACAAGGCATATTTTCCAAAAAATCGTGTTTTATACTCGATGGCGAGTAAGTCCCTCTTCTGGCTGCTCGCGGCTTACTAAAGCATGGCCCTCTGTACGGGAGTGGGGACAGATAATACCATAGTGGGCTGTTTACGTGTGTACAAAAACAGTTATACTGTTTATGATTTAAATAAATATTGCACTAAATTACTATCTTAGTTTAATTTAACAAAAATTAAATTATTTACAACAAATAATATTAATCGAAAATGTATCGTTCTATGTGGCTCGAACACATGTTGTAATCATGTTCAACCACCAGGTTACCCTTAATTTTTCAATTAAGAGTACTAAATTTATAGAAGCTTTAAATATGGAAGCGCGTTTCGAAATGCCCCCTCTGCAAAATAGGTCATGTATATTAGATGAAATACTTCGGGTAAAAAAAGCTTTTTCTCTATCACTTGTTGCCAATAAGTTTCCAGGTATACAAACAAAAGTATTTTCGAGGTGCCAATTTAAGATATAAAAAATATACAATAAAATATATTAAAATATAATAATTATTTATTGTAATTAAATTAGGGACTATAAAAAATCACCAATTTCATATTCTTTGAGATATGTTTGAAATCTGGTTTAACCTTTGAATAGATACTTACGTAAAAGATGTTTCTTCTTTGTTGTTCCCATAAATGCTTCCACTTTTCACCATTTTTTTCATGCTACTCTGCATCTTACTTTTCGATTTTCGACTGAGATGGCATTGTTTTCTTAGACCAGTTGGAGATCTTTCTGAAGAGGAACTCGATTCTTCTGTGGCATTAATAACGTCTGCTCAAATAATAGTCTTACAATCAACTATACCAATGTAATTATAAAATTAATTATTTTATAAATATAAATTTTGAGAAACAGAAGTTTAAAAAAACAAACAAAAAAACTGCCAGCGGCTACTTACTGGCCTATTAAAATGGAGTAAAACCGATTTTGACAAGTTGGATTATTAGAACCCTATAAATCAGCTGTGAACTCACTTCAGACCACCAGTTCGGCTGGCGTTGGTTCCTTCCATTTTTAAACTTTCAGAATGTAAAATTCAATGTATCACCAGGTTCTCTAATAATTACTATCATGACTTGCTTGAAAATTGAAATTAACGAAAATAGGCGTATCATGCCATTAATTATTAGTTTGGCTACTCCAGTGATCATCAGTTTTAAGATGATTTAATTTAACACGTTCAAGCCGGCGTGTACCACCAGTGACTCACACTTGACTGCCTCATCCGGCGGTGTGTACCACCGGTGGCTCACACTAGACTGCCACCTCTGCAAATAATTAAATCTTTAACACTTTGACTGCCGAAAAAGAATACTTGAGAGTGACACTCTCGTTCCGTCACAATTTTAATATTTAATTCTCTTACAAGAGAACAGTTACTCGATTTCAGGTGACATGGCAGCCATAGTGTTAAGAAAGTATAAATAATTTCTATATAGCTGAAAATTAAAGTAAAGAAAATTTAACATGAATTCATTTATTTTTATATATTTATATTTATATTCATATACTTATAAACGTATAAACATCTATTTTGTTAATAGCAATTATAATTAATACCGTATTATAAACGTAACTAGTAGGATCGTATTTTTTATTATTGTTGGGTTGCCAATACTGCATAATGCCCAGGAATAGTTCCGATAGAGCGAAAAGCATTAAACAGTCCCGGCGTGAACGTTTTAATTTCAGATAATGTATATTGATATTATTATATGTCTAGGACAGGTAAATATTTGAAATAACAAATAGTAATAATTCATCTTTAATTTTTCAATTATTACAAATTTAATAATAATTTAGTCATTAATTATGTCATAAAAAAATTATTACTAAAACCATAATTAATGTTTATTATCAGATTTAAATGTAATGATACAATTTACAAAGCATTGTTGACGCTTAGCGTTATAGTATACAAATAGACAAAATATAGAAAAATAATTGTATCTTCATCGTACATTGGTCATAACTTCATATTAATAATAAGATTCGAGATCTGCAGAATTCGCACAAAATAAATTCGCACCTCAAGGGATTGGCTTTAACTGTATCCCAGTTATGGCATCATCAAGTGATGTCCATCTTCATCCCTCACTTCCTTAATCTTCTGTAAATATGTAAAATAGTGAAACCTACATTCAGTATATATTTATTTGATTTTAATTATGGTTTTTTAAGCCCAAAAGTTTAGAAGCTGATAAAAATTTTATATTCAATGTTCAAATGTTTTTTATTTATTCTGTATTTTGTTTTGTTTTTTAGGTTTACTTTATATTTTAATTTTTAATCTTTTTGCAACAATTTTTTTCAACTACCCAGACAAATGGCTCTGGATGTGATCATGTTTGGTTAGTTTTAGGGGACTAGAGATCCCAGAATAAAAATTACTTCTTTCAATATAACGATTTAAGAGAGCAGATGTACATTTTTAATATAATTTCCAACATAAATATGTTGTAGGCTTATATATATGTACTACTAAATTAATACAATTTTATTACATTATCTGTATAATATGTATAAATCTAAGAGCAAATTTTCATCAGCTAATTATTATTACTGATTTTATATATAATTACGAAATAATTTTATTATTTGTGAAGTCATTGAGCCACATAATGTGATTTTTCACATAAAATCTGTTATAGCTTTTGAAAATTTGGCTGTATCCTCGCAGGAATGGTCTCTTGGATTTTGAAGCCCGGAAAGTACCAAAATCGATGCATCACTCGACCTACATACAGTAAAATTATCATATCCTTTTAAAGCCCCTCCCCCTAAATGGCGGTTTCCCCTTTTAAAATCTGCCGTCCCTGCAGGTCTAAAACCTTACTTCAAATATGAAGTTATGACCAAAGTTTTATGTACGTATAAATTTTGTTCTATATAACATTATTTTGGTCTCATTTTCCTGTACTATTGTATTAATTTGGAAAATGAACAGGGCAATCCTATAAGTTTTCTAATAGTATTAATAATGCGAATAAAATTCTAGGGAACCAATGGTTGAATATATATCGGCAAAAAACATTTGTAAATAAATACATTAAAATTGTGTACCAGTGCACTCATACCTCTTGATAAAGAATGACGAAATGTGACAAGATCTTGATTTGAAGGAGCTCTTGGTCCTTCCTCACTATCACTTCCATGAGTATCATACTCGGATATTGGAAGGTGAAGTGTTAAGATTTTTTTAACCTCAGAATCCGTACTTCCCAAATTATCAGACTCTGAAATTAAAACAGTGCGATAACATTAGACTCATTTGATTATTCAGTTATTAAGGATGTGCGATTGATCAGGGTATGTGAATATAAAACATCCATGAAATATACTAGTACATTCCACTAATTCTAACAATACAGTACGTACTTAAATGTGCATTAGTAATTTCTAATTGTAGATTATTTATTTATTTTTCAGTTAATTGAATTTACTGATTTCCCAGTGCGAATTTTATCTGCGGGGCATTGAAATGACCAATTAATTTGAGATCTGTATACGAGTTTTGATAGGTTAATTGCCCAGCCTCTTTCCATAAAAAAATATTAATTTCGATCACAACTTGTCCTGCCAATCCCATGTAACCATATTTCCCATAAGTCAATAGGTACCCTGAAGTTTTCCATCGTTCCTGCCATCTTCTTCCACAACCTACATTCAAGCTCCTTGTTTCTAACTAATTTGAATTTTGCAGTGGTGTATGGTTGACTCTCAATTGTACTCGAGAGGAGATTTAAGGGAATCGTGAATTGCTTTTTTAGGTTATGTGTTCAGGACCTTGAGGTGTTCTCATGTATCCCAACTCTAGGCCAAGTTAAAGTTGCTTTTCCTATCAACCCCCCTTCAATAAAACTTTAGGTTCTTATATAAAACTATCAAGACCATTCCTACCATACACAGTCTCCCAAAATTCTAAACCGATTTCCATTCATTGAAAACAAGATCAGGGATCTCTATATCCGTTCTCACAGAACTAAAACTTTCGAACTTCCTTTTTCGCCCGTTTGGTGGCCCTCTGGAAATCCCTGCCGTCTAAAATTTTTCATCCCTTTACGCTTTCAAATACCTTTTTTTTTTTTTCAATACTTACTCACATCCAAATAAGACCCCATTTTTATGACCTATCGAAGGCGCTACAATTATAAAAAGGACAGAAGGAATAATAAAGGCGGTGGTGCTTTAAAATATCATTGCCATTGTTGGCAACTTGAAAGGCAGTCTAGATCGTTCTGGACCTTTAAGAGTTTATATAAGCAGTGAAACAGTTCGAGTCAATATTCCAACGGCCCTGCTTGTGGCAGTGACTTGCTGTGATAAGTGCTATCTGGGCGCTAGTTGTATAATTATAGCATAGGACCTTAGCTATAAGATTGTAATTTAGATTAATCGGCATAAGCAATAAGTTTGTAAGCTATAATTATTATATAGTTTCCTATTTATTAAATAGAATCTCAAATATTCAATTAGACGCATTCTAATAGCTCTGGTAATTTGGTGTCAATTAACCTTTTCCTAAGAATTTCTTATATATTTTTTCATTGTAGCATGAAGATGGAAATAATAAAGTTTTGATTGTTGTCAATATTGTGTTGAATAAATATTACTAGAGATCATATTAGAAAAATGTAGTACTTCAATCCATGTACAACTACATACTAATCAAATAAAACCCCCAGCTAGTTCCCCTACATTGATTAATTAATAATGCTCACTTTACAGAGGCTGGATGTGAAACGGAAGGGTCTCCTAACCTCAGCGTCAATTGATGGCTGATTTAACACAATAAATAATTACCGGTTACAGCCGGACTGAGGTTTGGGACCAGAAGAATAAAAGCACAGTGCCTTACTTACTGAGCTCCCCCACTCCAATAATATGAAAGTTAAGTTAGATGAAAACTTTTTTGATGAGTGAATAATTAAATTAAACTAAACTCTTTAAGAAATGTTTATGTTCACCTTGGCTTTCTGGATGGGAATCCCGCAATCTTACTCCTTTTCTTCTAACTTTTGTATACTCTGGTTCTTTAAGCTATAATAAACAAAACTTAAGCAATGTTATAATTTTAAATAATAGGACATGGAATGCACAGGATTTTAAATATAAGTTGCCTTACATGTCGACACTTGTAGGTTTCTGTTCCTGAGGGTAAATCATGATAAACAAATGATCCTCTCACAGAATGATAAGGGCCACTATATACATTTCCACTGAACGTGCTTTCTGTGTATGGTGGTTTACTTAGTTGGAAGGTCGCATAAGGACATACATCTTCCATGTAATCTGAAACATATTATACCTTAAAACATCATTCTATAATGTTACAATTATTTTGGACAATATATATATAGACTATAATATATTCCAAGAAGAAATTCCAAGAAGTACCCATAACTTCACTCACACAACACACTATTGTGTGTCAACTTAGTTTAATGGAGGGGCTCGACAATCTGATTCATCAACCCCCCCCCCCTCACCCCATAATTACATTGTAATATGTAGGTATGTTAGGCTGCAATCAGCCACTGGTCCTCCAGGTTGGGGGGACACTTACTCATACACACACACACACACACACAGTATACAATTCACAGCATACTACAACACCCTTCACTACAGACAAAGGTCAACTACAGTACACACCCTAGGGTCACCTTCCCTAGGTAGCCGCCTCGGATGAGGGAGTGCGTCAGGGCGCTCTGAGGAGGCAGCCCCTCCATCTGACTCGGGGGCAGTCGGCTACTAACCCATTCTCCTTTAATTTAACTATTAGGAAACCTCTGCAAAGTAATGAAGTCGGAATGATTACTAGGAATAGACCCAGGAACCGTAATTATGACATACGACTTGCCTATTGGAATGTTTTATCATTGTACAGACTAGGAGCCCTTCGGGCACTCCTTACAGAACTTGACAATTATAGAGTTGACATTGCAGCAATCCAGGAAGTCCGCTGGCTTGGATGTGGATCGCTTGAAAAGAGGCACCATACCCTATATTACAGCTGCCATGAGAAGCAACACACGTTTGGCACCGGATTTGTGGTCAGAGGAAGAGCACGTCAGCTGGTCTTGAAGTTCACACCTATCTCCCCTCGATTATGTTACCTGCGTATCAAAGGAAAATTCTTTAACTACTCTCTCATCAACTGCCACGCTCCAACAGAAGTTGCACCTGACGAGGATAAGGACATGTTCTACGATGCATTAAGAGACACCTTCAGAAGTTGCCCTGAAAGTGACATCGAGATTGTCTTGGGAGACTTCAATGCCCAAGTTGGCCAGGAAAATGAGTACCGTCCAACAGTAGGAGCATTCAGCTTGCATGAAAACACAAATGGGAATGGTCAGAGGCTCATCGATTTTTCAGCAGCACATGGGCTAGTCGTCGGTTGCACATTATTTCCAGGGAAAAGAATTCATAAAGTTACCTGGAGATCACCAAATCAAATTGTCACAAACCAAATAGACCATATTCTGATAAGCTCACGCCATAGATCTAATCTTATTGGACTAAGAGTCCACAGGGGAGCCAACGTAGATTCAGATCACTTCATGAGCATCGCGAGGATCCGTTCAAGGATATCAATGAAAAGAAGAACATCAGGCCCAATACCACAGAAATACGATGTCTCAAAGCTGAAGAACGTTGAGCAAAATGCAGCTTACCGGCAGTGTTTGGAGACTAAAATGGCGGAAGAGTTGAGAAGCAAAGGCGATTCATTAGAGGAACACTGGACAGGTATAGCCGAAGCCCTCAAACATGCAGCGGAGGAGACACTTGGACGTCAACCAAGAACCAAGAGATCCCCATGGTTTGACAATCAATGCCTAGCTCTCACAACCAGGAAGAATGAAGCCTACAGGAAGATGATCCAGCGTCACACAAGGAGATCCCAAGAAGAATACAGACTTAGAAGGAAAGAAGAAAAGAACTTCCATCGAAAGAAAAAAAGGATATGGGAGAACAAAAGAATGGAGGATGTCGAGAGGCACAGAACTCTCCATGAAAGTCGGCTGTTCTTTCAAAAAGTTAATGAAGGGAGATCTGTATTCCAACCTAGGATCACTTCATGCAAGGATGAAGATGGCAATCTGCTAACAGAAAAGCAAGACATCTTGGAGTGATGGAGGAAGCACTTCGAGTACACCCTTTATAGAGAAGATGTAGAAGAGAGGGCCAACGCCGACTCGAGGGCAGATCTCTCAAATGACTCGGAGTCACCGGATGAAGATGAAGTCGAGATGGCCGTTATAAAACTAAAGAACAACAAGGCTCCAGGAATAGATGGCATACAAGGCGAGATGCTACGATACGGAGGAGAAAGACTCATAAAGGAGCCTCACAACCTCATCCTCACAGTATGGGAGGAAGAAAGGATGCCTGATGTCTGGAAAAGAGGAGTTATTTGTCCACTTCACAAAAAAGGCGATCGGATGCAGTGTGAAAATTATCGAGGCATTTTTCTTCTGCCAGCTGCCTACAAAATTTTATTAAACATCCTTTTTGAGAGACTAGCCCCACATGCGGAAAGGAAGATAGGTGGATACCAGGCTGGGTTCAGGAAGGGTAGGTCATCGATAGACCAAATTTTCTCCTTGAGATGCCTACTGGAAAAAGCTAAGGAGTATAAAATAGGCACACATCACCTTTTACTTGACTTCAAGTCAGCGTATGATGGTGTGAACTGACCGGAGCTATACCAGGCATTAGAGGAAATGAATGTGCTCCAAAAGTTGATTCGCCTGGTGCGGATGACTATGCTGGGCTCAAACAGTGTGGTTCGTATTGGATCCGACTTCTCCGGTCCCATTGTGACCAACTGCGGTGTGAGACAGGGAGATGCCCTTGCATGCATCCTTTTTAATTTTGCCGTGGAACGAGCAGTGCGCCGCTCAGGCATCCAAACCCGGGCAACACTTTTTGACAGCACAGTGCAGTTGCTGGGGTATGCAGATGACTTCGACATAGCTGCCAGATCTGAATGTGCCCTTAGAGAAGCTTTCCTATCTCTCAAAGAAGAAGCCAGAAAACTTGGCTTGATCATCAATGAAACAAAGACAAAATATTTGAGAGTAGGAGGAACAGTAACAGGGGCTGAATTGTTTGAGGTTGGACCCTACAAATTTGAGAAGGTTCAAAGCTTTACATACCTGGGTTCGGAGGTCAATGCACTAAATAACATCTCCCAGGAAATCAATAGGAGAATCGCTGCAGCTAACCGGAGCTACTTTGGCCTGGCCAAACACTTTAGGAGCAGATACCTATCGAACAGAACCAAAATAAAACTTTATAAGACCTTGATCCGTCCTGTCCTCACGTATGGGTTGGAAGCCTGGGCCTTCACCAGAGCTGATGAGGCCATGCTACTGGTATTTGAAAGGCAATTACTTAGAATAATTTTTGGTCCAGTTCGTGAGGGAGACATATGGAAAAGAAGGAAGAATTCGGAGCTCTTAGAGTTGTATGGTGACATCGACGTGGTTAAATTCATCAGGCTCGGGAGACTTCGATGGGCAGGACATGTGGTTAGGATGGAGGACAGCGAGATTCCAAAGAAGATGCTGAACGGAGAGCTCCATGGCAAGCGGAGAGTGGGACGGCCTAATGAAAGGTGGGTCGACTCCGTTGCAGCGGATGCACAGGTTCTTCTGGGTACCCGAAACTGGAGAGCTGGTACAAGAGACCGAACCAACTGGGGGAAGCTTTTGGAGGAGGCCCAGACTCGGTGATGGGTTGTTGCGTCACCAATAATGATGATGATGAGGTATGTTAGACTGTTTGATTTCAATTTTATACAAAAATTGAAATTAAATAAATTAAAAAAGAAGAAAGTAAAATGAAAAATAATTTACATGAATGAATAATATTAACATCCCAATGTTATGCAAGTTGTTATTAAAACTAATGATATTTAGCTTTATTTATAACTTAAGGTTGCAGTTTAATTTTTAGAATTGAAGGAATAGAGAAATGAATGTAGGCTTGCAATATTTCCTCAAGCTGTTGGATCTACAAACATCTACAGACAGATGAAGTACCAAAAAAAGGGTCAAATCATCATAAACATGATGAAATGAAGGGAGAATTCTATACTGTTTGAAAATTATATAATACCAGGAGAATGAGGTTTGCGGCTAGAAGAATCAATATTCATAGCTGGAAGTTGTACCCCTTGCACTGCATATTGTTGATCGCGGTTGTGCTGATTTTGCATTTGCGCTATAGAAGATGATTCTCCTAATACTGATTGATTTGTTTCTTCTGAAAAAACAAAACAAAATAATAACATTGCAACTTATATAATTCTCAAATCATATAAAACAAGATTGTCAAGAAAGTAAATACTCACTACGTTTTCTGAAATATACCCAACTAATTAAAATACAAGTAAGTATCATAAAAATCAATGCTATAGGGAGAACAGCTTTTGTTCCACTATAAACTGATGAACTGGTTTGTTCAGGCAAAGATACTACTTTAGGAATTACAGGAGCTACAAAAAAATCATTAGTGTTATTTACCTAGCATTTTTTTTTTTTAACATACATTTTCCAAACAATATACATACATCCATCTGCACCGAGAGTAGTTACATTGTAAACACCTTGATTAGATCCAGCATTATTATATACCATTATTTTTAGGAAATATCTTGTTCCTGGTCTTAAATCAGAAATAGTGTAAGTTCTTTCAGTAGGGGGAATGTGATTAGATATTAATATCCAATCAGATCGACTTTCAAGTTGGTACTCTATGGCATAATAAAGTATAGAGCATCCTCCATCTCCCCAAGCATCCAGCCAGAGATTAATTGCAGTAGAATTAACAATTAACCATTGAGAAGAGTTAGGTTTCACTGGTGCTAAAAAATTTAAAGTCCTCTTTTTTTTTAAAATGACAAAAATAAAGTCTACACACAGAATATGCTAAAATCTATAATGCAATATAAATCATGATCAAGACATTTACAAGAAGAAAATGGAAGTTATCATGCAGGTAATATTAGTTAAAATTTGATAATTGAAAGCTAGAGACGATTTTATGAGTGCACAATATACCATTAAGAATGCTTCATGTAATAGAGGCTCTGTTATGAGATATAAGGAAAATTTTGTTGCGATCGAAAGAGAAGAGTATGGAAAAAGTGTTCATTTTGGTTTCTTTACAGTGCATAGTTAAAATTATAAGTCATGGTAAAAAATACAATTAATTTATAGTTTTTATAGGTAGGAAACATCTTTTCCATCAATCATCGAGGAAATTCTGATATTAGAGAATGGTCCCGAAATTGAGGGCTAACAAGTAGAATTGGCAGAGGATGATAGAGGAGGCCAGGACTCAGAACTGAGTTGTAGAGCCACATTAAGTAAGTAATTTTATCTGCCGATCAAACATAATATATTAACAAAACACTGAAGTCAGGCTAGATTAGTCAAATTACCATCTATGATTTGATGGTAAACGCATAAATCACATTTTGATGATGATTCCAATTAAGTACACTAAATTAGGAATAAATATGATTGAAACATTGAAGATAGGTTCGTATTCAGTCATCAAATTACGAAAAAAAAAAACATCCTCCATCAATTGAGTTTGTAAAAAAA
Organism: Aelia acuminata; assembly: GCA_911387785.2. NCBI lineage: Eukaryota > Metazoa > Arthropoda > Insecta > Hemiptera > Pentatomidae > Aelia > Aelia acuminata. The sequence goes on along the minus strand of OU426980.1, from coordinate 53,876,707 downwards.
CAAAAATTTATGTTGTCATTTTCCAGTTTTTCATCTTTCCTTCTCATACCTTTTAAAGACAAGAATAATTTTTATTTTTCCTTACTTTTCTTATCAATATAGTAATAAAATTTGGTTTATATACACATGATAATCCGGTTCCTTAAATTATTATATTTGGTAATTTCGTTGTAAGTTTTGTGATCATTTTTAGTTAACTTTTAGTATCTTATATTTTTAAATTAAAATTTGTTGAAAGTTTAAAATTTAAATGAAAAAGGTTCAGTTAAATATGTAAAAGTATTAAAAGTAATCAAATAATTTTGATAAATTTTAAACAGTCAAACAAAATATTTAAGTGTGTTTCCGTGTAAGAGCATGCTTGAGTGCCTTTACTACCTGTTCCTTTAGTGTAAGCATTTACAATATCGCATGGCAGTCCTGTTCCAATTTTGTTATAAGCTGTAATATAGAGTTTATAACGGGTGCCACACCACAAATTAGTCAAAACATGTGACGTTTCTTTAGCTTTTAATTGAACTTCTTCCCAGTCTCCATGATCACGCTTGTAATTAATGACGTATCCTGAAAATGAAAAATGGTCATTGAAATTTGAATAATCAATTGACTTTCTAAAAAGAAAAAAAAAAACTAATACTTGATACACCCTTGAGATCTTAACGCTATCTATACGGCTCCATTTCTGGCTGATTATCTTTAACACCACCCCCATATATTTTTCAGCCCCAATCCTGATCATTAAAATTTTCTTCTAATTTTAAAGTAAATGGTTTGGTAATCCTACTAATGTGTAAAACAAATAATATTTTTGTGACATTTCGACCTAAGTTTTAAATGTTTTACGTAGTGGTCTTCATCAGGGACTAAGTAAGACCGAAACCGATTTAAAAAAACCTTAGATAGAAAATATTATGAATATGTTAATAATAAATGCGATTAGATCATTACTACTGTATATAAAATACGAATTATATTATTTCCATATTGTTATAGGGATTTTTATAATTTTCAAAGTATAGTTTTAGGACTAATATTCTTGAACGCATTGCTGTAGTTTATATCCGTCGTAAATTATGATTAATTACAATCTCTCAACATGCATATTCTCTATGGAACCGCTTTCTTTTGAGTTTTAAATTAAATTTACCATCGAATGTAACTATCCCTTGAAAACTAGCTCTCAGTTTTGAAGGGATGGGGATAGGGTACTCAGTCATTTTTAATGAAAACGTATGTCAGACTTTATGTATACCATATATTTAAGATGTAATGTACGTAGGCCATCATATTCAATATAGTCTTTGTATTTTCATTTATAGTGTAAGGGGTAATATTAACAGGAAATTGTTCCCATGCTTTTTTTGGCCCTTTTAACCTTTTTTCTTGCATGCAGGGTCCTCTTTTAAGGTCGATGGAGACAAACGTGGTATGCCAATACGCGCAGAAGACCCACTCAGCGTAAGAGCAGTCAGGTCTCAAGAATGAAGGTGAGATTAATGAAAAGAAAAATTTTCTCACGCGATATTAACCTGAACAAGAATGATTCTCAACCAACAGATCTCGGCGAAGGAATTTAACCCTGCCAACAGGCGTCAGAAGAGAGCATTGATGAAATAATAAAAAATGGATGGTTTGCAGGGCCACTGTGCGCTCAGGAACTATTTGGTGATCTGTATCGACCAGCCTCAAGATTTCGACATTTTTCGTTGACGCTTTGGTATCAGTCAACTTACAGATTGTGATCTGGAAACTAATAACAGGTTCGACTTCAAACAGCGCTACTGAATTATAATATTTTTCAATATTTTAGCACAAGAGATAATTTTTCTCTGTAATATTTTTATTGTTTTTTTTCCTAATTACAGAATGTGTTCTTCTACTTTTGCAGTGAAGTAATCACTTGCCATTGAAATTTCCAATCCTTAGTAGTTCTCTATGATGTATTTCTGATTTATTTTCGCCCTTATTCTTACCACACCTGTCTCGGAAACATGGCTGAAGCACCACATCCCCTCCTCTCCTTTTTCCCTCCTGGATCACACATACGCTTGCGATCACAGAAGTACGGACTACCAGGCGTGTAGGACTTAATATCCTAAATGTCAATCCATCTCATCCCCATCCGATCTTCAACGCATTGAATTACTTTTATTCATGTTACCTTTACAGGTTCTATGAATAACATTCTTTACAGGAATGTCTCTCTAATATGTTGTAGTATATCGCCCTCCCTTCCATTTACTCTTTGAAACTCCTCTTTTCAATACCTAATATTAGAAAGTATTTCCCTTCACCATTTCAATTCCTATATCGATGAAAAAGCAAATTCAATTCATTACATTTCCCATAATCTATATAAAATGAAAAATACCTTTCTTTTTCTAAAATCTCTTGAAAACAAATAGCTTCAGCTTATGTTGGCCAATACAGTGCAGCCATAATATCATCACAATAAACGCGAATATAAATCTTTAATTAAAATATATGCTACCTATAAATCTAAATTAAAGAAAATGTTATATACCCAAAATCGGAATTTCAATATTTCCTTGATTTGTCCATTTCAAATGTAAACTGCTAGTGTCGGCTTTAACAACATGTAAAATGGGAGGAGGAGGAGGAACTGAAAAAGAAAAAACATTAGTTTAGAGCAAGAAAACAGCTGAAAATAAGCAGTATTTTATATTGCTAAAAGAATAAATATAAATACCATTACATATGAGAATGACTAAATAAATTGTAACTTAATACCTGTCCGCAATTAACACTTGCATCACAACTACTTATATATCATATTTATTTGGAGTACCTTCTCCATCTTGGTAGTACAACTTAATTGATTTGTGTAAGAATTTAATAGTTATTTAGTTTTACTTGTTGGCTTCAACGCTTGTGTGCACGCATTAAATACGCTATTTGCCGTCCCTTACTATAGATGTTTTGTTTAAGGATGAAAGGCAAGATGCTTATAAACATAAAGTTATATGCGAAAAATTTCTTTAATCAAGCTTAATACATTACATCGATTTACGTCAGTTGCGCGAAAAATATATTAATTGTTGTTCAGGACATTTTTATAGGATAACGTATATTTGATGGAAGCATATTTTTGAGGGATTTATAATTTGAGGGTAATATTAGGAAAGGGAAAACATGGAGCAGATCACAAGAATAATTGATATTTTCTAACTAGTATCTAGAATCTAACTAGTAAACATATATCTGTACTTTTACCAGAAACTTCTTCTTTTTTTTTTTAAGGGAGAGCTATAAAATTTATGAGGAGCGGTGCGCCATTGATCTTGAGGGATAGGCACCCCTGATCAGATCCTTGGCACGGTCTAGAGCAAAAGAGAGCGCATCAACTTCTTTATTGTTTCCGTCCAGTGTAAAATGATCCCGAAGTGGGAATTATCCATCTTTCATCAATCAAAAAATCTCAATATCACTATACCCTAACTTCAGCACACTATGGCACATAAGCGATGACAATTGGCCGGTTTAGCGGTAATATTTCTAATATATAGAGAGTGACAGCCACGTTTCAAAAGCTCGTAAATATAATAACTAATATGTGCATAGGATAAAATAAATGAATTATAAGTAACTATTTTTCATGATTAAATGAAATTTTAAGTGACATCATACATCTTCATCGACTTTCATACATCCGGCCATTTATTCATTTTTTCAAGTGTAAACATCAAGAATATAATACATTACTGTTGAAAGTATTGAGATAGTAATTGAATATTCCTAAATAAATACATGATAAAAGCGAAACCTTAAAAAAAAATAATAATAATATATTCAGTTTGTAACATACATTGCATTGTAAGCTACATTGCATGTCAGATCAAAACTGCACTTTCTAATAATAATAACAATTTCTAATAAAAAAAATCTGGTGAGTGCGCGCAACACACAACTTTCACTTACCAACTTACTTAGATTAGAAATTGACGTGTTTTGCTAAATATCATTTCCCAAAGTCACACGTTTTTCTACATTCATATCTTATTTTTGTTAATCGTTAAAGCCGTTTTTGAGTAAAAAAAAAAAACATGTGAAAATGATACAAAATTTATTAAGTAAAGTCCCCCCTCCCGTAAATCAATTTTGATGAAATTTTTACAGTCATATCTCGGACATATAAATACATCAAATACTAAGTTTGATCAAAATCGTTAAAACCGTTTTTGAGTAAATAAAAAAAACACGTGAAAATGATACAAAATTTATTAAGTAAAGTCCCCCCTCCGGTTGATCAATTTTGATGAAATTTTTACAGTCATATTTCAGGCATATAAATAGATGAAATACTCAGTTTAATCAAAATCGTTAGAGCCGTTTTTGAGAAAATCGAAAAAAACTTAAAAAGTTATTAAATAAAGTACCCCCTCCCTTTGAGCAAATTTGATGAAATTTTTGCTGTCACATCGCGGGCTTATACATACTGTAAATACCCAATTTCAGGTTCGCACGGTTTATAGTTTTTGAGCTGGTCTGTTCACACACACACACACACAGACACACAGACACAAAGACACACGGACACACAGACACACACACACAGACCATTTCGTGGGACTTGGTTATTTCGACTCAGGGAACCCCAAAACGTGTATTTCCGTTGAAAACCGGAAGTCAAAAATTTTCACGATCGCAATACTTCCACTTACTATATATTTCATATATAGGTAAGTGAAAGTAAAAAGTACTCACAGTCTTCAAAGCGTGGCTGTACAAATACATAAAAATTAAATGTTAAAAATTACCTCTCACAATGACTTTATAAACAATATTGTCATTTCCGTGAATATTTTCTGCGTTACAACTATAGTTTCCTTGGTCAGGGTGTTGAATGTCACGTATATTTAATAGTCCATCTTTTCTTATCTGTTAAAAAAAATTGCGAAAAAAGAATCAATATTTTTTTATATTTAATATGTATTCATGCATTATATATATATATATATAGGGTAAACCATACAGTTATTGGCACTCAGTACAGTTATTGGCCCCCAACTTTAACTTAAAGAAATAGGTAAACAAGTCTTAATTTTATTACAAGATATACACGAGTCTATAATGTTTGAAGAGTCCTCTATGTAATCTATAAAGAAAGACTTTAACAAACTAACCATAGGGAAGATTTCACAATTAAATCCACAGGGTGCCAATGACTAGATTTGGCACTTTTAACAATAAATATTGCCATATTGTAAAACTATTGAACTTTTGACCCAAAAAAACCCTCTTGAGTCTTTATGGGGATAGATAATGAGGAACCATAGGAAGTTTCTATTTTATCCCTTTATAAAAAGTATTTTTTTAAATTTAATTATGTGTGCCAATAACTGTACGGTTTACCCTATATATTAATATATATATTTTTTAATGCCTTACTTCGAAGCGGTTACTTTTAGCTTCTATTTGGTTCCCATCGAAATTCCATGATACTCCTGGAGGAGGTATTCCAACAGTTTGACAGGAGAGGGTTAGATTCTGTTTCCAAGGTGTTACAATGTGCTGACTAAAGGATACAATTTTTGCTGGAACTATAAATTCCTTATGTATATCAAATTTTAATTAAGTTTAATACGCAATTTATGATACTTATCAGATACTTTGTTTGACTGGTGTAACAGTGACAACGCGGGTACTTGATCCCTCTCCAATACTTGTAGAGGCAGTGACCCAAAATTGATAAGTTCCGCCATCGACAATCTGATCAGTTTCAAATTCTTCTTCAGATGGACTTAAAACATGTTTATGAGTACCTCCCTACATGCAAATCAGTCGTTACATATGATCGTTAATGATATACCTATATTTATTTACTTCAATCTCATATTTCAAATTCAAACTAATATATTATTACTTACAAAACTTCGTTTATAATAAATTCCTTGAGTTCGGTGCACTAAACACATATCATAAAATATACTTCAGCAATCAATTTCAAATATTAGTTTGAACTTTATGTAATTGCATTTCTTGCCTTCCTAATACTCTTACTAAGCAATTAATTATTTTGGTAACGCAATGAATTACAGATCCTATATAGCACAGATCCCTCACTTTAAATTATTTTTACTTAAGGGAAGTTAGTTATACCACTTATTTTTGCAGATGAACGAGCGATCTTTTATTGATCAGATTGAAAAATATATTGAACTTAAGTAAAATGAGGCAATAAATGGTTACAATTTCACATTAAATTCTCAACAGAAAAGACTAAATATATTCATTTCAGTCGAAAATGAAACACCACATTCATTTGGCCTTCAGGGTTTGACCCCGGTGTCTTTAAGGCCCCCAGGGTTTAAAGACGGCTGGTACTAATAATGGTTCTTGCACCAGCCATGTAGCAGCCCACATCACGGTAGTTTGTAAGACCAAATGAATGGCAGAATCAGGACCATAGAAGCATAAAACAACAATGCAGTTCTATTTATATGTCTGAGCGATATATTTGATTTTTCAGTGATTTGATTTTTTTTTATCAAAATGCGTACCAAGGGCCTCAATCCTTCAAAGACTTCCAGCACAATGCGGGCATTGACACGGTGATTCACGATATCCTTTTAACAGCACTGTATCTCATCCTGGCTTATCCGGGGGCTAATTTCTGCTCATATCATAGCTCATGAATAGGGTATACGTAATAATACAATACGTCCAATATTAGGGTTACTGCTCTTTGGCATTTATTCCCATGTCTGGAGGTCCCTGGAGGTTAGTAATCTAGGCCTGTTGAAATTTCATAACGATCTGCCTGATGACATTAAATATTTTAATTTCGAAATATTTGCTGATGATTTTAAATTATTTATAGTTATATTAGATAAAAACGAGAGCTACCTTTTACAGTCAGACATAGATTCAATTGATTGATCTCAACTGAATGTGGTCTATTTTATCGTATAAAATTGCGAAATAGTTTGACTTTTTCATCAAAACGTATTTTTAAGATTAGATATCTAATGGACAGGCGTTACCGCCGGTGGGGGGCAGGGGGGACGCCCCCCAATATATATTGGCAGTAGGGGCTGTCTCCCCATGTAAAAAGAAAAACAAGAATACGATTTTACGAATTTATCCGAGTGTAACCTATCAAATTTAATACAATATAAATATAAAATTATTTTATATTAATTTAACCATTATTGTGGGTAACCACCTATTTTTTATATTATTTCAATTATCGATGAACATCTTGTATTATTATTATCTTTAGTATTGTATAACTTCCTTCTGTGTACTTTTCAATTTTTTATGCATTGTTACCTTATGTATTATCTCAATTTAGTGTTATTATTGAGTCCAGACATAACAATGTGTATACAGTACCATCTATTTTGTTAGTTTTTAATATTTTATTTTCACTCAGTTGTCATGTAGCCTTTCACTTCACAAGCATTGGATTTCCCCGTCATAAAACTTTGAAGTCGGCAAACTATCCCCTACTATTACCTCTTACCTTATTTTACCTTCAGTCTTTGTATCTACCTTGACTCAGAAGGTAAAAATCAGATTCTATTTTATCTTGCTAACCAGCTACTTATTTAAATATTCATGTATAATGCTTACCATTTTTTATATTATTATCAGTTCTGTAAAATATTGATTTATTGTCATCCTTTAGCATAGAAACTCATATATTTGTTTTCTTTTAGCCCTAATGAAAATCCACAAGTCGGATCGAAACGTTGGCTTTCGAAAATAAATTTTTTTTCAAACTGAAAATCCTGATCATCATTTAACCTATAGTAATATTTTATATTTATATTAAATAATTTATTTTTGGAGAAAAAAGATTTGGCTCCGCCGGGAATCGAACCCGGGTCTTCCGCGTGACATGCGCGATATGCTAACCATTACACCGAGGAGTCGCTTTCAAACGGTGCCAAATCCTTCCTCTTCACTGACACCTCTCCCACGATCTCGCAAGTTTTGCGAGTATTTACGGGAGATGGACAATTTTTGTCCAATATTGGGCACCTCTTGAAGTTCGTCAATTTTTAAATTATTTTATATTAATTTAACCATTATTGTGGTTAACCACCTATTTTTAAAATTATTTTAAATGATTTATTTTTGAAGAGAAAAGATTTGGCCCCACCGGGAATCGAACCCGGGTCTTCCGCGTGACATGTGCGGTATGCTAACCATTACACCGAGGAGTCGCTTCCAAACGGTGCCAAATCCTTCCTCTTCACTGACACCTCTCCCACGATCTCGCAAGTCTTGCGAGTATTTACGGGAGATGGACAATTTTTCTCCAATCGGACCCGGGTCTTCCGCGTGACATGCACGGTATGCTAACCATTACACCACGGAGTCGCTTCCAAACGGTGCCAAATCCTCCCTCTTCACTGACACCTCTTAGTATTTACGGGAGATGGACAATTTTTCTCCAATCGATTGGAGGTTAAATTAATATAAAAAAAATTAAAAATTGACGAACTTCAAGAGGTGCCCAAAATTGGACAAAAATTGCCCATCTCCCGTAAATACTCGCAAAACTTGCGAGATCGTGGGAGAGGTGTCAGTGAAGGGGGAGGATTTGGCACCGTTTGGAAGCGACTCCGTGGTGTAATGGTTAGCATACCGCGCATGTCACGCGGAAGACCCGGGTCCGATTGGAGAAAAATTGTCCATCTCCCGTAAATACTCGCAAGACTTGCGAGATCGTGGGAGAGGTGTCAGTGAAGAGGAAGGATTTGGCACCGTTTGGAAGCGACTCCTCGGTGTAATGGTTAGCATACCGCACATGTCACGCGGAAGACCCGGTTTCGATTCCCGGTGGGGCCAAATCTTTTCTCTTCAAAAATAAATCATTTAAAATAATTTAAAAAATAGGTGGTTAACCACAATAATGGTTAAATTAATATAAAATAATTTAAAAATTGACGAACTTCAAGAGGTGCCCAAAATTGGACAAAAATTGTCCATCTCCCGTAAATACTCGCAAAACTTGCGAGATCGTGGGAGAGGTGTCAGTGAAGAGGAAGGATTTGTTGTTACATTGTTATGTCTGGACTCAATAATAACACTAAATTGAGATAATACATAAGGTATGCATGCATAAAAAATTGAAAAGTACACAGAAGGAAGTTATATAATACTAAAGATAATAATAATACAAGATGTTCATCGATAATTGCTGATACCTATGAAATCAAAACTAGGATTTGAGGATGCGGAAGATGTTAGAATACGTGGATGAAATTATCTCTTTATCTGTTTTATGATTTACAAGGTAATGTTTTTTCCAGATGGGTAAAAATGGACTCTGAGAGGAGTCGTTTATCGAGGTTGGCTTTCAAAAATAAAAAAAATTTCAAACTGAAAATCCGGATCATCATTTAACCTTTCGTAAAGATTAACAGTTGACTATCTCTCACCTCTATAAAATATTAGTTAATTACAGCATATTCTATTAATTGATTATACCCAATTTAACCATCTGATTCTTTATTTTCACAAATTGGCCCCGTGTCGCTTTTCATAAGCATCGTCAGGTGTATTGTATATTTGATGAATGATATAATTTTTATTTCAGCTTGACCTATATTGTTTTATGAATTCTGTAACAAAGTTGGATCTCCGGCATTGATCTCCATTTCTTTTTTAAACAAATCAGCAATAACTTTTTAAACAAATCCTACTTTCCAATAACTCGAAGCTTATAGAAGTTGATAGAAAGCAATGAAATAAATAGGATCAGGATCAGAAAGAGAACTTGGATAAAATTCAATCAAGAAATTTCGGCCCACATTCTTCCACATGAAGCCTTAGCAACTTCCTATATTCTAACTGAGTCATACATTGACAAGTTTTAAGATACTATTAATACCTTTAAAATACATCATAAACATTGAAAAGTTTTAAGAGACAATAATTACCTTTAAAATACATAATTGGTGGATGAATTAAATGTCCCAACATTTGTTTTTAGGCGTTATTATTTCAACTTTTAGCATCTCAAATTTCTACCTACCCTATCTAGGAGAATATTGAGCCGTCCCCCTAATAATTTGGTGCTGGTGACGCCCATGCTAATGGATGATAGACATTGCCTAGACTGCAGAAAATAAACGATCTCAGCGTCATCTATGACAGTAGGATCGCATATAATAAGAAAACAAAACCGGTGAATATAGAAAGTCATTCTGCATAGGACTTTATAAAAAGAAATTTTAGTGACCCAGTTGATTTAATTACTGTATTCCATTCTATAATTAGATATTAGGTACTAAAAATTTCATAAATGACAGCTTCAAATTGAATTCATCAAATTTAAAGTAGAATAAACCTAGTAGCAGGATAACTGATTACCAGGATACTGATTATTAACTGATACTGATTGGGTATTTAAGTTATGACTATATAGAACTAATATCTCTCATGTTACCCAATTAGTAAAATGCCTTAAATCCAAATCTTGAATTTAACTGAACAATAAAGTACAGTTGGATTTTTCTTTCAGCTTTGCCATTGTTAAGATATACAAATAATTTAAGTTTTAACCTGATACCCGACCACCGAAAACAAAAGATAAATATAAAAGTGTTAGAAGAGGTTTTTATTCTTAATGTATTCCTTACGAAAGCATATATTCTTAAAGTTCGAAAGAGCAGTAACTCAGCATTTGACCGAATTTACTATAGTTGAATTTTGAAGAAATCCTGAGGAGTTTTAAATGTTTTTAAAACTTGCCCAAAATTAGCATTTTTTATTTCTATAAAAAAATCGTATTTAAGGTTTTTCAATGACCCTGAAAACCTATCTGTTTTATTTATTTATTTTTATAACTCTTGCCATGTCCGTAATATCCCCGTAAAAACAGAATGTTGCAAGCTATAACATCTAACATCGATTATTGACGATTCATGATTGAATGTAAAGACAAATGGATCATCAGGCAACGGTTTTTTTTTTTAATATACGTTGCTTTCTCATATTTAAGAATAGTCATTATTTTCACCTCAATATTTAGAAGGTATATTTTAACATTTACAAACAGATACCTAGAAATTAATGTACATAACTTACTTCTTTTCCATTCTCGAAAATTCCCATATAAATCGTATATCCAGTAATTTCTCCGTTACTTTGAGCCGGTGGCAGCCAACTGACCAAAATTTTATGATAATCACTCATTGCTGCTTTGATATCTGCTGGAGGGCTTGGAACTAAATGAAATAGAGGTAAAATAAAGTCATGCTCACATTAATTGTTAGTGGTTTCAAACTAGTGTAACATACCATCTTCAGCTGTACGACAGAAGATAGGAGGGCTTAACACACCATCACCACTGCTAGTAAATGCTAGTATTGAAATGCTGTAATTCGAATATTTAAGCAAACCAGTCAAAGTCGTTCTCAACGAAGTCGTACGTTTTACTTCAACATCATTACTTTCTGTACAAAAAAAAATATATAAAAATAATTGTATCTAAATACAACTAACTAGTTGTAGATAGTTATAAAGAAAAAGCTTTGATTGATAATAATTACTAAATTTTATATTGTTGACAAAAGTGATTACTGAAATAGCTCCGGCTTTCTGTCAGGAGTGTCTATTATACCATAAAGGAACATCTAGTTATATCCTATGCTGGCCTATGACTATAATTCAATTAAATCTTATAATAATATCTTCATTGTATGTTCTATAATAATATTACATTAGGATCCGTACAATCTAACCATGATATCTATTATTTATTACAAAATTCCTAATGCAGAAGATGGACAGAAAATAAGTTCACTGAAATAAAGGAGACGTTTGTCTTTAGGAACATTTTAAATGTAAGCATGCAAGAAAAAATAAAAACTTGTTTATTTTTATTTTTGTCCAGTAATCGAAGCACTGGGCGGCGTGTACCACCGGTGACTCGCACTAGACTGCCGAATCGGACACTCACTTCAATCACAAAGTCAATCAAGTCTCTCACAACTCAAGTCAATCACAAATTCACACTAAGTCAATCACAAAACTTTCCACGACTGTTGGGTATTAGGTAGGATTGTATTGTTTATTTTATTATTGATGGATTGTCAATACTGCATAATGCCCTTGAATAACTCCAGTCCAGATAGAGCGAAAATCAGTAAGTTCAGCCGCCAATAGGCGAGGAGCATGAATTACAGTCCGGGCGTGAACGTGGTAATTATAATTTTTACAATTATATTTATCTATAATTATAATGTATATAATTTGTATATTTTTAGAACACAAAGAAGAATGAAGTTTAAGACCTCTTTGAGAAAATGAAACATGCAATTTTATTAACTGAATTATAGAACAATCCAAATTCAATTAACTAGATTTTTTTTTTAAACATGTGTTTTTTAAGCAATTAGTCACTGGTGACAATATAAATTTATAAATTAATAATGAACTCTAACATATTCACTCAAGCAATTACAAAATTAAAGAAAATATTACATAATATGTAATTTTTTTTATACAGATTTCTGATTAATAATCTTCTTTTCTTCATTAATAGTGCATTGACATAGCTTTAAAACGTTCAATAATCAAGTCTATATAAGAAGTTAAAGCGGAGATGTAAATTAACGCCTAGCTTTCCCAATGCTACCTACTTAATTAATTCGAACTCCTTAAGTTCAGCCACTTGAGAACGGAGGGTTAATCTCAGCTTGCAAGCACATTCTCCGATCGATCCATGAATCTCATCGAAATCTAACTCGTTTATACGAGTACTATTCTTCCTTTTATCGCGTACATTTCTTCTTAGAAATTTAAATATTGTAGCAGTCTTATATTAAATATGACTAACAGACCTTGTCGACTTAACTATTACACAAAAATGATTGCTGTTTTGCAATCTCAAACCGACTCTCCGTATGTAAAATTAGATTGTAATCGTAGAACATTTTTAGTAGGGATAATAATTCAAAATTTAGGAAGAATTTTTAAAAGCTTGAAAATTGCTATCTAATACATTTAAACATTAACCCTAGGATTACCAAGGGGTGTCTGAATTGTAAGTTTTACCAAGCGGGGGCACCACGAAGACATAGCTTTCTTTTATTCTCATTTTAACTCTAAATATATATATTTTTAAGTTTATTTGATGAAATACAATAATTACATATTTATAAAGCTGTGAATGTAAAATATATATATATATATATATATATATATATATATATATATATATATATATATATATATATATACACGGCAGATGTATGAGAATACATTTATCTAGAGAATTAGAACTGTCATATCCATGTTTTTTAAAATTCATCATTCATCATATATATGATACGAAACTAATTTACACTTTCAAAAATTGTGTTTTCAGTTACCTACATTAAAGAATGAAAAAAAATTAATTGTTTGAAATTTATTACCAATGCCTTTATAAAATTATATTTTAATAATTTCGAATTATATACGAGAGCCCCAAAACGGTTTTTTTCTCACTCAACTATTTCTGCCGGATATAAAATGGTACAGACGAATTTCAATTCACGTTTACATTAATGTTGAATGTTTTTCTGACTACTAGATTTTTTATTTGATAATTTAGGTGCGAAACAAGGTGGAGAAATATTAATAGGCTCCCCCTTGGTAATCCTAAATAATCTGATAGTATTAATTTTGCCTTACAGTGAAGAAAGCTGATCGCTTTTGGAAAATCTTTTACTGGTGGCAAGTATAAAGCAGGTATCTAAACAGTTGAAACAGAATTAATTGTAGGTATTTTTCGTTTATTCAAAAGAAATGTCTTAACGAACTTGGTATACCCGTACAACCCACTAAACCAATTATAAAATTACTATAGAAATAAATACCTAGTAACCATATATGAAAGATTAGTCTTGAAGGAAAACTTCAACACTGAACAATATTGAGGACGTAAAGCCACTATTGGTAACGTATCATTTCATACCTTGCATGTAACTTATCTTTGACAAAAAAAGTACTTTTAAAACATTCAAAGTCATATAACATTTTGATAATCAAAATATCTGAATGAGACAAATCTTGCAATGAGTATATCGTTGATATTTGATTGTTAAACTTATTGATTTCTCGACCTATGGTCTCGATAAATTTATTGAAAGTCGTTACTTTATAACGTTTTTTCGAAGTCGTTACTTTTTATAACGTTCAAGAGCAGGAAGTTTTTAAGTATGTAACAACTTACATTAAATACTTACCATACCAATCTTCAGCTGGATAATGGTTAACTTTATAACCTTGTAAATAACCATTCCTGCCATCAAGTGGAGGAGGTTCCCACCAAACATCAAGTGATGTTGCAGAAACAATAGAACATCCAACATTTTCAGGGGGCATTGTTGGAGCTAAAAATTCAAACAATGAAAATAGATTCGAAGATGATCGGTAAATTTCCGAAAACTTTCACCTTTAATATAGTAAATAATTATAGGGTCATTTCACATCAAATCAACATATAAAAAAAAAATCGTTAAATTTCAAGGTTTTCAAAATTTAATATATTAGGTGAAAAGGATCTTCCAATCAGTGTGACCGAAAATACCTTTCCTTTTCCTTCTTTCTTCTTTTTCTTTTTCTAATTTCTTTGGATGTTCTATTTTTACTATTATGTGTATTTTTTATTATTTCAGGAAAATTTTTACATCCAACATCTATCTATTCAAATTGTCCTCTTTATTTTTCTTAGTATATGTACAATGTTTCGGACTTATTGTTTGTCCATTTTCAAGTACATATCTAAAACTTTTTTCATTCTATTTAAAACACAATATATAAAAATTATATTACACTTTAAAAACAAATCAACAACATAAAAAACTTTTTATTTTTAAATTTAATCTTTAAAAAACATCTTTTATTTAGTGTTAAAAACATACTAAAAATATTTTATAAAAATTGGCCATTAGAGAGAGAAACAATTTATTCATTATAAAAGCGATGCTGCCCAACTACATTGGGTTGCTAATACACAGCATACTATATACATCTTATTTTAGACTATTTTTAACACCTTATTTAATAGTATATAATAATCCATGCTTATATACATATTTATACCTACATGGTTATATTTTTTTTATACAATTTTTTTTTTTTTTAATTTTTTTTTTAATTTTTATTTTTTCTCTCTTTTACTCAAAAACAATAACAATTAGAAACTTCGAATAAAATATATATATCATGCAACAATAAAAATAAGAATAAAATCAAATCAACACACTACCAGGCATATAAATCGGCAATAAAAAAGATAATAAAATTTAACAAATCGTTACATAACCAATTATAATAAACTAAATAAATACACATATAAATAAATAAATAAATACATATATAAATAAATAAATAAATAACTTACATACATACATGTCCCCTCACCAGTCTCGAATTCAGCCACCATCATTAATGTGGTGATGTATTATACCCAGGGAGTCCAGCACTATACTCTCCGCCAAGCTTGCTACGTCCTTTATCTCCACACCAAGATCCTCCATGAGGCTCCTGGTTAACCTAGGTATGGCTCCGCGGGCTCCGAACCAAAGGCCTCTCACGTGGAACTCTCTCTCGCCGAAGCTCTCGCGGAACCTCTCTTTGAAAAAAGGGATACACTTTTCATACATTTTTTTTTTCCTCGTCAACTTTACTCGCCTGATCGAGGTCATTAGACTCGTACCTCACGGTGGGATCCAGAATGATAGCCGACTTTCCGGTCTTCGGGAATGCCACTATATCGGCATATCTCGTGGATCCATCCGTGTCCACACAATAAACTTCCTCGAAACAGGCGAAGTCTCTCTCCTTCAGGAGCCTCATCAATGCATGTTTGACCCTGTGGTAACTGTGGTTATCAGGAGCGAGTTGTTGGGGCATTTCCCCAGCACGTGTGCTGGTGTTTCAGGCTCTCTGTTACATTTGCGACAGAGGGACCCAACTTCTCTCACCTGTCCACTGACACCTGGGACTCCGCGCAGGGGTGCATAATTGATGTTCAGTTTTAGGGCATTGGACCATTCAGACCCCGAAAGTATCTGCTTCTCGTACATGTATCTGTTAGCTTTCGGGGTGTTTTTAATATGCCGTACTCCAATGCCCTGCCACCTGCAGTTGGCCCATTCCTTAAACGAGTTTACTCGTAACGACTGCCGTAGAGCTCTCATATTCCGGTGCCCCTGTTCAACCCCCAATCTCTCAGCACACTCTGCTATCTCCGCCGAGTAATCAAATGTAGATTGGAACAGGGTCCAATGTAGATCCTCCAATGGAGGATCCAATGTAGATCCGGTACATTGGACAGTCGCTGAGCAATGGACCTGTGTTGAAGAGGAGCTTCCCATTGGCAGCGGATCAAACCCAATCCTCGGTACCTCCTGGGAGCGTACAACATCGCCGTGGAGGTGTTAGCAGGAAGACCAATTATGGCCTTCACGCTCCTATGGATCATGGTGTCGATTCCTTCCAACACCTCCGGACGCAGCTTTGTTAAAGTAGCTGAGAGGTCAACAGATATTGGTTGACAATGTTGAGCTTTTGTTCGGGCTTCAACAAGCAAGGGGTAACCAGCTTATCAAGGTTTTTATTTAATTTTGTCACCGAATCCTCTGCGAAGAGTAGCTCTCCCGAGAAGGTGCATCCTAAATACTTAATGATTTCTCCTTGTTTAATTGTTTGGATGCCGTCTCCATTTTTGAGGGAGAGCACCGTTGCCTCCAGCTCTCCCTTATTTAAGACTATGCCCACACTCTTTTGAGGAATTATTGCCAAACCAATCTCCGCGAGGTTCCTCTCTATGCTGCCAATCACTCTTTCTGCCGCCCCTTTGTCCTGCGCCGACACAGCCTGATCATCTGCGAAACCTGTGAGGACCACAAAATCTTGGTCTCTTTTCAGTTTGTAACCAAACTTTTTGGAGAAATCTTCGTCACACTCGTGGTATAGATGATCAATAGCTATATTGAAGAGCGACGATGACAAGGGGCCGCCTTGGGGCACTCCTCGCAGCACTTTGATTTGGCTAGTCGTGTGGGCACCGATATTAATCCTAATTCTATTTGTGCAAAGGAGAGCCGAAATCACATTCCTGAGATCCGGCGACACACCCCTCGCTTCTAACGAGTTAATTATGTGTGCATGCCCAACATTGTCAAACGTACCAACAACGTCGAGGAAGGCGACTGCGCAATCGTTCTTCTTAGCTTTCGCATCCTTTAATATTGCATCTATAATCCTCGCGTAGACGTGCGTTCCCGGAAGTCCCTTTATAAAACCCCTTTGATTCCTGTGGAAGGTGACCTTCTTCCTTAGTTCTTGGTCCAGAACTTTTTCTATTATTCGGCGCACAATTGAGTAAATTGTTATTGGCCTCCACGATGAAATGTTATTGGCCTCTTCTTTTCCTTTATATATTAGAATTGTGCGCCCTCGCCGAAGTTGTTCTGGTACAGAGGCCACCTTCAACATTATCTCCGTAATTGTTTTGAAAATATGGGACGTTCTTTTACAAACCGAACACCTTTCTGACCGACACATTTTAGATTTAACTGAAACTTTTTTTACGGGTTCTATATTGGAAAAAAAGAGATACGTGTAAGAGGATTTTTTTTAATTTTCGATATTTTGAAAAATAAACAAGATCGAAAATTCGTGAATTTGATGATTTATCGGTAATAGCCTATATTTCAAAAATTCATAACTCCGGTTCTATTTAAGCTAAAAAATCTATTTTTTTTTTATTTTGAAGGTAAAAAGACAAGTTTTGAGAAAAAAATACTTTCAAAACAAATTGTCGAAAAATTCAAATTGTTGTTAACAATTTCAATGTTTAAATCGGTTTTTAACAGTGGCGCCACCCATGAATCAACTTTTTACTATTTTTATCGTATTCTGCGTCAAATTTTCTATCGAAAACGCTTTTAAAAACGATGGAGAAGTTATTTTTACTGTAAGAAAAAAATTAATTAATTTAGCGCGGTATGTCACATCAACACGTGGGTCACATTTTACGGCTTATATTCTTGTTTTACACCGTTTATCTTTTAAATACAAATAATTGTTTCATTTTTTTAATTAAAAAACATATTTTATTGGCTATGAAGATGTGAAAAAATAAAAAAAATACATAAATAAAAAACATTGTTGAAAATGAAATTTTTTTATTAAGATTTCGATAATGCATTAGTTAATAAGAACAATATTTGGAATATAATAATAAATACAATATTTTTAAAATAAGACAATGTTTACATTTTCTGTTTAAAATTTCTTACAATATCCTTTGAAAACCGTTTTGCTTCCATTTGCTGTAAAGAAATCGGATTAATACAATGATATTTTAAAGATCCTTTTATCGTTAAAGCTTTTTTGAAACGTTGGGACAATTGTTTTTCTTCTAATTTGTATTCATTAACTGTCGAATAACAACACGTTATATTCGGCTCTCGTTAGTTCTCGTGAATTAAAATAATATTACTATTTAGTCTACTGCTTCCCATCTTCTTGGCTAATAAAATATGTTTTTTAATTAAAAAAATGAAACAATTATTTGTATTTAAAAGATAAACGGTGTAAAACAAGAATATAAGCCGTAAAATGTGACCCACGTGTTGATGTGACATACCGCGCTAAATTAATTAATTTTTTTCTTACAGTAAAAATAACTTCTCCATCGTTTTTAAAAGCGTTTTCGATAGAAAATTTGACGCAGAATACGATAAAAATAGTAAAAAGTTGATTCATGGGTGGCGCCACTGTTAAAAACCGATTTAAACATTGAAATTGTTAACAACAATTTGAATTTTTCGACAATTTGTTTTGAAAGTATTTTTTTCTCAAAACTTGTCTTTTTACCTTCAAAATAAAAAAAAAATAGATTTTTTAGCTTAAATAGAACCGGAGTTATGAATTTTTGAAATATAGGCTATTACCGATAAATCATCAAATTCACGAATTTTCGATCTTGTTTATTTTTCAAAATATCGAAAATTAAAAAAAATCCTCTTACACGTATCTCTTTTTTTCCAATATAGAACCCGTAAAAAAAATTTCAGTTAAATCTAAAATGTGTCGGTCAATTTTTGTCCAAATCTGTTCGGTTTGTAAAAGAATGTCCCATATGTGAAACATCAAAATACTTTATGGTGCGGATTAACACGCCTTCGGGCCCCGGCGATGTGTCCATAGGCGTAGATTTTATTGCTTTTTTGAATGCTTCAATATTTATGGACATAATATTTGGCATCGGGGCTGCTTTTTCATAATCGGCACGCTTAAGGAGGTTTTCGGTCTCAAAGAGGCTTTTATAATGTTTTTCGATATCCGCTACTTTTAGAGGACATTGCTTCGGAGCGTCAGCATTCATAATATTCTGCACTACTTTTTTCCTTTTATTATAATAATTATACTGTGCTACTTCATATTGATACTGTTGCTGCCGACGACTCCTGTCTGCTTTGTTAGCCCTCTGCGGATTAGAGACTTTTCCAGCACCCTTGTCAGCCATATTGGTTTTTTTTCTTTTCTCATTCTGTAAAACTTTATGGCGGGGTGCTGGGGGCCTGGTAGTTCCACATTTAATGCTTTAAGAAAATTTAGGAACTTACCTACGGCCTCATCAAAATCTGCAGGATTCACTTGATTCATATCTAAAAGGTCCTTGAATGTGGCAGACCACTGCGCAATGTCCTCTTTTACTTTTGATTTCTCACCCTCTCCATTTATTGGGTCTACGGCGTTCTTGATTATTGCCCTCAAAGTCCTGTTATTGGCCTCCCTGGGATGCTTCTTGGCGATATGGGTTCCGAGTCCTCTTTCACCTTTAAAAGAAAGCCCACAGATTGGGCAAGCTTTGTCCTCTGGGCGTGGACCTTTATCCTGCTTCTCCACGTCCGCCCCTGTGACACTGTGGACATTTAGGCAATCGGGGAAAGACATCATCAATTGAAACTGTCTTTCCTAGCGTAACTCCTTCTGCGTCAGCCCATTCAACTTTTACAAATTCCTTCTCTCCGCCTCCCGCAGTTGCCACAGTCATCACAGGGGCAACAACAGCTTCTTGATCGGGCCCACCAGTTCTCAGAACCCATACCGTTTGACCTATTTCTATTTTTGGCATGATATGACAAAACCTAAATTTAATATCAATATATAAGAAAATAAAAGAAAGGACAAGTATGCTTTATTGCAAATAAGTATAATATATCCAAAACTAAAATTGAAAATATCCCAATTAACAAATAAATATCTCACAATAAAATCTAAACAAATTTAAAAATTAAATATTTAAAATCAACAAAAGAAAGACAGATCATAATCAACTAATACTATAAATATATATGTTTACCTTTTAAATCTCTAAAATTAATATTATAACGAAGATATAACAAGATGAAAAAAAAAAAACTATATTAAAATTAGTAAAAACAAATTAAAATTAATTGATAAAAGTTAAAGATATTTTAATGAATAATAATTTTTAAAAAAAGAATAAATTAAAAAAAAAAGTATAAAGGTCTACACAAAACTAGGTTAAATATCACTAATAAAATTATGGAATCTTTCCTTTGATTAGGAAAAGTCATTCGAGTTTAAAATAAGATAAAAATTGACATAAAAAATAAATTAGGTTCAGTATAGATAAAATCATATTATTGGTTAATTTATTAAATAGTTGAAAGCGAATAGCAAAGATAAAAAAAAATTAATAAAATAGAACAAACTGAAATGAAAACTCGTTAGCAAATGTACAATGAAAAAAAAAAGTCAAGAAGGGAAAACTGAAGAAAAAGAGCTAAGAAAATCATTTGAAGAAAATGATTTTTGCACAGTGTGCTTGCGTGCACTGCGCTTATGTTCAAATGTAGAATTTCACGAAAAGTGTTCTGAGTTGTGCCAATTCTAACTTGACGTTGTTCTATGCCAGCTCTGCAGAACTTTTAAGAATCACAAAGTTCCCCCAGCGTAATGTTTTAAAATATATTTAGTTGTTAGTAATTAATTATCATTCGATCAATTATATTAAAATGAATAATTTTGGTCATTGTGGTAATAATTATAGCTCAGATATTCTATTTCGTTTGTAATGAACGACTTAACAATTTTTTATTAATGCTATGCTGAAGTATTTTTATAATAGCAGGTTCTATACAAAATTTCCAACATTTGAATACATAAATGTATGCTTTAATAAAGCATTTTTATGCAATTCAAAATGGATAGCCCACATTACCCGAAGGGGTACCCCACTTTACCCGAAGGTGCGGGTAAAGTGGGTATATTTTATATTTTTATTAATTACAGCCGAACCGTTCCGATTTAATCCAAAACATTTAGCAAACATAAAGATAAGTAGTAGAAGTTTCAAAATTATAATTCATATTAGATTTTTAGTGAAAAATGAAGGATTCAATGAAGGACAAGAAGACAAAAATGCCCCCACTTTACCCTACTGTCCCCTACTATATATTTTGTTTTTTTATTTCTTTGAGGTGTTCATCATGTGTCAGAGATATGGCTTTTTTAATGAGATTTCTAGCAGTATTTTCTATTTGATGTTTAGGGTTGTTGGAAAAATAATTTAATATAACATCGCTGCAATCCTTTTTTTGAGTCCATTTAGTTGTTACTTTATAATTGTCGAACACTATTTCCATATCTAAATATCTTATCGTTTTGTTATTAGGTTTTTCTGTAGTAAATTTTATTCTTTTATTTACTTTATTTAATAGCTGTAATAGTTTTTCATGCGTATCCCTTTCTGCAATAATCAGTAAATCGTCTATGTATTTTAATATTAATTTTGGTTTATTCGTTAGTTTTTCTATTTCTTCATTTATTATCTTATTTAGATATAAACCACTTATTATCACTGCCAATCTGCTTCCCATCGGCAACCCTCCTACTTGTCTGTAGTCAATTTTTAAAGTGTAATATAATTTTTATATATTGTGTTTTAAATAGAATGAAAAAAAGTTTTAGATATGTACTTGAACATTGACAAACAATAAGTCCAAAATGTTGTACATATATAAAGAAAAATAAAGAGGACAATTTGAATAGATAGATATTGGATGTATAAATTTTCCTGAAATAATAAACAATACACATAATAGTGAAAATACCTTTCTTTTTTTCTGTACATTCATATTTGAGTTGTAAATATTTTTGAAATCCAAAAAAAAAAAAAAACAATAATCAATAACATTGTTAGATATGTAAACGCACGTAGCTCACATAAGTACTATCCGTCCTTGAATTGAAATGAAATTTACACCATTTTTTAAAAGAATTACAATGGCTTTGATTTGACATGTAGCTTATTTCGACTACTTTAATGTTTATCTTTTTCAAAAACCAAAAAATATATTTTTATAAATAATCCGAAATCGGAAAAAAGTTAAATGCTGGTATTCGTCACACTGAAATAAGTGAGTAAAATTATTTTTTTCTACTTAAAATCAATTTTTTTTTGAAATGTTGAAAACGCACTTTAACAACCAGCTTTATGATTAATAATTCCTCAAGTAATAAAGTTGATAAAAAAAAAATATTGACTTGCCACAAAATATTCGCATGTTATTTAGAGATAAATATGTTGGGAATAGAATGACATTTGTAGATTCAATAAATACTATTCAAAAGAAAATTCTTCCCTTTCACTAATAAAGAACATTTATTGTTCTTGAACGAAAAAAAATTAGTTACTAATTTACATTATTTGTAGAAGAATTTTAGTTTCGGGCACAAAACTATTTTTGTTTTCTTTTTATTTTTGTGTGTGGGGGGGGGCTGGCCCAGGAGAGCTGTTGCTGTGCAGTGGAGCTGAATCTGATTGATTGATTTATTCAATGCTAACGCTTCAACTCACACTGATCAATCTTTTCCAGGGCTCAATCCTTTCTTCTATGGGACAACTCATGTCGAAGGGATGGCGGTGAATAAAGCTATTATTCGATATTATTGCAGGCCAGATCTTTGGTTACCTCCTTTTTAATTTATGCTATGCATTAAAAATAATAATGATAATGAGGGTATAATGGACCCTAAGTTTCGATGCCGACACCACAATTCGCTCCTTGAACAGCTCTATCCCCCGACCGCCATACAGACCCAAATTCGACAGACCTGCCTTAACACAATCCTCCTATCTCCGTCTCGGCCTCCCCCTCGGATGTTTCCAGGTCGGCCCCGTGCTTATTAATCTTTTAGGGATTCGCTCACAACCGAGTTTCACAATTTCACATTATCACTATTATTCTTTTTGGAATTCACTACTAAGTTTCGCAATTTCACATTATCACTATTATTCTTTTTGGAATTCACTTCTAAGTTTCGTACTTTTACACGACCATTTTATTGGTCTCGCTGCTATCACGTCAATTATACTCGTATGTATTTGTCGTATGTATATGAAAACCCTCAGCCTTTGCTCTTCCTCATGCCATTGGAAAGGCGGGTATGGTGTATATCTGTGTGCGTTTTTCAGAAGTTAACATTTTTTTTTTTTCATTTCAATTTTTTTTTCGTTTCCATTTTTTGGCTGTCGAAACCGCTAATTCATTTCCGGCTATTCCGCCTTAAGAGGGACCCAAAAAAACAAAACAATCCGGATATTTTTTCTATTTATTTATGTTTAACGTCAATAATAAATTTTGGATGATATAGTTTTAAGGCAATGTATTTCTTAAGCTGAGTAGTGCTGATAAAAATTTTGTACAAAGAATAATTTTTTTTTTTTTTTTTTTTTTTTTTAATGATTTAATTGAAATCTTTTATATAAGGTTAAAAATTGTAACCTTGTCTGCTGTGTAGTTCATTGGCGGATCCAGGGGGGGGGCTGTGGGGGCTGCAGCCCCTCCCTTTGGAAAAATTTTCGTCATTAAAAGATAGAATTTGATTTTTCTTAAACTAAGGGAGCAAGTTAAAGAACAAATAATATGCAGAATAGGTAGAATTTTAGTGGGAAAGAAACATAAAGGTAAAAAAGCTGATTGTTAGATCCAAATGAAGGGCTGTGGGGTTGCAGTCCCCCCCTTTATAGTCGGCTGGATCCGCCCATGGTGTAGTTACTATAAATTAGGGATAATGTAAACTAATGGAGGTGGTCATGCCATACAACAGTAATTATTAACAATAATTTAAAAAAAATGGTATTGTTGTATTGAACTATATTAATCATTTCAGTGCCTAGTCAGAATTGTTGAAAATATGAATGATACCAGACTGGCTTTAACCATCTCATATAATAAATAGTAAATCTATTGTTTGAGAAATGTACAAACAGCACATTACCTCCTTCTTTGGTTGTTGCAGAAACAAATTCTGAATTAGGGCCTGCTCCTCGACTATTATACGCCTGGACAGATATAATATATGAAGTAAACATTGATAGATTGTCGAGTATTGTTTGACCTCCATATTCTGCACCAACTTCCACTGTTTTTATGTTGGAATGCTGAGTAGCGACGGTCACAGATGTTTCGCTTAGGGACTGAGTATAGCCGACATAGTAACCTAGTAAATTTCCATTCCAGGTTTCTCTAGGAGGAGCTTCCCAACTAACATATATTTCAGTTGAGCTTCTTGGTTCGACATGGATCTCTCTTGGAGCTCCACTTGGCTCTGTGAAAATGAAATTAAATTTTAAAAATTTAAAAAAAAATAAAATGCAATTAGGGTACTTGTCCAATATTGCGGCCCTACATAAGCTTGCATTGTATTCTTGGCTTTTACCATGTTTATGCGAATTTCTCATTACCATGTAACGGAGTAGGTTACATTTCTATTTTTTTAAAAACAAACATAATTTTTTTAAATATGCAACAATTTTACTGAAATGTAATTATAAATTATCAGTACCAACTTAATTTTATAGAAATCTAAAGCTAAAGGTTCAGAATCTGCACTATTAATTCATTCAAGTTATATCAAATTTTGATATCACAAACTTCGATTGTTAAAAAACCCGTCCAAGTTTATTGTGCCCCATTTTATACTCCGTAAGATTTTCTCAAAAACGTCTTTAATGATTTTAATCAAATTCCTCATATTTAATGAAAATCAAGTCTTCTTTAATATCAGGTAAGCTTCATCATTATTAAAATGTTCTGAGGGGGCTTAAATGGGGAAGGGACCGTTGTTTATTTTTCCTATAAAGTATCCTTGGTTTTGTTTATATGGAGAAATTAACTGTCTCTCGTTACGTCTAAAAATAAGAAATGGCTAAATATGAAATATGAAAAAAATCAAGCAAACATATACAGGAGAAAAAAAGAAAAATATTCCGAAAACTCATAAACACGTTGAGCCGACGCTTGCGCAGTACGCCTTTAATGACATACCATTGTTTATAATTAATGCTGTTCTGTTCATTTAATGTAAATTATTTGTTTCATGGTAACTAAATGAAGTTTTCAACAACTACAGAGAGAATTATAAAATCAGACGACTTGGAGTATTAACTATAAAGTATCCTTGGTTTTGTTTATATGGAGAAATTAACTGTCTCTCGTTACGTCTAAAAATAAGAAATATCTAAATATGAAATATGAAAAAAATCAAGCAAACATATACAGGAGAAAAAAAGAAAAATATTCCGAAAACTCATAAACATGTTGAGCCGACGCTTGCATGGTAACTAAATGCAGTTTTCAACAACTACAGAGAGAATTATAAAATCAGACGACTTGGAGTATTATGCTTGCATTGCCGAATTATTGCAAGTAAAAACTCTTATTTAATAATAAAAAAAAAAAAAAAATAGTGTACTTCACAGAGCAATTACAAACAAAAATAAATAAATGAATGTTGAAAAATGGGTGACTTTGAAAAATGGCATTTAACAAAACACGTCAATTTCTAGTCTCAGTAAGTTGGTAAGTGAAAGTTGTGTGTTGCGCGCATCGCACCAGATTTTTAATTTTTACTATTTTGTCAAAAATCAACAATGTTGAGAAACTTGCTCTTTCATTAAAAGTGATATAGGTAATTTTGCCACCTGAGCAAAAATTTATAAAATAACTAAATAAATATTGACTGCAAAACCTTCTTCTTGAGTCGTCACTTGGATTGTTTCACTAGGATCACTAAATCCAAGTTTATTCTCAGCAAGAATCCTAAAATGATATGAAGTCGCAGGATGTAAATTAGCTATAGTCGCGACAGTTTGTGTTCCTGGTACTACCACCTTTGAAGGTTGTACATCCCATGGTTCTGGAAGGAAAAAAATATATATTATTGGTTCTTGGAAAAATTTTTATTTTATGGTTTATAATGAAATTTATTTCACATGCATCTTGATGATTTCATCATAAATTGGTTGATTTTTTTTTTTTTTACTGAGAAGGAAAGAAATTCAGTAACAATATTCACAAATAAACTAAAATTTACAACTATGACCTTATGATTAAAATATAAACTTACAGTTATGACCTTTTTAAGTTTAACAATTCCAAACATGTCGTGCTGAAAATTGTAACTTATCAGATAACCGATATCCATAGGTAGAAGAAAACATTAAAAATAAAAATAAAATTTTCCGCAAAAGACACGGTTTTTCCAAATCGGGAAAGGAAATACAATGGAACACAAAGGATTTTGTCAATAAGAACACATGGAAAGTGATTATATTTTGTACCACTTATTTTGAGGTGTTTTTATGTAACAAGGTAATACAATAGAGGTTATAAACAATAATGATAGGCAATAATATTGAAATTTGAAGGGCTTCAGAAATAATAAATAAGCAGAGAGTTATGAAGGTTTGGAATAAACGCTGAATCTATAAATAATCTAGTTTTTACATCGTAATTTACACTATCCCTCTAGTCTAGACCTTGTATCTAATATAAATATATTTCGTAACAAGGGTAGAAATAATGTAAACTTCTGGTGTTTCTTTCTTTTTCTTCGCCAATAGATCTCAAAAATATACGATTGATAAATTTAAAAATTATTGTTCTCTGAGCCATTAAGGGATCAAAAGTAAAAAAAAAAACAAATCAGCCCCATTTTTTTTTTTTATGATTACATTTCATTAATAAAGATTAAACATTCAAAACACCAATAATTTAGAATTAATTTGCAAGCTTCTGAAGTGTTCATATTTGAAGATTTCAAGATAAAAAAAAAAAAAAAATCTTTGAATTTTTTAAAAAATAATTTAGACCTTATATAGAAATTTACAAAATAATCTCATTAAAATGTATTGAAAGAAATATCAATATTAACGATACTTAAGCTCTAATCTCTGGGACAAAATTGATTAATAGGTGAATGCATGCTCGGGATACTTCGCCTCAAATCAATACAGTCTGAAATCTGTTCGTTTTCCTCGTTTCGATGCTCGATGCTGTGATGGACCATTCTTTATCCGACAAATTATTACACATTTACAAGTATTGCATTTATTTTTAATGCGACTTTTATCCCCATTTTTTGAAAAATATTTATTAAGTATAGATATCTCTTCATAACTAAGTGAATTATATCCCTGAATAAATTAAATATTTAATTTATAACTGTTATACAATTCTAGCACCCCTATACATAGGCCATTCATATAAAAATAATTTAAATTAAAAAAAAACTATTTTTACCAACTTGGAATTATTGTTAGAACTATGGACCTTTTTTTTTAAGCCTCGTAGAGGTGTTTATTTCAATATGGCTCAGTTCATTAAATTATTGCGATGTTGATTTATATGAATGTTCAATGATTTTTCATAAAACTATTAATATTCATTAATATTAAGTTAAATTACTTATATTAATAAAGTTTTAGGATTTATGTTTTTACATATTTATGGAATTATATGTTACGTTTTGGTGAAATAATAATGATATATGTACATATGATCATAGGTATTAAGCTATTTAATAATAAATAATCCTCTTTGCTGAGAAACTCAAATGCCAAGAAGTTTATTTTCATATTACCTGAAATCAACTTGTACTGGATCACGTATGAAGTAATCGGGCTGTTCCCTACGTACGGCTGTGACCAAGATAATTGTAAAGAGCGGCTTTGTTGATCAATAACTCTAACATTTTTAGGTAACTCGGGGGCTTCTGTAAATCAGAAATAAAATACTATTATAAACATACCTAATAAAAAAATACAAAAAAAAAATTCAAGCAATAAAATAAAGCGCAACTAAAATATTAAAATATTAAGAGCTTATTTCAGGAAGATTCTTAAAAAAAAGAAGTGAAGTTATTCGAAAGTCACACACAAGAAAATCATTCGACGTTTAACTATCGTCAGGTGCAATAATTACTAAAGATGTTTGATGCATATTGTGAGATGATTCTAAGGAAAAATCCAATTCTTTGTCACCACTCATCCTTTTACATTACAAATATTTTATGTATAGATATTTTGAATCATGAATAATGGAATAGAGCTAAGTGATAAAATAAAGCTTTTGCGATCTCTAATCACAACTTTAAATTGACTAAAATATTAAAACCTTATTCAATACATTTTCAGTTGCTTCGTCACAAGTAATTTTAGTCCAGGAGCCCGGTGCATAAAACCCAGTTCATGAAACATACATCTGCAAAAAATTAAAAGCATTAGTTTCAACCACAAATATTACGGTAACTAAGCAGATAATTAATTAGATGAAGTGATCAATTGCGTAAAAAAAAAAAAAAAATAAATAAAAAAAAACCCATCGAACATATAAGATTAAATACATAAGGTGTAAAATTATTGTTTCAATCAATTTTTGTGTCTTCAAGAAGATCAAAAAAACATTATTGGCCGACAAAAGGAAAAACCCCACAAATATGTAAGTGTCAAAAATGAAGAAGGGAGTTACGAAAACTGGAATCCTCCGATTGGCTTCAAATGCTCACCAGATCGCTATCATGCACCACATACTTTATACATGAAGGGATTTTTGGCTACTCGAAATGAAAGAGGCGGAATTATAATTATAATATAATAGGTAATAGTATATACAATACACAAGAAAATCTGAAATAAAATTATCTAATATCTACTCTTATATCATCAATAAGCTTTACAAATGGGTCAAGATTTAATTTCACCGCCCAAAAAAATCTTTTACTTAACTTATTTAATTTCTAAACATTATTATTATCATTACTTATTCTTACATCCTCTTTTATATACTTATCTATACTACTTTTAGCAACCCATTTAGTGTTCTCGATTAATCGTAACTGTTGATACATATGTCGTGCCATGCTTACGAACGTCCCACAGAGGGGTTTTTGACAGGTCTAGCCGGCCAAAAATATTTTATCACCATATTCTATTAATTTTAGGCAGCTGATTTTGAAAAAAATATTCTAAAAAATCTAGGACCTCTAGTTTTTGAAATATGGTATTAATCTTCCAAATAATAATCAATCCCATCAACTTGGTCTGGCTTTACAGCGCAAATGGGGAAGCTGTTAGAAACTTAAAGTTTTGTTTAAGTTTCTAACAGCTTTTAATCAACATTTATATCGACAAGTTTCTATATTTAATATAAATAAATACGGTATATGTAAATATAAAATAAAAGTAAATAAAAATTTATACATCTTATTTGCGATATACAATCAAATGTTGGGCATACTATAACACACTTCTTAATTCTTAATTAATCATCTGATGATTCACATCTTTCATCATTCTCCGATTCCAGAAGTCTCAGGCGAGCTATTTGATTGGATGGCTCAGCGGAAAGAATGGCTCAAAAATGGCTTGCTTCTTTTCTTCGGTACTGGCCTCATACCAGATAGAAGCGGATCGGAACTTAGAAGCAATCTATTCAAGATTACAAGATTCTCATGAAAATTTTCCAGCGAAGTTTGTTCGGTATAGCCTGAAATGCTTGTTCCGAGCCTCTGCAGCTTCTTCAGAAAGCTGTCCAATTGGAAGGAGTGGTTATTGACGCACCATGTATTAAAATTGTATGAACTGTAGGAGTCCTAGGGTGCCGTGAATACAACTCCACATATAATTTGGCCGTTTCCATCGCGTATTCACCAAATTTCATGGTATCTATGCTATGTCCACTTGAAATTGCCTCTAAAATCACCTTAAAACGAAAAATTAAATTAATATCTATGCGTGTGATTTCTGCGGCAAGGTATGGATCAGCAAAGAACCACCGACTGGTGTTTCTGTCGTTGGTGTTTCCATATCCAGGTTTGGGAACGTCCACAATTAAACCCATTTTGAGCCTGAAATCTTCCTGGATTCTCTTTTTCTCCTCTTTTACCAAGTCTTTCTTCTCCTCAGACTAGATTCGCCATCTCCTAACAGGCAGCTTGTATGCTAGATGCAGTATGCTTTCAAATAGCCTCATTCGTGCGTGACCAAACCTGAGTGTTTCCTCTCTTATCTCTTTAGGTTGATCTAGATTGTTGAAATCCTTTGAGGTAGCTCCGCATATGAAGCATCGCAACGTTTATTTTGTTTACTTGCAGCATTGCAAACTTTGCCATCTACCATGGTTAATAACATTTTATGTTTTATATAATATGGATTATCATTTACAACTAAATTTGTTCCCTCTAACGAGTTGCATAAATGGTCAACATACGAAATTTCCTCTTTGGTAATGTCGGCAGA
Source organism: Aelia acuminata (assembly GCA_911387785.2). Classification (NCBI taxonomy): domain Eukaryota; kingdom Metazoa; phylum Arthropoda; class Insecta; order Hemiptera; family Pentatomidae; genus Aelia; species Aelia acuminata. Next base: position 53,846,112 of record OU426980.1, on the reverse strand, counting down.
CTCCGTTACGAACCTTATCGGTATGGGTCGACAGAATCTAGGTGAGGAAGGCGTCGGATTTTGCCAAATAATTTTTTCATTCGACTGAGAAACCAGTCGAAGAGGTACGAACGAGCTTTGGAAAATACTGGCATCTGAGTCAGCATCATTTTTAAACTTTTGTTTGTGTTCTCTTTGTTGACAACCGTCACATTCTCATTCGGAAGTCAGCCAAAAGTGACGTACGTTCTTCATCACTCAATGTTTCTCCTATTTCTTCCAGAGAGTTCAACAGACTTGTAACAGTATGGTCCATTAAAGCTTGTAACTGGACCTCTGCATGAGTATCCGTGACTCGATAGGAACCCTTATTTGGATAGCAGCTAAGTTTTTTTTTTGTAGCAAACTATAACATGGATATAATTTTTTACTAGAATTTCGTAATAGCTCATAGTGTCTTCTAGACAGATTTGCCTTTACGAACATCGCCTGCACAGTGGATATTTTCGTGGAGGATTTATCATCGGAAAATAATTAATTATATTTAGTTTCTTGCTGTGGATCTTGGGTGATTTCTTAAACCACCAGAGAAGATTTCTATGTCCAGCGGCATATAGTTGGGTTTAGGTTGCATGAGAAAGTATCTGCAAATTTGTTTTTCCGCGCACTTCTTCCGTTACATTCCTCGAATAATTTCTGTGGTCGACCTCTAGACATAGCTAGTTGAGGTAATTGAAATGTTCATTCCAACCAAGATGTATTAGCTGTTAAGAAAAATTGTTTGTTATTTTTTGCTTTAAGCCATCTTCGCCGAAATTCTGACTCAAGCCTTGAAAATTCACGTTTTACATCCTTCTGTTGCTCTTCAGAATAATTTTCTTTATTTACAAAGTAATTTTCCAAAAATTCTAATTTCTGGTCGAAACTGGACAATCGCTGGCTAATCATCAGGTTAAATAGTTCTCGCCTCATAAGAATTCTCATCCCAGATTGCCCTAAAATAGCATTTGCCCTTAAGTAATGAAAATACCAAAATGTATATATAATCTTTTTTAAGAATTTCTTTTAAAACTTTGCTCCTTTATTTAGATTTGCAGGAGAAAAAAATCAATATTTTCCAGATTAGCGGCTATTGATTTAATATTTCTTTACTACATAATTTGGATAACCAATCATGTTAAAAAAGTTATCGGGACTCATCGGGAAGTATAACTAAATCATCATCGAATGTTGAAATTCACAGTAACAAGCAGCAAAAAATAAAGAGCATGTTTCGTATTTTTTTTTGGTGCCTTATTCTATATTTTAATTAATAATATTTTGCTATAACATGGATACTTACCTGTTCTTTCACAATCCATACTGAGAAGGTCTAAAAAAAATCTGATCTCTCTCAAGTAGCACTTAACTATGCACTCACAAAGCTACTTTTACTTTTACAAAAGAAGTTTAACAGACCAGTTTAAACTGTTTTTTCTCTAATCCTTTCAACTAGAGAAGCGATATATGACTTTGACTTGAATCCCCAACTATTCTAATTGAACATTCAATAGGTTTTTCCCACCTCCGCTGCATTTTGTGAAACTGATTTTTGGCCAGCTAGACCTGTCAAATACCCCTATGTGCGTCCCATCGATTATATCTTATTTATTTATTTTTTTTCTTGTACCAATAAATTTTAATTTAAAGAAATTAAGCTATTTGTTTCTTATATATTAAAATATATATGGCATCAAGATTTTGTTATCACTTCAAGATCCATTTCTTGTTAAGCCCCTCTTATCTATATAAAGATTCAGGGTGTTGATGACCTGGGAGTTCTACGCCTAAAAACAAACGAACCACCCAAAGCCAACAACAATATTCACTTTATGCAAAGGCACTTATACAAGGCATTCATTAATGCCTTTTTTTCGCAATAATGTTGTTCAGAGTCGCTAAAAATTCTTGTCGTTATTATAATTTGTTGCATTATTGAGTGTCTGTTAAAGCTTTTAAGACAATCGGAGGTAAATTTCACTTTAGTCAAGTGGGGTAACTGCTGGTAAAGTCAAACACAAATTTATTTTTTTCACCCAATTAGGTTTTAGTCGCCAATAATCGTAATAAGTATCATCATTTAGTGAATAATAGCAAATCTGGTAAAACTTTGAAGCTAATCAGAGGATCCCGGTTTCGGAAACTCGAACACATCCAACTTGTCAATAAGATTTCATCATCTCATATTTTCAATACGATTTCAATATATCCAACCAAAAGATAGATTCCAAAATGTAATTGAATGCTCATCCCTGATGTTCAAAACTAATAATGAATGATCTTTATTAGAAATCTTGGCTCTTTTAGTATGAACATAGAATAAACATTAATTGTAAATGAATATTTTGACTTAGTAAAGTGAGATTGGAATAAAGATGTGACAAAGCATGCCGAGTTATGCATGATACCAACATTTAGAAAAACAGCATCAAAAATGTTTTACTGTTATTGAAAACAATTAAATTTATTAGATTTAACAAAATCGGTAAAACTATACTATTTTTTGTTTATGTTTTTAGCGTCACTTTATGCTACTATTGCTAATGGGACGATGCTAGAGGGGGATTCCTAAAGTTTGCCTATCCAGGAAATATTCGGATCGGGACCTTTAACGATTACATGATGGTAATAATAGTATAAATATTTTTAGATGCATGTTTTATGAACTAGGTTTTATTGGCAGGACTGTCTATACGATGACAACATAATATTACAAATATTAGCCATAACAATTTAGTAATTGCTGTTATTACTATTAATTAAATAATTGAAAGCTTTCATTAAATATAGTGTAATTTAATAGGAAAAATGTAGGGAAAAACACAATATGTCAGGAAGTTAGTTATATGTAGGTGATTTTCACTATTTTTATATTTATATCTATAATCTTATATTTAATCAATAATACACTTATTTTGAACAGATGATTCACATTTTCGTGAAATAATTGGCCGATACACCACTCTCTTTGAAAATAAAATAAATGTTTTTATTCTAAAAAGATCTGCATCTTTTTTCGGTTTCGTTTTTACTCCTTTTTTCTGTGTCCTTGTCTTAAATGGATTTTGTCATATGTTGTAGAAAATCAAAGGTAAACTATTTTTAATCACACCATCTTGAAAACTTCAAATTAGTTTTGAGAAAAAATATTAGAATAAAATTTGGTAAATTATAATGATAACGAAAACAAATAGATTAGCAAATGGAATCTTTATATACGTTTTTCTGATACATTAAAGTGAGACCTACCAGAATTTTGTCATACTACGTAGGGAATTATCTCGTTAAGAAAGTATGAAAAATTGCTTCCTACATGAATCAAATATGTATCTTTTTTTTCACTTCTATCCAAGAGCTTCTCATAAATCTTAATTCACTGATTCAATACTAAACAACATATTCTACTATCATTATCATGATATATTTCCTTATGTTTGCTTCACCTCCATTACGATCTCAAAGAATTCATATTTTCATTATCTGGTTGATTACATTTTCATGACTAACAAATTCGATGCGAAGAAATGATACCTCCATACGCCAGGAACTCTTCAATCAAATTTAAAAAATAATGATAGTTTTAACTAGTATATCTACATATGACGGAAGAGGAAATAGGTATATTGCAAAGGCTTGCGTTTGTGTACCAAAGGGGATCTTGGTAAGGGGGCCAACCTCTCAATGGTGAGGAGAAAAATTCTCGAAAACTAACACTAAATAACTATTGCTTTAATTTTGTAACATAAACATACAGGTATCATTAAGCGCAAATTTCTTCAGTGTAAACCAATTGCGAACACATATGCACGGATAGCCCACTCACTACCTAAATTTTTATTAGAGCCGATTATGGGCGTCACCAGCACCAAATTATTAGTGGGGGATGAATCAATATTCTAATAGGTAAAAATTAGAGAGGCTTAAAGTCGAAATAACATCGCCTAAAACAACTGTTGGGGCATTTAATCCCTCCTTCAACGATATATGTTAAAGGAATTTATAAACCTTGCCAATTTATGTCTCATTTAGAGTGTGGGTAGTTGCCCCCTTCCAAAATATTGGGGGAAACGCTTCTCCCCCCCCCCCCCCCTGCTGTTACGCCCATTGAGCCAATCATACGTAATCGGCTATAGTAAACAGAATAAGATAATGCACTATAGAATCATCACCTTGCTACTAATATTGTAACTGTGAAAATAAGTTTTTGTACAAAAGCTTAGGGCAGTGTCAGTCTATCAACGTAAAAACTGTTTATGTGGATTATTCCATTCATGCGAATGCACTGATAAATGAACTCCAGTATCGTAGACCCCCATTATATATATATTTTTTTCTTTTGACATTGATTTCAGACTACTTTGACCTATAGAGTAATTCAGAAACTCCAAAATATCCTGGACCTGCCACAACAAAGGAACAAGAGGAGAGTTACCACACTGTCTAATAGTGTGGGGTCTGACAGACTTACGTCACCGCTGTGACCGGGCCCGATACCAGAATATAATTTTGGGCGTATATAAAATTTTTTTTTTTAAAATAACATACCTAAAGCAAACACACACTACAATTATCTATTTAATTCACATACATAAATGCTATTATAACAGAACTTTTCTAAGAATTAGATGCGTACATTTATTTTCTTCAAAATTGGGGGGGATTGATCCCACATACTCCCTCTCCCTGGGACTGGCTCTGGCTGTGACAGCTCCAGAGAATCACAATGACTAATCGGTGTGATTTTGTCACTACAGTTGCGGAGCTGTGAAGCTGGTGGGTGCTTGACCTTAATCATACCGCCACCAGTCCACCGAGCTGTAGTGCCTTAGTGGAAAATTACGCTGATTCTATCATCTCGGAACTTGGAGTTAATCTTTGACTTGATACCATCGTTCACATCTACTCTTCGCTCTCCCTAACAGGAATGGCATTTCCTTATTGATTCCAATCCTTTTCTACTGTATTAATTTATGAAGATTAACAGGAGTTTGAGTAATATTTAACTGATTTTTTTCTTTTTTCTATTAAAAGTAGTTGGTTGATCGTAAAAATTAATGTAATGAAAATGGTTGGGGGTGCGGTCAAATAAAAAAATACTTGCGCATTAACATATTTGTATCGGGTAGTATGTTTCGACCCGAGAATCAGGTCTTCTTCAGTGGTAAATATATAACAAGATAACAAGCAATGAAAATATATGAGATTTTTTTTTTTAAATAATTATAGATCAAAAGAATACAGTCCTGTGAACAAGTATAAACGCAAACATATAATTGCACTTTTTATATAAATTAATCACACTTTTAAAGAAAAATACTATGTTTTAACTTTGAATAATAATTCTTCAAGAGAATAAATTCTATTACGATCCTAATACTAATCTTTTTATCATGAAACTAAAAAAAATTCAAATTATACCTTTTTTACCCTGTGAATAAGCAAAGAGTTAAGGTACAATTTAATGCTTATTTTCGATTCATTTAGGAAGTTTATATTTATGAAACAAAAAGACTAGTTCACAGTTCAGTTCAATTTTCATTTTAGACAGAGAGTGCCAGTGTTCGCTGGTTTTGTTGTTAAGTCGATCCCAACTGAATTCGAGCAGCAACGGATTGTAGACTTAAAAAGGAGCAGGGATGACACAGAGACAGATCGCTTGGGGGTTTAATAGTTCCTAAGCTGTAATCAAAGACAATTTAAAATTAGGGCCGGAAACACGCTTACAAAATAAAAGACCTGGAAGGCCTCAAAAATTGTCCAATCATGTAAAATGTGTAGTTTTTATGGAAATCTCCAAAACCGTATTTGCAGAAAAATATATCCAGGAGGGTCAAATTAGTGTTGTTTTATTCGACCCCACCCCCAACCATTTTCAATAAATTGATTTTCTTTTTTTATCTAATAATTTAATAAGGCGGTAAAATACCCTGCATTTTTCTAGAACATAATACTATGTGGTACATCTAATAATATTCTAGAGATAATGATAATATTACTCTCATTATTATTTAATATTCAAAAAACCTAACAAGAGGGATTAACTCTTAATTAGGACCAGGATTTATATATACGTCTCATTCTTTGCAAAGCCTCGTAAAGCCCCTTCTCAGGCCAGTTTTTCATATCATAAATTTTTAGAGCTAATAAAGCGAGCCTTTCTTTTTTTTTTAGATATTTGAAGTTTATAAAAATTTTACATAATCGGTGTACATCTAAATATTATAGTCCGTATCCCTGGTATGTAAAACAATGTGCAGAAGCTACAAAAAGAAAAGATGAAGCGTGCAGAGACGAACGTTTGGAGCTACAGTCGAATACCGCCAGAAACGACGAGAAGAAAAGGGCCAACATCGCAAAAGAAAGAGAAAGAGGCAAAATGAAAAGCTGGAAGAACTAGAGATTCTGAGAAGCCGAGGAAAGCCGAAAGCTCTACCAAAAGATTAAAAAAGGCAGAAAACAATTTAAGCCTAATTCAAGTGCTTGTAATGGTGAAAATAGACCACTCTTAAATGACACGACTCAGGTACTTGTTAGATGGAATCGTCATTTTATCACCCTGCTTTGATCTGGCCAACATACAGACGGGAACACGAGATCAGGTGAGATTGAAGATGAGATTGAACCCCCAGATGAAGACGAACCTACAGAGGCAATACTAAACCTGAAAAATAATAAGGCATCAGGTCATGATGGGTTGCCTTCGGAGCTCTTCAAGTTCGGTGGTGATGTGCTCAAGAAAGTTATGCATGAACTCATACTTGATATATGGATAGAGAAAATAATGCCCAGGGATTGGCACAAGAATGTCATTTGCCCCTACGCAACAACGAAAGCCAACTGGAGTGTGATACCCACAGGGGCATTTCACTTCTCCCTTGTGCCTACAAAATTCAATTTCCTGTTTCAGAGGCTGAAATCCTATGCAGAACGTGGGTTTAGTCCCTATTGGTGTGGCTTTCGGGAAGTTTACCTTGTTTCCTCAGTTCCTCAGAAAAGCACCTCAGATCAAATATTCTCTCTAAGGCAAAACCTGCTTGGTATCGTTCATTTTTAGTTAACAAAGAAGATTCACGCAAAGAAAGTTGCTAGCTTGATAAAAAGAAAGTATTTTAAAAAGAAAACATAACATACAGTGAAGTTTTGAGGTAGGATAGCGCCCTTTGGCCGTTTATAAACATTCAGTTCGGAATGTATTAAAGATGCCTTTCCGTGGCCAGTAGAAAGACGGAGATGTCTCCTGACAACCACGGGTATCCTTTGGTTGAGCGGCCTCTTACTGACCATTAAATTTCCATTCGTTTTACCATTTTTATATTATACATTTTGCTTATTACTGCAACCGAGGCAACGAAAATGCTTATCTTATCACTTTGCAGAAAACAAACTATAAAAAGAAATAAACAAAGCACATTATCGGACGCAAAGGTTAGGCGAGGAAGATCCAAGGGTGAAGAGACACATCTCGTCCCACACGAAGATGACTCTAGTTAATTCTATATTCTCTGGTTATAAATAACTAAATTTACCGCTCTCAAGTTACAAATTTTTTTTCACGATTTAGGATTTATCACATTATAAAACAAGACGTGTCCCAGCGGGCTTACTATTTAACTAAACCCAAAAACTATTCCTAAGCGAATCTTTGGTGGAGGCTGAAGTTTTAAATCATTAATAGCAATAACAACAAAAATCGTGAAAGAAAAACTTTTTTATTTATGGATAAAAAAATTAATTCAGCAAATTAAACAAGATATTTCTTTGAATCTTTTGAAGAACGGAAAACAACTTGTAATACAGCTTTGGATATTGTTTTTGTGAAAGCCGATATACCATTAAATAAATAAAATACAACGTCGACTAAACCCCAATTAGGCAGGCTATTTTCCACCGGCAATTATTGCTGAAACGAGAGCTGCTTTTTCAAGTAAACAATTTCAAGTAAACGTTTCCTCAATGAAACGTTGTTCGATATCTTTCAAGTTTATTTAAAAAACGAACAAATAGGAATATTTGGTGATCTCTTCTATTCCATTTTTTTCGTTACAATAACCCTGTAATGAGAAAAATGCGGCGTACCCAAGGAATAAATTTCGTCCTGCCCACCATGTTTAGATTAGGTTAGTTATGGTTATACCAGTCGAGTAACGCCCCCCCCCCCTTATGCAAAACGTTGCCAGGAGGGGGTACCGATCAAAAAAAGAAGTTACACTGTAACAAGTGCATTTATTTCTACGCGGGTCATCTTGCGACATAACGCATAGTTAATTAAATATTGAAATCGAGTAGCAATATTCTATCTTTTAAACATATATACATGTTGAAGAAGGAGGAAAATATATACCTAATCAAATATAAGAAATTAGTTTAGTAATAAAATGAGTGAATGATAACTGTTTGCTTGAAATCAATATAAGATTGACAGTTGTACGAAAAAATAGTAATAATAGTATCAAATAATAATAATAATAATAAAGAAGCAAAATGAATGACTGATCCATCTTACAGTTTTATGGTTTAAGGAATTAAGTTTTAACAATAGGAATTTTATGGAAATTTTAGCTATTAATTATTTATGAAAAGCTTATAGCTTATAGCTGATTAGTTAACATATACCATGAATAAGTAATAACAACTAAATAAAATATGCATAGATGCATTATAGTTCGGAGAAGTCGTAATAAAATAATTTTAATACAATTTTAGAAATTCTACTTTAAAATATTTCTTGTTTTTTGTTATCACTATCCGGGCGTCACTGTAATCCCAAGAAAAACGTTGACAGAGGAGATACACCGAACAAGAGGATTTGGGGTGACCCATGAAAAGAAAAAAATATAGTGTAGAGCAGTATGGAAGGAGCTTGCTGCGGACCCGGAACTGGATTCCTGCTGCAGAAGACAGTCTGGCGGTGACTGCTCCAGGAGGCCCAGGCTCACTAGTGGCTTGAGCCAACTAGTGTATTGTATAGCTAAGCAATATCTAAATGATTAAAATATAAAGCGATTTTCTGTTTGCATTTTTGGGGCCCCCAACGATCGCAGATCAGCCGATCAAACCAAACCGGAATGAGCTGTATATGGAAAGTGAAGTTCCGTTTCTTCACCCATTTTAGATGCAGTTAACTATGAAGTCGAGACACTAATAAATGATTTTGTATCATCTTTATAGCAAAATTTAGGAAATTTTCGTTTCTTGTTCATATTCAGTCATATCTGAGTTTCTGGGAATTTTAATAACGTCGAGGTCCATTGCTTGTCACATGCAAGTTGTATTCAGTGGAAGAATTGCAACTTTGTTGATTGTGCAGATTGTGCAGAAATATGATGTTTATAGAGCGCAAGAATAAAATAATTTATTTATAGAGTGAGGTTGACGCAAAGGTTTTAAGAGTTGTGAGAGATGATCATCGCTATTTACGATTATTTTGTAAAAAAAATAATTCTTTGAAATCGATTCCTTGTGGCAAATCAGTCACTATACCTAGCCTTCCGTACCTTATTTTTAGTTTTAAATCCGATACATCCTTCCAATCGATGTTGTAAACAGTATCTAGTGCATCATAATAGTGCATTTAATACAATTGTTAACTTTGAAACAGACTCATGCAATAAAAATATATCACATACAAAACTAGCTAATAAGTTAATTAAAAGTGCATCACATTTATAAATAATAATTTTTCAAAGCATACTTGTTTTTCTCTATCCCTATTATTAGTGAGCAATAATGTTAGGTAGTTTGTTTTTATGAGAAATAATTATGAGGATATTATTTAAATATGTTAAGAAATAGTCTTTAGATATGAAATATTTCAAGAGTATTATACCAAAGGGAAATAAACTTCGCCTCATAATAATACGGAATATAGATAATTAATAAATTTAAAATTTATAAATCTTATTGTTATAAAATTAAGTATATTTAAATTATGTTATATGAATGTATTTCATTTTTATTTTTTTGCGAATAAAATACCACCAACTTTTATAAAAATTTTACGTCCTCTCCGAGGAACGGCATAACAAAGGATATTTTGCTTCCTTTAAAAAATCCTAAACCACCTGCCGGGCTAAGAACCTGCGAACTTGTGTGTACTATGTTATGCTGATTCCTAAACCACTCCGCACCTTGTCCATGATCAAAAAACATCAATCTGTTCTAAAATAGTCAGTATTGACTAATTTAAATGGTTAGGTAATGGTGGCAACCTAGTACATTGGCAAGTAGTAAATTTGTCTTTCCATGTTTCAAAGTAATATAAATTTACCACGTTAGTAGTTCATTCGACGCAGACATAGAAGTTTTAAAATATTAAAAACCGAAATCTATCTAAGGAAGCACTATTTAGGGATTATCAATCAATCACTGAATGATTCTATTCTTATAAGAAGCATTAATTTTTTTCTGACAGATTCGTCCTGGCTGACGCAGGTTCTTCAAGTGTTTTGTCTTATGAGTCATATTTTCCAAAGTTTTTCAGGTTTTGGCAAATACACTAAAAGCCTAATTTGGGAAAGTGGGTTGGAGCAGGAAGAAAAAATCGGGCGCCTTCAACCCGGACAGCGACTCTGCTCCTTGCTGCCAGAATTACGTTAATCTATCTATATCAAGAAATCTAGTTCCAAATAGGTAGGTACCAAATAGATATTCCTTTCTAATTTAGTCAAATGCCATTTCCGGTTCCGCGAAGCTGGAAGATAAGAGAAATGATGAGCTTTATCTTAGAAAATGCTTCCCTAATCCTATGGACTTATTATTTATAACCTGCTTCAAGTTTAGTATCAGGTCTTGGGCTCTTCATGATTGTTATATTAATTAAATCAACATTAACTTGGTGCAAATTTGTATTTATTTATTTGATTTTTATAAAAATCTTTTTAAATCTCAAAATTTTGGACTTGATCTACTTAATAAATTTTCTTTTATTCTGTCGGACGTTTTGTTTTTTGAGGTTTGTTTTTATTTTCATCTTTACACACAATTTTTTTTTCAACTGGCCAGGCAAATGACTCTGGATATGTTCATGCACCACTGTTATTTTTAGGGAATTTTCCCTAATAAAAATTACTTTATTTTATTTCGTACTACTACTCACCGTTCTGGCAGTTGAACATTATTGTTCTAATTGCTTTAAGAATACTTTAGTTGATTTCGATGAGCTGACTTAGTCCGGATTGTGATTGCATTTTCTATTACATCTTTTCTTGTACTGTAATTCATGCTCCTCGCCCATTGGCGGCTCAGCTTAATGTTTTTCGCTCTATCGGACGGGAGCTATTCGGGAGCATTAGGCAATATTGACAATCCAACAATAATAAAATAAACAATAAAATCCTACCTAATACCCAACAGTCGTGGAAAGTTTTGTGATTGACAAAAGTGTCCGATAAGGCAGTCTAGAGCGGGCCACCGGTGGTACGCCCCTGCGTGAACCTGTTAATCAGTCTAGTTAAGTGTGCTCTCAGAAATGCAGTAAGATAAGGAAGAATTTATTATTCAAATTATAGAATATTTTACTATATGAACAATCTTGTAATTGCTGAAACATGATCGATTGTACCATAGGTAGTTGGTTCTTGCTGGTGTTGTTGGACACCCAGATGTAAAGGCTCACTTACTTTTCTTTCTTCAGGCATGATCACGTTGGGGCTACCACTAATTGGATTTATGAGGTAGTTAATTTGAAAAAATATATATCACGACTATCAGAAGTGATATAGCGGCATAATGATTTAAATCATGTGATTTTAATCATAATTTAATTTTAATTTTAAAAAAAAAACTTTTGAGTGGAAGTAAACTACTGCAACCGTAAAGTACACAAGAGCGAACGGCAACAAAGGACAGATACTTCCGGTATGTAAAGAATATTTTCATAAAAAAAAAAAAAAAAAAAAAAAAAAAAAAAAAACAAAGAGAGACAATTTTTTTGTATCTTTGATATCTTATATGTTATCTAAGAAATAAAACTCTTTTTTTTTGTTTCTTTTGAATACTACTATCAATATATTTGTCTATTTATTGGTGGACCTTCTGATTATCGTATATATACTTTTACAAATTGAATACCTCATAACCCCAACATTGCAATTATTTACCTATATTGGACAAATATTAGCTCGTTCAAACGAATCAAACATGGGTTACCATACCACTGCAGTTATAAAGTTTATCAAAACTTGTCGGTAGTTAAAATATAGTTAAAAGTGCTGATTCTCTACGATTATTTCCGCTGATTCTTTTCATTATCTAAAATGATATATTTAAAAAGGTGAGTGGTGATTTTTAAGAAACAATGAATCCTTATCTAACCATCTGAATTTTTGGACTTTTAAAAACAATTCCAGAAGGATTAATAACTTTAAATACAGATATATATTCTCTCTCTATCCAGCTTATCAAAAGGCCTGTCATTGTTAAATTGAACTGAATGTAAAAAGTAATTCACCAAAAAAAACTAGCACTAGTTAAATTTGTTAGTCCGCCATCTTTGGAAGCCATTATGGCAACGGCGCCATTGAAAGTTTCGTTTCTAAGAAACAGTGTTTTTCTTTACTATTAGTTGCAAGGAGAAAATTATAAATAACGGACTTTGTACATACTCACTCAAGTATTTTCTTTCTAAGCTTCCAAGTTACACTAAGTACAGTCATAATTACGCCTCCATGCACACGTTTTATTTCGTACGTTTTTAAACTACAATTAGGAGTTATTTTTATTGTTTAACTGAATCATAACATACGTTAATTAAATTGGTATTTTCTGACTGAACTATTAATTATTTGGCCGTTGTCGGTGTTTTAATTTTTTGTTTCTGAATTCGGGCGGCATTCTTTACATCAAATTACTACAAAAAAAATAAAGTATACATACCTCTTTATTCCCTTTAATTTAATATCATTATTTAAATGATATATTTTAAGTAAAATATACATGTAATTATTTAATGTGCACTATGCATACATACAATTTCACTACGTTACTATACCTTGTACAATGAGATGTATTGACATTTCATCATGTCCATAAGCATTGCTTGCAAGACAATTAAGTACACCAGTATCATGGCGAAATACATGGGATATTCCAAGTTCTGAAACCATACCTTCATCCAAAAGCTGTTCTCTCACTGAATACCTAAAGAAATCATTGAAATGTTGGATAAAACTCAAATAGGTGTGTGAATGGAATAATCAACATTTGATTATGTTAGGATTTTCCATTTTTTTAACACAGACCATTTTGTCCGTTACAGTCTCTTAGGCTCTTTTATTATTTTAAAAGTATGGGTATGAACAAGTATGTAGGATCTGTCAAGAGTTATAACCAAGGAATATTCCTCTTGCTCACTAAAAGCTGACTATGTATTCCTACAGTAGTAAAACCCTGCAACTAGAGCCGATTGTTCTCAGTCTGTTAATTATTCTGTATGTTGAAATCCTTTCATTAAATAAACTTTTTTTAAAAATACTTTAAGTTTTTCTGGCTATTTTACTAAGGATCCTTAATACCATCCTCATTATGTGGAAAGAAATTAAGGAATTGAATAAAGCAATATAAGCTCTGATAGTCTCTCCGACTTTAACAATACTCTTATAATAATAGAAGTTATTTCGTCATCGCATCCAAAAATATTTCTGTGTGTAATCAAAATTATCACACAAAGCCAAAATAACTGCACTAATGAGGAATAACTGCACTCAAATATAGTAAGCAACTTTATCAATTCCACTGTTGAAAGAGTTGTGTTTAATCTTCATACTAAATTATAACAATTCAATAACAGCATAGGTAAATGACATAATTAGAACATTTAGTAATTGGTCGCTTTTAGAATATTGACTAATCAGTCATTGTATTGACTCCTAAAATGTATAGAACGAAAATGTACTGCAACAAAAACGGTTTTAGGACATGAGAGAAGTTAAAGAAAGTAAAAACATAATTTTTTCAGGAATAATTTTGGTCAAATACTGGTGAATATCTATAAACCTAATTTAAGATGGAAACGCACTTCATTACACCAAATGACAATCAATGAACTTTGAAATTTCAGATGCACCTACTTTTAAACCTTCAACAAAAACTAGTTTAAAAAAATGAACCAACTTCTTGTTAGAAGTTTAATATTTCAGAATGAAGTCCACAAAACATCAGCTCTGATGGCTGGAGTTGCTTGTGCCAAATGGGCTGTGCGATGAGCACTTAATTGATGAGTTCGCCTAGGTTCATTATAGCCAAGCATAATTGAAGGAATAAAAACAAAAAAACGATGACAAACAAAACAAACTCAAGGTCTATTCGACTCAAACTGGCTCCATTGGCTCTCAGCCCCGAAACTGTGGTACATTCTCAAATGAAAAAGAAGTGAAAGTACCTCTCAGTCATTAGAATACGTATCAGATATTGCTGATAACAGTGAGGCTTCGATTCCCGTAAAAATTACGAATTGTCAAATGGATTACTCATTCGTCTAATAATAATGGAGCATTTGAATTATGAAAACGCTTAAACAAGTTAATATCATAATGTTGTGTGACCCAATAGACTTGCTGACCAACAGGCTTGCTGGTGTATGAGGAAGGATTGAACGCTCCATTCGTGTATCTTTTGTTCACTTTAACACCACAAATAGTCTTGTATCTCCCTACGGTAAAACGCTCATTACCCAAACCTATGCTTTTAGGAGGCTTTAGGAGTTCATGGAACCAGCTGAAAAATATAGCTGTAAGTTCCTACACTTTAATAGGATGATAAGTGCGGAATTTTAATGGAGTGAATGGGTGAACATCGGTCGCGAATGGGGATATGGGGTACAGTTTAAATATCGTGGTACTACAGGAGGTCCCTTGGCCAGGGGAAGGGAAGTTCAGTACACTATTTGGTATGAAGGGAGCGGAAGATATTGTTTAAGCACCGGGTTTCTAACTAGTGAGAAGTTGTTATCTGTATTGAGGGACATTTCATTTTTTAGTGATAGGATGTCAGTGACTAAATTTCAGCGTTGATTGTGACAATAAAGATCAATGTGTATTTAACGATAATTTAGAATCTATTCTGGGAGACGCAAACGCGAAAGTGGGGACGGAACAATTATATATCCCCGGATCGGTAGGGAAAGATTACATGAATATAACAATGATAAAGGGATATCAATTCCCTCGAAAAACCTAATGATCAAAAGTACTACGATTAAGCCTAGAGGTTTAAATATTCCTGGACCGCAATAACAACGCATTCACAAACTCTAAATCAAATCGGTCAAATCGAATAGGTTTGAAGCTTTCGAACCTTCAGACAAGGGTACTGAAGAATCAGACAAATGTAGAAACCAGAGTTAATATAAAAGAGGTCCTGTAGCGGATCCAGGGGAGGGGCGCGCCCCCCCCCCTGAGAGGTGAGGACTCTCATAAAATATTACTATTACTATATAAAATGAGCTATACTTGATCATTTTTCAAGTCCACTTATTAAAAATGAATTGTATTTAAACATTTACAGTAATTTAAAACAACGTCATTATGTTCCAATATGCATTTTAAATTAGTGCCTTCATTACTCATGAAATGTAAAAAAAAAAGTGCGCCACCCCTCAGAAAATTTTTGGATCCGCCACTGAAGAGGTCTGTAACTTATGTGTTGAGAAAAGGAAAAATAAAAAGAACAAGTTGTGGTTCGATGAACATTTTTTAATCATTTTTGAGAAAATTATGATTGCTAATCTGTAACAGTTGTATTTAACAGAATCGGTAAATGGACATGGAAGTAAGAGACTAAAAATAGGGATGAAAACAACAATATCTTGGCTGATCTGTAAGAAATATTGAGTAGTTTCAAGGAACATTTCGATAGTAGTTTAAATACCGAAAATAATAGTCTATTTTACATTACGGAATACTAGAATGCTAAACGGTCAATAGCAGAAACGAGTAAAGAGAAAGATGAAATGGCCCTCGGTAAATTAAACTCGCATAATGCAGCGTGAACACAGTACAATGTATTCCAACTGAATCTTTCCCCGGATTCAAAATTAAAGTTCGGACACGACCGCAATACCTTATTAGATTTACGATAATTAAAAATATACAATTAAATAATAATTGCAAAAAACTGAAAATTGGTTTGTAACTTTTTACAAACTTGGACTAAAATAAATTAAAGCCTTATACAGCTTTTATATAATGCTAAATTCAAGATAAAATTATTAAGCGCTCAGAATAATTTAAGCCAATTTCCTCCTTGAGTTGTACTCATTAAAGGCTGGTGATTTCCTAAATAAATTTAAAAAATTGTAAAAAATAATATCTTGTTAATTTTCAAAAGAGAATAGGCAAGTAAGAAATACTAATCAAATTATATAGTAAATATTATACCGAGAATCAGTATCTTCTCCGATCCTTTGAGAGCCTAGTTTCCATAAAATGGTAATAGGGTTATCGCCAAGAGCTGCACATTGCAAATGCGCTTGTCCACCTTTTTCAACATAGACTTGCTTGGATTTTTGATGAAAGTAAGCGGGTGCTAAAACATAAAATATATTTGGAAAAAATAAACATATATGTTAACAGACAAGAAAATAAAAATCTTTGTTTTTCTTGAGACATAATGTATTTTGGGGTAAGGATGTATTTAAATTAAATTATTACCAAATGCCTTAATATTTAAAGTAATAATACTTACAGTTCACATTAAGGAAAATGACCTTGCTAATTCCATTAGAAATTCCATTTTTAGCTTCACATAGGTAGTACCCTTCACTTTCTTTACTAATATGGGAAAATTCCAAGGAACCATTCCGATAAAAGTTTACATTTGGTTCGTATAGGAAGTCTTTATACTCTCCTGGATGATCACCTGAAATATATTTCTAAGATTTAATCATTTTTGATAGAATATTTTAAATATTTTAATGAGTTTTAAAAGTCTAGCTTTATTGGGTACGTGTTAGAGTATGGTTCTGTCAATGAGAGAAATGTTTTTGGTTTTCCTTTCAATGACCACCCCCACATGCAATTACCTGTTAAACTAGCTTAATCATTCATTTTTATTGAAATTAACGTTCATTAATATCAATTATGATATTTACCAACTGCTTTCCTCCACATGATTGTAGGCTCTGGGTAACCTTCAGCTTGACAATCAACCATTACATCAAAACCTAAAA
Source organism: Aelia acuminata (assembly GCA_911387785.2). Lineage (NCBI taxonomy): Eukaryota > Metazoa > Arthropoda > Insecta > Hemiptera > Pentatomidae > Aelia > Aelia acuminata. Next base: position 53,828,930 of record OU426980.1, on the reverse strand, counting down.
CTACATTTGTGTCTAAAGGTTCCATTGTCCATCGTGGTGGAACTGCAAAGGGAGGATTAATAAATATCAAACATATTTTGCAAACTATTAAACAGGCATAAAAACGTATTCAAAATAATAAATACCATTGACAGTTAAAGGTACTGTGAAACTTTCTGAACCAGCTATGTTCTGTGCAATGCAGGTGTAATTGGCACTGTGGGAAGACTCTATTTTATCAATCACTAGTGATGTAGAATATTCGTCAAGACGACGTACAACAACACCATTTCCTAAATCGTCTTTACCATTCCTTTGCCACTTAAATGAGAGAGGAAGGTCACCTTCTAAAACCTGGCAGGATATAGCAGCACGCATTCCTTCCCTCAGTACATTCGTCAGAGCCTGGGTTGGTAGAATTTTCGGAGGCACTAAACAAGAAAATAATTCCCTTCAATACAATTTTTTTCCCCAAAAAACAAAAAGTTATTTTATATGTTATAAAATATCTAAAATGCCTTGATTAGCCCTCATTTGAACTGTCAGAATTTCAAGGTTTATTTATTTTTTATTGTTTTAATAATAGTTTGCTGAAGTAATACATTTGATTTATACATACTTTTTTCGATTTGCTGTGCAAGCTGATATAATACTTTTACAAATAAGTGTTTAAAAAAAAATCCTAAGAATAAGTTAAAATCAGATTCTATTCAATCACTACTACCATTACTTTGTCCAATATAAGACTTACGGAGAACCTGAACTTCCACATCTCTGCGGGAAGTATCTTTTTGTCTATTCTGAGCTTGACAAGTATAGGTTCCTGCATCAGGTCCCTTCTGGGCTTGTTCTATAATCAATGTTCCATTGTTGTATACTCGTTGTCGTCTATTTATGGGAAGAATAGACCCATCTAAAAATTAACATAAATGAATAAACCTTAACAAATATTCACACCGAATAAACAACATATAACTATGATAGCAATAAAATAACGTGAGAAGATTCTTTAAAAAAAATCACCATCTTCGATTAATGGCAAATAGTTATAATGAAATTTTTAAAAATATGATTAGATCTTCAAGCAACTTATGTTTATAGATTTTTGATACAAAAATGACGCCTGATTAGAATTCAGCACTCTCATAAAAATTGAAAAACGTAAACTTTTTTTATTAAATAAAAGTTTTGTAATGGTACTGTATTCGAATCTGGCATCACATTTTGAGTTAAAAAATGTATAAAGGCGGTATTTTTCTTAAATCCATACTATTACATAAAATAATAAATGGTGCAAGAATCATGTTGATATCATTTTTAAAACACTAGATATGAACTAAATTAGTTTAATGTTTTTTTGTTTTCTGGGCCCATAGGCGAGAAAGACAAAATACGTGTCTATTATTTCTCGACCATAAACCAAAAAATTAAACAAAATTTTTTTTATCAAGGTCCGGAGCTACTGATCATCTTTTTTAATATATTATAAACTCTGAAATTTTAATAAATGTACGCTTTCTTTTTTATTTCACATATAAATGGTTGCTTTAGAAAAATATTGCTAAATAAGAATATTTGCAAAATTACCTCTTTCCCATGTAATAGATTCAATAGGATATCCAGCTACTGGGCATTTAATCACCAGATCATTACCTGCCACTGCCGTGATCTTCGGCATAACACGTATGAACGGTGAACCTGCAATAAAAACAATGATTCATTTCATTTATATACAGATACTAAATGGTCGACCGGTTTATTTAGAAAACTCTAGGATGTTTGATTAACAGGAATTTCATTCAAAACTTTTTCTTTATTTAGATATCCTACGCATCGATCCTAACATGTGGATCTTCGTCAGTGCTTGATGAGTCGAGAGTAATACAGAGACTCGGAGTGATTACCATATAAAGTGGTTTTCCGACCACTTTTCAGTGGATCCTGTTGATTGTTCCTTCACTGAGGGTGTGATCCACATTACATGGACCCAATGAACATCGCCCCATGAGCTGCTTAACAGAATATCCGTCTTCATCAACCTTATGGAAAGAGACATGTGGCTTTGGGATCCATGAAGACCTCCTCAAGAAATGTTGGAGAATATTTGATCCCCTTGTGTCGATACTTTTTCGAAACTTTTAATATTTTACACTCTAACAAATTATGATAATATCCTGTTTTTATTTTTATAGACTTATTTATTTTGGCGTCACCTTCCTCATTTTTAATATTTCCACATATAAAACAAATAATGACTGCCATAACAAAACAAAATATATGCCATAGCAAAATAAGACATCACTAATTAGATCATTATGGAACTATGTACCCAGGTAGTGAGATTTATTCATCAATTAATAAATCACATAGAAATGTTATTGCCTTACATGGTAAGTACATACTTTTATGGTTATACTTTTTGATGAGCATTTAGCAATGTCAATAAATTTAGAATTATTAGGTGATGTATAGAAAATTAATATGAAATATTGTGATAGGCCCCATTTTAGAGTTTTGCTTTGGTCCCAGTTTGGTAGGTACATTTAATTTGTAACCTGATCCCATAAAGTTCAATATCCTTAATTAAGATCTGAGTTATAATAAATTTGTCTCATCATTATAATTGACAGTATTTAATTTTTTAAAAACCTTAGTTAAATTTTACTTTATATGTTTTTAATTAATTCATTACAAGCATCACGTACCTCATTAAAAACAAATAATACTTTTTAATAAAAACAAGGGTAATAAACTTTTAAAAACGTTTTCCAGCTGTCTTCTTTTTCATCGAAAAAATGTGACTTAAAAACAACAAAAAATAACTACTAAACTACTGGTGAAATAAGTGGATTAAGTATAAATGAAATTAGACAGACCAGAGAATATTCACAGAATGCATTTCAAAACAAAAATTGCATATATTACTATGACATTTAAAAAGAATGAAGAGCATCATAAATTTAAATGAAGAACAGTGGATGGATTATTTATCAATCTAAGGCAGCAACGATTCTAAAACTCTACAGTTGGTTATAAATGACTTGGAAAAATACTGCCAAATATGGAATTTAGAAATTAAAAAAAAAAAATCAAAAATTAAGAAATGGAGGACGCAAACCAGCCCGTAACTAAAAATGGTTGTTTAAAAAAGAAACGATAGATATCATAAGTGAATATAAATATTTAGGCATTTACCTTACCCCTAACCTATCATTGAAAAAACATTTTCAGAAAAAATTAACAAATTCCAAAATTATGATTAATTTTACTTGGAAAAACTTTATTGTAAAGAATAACATTCTCTAAAATTCATAAAAACCAGTTATTTAACTATGTTTTCAAATGTATAATAGTTCATGGTGCCCAGGCTTGGGAAGCAAAGAATATGACGATGTTGAAAAACTATTATATTATTTTGTCAAAAAAGTATTTAACTTACCACAATTCATGCCCTCATAATTAATCCATAACGAAACAAAAATAGGCCCAATGTTTAACGAAACCCTAAAAATGGAACACAATTATATCCTAAAAATCATAGCATTTTCAAATAATTGATTGCCATACTATCTGAATAACGAAGTGGTTAAAAATAATGTTTTTTGGATAAAAGGCCTAAGAGAACTGGCTTCTAAACACATGGGCGGATCCAGCCAATTGTAAAGGGTGGGGCTGCAGTCCTAAAGGGGGGGGTTGCAGCCCCACAACCCTTCATTTGGATCTGCAAATCAGCTTTTTAACCTTCATGTTCCTTTTCCACAACTAAAATTCTACTTGTTCTGTATATAAGTTAATCTTTAACTTGCTTCCTTACTTTAAGGAAAGTCAAATGCTATCTTTAAATGACGAAAATTTTCGAAGGGGGGCTGCAACCCCCACAGTCCTCTCCCCCCAGATCCGCCAATGTCTAAACATAACATTTAGTTGAATATCAATCACAACAATGCAGATAGCTGGGCTTCAATCTTACAAAAATTTAGGGAATCTTTAGCAAATATTTATACTACAAAATATATTCAAACGGCGAAAAAGTCTGAAAAAATGATTTTATATATGTATTTAAATTATGATTTCGGAACTGAATACCTAAATGATCCTAAAAGTAGTTTTAATGGTGTTAAGTGGATTTTCAAAATCAGATTTTAGATGATATATTTAAATTACAACAGATTTATTTCAAAAAGTAACCCATTATGCTCACTCTGTAATAAAAAAGAAAACGAGAACATTTTTCATGTCTCATTTTGTGTTAAATTAGAAGTATTTGCTTTAAAAAAATTATTTAAATATGGAGAAGGTCTTAAAACACATTAACGGTAAAAATTGGCAACCATTAATTAATTATTGTAGAATAGCCTGGTCCTATAGACATTGTCTTATAAAAGAAAGAATTCAATTACAAATAAATAAATAATAATACTAATATGTATTGTGTGTTATATCTCATATATTGTTATATTAAATTCTGTTGTTAAATATTATTTATTAAATGTAAATCATTACATGCAATTACGTACAGTATTATATTTAATTCATTATCAAATGTGAGTAAGAGTGAAGTGGTAGAGTTATTATGTAGTTCTTTCTATTTATTTTCTTTTCTTCTTAATATGTATTATATAGCATTAGTAGCATGTATTTAATATTGCTATTTTCTACTAGATGTGAAATAATTTATTTATAGAATTAGATAGGTCGACCCTGGACTGATGGTCTAATAGAACATAGTTCTATTAATGTTTTATTTAGCTAAGATTAATATGTTATGATCTGAAAAAAAAAAAAACAAATAAAAAAGATATTCATTCAATCATTCTAAATAATGTCTTCAAAAAAATGACCAAGGATAGCTTAAAAGGAGACTCAAGATAAAGAAGTGGAGGGATGACATGAATGGTACACTCTCCATGACAGCTACGGTGTTGGAAGGTGTATTGCAAAAAAAGACTATACAAACTGTAAATAGCAACTGAAATATTTTGATACAAATTATAAAATAAAGTAAATTAAATACCATAAACGTTAATTCTTGCACTATGGGATATCTTATCGACTGCATTCTTAGCTGTGCAAGTATATTCCCCGCCATCTTCCTTCTTTATACTAGATATATTTACATGACTGACGACATCATCATCAACAGTAACATACTGACCTACCAAAAACCTGTGAAATAGTTTTATATAGTTAATATTTGACTATTAAAGGTCGAGATATGAGGGAATGATAATAAGGAAATTGAAATCTTGACTATTCCAATGACAAAATATTATGCCATATCATAACGTAATAATTATGACGAAAAAATAAATTGGGGTTATGCGATTTCACAATAGATAAATTAGATATTTTCCATTTCCTTTTGTTTCAGGGTTAAACTGCATTTAGATTAAAGATATCTTCAATCTAAAATTATAAATTATTTATTATAGTGGGAAATGAACCATAATTTAATTTATTAGTAAACACAATTTATTAAATTAATTACCATATGTATATTATTTTAATATATATATAATTCTCATTTTTTTTTTTTTTTTTTTTTTTTTTAACGTCCACTTTATGTCACGAGGGCTAATCGGGACGGGTTATCTACAGGTAACCAACCTCTTCTAATCCATGGCAAGCCGCTGAGTCTGTTCAGTGAGGCCGTCACCGAACAGAATCGAGCGGGCTTGGGCGGGATTCGAACCTGCACCGCCAGCGTGGGAGTCGGAGACGCTATCCCCTCGGCCACGCCGCGGCCCCATTTTTATGTTTTATATATGAATAATTGTTAATGAATAGATATTGAATATATGTATACCGACTGGAATCTGGAATTGGAAAACCGTCAAGTGTCCAAGTAAATTGAGGTGGCGGATTTCCAGTTGCTACACATTTTAAGGAAATAGGTGAGCCAGGCTGCATTGTCTGTTCTGAGAATGAATATGTCAATTCAGGACCAGCATCTGAAAATAAATTTATTATTTTTAATTTTTTTTTTTTTTTTTTTTGAAAGAAGTATTAAACTTGAAGAAAATATACGATAATTAAAGTTTATTTTTATTTTTTTAATTTTATCATAATAAAAAAAACTTCGCAGAAAAATTATTAATAAGTGTTGAAAATTCTATGTTTGTGAAATTAACAAAAGACAGTATAGATGAGATTTAAATGATAATACGAGCAGGAGAGATCCCAGAGGGGGGGGGGGGGAGCAGTGATATCGGGGATTGATCCCCAGAAATTTTGAGATAAAAACTTTGGTGGAAGATATTGACGCATTAATTTGTTACGAAATTTCTATTATAATATTATTAATGTCTAGGAATTTAATCAAGTTCCTATTCTTTTCGTAGACAAATAAGTGCCTTGTTATGCTTTATACATATATTTTTTTACCAGGATATTAACCCAGAAATTTGTTTCAGGTACCGCCCCTGAATATGAAAGAGTATCGGATAGTGCTCACTTACCACCGAGCTGAAGTTCTGCTACAGCTTGTGCCGTATCCCATTCGTTGTAGACAAAACATTGATACATCCCCTCATCATCTTTTAAAATAGGAGATATGTTGAGGCGATCTGGATTAGTAGTAAGGTTATACCTGTAATAATTATTATTACTATTATCTCCGTTGATGTAATTATCATTAATTAAAAATCTAATTAATCTCTTCTACTAAATTTATTTATAAATTAAACCGTACTTAAATAATATCACATATCATGACAGATAAATACAGATGTGAAAATACCTCTTATGAAGTGCTAATGGCTGTCCATTCCTAAACCAAGCAATACGGCTAATCGGAAAGCCAGTTGGAGTACAAAGTAAACTAGCCTCTTTTCCCATATCTACAACTTGGGTTGGAGGGTGTATGTGCACTGTTAAAGGAGCTAGAATAATACAACATTTTTAACAACTAGAAAAGTGAAGTATTAATAGTTAGTTCCTTAATTTGAGATTTATTTAAAGCGATACGACACCTATCATACTCCTTTGAGCCCTTTAACTGTTAAAAACTTCAAATCACCTAGTGAATAATACAATTAAAAATAGTATTGATAAAAATAGAAAAAATCCGATTAAAAACAAAATCAAGTAATACATAGTTGAAACCACTAAAAGACTTTATGAAAGGAAAGAGGATATTACAATCATAAAGTGGGCTAAAACTAAGAAATCAACATGCCAAATCATAATATTCATGTGCCAGAAATTAGAATGGCTGTTGTAATAAGAAGTAGATGATTATTTGATATATTCATAAATTATATTGGCATATCTATCGGCAATCAACGACATCGCAAATTGATATGAAAAAAAGATATTGCTCAAATTAGAAGTCTGTTTATCTCTTATAAGCGATCTAAGCGAGCGGAAGGAGAAAGTTGCGATCTAATAAACCTAATCAAGGCTCTAGTTTTAGCTGAAAAAAAGGAGATGGGAGTACGCTAATGTCATGGCTAAGCCCATAAGTGGAATAGCATTGCTGGTGCCAACGTTTTTTGAAATATTTGTACGGTAAACATTTTTCTAAAATTTTATTTATGCAATATTATCGCGGGCTTTTTCGAAGGCGTCATTCTTTTTAAGTTTGTCGAGACAAACATTTATAGTTATATACACTTTTCCGATTGTCGCCGTCGTTTGCGAGTTACAAGAAAAAACATGCGATTTCAGTCAATAGAATCAGCTTTCCGCGAAACCGACATGTGTATTTAAGTATGTGGGGTTTTCCAAGATGCGCTCTTTCAGTGACATCTATGTCTATGTAAAACAAGCCCACCAACAAACAATCACAGATGACATATCGTAACTTCAAACATAGTGTTCAAAGAGGTTCTGTAAACACGTAAATACTATGTAAATGTGTAAATACCTTAAACTTATGTTTCAAAAATAAATAATCTACAATTTAAACACATCTATTTTTTACTTCAACCCTCATATATGCCCATAAAGCACCAAATACGCACTGTACGATACTAACCCATAACAGCCTAGCGTTGCCATATGGCAACAGCAGAAAGGGGTTGGTTTGACCGGTCCCTGCTTGCCAGGGAAACATGATTGAGCTTATCCAATCCCACCCTCTGTTTCCCCTAAACCTCTTCTTTACAACCTTAGTCACTTCAATTTTATTACAAGTGGTAATATCAATCTGTGCTTCAGTTCTGAAAATGGAATATTCACACCTTGTGACCAGGTAAGTTTCAGTAACATTATCTTATCATACTTGAACATTAAAATTCTATCACCTATTAATTTCCATAGCTAAGTAAATGTTGTTTTCTTATAGAAACATTCAATTAATAATAAAAAAAAATTTCTTGTATAAATACTATGTGAAAACGTTAGGTTGCCATATGGCAACGCTAGGCCGTAATGGTGTCTTATTTAAGAAAATTTTAAATTTTGAAATTTTAAAATATTTTCGAAAAAATAATTATGGAGCCACAGGAACATTAAAAAAAAATAGCAATCGGAATTCCGGAGGTCCATAGTTTTAACATATTTACTAAAGTATGGAGAACCCCTCAAAGGAGCTTGCCGCCCCAAGACCAAGAAGATCACTGAAGATGTCGGGTTCAGAAGATTGAGGGGAACAATAAAAGAAGATGTGCTGGGAATAATTGCCAGTCCATCATAAGAACGATGTGCTCAAAATGTAACCAAGGTCTCTGCATTGACTCTTTTATTCTGTATCATACAGTATGAATGTTAGAATAGCATGTATTAGTTTATGAAATTCAACTAATTTGAAAATAAAATTAAAACCATTCGTTTGTAAGTTTTTCATTTTATTATTTATGTATTTTTAACTTTAAAATAAAATATTTTTGCATGGTTAATTTATTTCCTTTTCAAGACCCTTAAGATGTCACCACTGCCTAGCGTTGCCATATGGCAACAGGGCCTATAAGCAGTGGCCAAACAATTTTTTTTTTACTTTCACTTATTTTTATCAATTAAAAACATTGCAGGAAAAGTGACGGTTATGCAAATTTTGAAGAAAAAAAAATTCGGGCAGGTATGGACTAATATACGATATGTACTTTAATTGAGTGCGTTAGAGTGCTTGCGAATGCTTCGCACGGGTCAGCTAGTTTTTTTTATTTTTCTAATTTAAAATCTTATACTAGTTACATATTAGGGACAATGTGAGAGATGACTTCAATTTGGTTCAGGTATTACCCTTCATAGCTAGCTCACCTATAGATGAAATCGTGGGGCGCAGGAATCATCAGAAAAAATCTGGTGCGATGCGCGCAAAACACAACTCTCGCTTAACAACTAACTTAGATTAGAAATTGACGTGTTTAGATAAATATGTAAACACCATTCCTTAAATTTACACATTCATTTAATTATTTTTGTTTTTATTTGCTCTCTAAAATTTTTATAACCAAATTTTTTTATTGTTAAATAAAAGTTTCTATTTGCGATAATTCGGCAATGCAAGTATAATACTCCATCGCATCTGATTTTATAATTCTCTATTCAGTTGTTGATAATTTCCTTTAGTTACCATGGAAACAAACAATTTCCATTAAATATGTGTGTTCCAAAATACTTTGACAGCTCTTTACCTTTAACAGAACGTCTTTAATTATACACAATGGTCTGTTTAATACCATTAAAGGGGTAGTGCTCATTGTGGGAATATTTTCATTTTTTCTTATGTATATTTTTTCATATTTAGCCATTTATTATTATTAGGCATAACAAGAGACAGTTAATTTATCCATATAAACTAAAACAAGGTACTTGATAAGAAAACAAAAAGTTCCTTTCCCCATTTAAGCCCCTTCAAAACATTTTTATGATCATAAAACTTACCTGATATTAAAGAATTCTTGATTCTCATTAAGCATGACGAGTGTGATCAAAACCGTTAAATGCATTTTTCAAAAATTGAAAAAAAAAAACCGTAAAAATTAGACAAAATTTATTAAATAAAGTGGCCCCTCCGGTTCAAATTTTATGACATTATATATACATACATGGGCATATACATACACTAAAGTCCCAATTTCAGGTTCGTACCGTTTATAGTTTTTGAGCTAATCTGATCACACACAGACACATAAACACACACACTATTTCGCGGGACCTGGTTATTTGGACTCAGAGGACTCCAAAACGTGTAGTTCCGTTGAAAACCGAAAGTCGAAATGTGTTACGATCACAATACTTTCCCTTACTATATATTTCATAAATACTTACTATATTTATATTATATATTTCATAAATTACTTACTACATATTTCATAAATAAGTAAGTGAATATATAAATCTACTTTGCCATCGAATTTCAATGATAGAAAAAGGCTTCTAAATAGGAGTTTAATTCAGTTTAAACTTTTATTAAAACCCATCGAGCAAGCAATCTTTAGATAATTAAATTTAAATTAAAAAGAAAACGTTGTTTTATAGTTAATATATTTGTTGTAATCAATATCAAGGACCATAACCACCAAACTCGCAATATTTTCCAGAAAAAACTCCCCAATCGGAAAAACAGCGGAAGGTAATTTATTTTTTCCCTTAGCTAATTTTTTGAAAGCCGTCGCAAATCGCTTAGGAACAACTAGCGTACATGTTTGTATCATTATAATATTTTACATCTAAATAGGATTAAGATAAAGTCTTGAAGAAAAAAAAAATTGACATAAAAATTTATTACTCTAAAGTGATTTTTGGAAAAGTAGGAATGCGTAATAGTAAATGCAAACCTGTAACTGATAACGTCACCTGAATCTCGTCTTCTCCGATTGTATTATTGATTCGACATATATATTTTCCTTGGTCCTCAAATCTTGCTTTATGTATATAAAGTATTCCGGTATCTTCAGTTGCGATTCTGTCAGTGCTTACAATAGGAGACAGCTTTTTACTGTCTTCTCTGAACCACCTAGAATGTGAGAAGATGTAAAAATATTTCTTTATAATTTACTTATTAACCTCGATACAAAAAATTTGTAAAAAATGGGGAAACCCAAGCTCATTAATGAAAAAAGAATTATTCGATTATCGTCATTCGGTCAGGAGTTATAGATTTTTGGCCGCTAAATGACAAAATTTTCCCACTGTGCGGTGGTTGACTTTGAAAGAGAAGTATTCTCATGGCCTATTTACTCGGTCAAGTTTATTTATAAATCTTGGGATTAAAAGGTTGTACTTCCCTTCTTAACCGGTTAATAAGAATAATAATCATCATTAACCGGTTAAGAAGTGTATGTAGGACTATGTGGTCCATTTTAATCGCCCCTGGCTGTCTAAAAGGGAAGCCACGTTTGGTTCCAAACATCTTTCCAAAAATTTACTATAACTAATAGTATTGCTGCCTGCCATTCTAATGCAAATATACATATATACAATTATAGGATTTGTTCATTATTTTTAGAGTTGTTACAAAAATCAATATTGTGCGATGTCTGGTACTCGCTAAAGATCCCTATCATACTTACAATTATCTTGATAGGCCAAATTTAAGACTTAAACCGTAGCATCGTCCGATTAGCTATAGAATCATAAAGTGACGTTAAAAAAATAAGGAAAATAATAAATGTAATAATATAATATAAATATATGGTGAACCATTAATATAAAATATAATTGAACCAATAAATAAAACTTATAGCTATAAATCACACCATAAATATACTTTAAAGAATAATATAAATATAAATCTATAAAAACAATTTAAATATGAATCTCGCATTATAAACTTTCATTACTGCTAATAATTAAATTTCATTCTATAAGATATATCTATTTTATATTGCCAAGCAGCTTGATGATATTTATCAACAGTCAATCAAAGAAATTCATGAGTATAAACTTTTTTTTTAATACTGAATTTTGTAAAATTACTACAATTACAGGAGGTCTGACTCGACATATTTTATACACTAAATAAATAAAATTAAATTAACAGATCAAATTATGTTGTACATTTCAATGCATAAATAAATTAGGTTCAATAATAAGGCAAAATTAAACATAATCTTGGAAGACAAAATTAAAATAAGTCGAGATTAGGAGAAGTAAACAATAATTTATATAATATATACAATGGTACAGCAATAAAAAACTGAACGCTTAAAAAAAAAAATATTGATATTAATTTATGTTTTTATTTCTTTAATAGTTTTTATTCAATTTTCCTAGGCTCTTTGAAAACACTATTGAGAAAGAAAAGATAAATAATATTCTAATGTTCTGTGTCATTGTTATCTAGTAATTAACTAATTTGATTTTCAATATTCTGTTTGAGTATATTTACGTAAAAGACGATTGCCTTTGCTTTTCAAATATTTTTAGCTCAACAGAAAATGAGTAATACTATCATTGCATCCTAATTCACAATATTTACACGGGATTCAGAATCGAATTTAATGGTTTTTCCATTAAAGCTAATGCGTGTAACTTTTTTACTCGCCATCCGGAGTTGAGCAAGAGCTCTTAATTTATTTATATGGGTGTAGAAACAGAGGTATGGAGCAGTGGATTCAAAGTAACAAATATTCCTAGAGTGTATGTTAAAGCTTGGATTTATCACTTTATTAATATCGAGGCAGAGAAGATGATTTCTCAGTGCTTCCTCTAATTCCAACTTCCTATATTTAAAAACTTCTTTAAAATTTTGCCCAGTCCATACATTGTAAGCCCCAATATACACATATAAATAAATAAATATATACATATATAAATAAATAAATAAATACATATATAAATAAATAAATAACTTACATACATACATGTCCCCTCACCAGTCTCGAATTCAGCAAACCACCATAAATTTGGTGATATCTTATTCCCAGGGAGTCCAGCACTATACTCTCCGCCAAGCTTGCTACGTCCTTTATCTCCACACCAAGATCCTCCATGAGCTCCTGGTTGACCTAGGTATAGTTCCGCGGGCTCCGAACCAAAGGCCTCTCACGTGGAACTCTCTCTCGCCGAAGCTCTCGCGGAACCTCTCTTTGAGAAAAGGTATACACTTTTCATATATATATATTTGTTTTCCTCGTCAACTTTGCTCGCCTGATCGAGGTCATTAGACTCGTACCTCACGGTGGGATCCAGAATGATAGCCGACTTTCAGGTCTTCGGGAATGCCACTATATCGGCATATCTCGTGGATCCATCCGTGTCCACACAATAAAATTCCTCGAAACAGGCGAAGTCTCTCTCCTTCAGGAGCCTCATCAATGCATGTTTGACCCTGTGGTGACGGCGAGTTATCAGGGGCGAGTTGTTGGGGCATTTCCCCAGCACGTGTGATGGTGTTTCAAGCTCTCTGTTACATTTCCGACAGAGGGACCCAACTTCTCTCACCTGTCCGCTGACACCTGGGACTCCGCGCAGGGGTGCATAATTGATATTTAGTTTCAGGGCATTGGACCATTCGGACCCCGAAAGTATCTGCATCTCGTACATGTATCTGTTAGCTTTCGGGGTGTCTTTAAAATGTCGTACTCCAATGCCCTGCCACCTGCAGTTGGCCCATTCCTCAAACGAGTTTTCTGCCGTAGAGCTCTCATATTCCGGTGCCCCTGTTCAACTCCCAATCTCTCGGCACACTCTCCGCCGAGTAATCAAATTTAGATTGGAACAGGGCGTCCGGTACATTGGATAGTCGCTGAGCAATGGACCAGTGTTGAAGAGGAGCTTCCCATTGGCAGCGGATCAAACCCAATCCTCGGTATATCCTGGGAGCGTACAACATCGCCGTGGAGGTGTTCGTAGGAAGACCAATTATGGTCTTCACGCTCCTACGAATTATGGTGTCTATTCCTTCTAATACTTCCGGACGCAGTTCTGCTAAAGGCGCAGTTTGGAGAGGGTAAGTGAGACCCGGGAACAGATATTGGTTGACAATGTTGAGTTTTCTTTCGGGCTTCAACAAGCAAGAGGTAACAAGCTTATCAAGGTTTTTATTTAATTTTGTCACCGAATCCTCTGTAAACAGTAGCTCTCCCGAGAAGGTGCATCCTAAATACTTAATCATCTGTTCATCATCATCATCATTGTTTTAATGTCTGGATGCTGTCTCCATTCTCGAGGGGGAGCACCGTTGCCTCCAGCTCTCTCTTATTTAAGACTATGCCCACACTCTTTTGAAGATTTATCGCCAAACCAATCTCCGCGAGGTTCCTTGTTTTTTTTTATTGTATGTTCCTTGTTTTTATATTATTGTATGTTCCTTGTTTTTATATTATTGTATGTTCCTTGTTTTTATATTATTGTATGTTCCTTGTTTTTATATATTCCTTGTTTTTTTTTTATTGTTTTGTTTTATTGTGTGCTGCCGATCACTCTTTCAGCCGCACACTTGTTCCGCGCCGACACAGCCTGATCATCTGCGAAACCTGTGAGGACCACAAAATCCTGGTCTCTTTTTAGCTTATTTCCGAACTTTTTGGAGAAAACTTCGTCGCACAGGTCGCGGTAAAGATGATCAATAGCTAAATAGAAGAGCGACGATGACAAGGGGCCGCCTTGGGGCACTCCTCGCAGTACTTTGATTTGGCTAGTCGTGTGGGCACCGATATTAATTCTAACTCTATTTGTGCTAAGGAGAGCCGAAATCACATTCCTGAGATCCGGTGACACACCTCTCTCTTCTAACGAGTTAATTATGTGTGCATGCCCAACATAGTCAAACTCACCAATAACGTCGAGGAAGGCGACTGCGCAATCGTTCTTCTTAGCTTTCGCATCCTTTAATATTGCGTCTATAATCCTCGCGTTGACGTGCGTTCCCGGAAGTCCCTTTATAAAACCTCTTTGATTCCTGTGGAAGGTGACCTGCTTCCTCAGTTCTTGGTCCAGATCTTTTTCTATAATTCGGCGCACAATTGAGTAAATCGTTATAGGCCTCCATGATGATATATTATTGGCCTCTCCTTTTCCTTTATATATTAAAATTGTGCGCCCTTGCCGAAGTTCTTCTGGCACATAGGCCATCTTCAACATTATCTCCGTAATTATTTTGAAAATATGAGAAACATCAAAATACTTTATGGTGCGGATTAACACGCCATCAGGCCCCGGCGATGTGTCCATAGACGTATATTTTATTGCTTTTCTGAATGCTTCAATATTTATGGACAAAATATTTGGAATCGGGGCTGTTTTTTCGTAATCCGCACGCTTACGGAGATTTTCGGTCTCAAAGAGGCTTTTATAATGTTTTTCGATATCCGCTACTTTTAGAGGACATTGCTTAGGAGCGTCAGCATTCATAATATTCTGCACTACTTTTTTCCTTTTATTATAATAATTATACTGTGCAACTTCATATTGGTACTGTTGCTGCCGACGACTCCTGTCTGCTTTGTTACCCCTCTGCGGATTATAGACTTTTCCAGCACCCTTGTCAGCCATATTGGTTTTCTTTTTTTTTCTCATTCTGTAAAACTTTATGGCGGGGTGGTGGGGGCCTGGTAGTTCCGCATCTATTTCCTTAAGAAAATTTAGGAACTTACCTATGGCCTCATCAAAATCCGCAGGATTCACTTGCTCCGTATCTAAAAGGCCCTTGAAAGTGGCAGACCACTGCGCAATGTCCTCTTTTATTTTTGATTTCCCACCCTCTCCATTTATTGGGTCAATGGCGTCCTTGATTATTGACCTCAACGTCCTGTTATTGGCCTCCCTGGGATGCTTCTTGGCGATATGGGTTCCGAGTCCTCTTTCACCTTTAAAAGAAAGCCCACAGACTGGGCAAACTTTGTCCTCTGGGCGTGGACCTTTATCCTGCTTCTCCACGTCCGCCCCTGTGACACTCTGCGGACATTTAGGTAATCGGGGAAAGACATCATCAATCGAAACTGTCTTTCCTAGTGTTTTTTTTTTTTTTTTTTTTTTTTTTTTTTTATATAATGTTTTTATTTAATATTTATACATGAGTACAAAGTATAACAAACATTATTAGGGCTTGGTTTCTTGACCGTTAGCCCGGTTTTGGTTACTGAATTAAATACATAATATTAGTATAAAACAAAAAATAAAATTACATATATAAACCCATATATATATATATATATATATATATATATATATATATATATATATATATATATACACACACATACATATATACATATATACAATTAATACAAATATATACACATACAAATCCTCAGTGCCCCTATATCATAATAATACTTATCACTAATGGCTTAAAATTGTTATTGTTGTTTGTTTTTTTTTTTTTTTTTTTTTCATATTGTTACTCAATTTAAATAAGGAAACAAATGTAACCAGAAGCAAAGACAACATAGAATGGCTAACATGTTGGTTCCATAACATGTAGGATATATAATGACTAGTGGGTACAATACTAATACTTGCAAATAATACCTGTGGTAATAATATCTGAAAATAATGGCATAATTATTTAAATTAGAGACTACATAAAACAAAAATTAAACTTTTGAGATGGTTAGGGATGGTACCTTAAAACTACCATTTTTTTTTTTTTTTTTTTTTTTTTTTTTTTTTTTTTTTTTTTTTTTTTTTTTTTTTTTTTCAAAAGTTAAACTCAGTTATTTAAGTTCTTCTGTAGGCCCACGCTATTTTACAGTATGTTATTAGGTTGTTCCAGTTCTTACCATTTAAGTATTCAATAAGTTCGTTATTGTTTAATCGGTTCTTATTGAAACATTTTCTTCGGAATTCCGCTAAAACAGGGCATATGGCCAGAAAGTGCTGCGTATTTTCTATTTCTCCATTATTACAGAGCGAACATATTTCCTGTACATCTTCTTCAATATAAATTTTATGATTTAGATTTAGCAGTTCCCCTCTTGCTTTAAAAATCCATTTTATATCGTTTATTTTTTTATCTAAAAGGAGGTAATTATTTGTTCCTAGATTTACGCATAACTGTTTATATAGATTGAATCTCTTAGATTTGTTTACCCTATCTATGTTCCTTCTATAGTAATTTTCTTCCACCTTGTTTACAATTTCTTTCAAAACATTTTCCAGTGTATCAATATGCTCTATGTTGATTTCCTGTTCCATGTTATATTGTCCCGCTATTTGTTTCAACTCCGAGAACCAAAATAACTCATTTTTTATGACCTCTGTGGCTAAATAATTCGGTAATCTATTGTCTTTCATTTTTAAAACCTTTATTAAATAATTATAATGGATCTTTAATGTGTAGCAAAAAAGAGGTTTTAGGCCTGTTTCTAAGTGAATTATAAATCTCGGTGTGTATTGTGGCAAGCCAAATAACTTCCTTACAAAGAAGTATAATAGTTTTTCTACTTCATTATATTCTTTAAAACCCCATACCTGTGCACCATAACATAAAATAGATCTAAATACTGAGTGAAATACTTCTATTTTTGATGCATATGGTATTTGATTATTCGTCATAAAAACTTTCCATCCAACATTTAAACCTGTTTTCGCTTTTTCCAATTTCTGTTGGAAGTGTGTTTTTAATGACAGTGTATTGCTTAATGTGATTCCTAAATATTTAAAGTTTTTAACCACTTCGATTATTTCCTTGTTCAAATGCCATTTTTCCTTTCTCCCAACTTTACCTCCATTTCTAAACACCATAACCTTCGATTTATTTAGGTTAATTTGTAGACCCCATTTTGTACAGTATTGTTCAATATTATTTATCATATATTGTAAGCTACAAGGATCGGATGCTACGGCCACTATATCGTCCGCATATGCTAAAATTTTAATTTTTTTATTCTTGACCCATAGACCTCCACCGATTTCCTCTTCTAAATCGTTTATATAACATGAGAACAAAAAAGGACTCATAAGGCAACCCTGTTTAAGGCCCATGGAAGTTTCGAAAAAGTTTGTTATCCCTTCCTTACACCAAACGGCTGCTTCAGTATTCTCGTATAAAAGTTTTATTACATTGATAATTTTAGATGATACTTTTAATTTATGCAATTTATATATCAATGCCCCTCTGTGTATTCTGTCAAATGCCGCTGAAAAATCGATAAAAAATGCATACACCTTCCCCCGTTTTTTACTTAGTTTTAACTTTATTATACTCATCAGGTTAAAGATGTTATCAATTGTCGAATAATGTTTCCTGAATCCTGCCTGAAATTCTCCAATAATAACATTACTTTCAGCCCATTCAGTTAATCTTAGCTGTATCAAGCCTGTAAACAACTTGCCTACTGTATTGATAAACGAGATTCCTCTGTAATTATTTAGTTCACTTTTGTCGCCGTTCTTATATATTGGGTAGATTATTGATTGTTTAAAACATTTCGGTATTTTTCCTGTCTCGAAAATTTTATTAAATGTTTCTAGCAATTTTTCTAAAAAATTATTTGTTGCATGTTTAAAGAACTCGTATGGAATGCGGTCCTCTCCCGGCGCCTTATCCTTCCTAGCTCTATTGAGTACAATTCGTAATTCTTCTATTTTAAACGGTTCATCTAAGCTACTATTTACGATTACTTGTCCCATATAATTTATGTCTGCTATTGTTGAGGGTTGGTTATACATGTTAAAAAAATGTTGAATCCATTTATCTTCAGATAAATTTTCATCTATTGTAAAAGGTTTTTTCCTAAATTTATTTACAGTTTCCCAAAAATCTTTTACATTTATTACTTTCTTAAGTCTATCTATTAATGTCATGTAGTACTGTTTTTTATTATCCTGGCATATCTTTTTATATTTTTGAGTGTGTAACATGTACAGCTCTTTATCTTCTTCCCTATTTGATTTTCTGTATTTTCTTAGAAAAAGAAAAGATAGTGCTCTTGCTTTTCGACATTCTCCATTATACCAGTCTTGCTTTTTTATGCATGATTTTCCATTATTATTAATAATAGCTGATTTTTTAATTATATTTAGCAATTGATTTAACATAAAACTAGGATCTTCAATCTTATCACTATTATTATTTAGCCGTGACAGTATTGCCAACTTAGTATCTATCTTGTTCTGGTACCTGTTTTCATCCTGCAAATTCCAATTTAATTTTGGTAATAATGGTAATATGTTTTGTTTTTGTTTTTCACTTTCCAGGCTCACAACAATAGGCAAATGATCCGAGAACATTTGGAGATCTACATAAAAATTTGTTATCGTATTGAGTATTTCACGAGTAACGCAGCAGTAATCTATAACCGAGGACCCGTTCTTTCCAATATATGTCATTTCCCCCTTCCGATCATTTTTTGTCCTACCATTCAAAATTACAAAATCATAAGAGTCAAGGAATTCAATTAATTTGGTTCCCCTGTAATCTTTAATTTTATCTTTTGAGTTTCTTTGTAGATTTTCAATCACCATGCTATTGTATATTACATTTTTTGGTATAATTTGTAGTTCGGCTGTCCTTGCATTCATATCTCCTAATAATATAAAGTTTAGGTTACTATTTTCTTCTATTACGTTTTCCAAGGTTTTAAAGTCGTTCATCCAATCGTTTAAATATACCGGTATAACGTAAACATAACTGCCTGCTACTGTTAATCGTATTACCGCAAATCCTGATAACTGAACGAACTTTACTCCCTGATCTACTACATTTTTTTTAATTCCAAATAAACTACCTCCACTTGCCCTACCATAAATTGAATTTCTTATAGCCGGGATCCATTTTAATTCATAATCTGGAAAAAGTTTATCATAATCAATAATATATTTCTCTTCTATAAAAGTTTCGAACAATAAGAATATTTCAAATGATTTTATATAACTAAAAAAAGCCTCTTCATGCTTATTACGCAAGCCAAATATATTATATGATAGTATTCTAACGTTCTTTGTTAATATAACTTTGTTCGTTTTATTCTCAGATATATGTTTATAAATTTTACTTCCCTTATAGCTAAAGTTATTACCTATTTTACATGAATTCCCATTAACTGTTCTACTGTGTTGAAGTTCTCGGGCGAAAACGATACTGCTCCATCTTTTTCCTCAGTTCACTTGCCGTTTCTTCTGCTTTCCTTTTATTTATAGTCGTCTCCTCCCTAATTTTGTCTTCTTTTTGAGGACCTTTAATAAGTTCTTCTGCTTCAGTTAGGGCATATATTTTATCCTGGAAATAGATTTTACCCCTAACTACTCTAGCCTGAGAATCAAAATTCTTCATTTCTCTTAAGCAGTTATAGATACGCTTTCCGTATTCTCTCTCTTCTCGGCTTCTATCATGAGCTACTGGCGTTTTCATATTTCTGAATATTTCTTTCTTTCTCATGATTTTCTGCTTTTCTAAATTTGATGTAAAGCAGACCTTTATTGGTCGAATACCAGTGCCTTTCCCTAGTCGAAAACAGTCATTTATTGCATCTTTGTTAATTTCTACTTCACATTTTTTGCACACTTTTTCCACTGTGTCTACAATATTTTCCGTACCTCTGTCCTCTTGCTCTTCTACATTATATATTACAATATTATTTCTATTAATTTGCCGTTTTAGTAAACTAATTTCTTTCTCCTGTCTATCAATTACCTTTTCCAAATCCGCACACTTTTTCTTTGTTATTTCCATCTCAGTTAGTGCTGCCTCCAATAAATCTGACATTTTCATCATCCTAGCACTAATTTCACCCATTCCTTTATTATTTTCCTTTATCTCCTTTAAAATCTCTTCATATTTATCCGTCTCTTCTCTGTTTCCTAAGGGCATTTTGTAAGAAATATTTCTAGCTATATTGAAAACTATAACACACTTCTGAAACACCACTTCTGTTACTACTTTCACTTTAAAACAACTTATTAAACTTAATTACACACGAGCGTGCACTAAGAGATGTTCACTCCACGGCGGTCAGTAACCAACCCTTTCCTAGTGTTACTCCTTCTGCATCAGCCCATTCAACTTTTACAAATTCCTTCTTGCCGCCTCCCGCAGTTGCCACAGTCAATCACAGAGGCAACAACAGCTTCTAGAAAGGGCCCACCAGTTCTCAGAACCCATACCGTTTGACCGATCTCCATTTTTGGCATGATATGACATAATAATAAAACCTAAATTCAGTATCAATATATAAGAAAATAAAAAAAGGACATGTATGCTTACAAATAAGTATCTAAAATTACAAAATTAAAATATAAAATATCGCAGTTAACTAATAAATGTCTCACATTAAAATTTAAAAAATAAATAAATAAATAGGTAAATAAATATTCAAAATCAACAAAAGAAAGATGTCATCTTTTAAGATATC
The DNA here is from genome assembly GCA_911387785.2 of Aelia acuminata. Classification (NCBI taxonomy): domain Eukaryota; kingdom Metazoa; phylum Arthropoda; class Insecta; order Hemiptera; family Pentatomidae; genus Aelia; species Aelia acuminata. Next base: position 53,807,766 of record OU426980.1, on the reverse strand, counting down.
ACAGTCAAATAATATTGTAAATATCTATGTTTACCATTTAAATCTCTAAAATCAATATTATAACAAAATATACCAGGAAGGAAGAAAAAAAAATTAAAATTAAGTAATAAAAGATAAAGATATTTTTATAAATAACAATAAAAGCTAGAATGTATACTTCTTAAATTGATATAAGTCAAGGAGAAAAAAAAAAAAAAATTAATAGCAATATATTGATAGATATAAATTGATTAAAATGGATAAAAAAGTATAAATAGCTTAAAATTATGTGATAAAAAACAACATTAATAACGAATACGATATATATACATTAGTAAGAATTTCACAAAATAAGTTTCTAATTTATTAAAGGGATTTATTTAGAGAATTAATAGAAGTTAAAATTCTAGAATTAAAATTCAGTAATAAGTTAAAATTAATTAAATATTTTAGCATTAATAACATAAGGTTATAATAAGTAAGATTATTGATAAAAAATTGAAGGTTGTTGATTGAAGTTGAAGGTTTGAAGGATGTTGATTTAAATAATTCCAACATTAGTTAAAACTTATAAAAAGGCCGCACCAGTTGAACAGTCAATGAATGATTTAGTGTACTATTTCCCGGCGCGGCATCCTTCAAATAAAAAGGTAAGAAAAAGGAATCCGGCTCCTACGGTGATATTTGACAATGACAGTTAGTACATACATCTTGAGAAGCTGTGACAATCCCGGCCGGCGGTGGTGGGGGGCTGCAAGTCCTGGGCTGCAGCGAGATAAGGCAGCCTCGTTTCGCCAGCAAGCTCTGTTCTTCTTATTTTTCTTTCAGCAAAGATCCTTGACCGATTTTCACCAAACTCTGTAGATCGCTCAAGACTTTTAGTTAAACCTGAGCACAAAATCTGGTCGCAATCGGGCAGAACATACCCAACTAAATTTACAACTGACGTGGAGACGATGCTTACATGTCACCGGCCTGAGCCAGACCCACAATACACTTATAACAAAGTTCAGGTACCTATTTATCACCCATATTTAATAATTTTTTTAAAAAAATTTAAAAACACGTGGGTTCATGAGTGTATTCTTAAAATCTTCTTTTTTCCGAAATCGTTTTCAACTAAGGGCTGTACGTTGCCCCATAAAAGGGTTCTAGAAATAAGGAGAGTGCTCACCTCATTCCTTACCTGAAATGATTTCTCAAAATATTATCCTTTTGTCCACAAAATTATTTAATAAATCCCTATAGTCTTTATCTATACTTGTGACTAATTAAAATTTTTCAAAAATAATTATCAGCATTGCTACCGTTTTCCATTAAAGATTTTTATATTTTCGTAGATACATGGAATTTTATCATCTATGTTGTTTGTTTTACGGTATATGTTTAGCAGTCCAAACGCTATTCTCAGCGTTTCTATTCTTTATAAATAACCGATTTTAGGGTTGTTTTTTTATTAATTTTCCTCAGCTGCTTTAATTTATTTGATCTTTTCTGGATCGTATCAATGTAGGAATCGATAACATGCTTAAATGTTTTCTTAATACGTTAATTTAGGTGAAAATACATATTATTTTTTTTTCCTAGTTTCGTCCTTCATTTGGTTTTACCGAGATTATTTGGGTTGCCCAAAATAATCAACTTGGTGCCGATCAAGGATCATTAAAATCCTTAAAATAGATATAATATTAGGTTGGCAAATAAGTCCTTTCGGTTTTTCTGTTTAATTTTATGTCACTATGATAAACTTCTTATCTGATGAATTAATTCCTAAGTAGGATTGTTTGTCCTCTATATAATATGTCAAAGACCATACCTTAAACTCTTGTTGAAACTAGCTTTGCATTGTTTTTGCTATTCACTGTGAACATCGAAGAAAATATTATTCATTATTTTAAAAAAGGTAAGCGTGCTGCAGTAGCTCATTTTGTTTGTTCATCAGCTGAAAATTTTGCAGTGTTTATGGGGATTATGACTTAAACGAACGCACCTGTCAAAATTGGTTAGGCAAATTTCATTTAGGAAATTTTGACATAATTGATGCTCCACCTTCTTGTCGCTCACGAGCAATGTTACCTTCAATTGAAATGAACAATGTTAAGGCTATTGTTGATCAAATCCTACCCAATCAGTGCGAGAGATTGCTGTGGCCCTAAATGTGTCGCACACAAGCGTTAAAAACCATTTAAACAAGCTCGGCTATGTTTGAAGGCTTAATGTTTGGGCTTATCCATGAAGACCTCAATGTTCCTTGTGTCACCGATTTGTCCCGATCCAGATACCACACCTTTCACAGTAAACTACCTGCTTATCCTAACCCTCTTGTCTCCAACCTTGCTTCCTCCTCTATCCCAGACAATCCTCCAAGGCGTCTCAAAATAAGATGACCTACAGATATTCTAAACTAAAACAATGTTCGAGTGCTACCAGTGGGCAGTGTCTCCACTTGCCTTTTCATGTAAATTATGTAATTATATCAAATTTACTCATTTTATTGTATATACTGTTGTAAATTTTCTCCCACACTCCCTATTCACCAGATCTAGCAACTACCTCCGGTCTCTGCAGAACATAATGAATGGAAAGAAATTCCTAAATCAAGAGGACATCAAAAACCACTTGGATCAGTTTTTTAGCAATAAACCTCAGACATTCTATGAACATGGCATTATGCAGTTAGTGGAAAGTTTGGAAAAAGTCATATTAAATATTTAGCAATATATTGTAGATTACAATAAATTTTATGCCAGTAATACACTGAGTTTTAAATAACCTTGAAAAACCGAAAAGACTTATTTGCCAACCCAATATATTCCGAAACGCTTATGGCGTTTAATTGGCTAATTAAACTTATGAATATGGAATATACAAGATACCCCAAACAATGTTTTTTTAAATTATTAAATATGGATACTAATAACAAATTATCAATAAAATATAACTGGGTGACACAAATTAGGAATTTTTTCGAAAGCTTTGGCCAGTTTGATCCACTTTTATTTAGTGATACGGTTTTTATTAAACGTAAACTCAATGAAATACTAGAAAATTATAAATCTTTTACCCGAAATAACGACTTATTATTACTGAATTCCTCAAGATATAATATATTTTACAAACAATTGTTCATTAAATCAGAACACCCTCAAAATTATTTGATTCTTAATACCTCCATAGCTTTTATTAGGAACATGGCTCAATTGAGGTTGAATAATAACAAATATGCAATATCAATTACAATAGGTAATATCAATTACAATAGGTAATATCAATTACAATAGGTAATATCAATTACAATAGGTAATATTAAGGAAATCTGTCCTGTTTGCAACCTGAAAATGTTGGAAGATCTTTATCACTTTGTTGTGATATGCCCAATCTATTTACCTGTCAGAGCACACTACCTATCAACACTAATTGGTTTGGATATTGTATCATTCTACAAAATCTTAAGTTCTCCCTCTTTGGCTCAATTAAAGTCTTTCTACTATTATATGCAGGCAGCTTTTAAAATAGGATCAGTTATGGTTTCAGATTAGTGTTTAATTTTTTTTTATATTATTATTATTTTTTCTTTTTATTATTTAGCATAAGATGACATATAATTTACATTGTTAATACAAACAAGGAAACTGTAATTATTTTGAATAAATAAGTAAACTTCAATTTGTTATTAGATTAGAATTTAAGTATTATTTTGTTATATAAATGCTGTATGGCTAACTCTATTTGTACGGGGAAAACCCCAAAAACAAATAAAGAAATTATTATTATTATTATTATATTCCGAAACGCAGCTGTAATCCATTTTCCTTTTCGGATAACAGATATCCAATACAACTTTTTTTTTTAAATATCGAATTTTTTATCCGAAAATGTTTCCAATAACATTTTTATTATGATTGTTTTTTTGTCTTTTCCACTAAACATTTGATCCTTAAAACTTATATATTTACTGATAGATCCTTTTTTGTTTTAGTTTCATTATTGTAATTACAAATTTCCATCATTACAGATTAAAATGTAGCAGATTTCTGTTCATGTTGCTATTTTGAAGACAGTAATACCATTCTGTGAAATCGAAAATTGATAGTAGGTATTTTTTAGTAGCGGTCACAGAAAAAAATACCTACTATCAATTAGTGGTCAGAGAGGGATTAGTCGGAAAAACTAGCATACTTATTCTATAAAAAGAACTGAAATCTTAATAAATTCATATAACTAAATAATCCCGTACTGGAAGTTTAAAAAAAAAATAAACTCATAAATTTATTAGGCTAATGTTTTTCCCCCCTAAAGTTCAGGGGGGGGGATCCAACCCCCATATCTCCCCTCGGAACCGCCCCTGGAACATTTACGTTTAAAAACCGATACAAGTTCGGAATATGTGGCTAGAGCTATATTTAATGAAATCATAGTAGTGTAATTTCAATATGAGATTGATAAATTTGACGGCAAGCTGTAAAAAAATAGTTACATAATTTATGAAATACCTGAAGACTGGGAGTGGATATCCTTGAGCAAGGCATGGTAAAACAATATTTTCACCCAATTTCACTTTATAGCGGCTACGCTTTTCAACTTGAAGTGTTGGTTGTATGGCTCCTTTCGGTTGCGCTAAGTTTTAAGAAATTCAATACATTAATTGAAATAATAAAATAAATCGTTAATTTACAAATCCAAGTTTATTTACATACATTTTAAATATGTATTACTATCAAGCTAGAATCGGGAGTTATTTTTCTGCGAAGTTCGAGGTTCCCTCTGGTTTGAAACAAGGTGATTCTCTATCACCAGTTTTATTTAATTTAGCACTGCAATATGAGGTGACACGTACCGGAAAGGGTTTGAATCTGGGTGGGAATATCCCCGTGCACGGATATGCCGATGATTTGGTTTTGCTTGGTGGGAACGCGGAAGCTATAGAACTAAATTCAAAAGCGTTGATGAAAGCCATCAAGAACTTGGGATGGAAATAAATACGAATAAGACATAATAATATATGGTTAGCTGTAAAAGTGGTGACGATTTTGATAATATTAATTTAGAAGGGGATATGTTTGAACAAGTAGAGAAGTTTAGATATTCAGGAGCGATGGTAACTAGAAAAAACGAAATCAATGAGGAAATTAAGGCAAGACTAAATGCTTGCTAATTTTTAGTAGCGAAATTGATTGGCTAGCGCCTTCTGTCCCGAAACTTAAAAATTCGGATTTACAATACTATTATTCTTCCTACGGTCCTTTTTGGATGCGAAACGTTGCCGCTATTCAATAAGGTATTGCGTAGAATATTTGGACTGAAGAGGGACAAATCAACCGGAGAATTTAGACGTTTAAACAACTCCAAACTGAGTGAACTGTATACAGGGTATCCCGAATTTAAATGGCAAAACTTATAGGTTATAGCAACTTATAGGGGACCGAAAAACTAAGACAAAAAGTCCTTTAGAGATTTGCTCGTTTTTGCTTAGTTTTAGAGAAAATCGCAAAAAAAGAAACAAAACAAGTATTTATTTTTATACTTATTTATTTACATTTATATTTATGTTATGTTCTTTTTAATGTAAATATTGCTCAAAATGTTGTCCTCTTGCACCAATGCAAGCATTACATCTAGGACTCACTTGATAAATTGCAGCTAAACATTGTTCTGATGATATTTGGTGCACTGGATCTATGATTCGGTCTCTTAACTGCTCTCTTGAGTTGATTGACACCGAATAAACTTCCTGCTTCAAGGTTCCTCATACGAAGAAATCCATGGGTGTCATATCAGGTGATCTGGGTGGCCAAGGTACTACTCCTACACGTCCAATCCATCGTTGTGGATAATTTATATCCAGCCTAGCTCGAGCAGCTCCATCGAGTTGGAACCACATTTCAATCCGCTGTTGTAAGGGAATGTCATCTAAATAATTAGAAAAGTCGTCCTCCAAAAAATGTGTAAATGTGATTCCATTCAATCTTTCAGGTAAAAAATATGGCCCCACCAGTAATCCGTTCCAAATTCCAAGCCAAACGTTAATAGCAAATTCATGCTGAAACCTATTCTCTCTAATAGCTCTGGGATTTTCAAGAGCCCATACATGATAATTTCTTTGATTAACATTTCCTCCTCTCGCAAAGGTAGCTTCATCGGTCCATATAATTTTTAATGGAAATAAATTATCATCGCGAAATTTTTCAAGAAACCAGTTACTAAAATTCAATCTCTTGACATAATGTTGAGGTAATAAATTCTGAACTTTTTGAAGATGGTATGGGTAGCGATTATCACCTTTCAAAGTTCGCCATATTGCTTGCCGTGATATTCCTAATGCAGCAGATGCTCTTCGGATGCTAGTCTCAGGATTGTTATCGAAGTGGCGTTGGACACAATTTCTTCTCCGATAATCTGCTCTTATTGCTGCCTGGAATTGGTCGCCTTCATTACGTATTAAGAATGACGCAGTCTCTCGTAGTCTATTAAAAGTTAACGAAAAGACTCGTCGATTAGGCACTCTTCTATTTGGAAATCGGCGCGCATACTCCCGCACCGCTTCTAAAGCATTACCGTTACAGAAACCATACACAAAAATCATATCAGCGTATTCAACATTAGAATATATGCGGCATTGTGGCTAATGCTATTCACACAACAATATCTGAGTAACTGACTGAAGACTGATTTAGGAATTATAATCCTAGAAGGAAGCCAAAATGTAAACAAATAATAGAATGTAAAGCATAACATTAAGTGTTTACATATCTCATTGCCTAGCCTGACGAACTTTGAAAGGTGATAATCGCTACCTATAACATTTTCAATTTGTTTCTTTTTTTGCGGTTTTCTCCAAAACTAAGCAAAAACGAGCAAATCTCTAAAGGACTTTTTGTCTTAGTTTTTCGATCCCCTATAAGTTCCTGAAGTTTTGCCATTTAAATTCGGGACACCCTGTATAATAGCTTGCATCGCGGCGAATAAAATGGGCATGTAAAATCGCGAATCTCGGTTGTGAGCGAATCCCTAAAAGATTAACAAGCACGGAGCCGACTGGGAAACGTCCGAGAGGTAGCCTGGAGGATTGCGTGAAGGCCGATCTTCGAAGTGGGATTTGGATGGCGGTCGGTGGATTGAGGTGTGACGGGAGTGAGTTGTAGTGTCGGCATCGAACCTTCGTGTTGGTTTAGCCTTCATTATTATTATTATTATTATCATTTATTATTATCATCAATGAACGTTGGTTCCTTATACTGTACAGTACTTTTATTCTCATTTTTAAAATTATTTCATTGATATTAATTTTTTAAACCCTACCTCGCGATAGTTGTCATAATTTTCTAGGACGCCAAGTAGGTGTTAACTCGTAGCTTGTTTAGCTACCGTATTTTTTTTTATCTGGGATGAAATTCATCTTCCTTTATTAATTATTCATTTGTATTAAAATTAAATTGACTTTTTAGACTGGATCCTTAATTAAACAGTGGCTATAAACGTTTCAATTTAAAAAATTTATTCAAAACTCATAAATTATTTTATATCATAAAATTAATTACCTGTTATTATAATTCTTCCTGGATAGGTGCTAACCTGAACTTCACCAGTCAGTTTATGTACTGTTCGACAACCATAAGTACTGTAACTGTCTTCCTGAGTTACATGAAAAATGTACAAGTCTCCATTAGGCATCACCATGTACTTACCTCCTACAATGAATAATATTGCAATAGAAAATATAAACAATAATTATACAGTGAAACCTAGCTACAACGAATGAATTTCCACAAACCAAGCTTATTTTATGATACTGAAATAAATAAAATCATTATAGAGTAGAGTGTTGATTTGTAAAATATATGCCCAGTGTCGGATATCGAAATTATTTTTGGGGGAGGAGGGCCCAGGGGCCTCGAGTATTAAAATACTGAACTGTTTAAGAGTTAGCAGTGGCACTAATTCCTCCAGCCGATAATATTTATTTATTTTTCTCAGTCTCTTGTTATTGTTTCAATACAAAGGTTCTCATCTACAATACATTACTGGAAGCCAAAATGGAGTGTTATCCTAAAAATATTGAAATCACTGAGAGTTTTGCCAAAGTTGGTTAACAATCACTGCTTGAACTTAAATTCTTCTGCTACCGTAAAAAGAATTTTGATGACATACCCAGAGACCGATCAGTATTCTGTATGCCACGACCGTACTCTTGACTCTAAATGGCAATGCGAGGGCTCTTCAGGACATTCGGAACATAAACAGACATTTGTAGGTCAAATTATTACCGATGCAGATATGTTTCTCACATCTTTCGTCCCATTGCTTTTAGTAATAGGGATGACAAACCAAACATTTTTTGGAAAAACACAAGACTATCGTCTACAAAACATTGCAGATGCATTAAATTTGAATTTATGAAAGAAACACCAAACACAATTCGCGAAGAAGTTCAAAAAGTAAACTCTAAATATCAACTTTAACTGGACCCATTGTTATTCTTCATAGCATAACTTTTAGAATTCATTATGAATTGGTTCTCCATGGTTCTTTGTCCAATATGCAATGCTAAATCTTCTCAGTTGAACGAATTAGAAATATTATGAAATCTACCAGAATCCGAAGAAGCAATTCAACTCGGCCTATCTCCTTTACACGCAAAAATTAAATTTATGGAGTGTCTTTTGAAAATTGTAAATAGATAAATAGTTTCAAGACTTGAGAATAACCAAGGACACCAAACAAGAAATTCAAAACAGGTTTAGTGCTGTGTTGGGACTTAATGTTGACGTGGTGAAGCAAGGTAGGGGTGCAACCAATGATGGGAGTATCTCACGACGATTTTTCCAGGATCCACCTACTACGGCTAATATAACTGGAGCTAATGAAGAACGACTTTGGAGTTATCCTAGACGTAATCAATAGTGGTGCTGCAGTAGATCCATCAAAATTTGGAAATTATTGTCAGGAAATGGCTACTTTATTTTATAAATTTATATAGATGGCACAACATACCTAATACTGTGCATAAGTTTCTTTGGCACAAAAGCAGAATAATTTCAGTTGCGAAGTTGCCGATAGGGATATTGACTGAAGAGCCACAAAAGGCGTGCAACAAAGATTACCGCCAGTCTCAGCAAATCAAGAAAATGTAGTAGAATTTGGAAAAAACGAAGATGTTTTCCATAAGCTCCTTTTTACGTCAGATCCCCTACATTACTAAATTACGCAAGGAGGCTACAACTAAAGGCAGATTGGATTTTCATCCAGAAGTAAAAAAAAACTTTTATTATTAATTGAATAAAGTTTTTGAGGAATTACATTTGTTTTTAAGAAATCTATATTCAATTGCATGATGTTTTTTAATCTTATAAAGCAAAGAATTTTGCATTAATCTCGTAAATAAATCATGTATATATCAGATATTACTGTGTCTTTACTTATACATGACCCTTGAAAAATAAAAAATAATATATCGTGTGCTATGTAATTTTTTCGCCAAACCACCTTTTGCAAAGGTGATCCAGCAATTGTTCGTAGAATGAAGCATTCGCAGTAGTACCTTGAAGAACAACTGTTTTGTAGACGATTCTGTAACGAAAAGAATGTTCAATATCCACTCAACATTCACCTTCGCAAAAAATTGTTAACATGCGGTCGTTTTCATCGCGCTTTTACCATCTTTAAACCAAAATATAATCGCAAAACGTTGTTCGCTATTCATCGTGAAATTATAAAATCTACCACTCTCTGTTAGAACAGAACGGAAAGTTCTGTCTCGTCACTATCGCCTTAAATTCATGAAAAAGTTTAAAAGTTGGGATTTTGAGTTAGAACAGTATTGCATTGGAAGAATGATATTAATTAATTCTCAAAATTACCGCAGATGGCACTTGTAGTAACGATATTATAACTATAGAGGAATGGGGATCGTATCGGGGCGTGGTCTAAAAATAGAGTGAGTATAAAGTGTATTTGAAATTTGAGGTCAGGTATGAGAAAACAAGTGGAGTTACCTTACATTCACTTTAGGAAGACCTCAACTGACATTTATTATAATTATAATTAATAATAATAATTTATTATTACTATTACAGGTAATACTTGGTAAAGTTTCAAAACTAATGTTCAGTTCTGCGCATGCGCTAGCCATAGTTAAAACTTAAGTAAGATCGCTCTGTTAAAAGTTACTATTTTAGTAGAGAAAAAGTGCAGTGTCAGTTTAAAAAACAGTTCACATAGTTTTATTAACTACTAAGCACAGTGAGGAAAACAAATACTGTGAGTAATCACTTGTTTATTACGTTAAAAGTGAACACTATAAACAATCGAGTGGCTAGTGAGTAGGTAAGACAGCCATAATCCCTTCAGTAGCAGTTAGGCTTCTGACGGGAGCAGGTCCACGTCACTTAATTTTCCATTAAATTACGTAATTATCTACATACGTCGAAGAGTTACTTTTTTTATTTTATCGCAATAAATCAAACAATTCCTTTCATCGATGGTGTGAAATGCGATATTTCCACATGGTAATGTCGAGTAAAGGAAAAATAACAGCCAAAAGATCAAAGAGCTTGGACACATCCAAGAGTTTCCCTATCAAACAAAAGCCAAGGAGATCAAAAAGAGCCACACCACCAGCTCAGCTGCGAGCTCGATGGCTGATCGAGAGGTACAACAACCCCAGCCAGGTACATCACGACAAGAAATGAGTGAAGAATCACCGTTTTTCACTCCCAACCCTTATCAAATTTTATCAAATAATCAAGCTGAAGATATGGAAGCAGCACCTACCCCCAGGGAAGTCAAGCCCCCACCTATATTTATAAGAAATATCAGAAATTTTCAGCTGTTATGCCAGCAGTTAAATAATGTTGTGGGTTCAGGAAACTACTTATGTCAAAGTAGAACAAACGACACCAAGCTAATACCTGACACTCCCGACACTTACAAAAAAATAGTGAAATATCTGACCGATACGAAGGCAGATTTTCACACATATCAATTACGCCAGGAGAGGGCGATCAGAGTTGTTATTAGAGGACTTCACCCATCGACGCCTACAGACACAATCAAAGAAGAATTATTGGCTAAGGGTTTTCTGGTTCGCCAAATTGTCAATGTTTACAAAGAACAGAGAGAAGAATCTGGAGATAAAAACAAAATTACCTTACCTCTATTCTTCGTGGACTTGGAACAAACACCTGGAGTAGAGGAGATCTTTAATATAACACGAATCTATTACACTAGAGTTCGTGTCGAGAAGCCGTACCCTAAACGTGATATCGTTCAATGTCACAACTGCCAAGCCTACGGCCACACGAGGCACTACTGCCACCACCTACCTAGGTGTGAAAAGTGCGGGGGCTCTCACAGGACCGAGGACTGCAAAAAGCCGAGGGAAATCCCAGCAGTATGCGCTCTGTGCCACCAAGGACACCCTGCGAACTACAAGGGATGCCAAACCTACAAGATGCTAAAATCAAGGCTGCGGGCAGCACCCAGGCTTGAAGAGACATCTAGACTACCAAGACCAACCAGACAACCATCAAGGACTGTGGACACCCACGTGAGCTACGCACAGATGCTGGGAGAGACTGAGCAGTCCACAAAATCTCAGGCCCTGCCACAACCACAACCTCTTCACCCTCAAACCCAATCACCCTTTACTCAAAAGTCCGTTCATCACCCAATTTCCTATATTCCTCCACCTACCAATTCCAATGACATTACCAGCCTCCTGACATCATTCCACTCCGAATTCAGATCCCTTGTCACCCCACTCATCACCTTACTTACAAATGTAGTGTCCAATCTTATTCCACCGCCAAGGAATCCTTAAATGTCCTCATTCCTATCCATTCTTCTCTGGAACGCGAATGGTGTTCGAAACCACACTAACGAACTTACTGCATTACTAAATGAAAAAAATATTGACATAGCCTTAATAACAGAAACCCGACTAACTAGTAAACAAACGCTCAACGTTCCTCACTACCAAATCTACCGCACTGACCACCCTGATGGAACAGGACATGCCGGCACTGCTGTCTTGATCCATCAATCCCTATCCCATCATGTTGTCCCCCTACCAGTCCACGATTTCCTACAGACTTCTGCAGTCTTAATCAAAACCTTATCCTTCCCTTTAACTGTTGTCGCAGCATATTCCCCGCCTAAATTATCCATTTCCCAATCCCAACTCACTTCCTTCCTAAATTCCTTAGGAAACCATTTCCTTTTAGGAGGAGACCTGAACGCCAAGCACCAGCAATGGGGAGCCAGAACGACCAATTCCCGAGGGCGAACCCTACTATCAGCTATTAACTCCCTTCATAGCAACATCCTTTCCCCTGACACCCCCACATACTGGCCAACCGATCCCAACCGTAGTCCCGATCTCCTTGATTTCTTCATCCACAAAGGTCTAGGGCCACTAAATAATTCAATTTTAAGGCTCGACGACCTTTCCTCAGACCACAGTCCCCTATTACTTACCCTTTCAACATCACCAATTCCAAAGCTATCCCCACCCTCATTCCATAGGGGTCCAGCGAACTGGAACCTCTTCAGAGAAATCCTGAATGACAAAATAGACCTCAGAGTGTCCCTAAAAACTCCTCAAGACCTAGACGATGCCGTAAATTCCTTTACCACCCTAATCCAACAAGCAATCTGGTCAGCATCCTCACCTCCTTCACAACCGAAATACCGCAAAAAGTTTTCCATACCCCAGGATCTTATTAACCTTATCCGAGCCAAGCGACGTTCGAGGACCCACTGGCAAAGCACTAGGCATCCTGACGATCGGAAATCATACAACCACCTCACCAAACTTGTAAAAAAGAAATTAGCTGCCTTCAGATCTCAAACCTATAGTTCCTACCTCTCCTCTCTATCTACCTCCGACAACTCCCTCTGGAATGTTACTAAAAATATTCTAAAATACCGTTCCATAACCCATCCCCTACGACGTGAGGATGGTTCCTGGGCTTTGTCAGATGAGGACAGAGCAGAAGAATTCGCCAAGCACCTTTGTAACACGTTTACTCCCCATCCTGAACAAAATCCTACCCACACCGCTGAAACTGAGGAATTCCTAACTTCGCCCATACCTCTCTCCCTACCTCCTAAAGCCGTTATCCCCTCTAAAGGTCAAATTCCTAATCAATTAACTAAAATCCAATAAATCCCCAGGACATGATCTCCTTTCTTCCAAGATCCTTCGTAAACTACCCAGAAAAGCCATTATATTCCTTACATACTTATTCAACTGTATCTTTCGTACAACCCACTTTCCTTTGCTCTGGAAACATTCTATAATCATCCTCTTCCCTAAGCCTGGCAAACCTATCAATAACACCTCGTCTTACAGACCAATAAGCCTACTTCCGATCCTTTCAAAAATGTTTGAGAAAATCCTTCTTAAAAGAATCCTACCAATCCTAGATTCCCAGATAATCCCCCCACATCAGTTTGGATTCCGTTCTGGCCATTCCACAGTTCAACAAGGTCTTCGTGTCGGCGATCATATATCCTTTGCACTTGAAAGCAAACAATATTGCACTGGTGCTTTTCTGGACGTTGCGCAAGCTTTCGACCGGGTGTGGCACGATGGTTTGCTTTTCAAGCTCAAAACCCATCTACCCCAAACCCTATACCTAGTCCTTCGATCCTATCTCTCTAATCGTTCCTTTCAAGTCCGCTGCGGTACAGAACTCTCCGATTACCATCCTATCCAGGCCGGTGTCCCTCAAGGCAGCGTCCTGGGTCCAGTGCTCTACATCCTCTATACCGCCGATATCCCTACGAACCCCAACACCTGTCTTGCAACCTTTGCCGATGATACCGCCATCCTTTCATCCCATCCGAATTCTGAAACAGCATCCCTGAACCTCCAAAGTCACCTCTCCTTGATCGAGCACTGGTGCAGCAACTGGCGCATCAAAATAAATGAATCAAAATGTAAACATATCACCTTCACCCTTGACGCAGATCCTTTCCACCAATCCTTTTCAACTCAATACAACTTCCTGTCTCAGACACAGTCCGGTACCTGGGATTCATTTTAGACAAAAGACTAACATGGAACCCACATACTAGACTTAAAAGACAAGAACTCAATCGAAGATTTGGACAATTATATAGACTACTAAACAAAACATCTCAACTTTCAACTGACAACAAATTATTAATTTACAAGACCATATTAAAACCCATCTGGACTTACGGCATCGAACTGTGGGGAACGGCAAAACCTTCGAACATCAGACGTATCCAGTCCTTCCAGTCCAAAGTCCTTCGAACCATAGTCAATGCCCCATATTACGTTACAAACAAAACATTAAATCACGACCTCAACATTCCTTTTGTCCTAGACATTATCCCATCCAAATTTTCCAAATTCCATCAGAACCTTTCCTTTCATCCTAATCCTTCAGCTCAATCCCTATCATGCCCCAACCATCCCTACAATCCTCCCAGGAGGTTGAAACGGCAGTGGCCAAGAGACCTCTTGTAATTACTATTGGAGTCCTGGCAATGGCCAGCTTCTCCACTCAAGTGATGCCTGTAGCTGAGTGCTCTCACCTAGTCTCCACTGGTTTATAATCACAGTGACGCGGCTGGGAGAGAAGCACTGGGATCCTCCAGAGTCTTGCTTTGCCTTCCATTAGTGGGCTGCAAGGCGTGAATCGGAGTTTCCCAGGCTGTGAATGTATATATTGTATATAGGTATGAATGTATGTTATTTAATTTAGATGTTTGTTATTTTATTTATTATTATTATTTATTTTTTTCTCTTTCCTATTTCGAGATTTACATTTTATTTATTATTATTACTATCTCTTTTTTTTTATGTACATTTGTATATAGTTATTGAGTGAATGTGTCCATACAGCCCTAATATTAATGCCCTTGATTGTGGCTGCATGTATTAATTCTTTCAATAAAAAAAAAAAAAAAAAAAAAAAAAAAAAAAAAAAAAAAAAAAAAAAAACTAATGTTATCACATGCAATTTAGCCAGTTTTGTGTAAATAATACGTAATTAATTTTAAAGGATTCTCATTATTTAAATAAAATTTGCCTGAAATCTTAAAATTTACCTGTATCGGTATTTGGATATAAATTATGAAATCCTCCTTCTACCCATGAAGTCACAATAATGAATTCTGATGCATACATAGGAACTTGGCATCGAAATACAGCAGTATTTCCTTCAATAACATATTCATCATATATTTGGACCTCATATTTCTGGTTTACCACTAAAACAAATAAGATTTATTAAATTAATAAATAACTGATAAAATAGGTTTCGTAAACAAGTTTTTAGGAAGAGACTACTGAATTATAGATATAGAATGCAAGGCCTCAAAGTCTCGTATATTTCAATAATTCACAATCATGTATTGTGCACAATCATGCACAATACATGCCAAATTTTCGCCTATTCAGGCATCTTCAGGGCTACTACAGTTTCGCAAGCAAGCTAGAAACAGACTGAAACCTTCCCATATGGTAGGAGGGCTAACAGGGAAATATACAGTGTTGCCAACATTCAAACAAATTTAGAAAAAAGATATAATAACTCAATAAGGTCAATAGAAAATTAAACACAATGTTAAAGTTGAAAAAGGTTCAAATAAAGTAATTTAAATTTACATCTATACATACACACTCACACCCATTACACACATAACATCATGTACTAGACTTATAAATTTATTTGTATATAAACCATATGAAAAGTAAAGGCAAATCTAGAATAAATAATTCACTGTTGGTTTAAAATGTTAATAGTTTCAGCAAAAAAATTGTAAGATTTCTTGCATCAGTTTTAAAATTGACAACCTTATTAATGTTTGCAGCAATATATAGTGCTTCAAGATATTTTAATTTTTGCTCAGAATTTTCTCGAGCATAATCGAAGCTATGCTTATACTCGGAAGTGAGTTTAGCTAGGGCAGTTTTATATATATAATTATATATTATATAATTCTGTGCATGAATTTTTATGCTGATAGATTCTATTACTGAGATTTTGAGTAGTCATGCCAATATATGCATTTTGGCAATCCAGGCAATTAATTTTTTAAATTAGGTTAGAATTAAGACCAGTTGCAATTTTATCTTTGAGCGGGGTAAGTATTTGATCAAGTTTATTGCATGGTTAAGTGATTTTTGGTTGTAAGCGATTTTTATTTCATTGATGTCATATTCTATGAAGCTTTGTTTTATGGATTCAGATAAATGCTTTATATAGGTTAGCGTTCTGTACCGAGCCAGGGGGGGACCATCACTATTATTGTTAGTAGGCATCTTTGGTTTATTTATTTCATTCATGATTTTGTACCATGTGCACGAAACTAATTTCTTGGGATACAGGTTTTTATTCAGAATATCAAAAATTCGATCATTTACCTCTTTCAGATATTTAATGGCTTTGTTCATCATATTAAACATTACATTTAATTTTTGATTTAGTGGATGGCAGGACAAGTAATTTAAAATTCTGTTGCTGCATTCTTCTTTCCTAGTCCATTTAAATGTTAGTCGGCCGTTGCTTTTTATTATCAACATATCTAGAAACCTAATGCAATTATTTTGCTCTATTTCACATGTAAATTGCAAATTTTCATTAAAATTATTGAATGCTTGGTGAATAGTATTAATTTGGCTTTTGTTTATAATCATCAAAATATCATCTACATATTTAATTAGTAGTTTGGGTTTTAAATTCACTTCTTTACATGCCCATTTCAACAGCTTGTTCATCACAATGCCGCTCACGTTTATGCTCAAAACGCCTCCAAAAGGTAGACCTCGCAATTGCATATAGAGCTTACCATCATAGGTGAACATTCCGTTATTACACACTAATTTTAAGCCTTCCATGTAAATTGCTTTGTTATTTATAGGTGTGTGACTTTTAATAGTTTCCCATTCATCGTTAATTATATCGTATGCTATCTTCATAGGGACTTGCGTGAACAGAGATTTAACGTCAAAACTAACTAATACTTCATCTTTATCTAAATGCAGTTCGTTAAGTTTTTGTTTTACTTCCATAGAATTTTTAACGTCAAATTCACTCGAATTATTTAAGAAATCTAATGAAGACTTATAGACCTTTGTTATTTTCTCAGTAGGACCTTTTATGCTGTTAACTATTGGTCTTAATGGCTTTTCAGGCTTGTGCAATTTCACAAGGCCGTATATTCGAAGATGGTTCACAGAATATGTCATTAGTGCTTTCTTTTCAGTATCATTAATATAGTTCTTTTTATTCAATTTCTCAACGAATTTGTTGCATTTGTTAGTTAGCTCTTTGAGTCGCTCTCCTTTATTATCATTCCCCAATACTTTATATACATTGTTATCTTCAAGTAACGATATCATTTTCTGCTCATATGCTTCTTTTTCCATTAGTATCACACGTTTAGTTTTGTCTGCTTTTACGATGTATAGGTTAGGGTTATTTTTCTTTAGCTTCTTCAAGTGTAAAAAATCTTTCTTCAGAAGTCGGGCAATGGGGTCTCTTTCGTACGTTTTCTTAGATAAAAAATTATTAATTTTTCGTGCAATGTTATTTCTTAATCCGTTTTTATGATTATCTGGAGTATTAATGCATTGAAGTATACATTCGGTTTCAGCAATTATGTTATAGATGTCTTTTTTAATGGTAATAGGAAAGAGATTGGCATTTTCACCAAGGCTAAGCAAGTTAATAATATTTTTAGGAATGTCAGAATCAGT
This sequence comes from Aelia acuminata, assembly GCA_911387785.2. Taxonomy (NCBI): domain Eukaryota; kingdom Metazoa; phylum Arthropoda; class Insecta; order Hemiptera; family Pentatomidae; genus Aelia; species Aelia acuminata. The sequence continues at coordinate 53,790,053 of OU426980.1, read as the reverse complement.
AAGATTTTTAACAAAATTTTCTTTATATAATTCCATATACTTGTTGATAATGCTCATGGTACTACTTTTGTTTAAAATTCTGAGATTTTTATTAATATTGGCACTGTCAAGCATAGTTTTATTATTTTGGAATTGCTGGTTATGCTGGTATGGTTTGTGCAGAGTGAAAACAAGCGTTTTATTAACTTTCCGATCAATTTTTATTTTTATCTCACTCTTATAGATCTGTAAATACTTACTCAAAATCTGTTCAATTCTTTCTTTAGTTTGATCTTGTGCTTTGAATAATTCTTGTAGTTTTTTCTCGTAATTATGTTTATTGCGATTTATGAGCCATTTTGATTGACTGATATCGAGCGAAAGCAATTTACTACCTATATTATTAAAAAAGTTGATATGTTTTTTGGAGGATAAAAATAAGTTATTAAACGAATTCTCTATATTAATAAGGCCATCCAGTAAATGCTTTGGTAATGTGTTATTCAATTTATGCCTTTGCAAGTACAGTACAATCTCGATAGTCCGGCGGCTCGTTCATCCGGCACGTCCAGTAATCCGGCGCTACGTAGGAACACGTGCGTCGGACGAAAACAAACAGACCGTATCATGTGATTCCCCGTTTCCCCCTCCTCAATCTATGGTACTCACTCATTCCGTAATCGTTCAGACGTAATTCTTGTTCCGATATTGATCCATTGTTTATTAGTTCTTGTTCGGTTATTGTTTTATTGTTTATTAGTTCTTGTTCCGTTATTGTTTTATTGTTTATTAGTTCTTGTTCCGTTATTGTTTTATTGTTTATTACTTCTATATCCGTTATTGTTAGAGTAGTATAATGTCTACAAAACGGAAACACGTAACGTTAAGTTTGCTACAAAAGCAGGATATTATAAATGATCTCGATAAAGGCGAAACCACTGCAAGCCTCGCACGGAAATACGGCGTTGGACGATCCACGATATATGACATAAAAGTCAACCGTGAAAAAGTCCTTCAGTTTATCAGGACCGCCGAGGGGAACTTAAAGGAAAGAAAGACAATTAAAACAGGTGAGTGTCCTGAAATGGAAAATGCTCTATTTACGTGGTTCATGCAAGAGCGTGCCCGGCATACGCCATTGTCGGGGGACATCCTTCGCGAAAAGGCAAAATATTTCTATGAAAAAATTACAATGAAAGGCGACTTTCGAGCTAGCGATGGCTGGCTTGATAAATTTAAAAAAAGGTTTGGAATCCGATTTTTAACTGTCACAGGGGAAAAATTGTCTAGTGATGTTTTGGCCGTGGAACCTTTTCAAAAGAAATTGCAATTAAAAATTCAAGAATTAGGTCTCATACCAGAACAAGTTTATAACGCGGACGAAAGTGGTTTATTCTGGAGGATGCTGCCACATAAGACATTCGTGCACTCCTCCGAAGAAAGTGCTCCCGGTAGAAAAATGTCAAAGGACAGATTGACATTTATGCCTTGTGCAAATTCCACAGGCACACACAAGCTTCGCTTATTAGTGGTGGGAAAATCGAAGCATCCGAGGGCCTTCAAGAATGTAACAGACTTACCTGTGACTTACAAATATCAAGGAAAAGGATGGGTTACCCGAGATTTGTTTTCCGAATGGTTTAAGAATGATTTTATTCCAGCTGTAAAAAGTTTTTCAAAAGTTCACAACTTACCTGCTAAGGCTCTATTGCTGCTTGATAATGCTCCAGGACACCCAAAAGAAGAGGAACTTCAATCACATGACCATCAAATTCAAGTTCTCTACATGCCCCCAAACACGACACCTCTCTTGCAGCCAATGGATCAAAATGTAATCCAGCAAATAAAACTGAATTACAAAAAATCCCTACTTTCGGACATAATAAAACAACCGGATGGGATCATTCAGGTTTTGAAAAAAACAAGCATTAAAGACGTAGTTTTTAATTTAGCGCACAGCTGGAATAAAGTGAAAAGCGACACCATCCAGTGTTCATGGAAAAATATCTGGCCAACACACCCCGGCTGTAACTCTAAAAAAATGATTGACGATTCTGAGCTCAACACAAGCTCAACTCTACAATTGTCCCCAGAATTTTTACAACAGTTTTCAAACAAATGTGAACTGAGTGTAACCCTTTCAAACGAGGACATCAATGATTGGCTACAAGGCACGAACGAGGAAAATTTGCAATGCCTATCTGACGACGAAATCATCAGCCAAATTCGGTTCACGGATGAAGAGGAAGATGGCGATGACAGCGATGTTTCATCTCACCGTACAGTTACCAGCAACGACGCATTCAATGCATTCAATCTCTGCACCAAATGGGCAGAAGAAAACGCCATCGCAAGTGACGATGTTTTAGTTCTCAAAAGATTGCAAGAATGCGTTTTTGATAAAATGTTTAAGGCGAAAAAACAAAAAAAGATTAATGATTATTTTTCATAAAACATATCTATGTATTTTTCTCAATCATTTTTATTTACTATGAACCTATATATCATTTGTACATTGTATTTTGTTTTATATTAAATATTGTTAAATAATAAATTGTAATAAAAATATTACATTATAGTACCTTTTTTTTTATTTTACTTTCGATAATCCGGAAATTATCAATAATCCGGCGGTTGTCTGGTCCCATATGTGTCGGATTATCGAGACTGTACTGTACATACCTTTTCCAATGGAGTTTACGTATTTAGTAAATGAATTAATAATGTTCCAAATATCTCTATAACTTAAAGTATCCGAAGTGACAACAGTTTAAATTTCATAAAGAAGTTTGTAATTTAAGTCTTTACTAGATGATGCTTTAATAAGTTGGAGTTCATGGGCCATCTCCACAATAATTTAGTAAACAAGTTTTTAGGAAGAGACTACTGAATTATAGATCTAGGATGCAAGGCCTCAAAGTCTCGTATATTTCAATAATTCAGAATCATGCAGATTACATGCCAAATTTTCGCCTATTCAGGCATCTTCAGGGCTACTACAGTTTCGCAAGCTAGCTAGAAACAGACTGAAACCTTCCCATTTGGAAGGAGGGCTAACAGGGAAATATACAGTGTTGCCAACATTCAAACAAATTTAGAAAATAGAGATAATAACTCAATAATGTAATCTCAATATGTAATCTGCATGATTGTGAATTATTGAAATATACGAGACTTTGAGGCCTTGCATTCTATAAAAATAGGTTTCGGCTTTTACCTCAATTGATTTATAACACGAAGAGTGGAATTAATATGAGCTATTCCATGCTAAGTCATACAGTTAAAATACGATTATAATAAAAATGTAAATACATTAATGCCATAAATTAATAAGAAAAATGTCGAATTTTACCCAACAAGTGGTTTCAAAATTACGGTCATTTGAACTTCTGATGTATTTGAAGTTCCGAAAAGAAGTTCATCTCAAAATAAATTTGTATGTGTTTGGAATGTCCTCTGTAGTTATAGAGCTGGAGCTTTCAAACTCCATTCATTTGTTCTATATTTTATGCAGAATAAGAAGATATCACAAATATTAGAGTTATAATTTTTCGTTACACTTCAACTTTTTCCCTAATGAAGTTATTTGTCACGTATTGCAACCTGGATATTCTGCAACTGCGCCTCCAAAAAACAATTTCCATCGAGAGAAGTTTTCTTGCTGAGTCGGTAGAGATAGACCAGGTATCCACTGTGCTCTCAACAAATGAATGGAAGATTCACATGTTTGTTTGGATATTGACGTTTTCATAAATATATTTTTCAATTATGATCATAATGTATTACTGAATAATTTTTTTTTAAGCATTAATGACTTCAAAAGAAATATCTTCAAAACCTTTCCCTAGATCTACTGCTGCCAATTTATTATATTATATATATCGTATCATCTTCATTAAAAATTAATTTTCCGGCGGGGTTGCTAAGCACCCAGGCTAACGCGTTTGCTAATGACAAATACACGGTACTATTAAGTCCATGAGTTCTCTGACTCTGACTTCTGTGGGTTTTTAAAACTCGGCATAAATCCTACACCCTTCACCCAGACAGTTATCCTCCGTGTAGTATAAAAGGCGAGGAAAGGGAGTAAACAAAATTTAGAAACTTTATTAATATATAGTATATACAGGACGCGCCAGACAAATGCTAATATTATACTACTAGTGTTATATTATATTAAAACTAATATAATCAGTTTAAAAGAAATTATTGCTATTTATTTCAATAGGCAAGTTAAAAAGATTCAAAAAACCATTAATTGCTTGGGGCATTATAATTAAGTATGTAAAGATCATTCTTTACCTCCGTTTTTTTTCTGAAAATAACGGTTAATCCCGGTAACCCTGTGTCTATTATATACTATAAAATAACGAGGATATTAAATATATATACATTTTTATATACATGTGGGTAGAATAAATGAACGAAAAACTTTTACGCCCTTCAAAAGTGGTTTTAATATTGTTGTTATACATTTAGTACACTAAGTAATGAGTATGTTGGCAGAATTAGGCCCGGTGCACATGGGCGACAAGACACGCTTGACGCTAAGAAGCTTTTCCAGGAAGACGCAAACCTTCATAAAAAAGGGTCAGTGCACATGAGGACGACGCGTTACTTCAAAATTACCACTCCGATACCCAGCTTTTTTTCCTTTTTTTTTTTTTACCTCTCTGAAACCCTGTTTCTTTTGTCTCAGAACTGTCAGTGTAGTGTTGTTTCTATCCCAAGATGGATCGAAAACAAGTTCAAATTTATAAAAAACAAATTGTTTTTTCATACTTGGTGTACAAATACATTTGTGACTGTTAATGTAAAAGAAGGCATTGGGTTCACCCATTTAACAATGAGAGATATTTAAAAGGTGCTTTTAAGTCAATGTTTATAAATTTGAGGGAAGATGAACAAAAATTCTTCAATTATTTTAGAATGTCTATTCGATCATTTGATGAATTGGCAGCTAGAATCAGCGATGTATTAAAAGGCCAAGAAAATTCAGTTAGAGATCCCATACTACCTATGGAAATGATAGCAGCAACATTGAGGTAATTTATAAAAAGTAATAATTCATATTTTCAGAACATAAAATATTGTATATTTCGCATAGGCACTTTACATGTTGCTCATATATTTGTCTTCATTTTAGCCGTATCGAAGATCCTCATGTTTGGATCCAAATGTAGGCTGTCCAAATAATGAATATTTGACAGAAAATCCTGATTACCTATCATCCTACAGATAACAGTTGACCATTACACACGTCTATAATATATAAAATGATTTTATAATAATATATAAAATGGGTTATAACATATTAAAGATTAAATCTCAAATTACATATCTTATTAATTCCACATTGATATTGATACAAAATCATCAATCTAATCAATAATAATTTCAAAGATTAATTGTAATTGGTTATCTAATAACATAACATCTAATAACAAGTTAAATAAGTAATACAAATGAAATTAATAATTATATTACTTAAAATTAACCTGTATTAAAGAGGAAGATATGAAAAAACGCAGCTCATGTGCACTGCCCCATTGAAAACAATGTATTTGTGGACCGCAAAAGCGTCGAGTAGCCGCCCGATACGAGGAGAAACATGCGTTAGCTCCTGGGCCTATCGGACTAATCCGGAACATCCGGCCATCACTTAACGCCCATGTGCACTGCCCCTATATACCCAACGTATGTCTGCCTATCAGCGTAACATTACGCCTAGCGGCCAGCGTGCCTTGTCGCCCATGTGCACCGGGCCTCAGGGGAAAAACTGAAGTCTGTAATAAAAAAAAAAGTTCAGCGTTGGTTGATTTCTAACTGACGGTTGTTCCTTTCACTTCCTTAATTTTATTTTTCTCTTAATTAAAATTTTATGCAATGTTGATTTTCTGAGAGTTCCAGCACAATATTCGGAGAGCCTTCAAATAGTTATATTCCAAATATAGGTTTTAAATATAGATTTTTCTCGTACAAATAGTCAGTTGATTTCATTTAAAATTTATAAGCTTCTTATTAAAGCTTATATGCTTCTTTATTTTTTCAATATAATTGTACAGCATCATTTTTTTTTCAATAAAGTGCTTTTCTCTTTATTTTTATTTTTATTATTATTATTAAATAATAAAAAAAAATTCTTTATGTAAATATTCATATCATATTTAAACTACCTTTAATGGACAATTATTAACTTTACAATTATACAATCATTATTATTTTAATCTAGCTAATATCCTATTATGTTTATGGTTATATCATTATTATTTAGATCCTATTATTAAAAAAACGACTTTACCATTATATTCAGAATGAAATGAACTCTTATTCCTAGGAAGTAACAGAACCTTCGTCAATGTAGAATTTCCTCTAAGACATATAGCTTATCTTCATACGTTACATATCCGATAGAATAATAGCAGAGTTTAATATAAATAATTTTCAAAGTATAAATGTCTAAATATAAATAATTGCCCATAAGTTTAAACAGATCAATACTCTTGAAATTTCTTTAAATTTTACCATTACCTGATAGGTTTTATAGCTCGATCCTTTATTATCATAATACTAGTATTGCGCAATTGTACCACTATTGAAATTACAAATATTGCTTTATTGTAATTTCAAGAAAACGTGAAATATTGATATTTCGGTTCTGTGTTGATCTTAAATGGAATGATTATAGTGTATAGATGATAATTATGATTAAAATTAAATTTTAATTTACAAGGGTCGGATTTTTTTTTTTGATAAGGCTATGAATATGGAACGGATTTTCATGTAAAATAAAAAGCTAAATATGTACATATATATGTAACTATATTTTAAGAAATATGTAACAAAGACCTGTAAATATGTTAGAACTAATATCATCAAATTAAGTATGTATATTCACATGCATTATCTATACTATGTATATTTTTGAGAATATATACATGTATGTGTATGTATATAAATAAAAATCATAAAAATAAAAAATTGATTTTTAATTTTAAAAAATTTAAATTTAAAATTATTACATATTAAATCATATTTTAAATTTTCAAATGAGAAGAAACGCATATCCGATCTGAAAAGAGCTTTATATTGGCTGAAAGTTCTTTCCAGATCAACGGATGTCATAGGGGCAAATTTGAAAGATGCTATGTCCAATAAATTAGTTAAATCCACATCAAATTTCCCGTTAATCTTACTTTTAACTTCAAAGTAAATAAACGGGGGTAGTTGTGGTTTCAGAACAACAGTTTTTCAATTACTTTGTGAGCTATGTATACCGGCCCCGGTTTTAACGATATCTCTACTTTTATCAAGAGTTTCTTCGTAAATATCTTTTAAATAGTTTTCCTCAAAGTGCTTTTATCAGGAACGTTCTTATTAATATATTTCATAAGGAACTTTTAAAATCTATATCGTCAATTTTATAAATAGGTATATATGCTCTAAATTAATGCTCAGCAAAGAGTGTTAAATGATGACGTACCACTTCCTTTAGAATCAGATCAATAAGCTGTTATTAATGCTTGGAATAGACCCTACAGCTTTTATAAAGCCTTTTCCCGGAATCTCAATGATCCTAGTATCAAACAGTCAGCACATCTTGGATAAATATCAGAAAATTCTAATTGTTTTAGTGAATAAATAATATCTTCCTCAAAACACATAACTAAATTTATTTTAGGTTTACTATGCCACGAAAACTATGGATTGGTATGCATTTTTGTTTTTAAAAATTTGATGACGTAATAAAAATAATGAGATATGAAAAAAAAAATGGGTACGTAAATTTTTTAAAAATAAACATGAATTTAAACGGTTTAAACTGCTGTAAGCTGTAAAACGATTGAATTGAGCTTTCTAATGACGACAGTGCTCTCGGAAAAAACATGTAAAATCCGTTCCCTAGCTATGAATATTAATTTGCGGCAAACATCATTGTAAAGAGTAGATATTGTACCTGCTCTAACTCGAACCATCCTGCTTAAAATAGAACCAAGTTGGTTTGTAACCCTGCATTGGTAAATAGTATCATGGACATCTTGGCGGTATAATTCCCCTACAAATGGTAGAAACTGGAGGCTCCCATTTGAATGTACTTCTCTTAGGCCTGCTATCCTTTCCACTCTGCTTCCATCATCTGTAGCCATATGATACATAATAATGATAAATGAATAATAATTATGTAAAATTATTTAAAGTAATTTAGAAAAAGTAAGGTATTAGATAATGAATACGTAGTGAAATATTTTCCAAATGTCTTCGATCATGCTGCAATTTTCCCTATGGATTGTTGTGAAAACTATATAACTGAATAAAAATTGACTTTTTTTCAAACTTATGGTTTTCATAATTAAAATTAAAATTTATGAAACTGACGAAGTTTGAAGTTGATGATGAACAGAATTATTTTTGGCGGTTAATAGAGCAATTATAACATACACTGTGAAATAATAATATGGGAACAATTGAAAAAACCAAACAAAAAACTATAAAAGATACACATTTTACGACAAATACTTTAGCATGGATAAAAATTTGAAGTGATAATACAATTCCTTAATTTTGCTACTAAAATATAATTAAAATACTTACTTTTTAACCATTCAATCCTAGGCTTAGGGCTAGCGTGGGCAACACAATCAATTCTTGCACCAGTGCTATTAGCGAATTCAATTCTTTGTGGAGGCTCTACGATGAAATGGGGACCCTGGCGTTCACCACTAATAATTCCTATAAAGTCACATAATAACAATCAAATAGCGATTCACACTTTTCTATGTATGTATTGTAAATCAGCATGAAAAGGCATCAAGTATTTATAATTGATGAAAGTTACCTTTTATAAAGACGAACGAAAAAATGTTTCAAATTCCTCGTAACAAATTACAATAATCCTAGTTTCCTCACGGTCAACCTGAAATGATCTCATTGATCATTTCTTATCTTTTGCTCCTTATTCTTCTCCTACTGCTATTCAATCCGTAAAACTTCTTTTTATCCAGGTGTCCCACGATAAGTTACTAACCAATATTTCTGACATTTCCAACCCGGAACAAGAAGAAATCTGGAACTACTTGTGTGATATCAATTTACCACTTTAACCCTCCAACCCTCATCAAACTGCTTTCCGATGTGGCCGCTCAACGCAATCCTTTATCCTTAAAAAATCCATGGCCTGACCGATAAACTATCCCCTTCTAAATTCGTTTTAAAGTTTTGATATAGTTGACCACAATATTTCCTCTTATAAATCTGCGATATCTTATTTTTCTAATCTTGTTTCACGCTGGTTTAAATCCTTCCAATCAGAGCGGTCACAGTATGTTGCCTTACTAGGTCAACCTCCACAAAAGACAACTAAAAACCTGTGTTGTCCGTCAAATCTCCTCTGTTTCCTATTAAGCTGCTATTTCCTTTAATGAACTTCCCCTCATGACCCGCCAATCTCCATTTAGCCCAGGGAATGAAGGTTTTGTATCGGGAATGATTAGAGACAAGCTGAAGTTTCGCCAATTGTTAGTACTTACTAAAATCAGTATTTTGTCAAAAGTCTCCGCTCCTCCTCTTTGCGCTAACCCGGGGACCCCCTAAACCTCCGTTTCGAGACCCTTCGAGTTATGGCTCATAGCTCAGCTATTTTTCATTTGACATTGATACATCTTCCATTATTTTATTCCTCTTTATCTATTCTTTATGTTACTTTATACTTTATATCCTAAATGCTCGAGTTAAATTTTACATTGGAATTAGTGAGTAGGTAACAGAACTTTTATTTCAAATAATACCTAAAAGTGATTCAAATAAAAGTTGTAGCACATTTTATTAATCCCTCATATCATGTCTAAAGAAGGGTGGTCTAACTTGCATTAATTGGTGGTAGTATGGGAAAGCCCAAAGGAGGTGAGTAGACTAAATAGTTCCTGAGATAAAGATTTTAAAAATTGAGCCAATTTTCCAAACTTGTAATTTTTATTCTTATTTTCTTGTTTGATGATATGGAATTGTCTTTCTCAAAACCTGTCTTATATGATTCAGTGAAGTAAACATATATCTAATTTAAAGTTTTGAAGAGGAGTGGTGAATTAGGGGGAGGGGGCAGGTTTAGTGTGGGGGAGGTCACTGTACACGAGTCGAACGCTTAGTGGCATAAAATCCGCCAATATTTTTTATTTTTGTTGGTTTCTCGTAAAATACGCATGGACTAAACTGTTCTTTTTACTTGTAACTGACGTAAATGTTTGTTAAATAATTTTTGTATTTCAATTTTAGTCGTCTGGTTACCTCCTCCGTACGGTGACCTCCCCCCTACCACTAAACCTCCCCCCCCCCCTCTCCTCCACTGCACTTCAAAATGTTATATTAATAATCAATTTCTCCTAGCATCTAGCTACTTAGATAAGTAGTTATATGTATATAGTTTGCTATCATATCTTCTTATAATTCACAAAAAGAAGTCGTATCAGCCAGTTCACGTAACGGATATTTTAACGTTTTAGTTAGTTTCTCTACTCAAGAATAAGTTGCATTTAAATTAATAATCTCGTTTAACGCAGAATTTATATTTTTACAACTTTTTATGGTGCATTTTTCATCTGGCGTATCCGTTTTTGAGTTGCAGGGGTGTGAACATGAACCAAATTCATTTTTCTCTAAAAGTAAAAAATTGCCTAATTTCGGAAATATGTTTCAGCGAAACGACAAAACCGATTTTTATTTAAATTAGCTCATTGTGTGTGAAACTTTATGGTTTATTATGTTGAAAGCGTTAAAATTTTCTTTGCGTTGAATTGTTTTCGAGTTATATGCAAAAAAATGAAAAATGATCAAAGAGTTACCACAAAAATAGTAAAAATTGCCGATATGTGATGTTCGAGTTTGTCTAAACCACTCAACCTATTTTAATTTCAAATATATCATTTTATTTGTAATAGTATCCTCTTTTATTGTAAGTAAAATAGAAAACAATGTGATCCTTAGTTTGCGAGAAACCGGAAAGATTCCACAATATCGCAAATTTTATGCCACTATGCACAACAAATACTCTCACATAATGACTTTCTCTTCACAGAACTAAGCTACATTTAAAATTATGGACTCATTATACACATAACTTAATGTTTTACAAGTTTTAATTGGAACATTTTTCATTTGGAGTATTCCTCTTTAAGTTGCTGTCATTGGATCATAAGCGTAATGCTAAAAAGTTAAAAATTTCCGAATTTCGGTAATTGTTATGGCGAAATGACATAGACAATTCCAATTGTACGTAACTCATTTGACGCGACAATTGATAACTTTACCTTTTTTAAGGTATTCATAGTTTTATAGATACACCTCTTTTTGTGACCTCCCCCTCTAACTTCTTCCTCTACTTCACCACTCGCCTCCAAAATATTAAATTTGATAAATGGTTATTTCAATGACTCACATGAGAGATGTTATTGATGATATAAAGACAATAGTAAATGATAAGATATGAAAATGAGCATCAAAAATTTCAAGTTTGCAAAATTGGCCCAACTTAGTAAATCAGGAACTATGTAGTCTAATCAGCTAGTTTTGGACTTAAATAGCAGGTAATTCAATATTTTAAATTGAAAATATTAAGAATAGGATTTGCTTATTCCTAGTCAAACCGGCGAAAAATCGAAAAAAGTGCAAACATTTCACAGATTTTGTGAAATTCAAAAGTGATCCAGGAGGCTGCCAAGGTCGGAAACAAACATTTGGCATATCTGTCAAATCCCATACAAGAAAAAAAACGAAACCTACTACCACCATTTGATGTAACTTAAACCCAACTCCCTTCATGATAAACTTACTGGACTAATAAAAATGTTTTTAGAAAATCAATTTTTATTAAAAAAAAATATAAAATGAAAACATTTTTTCCTCAAAGTTAATTGAAATATTTTTTTTTTACACTACACATACCTTTCTTACCCATTTTTTCCGAAAATATACAATGCTCAAAAGAATCTAAACATGACAAATAATAAAGAAAGAGTGAGCAAGGCCGCTTCTACCGACCACGCATCATAGCAAGAGCCGGTCGCGCGCTTACTCTGCTCCGTCAATCAGGGTTCCCCGCCCCCAAAAAAATTGCATATTTAGTTACATATTTTGAAACAGCGAGATATGTGCTACAACTTTTAATTGAATCATTTTTGTGTATTATTTGAAATAAAAGATCTGTTACCTAAAAACTAATTCCAATGTAAATTTTAACTCGAAATTTAGGATATTTTTGCGAATAATAGGAAAAGTATTAATGTCACGAAAAAAACATTATATAATATCTTTTAAAGAATAGATAAAGAGGAATGAAATAATGCAAGATGTATCAATGTTAAATGAAAAATAGCTGAGCTATGAGCAATAACTCGGAGGGTCTCGAAACGGAGGTTTAGGGGGGGGGGGGGGGGTTAGCGCAAAGAGGAGGAGCAGGGACTTTTAACAAAATAATGCTTTTAGTAAGGACTAACAAATGGCAAAAAATCAGCTTGTCTCTAATTATTAAAAATTAAATGGTCATTTTTGGCCTTCATTGCCTGGGATAATAGTACTCTCTGTTCCACTTTCCTTAAAAAGTTCTCATATATTCATTATAAGTTTGTTTCATATGATGATTTGCTAGAATAACATGTGACTGCTCCTTCTTTTATTTCTTTTTGAGACTTTAATGGTCAATAGGTGTTCTCATTGATATGCCGAGAGAAAAAAGGATATCATTATTGGTAGGGCCTCAGGAAGAAATTAAGGAGATATTTTAAAACACAAACACAGTGAACCCTCCAACATGAAGGAGCCCTATTGGAGGCTTTTGCCTAGATGGCTTACTGACAAATACTAGGACGACGCTTTCATTTGTAAAGAAGAGTTAGGCATTATGTTATCGAATAAACATTCGGCAATTACGGCCTACAAAAGCACCGCTTTACTGATCATACTGGGAAACCGAGAACTATTAATGCCTGTAAGTCAAGAAAGGAATTGAGTTCGCTGGTAAAGCAGAACTTTTCACGATCTGTCAGGCACAGCGGTGAAGAAGGTGAGCTAGTTAATAGGTCTGGTCAGCACAGCATGTGACACTCCTATGGTTCGCACCAACCCAGGCATAGGTAACACGTACATAGGTTTACATGGGCATAAGGCTAATTGCTGTAAAATTGCCTCGCATCAAGAAGGTTTTAGTACAGTCCTAAACGAGTCCTACAGGAGGTCAAAGCATCGAGGCGTGAACTCCTACAAAGAATCTATAAGAGCAAGAGGCAGAACTACTCAACTACTAAGGAACTCAGCCAAGAGGTTCATCCACGCATCGGGACCCATCCGATCTACGGGGGAAACCTTGCGGAAGAAGTTTCCAATCAGCTATGTGCCTGTAGGCTGTGTAAAGTGTTGTTTTCAATATTTTTCCGAACGAAGAATATTACTGCTGACATGGCTGACTGTGCACGCAATCCATTCCCCGTAACCACTGATGTAAGGCAGGGGAGGGGGAAGCTTTTTTGGCTTGGCCTCCCTCTTTAACTTGGTCATGTCTTAAGTAGTCCTGGATTTCAACATAGGCAGAGATATCGTGCATTATTCCAACCAAATCCGCGTGTAAGAACATTGAAGGAACTTTTTCGTGACTTAAAAAAGTAAAAATTGAGAAGGTTTAGCTCCGAGTAAACGTTGATAAAACCAAATAAATTTTCTTATAATCTGCGAAGAGCGCGGATCTTAACCAAGGATTGATATGTGATCATTTGTTTTTTTTATACCTTTACGTATGTCGGAGTAGAAGTATGTTATGAAAACAAGATAGCTGTAGTCAACAACATAATTATGACAGGCAATTGTGCGTACTTCACCAACATTAAGTTGTTTAAATCAGCGTTGTTATCGATGAACACAAAAACGATATTAGTATAGAACACTTGTGAGACCCGCCGTAATGTGAGATATTCCATTCCATGTAAAAAAAATTTGTTTAATGCCACCATACCAGGATGGCTCTTAGATAATTCACACAAATCAAGAACTATACAACCTTTGTAGTGAATGTAATATTTTAAAGCTCATAAAGGCACGCTGGATTGAATGGCTTGGCCACATAATTCGCATGGGGAAACAATTCCTACGAATGCTAAACGCTCTAAAGGAAGGTGGCCACGAAGCGGGTGGCTCCAGGACGTTTACTGCTAGTGAATAATAAGCAGCTGAAACATCGGTTTTCAAAAATATATGGAGTTTGAAACTATTATTTTCCTTTTTCGTAAATCGCCTGAAAATCTGCCAATCTACCACAATCTAAATTACTGAAAACTAAAGACGCGGAGGTTGGAAGGTAGATTATTTTTCTAGTGGTTTATCGATCCATTTTAAGATAAAATAAGACCTATTGCCTTCATTGGCGGATCCAGGGGGGGGGGGGGGGGGCTGTGGGAGCTGCAGGCCCTCCCTTTGGAAAATTTTTCGTCATTTAAAGATAGAATTTGACTTTCCTTAATGTAAGGAAGCAAGTTAAAGAACAAATAAAATGCAGTACAAGTAGAATTTTATTTGTGGGAAAGAAACATAAAGGTAAAAAAGCTGATTGGCAGATCCAAATGAAGGGCTGTGGGGATACAGCCCCCCCCTTTACGATCGGCTGGATCCGCCCATGATTGCCTTATATTGAACAAATCAGAAATTTATATATAAGTTTAGATATTGAGTACCGCGGAACATAAGAGGTGCCGAAACCAAGGGAGTGCCGACAACCGAGTTATCGGAGTGACGGAAAAGCGGATTTTTTTTTCGTCTTTCGCTTTTTCTTTGTTTTTGTGATGGGAAACTGTAAATCTCGCAATATGGCGGAATCTGTAATGCAACTGGCGCACAGTGTGTCGTGAAGCCCCCCGCGGGAATCGGGAAATCGGGGTTAAATTCATTGGGAGGCTAAGCATTTTTTAGTGAATTAAAAATTAACACAATTTTTAAAGTTGGTAATTTGAATTCCATCTTTTTCGACGATGTAAATGTTTTGAAAAAAAATAATTATAATAATAAAAGAATGAGACAATGCAATTAGAATTTTTTTCCAATTTTCATATAAGTATTAATAAATACATTATAAACATATGCTATTATCTTCCGATATAAAAAAAAATATACTTTTATACAGAAAATATATTTTGGCTAGAAATTTGAAGTATTATTGCTGGTATATAAAAAAATCTATGTTAAAGCAATTAAAGTTCTGTATTTGGCGTCCATGAGTTAACATACATGAACATGTTAATTTCAAGTGCCTTCCTGTGTCTCAGTCAAGTGTGTCCTAGTTTACAGTTTATTTTTTATCTCATTATCCCCCGATTGCTCTATAGTGGTTTTAACGTTCGAAATTGGTTGACGTCAGTCGTCAAATTTTATTATAACAATTAATGTTCCTAAAAGCGGTTCAAGTAAGATCAGAATTCCAGATTTCCACTTGGCAGTGCAGAAGGAAGAAAACTCAAACCAGACGAGATCTGGACGAAAAGTGGTAAGTGGATTTCTCTTCTGTTTCTTCCCTGTCCCTCTATTGCTACTTATACAGTCCACATTCTTTAGAAAAAAGTACCCTACAACCTGTACCAATACGACCCATGAAGGGTCCTGGGTGAAGTACTGTATAAGGAAGTACTGTTTCTTGGTCAGCGGTCGTGCAAGGAGGTGATTCGACCATAATCTCGCTCAACCGCCAGGTTTCCCCCTTAATTTTTCAATTAAGAGTACCCACATTGCAGAGGCTGGGTTTGCCCCAGGAGGGTTTCTAAGAGAAGATATAGGTATTTAAAAAATCTATGTTAAAGCAATTAAAGTTCTGTATTTGGCGTCCATGAGTTAACATACATGAACATGTTAATTTCAAGTGCCTTCCTGTGCCTCAGTCAAGTGTGTCCTAGTTTACAGTTTATTTTTTATCTCATGACCTTGAGCGCAACAACCCAATGCCTTACCAATGAGCTACCCCGCTCCTTCTAGACTATTAATACTTGTAAAAACACATTGTAGTGTGGTGGCCTCTTATTTCTATCCTTATAAGAGTCCGTAATTCCAATCCCAGCCCCGAAAATCTGTGAAAAATAAAATTAATTGGTTATTAAAAAAAAAAGTACAACCGTTGCCCAAGTGATAACGCTACGGGTTCGATTACCGCTTGAGGACGCTAACGTCATCACCCTCATATTCACAGTGACCCCTGTGCCATACACCCATAGCTCTTGGTACTCCGGGTAGGGTTTGGGCTACGTTTATTAAACCGTTTAAAGGGTTATTAACACTTCCTCGTTTAAGTGTTACGGAAGCATAATTTTGGGTATTCGTTATTTATCTTTAAACTTTAGTTCGTGATGAATCAAGTGAGTCATCCATGTTGGCGCAACTTATATTTTATATAAATTTAGGGCTAATGTAAAATAAAATAATAATTTCTAATTGTTATTGAAGTTCATTACCATTCAACTTATTTTTGGATAATTTTTGTTAATTAAATAAAAGTCTTTTTTTAATATTTTCCTCCTAACAGTAACCCTGCCAGAAGGGAGTTTATTTTGTATACTGTACATACCATACATTTCTGTATACAATGTACATGTTAGTTGTGTCGCCGGTGGTACTCCAGGGGCCCGCCACCAGCGATACTGGTGCATAGACCTCTGCAGCATCAACAACGACACATGTTACATGAGACGTACTTATATTATAGTTTTATACAAATAATAAGATTTTTTAAAAATAATAAACAAACTTCAATAAAACAAAACAAAGCCTAAGAAAACATGACAATAAGAAGCAAATGATTAAGTGAAGAAAAAAGATTAGAAAAATAGTAGCGTTCAGCAACTACACAATAAATACCTTTTACATCCATATTGACGAACTTACGTACATACATTCATACTTACATATACTGAAACATATAAACACACATAAACAACATATAAACACATATGTACATTATAAAAAATAAAAACATAAATAAGCACTTAAATTCATAACTACATTTAAACATATAACATAAACAGAACATTTAAACTGAACATATAATCAGATACCAAACTTACAGTAACCACAAACTTGAAATAATAAATGAATGAAACTTGAAAACATAAAATAGAGAAATTATTATAACTTAGATTAATAGCGTTCAGCAGCAAAATAGAATAAATTTTTTTTTTTTTTTTTTTTTTTTTTTTTTTTTTTTTTTTTTTTTTTTTTTTTTTTTTTTTTTTTGAAAGCCAGAAAGAAGTTATCAATCAAAAATAGTTTTCATTAACTTCTTTAATTTTAATTAGTGCGTTTTTAAAAAATAGTTTCACGTCTACAAATATTTTTTCAAATAATAAGTGATTTTCTACAGGCCATCGTCCCAGTTTCTGTATAGTTTCTGTTATTAGCGAATTTCTGTAGTCAGTAAGTAGTCTACATTCATGTATCAGGTGGTGAATGGTTTGTTCATGTGTGAAGTCACAGGGACACAATGGCGAGTCCCTGATTTTAAACCTATGAAGGTAACTGTTCACAGCTGCGTGTCCTGTGACTCCTTGTGTTGTATAGAAATCTGTCCATGTGTCAGTTTTATTGAGATAAGTCTGTAAGTGTGGGATGAATGAGTACAAAGGTCGTGCTTTGTGTGTAGAGTTCCATAGTACTTTCCATCGTTGTACTGCTTGTTGGTGTAGCATGTGTATTAAGTGTTGTTTCGATATCTGTGTGTATGATAGAGGCAGGGAAGTATCTTTGGAAGCAGCTTTTGCAGCCTTGTCTGCCAAATCATTCTCAGGTATATCCGCGTGCCCTTTTATCCAAGTAAATGAAATCCAATTATTTCCATCAGTTTGTAGTTTTCTTAATAGCTTGTGGATTTTCTCGATAATCGGTGTGTGACAGTGCGTGTTAGCGATCATGTGTAACGAACATTGGCTGTCGGTCAGCACATTAATAGTTTTGTTAGTGTTTTTTAAGTTGTTAATGTATTCGAGGGCTTTGAGGATGGCGAACTGTTCGGCTTGGTTATTAGTGCAATCCGGACCTAGTCTAAACTTTATAATTTTCATCAAAATCCCATTTTCAAATATTAGGCTAGCACACCCTACATGTTCGCCATCCTTGCTACCATCAGTGTATATTTGAAAGTATGTCGTGTTTTTGGAATTCAGGATAATTCTTGGGTAATCTGCAGGATGTGGCCAGTCTTTGTAGCCAGTAATGTGTTCCACGTCATCCGATTTGAAGGTTTCAGTATCAGTCTTTGTGTATAATAAATGGAATTTACTTACATAAAAGTCAGCTAATATACTTATGGGAACAATTTTGGCTAAGACGAAGGCGGCTTCATCGGAGAGGGTTCGAAAGCCTTTAGCGATTTTAAGTGCCATCAGCCTTTGGACCCTTTCCAACTTTCTAATGTTGTACATTTTCTTTAACGCAGGGTACCAAATTTCGATGCCATAGGCGAGGATGGGTAAAATTGCGCCCCTATACAGAATATCCAGAGCTTCCGTTCTTAACCCCCAGGTCGCTCTTGCCGCTATGGAAAGGGAATTTATTAGTTTTATGAGTTTGTTTTGTAGTATGTCTACGTGGGTGTTCGATGAAAGTTTTCGGTCAATGGTTATACCGAGGTATTTTATAGAAGATACATTGCGAAGTTCAGAATGTTGTATCTGTACTTGAAGTTGTGGGATTTGCTTTTCCTAGTTATCACCATATAATTTGATTTGTGTGTGTTGAATGTCTGTTTGGGTGAGTGTGCTCAATTTTTTATTTTGTGTAATACGATTTCGATTAATGTTTGTAAGTGTTGGAAATATTCAGAAGTTATAATAACAAGTATGTCATCTGCGAAAGCCAAAAGAGTTACATTAGGTGGTAATCTTTCTTTGAGTAGTGAGTCAACTATTATGTTCCATAGCAGCGGAGAACAGCATGAGCCCTGGGCTGTTCCAATTGATTGATTCCGTATCATTGTATAGTTTTTTGAAACTAGACAAACAGATCTATCGCTCAGATAATCTTTCAGAATCCTGTAAATGTTTTTAGGACATTGAAATCGTTTAAGGGCACTCCATATTGACGGTCACCATGCACTGTCAAATGCTCCACTGATATCTAATGATATTAGTACACTGTGCTGGTTATTATTTAATGCATTTCGAACTATATGATTGACTTTGTATAGTGCATGGGTAGTGCTTTTTTGCGGAGTGAACCCGAATTGGTTCTCACTAAGAAGTTTTTTACTGTGGAGATAATAGGACAACCTACTGTGAATTATTTTTTCCATAACTTTGCCTCCAGTTGGGATAAGACAGATAGGCCTGAGTGAGTTTATATCCTGCATTTTTTTTCCTGGTTTATTAATGAGAACTAGTTTAGATTGTTTCCAAATACTAGGAAATAACCCTTGCCTGAAACAGGTTTCGTATATTTTGTACATGGTTCGTGGAAAAGTATCGTATAACTTTTTATATATCAAAGAGGTAATGCCGTCAATGCCTGGAGCTTTGCTATCATTGAGGTCATTGATTACATCTGATAATTCTAACTCATTCAGAGGGATGTCGTCGTCAGTATCGGGTAAAATCTCCACAGACTGTCGCATGATGGCATGTTCTGCTGAATCTGTGGATAGGTCATCTTGTCTAATTAAAGAATTTAGAATATAGGAATAAGTTTCTTTCAAGGATTTAGTGTATGTCCCGTCTGATTTCTTTAAAGTGTTTAAATTAAGTTGCTGAGGCATTTTCCCGGCAGCATATTTATAAGGCCATTTCCATCGATTTCTGGTAGGAATAGTGTCACAGTATTCCTTCCACGATTCCATTTTACTCGGCCGTATAGATTTAGAATATTGACGTTTGAGTGTTAAGTACTGAAAACGCTTACTGGCTCTTGTAAAATCATCCGATTTGGTTTTCTGGTAAATTCTACGGGCTCTGTTGGTAGATTTCCGCAAAATTTCCAGCTTATCATTCCACCATGGATTTAATCTATGGGTCGAAGTTATTTTCAAAGTGTTACTATTAATAATTTTGAATGATTTGTTGCATGTTTTAGTCAAAAGCCGAAAAAACTTGTTTATGAACGATTTAGAGGATATATCAAATAATTTTAAATTTAATTGATCGTCTAAATTTTCGGTTTCGCGAATGTGAAATCCTAAAGAGAATGTAAATTTAAAGCTAACAACAAATTTTTCCAAATCTGCTCGTTCAGTTTTATATAGTTTCCCATAATTTCGGATAATAGAGAATGAGTGTAAATCAAATGAAAATTGAATCGTGGAATGATCGGAGAAATTTTCATCTTCTATTATACGCCAGCAATTTATTTTATTAATAGCAAGCCTTTTTGTAAAGGTTAAGTCAATATTGCTTTGGCCTCGAGAAGTGAAAAATGTTGGTATACCAGAATCTATATTACAAATATTTATATCATTATTTATGATGAAATTTTCAAGAGACCTACCACGATTATTTGTCATGCAATCATACCACAATCTGGATCGACAGTTAGTATCCGCACCAATGACGATACATCGATCTGGAAATGCATCGATAATGCGTTTTAGGTTATCAGTGTCCTCGATAACCTCATGATTGATATCAAAGTAGGCTGAAACAAAAATATACGGAACCTTTCCAATCATAATCTGTACTACTGTAACATCTGGATTAGAAAAATCACTGAGCAAAATAGCATCTATTTGTTTACTATTTACAATGATAAGAGATCGACAATTGGATAGGTTAACAGAAAATTCTCGATATGCTGAATATGTGCGAATCTTACTTCCTAAATAAGGAAGGCGCTCCCACGTCTCCAGCTGGTATGCAGAATTGAAGTGGCTCTACCCAGTTTTCCGACGGCAATACTTCCTAGGTGTATATCTTTTCCAAACCTTCAGAACCAAGAAACCTCCTTATATCCTCAGTTTGTTCAAACCCTGCTCCTCTATACATTCTCTAAATACCAGATCCCAAACCTCTAACCTGTATATCCCTTTTTACCGATCTGCATCCTTTACAAAATCCTTTATCATCCGTGCTGCCACCTTCTGGAATTCATTACCTGTCTCTATCCGAAAAACTTCATCCCTCACATCCTTCAAAACCCTACTATTTCATCACCTCCTAACTCTCCAATCCTCGATGGCTTTGTAAATATGTAAATAGTGAAAACAGTATTAAGGATAAATCTATTTGATTTTTATTATATATATTATTTCTATTTATATATCTCTTAAGCTCAAAAGCTGACCAAAGTTTTGTACTGTACATCCGCATGTTGATCTTACATTTTTTCTTTCTACATTTTGTCTTTGTTATCTTTATTGTACTACTTTTCTTTTTTGTGTCTACCTTATATTTTAATTCTTTATTTCTTTTTATTGTTTTTATTATATTTTTCCCAAATAACCAGACAAATGGCTATTAATTTTGTTCATTATTGTTATTCTTAGGGGACTAAATGTCCCAGAATAAAAATTACTTTTCTTCTTCTTAAATAAGGTTCCTGTATTAAAGCAATATGTATATTCTGTTTGTGTATATATTCTTGTAGTAGTATTTTTGATTTGTATGAATGTTGCGTGTTTTGTTGTAGAATATTTAATTGTCGTGTAGCTGAGTTTACTGCCATTGTGGTAATTGTAATGTGGTTGTGCTGTCATAGTTTGTGTTGCGGATTAGACGGTGGATAGCATTTATATATGAAGGACACAACTTACTTGTTGCTGAATGCTTGACATCAATGGCGAATTGTGCCTTACAATGCTTACTATAATCAATGCAATTTACACATTTAGTTTCTTCGGTCCTGGGGCAGTCCTTCGTGTAGTGTTCCCCGCAGCAGATGGCGCACGTAAGCTGGCTCTTGCAGTGCTTCTCCGCGTGGTTGAACTTGGAGCACTTTCTGCACTGCCGTACTGATAGGTAGTCCTCTGCAGCACAAATTGTGAAAAATAGCTTTAGTTTCACGCTCAGTAGAGGAGCTCACATTGCACCACATTTACAATTTGAAGGAATTTTCGGGTCTACTTCTAGCAGCGCATGTCTTGGGCTCCCTGGTGCTTTCCCTCCAAAGATGGTTAGGAGGCGTAGGCTGTCTTCAGTTAGCCCAAGCTCATCGTTTTGGTTAATAAGTGTTCTCAAGAGGTTATCTTTGTCGGCCTCTTCTGGTAGCCTTTTAATGATAATTTTGGGGTTTAGCTTTTTAGGTTGGCTTGTTTTTAAAGAGCTACCTTCCTTCAGTTTCTCTTCTATTTATTTTATGTCCCGCCGATCGGTTGTTTCTACTAATATTTTACCTTCTTTGAGGTTTTTGATATTTTTTATACCTAACCTCAATTCTGTGGGGTTAATTTTTGCTTTTAAGTCTTTTTTTGTATCTTCAGAAGATACGTTGTTGTTTTTTGAAGTAATAATGAGAAGTTCTGTTTTAGGAGTAATAGAAACTGGTAGCCCACTTACTTTTTTATTCTTGAGTGCTCCAGCAAAATCCAGAGGCGCAGACGGTTGAGGAAAAATAGATGCATCCTGTTCCATTTCATGTTCGAGGTCTTCTAGAAGATCCACAACTTCTTTAACGAAACACTGGCGATCTTTTTTCGACTTAAAATCTTCTATTTGTTTGATTTTTTCGATAGCTTTTTTTAAGCGTTGCACTCTTGTCACCATCATATGATCATATGATAATCATATATAAAAGTCGTAAATATATATATATATATATATATATATATATATATATATATATATATATTTATTTTATTTTATATATATATATATATATATATATATAAAAGTCGTAAATATGCTTACGAAATTTTCAATGAGTATATATAAAATAATTTAAAATGTAACGAAAGATTTTTTTTTCTTTTAATTAGCTCTAAGAATAGACATGTTCCTTGGTTGTGACATATGTGTATACCTTTTAGAGACATTGATGACCATGCTTTATAGGAATATAAAGAACTAAATGATATAGTAAAATGTATGATATATATATATATATATATATATATATATATATATATATATATACACGTATATATTAAATAACCAGACTGCTTAACTTCAACCTCGCAGGCCAAACATTGATAGTATCCAGCATTAATTATTAATGAGATTTTCCTCATTTTAAAGAATTGAAACGTATTAAAGTGGGACGAATCGCCAATCTAGGTGGAAATAGTTAACATCAACTAAATGAAAAAATCATGACTGTCTTATGAAAAAATCAATCGAGCTAGGACAATTCCAAATTATTAACTGCTTGAAGCAAATATTAACAGAATAATGGGGAGTTGAACACGGTAGTTCCCTCATAATGCTCAGTCAGTTTATTTCCAAATTATATTGCACAATAAATAAAATCGAAGAGCGGATTGGGTATGTTTAAAAAAAAATTATACTAGGCAATGGAAGACGATTCAGAAATAAAGTTTATATAAATTCTTGGTTTTTTAAATGTGGATATAGTACAGAGTACCCTCCTTTATTTTCAATAGTCGGAAAGCTTTTTTTTACAAATATAAAAAATGGGATTACTAAAAATCTACACCCAGATATTTTAACAGAATATTGTTCATACTATATAGAAATAAATTATTCATTATGAATTGCTAATACCTGCTAATAAAGTTGTACGGTTTTTTTAAATGTGTAAATCTCTCATTGTCGAGAGCCTATAATTTTCGTATTCGGAGACAGTGCGGAAATGCAAATGAAATTTAAAATAATATATTGTTCCAGTTTCATTAGAATACATTACGGAAATTTCCAAAGGTACAATAAAACGAGATTCGTCGGCCATGAGTACAAGAATTTAAAGCAAATGGCAATTTTTTTTCCGAAAGAGATTTTTTTATTTTTAGAAACAAAGAATAGATGAAAATGGAAAAATCATTCCGGTTTCATGAAATCACAAGTCTACCTGAGTCATTCAACAACCATAAATTCCTTGAAACAAATGCCAAAATAATAAAAAAAAAAAAGGTTTGCAAGTGTGCGACGATAGGTAAGTGTATTTTGTTTTGTTTTGGAAGCTGATTTATACAAGGCTACGAAGGGCGATTTGGCAAGGAAGTTAATATCTGTGTTTGGCTTTTATGAGGAGTGCACTCATTTATTTCCAGTAGTTGGTAAGCTACTTATTTTATTATTAAAAAAAAACGGGGTTACCAAAAACCTACTCTGATCTACACCCACATTTTTTCATAGAGTATAATCAACACTAAATAAAAAATTAAAGTTTCTTTACGAATTTCTGTTACCTGTTTATGTGGGTGTGCGGTTTATTTCAGGCGTAAATCTGTCATTAGTGCCTTACTCGAGTTGGGGAACATTACAAATTTAGCCTGGTTCAACCATGTAAATTTGTCTACTCGATATTGTAGACCTTTAGTAATTCCATTTTCAAAAAGGCGTTACCTTAATGATTTCTGAAGAAGAATGTAACCTGGATTTAGATATTTCAGATTTGAATGAATCTGAACGATGAAATATTCGGTTATTCGTTTTTAAGAATTTGATATGACAATTCAATACATATTGAATTTTTAATTTATTTTATGTTATTTATAATTTATATTTAATTTAAATTCATAATTTTAGAATAAGACAACATTCTAAAAATAATTATTAATATAATTATTCCATTATATACAATTTACTTATATAATTATATTTTATTTTTTCTATTTTAATTATTTATTTTATTTTATTTTTATAAATCCTTAGTCAGAAACATAGTGTTATTTATTAATCCATGCATAAATTTAATCGTTCAGAAAAATTAAAATGAAATAAGTCTCTTCCAGTATTATTTCCACCTAGATTGGCGATTCTTCCCACTGTGCGCCCCCTGAAGTGTAATTTTTAAGTATTTGAGCAAATGGCTATCCAAAAGATATACTTAAATAATCTCAATATTACAGAAAAAGTAGCAAGGTTTTATGTAGATTGGATTTATTGCTATGGAGCAATGAGTTGCAACTTTATACTTAAAAGAGGCTTGTTCACTCCTTTGTCGAGAGTTTTGCATTGTATGGTTCTAAATCCTCGGCAAATAAAACTCAGCAAATAAGCTCTCTGCGATAGAGATGGAGTTTTAGCGGTGTCGATGCGGTATTCACAAACTACTTCCCTTATCAAATAGTCTGGGAAAAAGTAAAGAAAGACTTCAATATCCTGTATACCATCGAAACATGAAAGCTGAGTTGTTATAGTCCTGTCCCATGTGCCCATACCATCGAAGTTGTCGAGTTTCCAAAGTATTCACAACTAACTAATTATAATTTTACCACTCATTGATAACAAATATTTTGTTTCCAATCATTGGCAAATTATATATTATAACAATTAATGCTTCAATCAATAGAATAGAAACTATCAAATATAATATAACTTTTATATAAAAACTTATATATAAATATAAAATTACGATTAATATTAAAATGACATTTCATTGGTGTTCAAATCTTAATTGAAAAGTACTTCACAATTTCTTTTACTAAATCTCATTTAATTATCTTAGTGTCATTTTTAAATGCTAATCACTATTATATATTTAGTGTGGTGGATTTGACTAGTTATCTCAACTAGAATTTAATAATCAGCTCAGCAACTTAAAAATTTGTGGAGATACTTTAATTGTAATGAACAAGCATTGCATCAATGCTTGCAATGCAAAACCAAATTCAACAAGTAAACTTCATAAGTATATTTCACTTTTAACAAATAAATGAAGCTTTCACTATGCCTTCTTACAAATTATAGCAACTAGATTTTAAATAAATTACAACAGAACTCCTAGACATCATCCTTAAAAGAAAACTTCAATAGAAAATAAAGCCCCTGGTTCATATTTGTTTATTTGGTGATCTAAAACTAGAAACTCCAGTGCTATGTACAAAAAAATACACATATTTTGAATATGATCTTCACGTAATGTTTTTGATATTAATATGATATCATATCTCTGATTGAAATATAAAGTTAATCGAGCTATTCGAGTGTTAAGAATTATATTTACTCCATTGTCATAAAAGTTACTGATTCCATTAGTTTCAATATTGAAAATAACAAATATTTCAGAGTAAAGTCGATATTTCGCATTTAAAAAATACAAATTGTATGAGTTTAATTGAAAAAATAATCATCCTTAGAAAATCCGAGAAATATTTAAACAATTAGTACATATTTATTTGGGATTATCACAAAAACTATTAAATCACTATTTTAACGATTGGAAACTATAATTAAAATGTGATCCAGAATAATAATAATAATAAAAATTATTAATCATTTGAGTATTTTAAAGAAAGATCCATATGTCTACTACATAGCGAAATAACCATTGATACATGTGTCAATCGTTAATAAAATTTGAAATTTATTTATTTATATCTACTCGGCAGGGTCATTGGCAAAAAAATTTGAAATTTTATACATAGTAATATCTAATAAAAATATTAAATAAAAGGAAACTAAATTGAAGGATTGTTAGTGATGAGCAATATGGTACTGGACGACACACAATGAGAAAATGTTGAGATTCAGTGACTAAAATATAACCATAGATTAAATAGCGATAAACGAATACTTTTGTTTTTTATTTATGTGCATAGTTTTATTGCGAATTGTTTTGCGAAAATAAAAAAAAAGAAATATACATAAGACCTCACTGAGGTTTAAAATAGATTTTCACGTAAATCATCTTCGTTCCCTGGTGATTACTTGGGGTCCGCCTTACTATAAAGAAGATAATAAATTACAAATTTATGAATGTATAGTGTTTCAACGTCTATTGCAACCTTTTCCAAGTCAAATGCAACCCTTTTCAGGTTTGAGTCAATTCCTGAATATTATGTTTCTATTTAAAATAAGAATTTTAATTTCTGTAATGACTTTAAAAATATATCGCTGTACTTTTTTGATATGTTCTCCATTTTTCAGTTAACATACATTAAGGAGTAAAATTTAAAACGAAAACTTTAAAATTAAGTTTTCGACTTCATTTTTGAAATTAAAAATGACTTACGATCATTTCGAATTAATACTATAGTTGACATTTAATTTCTGTATGGTGTGTATTGTTCCTATTGAAGTTTGGTACAATTTAATATGTTTCCATTATTTTTTCAGAATTTAATATCAGATTTTCGATTACGCATGCGCGATTCGACTCACTGATACTGTTGAAGTTTTATTTTCGATGAGCTTCGTTTATAAGGCATATATGAATTGAGAATTGACCTGCCATGGCTGTACAATGAATAGACCGCTAGAAGGCGACCGCTAACCATACCACTTCCCCCACTGGTCAAACGCCAAACTTCCACTGCTTTATATAACTCAGAACTCTGGGCACTAAATAATTTTCCGAAATTTCCGTGAAAGCTGGATTTTCACCATCATAATCAAATAGAATGTCTAATACTGTATGCGCTTGCTTTCATTGTTGAAATTTTACATTATCCGAAATTCCTGAGATATTATTTTAAAATTACAGAAATTGAAGATATATATTCATCGTGGTTCACATTAAGGGATTTCAAGCTGGCCAAAATCAGTATTATTTTTGGAACTTTTTATATATTGCTCGCATAAGAAATAGGCTTATTTATTTATTTGTATATATATATTCATATTTATATTACTTATATATTTATATATAGTTATAAATGTGATAGTTTAAATAGTTTCCTCACGTCCTCCCTCCCCCAAGAAATACTACGATGGCACATTTCTAAGGTAGACAATCCCTTCTAGGCACTGTTAGTTGAAGATATAATTTATACCATCGCGTTTTAAAACTTTTCATAATTTCCACAAAGTGAATGAAAACTATACAAACTTGATTCACTAGACATCGTTGGCATAAATACAATACAAATTTCAAATTTAGTACATAATTAATATTCTGATTAATAATGGACTCACCTAGAGGCATTATTGCAAGAAGTAGAATAAGCAGGAGGCATTTTATCATCCTTGTCGCTGGAAAAAAAAAAAATTAAGTAATTTTGCTGAAAAATATAATAATTATATTTTCTACTTGATTGGATCTTTCAACTTAGTGAGGAAGAGTTTAATTTGCATAAGGTTTTTCTTTATCATCTCTTCCAATGGGTTATCTTGTATTTAATTATCTCAACGTTTCGGGCTTATGGCCGAATATATCTTCTGGGGTCACCTATTGTATATTTTTAAATTCCATCGTCATTTTTCTGTCATGTCATTTCTTGATTGTACATGATCCACTTTTTATTAATAACTATTCATAGCTCTGGACTATTTCATTGTCAATGATCTAACTATAGCTTCTTTTTAGCTTGACAAACGATGTACAATGAAGAAATGGCATATATATTTTCATACATAACAATTTATGTATAGACAAATGGCGATGGAATTTAAAAATGAACAATAGATAACCCCAGAAGATGGGCCAAAAGCCCCAAAACGTTACGATAATTAAATAAAAGATAACCTATTGGAAGAGATTCCTTCATTTAAAGAAAAACCTTATAATAATTATAATTTTACGAGTAGTAGTTAAATGAAATGTAATAGTATTTTTATCATGTGAGTGGCTGCTGTTTGTTCCACGCATATTAAAACTATATTCTCCAACGCTTAAATTGCATACTCCAGATTTGATGGAGGTATCCTCTTTGTCCACACTCGAAGTCTTATTTGCAACTTAAGTCTTCTAAGAGCTTCAGTGAAGGCTTTGATGTCAGGAGCTTTTGGTTCTAAGCAGAATAAAGGATGCACTAAAATTTTCCCTTCTAGTGTTTCGATAGACATAGTTAATATGCTGATTAATAATGAACTCATTCTATAAACCCTTCGATAAGACAGTTCAAACCCTGTTTGCACTTTCATAGCCGTAATACGCAGCTCCAGTTGTTCAAAAAAATTTTAATTTCGACATTATTCCAAAACATCTTAAGACTCAAAAATATTTGCAATGACTTCGAATCCCTCGTTCAATACGGCTCTGAGTTAGGGCTTGTATATTGTTTTAATGATAGTGAGTATAACATTTGCCATTAGCTCCCTTCACTCAAGTACTTTACAGTTTATGTTAATTGAGTTAAATCAACTTAAATTATCATTCATAGCGCATGTATTTCATTATAGAGTCTGGCTCGGGCCGTGAACAGAGGCACATCGGGTCCACGCTGGCATCGGAATTACCTGATCATTATTCATCTGATTGAATGCAAATTTTCCATGTGTGTGGAATGTGACCTTAGGAAGTGTTTTCTAAAATTTAGCGCAAATCGCTCAAGTATTTTTGCCAATAATTTAATGTAGCTTAGCAAATATTCGGCGAGGAGCTAGCTGATAAGGAGCGATCGGCAGGAACATGCACCGCCCCACTCCGCCGGCCCCAGCTGTTTGTGAAGCCCAGCTGTCAACATAAACATCTACAGCCATTTCTCTACGTCTTCTGTCATCGGACCCGGACTTACTTGTAATTTATTCTATTTATTTATTTAATTTGAGGCAAAGAAAATTTACAAAATATAATTAACAAAGAGAGAAAATAATAGTTATAGCAACAACAAATAATCGTTTGATTTTGTCCTGGCATATAAATCACTATATTTACTTATTTACTTGTATTTATATTTTTTTTTTTTTTTTTTTAATTTCCGTCTTATTGGCATTTCAGTTTGTTCTATTTTATTTATTTTTTTTATCTTTGCTATTTGCTTTCAACTATTTAGTAAATTAACCAATAATATGATTTTATCTATACTGAACCTAATTTATTTTTTATGTCAATTTTTATCTTATTTTAAACTCGAATGACTTTTCCTAATCAAAGGAAAGATTCCACAATTTTATTAATGATTTTTAACCTAGTTTTTTTGTTGACCTTTATATTTTTTTTTAATTTATTCTTTTTTAAAAATTATTATTCATTAAAATATCATTATCTTTTATCAATTAATTTTAATTTGTTTTTACTAATTTTAATATAGTTTTTTTTTCTTGTTCTTGTTGTCTTTTTTTTTTTATCTTGTTTTATCTTTGTTATAATATCAATTTTAAAGATTTAAAAGGTAAACATATATATTTATAGTATTAGTTGATTGTGATATCTGTCTTTCTTTTGTTGATTTTAAATATTTAATTTTTAAATTTGTTTAAATTTTATTGTGAGGTATTTATTAATTAATTGGGATATTTTCTATTTTATTTTTGGATGTATTATACTTATTTGTAAGCATACTTGTCCTTTCTTTTATTTTCTTATATATTGATATTCAATTTAGGTTATGTCATATCATGCCAAAAATAGAAATAGGTCAAACGGTATGGGTTCTGAAAACTGGTGGGCCCGTTCAAGAAGCTGTTGTTGCCTCTGTGATGACTGTGGCAACTGCGGGAGGCGGAGAGAAGGAATTTGTAAAGTTGAATGAGCTGACGCAGAAGGAATTACGCTAGAAAAGACAGTTTCAATTGATGATGTCTTTCCCCGATTGCCTAAATGTCCACAGAGAGTCACAGGGGCGGAAGTGGAGAAACAGGATAATGGTCCACGCCCAGAGGACAAAGCTTGCCCAGTCTGTGGGCTTTCTTTTAAAGGTGAAAGAGGACTCGGAACCCATATCGCCAAGAAGCATCCCAGGGAGGCCAGGACTTTTAGGGCAATAATCAAGAACGCCGTAGACCCAATAAATGGAGAGGGTGAGATATCAAAAGTAAAAGAGGACATTGCGCAGTGGTCTGCCACATTCAAGGGCCTTTTAGATATGAATCAAGTGAATCCTGCGGATTTTGATGAGGCCGTAGGTAAGTTCCTTAATTTTCTTAAAGCATTAAATGCGGAACTACCAGGCCCCCAGCACCCCGCCATAAAGTTTTACAGAATGAGAAAAGAAAAAAAAACCAATATGGCTGACAAGGGTGCTCTCTAATCCGCAGAGGGCTAACAAAGCAGACAGGAGTCGTCGGCAGCAACAGTATCAATATGAAGTAGCACAGTATAATTATTATAATAAAAGAAAAAAAGTAGTGCAGAATATTATGAATGCTGACGCTCCGAAGCAATGTCCTCTAAAAGTAGGAATATTATAGTATTATAGTACGGATATCGAAAAACATTATAAAAGCCTCTTTGAGACCGAAAATCTCCGTAAGCGTGCGGATTATGAAAAAGCAGCCCCGATGCCAAATATTATGTCCATAAATATTGAAGCATTCAAAAAAGTAATAAAATCTACGTCTATGGACAAATCGCCGGGGCCCGATGGCGTGTTAATCCGCACCATAAAGTATTTTGATTTTTCACATATTTTCAAAACAATTACGGAGATAATGTTGAAGGTGGCCTATGAACCAGAAAAACTTCGGCTAGGGCGCACAATTCTAATATATAAAGGAAAAGAAGAGGCCAATAACATATCATCGTGGAGGCCTATAACGATTTACTCAATTGTGCGCCGAATAGAAGAAAAAGTTCTGGACCAAGAACTAAGGAAGCAGGTCACCTTCCACAGGAATCAAAGGGGTTTTATAAAGGGACTTCCGGGTACGCACGTCAACGCGAGGACTATAGACGCAATATTAAAGGATGCGAAAACTAAGAAGAACGATTGCGCAGTCGCCTTCCTCGACGTTGTTGGTGCGTTTGACAATGTTGGGCATGCACACATAATTAACTCGTTAGAAGCGAGGGGTGTGTCACCGGATCTCAGGAATGTGATTTCGGCTCTCCTTAGCACAAATAGAGTTAGAATTAATATCGGTGCCCACACGACTAGCCAAATCAAAGTGCTGCGAGGAGTGCCCCAAGGCGGCCCCTTGTCATCGTCGCTCTTCAATATAGCTATTGATCATCTATACCGCGACTTGTGCGATGAAGATTTCTCCAAAAAGTTCGGTTACAAACTGAAAAGAGACCAAGATTTTGTGGTTCTCACAGGTTTCGCAGATGATCAGGCTGTGTCGGCGCGGGACAAAGGGGCGGCAGAAAGAGTGATTGGCAGCATAGAGAGGAACCTCGCGGAGATTGGTTTGGAGATAAATCCTTAAAAGAGTGTGAGCATAGTCTTAAATAAGGGAGAGGTGGAGGCAACGTTGCTCTCCCTCGAGAATGGAGACGGCATCCAAACAATTAAACAAGGAGAAGTCAATAAGTATTTAGGATGCACCTTCTCGGGAGAGCTACTTTTTGCAGAGGATTCGGTGGCAAAATTAAATAAAAACTTGATAAGCTGGTTGAAACCCGAACAAAAGCTCAACATTGTCAACCAATATCTGTTCCCAGGTCTCACTTACCCTCTCCAAACTGCGCCTTTAACAAAGCTGCGTCCGGAGGTGTTGGAAGGAATCGACACCATGATTCGTAGGAGTGTGAAGGCCATAATTGGTCTTCCTGCTTACACCTCCACGGCAATGTTGTACGCTCCCAGGAGGTACCGAGGATTGGGTTTAATCCGCTGCCAATGGGAAGCTCCTCTTCAACACTGGTCCATTGCTCAGCGACTGTCCAATGTGCCGGATGCCCTGTTCCATTCTACATTTGATTACTCGGCGGAGATAACAGAGTGTGCTGAGAGATTGGGAGTTGAACAGGGGCACCGGAATATGAGAGCTCTACGGCAGTCGCTACGAGAAAACTCGTTTGAGGAATGGGCCAACTGCAGGTGGCAGGGCATTGGAGTACGACATTTTAAAGACACCTCGAAAGCTAACAAATACATGTACGAGAAGCAGATACTTTCGGGGTCTGAATGGTCCAATGCCCTGAAGCTGAACATCAATTATGCACCCCTGCGCGGAGTCCCAGGTGTCAGCGGACAGGTGAGAGAAGTTGGGTCCCTCTGTCGCAAATGTAACAGAGAGCCTGAAACACCAGCACACGTGCTGGGGAAATGCCCCAACAACTCACTCCTGATAACTCGCCGTCACCACAGGGTCAAACATGCATTGGTGAGGCTCCTGAAGGAAAGAGACTTCGCCTGCTTCGAGGAAGTGTATTGTGTGGATACGGATGGATCCACGAGATATGCCGATATAGTGGCATTCCCGAAGACCGGAAAGTCGGCTGTCATTCTGGATCCCACCGTGAGGTACGAATCTAATGACCTCGATCAGGCGAGTAAAGTTGACGAGGAAAAAAAGAAAAGTGTATCCCTTTTCTCAAAGAGAGGTTCCGCGAGAGCTTCGGCGAGAGAGAGTTCCACGTGAGAGGCCTTTGGTTCGGAGCCCGCGGAACCATACCTAGGTTAACCATGAGCTTCATGGAGGATCTTGGTGTGGAGATAAAGGACGTAGCAAGCTTGGCGGAGAGTATAGTGCTGGACTCTCTGGGTATAATACATAGCCACATTTATGGTGGTGGCTGAATTTAAGACTGGTGAGGGGACATGTATGTATGTAAGTTATTTATTTATGTATTTATTTATTTATATGTGTATTTATTTATTTAGTTTATTATAATTAGTTATGTAATGATTTGTTAAATTTTATTATCTTTTTTATTGCCGATTTATATGCCTGATTGTGTTGATTTGATTTTATTCTTATTTTTGTTGTTGCATGATATATATATTTTATTCGAAGTTTCTAATTGTTATATGTATATTTTTCGAATTCAAGAGAGCACTTGGGGGTTTAAAAAAAAATATAACCATATAGGTATAAATATGTATATAAGCATGGATGATATTATTATTATATATTATTAAATAAGGTGT
This sequence comes from Aelia acuminata, assembly GCA_911387785.2. Classification (NCBI taxonomy): domain Eukaryota; kingdom Metazoa; phylum Arthropoda; class Insecta; order Hemiptera; family Pentatomidae; genus Aelia; species Aelia acuminata. The sequence continues at coordinate 53,756,329 of OU426980.1, read as the reverse complement.
TAAAAATAGTCTAAAATAAGATGTATATAGTAAGATGTGTATTAGCAACCCAATGTAGTTGGGCAGCATCACTTTTATAATGAATAAAGTGTTTCTCTCTCTCTCTCTGGGTTCCTCTATTTAATAGAAAATTAAAATTTAGTCGTGACGACAAAAATAGTATTATAAAATGTACTCTGAGGACTCAAATATGTGTCAGCGGAAAAGGAATATAACGCTGTTACATATGGTGCAATCTCTGTTAGTGGATTTGACGTGTTTGGGGAAATTGCTTGGATGATTGGCTCTTCTAGATAAATTAAAGAATCGGCTGATATAAACAGGTCTACTATTGCATTTTCTTTTTCTTCAAAAGATTCAATTACACCAGTCAATTCTTTAATGTTTTCAAAAGACTGCAAACTACATCGGCCGAAAGGAGATGTAACATTATGGTGCAATCATTTTTTTTTTTTTTTTTTTTTTTTTTTTTTTTTATGTAGCCTGTGTATATCAGCAGTTTTATTACAAATGATAGTAAAAAGGTAGAATACAAAATATGAAAAATCTCTCAAAGAAAAACTTCTTCAAAAATTTCTCCAAGTTATTTTTTATTACTTTTAAACTGTACGATTCCCAGAGCTTGAAAAATTGAGCTGAGTCTCGTAGAAAAAAAATTTATTTTTGAAGAGAAAAGATTTGGCTCCGCGCGGTTTGCTAACCATTGCACCACGGAGTCGCTTCCAAACGGCGCCAAATCCTTCCTCTTCACTGACACCTCTCCCACGATCTCGCAAGTTGGAGGTGGACAATTTTTGTCCAACTTTGGGCATCTCTTGACATGGAGCATGTCACGCGGAAGACCCGGGTTCGATTCCCGGCGGAGCCAAATCTTTTCTCTTCAAAAATAAATTATTAAAAATAATTTAAAAACAATGGTCGTTATCCACAATAATGATTAAATTAATTTAAAAAAAAACTAATAACAAGGCCACATTTTTTTACGATGCAGAGCCAATCGTTCAACCAATGCCTCAATAAAGTTCAACTACATTTGCATGGATTCAATGCATACTAAGTATAAAAGTTTGATGAAAGTAGGGAATCTGTAATCAATGAGTATACTGAGGAAATAATTCGGGAAAAAACTCTGATTTATCGAGAAACCCAACTCTGCGTTGTTAGGCCTCTGGAAACTTCTTTTTATCGATGGCATTGATACAGTAAATAACAAAGACAATTGTATTTAATTTACTATGGTGCGCTTAAAATTTAATTTTCTGGTATAGTTTTTGTGTAATTCTTTCTTAGTAAATAAAAAACAACGTGCACTTTTAGAAACCTCAAAAAGGATTTTCGAGCATCTGAAAAACGTTTGGCACTCTGTCACTCTTCATAAATAAAATTAAGTTTAGAACTCTTTTCTAAATAATAAATTTAAATTATGGACTAGCCTTAGAGAGAGAGCCTTAGAACAGAATTTTATATCTCTGTCGTTTTACTAAGATTCGATAAATAAGTTGAAATTCATTATAGGCTCTATAATATATGTAGGAGACAGACAGGTGAAGAAGGTATTTGTCGGAAAGATCTTCGCCAACATAGCAAAGGGTCGTCTAAGAGTAACATGGAAGGAGAAGGTGGAAGACATGTGGCAGGGGGCATTCGTTTAGAGGAGGACACAACTCTGTCGCAGACGATTTTGAGGTATGCCAAGGACCACTTCGGTCTGTAGTACCAAAAGAAAAAGAATACACTCACATATACGCATAAATCCAAACGCATTCCTTGCAATAATATATCCATACGACCCTGGTATATGTTTTGTAGTGAAATATTGCAGTATTCTTTTAGGTGGTGCGTTTGGCCTCCAGTAAATTCCTATTACTGTTTTTTGTTATATAGCTACATATGCTCGAAGGCAATTAAAAAATATATATATCATGCTTGCGTATTAAAATTTTGATTTTTTCATTTATTGTATACCAAAAAAATAACAAAAAATACCTTGGCCTGCGGCCTGAGAGTAAACTAAGATCTCTTTCTTTTTTATTTTTTTGTTACAATACTGTTTTCAATTAAAAACAATTTTTGTGGTACCCTTTGTTAGATTTATGTTTAATTTTATATATTAGACTTTCAGATGTAAAAAAATCTATAAGGAGGAATACACAATGGTGTTATAATGCTAATTAAAATATTTTATTATTTGTGACGCTTTAATAAATATGGCGTTGCTATCATCACGCACATTTTCTAACCATTCCTAAAAAAAAATACGATGAGAGGCTCTAAGCTTTCGCTTACTCTGCTTTTCGATTAATCCTCAGACCGGAAGGGTAAAGATTTCAGATCAAAACTTCCACTATTAACGAGGGGAGCGCACAATAGATAGTTCACTGATTTCGACTAAACTTTATTTGGGGATTCTAATTCGAAAAAATATTTGTTCAGCGGATGTCAGGTTATTATTAGTTACATAATACAGGGGAAAAATGAAAGTCTTAAATTAATTTGGATGTATAAGATATCACGGAAACTAAAAGACGCTTCATGTGAAGTCCTAGGCAAAGAAAAAATTATTCAAGAAAATGCTAATAAGATTAGTTTCTAGAAACTTTGAAACGTTTTTATTTTTTATCTCTTGTTATATTCTATATTCGGAGGTCCGCTTCTAAGGTAGAGCTCTAAATCTCTTTTAAGTTAGGTGTGAATAGGTGTTAATGTTATCAAAATTTTTGTGGTTAAAAAAAATAAATAATTGTATTTTAATATGAAAATTCGTATTCGGGTGCTTTAAGATTCAAGTTACTATTCTGGTTATAAATACGATTATTTTTTCTTTTAAGACGACTGCCCCGTGATTTTTCCAGCAACAGTTTTAGCAATGTAAACTTTAAAAAATAATAATAGTAAAAAAATAACATTAAGTTCTCTACAAAACAAACGGAATAATTTAACGTGTAGCTTAGATAGCCTCCAAACACAGTTCCTTGTGGTTTTACTACATCTAGCTTTTGAACAGCTCAATCGAATACAGCGCTTAAATTGAATACCCATTTGAAGCAGGGGCGGATCCAGTGAGGGGGGTCACAGGGGTCATGACCCCCCTCAAATATTTTCGGTATTTATATTTTATTTGTAGGATTTTCTTTAATGAAGGAGCTTTTCCGTGTTTAATATTTATTTATTTATTATTTTTTTCCCGACGTTTCGAGCTTGTGGCTCATCTTCTGGGGTTATCTACATTACATACATTACATTAATCTACTATTAATGTATTAATACTACACTATTTAAGTGTAGTTGATTAATGTAATGTATGTAATGTAGATAACCCCAGAAGATGAGCCACAAGCTCGAAACGTCGGGAAAAAAATAATAAATAAATAAATATTAAACACGGAAGAGCTCCTTCATTAAAGAAAATCCTACAAATTACAGCACTCTTCCCCTCTAAGTGAGGAAAAAGATCCTTAGCAGTTATATTTTATTGTATTTCTAAAGGATACATGACCACTAAACCCTAAACTTAATTTGGTTGTTTAGATCGCAATCTTTCTTGATAAAAATTACCAATTAAGGCACAATAGAATTCAAAATATCATTGGAACATTGATTTTCTTAAAGTATAATTACATGTCCCTGATAGGAACGATATCGAATTCCATCGTTAACCTGGTAAATTTCTTCATAAGTCATAACGACCACAACTATCATTCTAAATGATACTTGTGGTTCATATGATTTCATGAAACTATCTTTTTATAGGTTACATTATGTAAAACTGTTCCTTGTATAGTATAGTCCCTGGTAATCGTGAAACGAATAAAGTCCGAAATATCTAAAATTTATAAGGCATTGGCCTACCTTACTTGAAGCGTCTTTTGTTTTCCTGATTTCAATAGCTTTAATTATTGTATTTTTTACTTTTCGACACAATGAAACATATAGATAGATATATGATAACACAAAATCTATTGGGATCAAAACAGAAAAAATAATATTTTTTTGGGCCCCTACGGCGCATTGGACGGAACGTGAGTCTAATTTTTTTCAACTTAAAATAAAAGTAAAAAGTTTCCACGAAGTCGGTAACCCATCAGTTGTGCGCGTCACTCGTAAGAGACCATAAATTAGTAAAATTATTCGAGGATTAGATATAGATTATTTATCTACCCGACCGGATTAATAAATTAATGCTTGGAATTAATACATCTAAGTCCACCAGGTTTTATTTAAAATAAAAACATATTAAGTTATTTTTTTTTGTCTAAAATAAAATGCGTTATCGGTCAATAAAATTCCTTCCGTTCAGAACTCACACTATGAGATTCTGCAGTTTCCTGTGTAAAATCTGTAAATTTATTTATTTTTACATTAGATCTACTTAAAATAGTTTGCAATCTTATTCCCTCGTAATAGTTTTCCCGGAAAAACCGGAAAACATAATTGTTCAGTTTTTTAAATGCAGGTAGCCAGATAGAATTCTTTTTAGGAATCTACACTCTGTCAGGTTAACTTCAAGTCATATTCTTCGGTAGTTCATAAATTTAGAAAAGAATACTGATATTGTTTATAAAAGATCTAATAATAAATTTACGGAGCAGTTTGAATGTTCAGAAATTACTTTTTTACTTAATTAATTTTTTGATTTCTTATTTGATGACTGGATTGTGTCATATAATTCTATTCTTAAAATCTACATAAAGCTGATTTCAGCTTAAAAGAGAATTCGGTAAAATCGGAGGTGGTAACTTATAAATCACAAAAATTCAGTGTTGCGGGAGACTTAATGAGCACTGGTTTTTTAATGAACACTCAAAAAGATAGTCCCTTATTGTCGACTTTGGAGCAAGCTGGATCAGTCCTCAATATGACCATGTTATTATCAGTGCCTGCTGGGATTCGCTGAATCCTGCTGTGTCCAGATCTTAAAATTCTTCAAAAGGTAATTTTCAATTTCAGGATTTATGCTAGCTATTTCAATTCTGTGCACCATAACTTCCACCAATAGCGACTGAACTGCTACCCGAATTGCATTCTCACTGAGTCAACTCAAATTACCAATATATTCCACTCTAATTAAGAACAGCTTTAAATTCACTCCAAACCCCCCCCCTACCCAATCAGATCTATTATTCACCATTCAACTCACCTGGTATCAATACACTTTATGAAGGTCTAATCTTTATTTTGTTCTATTAGAGCAATATATAATCCAACAACGCAATCTTCCTATTTCCATATGACCATCAAGCCCAGTTATTTAACTTAATGTCGGGGAGTTTCTCCTTGAGCACCCCCCAAACCTGGCTGCAGTATCGAAGTCTTCCCAGTTGTGTCTGAAAAAGTTTTCTACCATCGCAGTAAAAATATTAGAGGGACCGAAAAATATTCCTTTGTTAAGCCAAAAAACTCTTTAAATAATAAAACTAAAGCGAATTTATTAACCCTTTTACAGAGATCAAATATATCAAGATGAAGGCAACCAATATGAATTCCGCTCTATCATCTTGGGAAAGTACTCCTGCTTCCAGCTGTTATATATAAGTAATGACCTTGCATTGCTGAAATTTATTGTACCAATGATATATTCGAAATTAAAGTTCATCACGATTTCACGATTTCATTTTAAAATGAAAATTTATTTTAAATTTGATATAGCCAATTACCTTTTTTTATGTCTTTGCCAAATTTATGTCTTTGGAAAGAAAACATTTTTTCTGGTGAACATGATAGTTAAAAAATTTGAATCTTGTCTTCGATTTAAGGATTAATCCGTAGCAGCAGCAAATAAATAGTCGCACAGTATGCAACATCGTTAATTTAGATGGAAAAAACTATAGGTACCTATTTTGGAATTTTTTTAAATTTCAAAAATTATTTTTGCTTTAGAATATGAATTACAAAAAATCTTTTGTAAGGTTTCATTCTAGATTGTTTTTGAGTATGCCAATCTTTTTATTGAAATGAGAATGCGGTATCACTTCGAAATAGAAAAATTACTAATTGTTTTCGAAAATTCGACAGCTTACATTATTATCCAACATTACACTGTTGGAGCCTGACATCCTCCATCAGCGGACTATCATTCTGCTACGTTTTAGTCTTCTCGATCTTTTCAATCTATGATTTCCTCTGTAGAGTTAAAAAATAAAAGATTGTGATTCACAATATTTTCTTTTTATTCCTTTGCTTTCTCTAGAATCATTCTTGAGGAGGAAATATGGTCCACCGTTCCTCCCTATGTTCATTTCAAAATGAAGAGGAGGGGGGGTATTTATCGTACAGTATGTTCCATAACATCTTCTAGAGCATGGAAAAAAACAAAACACATATCTCGATTACTGTCAAAATTTATAACCATCATAGTGAAGTGAAAAAAAAAATTCTCAGCCCCAAAATCTAGTCATTTATATTCCACCACAAAGAGTAACTGACCCACTCGCATATTTCAATGGTAATATTTTTATATTTCTACACTATGTATGTTCTATATATGAAAACATTCAAACTGGTTTTATTAATGTTAGACTTAAAATATTTTTAAAACCTATATAAATTATTATTATTGTTGGGCGTAATAATCGCGATATTTCCTATCCTATCCTATTATTATTGTTAATATTGTAACGTGGAACAAAAACAAAAACATGTGACAGGAAGGAGTTTTAGAGTTTCTGTTGGAACAAACTGTTCTGGTTCCATGTTCGTGACTGAGAATGATCTACACTTGTCGGGAACATTCTAGATTGTTCTAATTCAGACTAAATATATGGAGCGATGGACTGGAGAGTTAGTCTTGCTCTTAAGTTCGAATCATGTGGTTATTTGTGTGTTCCTTTATCGTTACAAGTTGATACTTTTTGTAACCTTGTTAGTTATTTGAGTTTTTACTGTTTGCCAGACATTGTGAATTATTATTTTCTTTTAATAAAAATTATTTAAACCCACATAAGTGTTAAATATTTTTATTTTCAGATATAAAGGGTACCACAACACCCCATGAATTTTATTACTTAAGTAAAATTAGGTAAAAAACACTTTTAACCCGAAAATCCAAAAAAAAACCCCTGAAATTTATCATAAATTAATAATTACCCTTCCAGTAGTAACTAGTATAAAGTCCCACGTCGGGTTCTGTTAGGGGAGAGGAAGAAAACTTATTTGTTTTCAATTTTTTCCTTAAGCTCGAGAGCGATTTATTGTACAGAATATTGAATTATCTTTAAAAAATCTGGTGCGTGCGCGCAACTCACAACTTTCACTTACCAACTTAGATTAAAAATGGATATGTTTTGTTAATTGCCACATTTCAAAGTCACACATTTATCCACATTCATTTCTTATTTTTGTTTTTATTGGCTCTATAAAAAACACTATTTTTTTATTATTAAATAAAAGTTTTTACTTGCGATAATTCGGCAATGCAGCATAATACCCCAAGTCGTCTGATTTTATAATTCTCTCTCTGTAGTAGTTGAAAACTTCATTTAGTTACCATGAAAAAAATAATTTTCCTTAAATTAACAATAAACAATGGTCTGTCATTAAAGGCGTACTCCGCATGCTTGGGCTCAACGTGTTTTATGAGTTGACGGAATATTTTTCTTTTTTTCCCCTCAATATGTTTAGGGTCAGGTGGGGTAATTGGGAACGAAATTTGTTGGTTTCAAATTTTTGTACCTTCTTATTACCACTTGAATAATGCAAAGCATTCAAACTCAAATGTTTATGGCTTAGCTTGTTTATAAACATGTTATTAAACTTTCCTACACGTCTAACATAGAAATCCGTAATTCTGATGGCCTTATTTGACGCGTTCACAATTACCGCAAAAATTCCCAATTACCCCATAAGGTAGGGGGCAATTGGGAACGGCTACTTTTTAAACAGTGGTTATTAAATGAATCCAAACCCTCATTTAGAATTATTTCCATACCCTGTTATATATCTAACTTACATAGAACTTTTTAGCTCTTTGTTTACAATTACCCCAAGTTCTCAATTACCACTACTCACCTATTCATAGAGATGTTACCATATCAATTCGACTATTACGAAAACGGGAAAATGAAATATGAACTGGGAAAATTATAGGAAGCAAAAACTACAGCTGAATATTACTTGGGTATAAAAAAAAAAGCATCATAAATGTAATTACAAAGAAAAATCAAATTATATTAAATTAACATACATAGTTTTTAGAAATGAAAAAAAAAATAGTTATTCCGCTAATTGATTTATAATCATTAATTATTATTATTATCATCATTAAAAATAATAATAATAATTGCCCAATCACAATGTGGTTACCACATCTTGCCTCAACCCAACATTGTGATACCTAAATTTTATATTTCCATCACACCGATATGACCTTTGAAATTGTATAGTTCTTTTCTACCTACTTCCATGCATGATGGGGTTGGAAAAACAGCTTTTAATTGCTCCATGTTGACGGAAAACTTTTCCTCTTCTTTGAGTCTTTTCAACACCTATTCAGAAGCCAAAACTTCCCGATGTGTGAGGTGTTTCATCCGTGTCCCTGCTTGTTGGGGGGGGGGGGGGGCTTTCAGATGTGGTTGAGTCTGATGTGTTTTTGGTGATGCTTCTAGAAAAGATGGGTACTGCTGGACAAGTTCTGTTTTGTAGCAAGGATCACCCTTTTGTGCCCTTGCTATCAACCACTTTTGAAGGGTTTCTTCCGCCTTTTTAGGCAAATAAATAAGTCTCCCCGCACCCAATCTACTAATATCAGACTTCCTACCTTTGATAATGTTGAAAAGAACCGTTTTCGAAACTCGGAACTTTTCAGCAGCTGCGAGATACATCAAGTTGCCGCTGGGAGTAACGTTGACAGCATGGGTCACATCTTGGATCAGCCCAGGGTGGAGACCCCTTCCTAATGTATGTCCTTGGCATCCTTTAGTTCAGTGGAACAGTCAATTTATCAGGACACTTCATTATTTTAGAAAAAACAATGTTCTTATTATTGTAGGGATGTGAAAAAAGTCTGAAATTCAGTTCCCAATTACCCCTGAAGTAAAAATCTCAGAGGTAATTGGGAACATCAATGTAGTGGTTAGTAAAAAAATAACTAAGACAAAAGCACCACAAATACTATTAATTGACATACTAAGCTACAATTATTAACTTAAAGGACACTTTCCTTGTGAGATCTATAGTCAATATGTGCTCTTAACTGTAGGATGGAAGAAAATCTATTTTCCAAAAAAAAAATTATACTTTTTATAAGGTCACCGGGGACCAGGAAGCTGATGAACGAAAACGCGTGAACTCATTATACCGCTTCATAGAGATATTAACTTACTAGTTTCATAGCTCTTTAGTTCTCCAGACCCCCACCTCAGCGCTAGTGGCCCTTATTCCCATTTACCCCTGATTCCCAATTACCCAACCTGAACCTACTCGATTTTTTCATATTTTATATTAAGCCATTTCTTATTTTTAGGCGTAATGAGAGACAGTCAATTTCTCCATATAAACAAAAACAAAGGTACTTTATAGGAAAACAAAAAAGGCCCCTTCTCCATTTAAGCCCGCTCAGAACATTTTAATAATGATAAAGTTTACCTGATATTAAATAAAATCTAATTTTCATTAAACATGACGAATTTGATCAAAATCATTAAAGTCCGTTTTGAGATAATCGTAAAAATTGGAAAACAAAGTTACAAAATAAAGTGCCCCCTCCGTTTCACCAATTTTGATGAAATGTTGGCTGTAACGTCTTTGGCATATACATGCATCAAATACCCAGTTTGATCAACATCGTTAAAGCCGTTTTTGAGTAAATAAAAAAACACTTGGAAATCATAACACATTTATTAAGTAAAGTGCCCCCTCCGGTTGGTCAATTTTGATGAAATATTTGCAGTCATATCTCGGGCATATTAATACATCAAATACTCACTTTTATCAAAATCGTTATAGCCGTTTTTGAGAAAATCGAAAAAAACGTAAAAAGTTATTAAATAAAGTACCCCCTCCGGTTGGTCAATTTTGATGAAATTTTCGCAGTCGTATCTCGTACATATTAATACATCAAATACTCACTTATATCAAAATCGTTTAAGCCATTTTTGAGAAAATCGGAAAAAAAAAACGTAAAAAGTTATTAAATAAAGTACCCCCTCCGTTTGACCGTTTTCGATGAAATTTTTGCTGTCACATCGCGGGCATATATAATACCCATGTATAAATACCTAATTTCAGGCTCGCAAAGTTTATAGTTTTTGAACTACAGACACAGACACAGATACAGAACACACACACACACACAGACCATTTCGCGGGACTTGGTTATTTGGACTCAGGGGACCCCAAAACGGGTATTCCGTTGAAGACCGGAAGTCGAAATTTTTCACGATCACAATACTTTCCCTTATTATGTATTTCATATATAGTCAAGTGAAAGTACAAAGGGACAACTTAACGTTTGACATCGAATGATTCACTTATCACAAAATAGGTTAAGTCGCTTTGCCAAAGCGATTATCGAAATTAATTTTTTTTTACCATTTTGTCCGAAATATGTCACACTCATGTCAATCGGCTGCAATTGGAAAAGTTCAGCTCAAAATAAAAAATCTTACAAATGGAAGTTGTAGAGAATAAAATAATTCAATTACCGGGTCAATCCATATTAAGTGGCCCCATTCCCTGATTTATAATTATATTTACATATATATATATATATATATATATATGTATATATATATGTATGTATATAATCAATAGCTACTCATAAAATAATCGTGGAAAAATTTTATTCCAATATTTTTTAAAGATTAATGCCTAAGGTGCGTATTTATTCATTATATCAGGGCTTCGGCGGTTTTTATTAAATAATAAAGATAGCTAAAAATCTGTTAATAAATGTAAAATTAGTTGGTTTACAGATTCTGTAAATTAAAAATATGTCCCATAAAATAAAATATTTCAATCAACAAAACTCCTATCGGTATTTTCCGAAATACTGAACCCAATTGTTAAACCAATTCCTTAATAAAATCCAACATTTTATACGGGGATTCAATGCTAACTAAACTTATAAGTTTTCCTAAAAGTATGGAAACTGTAGATTACCATGAAGTTGTAGAAATAAATCTCGGAAAACCTCTGAATTATCGAGAAAGACAACCTTGCGTCATTAAACCTACATAAAGTCCCTTTTATCGATGGCTGTAGTAAAGTTAAAACATTTTTCTCTAAGAAAATTTCGTCTACTTTACAATACCTCCCAGAGTTTCTCCATAAGAGCTGTAACACCCTGTATTTATATATATACACATATATAAAGTATTATTTCTCTTGTCATGACAACAAAATTCTTAATATAATTTTTAAAAAAATATTTAGTAGCATTTTATATTTGAAAAAATATTTAAAAATTATATTAAGAATTTCAATGTTATCATAACAAGAGAAATAATTGGATTAATATTTAATTGTTATAATATTAATTAATATATATTAAGAATTAATATAATATAATGTGCCTGGTGGCTCAAGTGGTGAGAGCGCCTTACTAGTGATAAGAAAGGCCGTGTTCAAATCCCGGCCAAGGCCAATCTTTTCTCTTCATATAAAAAATATTCTAAAACTATATATATATATATATATATATATATATATATATATATATATATATCATTATTTATTCACTGTTAGGTATCTTACTGACAAATATATTCAGAGTTTATTAAAACATATCTTCATAATCTGAATTGTATAAAAAAATATTTAACAAAAAGGTTTGTTAGTAATTCTTGAATAAATACCGAATAAAAAAAATATAAAGCATTAATTATTAGGGAAATAAGTAACTTCCAGGGTTATTCTCAACTTAAATTCCAATAAAAAAAGAAATATAGTATCTTTAATAACCACCCACGGAGATATACATGTATGGATAATCTTTTGACAGGACATTCCTTTTGATTATTTCCTTATGATTTTCAACAGCTTTCAAATACTCATATTGTCAAACAGATACCTTAAAAAGTATAAAACCTAGATATTTATTTTTACTCTTTTGAAGTATTATTAATGATTTCATTTTTTCTCCAATTTTTTTTTTTTTTTAGCTGAACGGAATTTTTCGGTAAACGGTAACGAGATGAGAAGAAATAGAGAGTAAGATCAATTCTATTTTCAGCTCGTAGAGTAATAGAAAATTAATGCTAACAAATGAGTATTTGTGAAAACACACGTGTCTTCTTAGAAGACTTTTAAGAGTACAACAGAGATGACTTAAAATTATAGCGTGCAGAATAGTTGAAAACAGTCGTTATTTTTTATGATATCGTTATTCTGAATTTGCACAAGAATAAAAACAAATCATTTACAATGCTTGCATATGAAAATTTTTTGAAATAGAAGATTATTTATTCTAAAGCAAAAATATTTTTTGCTTATTTATAAATATCTAGTCAACTTAAATTTTCCTAGAAGATGGTAATATTAATGTTGCTAATATCAAGTATCAAGCTAACCTCAATAAATGAGGAAAGGTATAAAAAAAAAAAAAAAAAAAAAAAAAAAAAAAAAAAAAAAATTAAAAAAGCAACGATGAAATAATTCAAAATAAAATAAATGAACAACTACAAATTCTATCTACTTGTTCTGGATTTCAAAAAGAAACAGAAAGCTGTAAACACTTACCCTTGCAACCTAAAAATGTTATAGTAAATATGTAAGTATAAGAATACGCATTCAGGGTGAGGTTAGAGGTAAATTTAGCGATTATAGCAGCATAGCCTGTGCTACATCCTAAACCTAAGGGCGTAAGGGGAACACTGAAGCGTCGGCTACCTGTTGGCCGGGCCTGCGCCTTTACCCCTATCGAACTCAGGAGCTTTAGTACTCGGGCCAGCTTCCCATACATCCTGACTTACCACCCTCCCCCCAAACACACTCTATCTTTATAATTATTCTAGAATAAATATAAATATATATATATATATATATATATATATATATATATATATATATATATATATAGGAATTATGATCCCATGAACAATAAGTTGATCCTATTTAAGTAATAATTTAGGGGAAATCGGAATGATGATCAATTAGCGTAATATGAATTTGATGAATTGAAAATCGACGTCAAATCGCGGTTGGAAACATAAACACAGATTGAAGGTCTTTTTATGAAACTGTCATGCTGCCGTTTTCTGATGGTGTTGATTAGGGCCCAAATTTTATTTTAAATGATGAGTTGATGATTCGGAAGGATTTTTCGTTTTTTTTTTTTTTTCCCCCTATCCAAGGGAAACGAGAATTCTCGAGGGATCTACGTCGGCCTTCTAACACTGAGTTCATTAAACGATATTCTACAAGACCTTTTTTGTAATTCCGCAACAAAATAGACCTTTTCTGGGGTTTTACGCAAAAATAAATCTATTTCTGGGTTTTCTTTAAGAATTTTATTTAATTGATTAAAAAATTACCATTTATAGTTACGCAAAATCAAGAGAGTGAGAAATACTTTATTAAAAAAAAATTTAAAGTAGTGCTACCCTACTGTATAGGGTTGCTAGTCACACATCATACTGATCCATCTTTATAGACATTGATTATATACCCACATTTTTTTTCTTCTTCGTTTTTCATTATGATTACTGCTACCTTAATGGCATCGTTTGTTTTTTAGTATATATGTATCATTTTCCCTTCCAGCGCCAATCTTCTCTAAAAATTACTAGTCGATGAAGGGATGGTTGCTCTGCTTCCGAACCAAAGCTCTTTTACTTTAAAATTTCGATCCCCGCAAATATTCGATTCCCGGAAAGAATCGGATTGATAAGGGCCTTATCCCTCCCTACCTCCCATCACTATGCCGCCCGATTTACTTTCTTTACCAATCAAAATTTTCAGCGAATGAAAAACGCCGAAAATGTGTTCTTTATAATAAATCTGAGTGCGGCTTGGTCTGTCAAAATAACGTTTAATAAATAAGTCATATACTTTTCTCTAGCAGGATACCAATATTCTAAAACAGTTTTACTATTCTAAAACATTTTCAAATTTTGATTAAAAAAAAATTTTGAGGTTGTACCTAGTAATGTATTTGAGAATATGTTAACTGTTACAAACTTCGAAAATACATATTTCTTTGTTTAGATTCTGTTCATAACTCTTCCGAAATTCCGAAATAATAAGAACTTAACCAGAAGCCCTTAAATAACCATTTAAATCTCGGACAATGCAATAAAATAAATAAATTTCTCTTTGATACTAATGTTATCGAGAAATGAATAAGACGAAAATTATTGCTATGTTTTACTTCTTAAATATCAATATTCAAGTTCAGATATATTCAAGAGAGAAATGATTCGAATTGATTTAATGTCTTCAATATTGCTGAGTTCCTGGAGAATCATTTGATTATATCTCGTAAAAAATAAATGTTCCTCTTCAAGATACCATTCTTATTTATTTACTTTTATTCCTAGCATTCCAATCTTCGGTTTCAGTGTCCCTAATTATATTAGTTCTAACATTCCTAATTAACAAATATGATTATATTAGCTCCAATTTTTAATAAATAGCTTAAAAACTTTTTTTGATCTAAAAGTCAATTGTCAAGACCTATTTCATGTAAAATAGAAACCTAAAAATCCAAGCCCTAATGATGATAATAAATGATATGGCATTTTTGCAGGTTGATTGATAAAAAGGCTTGTTTTTATAAGGGATATACAATATATTGGAGGATCAATATCTTTAAGAACGGGTAGAGATATCGAAATTCAGATCGTAAAAATGATAAGGGAGAGATGCTAGTCACTGGAGAAGAAATACGAGCTCCTGAATCATGAAAGGCTAAATAAATAGATTGAGTCAGTATGACGGGATGGCCGAATGGGCAAACGCGTTAGGAAATGGCAACATATGATTAGGAACCTGAAGATAGCAAGTTCGAAACCCGGAGCCAGGGGAATTTGAATAATCCTCGGCATCAATCCCCCACCCTTTTCCCTGGCCCGGGAAATCCCCGTGTACCCTAAAGGGTGAGGAAGGGGAGGAACAAAAAAAAAAGTAGATTGAGTGGAACAAGAAAGGGAAAATGAAGACATAATATTGCTGTATAACATAGAGTTCGAAAAAGATGTGTAGCTAGACCAGTGGAGGCCAGAGGCAGATGACATTATGAAATCTACCTAAATAAAGTAGTCAGTAATCTCCATTCTTGATGTTCCAAAGTAATATACATATATTATAAAAATAATAAATCCCCTTTTGTGTGGCTTCCATATTAACAGGGCCTGTAGGAAGGTACGCCACACTTACTAGGTAACTAATGATATATAATAGTAATATGGTAAATAATAGTTTGTATACCATTATATAATGTATGCTATTATCAATACTTAAGATTTTATTCAATTAAGATAAAAATTCCTAACATGGAAGTGTGGCCTGGGGCAGCTACTCGTTAGAGAGGTATGATAGAAAAATTAATTTAACTATTTTATACTAATTTAATATACTTTTTTTTTTTTATAAAACCTATATCTGGGCAATAAAAAAAGTCATTTGAGTTTACCCTATAAACCTCTAAATAATATTGTAAATATAATGTAAAACTTGTATATTAACAAAACAATATATAAAATTAAAATAAACACCTAAAAAAAGTAGATATTTTCACAATTTGAATGATGAATTATGATTTTTTGTTTACATGATCGAAAATAATTCTGTTATCTTCTATCAGTATCGTTAAATATTTGATACATGTGAAACCTATTTTTAACAGAGCAATAATTGATAATTGCAAGAAAGAACTGTATGCCGCCAGTCGCGAGGAAGTGATTTTATTGCGCAAGCTCCAAAAATCGTATCGCGAAATGACTGATTTCTTGATTTTTCAAGAGACATAATTAACAAAGAACTACTGCGAAAAATCACGAGATTGAAGCGCTTGAAAATTCAGAAGATAGTGAAAATGCCTGGGTCCATATGGTGGTATGTATCAAATTTTGGGGTGTGTGTGTAAATACGAAAACTATAAAGAATGTTCTGAATTCCTGAGGGGCTTTATGGCAAGTTCCCGAGAATAGTTATTTATTATACAAGTGACGAAAGTAGATCACTTTTCAAACCCGAGTGAAACGTTTACCCACACGAGCGAAGCGAGTGTGGTAATTTCACGAGAGTTTTAAATTCTACTTTTTTCACGAGTGTAATATTAATTTTTTTTTGTAATCGTGTAATACATGATCAGATCTAACCAGAATATGAACAAAATTAGGATGTTGTGAAGATTATGGTATGT
This sequence comes from Aelia acuminata, assembly GCA_911387785.2. NCBI lineage: Eukaryota > Metazoa > Arthropoda > Insecta > Hemiptera > Pentatomidae > Aelia > Aelia acuminata. The sequence continues at coordinate 53,740,032 of OU426980.1, read as the reverse complement.
TGTTGTTAGGTTATAAGCATGGTTGTGAAAGGTTATAAAATGTTATAACAATAAATTGAAAATGTTTAATTAAATAAAAAATAATATAATAATAATAATATTTAATCAAACAGTGTTTTTTGAAGTTTTTTAGTAATATCAAAGATGTCTGTTTAAATTAAAATGATTGTGAAGTAGTGCAGTTATAAACAAGTGCAGGTTATAAACAAGGAAGGTAATTATTATTATATTTAAATTTTATAATATATTGATTATTTCCACCAATAATTCATTCACATTTCAATTTATTTTGTTATAAATTCTTACAATGTTAAGAAACATTAAAAGCATTTAATTTCCAACTTCAAATTATTTTTTAATTTATACTTATTACTAATTAAGAAGGCAATTCACTTTCTTCACTTGTGAAGAAAGTAATCACTTTCTTCACTCTATTGCGAAATGTTTCACTTTCTTCACTCATTTCAGTTTAGTAATGTTACCATTATTCAACGATTACAGAAAAATAAAGTTTTATTACTGTAAGCAATCCCAGAAAACGGCTTTCTTTAGCTAGGAGATAATTTAATCACAGTTCTCTCCGTCTTTCGATTATCTAATCTTTTTTTGGGAAAATTTATTGTTCTCTGATGAGAATAAGCTTGATTTTTTCGGATCTGAGACCCGAAAGAATATTTCGAGAAGGAAAAACGAGAAACTGAAGAAGCGAAATGTTCAAATTGCTGTAAATCATGGAAAAAGCAATATAATGGTTTGGGGATGCGCTGCCTGTAATTCAGTTTGAGATCTTGTATCTATTGAGAATATTTTAAAAGTAGAAGGTTATGTGAGGCTTTTTCGCCTTAAATTTATAGGAAGTGCAGCGAAATTGGAAATCCAGTGTTAGTTCATTATTCAAAAGTACAATTATTCGAATGATGACAATAAAACAAAAGACTTTTTAATATTTAACGCTCATTAACAAGTTCAAACATATAATTATTTACAAATTTGTATATACATACATATTAATCAATATACAAATTTATATATAATTAAATTATGTATAAAAAATATATGAAAATTAAAAAAAAAAAAAGTTAAAATGTGTGGTGGGCCAATACATTCTGCTAGTCCTTTATATAAATTTTAAGATTCATTGAATTAAAAAAGAAGTTTTTCATTTTAATTATAAACGTATTAAAACATATTTAAATATACTTTTTATTTTTATAAGTTGTAGCATTTCTTTATTACCTAAATACATAATTTAATGAAAAAACTGGGGGGCAAAACACTCTTTACCATCACTTGGATTAATATTAATACAGTTGTGTGCAAAAGTTTCTGGCCATCTTATAACGAAATAGCTCAGTATTAAACATTTTCCATCTCCTTCCACAAATTTAAAAATTTGACTTTTTTTTTTTTTTAATAAGGGTAACATGATCCATTTTTATCGAGTTAGATTATATCAGAACCTATGCTCTCTACAAAAATTTCATAACAGAAAAAAGTTTGCTTTTACAAAATGAATAAGAAAGTACTTACTAAAATAAAATGAGTAATTTCAAGAGAAGAAAATCATTTTACCGAGCATATTATGTTTTTACAAGATTAATATACCAAAAATTTCAACTTGCAAGCCATAATCAGAAATACTCAATTATTTTAGGACCTTGTTTTTTGTAGAAAATTTATAGCCAAACTATTTTTCTTATAATAATAAAGCTCATAAAATGTGGTCTTATTATGGCTTTGAAATTTTGAGGATTTTTTAAGGAGATAAAAAACATTGCATACTGGGCGATTTCGTTTGAGGGTGGCCAGAAACACACTACTGTATATACTTATTTATTTTGAAATAAAATATAATTTGGAAACCTCGAGTGACAAGCAGAGTATTCCGATGTAATTTAATGTTTAAATAACTAAGAGACACTTGCATCATCGCAAGTGTCGGACGCGCGCTAAAGCTCCCCTGTCTGTAAGGGGTTCCCAATTCCCAAAATCTAATGTTAGTTTTACAGCACTACAACTTTTATTCGACGAATTTTTGAAAAAAATTGAATTTTTCCAGTTGTTAGGTCATACTAAAAGCGAGGTCTCCTCCCCCCTCATCTTTTAAACCCCCCTCATATTTGAAAGAAAATATCTTTTCCCTAAACTAAATCAAATATGAATTTTAACAGGAAAAAAGTTACATTTTTTATTGAATTATAGTTTTAAGGTATTCATTTCACACAAAAATATCACATAACGTATTTTAGAGAATAGATAGAACCGAATAAAAGGGCATAAGCTACATTAATGTCGAATAAAAAATTTGGTGCAACGAGAAATTACCAGAGGAGTCTCGAAACGAATGTTGGAGGGGGGGGGGGGGTGTAGAGGCTATGATTTTTTCCGTTTTTTTTTTTCAGTTGTGTCCAACATACATAATTGTCGATATGCCGAAGAGTCCGGTCCGAATGCCGTCCCTACCCATTCGGGATTAGCAATAGGAGCTCTATTTTCTATGGTCTGAGAAAGCATCCCTCATTGAAAAAATCCGATAAAATCATCATTGCCTCCATTAGTACCTCGTTTTTTTTTTTCGTATCTCGTTCAGGATGACACACAAACCCGGAATTTTCCTTATCTGAAGCCTTCAGATAAGGCTTGCATAATGCACCAGCATGGTGCAGATAACACAGAGCTCCTCAGCCGTAACGGATGTCGCGCCAAATGGCTGCAGCGGTCCTGTCTGTATTAATTCTTCTTGGCTAGGAAAAAATCTTCAATTCTTTCCACAACTACCAAGCATATAAATGTTCTTGTAGGGCAGCTCATTAACGTCTTGATGACAGTTCTCTAATTTCTTCCAAAATGATAGTCGTTGAGTGGAACTGAGAGTTGCCTTGCTCACTGGTGTCTTCTTCTTCATATGCGTCACCGTTCACGCCATTCAGCGATATGATCGTTCCACCAGTAGATCGGTAGTCTTCCTATTCATGGATCGCTTATCCTCTAATGTGCCAGAGAGTTCACAAGGTGCTCCAATCCTAATATTAAATGACTCTGTGTCAAAAGTCATGGTTTTCCGGCGAACTATACTCTTATCTTGCCTTGAAGGCATTAATGTTTCCCTGCTACAAGCAATATATAATCTCTTGGAAACTAAAATTTAAGGACGTCCACAAGTTTGAAATTTTCAAAAACTGTAAATGTGTAGTTATCAGGGCTAAACGTATTGTCTTCTTTCAAACTTTTTCTCATTTGTGATATTAATTTATAAGGAGATGAATTTTTTTTTGAAAAGTATCTCATAATACTATTGGCTACGACAGGAAATAGCTGATGGGATGTTCCAACATTGCTCCAGTCTCATTGCCCTACAAACGTAAATCAATACGATTCCGGGCATCTGAACCCACCCTCCAGTGAATTCACTTCCATTCAAATTTCTGGTTGCCCTACTTTCAAATATATGCATTTTTTAAATATTATGACATAAACATTCGTATTATCGAGTTGAGAATGACCATCTACAAACAGTCATTGTCAAATGATTTCAGTAATCGTAATTTTTTTTATTTTTTATTTTTTTTTTTTTTGGTATTTCATACAACACAAGCATTTCAGAAACAAAAAAGGATAATATATGTATGTATCTTGAAGTATACTTAATTGATAAAAGAAATTTTTTAAATTCCAACAGTCACAAAACCCAATAGCATTTTTTAAAAATCAATTTGTATCATATTTTTGCTTTTTGCATAAAAATTATAATCCCATATTCATTGAAAACGTTACATTGTTTTTATTGCTAAACAGTATATCTTTATGACTTATTTACAATGTTAAATTGGCAAAAAAATGCATTAGTACCGTAAAATGGTAACCAACGTGCCACTATTTTTAGGTTTTGATTAATAGCTCATACAAAAGTTCACCTAGAGCTTTCGGAATCTCACTCAACTTACCTCTATATATTAGCTTTCGATTTATATACTAGGAAACATTGCTATATAAGCTTTCTTAGCAATATAGAATTTACAATTGTAAAAAGATCCTTTAAAAAATAGTTCACCTGTGACTTTGTTATTATTAAATATTTTTCTTAATTTTCTCAACTAGGCTCATATAGATTAAAATTAATAAAAAAAAAAATATTTTGACAATTTTCATCTCAAACATTTATTAACCGCTACTGAGGATTCGAACTCATGAGTCACTTGGCTACCCCACCCGAATGCCATTAATTATGTTTAGATTCATTATACACTGCTTAGTAATGTTTTCTAAACTCACTTCGTATTTTGGATTCTACTGAAATGAAGTTTAACGGTTAATGAAGGATAAACTAGCGGCGATGAATCTAACCAGCAGAAACAATAACAGACGCATTTTATTTCTATGCCTATGCATTGAATATACCTGATTAACTTACCTGATTCTGCTTATTTGAGTGGCTATTCGGTTAATCGGTGAAAGGTTTTTCAATTTTACCAAACAATTGCTCAGTCGCTATAAATCTATTATTAACGACACCTTATAAATTTCTCTCTTATCGGCGTATTCTCTCCAGAATGTCTCCCATCTATTTCATTTTCCCGGATAAACCAAACTTCGTTCGATGAGCAGCACTTAGGGGCGCATATTTGCTACATACATTTAAAAAAACACAAGGGGCACATATTTAGTTATTAGGAACATCATGTACCATTTTATGGTAAGCAACATCATGACGGTTTCATTTTCTGACATATTATTTTTACAATTTTTTTTTTTACCATTCAGCATAATAATAATCTATTACTAGGAATCAAGATGCCAGTGCTGCGAAAAAAATGAGCGGAGAAAAGTAATTTAAAAATAACAACAACGAAAAATCCTGCAATGCAATATCTTATATTTAAAAGCAAACAACTAATGTGTAAATTCCAAATTTCGGGAACCATTTTTTCTTTTCTTCAAAAATCAAATAAATCACACATTACCTTGAACTTAATATGGTAAAGTAGGCATCGAATGTTAAAATGAATCGTAAAATTAAAACATATTATCTGAAATGAATTTGATAGTTAAGGTGATCATGGTCTCACAGTAAATGTAAAATTAAGCTGGGAAAAAAGGTTACCAGAGTATTCTAAATTTGATTACCTTAAACTTGGAGGAATTGTGAAATTTTGTTTAAAAATAATGATCCTAAGTTGTTTAACCAAGATTGTATGTAGAACGCTTCCTCTTTTAATTATAAAAAAAACAAAAAAAAACACCTCGTTACTCTTCTCGATTAAATTGTACCACGATTTCAGGTATAACCAAAATACATAAAATTTTTTTAGTACAATCAAGATTGTTGATACTCATTAAATCTTGGCCAAAAATATGGTCATTTCCTATATTAATTTATTTAATTCCACCGATAATTTTTTTTCAATCTGAAATTATTTGGTTTTAGATATTCGTATGGGACACGATTGGAATATTAAGTGATTTAAAAATAAAATTTTAAGTTAAGAAAGAAGTCCTAAAACTGGATGTTGACAAATATTTTGCTTAAACAGGATTTGGGTTAAAGTTCTTTCTTCAATTTTGAGTCAGAAAAAAATACCAAATAATTAAAAATTAGAATTTATTTTTGGAAAATAAAAATCTTTTAAACGCAGGTTTAATATATTGTATATTTTTTTACTAATGCGAGATTTCAACAAAATATTAAATCTAGCTCCGTTCAGGAGCGTCTATTTAAATCTAGTTTTGGATTGAAATACCTTTTGTTGATTAAATTACCTTTGTTATTTCCGAATGTTTTTTTTTTTTTACTTTCACTTACCTATATATGAAATATATAGTAAGTGGAAGTATTGCGATCGTGAAAAATTTCGACTTCCGGTTTTCAACGGAAATACACGTTTTGGAGTCCTCTGAGTCCAAATAACCAGGTCCCGCGAAATAGTGTGTGTGTTTATGTGTCTGTGTGTGATCAGATTAGCTCAAAAACTATAAACGGTACGAACCTGAAATTGGGACTTTAGCGTATGTATATGCCCATGTATGTATATATAATGTCATAAAATTTGAAACGGAGGGGCCACTTTATTTAATAAATTTTGTCTAATTTTTACGGGTTTTTTTTTCAATTTTTGAAAAATGCCTTTAACGATTTTGATCACACTCGTCATGCTTAATGAGAATCAAGAATTCTTTAATATCAGGTAAGTTTTATGATCATAAAAATGTTTTGAAGGGGCTTAAATGGGGAAAGGAACTTTTTGTTTTCTTATCAAGTACCTTGTTTTAGTTTATATGGATAAATTAACTGTCTCTTGTTATGCCTAATAATAATAAATGGCTAAATATGAAAAAATATACATAAGAAAAAATGAAAATATTCCCACAATGAGCACGGAATACACGTTTTGGGGTCCCCTGAGTCCAATTAACCAAGTCCCTGTGTGTGTGTGTGTGTGTGTGTGTGTGTGTGTGTGTGTGTGTGTGTGTGTGCGTGTGTGTGTGTGAACAGGTTAGCTCAAAAACTATAAACCTTGCAAACCTGAAATTGAGTATTTAGTGTATGTATATGCCCGCGATGTGACAGCAAAAATTTCATCAAAATTGCTCAAAGGGAGGGGGTACTTTATTTAATAACTTTTTAAGTTTTTTTCGATTTTCTCAAAAACGGCTCTAACGATTTTGATTAAACTGAGTATTTGATCTACTTATATGCCCGAGATATGACTGTAAAGATTTCATCAAAATTGATCAACCGGAGAGGGGACTTTACTTAATAAATTTTGTATAATTTTCACGTGTTTTTTTTATTTACTCAAAAAAGGCTTTAACAATTTTGATCAAACTGGGTATTTGATGTATGCATATGGCAAAGATGCGATAGCCAACATTACAACAAAATTTATCAACCGGAGGGGGGACTTTACTTAATAAATTTTGTATCATTTTCACGTGTTTTTTTTATTTACTCATAAAAGGCTTTAACAATTTTGATCAAACTGGGTATTTGATGTATGTATATGCCAAAGATGTGATAGCCACTATTTCATAAAAATTGGTCAAACGGAGCGGGCACTTCATTTCATAATTATTTTCCAATTTTTACCTTTTTTTCGATGATCTCAAAAACGGCTTTAACGATTTTTATCGAATTTTTCATGCTTAATGAAAGTTAAGTTAGGTGTTCTTTAATATCAGGTAAGATTTATCATTATTAAAATGTTCTGATGGGGTTTAAATGGGTAAGTGGCCTTTTTTGTTTTCCTATAAAGTACCTTTGTTTTTGATTATACGGAGAAATTAACTGTCTCTTGTTACGCCTAAAAATAAGATATGGCTAGATATGAAATATGAAAAAAAATCAAGTAAACATATAGAGGAGAAAAATATTCCGTCAACTCATAAAACACGTTGAGCCCACGCATGCGGAGTATGCCTTTAATGACAGACCATTGTTCATAATTAAAGTCGTTCTATTCATTTAAGAAATGGCAATTAACAAAACGCATTAATTTCTAATCTAAGTAAGTTGGTAAGTGAAAGTTGTGTGTTGCGCGGATGCACCAGATTTTTTTTTTTTTTCCATTGAAGCCTTCGTTTTGAATTCGATTATTACTGGCCATTGAATAAAACATAGCTTACCATTTATCTAATATCGTTTTAGGTCTTAGTAGGAATCTCTTCTCTCTTCAACTACTTCGCTGTTGGGTACTCTGTTTTAATGTTTTTAACACAAATAATTTTTTTTAGAAAAGCAAAACACTGTTATCGAGCACATTTGGAATAGCGAGTTAATTAAAAATCAAATTTTGAGAATACATCAAATGAAATTGCCGAAAATGTCTTCTTTTTTTTTTTTTAAAGCTCTATCTTTCCCACATTTTTGTTAGTTTTATCCGTCTCTGCGTGAAAAATTTGAAAAAAACACTTTATGCTGTTTTAAAGCTTATTGATGTTCATTTTTCCAGTAATAAAACCCATATGTTCATTCTACTGTTTAACAAGTTATGATCTCATAAAAATTTGAGTTCCCCCCCAATAAAAACTGCATAGCGCCCATAATTATTAAACTCTTAATATAATGTTTTTTTCAAGTTAGATACCCCGTCCAAATGGAAATTTAGTGAACTTTTAATGGCGAAAACTGCAAATCTCGTTTTTTTTTTTTTTCTGATTTCATTAAAGGACAATTAAAAAAAACAAAAAATACTATTTGAAAAATCACAATAACTGCTGTTAATCGAAAATTGACGGAAATAGACCATGCCATTACAGGAACATGTTTGTAGGACAGACATTTGTTGTGGAATTGCTAGTATATTTTGGAACAACACCCTGCATAAAAATATATATTTGCATGTGTGTGTGTATTAAAATACGTCAAAGCTATGTATTAATTGTTTTACTATATATTACGTAATAACGAAATTTACGTATTTTAATATTAAAGTTTTTCTTTTGGGGTGTGCAGGTTTTCTCGTTTAATTGGCCATGCCTCACTCCCTACTTTTACAAACCGGCTGTAATATACTGTGATTTAAAAAGCATGTTGTCGTTAATTTAGAGGGCGAAATAGTGACATGTTTATTCTGAAAATAAAAATTAGTTATCTCTCAAACTTATAAAATTGCTTAACTTAACTTATATGCTTGATTAAATTTAAAGTGCAGTGCAGAAAAATTATTTTAAATATATATATACAAAACTTTAGTTTTCTTTTACTTACTTTTATTACTTTCATTTTTAAAACCGCATTATTTTTGTTAAAACATTATTCGTTTTTAATATTTATAAGAATGGGATATGCTAATTTATAATAATATTTAATAATTATACAATGTAATAAAAATATTAGAATTATTTACATACTTTCACTATTTCTAGTATTATTTCCTATAGTCAAAAATTTTGTTTTGCCTCGTTATTGAGTTCCTATATACTGAGTGTAGTATATAATCATTCTTTAGAAATTATTCCAATCTACTTATTGTTATATTTCATACTATCATTTTAAATTATATATATATTAGATAAATAATGTTTATACGTTCCATATTCATTAAACATGCCAATCCTTAAATGCTTAACTGTGTTGCGGGTTAGGTAAATCAAATACGCCGTGATATCTAACTTCAATCTTTATGTAATGACATATAGTTATCACATAGTTTACACACATTCTCATAAATTTTATAGTCTTAAAAATGCAAAACACATTCATTGAGCACAATAGCGAGTAAACTAAAAATCAAATTTTGACTTAAAATATTCAAAATCCCTGAAAGTACATAAACAAATCTGTTTTTTAATCCATACCGCGTTTTTTGGTTCCCGAAATTTGGAATTTACACATTAGTTGTTTGCTTTTAAATATAAGATATTGCATTGCAGGATTTTTCGTTGTTGTTATTTTTAAATTACTTTTCTCCGCTCATTTTTTTCGCAGCACTGGCATCTTGATTCCTAGTAATAGATTATTATTATGCTGAATGGTAAAAAAAAAAATTGTAAAAATAATATGTCAGAAAATGAAACCGTCATGATGTTGCTTACCATAAAATGGTACATGATGTTCCTAATAACTAAATATGTGCCCCTTGTGTTTTTTTAAATGTATGTAGCAAATATGCGCCCCTAAGTGCTGCTCATCGAACGAAGTTTGGTTTATCCGGGAAAATGAAATAGATGGGAGACATTCTGGAGAGAATACGCCGATAAGAGAGAAATTTATAAGGTGTCGTTAATAATAGATTTATAGCGACTGAGCAATTGTTTGGTAAAATTGAAAAACCTTTCACCGATTAACCGAATAGCCACTCGAATTAGAAAAATCAGGTAAGTTTTAATATTTAAATCATAAGCATAAGAATAAAATTTTTAAAACGTTTTTTTTGTTTTTACAAACACATGTTGTATATTTTATACTTTACTTTGCATAGGATGCCTATTTTTTATTTAATAACTTACCTACTTAGATTCAACGCCACTATTTTATCCTTTTATTATCCGTTAAACTTCAGTACAGTTGAATCTAAAATACTTAGGGGGTATTTAATACGAAGTGAGTTTTGCAAAGAAAATTATTGACAGAAAAAATTAATATGCAGTGTACAGTGGATCTAAACATAATTAATGGCCCTCGGGTGGGGTAGCCATGTAATTCCTAACATCAATTTTTATCCGTTAATGGGGGCGGGGGAAAGGTGATCTTTAATTTTACTTTTAGATTGGGCTGACGCATAATAAAGAGCTGCAGAATGATGAGTAGATTCCATTTGGGAAAGTGAATGTTGAGGATGCTAGAAATGAGGAACTTACCCTACCCCCACGGCCTAGTGCTTACGGCGGATTGCAGATAAGTCGGTATAATACTGATTGGCTCTGCAAAGAACTGAAGAGAAGGGGCCTGAGAATAAATGATGATATAACAAAATATATGGTCATAACAAGAGCAGAGACAGACTCCCATTTGACCATAGATAAGCTTCCGGTTGAAAAAGCAGACACCTTTAAATACTTAGGGGTGATGATAAGTAAGGATGGAAGGTTAAATGAAGAAATAAATGCAAGACGATCAGTAAAATTTACAACGCGATCAAAGCCAAATTTCTTAGGCAATGGAAGACATAAATGATCATATTCAACTTTGTCTAACGATATAAGGCTCGCAGTTGAGATGGAGAGTGGTGGCATGGAGAGTTGCAAGCGATGGAGACTTGAGTTGACGGCACCAGAAAAGGGGGCAGTAGAAGAACCACCCGGAAGTACACACCTCAGTAGGTACATCCCTAAGAAATGGGTGACTGACGTTGGATCGAGCCAGGATTAGTGTAGCCGACAGGGAACAATGGCGTCGCTTCTGCAAATGCTCTAAAACAATCGGTAGAAGATTTTAAAAATAGTTACAATTTTAAATCTAACAGGGGGGGGGGGATTACAACGATTTTTTTTTTCATCTTTTCGGATTTTTTAAAATGGTTAACTACTGTAATAATGACAGGGGCTTAGAATAGTAAAAACTATCAATTTTAAAATTCGATGCTGCGGGAGGGGGGGTTTCTCCATATAACGTTCTTTTAACTTTTCGGATTTCTTCGATATGTTTATGATAATTTGCGTTTATGATAACGGGGGAGTAGATTTTGAAAATAGTTACAATTTTAAAATTCTAACGATATAAGGTAACAAGTAACGATAAAAAGTTTGATGGGGGAGGGGTTACTACGATTTTTTTTTTAACTTCTGATTAATTCTTTATGAGTGTCTATCTCATAAAGAATGTCTAACCATTCCTTTGACTTTGAGAGCCCCTCTGTGTTAGCTACTGTACCTAACCATGATAAACGACTCCTCTCAGAATCCATATTCATCCATCTGGAAAAAATAAACCTGTAATCTATAAAGTAGATAAAGAGGTAATTTCATCTACTTACTCCAACATCTTCCGCATCCTCAAATCCTAGTTTTGATTTCATAGGTATCTACAATTATCGATGTGCCTCTATATTATTATTAAAATATAGTTTTTTATATTATTATCATAAACTCTATAAATTCTTTTTTAAATATTTTTTTCATTTTTGTATACAATGTTACCTTGTGCGTACTCTCACGTTTATCTTATTATTGAGTCCAGATATAAACAATTTGTATACTGTACCATCTATATTGTTAGTTTTACAATTCCTTATTTATTTTTATTTTACACTTATTCCTTATGTACCCTTTCACTTCAAAAGCATTGGGTTTCCCCGTAATAAATCTTATTATTTTTCCCTCAGATTCTGCATTACTCTGGAGTCAAAAAGGAAAATATCAGATTTTATTTTATCATGCTAAATCTACTTATTGAAATATTCATTTGTAATTTTACTATCTTGCATATAATTATCAGGTTTGTTAATTAACCATGCCATGTAAACATACCATCAGTTGGATTTGTTTTCCATTATTTTGTTACTTCTTGTTGATACTATAAATAATCAATAATTACATGATAAACATTTAATTATCGTCTTCTTGCAGAGATACTTTACATGTTGCAAATATATTTATCTTCATTTTAGCCCTGATGATGATCCACATGTTGGGATCGAAACGTTGGTTTTCAAAATAAGAAATGTTAACTGCTAATCCTGATTATTAATCATCTTTTCGTAAAGAAAAAGCAGTTGACTATTACACACCCTCTAAAATACTTCAAATTAATTTTGTATATTTAAAAATTTATTATATGCCAACAAATTTATGTGCAACTAATGTATTTTTTCAAATATTTTGTTTTCTCCGTTTATTTATATTCTTACTTATTAAGTTGAATAGCAGTGGTGAAGTAGTAAGGATATTATTATGTCCCAGCAAAGATGCCGCTGAAGAACATGAGAAGATTAGCATGGAAGGAAATTTTAGGATAGGCCAGCAAATCAGAGGAAGTCTCAAGAGAGTGGGGAAAAGAAGATTTCTCTGGAGGTTTTGAAAGAGAAAAAGAAAAGAGAGTTTGGAGGAAGTTCCAGGAGTGGAGAAGTGGAGAGGAGAGTTCGGGCGGAGGTGCTGGAAGCGGCAGTAGTCCTGGGGTCCAGGAGAGTGCTGAAAGGAGAAGCGGTGCTTAGTCTCGGAAAGAGGCAGAGATGGCAGAGACTGAAGGTCCACCAGATAAGTTGTAGTTGTATATACAGTACTGATTGTAATATTGCGTGGTATGCATTTAATGAATTAGTTTAACATGCTAGGCTGCATCCAGCATCTATGTGTCGTTTTACGTTACTAATATGTATGCATTGATTTTACTAGAAGAGGGTATCAATGATTTACATTCTTAGTAAATAAAATAAAGTATGATCAGAGTTCAATTCAGATTTTTTTCTTTAATTCCATTTACACCCATCCCATCCTTAAACTAAATAAAAAAGGTACACACGTCACCTCTGGAAAAGAATTCAATATTCATTGATACCTATTCAATACATTAGTTTGATATATGCTTTTTTGGAAAACCCCACCCGCCTTAGAAAAGCGGGCGGCCAGAAACGTAGCATATTACTTGGTCAAACTCAGAAGAACAAATGTATATAATGGATTCAGACCTTTACACAAATATATCCCGAAAATCACATAACCAAAATCATGAAAAACCAAAAAGCAAACATTACAAACTAACACAATTACTGACAGAAAACGGACAAACAAAATAGGGTTACCATGGAAGGGAAAAAAGAAAAAAAAAAAAAAAAAAAGCATCCATACCCGTATAAGCCCTCATTATTTTATATTTACAAAAATATACAGTCTATTCGAATTAATTTGAGAAATTACAATTTCCTTATTAGGTGAACCCTCCCCCCGCAATATTGAAATTTTAAAATCGACACTACCTTTTTTACTTTCACCTACCTATATATGAAATATATAGTAAGGGAAAGTATTGCCATCGTCAAAAATTTCGACTTCTGGTTTTCAACGTAAATACACGTTTTGGGGTCCCCTGAATCCAAATAACCAAGTCCAGCGAAATGGTGTGTGTGTGTGTGTGCCTGTCTGTGTGTGAGTGGGAAAAGATTAGCTCAAAAACCATAAACCGCATGAAACTGAAATTGGCTATTTGGTATACGTATATGCCCGCGATGTGAATGCAAAAATTTCATCAAAATTGGTCAAACGGAGGGGGTACTTTATTTCATAACTTTTTACATTTTTTTTCGATTTTCTCAAAAACGGCTCTAACGATTTTGATAAAACTAGGTATTTGATGTATGTATTTGCCCGCGATATGACAGCAAAAATTTTATCAAAACTGATCAAACGGAGGGTGCACTTTATTTCGCAACTTTTTTTCCCATGTTTACGTTTTTTTCGATTTTCTCTAAACTGGCTTTAACGATTTTGATTAATTTCGTCATGTTTAATGATAATCAAGTATTCTTTAATATCAGGTAAGCTTTAATTTAAGTACTTTTGTATTTGTTTATATGAAGAAATTTTCTAGCTCTCGTTTCGCCTAAAAACAAGAAATGGCTAAATATGAAATATGATAAAAAATCTAGTAAACGCCTCCAGGAGAAAAAAAAAATATATTCCGTCAACTCATAAAACAGAGCCCACGCATCGGCATTACGCCTTTAATAACAGACGATTGTTTATAATTAAAAATGTTCTGTTCATTTAATGGAAATTTTTTGTTTCATGGTAACTATATGAAGTTTTCAACAACTAGGGTAACTGTTCCATAAGTTGACAGTGCTCCAATAGTTGACATTTTGAACAAAAAGTGAGAATAATAAGATTCAGGGTTGATTATTTTGGTTCAAAATTTGGCGTTAATTTGCCAAGTTATACTATTTAGCTGAGCTGCCATCGACATTAGTTTGATGAAAAGTCAAGCTTATTTGTGAGAGGTTCTAATAGCGAATTTTCTAGTGGCCTGAAAACTTGGTTTCTGCTATCCTGTTTCATTAGGGTGGAAGTAAAGTTAAATAAGCTTTTTAGTTGTTTTATTTGAGTTCAATTATGTTTTAATTACTTTTATGGTATTCATTAAGTTCGTGATAATCATTTGATATCCTTTTTAATATATATATACAATTTTTTAGGGCTTAAATATAGGTGTCAACTTATAGAACAGAAATTAATCCTTAATTTCAATAGTTGACATCGACACTACTTTTTTACTTTCACCTACCTATATATGAAATATATATTAAGTGGAAGTATTGCGATCGTGAAAAATTTCGACTTCCTGTTTTCAACGGAAATACACGTTTTGGGGTCCCCTGAGTCCAAATAACCAAGTCCCGCAAAATGGTCTGTGTGTGTGTGTGTGTGTGTGTGTGTGTGTCTGTGTGTCTGTGTGTCTGTGTGTGAATAGACTAGCTCAAAAACTATAAGCCGTACGAACCTGAAATTAGGTATTTAGTGCACTATATGCCCGCGATGTGACAGCAAAAATTTCATCTAAATTGCTCAAAGGGAGGGGGTACTTTATTAATTAACTTTTTACGTTTTTTTCGATTTTCTCAAAAACGGCTCTAACGATTTTGATTAAACTGATTATTTGATGTATTAATATGCCTGAGATATGACTGTAAACATTTCATCAAAATTGATCAACCGGAGGGGGGACTTTACTTAATAAATTTTGTATCATTTTCACCTGTTTTTTTTTATTTACTCAAAAACGGCTTTCACGATTTTGATCAAACTGGGTATTTGATTTATGTATATGCCAAAGATGTGATAGCGAACATTTCATCAAAATTGATCTACCGGAGGGGGGAATTTACTTAATAAATTTTGTATCGTTTTTACGTGTTTTTTTATTTACTCAAAAACGGCTGTAACGATTTTGATAAAACTAGGTATTTGATGTATGTATGTATGTATTTGCCCGCGATATGACAGCAAAAATTTTATCAAAACTGATTAAACGGAGGGTGCACTTTATTTCGCAACTTTTTTCCCCATGTTTACGTTTTTTTCGATTTTCTCTAAAATGGCTTTAACGATTTTGATTAATTTCGTCATGTTTAATGATAATCAAGTATTCTTTAATATCAGGTAAGCTTTATCATTATTAAAATGTTCTGAGGGGGCTTAAATGGGGAAGGGGCATTTTTTGTTTTCCTGTAAAGTACCCTTGTTTTTGTTTATATGGAAAAATTAACTGTCTCTCATTACGCTAAAAAATAAGAAATAGCTAAATATGAAATATGAAAAAATCAAGTAAACATATAGAGGAAAAAAAAAAATATTCCGTCACCTCATAAAGTAAGTTGAGCACACGCATGCGGCGGAGAACGCCTTTAATGACAGACCATTGTTCATAATTAAAGCCGTTCTGTTTATTTAATGGAAATTATTTGTTTCATGGTAAATGAAGTTTTCAACAACTACATAGAGAATTATAAAATCAGACAACTTGGAGTATTATGCTTGCATTGCCAAATTACCACAAGTAAAAACTTTTATTTATAAATAATTTATTTTTTGAAGAGAAAAGATTTGGCTCCGCCGGGAGTCGAACCCGGGTCTCCTGCGTTACATGCGAGGATGCTAACCGTTACACCACAGAGCTCGGCTCAAGGCAGAGCAAATCCTTCCTCTTCACTGATACCTACTCACCCCTATCTCACAAGTTTTGCGAGTAGTAGCGGGAGGTGGACAAATTTTGTCCAATTTATGGTATTTTATTGACTTAAGTCAATTTTTTAAATTATTTTAATTAATCTAATCTTAATTTGTGGCGGACCACCATTTTTAAATTATTTTTAAATAATTTATTTTTTGAAGAGAAAAGATTTGGCTCCGCCGGGAGTCGAACCCGGGTCTCCTGCGTTACATGCGAGGATGCTAACCGTTACACCACAGAGCTCGGCTCAAGGCAGAGCAAATCCTTCCTCTTCACTGATACCTACTCACCCCTATCTCACAAGTTTTGCGAGTAGTAGCGGGAGGTGGACAAATTTTGTCCAATTTATGGTATTTTATTGACTTAAGTCAATTTTTTAAATTATTTTAATTAATCTAATCTTAATTTGTGGCGGACCACCATTTTTAAATTATTTTTAAATAATTTATTTTTTGAAGAGAAAAGATTTGGCTCCGCCGGGAGTCGAACCCGGGTCTCCTGCGTTACATGCGAGGATGCTAACCGTTACACCACAGAGCTCGGCTCAAGGCAGAGCAAATCCTTCCTCTTCACTGAGTAGGTATCAGTGAAGAGGAAGGATTTGCTCTGCCTTGAGCCGAGCTCTGTGGTGTAACGGTTAGCATCCTCGCATGTAACGCAGGAGACCCGGGTTCGACTCCCGGCGGAGCCAAATCTTTTCTCTTCAAAAAATAAATTATTTAAAAATAATTTAAAAATGGTGGTCCGCCACAAATTAAGATTAGATTAATTAAAATAATTTAAAAAATTGACTTAAGTCAATAAAATACCATAAATTGGACAAAATTTGTCCACCTCCCGCTACTACTCGCAAAACTTGTGAGATAGGGGTGAGTAGGTATCAGTGAAGAGGAAGGATTTGCTCTGCCTTGAGCCGAGCTCTGTGGTGTAACGGTTAGCATCCTCGCATGTAACGCATGAGACCCGGGTTCGACTCCCGG
Source organism: Aelia acuminata (assembly GCA_911387785.2). Taxonomy (NCBI): domain Eukaryota; kingdom Metazoa; phylum Arthropoda; class Insecta; order Hemiptera; family Pentatomidae; genus Aelia; species Aelia acuminata. The sequence goes on along the minus strand of OU426980.1, from coordinate 53,722,953 downwards.
CGGAGCCAAATCTTTTCTCTTCAAAAAATAAATTATTTAAAAATAATTTAAAAATGGTGGTCCGCCACAAATTAAGATTAGATTAATTAAAATAATTTAAAAAATTGACTTAAGTCAATAAAATACCATAAATTGGACAAAATTTGTCCACCTCCCGCTACTACTCGCAAAACTTGTGAGATAGGGGTGAGTAGGTATCAGTGAAGAGGAAGGATTTGCTCTGCCTTGAGCCGAGCTCTGTGGTGTAACGGTTAGCATCCTCGCATGTAACGCAGGAGACCCGGGTTCGACTCCCGGCGGAGCCAAATCTTTTCTCTTCAAAAAATAAATTATTTAAAAATAATTTAAAAATGGTGGTCCGCCACAAATTAAGATTAGATTAATTAAAATAATTTAAAAAATTGACTTAAGTCAATAAAATACCATAAATTGGACAAAATTTGTCCACCTCCCGCTACTACTCGCAAAACTTGTGAGATAGGGGTGAGTAGGTATCAGTGAAGAGGAAGGATTTGCTCTGCCTTGAGCCGAGCTCTGTGGTGTAACGGTTAGCATCCTCGCATGTAACGCAGGAGACCCGGGTTCGACTCCCGGCGGAGCCAAATCTTTTCTCTTCAAAAAATAAATTATTTATAAATAAAAGTTTTTACTTGTGGTAATTTGGCAATGCAAGCATAATACTCCAAGTTGTCTGATTTTATAATTCTCTATGTAGTTGTTGAAAACTTCATTTACCATGAAACAAATAATTTCCATTAAATAAACAGAACGGCTTTAATTATGAACAATGGTCTGTCATTAAAGGCGTTCTCCGCCGCATGCGTGTGCTCAACTTACTTTATGAGGTGACGGAATATTTTTTTTTTTTCCTCTATATGTTTACTTGATTTTTTCATATTTCATATTTAGCTATTTCTTATTTTTTAGCGTAATGAGAGACAGTTAATTTTTCCATATAAACAAAAACAAGGGTACTTTACAGGAAAACAAAAAATGCCCCTTCCCCATTTAAGCCCCCTCAGAACATTTTAATAATGATAAAGCTTACCTGATATTAAAGTTAGCATCCTCGCATGTAACGCAGGAGACCCGGGTTCGACTCCCGGCGGAGCCAAATCTTTTCTCTTCAAAAAATAAATTATTTAAAAAAAATAATTTAAAAATGGTGGTCCGCCACAAATTAAGATTAGATTAATTAAAAACTTTTATTTAATAATAAAAAAATTAGTGTTTTTTATAGAGCAAATAAAAACAAAAATAAGAAATGAATCTGGAAAAATGAGTCTTTGGGAAAAGGCAATTAACAAAACACATCAATTTCTAATTTAAGTAAGTTGGTAAGTGAAAGTTGTGTGTTGCGCGCACGCACCAGATTTTTTTTATTGTTGTTGCATGGTGATTGATATATTTTATGATGAATTTAATGCTATTGTTGATATTTTTTATGTAATTCATTGAATTTGTATTTAGTAATTGCCGTGTTAATGTATTAGTAATGTATTTTTAGTAATTTAAGAGAACATTCAAGGTAGGGATTAAAAGAGGAAAATTAAACAAAACATAATAATAATAATTAATTAATTAATTAAAAGGTATGACTATGTGCTTTTATATATGCTTGAATATTATTATTACTATATTACAGTACGATTTTAAAAATAGTCTAAGATAGATGTACAGTACGCTGTGTCAGTGCAACCCAATGAAGTTGGGCAGCATTCCTTTTATGAATAAAGTGTTTCTCTCTTATCTATTCTGATCTCCATAGCTAGGAATCTTATCATGTTATTTATGGGTTTTTCCATAGTGAATTTTATTCTACTATGATGGCTGTTGAACTAATCTAATACATTATTCCAGCCTTATTATTCCTAGTTCATTGTCCTTTACAGTCATCTTGTCTAAACAAAGTTTCAATGCTAGTGAATGGATAACATCTTAACTTAGCTATTTAATTCATTTAATGCAGGATTTAAAATTTGGATAACGCTTCAATAGGTCCCATAATATTGTTTACAATGGGCGTTAGTTCATAGTTATCTTTATGTGATTTCAATAATCCAGGTATCCTTGTTCTCCATAACACTGGTCGACAAAATTTAACTTTTTTTCTTTCACAAGAATTAAAATAACAGATTCTAAAAGTATTTTTCGTGCTGAATTCAAATATAATTACAGTTTTTCCCCATCGGGCAGGAGTTTTGTGTGATATTCATTTGATTTTTTTATAATATTCCAAAAAATCCGTAACTAGCTATCTAACTCAAAATTATAACTACTGATTCTGACTTACCTAGAAAGTGGTAGATAGTGATTTTCGGGTATATTTTGCATCTGGAACGTCTCTCATTTTAGTCCAAGAGTAGTCAGCCAGCATATTGGAACTCCACTTGCCTTGGTACCTCTTCTCTATTGTAGAAATTTGCTGATGAAAACGCTCACCGAGTTCATCGCTGACAGCTCCAAGGTTTTCGGGGAAGAAGTCCAAGTGAGAGTCCAAGAAGTGAATTTTTAAAGACATGTTGCATCCCATAGCTTTATAAGAATGCAGAAGATCAGCCACTATGTCACGATAGTTTTCTGCTTTATGGTTTCCAAGAAAATTGCAACACAAACTTTTGAAAGACTGCCAGGCTGCTTTCTCCAGTGGATTTAACAGTCCCTCGAAATGTTCATCAGCCATTAATGATCGGATTTGTGGTCCTATAAAAACTCCTTCTTTCAATTTAGCATCACTGACTTTGGGGAATTTCGATTTCAAGTACAAGAATCCATCAGAAAGTTTATCCATAGCTTTGACGAAATTTTTCATAACTCCTAACTTAATATGCAATGGAGGTAAAAATATTTTTTCAGGCTTCACTAAAGGGACACATGCCACATTTTTCTGGCCAGGGATAAGAGATTCACGTTTTGGCCATGACTTTCTAACGTAGTGAGACTTCTTATCTCTGCTGTCCCACTCGCAAAAAAAAAAAACAGCAAAATTTGGTGAACCCAAGTTGTAAACCAAGCAATAAAGCAATGACCTTTAAATCACCACAGATATTCCATTCATATTTTCCATATTGTATTTTCTCTAAAACTAGTTTCATATTTTCATATGTCTCTTTCATATCAGCGGCATGCTCTACCGGTATTGATGGAAGTTTATTGCCAATATGTAGCAGCACAGCCTTCAAACTTACTTTAGAGGAGTCTATGAACAATCGCCACTCATCTGACCGGTGTTGAAGCCCAAGAGTTTCCATAACTGAACAAATATTATTACAAAACACAATACCATCTGAATCATTTGGAGTTTCAGTCAGGTCAGAACCAGAGTTATCACTTAAGGTTGTATCTGCATATACTGGTACGGGGAACTCTTCACTGTGTAAGACAGGTCTCATTGCAGATTGCAAATTCGGATACTTAACTGTATATTTTGTTTTAGATGTGATTCCTTTAATATTTGTCAAACAAAAATAACAGTCAGTTAAATGATCCTTCGGTTCCCTCCAAATCATGGGAATTGCAAATGGCATATGATGTGTACCATTTTTCCACCCAGTCAGCAGTCTAACACACGAAACACAGCATGTATTTGGGGCCCAGCTCTTATCAAAATCACCAACTTGACAGCCAAAGTAAAGTTTATAACACTTCTTTACAAGTGGGGTCAAATTTCGCCTCTGAGACTTGAAGGTCAGCTCACCACAAATATAGCAGAAATTATCTGCATGATTTACACAATTTCTTGGCATGATGAAAAAATAAAGCACAGAAATACAACATGCACAACATACACAATACACTTCTAAACAGAAAGGAAGGAAATATTTCACTACTCAACAATCTCACAGTCAGCTCAATACTGACACATCACAATGCCAAAGAGGTCTGAACATGTCTAAACAACAACAATGAACAACAATGAACCTGCACAGTCATGTTTTATTGCGCTTCAGCATGACATTGCAAATAATTTCAATAATACAGCTTGAGTAAAATAGCTACATATGAGGTAACGGTTCCTATGACAGGTCAAAGAAAACGCTAAAATCATATTTTGAAAAGTAGCTTTTACAGAAAAACTATGCCTGATGGGAAAATTCTGACTACATATCTGAATTCAGGATGGAAAATGCCACTAGATTCACTATTCAGATCTCTTGTGAAAAAAACCTTGTCGACCAGTGTAATTAGTAATATTAATCTTTTTCTCAATTTATCCTTTTTTTAATAACTTGGTGACATAAGCTTTAAGTTATAATTTAATGATCTAACAATAATAAAGAGATACAGGAAGATATATTGTCACGTAGAAAAGTTAAGATGGCCATTGAACCTAGGAGAACCTGAGAGAGAGGGGGAACTCCTAGAAGAGGCTGGCCCAGGCGAGTAGAAGGGGCAGTCTGGAGGAGTCTGGAACAGTCGGGCAGTCTGAGAGGAGCAGGCTGAGGGAGTCTGATTCTGAGATGGGCGTTCGAAGTCTGGGACAGGCAGAGTGAGGCTGGGGCAGACAACGACGGGCCAGGAGTGAGATTCGAGTGGTGTAGTAGCCCCAAGTATTGAGTATATAAGTGGCCCCAAGTAATTTATGAGTTATGGTACCCCCCCCTTTGTAGTTAGGATTTGTAAGACGATTTATTGTAAATAATAAATAGTGTAAATAGTAGGTAGTTCGATTATTTACCACTCAACCCTTGCACAAAGATCCCAGTGTCACATTAGACTTGTAGATTTAAGAATAGGGGTGACTCAAATTTGGTGGTAATTAATTAAACTAAAGACTATTTACAGCCTGTATAGTGTAAGATAGAAATAAGGGAGAAACAAATTGTTGTCACCCCTATTCTTAAATCTACAAGTCTAATGTGACACTGGGATCTTTGGGCAAGGGTTGTGTGGTAATTAATCGAACTACGTACTATTTACACTATTTATTATTTACAATAAATCTTCTTACAAGTCCCAACTACAAAGGGGGGGGTCCCATAACTCATAAATTACTTGGGGCCACTTATATACTCAATACTTGGGGCTACTACACTACTCGAATCTCACTCCTGGCCCGTCGGTGCCTGCCCCAGCCTCACTCTGCCTGTCCCAGACTTCGACCGCTCATCTTAGACCCAGCCTGCCTCAGCCTGCTCCTCTCAGACTGCCCGTCTGTTCCAGACTGCCCCTTCTACTCGCCTGGGCCAGCCTCTTCTAGGAGTTCCCCTTCTCTCTCAGGGTCTCCTAAGTTTAATGGCCATCTTAGCTTTTCCACGTGACAATATTTTTCACTAAATTCCTAAATTGGAACACTTTATTTTTTAGTAATGCAAGCAGTTATATTCTCATAGTCAATATCACTGTTTTGTATATAGCACTTACTGTTTCATTTTGAAAAGTAATTGTGTAAATGACAACCACACATTACTATTTTATGAATCTTTTTAGGATGGAATTTAATTTATTTTGGAATATATTGAATCTTTTTGTAGAAATTCCAAAAGTGCTTTCGACAATCCTTTAGTTAAAATGGTTTTTCATCGTGTAAATGAGCTTGATTAAAGGGCCTCAAAAAATTTGGATATAGTTCAAAAGCTCCTTCTCTTAAAAAACACATAAGAATACTGTTTCTCAGTCGAAGGCAATTTTTTTCGGATTGGGAAGGTTTAGTTGGTTCTTTGACAGTTTTTTCCAGAATACGGTGATTTTCATAACTCATCTATTTGATACTCATCTGTTGGCACCAATTTGAATGATAATGTACTGATACTTAGCATTGACAATAGCCGTGAGCACAATACTAAAAGTACCTTATAATTTTAATAGTAGGATCCTGAGTTATTAGGTTTTTTCCAGTTGCGGAAATTCCACTGTTCTTCAGAGTCATTGGCAGATTTGTTCCATCCTTCTACTTTTCTGGATACCTAAAACATATAAATAAAGATATTCTAATTGAAATAAGTTCACTGAGATTATTTCACTACAATTTTCATTGTTTGAAAATGGTTTTTTCATCAAATATTTTCGACTAATAATTAGTTTTGATTTTAGGGGAAAGGCAATTAAGTGAAGCAGTAGAAGCATAAGTGGAACTCCCGATAGACTGTCAGACGACACAGAGAAAAAAAAATATTCAGAGTACAACAGATGATCTTGTCAACTTACCTTCAGTATATTTTAAAAAGCCTGAAACATTAAGAAGTTGTAGCTTAAGGATGGGCTTTTAAATTGAGTATATTACCTGCAGACCATAGACAATTTGAAGAAAAGATTATAAACGACACCCTGTTCGAAGCTGAAATGGGAAATTTAACAAGATGTGTTGTTTATTTCATATCTTCCAGTAAATCATTCATTCAACTTGTTTATAGGCCATCACATTCACCTAAATTGGGATCTACCTGTTCTACTCTATGTTATAGTTCAACTACTTACTTCCAAGATTTTCTCAAATTAATGAATAATGTATATATATATATATATATTATTTTTTATAATGGATTTCTTCAGTTAAAATGTTACCTTATCCTAACTCCTGTCTCAGCCGGTTCTTCCATCTTTGCTGGTCTAGGGCGTCCTCCGACAGTCCCCTAACTGCAGTACTCTCGTCCACTTTATCCTACCACCTAAGTGTGGGTCCTTCTCCTTCTGCCGCCCAATCCATTATTATTATAGGTATTCTGTCTAAGGTGACCTTGCCATCTTAATCTCCTTTCCTCCGTCACCTCAGGATACTCAGTGTGACTTCCACTTTTTCCCTGATGATGGCGGCATTTCTGACGTTATCAATCCTAGAAATTCTGGCAGCTCTCCTCCGAAAATGCGTCAGGATTTTTTACCACGAATAATGTTGAGAGGCCATCTGAACTGTAATACATTACACTCTCTACTAGTGCCTTGTAAGTCAGTTTTTTTATTTATTTATTGTGATATTGCTTCTCCACAATAAGAGATTAAGCTTTACTACTGCTTTCTTGCCATTCGTAATCCATTTAGTAAGAGACTAGCTCTCTGAGTCTACTCTCCCACTATTTTGGACTATTGATACTAAATAACAGAATTGGTCCACTTTACTCAGCTTTATTAACATTGGGTCGATGATCTCTTCCCTCTCTGTGCTCATGTATATAGTTTTGCAGTAGAATTTTACTAAACATGTAAGTTATATCCTCTTCATCTTGTGTTATGAGCACTTGGTGATCAGCAAAAAAAGATGTTTTGCAGGTTGTGGAAACAACATTCCCCCACATTTCCTAAACCAAATTTTTAGCTTTCCTATTCTTGATCCTTTTCAACTCCTCATTGACTTCCTCTTGAGTGACAAATAAGGATCCATTATAATTAAGTTAAACACCTTCCCCCATAAAATTGTTTCTAGTTTCTTTCAGAAGCATTTCATAATAGCTAGTCTAGCTCAGTCTTTCATTTTAATAATATTAAATTTTGTAATGTGTTCCCCTTCCTTTCTTAGTCCCTTAAGCACGCACCATACCACAGATGCTTGACTGAATCGCGATCAACTATTAATCTTTGCACATGTATAAATATAACACGATACATGGATACAGTATAATCTCAATTTAAACATGTGTTTAATCAATAAAATTACAATAGTCAACTTTATTATTTAAAAAAATTAATAAATAATTTCACATCACAGAAAAAATGATACGCCTCAATTCCGGTCAACTTTTAAATACTATTAATTTAATTCAATAACTTGTAGACAAGCCTTTAGTTTTCAATTCCTTGAGTCTGTTAGGACCGTTGACCAATTTGTTAATGAATTCTGAGCTTAACTTGTTCCATTCTTTGAGGATATTTATTTAAGTCTCATTTGCTTGAAATTACATGTTTTCTAATTTCTACCACCAATTTTGCCCCTATTTGTTCTACTTAATTAAGATCTGGGGACTGTGATGGAGTTTTTTTAACTTTTGGACAGCTATAATGAAGCTATTCCTTAACTAACATGGCAGTATATGGGGTTATTATCCTGAGAAAAACAAAACTTGTCTTTGAGCCCCAACGTTTCCATCCTTTCTTTCAAGTTTCTTTTTAAAATGCTTAGGTGCACATGCTTGTTAATTATACTATCTATAAAGTGAAGATTTCCCACATCAGAATACATCCCCACATCATAAAACTCCCTCTCCCACAATTTTACAATTGTAGGTAACTTTTATTTTGTAAGCTCTTCTCCTGGTTTCCTCCAAATGTCCATCATTCCTCCAAAAAATATTAGATTTACTCTTATCAGCAAATATCACCGTGGGGGGTCCCTCAATAAATATTCATTACCACATTGCACTTTGATTTTTTTTTCTTTTTTTTTTTGCTGATAAAATATTTCTTTTGTGCTATTCTCCCATTAAATTTATTTTTTCATCACAAATCGCACTTTTTCTGCACTTTCTGGCTTACCTAAGCATTTGAACAGTTCAACGGTTATTTCAGATACATTCAAGCATGGATTCTGTTTCATTTCTCTCACGATCCCTGTCTCATCCCTACGACTTAAAATTTTTCTTGTACTTTTAGCCTTTTCCTGGCAATGTGATTTTCCTTTCTGTATCTCTCCACAAAACACTGGAAAGTAGAATGGGTTTTTTTAATGATATCGGCAATTTGCATTAGATATTTCCCGTTAAGAAAATGTTGAATGACCAACTCATGTTCTTAAAAAGTTGTGTGTTGTCCCATTATTTAAAAGTTTCAAATCTACGGCATATATTGTTAAAATGGCACAGAGTTAAACTAAAAGAAAACAGTTTGATGCCAACAAGTGTTGGTAAAAACAAAAAGTGTACTATTTTCATAATGAGAATAGTAAATCAAGTGTTTCAAACAAAAGTGTTTATTGTTATAATTAAATCCTGGTTTATTTGTTTATATGCATAGAAAACATTACTATGATTTTGATAGTTTACAATAAATTATTTTTTTACATGTAATACAAGTTGAGCACGCATTTATTAAGAGACTTCTATCAATATCCAGGTGTATCATATTGGCCGCGAGCCACTATGTATATATTAAATATTTTTATATAATATGATATTCTTACATTTGATTACTTATATACTATTTTTAAATATAGATAGATGTGTCTTTATTTCTCACAAATTATAGATACATATATAGGTATAAAATAATATTATTATACAGTGTGTTTCAGGGTTAAATGGTCAAACTGAAAATTTGAACCTCAAAACAAGAAAAAAAATTCCTATGAAGGTATGTTCGCAAACGCTTTGTTTAGGAGATAAATTTGGATAGAATTCTAATATGACCTTGTCTCCCTAACTGTACATAAACTATGGACTTGAGGATTAATACTTATAATTTGGAATAGAACATCAATAACAAATAATAATAAGAATAGAACTATCAATAACATTTATCAGTTTGTTTGAGGCTTTCGCAGAGTACTCATTATGCCTTCCATTTATACTAATGCTGAATATGCCGGTGTTTGTGTACGGTTTTAGCAATGGTAATGCCAATGCTGCCCGTCGTGAATATTCCAAGTGATTTCCAACTAGAAGATTAACTAGTATGTCTACCTTTAACTCTAAGTTACAACGTCATAAAGAAACTGGTACATTTGCTGTCGTACTCCATGCTGATGGTATTTTAGCCCCTTTGCAAAATGAAGAAAGGAGTTTGACCTTATTACAATATTTTGATGATAATCCATCTGGCAGTGTACGAAGAGCTGGAGCAGAATTAAATGTTACGCCAACTACAGTATGGAGAACTCTCATTGAAGATGGACGTCATCCATATCATTATCAACGGGTACAAAATATATTACCTCAAGATTTAAGGCAAAGAAGAAATTTTTCAGATTGGTATTTAAATCAAGCTGATCAGAATCTGAATTTTTCAGGAGAAATTTTATGCACAGATGAAGCTAACTTCACAAGAAGAGGTATCTTCAATCAGAAAATAATCATCTCTGGTTGCTTGAAAATCCCCATGCAAATTTTCAGCATCATCTTCAGCACGAGTTTCAGTGTAATGTGTGGTTGGGGATAATAGACAATATTTTAATAGGCCCGTATTTCTTACCACCTTGACTCAATGCGGACACATTTTTGGAATTTCTTAATAATGATTACCACGATTTAGTTGAAGATATTCCACTAAAACTGAGAAGGAACATGTGGTTACAATTAGATGGTTGTCCTGCATATTACGGAAGAGGTCCACGACAATGGCTAAATGCGAATTATCCTAATCAACGGATTGACCGTGCAGGACCAGTGGCCTGGCCTACTTGCTCTCCAGACCTGACAAAACTGGATTTTTTTGTTTGGGGTGATATTAAACAAAAAGTCTATGCAAAGCAAGACCTTAATTCTTTACGAAGAAAGATAATTGAGTCTTCTGAAACGAAAACACATATCCAGTGCCGTTCTGCTACTGCTGCTGTTGAAGAAAGATGCCGAGCCTGTCTGAATGCTCAAGGAAATCACTTTGAACATTTAATATGAATGTTAATGGTTTATATTTAATAAATAAAGTAGTTGGAACAAGTAAAATAAGTTTTATTTATTTACTATGCCTAAATAATTCGTAACAATGAAATCTTTAGATGTGAATATCTCCTAAACAAAGCGTTTGCGGACATACCTTCATAGGAATATGGGCGTCACCATCTCCAAATTATCGGGGGGGACGGCTCAATATATTCCTAGATAGGGTAGCTAGAAATTCAAGGGGCTAAAAGTTGAAATAATAACCCCTAAAAACAACTGTTGTGGCAGTTCAATTCATCCTCCAACGCAGTAATTTAAAGGTATTTATAGTCTCTTAAAACTTGTCAATATGCCTCAGTTATACATTAAAATAGGGAATTTTAAGGTTTAATGTTGAAGGATGTGGGCCAAAATTTCTTGACTGAATTTTATCCAAGTTTTTCTGCTTATTCTGATCCCACTAATTTCATTGCTTTTCATTAACTTCTATAAGCTTCATCAAATTGATGGAAAGTAGGATCAAGCTGCTTGGTTTAAAAAATAAATGAAGAGCAATAAAAAAAAACAGTTCGAGCTGGAACAAATAATGTATAATTCATCAAATATACTATACGCTTGACTAGCTTTTAACAATAGAGTGTGCTGAAATTAACTAATATTTTATATTTATATTTTATTGGTTAAACTCGGATAAATTCTTAAAATAGCATTTTTATTTAATTTTTTACATTGGGTCCTCTCCTGCCAAAACATTGGGGGGGACAGTCCCCTCCTGTCAAAATATTGGGGGGGACGCGTCCCCCCTGTCCCCCCCCGGTGGTGACGCCCGTGCATAGGAAAACTTTTTCTTGTTTTGAGGTCCTTTCCAATTTTCAGTTTGGCCATTTAACCCTGAAACACCCTGTATATACAACAAAATGACAGTTAAATACAATTGTAATACACATTAGACTTGGTCTCTATGGACCATCAGCCGGATGTGTGGTTTTTTAATAAAAACAACTTAAAATAAATTCTTTGCACAAATGCTGTAAAAAATAAAATACTAATAATACATAATATGTAAGTAGAGTAGGTACAGTATATATATTATAAGATTGTAATTATGGGACATCCTAGGGACAAACATTTTAAGTCTATGCTATAAACAGGGTTATACAATATAAACAGTTTGTTTATTACTTTCTATTAATGTAGTATACCTGCCTTTCTCAGCGTCTACAACATAGCTAAATAATGATTTCCAGCATTTACCGTTTAAATATTCTAATGTTTTGCCGAGGTTTAATTTATTTTTACCTAGCCATTGTTTCCTATATTTTGCTAGGCAGATAGCTACAAAGTGGAAGATATCTTCATCTTCGCCTACTTGGCATATAGTACATTTAAATTGTTCAATCGTTCTCTTTCTGCTATAATTTAATGTTAACATCCCCCCCCCTGACTTTCATGATTTTACTTATAAAATACAGAGCCCTTCGTAGATTCTTAGGAATGCTCATTTCTACAGGCCCTGTATCCCCAAAGCATCTGCCCTTCAAAGATCTTTAAATGCCTACCTCCACAACACATTGAATTGTTGATAGGAGCCGATACCGCATGCGATATATTTACCGGCAACCAATATAAATCCCATGGCCTCTTAGCTGCTAAAACTGTACTAGGCTGGGTGTTAATGGGAAAGGTCCAAAGACAAAGCGGGAGTGCTAACAGTTATGCCTCAATGATCATTTCTATGCTCACTCAAGCAGATAAATTAGCAGACTTGTGGAGTTTAGAGGCTATTGGTGTAACCGACCCGGCTGAGAGTAAAAGTAAGCAGGAAAAAGAAGAAGCAGTATTAAAACATTTTAAGGAAACATTCGTCAGGAATGATGAAGGTAGATATGAAGTATCTTTACCATGGCTGGATAATAAGTTAGAATTAACAGATAATAAAGTTGTTGCAGAAAAGCGCCTGTATTTTATGACTAATAAACTGTTGCTTCAAAATAAAATCTCAAAATAATTGAGACTGTTCCATAAGATGAAATGGATGACCCAGGACATTATCTACCTCACCGAGGAATTTTCAAGGCTATGTCATCCACTAAGGTGAAGCCTGTTTTCGATGCTTCTAGTAAGAACAAAGGATCCCTTTCATTAAACGACTGTTTAGAAAAAGGTCCAAACTCTCTAGAACTAATTTGAGCATTGCTGATACGGTTTCGCCTCGAAGAGATAGGAGTTATCTCTGATATCAGAAAGGCTTTTTTACAAATCTCGGTGGCTCAAAGGGATCGAAATTATTTAAGATTTTTGTGGTAGGAAGACCTTACTCAGAAAACAATACAGGTTATGAGGCATTGTAGAGTAGTGTTCGGCGTGAACTGTAGTCCTTTTCTGGTATCGGCCGTATTGCCCCAGCATTGTGATACAGCTGATTCTCAATATGAAGAAGCAGCCATTAAATTAAAGAAATCATTGCATGTGGACAATTGTGTAACTTCCGTGAGGACCGAAGCCGAGTTGAAAGATTTTATTGATAAGTCCACAAGTCTTTTAGATGAAGCAAAGTTTGATTTGAGAGCTTGGGAAAGTTCAATACCTTCTGGAGAAGAAGACATTAATTTAAATCCGTCTGCAGTTTTAGGTTTATTATGGGATCGTTTTAATGATTTACTGTTCTGTCATGTAGACAAGATACCAGCGGTAGAAGGTAAAATAACGAGAAGAAATATTTGATCTATTTGTTGTAGTATTTTTGATCCAATTGGTTTTACCAGTCCTTTTACACTTATCCCAAAGATACTATTACAAGAAACGTGGAAGAAAAAAATCAGTTGGAACGCAAAAGTATCGGATGAATTGCAGCGTAAATTTTTGAAATGGTTGAACGATTTACCAAAGCTTGGAGAAATAAAGATTCCCCGATGTGTTATGTATTTCGCTGGAGGTGGTGTCTACAGCTTGCACACCTTCTGTGATGCCAGTAAAAACGCATATGCAGCGGTGGTGTTTTTACGAAGAGAATATGAGGACATGGTGAAAGTGAATTTGTTACTCGCAAAGGCAAGAGTGGCCCCCCTGAAACAGCTAAGTATGACTCGTTTAGAATTGATGGGATGTTGTATTGGTAGTCGTTTAACTAATGCAGTCAAGGAAGCTATTTGTTGCGATGATGTTTCCATCTGTTATTGAACGGATTCCTCAACGGCTTTAACCTGGATTCAAAATAATGAAAACCTTGAAGTATTTGTGAGGAATCGCGTAAAGGAAATAAGAAAGCTTTCCGACGAGAATAATTTTTTTTTTTTTTTTATTGAAAGAATTAATACATTCTGCCACAATCAAGGGCATTAATATTAGGGCTGTAAGGATACATTCACTCAATAAATATATACAAATGTACAAAAAAAAGAAGAAAGTAATAATCATAAATAAAATATAAACCTATATATGGGAAATAAAAAATAAAATAACAATCGGAAAAATTAAAGAACACACATTCATACCTATTTACAATATATACATTCAGCCTGGGAAACTCCGACTCGTGCTTTGCAGGCCACTTATGGAAGGCAAAGCAAGACTCTGGGAGATCCCAGTGCTCCTCTCCCAGCCGCGTCACTAGTTATAAACCAGTGGAGCCTCAATCAGCCTCAATCATGCCGGACATGAGTGGAGAAGCTGGCCATTGCCAGGACTCCAATAGTATTTTATAAGAGGTCTCTTGTCCACTGCCGTTTCAATCTTCTGGGAGGATTGTAGGGATGGACGAGAATAATTGGAGGTATATTCCTGGGGAACTTAATCCAGCAGTTTTACCCTCTAGTTAACTATCTTTTGGAATCCCGTTGGTGGGAGGGCCCTAGTTGGTTAAATTGTCCTGAAAGTTCTTGGCCCTCATCTAAATTTGAAGTAGATGAATCTGAAGTCCGGAAAGGTAAAAGTAAATATTTTATTTCGAATTTAAGTTGTGATAACGATTCTTGGTATTTGAGGTATTTCAGTTCCTATAATAAAAAAAAAAAGATTGGTAGCCTGGATTTTTAGATTCAAGTTTAATATTCGTTCAAACCGTGATTTTAGAAAAAAAGGAGAATTGTCTGTAGAAGAACTAGATTCAGCGGAAAGATTCTTAGTGAAGATGGTTCAAAAGGAATCTTTTAAAGAAAACAGTGAAGACCAGTTGAAACCGATTTGCGTGTTTGTCGATTATGGCGGTATACTACGAGTCAAAACTAAAATAACCTCTAGAGAGGATGAAGAAAATTTTAAGTACCCAATGGTCCTTTCTGGAAACCACGAGCTGGTAAAAAGACTTATTTTAGAAGAACATTACAAGATGGGGCACATTGGAACTCAGACATTATTAAGCAAGTTGCGAGAAAGATTCTGGATCATAAAGGGACGAAGATCTGTTCGTACCGCAATCACGAGATGTGGACGGTGTAAGCGTTACCAAACCCAGAGAACGCAACCATTACCGGCTTTTTTACCAGAACATCGTGTTCGAGACGCCCTGGTGTTTGAAGTAGTTGGTGTTGATTTAGCGGGGCCCTTAAATTTACGTGGAGGAGAGAAGAGCTGGATCGTGCTGTATTCTTGTGCAGTTTACATGGCCGTTCATTTAGAGCTTATTACCACCCTCTCTACAAATGGATTCCTGCAGAGCCTGAGGAGATTCATCGCTCGTAGAGGTAGACCCAACACTATATATAGCGATAACGGGACTAACTTCGTTGGAGCATCTAATTTATTAAAATATATTGATTGGACAGAGATAGAAAAGGATATGGCATCACAGAGGATACAATGGAAGTTTAACCCTCCTACCGCTGCCTGGTGGGGCGGTTGGTGTGAGCGTCTTATTCGCATTATTAAAAAAAATTTAAAAAGAGTACTAGGAAGGGCTTCTCTTAAGTACGAGAAGCTGACTACCGTATTGTATTAATGTGAGGCGATGGTTAATCAAAGGCCTCTCACATATGTTTCAGAGGATGTTGAAGATATTGCTCCATTAACACCTGTATTTCTGCAGGATGTGCCCTCGGAGGGCGTTCCGGATCTAGACCATCTAGACACCGTTAACCTGACCAAGAGTCATCAGTTTTTACAGCGCTTGAGAGAAGAATTGAGGAGGAGGTTTAGGGTAGAATATTTAGGACAACTGGTGAAATACTATGAAAGACAGAGAGGAGAGAGAAAATTAAAAAAAGGTGATGTTCTGATTGAGAATGAAAATACAAAGCGGACCTTGTGGCCGTTGGCCAAAGTAGTTGGTATTTTTCCAAGTAGAGACGGAGAGGTTAGGGTTGCTCGTCTCAAAACTACAAATGGAGAAATCACCAGGCCTCTGCAGAGGTTATTTCCTTTATAAATGGCTAGAGAGGAAGATGAACAGGACCCAGAAGAGGAATACAAATCAGAAGACCATTCCCCAGCTGAGGAAGAAAGAAGAGCTATACATAGTTACGCGGAGCGGCAGAAGAGTTCATATACCATCTCGGTTTTTCGATTAAAGAGATAAACTCCTTTAACCGAAAAGGTGGGAGTGTTAGAAATCGAGATGGCATGAGAACTAAAAATATAATTGTTAATTGTAAATTTAAAAAAAAAAAAAAAAAAAAAAAAAAAAAAAAAAAAAAAAAGAAGATTGGGAGGTTATAAGAGAGAGGTTACCAATGTTAAATTCGAGTTGTTTAAATGAACGTTAAATTGGAGATGTTAAATGTTTTGATTGTGTTTTTGTTTATTGTAAATGATTTAACTGACTTGTTTTGATTAAAATATAAAGCATGTCAAGTTTGTGTTATTTTGTACCTTAAAAGTTGAGTGTGGTGAACTCAATAAAATTAACGAACTTTGGTGGAGGATAAATCGGTTGATTTATTGCAATCCCAACAACTAGTATTCCCCAAATGAATAAGTGATGTCTTATCCCAATTTTTCCGGGGATGATATTGGTTCCTTCAAATGTGGAAGTTGGCGTTGAGCCTAAAAACGCTGCTTTGATTTTACCGCAGCAACCCATTTATCAGAAATTTTGGAGGAATAGTTAGTATAGTAGTTAGGCAACCTCATCCTATGTCCTCTGTATGATTTTTAAAAAAATTTTTGGACGAAAGGAGCTTTAAGAAGAAAGAGATTTTTAGAGTGGTTCAATCATTATTAAAAAAATATCCATTTTGGAAAGAAAGTACTAAAAAAAAAAGAATGTTGTACTCGAGTGTACTGGCTATAATACATCTATTTATTAAGTTGAAAGATGTCCCTATTATATA
Organism: Aelia acuminata; assembly: GCA_911387785.2. Taxonomy (NCBI): domain Eukaryota; kingdom Metazoa; phylum Arthropoda; class Insecta; order Hemiptera; family Pentatomidae; genus Aelia; species Aelia acuminata. The sequence continues at coordinate 53,706,221 of OU426980.1, read as the reverse complement.
CAAAAAAATCAGCCCGGGGTATAAATGGGTACAAGTCATTAACATCATTTGGAAGTTTCAAAACGATGAAAAAATCCTGCAATCACCTCAAAAACTTTTTTTTATTTTGGTTTCATTTATCTTTTAATTTCCTGAATTAGAATAAATTAGCACTCACTAGTCCAAATAATATTAATCCTTGACAATCAATCTATACAAATTTAGGAACAATGTAATTTTTATGATTGAAGCGATGCCTGGAATTCAACTGATTTATTCTATTACACCACGGATTTACACCTTTGGACCCTATTACTAACGAGATGGAGTTTGTGAGACATAAACAAATATTAGGATGCCACGTTTTATTGTATTATTTACATTATAATAATACCAATTTTTAGAATTTCAATCATGACTTTTTTCGTAGCTACGGCTCATACTGATCGAAACACTGTGTGCCGACGTGAACGTGTTTATATTCCCTAGTATCTAATTTATTACCACTTCTTACTTGTACTATTAACGGTACCTTTATAATGGCGTTGATAATACCTACATCATTAATATAACAATATCATTAGGGAACCTATTCCTTGGATTTTAGTCTAGGCGGAGGGTTTTCCTGGGTCTGGGATAAGGACGGTGGGATTAAAGGTTTGGTCACACATAACCGCCCCACAGCACGGCCGTGTATCGGATCTGATTCAACTATGAAGGATAGGTAGTAACCGGTCACAAATGCCCGACACCTGGTCAACCGACCCGTTACTAACTTCGTATTTGAATCAGACCCTAATGCAGAGTTTTTAAAAGATCCTGGCACACAGGACAGGAACACATAACTTCAGTCCATCATCGTTATCAAGAGGGTTAGCCCGCTCGGCTACTCCGCACATGTTAACCGGAAAAAGATCAACTTCATCGAATATTAAATAAGTTAAAATTTATCAAGTAAAATACTCTTACTGTGAAATTTTATCTTAAAAAAAATAAATATCCTGAGCTGCCCTATTAAGTGAAACTTCATTTAGAGCAGATTTTAGATAAATAATTAAAAATAGATTTAAAATATTCCACAATTGAAGAAAAAGTATATAAATAAATACGTGGGCAGTAGTACAACTGATGGGAATCAGCCGTAACATTTTGTTCTAATGAACTGTTTGGGTATATCTCAGTTGGTAATTATTTCCTGGCACTTGCCATTCTTAAGGGTACACTTGAGGGGCCAGGGAATAAAAAGCGCCCTTGAGTTGAGGCTCTAAAGCAAAGCTGCTGTCAAAACACCTCATACATCTTTCTATTTTAATTACTTCTTTAATTGCGTTGTGAAATTTATATGCAACCTTTGAATATGATTAATTCACAAAGTAGAAACTAAAAAATTCATTATGAGTGGTAATTTTCTGTTACGAATTAATGATAGCTTAAAAGTGAAAAAACTTATTGAAAGTATTTATAGCTCCAAAAAAAGTAATCGTAAATTGCATGGGACGCCTACCGTATTCAACCGTTAAAAATGAACGCCTTATCCTAGTACGTTTTTTTTTAGAATTATTTAAAGTATTGCTTAATGAAGAGATGTAAAGTACATTGTTTAAATTTACAGTATTAATTATTGTTTCGTTTACAGCATAATAAAAAAACTTAAAAATCTAACTTACAATATATGTACATAAGATTATCCATTTAGTTTCATACATGTTATGAAACGTTGATTTCACCTCTATATCATTCTTGAATTTTTGGTCCATGACATAACATAATGCATAATATGGTACTTATGAAGCGTCAATGAACATAAAATTTAATTAAACTCCCAATTCTTAAAAAAAGGAAAATAATTAATAAAAAAAAGTCGGCCGTCAGGGAACGCTAGGCAGATTTGAAACATCGAAGTTGGTGATATTAGAAAAAAAAAAAAAAAACCTGTACCACTACAACCCATAAAGGGTCTTGGGTGCAGTACTATGTAAGGAAGAGTACTGTTTCTTGGTCAGCGGTCCTGCAAGGAGGTGATTTGACCGTGATCACGCTCAACCGCCAGGTTCTTTCCCCTTAATTTTTCAATTAAGGGTACCCACTTTATAGAGGCTGGGTTTGCCCCAGGAGGGTCTCTCGGCCCACGAGACGATCTGTGGCGAATAATAAAGATATCATAAGCCATGTCAGATTCGAATTCGGGACCTTAAGCACAGCAGTCCACTGCCTTACCAGTGTGCTACCCCGCTCCCTGATATTAGAATCGATGTATTTTTCTAAAAATAATAATTACATTTTGACCTATGAACTAAAAGTTTATAACTTAGTTGGAATTGAATCAAATGTTAGGAACTAAGCGCCTTCCCCATAATACCTAACCTTAATAACATTTAAATGAAATAAATATTCTTTGACCATTGGACAATTAGTGATTGAAATTTAATCGATAAGTGATAATTAAGTTAATAATTAAGCCTTTCCCTCGTTAGTAAGTTAGCCCTTTCCTATCTCCATAAAATTCATTTTTATAACTACTTTTATCTCAATTATAAACGATTTTTTTTCTTTTTCAAATTTTGTTAAAATTGTATAAACCTATAAATATTTAACTATTTCATTGTATTCAACCAGTTTTTCATGATAAGATTAAAATACTCAGACAAATGAAACATTTATTATACTACGAATTTATTCAGTATAATATTTAAGATTTATAATCTGGCTACTGTTGTGAAATCTTAAATGCGCATGACTGGCTTAAAGGAAGTAAAAGATAAACAACAATTATTAGAGAAAAAAATTGAGCTACAGGAGATACAGATAAAACGAATGCGATCAAAGGAGAGGCAAAGAAATATTTTTATTTTTAACATTTCAGAAGAGTACAAAACTGAAAGAAATTCACTTTATAAAAAAAATGAATATCATATTTCAACAAGTACACAAAAATATAGAAGACTGTCATATAGAAAAATGTATCCGAATAGGTATACATTAATAGGTAAAAGGGTTGGCCTGAGACCTGTTTTGATTATATTCTGTCTAAAAAGGATAACATTTGAATTTATGGAATCAGCAAACAAAGTTGGCAGAATTAGGATATAGAATATTACATGATAGGTCTAAAGAAGAAAGGGGGCAATACAAGGAAGTCCCACCGATGTTGTATCAATTAAGGCTCATGAAAAAAGTCCTAAAGTACCGTAACGAACGGATATATGTGGATTTTTAGCCATACACAATCCAAGAGGTTTTACTTTTTTTTTTTTTTTTTTAATCTTTATTTATTCCAGCTCGGCTTCTTTAAGCCATACATGGGTTTATATAACAATTATATACAAAGTTTAACAATTGGATATGTGAGGGAATGGTCTCACGCAGGAGACACCCTTAACTGAGCAAATTTATAATATATCAATATTAAGTAAAACTCGAACATAAACTAAAGAAAAAAAAATTAAAGAAAAATAAATAGATAATTATAATAATAAAGTAAATATGCACATGCTATAAAAGAATGTCTTGTAAAAGTCTTGGTTTTAGCCCACGGGACGTTGTTGGTTTCCCGAGGTTAAAGGCAACAGCTCTCTTAACAGACGGCAGCTGGGAGTGAAACTTTCTGAAACGATTTTTTATAAACTCGTCTATGTGTTCTACCTTGAGTTCTCGGTGGAGTTGTTCATTTCTGATAAACCATGGGGCATCTACTGCGATTCTTAAGATCTTGTTTTGGAATGTTTGCAGCTTTTTTTGTTTTGAACATGATGCAGCACCCCATACTTCGCAACCATACATCAATAGTGGACGTAAGATAGTTTAGTACAAGAGTATAGTCACTTGTGGCTTCAGTTTTGATTTTCTATTTATAATAGGATACAGCATTGCTAGCCTTGCATACGCTTGCGTAAGCTTGTTGTTGATGTGGTGGTTCCATGTGAGTCTTCGGTCCAGTAGAACGCCTAAATATTTTACTGCTTCACCTGCGGGATTCCATGGAATCTTATTCCCGTTAATGCTTAATTCTGGAGGGTTGTTAGGTCGTCTAAGGGTGAAGATCTTAGCCACGCATTTTTGAGGATTGATATTAATTTTCCATTTCGTGAAATAGTTTTCTAAAGTTGAAATGCTTTTCTGTAATTCATTCCGGGCTATGATGATGTCTTGGTGTTGAGAGAAAATAGCGGTGTCGTCGGCAAACATGGCTATGGAAGCTGAGGTGGATTGGACTATGTCGTGGACGTAGAAAGTAAACAGCAAGGGAGAGAGAACTGATCCTTGTGGAGTACCGGCCTCAATATGTCTTATGGATGAATTGATATTATTTATTTTAACTGTAAATGTCCGATCTTGAAGAAATGAAGCAATTATATCAAAAAGATATTTTGGGACATCCACTTTTTTCAGTTTATATAAAAGACCAGTGTGCCAAACCTTGTCGAAGGCTTGCTGAAAATTCAATAATGCAACCAATGTGTGTTTTTTCATTTCGAACCCGTTGATCACTGACTCGGAAAGCCTCAATAATTGGTGAGAAGTTGAATGAGAGGATTGAAATCCAAACTGAAAGTCTGGAATGATGTTATTGGATTCAAAGAAAGCTGACAGCCGCCTTTTTATTACCGTTTCAAGCACTTTCCCAAGAATTGGTAAGAGACTAATGGGTCTGTAGCTGTTGATTAATTTGGCGTTTTTACCTGGTTTATGGATGACAACTAGGTCGGCTTTTTTCCAAAATTCAGGAAAATATCCTGTTCGCAGGCAACTGTTATAAATTGAAGTTAAAAGAATTTTAGCTTTCCTTGGCAATTTTTTAATAGCAATGGATGGAATCAGATCGTGCCCTGGACATTTTTTTTGTTTTTAGCCTATTAATTATCTCCTCAATTTCCTTAGGTCTTGTATATTCCAATGGGAGTTGTACAGTAAGTTTTGGAGTCGTCAAATATTCTTCAACATTGAAATTCGACTGACAGCTCCCACACGAAAGATTGGAGAATGTCAATTCAAAGTAGTCAGCAAATGCCTCTGCTTTTTCTTCGTCTCTAGTGATGACGATATCTTTCTCAGTTAGGCTAGGGACTGGGTCAAATTTTTTTAAAAGTCTCCTAGTAGCCTTCCAGACGGATTGGTCCCTTGGATCTAAGTCTTCCACATACTTCTGATAATTTGTAATCGCCAATTCGTCCAGCTCTCTTTTTACTGCATGTTTGAGATAGTTCCATTTCTTTTTGTAAACAGGGTCTCTGCTACGCATCCACTGTCTCCTGGCATGATTTTTCTCTTTAATTTTCAGTAAAATTGCTTTTGGGCAACTATTTGAAAATATTTTCTTTCTTAAGTTAAATGATCTTATAGTTGCTTCAAGTAAGCTAGTTGAGATGGTATTATTAAAATTGTTTATACAATTATCTATTTCTAGAGCGTCGGGATAATCTTTTTTTAAAACAATCTTCTCATCAACTGTTGTTTTGTAAGTTTCCCAGTCAATCACTCCATTAATTAGGGTTTTCCGCCGGGGCATTTCATGAATTTCAGTTGAAAACTTGATTAATACTGGGACGTGATCTGAGTTCAGAGCGGAGATTATCTGGGATGATATAGGAAGTCTAATATCTTTCGCTAAAATAATATCTAATATATCGGGTGAACATCCTGGTCTATAAAAAGTAGGTTCGGGAGGTGCGTGAATTTGTATATTGTGTCTTGTACAGATTTCTAACAAAGTATTTCCTGAAGAATTTGATTTACGGCAACCCCAATATATATGTTTACAGTTTATGTCTCCTAAAACTAATGTATGGTCATCTGGTGGTAAAAGATTTAAAATTTCTTCGTCTTGAAGTTTTTTGTTTGGTGGCCTATAAGCCGCTGTGATGATTATAGGGGGGGATGAGTTTAAACGGATTGATATAGCTTCGATGTTAGAAATATTTGAAATAATATTTTCGGTGAAACTAATATTATTCTTAATTATCAAGGCAACACCTCCTGAAGCAGTCGAACTATCTCTATCATTACGTAAGATTCTATAACCTCAAATTTTGAATTTAACTTTTTGTGATAAATGTGTCTCTGTTATGCAGGCTATATCAATAGAATTCGATTCGAGGAAAATTTGAAATTCATTTCTTTGGGAGGATATGCCTTACGCATTCCAATTTAATAGTTTTAATTTCCTTAGTTCAAAAACCATGATGTATTATAAGATATTAAAAAAGTATGGTTATAAACGTATATCAAATAAAAATAGTTGAATACTGTGTAGCTAGCTATGAAAGGATTAATAACAGTAGATAGGTTATTGTTTACTTTAAGGCCCAGTTGTGAAGAACGATGTAACTAGTGAGCTTAAATGTGACATAATTTGTGGTAAATACGGTTTAATTGCTTCTAAAATTATTTTTGTAATAGTTGATAAGATGTCATTGTTTGATTCAACTGGCTGTTTGATGTTGAGTTGATTGAGCTGGACTAGCGGCAGAGGCAAATCTGAGATTCGGCGAGAATTTCCTAGCTGCTGGTTTTTTAGTTTCTGTCGTCGTATTGCTATTCTCATTTTTACCAGGTGAGTTTATTTTATTTTTTATTGCTTGATAGTGAGGACAGCCTTTGTAACTAGCCGCGTGAGGTTGTTTACAATTTACGCAGTACGGCTTATCTGTGAATTTTAAAGGGCATTTAGAAAAATGGTGGTTTTCCTTGCATTTAACACATCTAGACTCCAAATGACAATAATTTTTAGTGTGCCCATACCTTTGACAGTTGGTACACATTGGGATATTATTATGTTTATGTTTTGGCACAACAGATACTATTGCGTAAAATAGATTATACATTTTAAAAATGTTGCTAGCCTGGTCATTGTTAACGAGTGATACAGAATAAAGGGGAGTAGGCTTTTTATCTTTATTTAAAATTCTAGAAACATGTGTTACTTCTAATTTTTTACTATATAATTCGGCCTTTAGCTCTTCATCAGTTATTGTATAAGGAATACCTCGTATTATGACATTTAGTTGCTTGTTTTGTTCCGTGGAAAACGTGTGGTATTCTATTTTTTCTTCGTCATAATATTTCGTCATAGTTCTAAATTCGTTGATGGATGATAACATTATTTTCGTGCTATTGCCGATACTATTGCCGGTTAATTTAGTTGTGAAAGGTTCTATACATAAAGCCGTTAGATCATTTAAGAGGAGTTGATAATTGTTTGCTTTATGTAGATATATTGGGGGAATTTTTGGAGAATTTGGTGAATTTTTATTTTCATTATTAGAGGTCTGATTCGAAGCCTCCGGATAATTCGATGAAAGTTCAGTTTCATTAAGAACATTAAATCTGTTACTTACCGAAATCGGGGCGATATCCTGGTAGTATTTACCCATTTTTTTAACTGGAGATTGATTTTGTGGAGAACCCTCGTAATACCGTTTTTTTGAATTTTTATCTCCTTCCGTGGACGTATTTTCATTAATAGCAGAAGTGGGTTGGAGTGGGTTAGATGCTCCTGGCGAATTAACTACATCTCCTTCTTTCATTAAATACAAATGATAATAAATAAAAACGAATAAAAGTAGTCAAAAAATAAAAAGATAATAACAAGCGCTTCACTCTTCACAATACTATACAACTGCACTCTATGAAAGTCAGAGGCCAACTGAATCCAAGAGGTTAAAAATAGGTATACGACTAAGTAGTTATATTTGGCCGGTTGAGCAGGAGCACGAAGGAAATGACCTTGAGCGTGCTGTAGTAGAGCTATATGTGACCTTGAGGGTCATTGACCGACCTTGTGAAGGCGAGTGGGGTGTTGTTCTAGGGTGAGGGGGGGGGGTGTCCTTGAGGTGTGTTATGAGGTTTTGGTTGACCTTGAAGGGGTCAACGGATGTGAGATGCCCAACATGGCAACGTTGGATAGTAGATGTGGCAACAGCGCGTGCTTGAGCCGTGCTGTAGCGTGGCACCTGTTCCCGGGCGCAGGTGTGCGCGGTGCCGGGTGTGTGGCCTCAGTTGCATGATTTAATCAGTTTACTCAGCTGTTTCATTCAAGTCCATTCATAATTCATCATTTGAATTCATTGACCAAGCTTAGTAAAATCAGGAGGTTTCTCCCCCCACTACCCCACACCACATACATAAGCCTTCGTCATAGTCCTAGTACTGATAAACCAGTTTACTGATGCATGACTCAGCTGTTTCATTCATAATCGAAGCCTATTTGAATTCATTGACTAAACTTAGTAAAAGCGGTGGCTGCAGGTGTGTGATTTAATGCATAGGTGCATGACTCAGCTGTTTCATTCAAGTTCATTCATAATTGTCGTTACGAAGCAATGATGTCGGAGGAATAACGGTCATTTCCAAACCCATGCCGTCCTGTCGGGGTCGCTCTTATATAGCCCGCTTGCAGTGAAGGGGAGGTGTCGTTCGCTACTTGTTATCTACTTGAAAGGATGCCGCCCAGACATGAAAGAGTGCCACCGCTGATATTTATCATCAAAGCCTTGAGCTAGCTCGCGACGGGTCTGTTATCTGTTTGAAAGGATGCCGCCCAGACATCAGCCGCCGCGTGAGGATATAAATAAAATTTTCCAATTTTAATAATTGATTACCTGGAGTATTGTGCAGTTTTGCCTAAAGGTGAGCCATTTTAACTTTTTTGAACTAATACTTGCATAAAGATAACAAAAAATTGTTAATTTTTGTAAATATTACAGATGTCTCTCCTTAAAAAATTGAATGAAACAAAACCCATTTACAAAAACATTGGGGAACTGACTATAGGACAAACATATAAAATTAACAAAAAAGGAGACATAATATGGCTTAAGCATTGAAGCCATTATTGAGAACTTGGAAGTTGACGAGGGGCAGATAAGAACATATTTGCCGAAAAGATATCTGTTCGTTATAACTGATGAAGATATAGCACAGTATGATGGTAAATATTATTAAAATACTTAATAAAGTTGTAAAAACATTACTATACTTAGCTAATTGATGTTTTATGTTTTTAGGTCAGCTAAAATTTAAATATTGTGGGAAAAAGAAAAATTCATATGAATTAACGTTTATGTAAATATTACTAGTTTTAGATGGTGAGACATAGTAATAATTTTTGTTTAATTTAATTTTTAATTTAATTTAAGGATTTAATAAAATGAATAATAAAAACAATTATTTGTGTGAGCAATGTGGGTTATTGGTTCCAAATAGACGGCACAGATGTAAATGGTTGTTTTTTTATTGTCAAAACTGTGGGAAAGAATTTAATAGAAAGTTCAATTTTGAACTCATAAAATAAACTGTCAAATTGTTAGTGGGGTTAGTAGTAATAATACGTTCAACGTGAGCACAATGGAAATACCGAATAAAAAAAGAAAATATAGCATGTTTGATAGACAGATGCGAGAGAAGGCGATTGCTGAAGAAAACGGGATCATTAGAGCTTCTTTAGGAAATTCGGTTGAGGACGTATACATTCCTAACGATAATAAAAAATTAGTAGCTACCGAATTTTTAAACAATAAAAAAGAACTCTTAGTAAATTTATTAAATTCTTATGTTGAAGATTGGAAATCTTATAAAATAAATATAATGTTAGAATGTACATATATATAGAAAAACGGAAACACTATTAGTGAAAGAACGGATTTTAATTTTAAATCGAAAAGTAATACAATAGATGTTAGCATAAATGTTGAAAACTATGTTGAAACAACTTTTGAAAAAATTTTAGCGGAACAGGACGAGTTTGAAAAAAAAGGTTCTGGTTGGATGTATATTTCATCAAACTACATATGCTTACATTTAACAAAATATAGACCTTTTGGAGGATCCCAGTATATTGAATTACCTAAAAAAATTAAAGATAAACGTTGTGTTATAAATGTAAAAAATAATACCAATGATTGCTTCTGTTTAGCTATACTTAGTGATGATATTAGATCAAATAAATTTAATGAATACAAAAATATTCAAACCACATATTTCTTTGATTCGACATCGTTCCCGACTCCAATAAAGGAGGTAAAGCGATTTGAAAATTTAAATAATGTGTCTATAAATGTTTATGACTTAGACGAGAAAAATAATGTGTATCCAACTAGAATTAGTAAAAAGGAAAATTATAATAAAATGTTCGATTTATTGTTTTTACAAAATGGGGAAAATTTTCACTATTGTTTGATCACAAATCTTTCACGATTAGTAAGTTCTCAAATATCGTTGAAAGAACATGCATATACTATATGTCGTAGATGTCTGACCATATTTCCAAAGATGTATGTAAACAAGTTTGGGAAAAATGGCGATGAGCGAAAGCGAGAACATGAATTATTTTGTCGTAATCATAAACCAATTCGATCTGATTTTCCGAAAGAAGATAAAATTGAATTTAAACATGTGGAATATACACAACCCATTCCAATTGTAGTTTGGAACAAAACTTGGAACAAAGCTATACACGAGCATCGAGTCTTTTCTGTTTCACTTCTGGTCAAGTCCGAAATGTACGATTTGAAACCATTTGCTTATACAGGAGAAAACTGTATGCAAGTTTTTTTAGAAAAACTTGAACAAATAGCTGTTGAAGCGGATAATATATATGCTAATCCGCTTCCGATGGAAGAAATTAGTGAAGAGTCAGCCTTTTATTCTGCTAAAGACTGTATATTATGTCAATACCCTTCAGATGAACACGATCGCGTGCGTCATCATTGCCACTTTACAGGAAAATTAATTGGAAAAAAAAGCCTGATTTTATATGTAAAAACAGATGTAATTCTGCTGTGCGAAGTTTTCGAAACCTTCCGACTTCTCTGTCAACAACTTTATCAACTTGACCCCGCATGGTTTTTTACTTTACCGCAGTTGTCTTGGAATGCAATGTTAAAATATACAAAAATAAAATTAGACGTAATAAAAGATATTGATATAGTACAGTTTTTTGAAAAGGGGATAAGGGGAGGTATTTGCCAAGTCATTTCCCGGTATGCTAAAGCTAACAATAAATATTTAAATGAGTATGATTCCACAAAACCTATTAATTATTTATTATATGTAGACGTTAACAATCTTTATGCTTACGCTATGAACCTTTCTCTCCCATGTGCCGAATTTGAGTGGACTGATGAAAAATTGAATGTATTAGATCTAGAAAACGATTCAGAAACCGGTTATGACATTGAATATGACCGGATGTTGACATTGAATACCCTATAGAAATTCATGATAAACATTCTCAGCTACCTTTGTTACCTGAAAAAAATAAGCCACCTAATACTAAAACTGATAAATTATTAACGTCTTTGCTACCCAAAACACGTTATATAGTACATTATGTGAATTTAAAACAAGCTATACAACTGGGGGTAAAAATTACAAAAATTCACAGGGTATTAAAGTTTAAACAAAAGAATTGGTTGGCACCATATATAAAAATTAATTCAAAGATGAGAGCATCAGCAAAAATACATTCGAGTCTGATTTTTACAAATTAATGAATAATAGTTGCTTCGGCAAATTTATGGAAAACGTGCGTAATAGAATTGATTTAAAAATAGTAACAAATAAAAAATCATTATATCGTCAAGTTAATAAACCAACTTTTAAAGGCAGGATTATATTTGCAGATAATGTTACAGCGGTTCAGTTGGAAAAAGAAAGCATTATTTTTGATAAACCTTTGTATGTAGGATTCTCAGTGTTAGAGTTGAGCAAAGTTTTGATGTATCATTACCATTACAATGTTTTCTTGAAAAAATATGGTATAGAAAGTGTTACTTTATGTTATACCGATACCGATTGATTCTATACAATATTAGGACTGAAGATATTTATTCTGATATGTCTGGAGAGTTATCAAAAATATTTTGATACAAGCAATTTTCCCACTTCTCATTTCTGTTATAATGAAAAAAATAAAAAAGTAGTCGGTCTGTTGAAAGATGAAACCTTTGGAGATCCTATTGTTGAATTTGTCGGGTTGAGACCTAAAATGTATTCTTACATAACAAACAATGATATAACGGTTAAAAAGTGAAAGGGAATAAAAAAATCAGCTGTTAGCGAATTTACTTTTAACGATTATTTAGACACACTTAAAGAGAGTAAAAGTGTATATTCTTCGTTTTATATAATTCAATCTAAAAAACATAACGTTACAACCTCACTAATAAATAAAAAGTCATTATGCTCATTGGATGACAAAAGGCGTACATTAAGCGATGGAGTGCAAACACTCCCTTATGGTCACTATAGCCTTGATGAATAAAAAAAAACAGCCATTAAATGCAATATGTCAAAATGATAATAGAAGACAATTTAATGTCTATTTGTAACATTAGCACTAGTACTATTTAGTAAGTTTAGGTTAAAGAAAAACAACAGTTTGTGAGAAATGTAAGGATATGTCTTCTGAATCTTGACTATCTTATTAAAAATTTCACTTGACCAATTTGATAAATATCCTTTAGAAAATGCTGTTTTTTGTTTAGATATCCTCACAAAATCGTCCTCTTCAAACTTCTGCTTTCTCACTTTAGTCCGAACTGTAGAATACACATTGTTTAGCAAGTATTTTTCCGATTTTTTATTACAAGCATCAATTGGTTTCATACCAATTGTTGTATGAAATGATGAGTTATATTCTTGTAAAATCTGAGGTAGGATATCTAAAAATTTGTAATTTCCATGCATACTGAAGACTTTCCACATTTTCCCTTTTAATGTTCTATTAAACCTTTCTACAATGGAAGCTTTCATATTAGAAAAGGTGGAATAATGATTAATACAATATTTTTTCATTAGAGATTTAAACTTGGAATTGTAAAACGTCTTTCCCTGATCACTTTGAATATTTTTTGGAATTTGTCTACTCGAAAGAAACACGCTCTCCATCGCCTTAGTTACATCTTCAGCAGATTTCTTCTTTATTGGTACGGCCCATGCATATTTAGCAAAGCAGTCTATAACTGTTAATAAATATTTGTACCCTTTATTTTCTCGAGAACAAGGTATCATTTCTACTAAATCTATTTGTCACAAGTCATTTATTCCTTTCAAAACTGTCTTTCTCCTAGGATATTTTTTGCGAGCTGGCTTATGTAATTCATTTACAACAGTTCTTTTAATTATTGATGAATCCATCTACTTCTTCTCAAGTAATTTGTTTAGGTAACCAAGTGTGACCACATCAGATTCCTTCTCAGGTTCAGCTACGTTTGTAATTCTCTTATCAAGAGAGTCATATATACCTTCAACCAAGGTTAAAGCAACGCTGTTTAAAAATTCTTTGGTAACAGCATCCTGTTTATTTATAGGTGGTGCAAAGTTGACAAGTCTTTTTCTTTTTCCATCAATCCAATTGTTTAAATCAGTGCAATACTACTTCCCTAAACAACTTCAATAACCCGCATTGAAGTTGATAGAGTCAGAAACCCTGGAATAACTGCAACGCTTAAAGGTTATGCTTCGTTTTCACCTAATCAAGTAAAAGGTCTTGAAAATTCGGGGTGGATAATACCTGGCATCCATAAAACTCTTTCAATCGATAAAGACGGATTTTTTAGCTTATGCCTGCCGCTGGATATTCTCTTAGGGATATGCGAGGACTATCGCAAAATTTTAATTAATCTTAAGCAAGAACTCGTTTTGATCAGATCGAGTACGGACTTGAACTGCATAAAGGGTAGCGATGACGTACAAATAAAATTAGATAAAGTGGTCTGGAGGATGCCACATGTTCGTGTTTCCGATCAAGAACGACTGAGGTTGTTGAAAATGGTAGAGAAAAACAAGATAATTACTATACCGTTCAGATCATGGAATCTTTACAAATGCCCAAATTTACCTACTTCGCATCAAGAAAATTGGACAGTCAAAACATCAACAAATTTAGAAAAGCCGGGGTATGTTATTATCGCATTCCAGACTGATCGAACAAAAAACGCAACCAAAGATAATAGTCAGTTTGATAGTTGTAAATTGAAAAACTTGATACTCTATCTGAATAGTGAACATTATCCTTATGATGATTTGAATTTAGATTTTGCGCAAGGAAAAGTCGCCCTTCTCTACGAAATGTATAATGAGTTTCAAACGAGCTATTATGGTAATAGACACTCTCAACCTCTGCTATCACGATCCGATTTTGAGACCCTCGCACCTATAGTCGTTATAGATTGTTCTAAACAATCTGAAGCAATAAAAAGCACAACTATTGATATTCGCGTTCAACTAGAGGCGAGTGAGAACTTTCCGCCTAATACTAAGGCATACTGCCTCATTCTTCATGATAATATAGTGGAATACGAAGTGGGAACCGGTTTGGTCCGCAAAATGTACTGAACCTCTGCACACGTTTGGCTGCATATATTCATTATTTAAAACCTAAACGAAATCACTCCACTGCAGGACTTTGACTATGACACACATGATGCATTCAGCGGTCATTGATTTTCAAGGCCATCGATCAGCCTTCAACTCATTAATCGTTAAAGAACTATCTGTAGTCTCTGTCAGTCATGGCTCATCATGGCATTGGTTTTTCAAACCGACTCAGGGTGCGAGTGAAGAACTGGCTAAAGCACGGACGAACATCTGGGTAATGAAAAATATTCACGGATTGAACTGGACCTATGGCGATGTAGAATATGAAGATATGAAGAATTTATTAGTATATGTTACAGAAGACTATGACATATTATGGGGAAAGGGAATGGAAAAGTGCAAGTTTATAGAAGAACTCATCGATAGACCAGTCTATGATCTTCATGATTGTTTCCAAACTTGAAACAGTTAAATAATGAACAGATAGGTTGTCATTTCCATTTGAACACTTCCCTTGTTTGCTCATTAAATCAAGCCCATCGTTTGGCCACATGGGTCAGAAAAAAATCTGAAGCTGTAAATTTAAAAAAAGAAGAGATAAGAAGACAAACATTTAAGAATATTGGTACACCTCATCATCTACTCTCATATGCTGGATTTATTCGAGGAGTCAAGGATAGAGTTGAATGTGTATACTGTGGACTGGTATTCGACAGCACATCATTAGTCAACCCTCTTAGATGCCATAAAAAAAATAGTCCACAGTGTTTGTGGTTCCAGGAGGAGTATTTATACTCCTCCTAGGAAGTACCTTATCAGTATGATGGATAAAATGGAGTCAGCAATACGTCGTTTGGGAGAGGAAGGGATCGAAACTTTAACTACAGAAGAATTGAGAGCTTTACCTCGATCATTACTTTTGTAACTTTTCGACAATACATTAGACTAAATCTGGGACAATTTACCTGAGGAGTGGCAAGAGGACGAGGAATTTATCCAGAAGCGAAGACTTTCTTATCTCAATGAATATATTATTTATTAATTGTACTATTATATCTGTAATTTATCCCATGTATTATTTCAATTAAACTATGTAAATTAATTTTTTTTATTTATTTACCTTTATTCTCATTTTTACTTAGGGAAGGGTTCAAGAAATAAAAAGTATATACAGAAATATTATTTATTGCATAAATTACAATGCATAAGGGTATTTTCTTGAGTTCATTTAACAAATTATAAAGAGTCTCAGTAAGTAAGTCCATTGATGTTGGTTCCACAGGTTCAGTCAGTTGACCTTCTTCATGTTTCTTATATAGTTCAGCCATTTTGGTAATCAATTCCAATGAGTTGTTGATGTTCTTAACGTCTTTACAAAGCTTTGCCGTTTCATTTCTGCTAAAACATGTCGAAGGTGAATCGAGCTGAAGGGTTGGCGAACTCTGATTAATCATTGCGAAAGAAATAACAACCTGTTCTATTTTCATAACTCTGTTCCTTCCCCTCTTGGAAAGTGTACAATACACATTTTTACACCTTACTCGGTCTTCAACCTCCAATTTCTTGGGCCTGCTCTGCAAAAGAGATAACATCCTAGGAATCTGATCGGCGATGAATCTCCATTCTTCCGTATTCATATACACTGTAGTTTTCTTGTCGATGACCGCGACAGTGGGCACAAAATCGCAAAGACCGACTCGCACTATTTTGCTAGTGGTGATGGAGTAGTCGGTCACCAGTTCCAATCGACGCGGCACAACCATCTTTCAAGGCTTTAACGTTGAGACTAACAGGTTCAACAGAGAGGAGGGGAAACATGAAGTTTTTCTATTTTTTTTATTAGTTGATTTATTTCGTTTCTTTTTATTTCATATAAATCGATTTTGTTTTTTAAATGGTAAAGTTGTTGAATAAACCGTTTAAACCTCTTGTGCATGTCAGCAACACCCACAGCTGTTTTCCTCTTCTTTTTTATCACATACGTCATCTATTATCACTGGTAGCTTCTCTAGTTGTTCCAAGTACTCAATAAAGGGACAATATTTAGACCATTTTTTTGTGATCTACAAAGGGATTGTCATGTTCCAACCATTCGTGTAATATCACTCCACAAAAAGGACACCTTGTCCGATCTGAGTTTTTCAAATAATAAAATCCGGCTGCTGCTAGTTTCAATGCACTCACTGGTGAATTCCAACCGACGAATGTGGACAGTCGGTCGGCCTCATTGATGTTTTGACAGTGACATTGATGTTTTGAATAAAAACAAATATGTTTTAACATCGATGTTTCGAACAAAAACAAGTATATTTTAACATCGATGTTTAAGCAATAACATCGATGTTTTGGTGAACAACAAACATTTTTTAACATCGATGTTTAGGACAAAAACAAGTATGCTTCCACATTGATGTTTTGACAGTGACATTGATGTTTTGGAGAACAACAAATATGTTTTAAGATCGATGTTTTGAAGAAAAACAAGTATACTTCCACATTGATGTTTTGACAGTGACATTGATGTTTTGGATAAAAACAATTATGTTTTAACATCGATGTTTTGAACAAATACAAGTATATTTTAACATCGATGTTTAGACAATAACATCGATGTTTTGTATAAAAACAAATATGTTTTAACATCGATGTTATGAACAAAACAAGTATGCTTCGACATTGATGTTTTGGAGAACAACAAATATGTTTTAAGATCGATGTTTTGAAGAAAAACAAGTATACTTCCACATTGATGTTTTGACAGTGACATTGATGTTTTGAATAAAAACAAATATGTTTTAACATCGATGTTTCGAACAAAAACAAGTATATTTTAACATCGATGTTTAAGCAATAACATCGATGTTTTGGTGAACAACAAACATTTTTTAACATCGATGTTTAGGACAAAAACAAGTATGCTTCCACATTGATGTTTTGACAGTGACATTGATGTTTTGGAGAACAACAAATATGTTTTAAGATCGATGTTTTGAAGAAAAACAAGTATACTTCCACATTGATGTTTTGACAGTGACATTGATGTTTTGGGTAAAAACAAATATGTTTTAACATCGATGTTTTGAACAAATACAAGTATATTTTAACATCGATGTTTAGACAATAACATCGATGTTTTGTATAAAAACAAATATGTTTTAACATCGATGTTATGAACAAAAACAAGTATGCTTCGACATTGATGTTTTGGAGAACAACAAATATGTTTTAAGATCGATGTTTTGAAGAAAAACAAGTATACTTCCACATTGATGTTTTGACAGTGACATTGATGTTTTGGATAAAAACAAATATGTTTTAACATCGATGTTTCGAACAAAAAGAAGTATATTTTAACATCGATGTTTAAGCAATAACATCGATGTTTTGGTGAACAACAAATATTTTTTAACATCGATGTTTAGGACAAAAACAAGTATACTTCCACATTGATGTTTCGACAGTGACATTGATGTTTTGGATAAAAACAAATATGTTTTAACATCGATGTTTCGAACAAAAACAAGTATGCTTCTACATTGATGTTTTGACAGTGACATTTATGTTTTGGAGAACAACATATATGTTTTAAGATCGATGTTTTGAAGAAAAACAAGTATACTTCCACATTGATGTTTTGACAGTGACATTGATGTTTTGGGTAAAAACAAATATGTTTTAACATCGATGTTTTGAACAAATACAAGTATATTTTAACATCGATGTTTAGACAATAACATTGATGTTTTGTATAAAAACAAATATGTTTTAACATCGATGTTATGAACAAAAACAAGTATGCTTCTTCATTGATGTTTTGACAGTGACATTGATGTTTTGGAGAACAAAAAATATGTTTTAAGATCGATGTTTTGAAGAAAAACAAGTATACTTCCAGATTGATGTTTTGATAGTGACATTGATGTTTTTGATAAAAACAAATATGTTTTAACATCGATGTTTCGAACAAAAACAAGTATATTTTAACATCGATGTTTAAGCAATAACATCGATGTTTTGGTGAACAACAAATATTTTTTAACATCGATGTTTAGGACAAAAACAAGTATGCTTCCACATTGATGTTTTGACAGTGACATTGATGTTTTGGGTAAAAACAAATATGTTTTAACATGGATGTTTTGTGCAAATACAAGTATATTTTAACATCGATGTTTAGACAATATCATCGATGTTTTGGATAAAAACAAATATGTTTTAATATCGATGTTTTGAACAAAAACAAGTATACTTTAACATAGATGTTTTGACAATAACATCGATGTTTTGGAGAACAACAAATATTTTTTAACATCGATGTTTTTTATAAATCTAAGATCTTCAGAGTCAAATTTTATATTAAACCTGTTTTATTATTGCACAAGTACAAGTTCCCAAACTACCAAATAATAGCACTGGCGGTTGTTTTTTTTATAGGAACCAATAGTAATGATAGAGTATAATTTCCATTTTTCAACTTATAACATGTACTTTAATTAATAAGAAATGAAATAGTAACAAAACAATAAGAGTATTTTTTTGTACTTTTATCATAAAAATGTACAGGTGGCGAAAAGAAAAAGTAAAACATATTTCTGACATCTAATTAAAGCTATTACCAAAATATTGTTGTGTTTTAAGGGTTAGGGAAGAATGTCATTGTTTATGTGAACCTGGGATGATTTTTACATTATCTGTCCTATGAATAAGATGTTGGTGACTAAGGGTTGATTTACATACTTAATTTAGTCATTGGACATTTCATTTGTCTTGCTAATTGGGCTTATAATAAAGGAACTTTTAAAGAATTATTCACTCCCACACATCCCCCATTTTTTTCTTTGCAAACAGGATAAACTAGTATTATTTTTAAAGTAGATAATGCAAAGGAAATTGTTGTTATCTATTGAAAGGAGTAACACATAAAGAACAGGCTGCATTATCATCTATGTAAAATTGATTGAATACGATAAATTATTTGATATAAAGTCTATTTAATAAAAAGAAAATAAATTGGTGGGGTGGTTGTGGAAAATTTACAAATAGCAAAAAAACTATTTTATTTGTAGACTACGTCATAAGTCATCTTATGTGTTAATTTAACAAGATATAAAATATACAGACAAAAATAATTATGACACAGAACTGAGCCTTGGGCAGCTCCTAAAAAAAAAAAAAAAAAAAAAAAAAAAATTGGATTTAGGCTTAAACCTTTCAAGAGTAGAGGTTATATCCTGAATTGAGAGATTACTGCCTTTAAGTATTTCCGTTTGTTTACATTTTTATTCTATTCCAGGGCACTCTTTGTCAAATGTGGTATAATTTTTCTTCAAATGTTTGTGTATTTTTTTATAGGTTTAGAAAATGTCTCTGAGAAGGTCTAAGCAATTCTATAAGTTAATAATGCATTATATTCTTTAATTTTAATTTAAGCGTTAAAAAATGCTCTTGAAAAATAATAAAATAGCCAAAAACCAATGTTTGTGGGCCGATGTTAACATTAGTAGTTGTTGACCTGTTTTTTTTTCTTGATTGAAAGAGATAATCTTCACTGTATTATTACAAAAAATTAGAACACTTACAATTAAGTGTATATATAATTTAATTGTAAATTTAAGACAGCGTAGTAAATGCATCCTCGCGCGGGTCTCATTACCGCGTATGGGGAGCGTCCCACGGGTGGCGGATGTGGGGATGGTCGGTGGAAATTCCTAGGAAGTTCCTCCCGGCTAAGTCCGTAGGACTCGCTGACCAACAATGAGAGCGGCCCCCCAGGCTTGCTGGAGGGTGTGACGTAGGTTTGAACGCCCTACTCACATTTTTTAGTTCACCCAAACACCACAAACAGTCATGGATTCTCCTAAGGTAAAACGCTCATTATCCGGAGGTAAACTAGTCCCCCGTTCGGGTCTCCGGGTGGGGACTGCTTTAGGGGAATCATGGCGAAAGTTGAAATTAAGAGATTTAGTATTAGGGACGTGGAACGTCAGAAGTTTGAATACAGCTGGTGGGTTAAAATCGGTTTCGAATGAGGTTGAGAGGTACGGTATAGATATCGTGGCGCTGCAAGAGGTACGCTGGCCGGGGGAGGGCTCTTTAAGAGAAGGTAAGTACACAATTTGGTACGGCGGGGGCGAAAATTATTGTTTAGGCACTGGGTTTCTGATTAGGAATAGGTTGATATCCGCTTTGAGGGACGTTCAATTTTTCGGGGACAGGATATCAGTAGCTGTATTTCAGGGGCGGTGGTTTAAAATCGCGTTAATAAACATACATTCTCCGACCGAAGACAGCGATGACGAAGTTAAGTCGGAATTTTACGATAAACTAGAGTGGGTCTTCGATAAATTACCGCGAAATTACATGAAGATAGTTTTAGGAGACGCTAACGCAAAGGTGGGCAGGGAAGAAATATATTATCCGACTATTGGAAAAGAAAGTTTACATGAAATTAGTAATGATAACGGAATCCGATTGCTTTGCTACTTCTAAAAATTTAATAATCAAAAGTACAACTTTTAAACATAAAGATATTCACAAATATACCTGGACATCACCGGATTCACAAACAAGAAATCAAATCGATCACGTTTTGGTGCAGCATAGGTGGCAAAATAGTGTTATTAATGTTAGGTCGTACCGAGGGGCGGAATGCGGGTCGGATCACGAACTATTAGTCGCTAAAGTTCGGCAAAGACTTTCAATAAAAAAAAAAGGTTAGAAACCGGATCTCGTACCGATTATTTTAATCTGGAAAAACTTAAAATTCCGGCGATTAGAAAACAATTTGAAATTGAACTCAAGAATAGATTTGATGTATTAGAACCATCGAAAGAGAATGGCGAAGACATTGATCAATTGTGGGAAGGGATTAGGGATAATATTAAAGAGGTCAGTAATTTGTGTCTGGGCAAAAGGGGAAATAATAAGAATAAACCATGGTTCGATGAAGAATGTTTAAACTCGTGTGAGAAAAGAAAAGCCGCTAAACTCAAAGTTTTAAATAATCCTAGCGAAGACAATCATGCCTACTTTCGAGGCATGAGGAACGAAACGACTAAATTGCTTAAAAATAAAAAAAGAGAATATCTCAAAAACAAAATAATAGAAATAGAAAATAATGGAATCCAAAATAACGATATGTATAATGGCATAAATTTATCACGTAAACGTCTAGGACCAGTTACGACTGGTATTAGGGATAATAATAATAACATCATAGCGGATCCGGTAGACATAGTAAGGAAGTTTAAAGAGCACTTTGATAGTATTTTGAATCCAGAAAATACCCGTCTATCACCACTTTTGGAATTTCAAAGTGCTGAACCGTTATTAGAAGAACCGAGTATAGGGGAAGTCGAAATAGCTATCGGAAAATTAAAATCCTATAAAGCAGCGGGGACGGATAATATTCCTAGCGAACTAATCAAATCATGTGGGGAAGCTGGGATTTCAAAAATACATCTTTTGATTAAAAAGATCTGGGAGTATGAGAAAGTACCCGAAGAATGGAAAGAGTCTATACTTATACCGAATCACAAGAAGGGGTCGCGGACAGACACTAATAACTACCGTGGGATCTCACTACTTCCGGTCTGCTATAAAGTATTTACGTCAATACAGACTAGCCGAATAACCGAATACGCCGAGGAAATTATCGGAGATTATCAATGTGGTTTCAGACGGAACCGATCTACCGTAGACCAAATATTCTCCCTCCGTCAAATATTAGAGAAAAAATTAGAATACAATGGTATTGTTCATCAACTGTATGTCGACTTTAAAAAGGCTTATGATTCAATAGACCTCAATAAACTGTATAACATCCTGACTGAACTAGGAATACCGAAGAAGTTAGTAAACTTAGTAAAAATGTGTATGACCGAAACGTTCAATAAAATAAGAGTCGGTCGTTATTTTTCTGAGAAGTTCGAGGTTCACTCTGGTTTGAAACAGGGGGATTCGCTATCCCCTGTTTTATTTAATTTAGCTCTAGAATATGTCATTAGGGAGGTGATAAATACCGGAAAGGGTTTGAATCTGGGGGGAAATGTATCCGTGCTCGGTTACGCTGATGATTTGGTTTTGCTTGGCGACGACGTGGAAACGATAGAACTAAATACAAAAGCATTGATGGAAGCCGGAAAAGAAGTAGGGCTAGAATTAAATACGGAAAAAACAAAATATATGGTTAGTTGTAGAAACGGTGACAATGTTGGCGATATTGAAGTAGAAGAGGAAATATTCGAAGCCGTTGAGAAATTTAGATATTTAGGATCTACTGTAACTAGAAAAAACGAAATCGAAGAGGAAATTAAGGCTAGATTAAAGGCGGGAAATGCTTGTTATTTCTCGGTTGCAAAATTACTTGGGTCACGCCTTTTATCCCGAAATTTAAAAATTAGGATTTACAAAACTATAATTCTTCCGACTGTTCTTTACGGTTGTGAAACATGGCCGCTTACAGTAAGGGATGAGAAACGCCTTATGGTGTTTGAAAATAAAGTGCTGCGTAGAATATTCGGGCCGAAGAAAGATGAGTCAACAGGAGATTTTAGACGGCTACACAATGCGGAATTGCGTGAGCTTTACCCGGTTAATGTAATCGAGTCTATAGCTGCGCGTCGGTTAAAGTAGGCATGCAAAATGGCGAGTCTTAGTAGTGAACGAATTCCTAAAAGATTGATAAACGCTTTGCCGACTGGAAAACGACCGAGGGGTAGGCCTAGGCGAAGGTGGGAAGATTCGGTGAAAGCAGATCTTGTGAATTTGGGATTGGACGGTGGTAGATGGATGGAGGTATGTAGGGACCGATTGGTGGTGTCGGCGTCGGGCCTTCGGGTCCGTTAAGCCTTATTGTATTGTATTGTATTGTATTGTAGGAAATGCAAGCTTCAAAGGGATATGCAGGTACAAAAGATAACCAGAGTTTATTACAAAATATTTTGTCCGGTCATTTTGCCCTGAAGAAGACCACTGTTAGTTCAAAAAGTAACCTACAATTTAAAATTTTCTTACTATTTCTAAATCTTATTACCACCACTCTGGTCCACTTTTTTCAATATATAAGGTGAAGTATTAAGTAATTATGCAATACTTAATTACGAATTGGAGAAGAATGACTTTCTGGTTTAAATAATTTTAATTATTTAATCATCCTAGGTTCACGTAAACAATGATATTATTCCCCAACCCTTAAAACACAACGATTTGGTATCAGCTTTAATTAGGTCATATATCTGACACCTAATTAAAGCTGTATTACGTTTTCTTTTCGCCACCTTTGACATTTTTATGATAAAAGTACAAAAAATACTCTTATTGTTTTGTTACTATTTGTTATTAATTAAAGTACACATTATAAGTTGTAAAAATGAAAATTATACTCTATCATTCCTATTAGTTCATATAAAAAAAAAACAACTGCCAGTGCTATTATTTGGTAGCTTGGGAACATGTACTTGTGCAATAATAAAACAGGTTTATTATAAAATTTGACTCTGAAGATCTTAAATTTATAAAAAACATCGACGTTATTCTCAAAACATCTACGTTAAAGTATATATTATCTACGTTAAGTAAATAAAGTATACAAAAACAAATATGATTTGGTTTTGTATAAAACATCGATGTTTTAGCTATAACAAAGATGTTTTTAACAACGATGTTTTTGAAAAAACCAATGTTTTAACATCGATGTTAAAGTATACTTGTTTTTGTTCAAAAAATCGATGTTATTATCTAAACAATTATGTTGAAATACACTTGTTTTTGTTCAAAACATCGATATTAAAACATATTTGTTTTTATCCAAAACATCGATGATATTCTCTAAACATCGATGTTAAAATATACTTGTATTTGTTCAAAACATCGATGTTAAAACATATTTGTTTTTATCCAAAACATCGATGATATTCTCTAAATATCGATGTTAAAATATACTTGTATTTGTTCAAAACATCGATGTTAAAACATATTTGTATACATAACATTGACATTATTTATATATGTATATAAAGGTGTTGTTAAAACACCTTTGTTATTTTCGATGTTAATATCAGCCGGGTTACTGTTAAAACATATTTGTTTTTTTTCAAAGCATCGATGTTAAAACATATTTGTATTTGTCGAAAACATCTATATTAAAAACATCTTTGTTATACTTAAAAAATCGATGTTAAAACATATTTACTTTTGTCGAAAAGATCTATAATAAAAACACCTTTGTTATACCTAAAACATCGATGTTCAAACATATTTATTTTTGTCGAAAACAACGATGTTAAAAACAACTTTGTTATTGACAAAACATCGATGTTAAAATATACTTAATTTTGTAAAAGTTAAAAATTACTTAATCTTTTTCCAAAAGATCAATTTTCTTTTAAAAACAATTATGTTGAATATACTTGTTTTTGTTCAAAACAACGATGTTAAAATATATTTGTTTTTATCCAAAACATCAATGTTACTGTCAAAACATCAATGTGGAAGTATACTTGTTTTTCTTCAAAACATCGATGTTAAAACATATTTTTTTTATCCAAAAGATCGATGTCATTGTCTAAACATCGATGTTAAAATATACTTGTTTTTGTTCAAAACATCGATGTTAAAAAATATTTGTTGATCACCAAAACATCGATGTTATTGCCTAAACATCGATGATAAAATACACTTGTTTTTGTTCGAAACATCGATGTTAAAAAATATTTGTTGTCCACCAAAACATCGATGTTATTGCCTAAACATCGATGATAAAATATACTTGTTTTTGTCCAAAACATCGATGTTAAAATATATAACAAAAAACAACAATATATATGTATATATATATAACAATCTTAACATAGATTTTTTGGAGGAAAACAAATATGTTTTAACATCGATGTTTTGAACAAAAACAAGTGCATTTCAACATAATAGTTTAGATGATAACATCGATCTTTTGGATAAAAACAAATATGTTTTAACAATGGTACCAAACAAATATGATTTGGTTTTGTATAAAACATCGATGTTAAAACATATTTGTTTTTATCCAAAACATCGATGTTAAAAAATATTTGTTTTTATCCAAAACATCGATGATAAAACATATTTGTTTTCATCCAAAACATCGATGACATTGTCTAAACATCGATGTTAAAATATTCTTGTTTTTGTTCAAAACATCGATATTAAAAAATATTTGTTGTTTACCAAAACATCTATGTTATTGCCTAAACATTGGTGTTAAAATATACTTGTTTTTGTTCAAAACATAGATGTTAAAATATATTACAAAAAACATCAATATATATGATCTTAACATCGATTTTTTGAACAAAAACAAGTATACTTTAACATCGATGTTAAAACATTGGTTTTTTCAAAAACATCGTTGTAAAAAACATCTTTGTTATAGCTAAAACATCGATGTTTTATACAAAACCAAATCATATTTGTTTGGTACCATTGTTAAAACAAATATGTTTTTATCCAAAAGATCGATGTTATTATCTAAACAATTATGTGTAAATACACTTGTTTTTTGTTCAAAACATCGATGTTAAAACATATTTGTTTTCCTCCAAAACATCCATGTTGTTATCAAAACAATTATGTTGAAATATACTTGTTTTTGTCCTAAACATCGATGTTAAAAAATATTTGTATTTGTCGAAAACATCTATATTAAAAACATCTTTGTTATACTTAAAAAATCGATGTTAAAACATATTTACTTTTGTCGAAAAGATCTATAATAAAAACACCTTTGTTATACCTAAAACATCGATGTTCAAACATATTTATTTTTGTCGAAAACAACGATGTTAAAAACATCGATGTTATTGCTTAAACACCTATGTTAAAATATACTTGTTTTTGTTCGAAACATCGATGTTAAAACATATTTGTTTTTATTCAAAACATCAATGTCACTGTCAAAACATCAATGTGGAAGTATACTTGTTTTTCTTCAAAACATCGATGTTAAAACATATTTGTTGTTCTCCAAAACATCGATGTTATTGTGAAAACATCAATGTGGAAGCATACTTGTTTTTGTTCATAACATCGATGTTAAAACATATTTTTTTTTTCTCCAAAACATTGATGTTAAAATATACTTCTTTCTGTCCAAAGTATGGATGTTTAAAACAAATTTGTTATTGTTAAAACACCGATGTTAAAATATCTCTGTTATAGCTAAAACATTGATGTTAAGAGCACATTTATTGTTGTTTTCGTCCAAAAATCTATGTTTAAACATATTTCTTTTTCAAAAACATCGATGTTAATAACTGCTTTGTTATTGTTTAAACATCGGTGATAAATAATGATAAATACTCTGTCATTGTCAAAACACTGATGTTAACAACAAGTTTGTTGCTGTTAAAATCATCTTTGTCTTGGCTAAAACATCGATGTTAAAACATATTTGTTTCGTCAAAAACACCGATGTTAAAGACTGCCGGGTTACTGTTAAAACAAATATGTTTTAACATCGATGTTTGACATTATATTGGAAACATTACCTCTGTTCTTCCTACCCTTTCTTGTTTCTGTAAAAATTTCAACTTCAAATAAGTTGATAAAATATGAAAACACAAAACTATAGTATCATAATTGAATTACTTATTTAATGAAGCTGCTCGCAAAATTTTTTTCTTTTAAAATATTCACCAGTAATACGATTCTCTGTATTTGCTATGGAAACGACATCAATGTATGAATTTGGTTGGGTTTTAACAGTTGAATTTTTAATATATGAATATAAAAAACCAACTATGTCGAAAAAATCTATTTTTTTATACATTAAAGATGAAAAATAAAATGCTTTACACTTAAAAATCGATTTAAATACGTTTGGGCACTAATATGTTAATGTTTAAAGACTGTATAAATTAAAAAACATCGATGTTTTGTGGTCGATGTTTAATCGACATCGATGTTTTGATTGTGAAAACATCGATGTTCAAAACATCGATGTTTTGCCTTCGATGTCGCATCTCTAGTGGCCTGCAAGCCTTAGCGTGGGGAGTGAAATGCCTGCAGACCCGCTCAGCGTCTCAGTGCAACTCTCGTTCCGAGTGCTTAGCACTTAAAGGGTTAAATTCAAACGAACCTTAGGGAACTTGAAGAAGTCTTAAATTCTGCTTTAAAACGGTTATCAATACTCAGTCTTTCTTGGAATTCCACGAATTTCTATTTTATTTTCTAACGAAGGTTTACTGTTATCGGTGAATATATATATCTATCTAATATATATATACGAATATCGCTACAAAAAACGACAGGGATATTATATTCTGCGGATATTAAATATCTTTATTGAAATCTATTGTTGAAAAATTAGTTAAGGTTATGTATACGTTGGTTCCAACAAGCACTTAAAACACGTCGATAACTAACACTGCTCATGTTCTCTCCCCACTCTTTTGATTCTAAATTTGATTGGTTGGTTTTCCTATTTGATTCATCAAGCATTAAAACAATATTGAGATTAGTTACCAATGAGTTTAATAGCTTGTTGGAGCATACCTTATGTTATATATGCCATATGTTTTTCCAATAAGTAAAAATATTTAGCAATAATTAAATATTTATTTTCATGTTTTTTCCCCATAACTTCTTAAATAAATTAAGATCCAAAAAAAGGTTTTAATGGGACCACCTTGGGAAAACACTCTACAAGATGCAAAAGATTTCGTTCCAATTGGTCCATCCATCTCAAAGTAATCGGTGGACATACATAGAAAAAAAGAGAAAAAAAAGGCATACGTATCGAATTGAGTAATCTCCTCTTTCGTTCGTAGTCGGTTAAAAATAGATACAGAGTAATAACTATCCCAAATATTTAAATAATGATTAAAATTATGTAGTTAAACTGTTAATTTTTCAAAAAATTTCCGGGGGAGTACCCCAGGTGGTTTTCCCTGAATGGACCGCGGAAGCTCGGCAAGACTTTGAAACGGACCTTCATGAAACTTAATTGGTGACCACTGCTCTATAACTTATGGAGATATGGGTACAAATATAAGCATATAAATGTGTGAAGGTGGGGAATGGCGTTTGCATAAAATCAAAACACGTCGATTTCTATTCTAAGTAAGTTCGTGAAAGATCGCACCCGATGTTTTAGAGCTGATGAGGCACAAGGCATTCCGATAACCCCTGACTGCGATATTATTATGGAGTTATAAGCTGATGACTTAGTAATATTTGGGGAGATAGTGACGGATGTCCAAAAAAAAGTTACAAATCTTGGGTCATTTCTGCAAAAAAAACAATTTAGAAATAAACATTACAAAAACAAAGATAGTTAATTTTCATAGGTGCAGGAACAAAAATATGAAAGAGTTTTACATTGAGGGAAAATTGGTAGAAAGGGTGCAGGTACAATTATTTGGGAGTAATGTTTTCCAACTCAGGGCTAGGTATTAAAGCTGCGAAACTCAATGAGTCTAAAACCAGAATATCAGTTGGAAGCGTCGTTAAAACGTGTCGAAAAGCTAAAATTCTTAGCATGGAAGGTAGGTTGGAGGTAAATGACGTCATTGTTATGAGTGCATTATTCTACGCCGCACACACTTGGGGACTCAGGTATCTTAACATTACAGAAAGGGTAATATGACTTTTTTCAAAAATTTATTTTCTTTGAATCGGAACCCTTCGGGATGAATTGTCTGGTTGGAATTTAATGTAATTCATTCTTCTATAAGATTAATGAAACATACATTAAAACTGATGCTAAAGTTGTTAAAAATTAATAATGAATGATATACGAAGCAGTGCTTCATAAAACTAAAACAGAAACATATACTTCAACCCGGAAAAAATATAAAATTTTACTGGCTCGCACAAATTAAAAAAATATCGGATACGTTGATATAGCTTTAATTGATGACTCAAAAGGGCTAAAAGTAAAGATATCTGAAATTTTAAATAGTTTTGAATCATAATTAATGGAGGAGTATGAGGCTAAATTAACCGGTTCGGCATACAGCCCTTTTTTGTAAATTTATTGAATACACAAATAATGCTCCATGTATACTTGTCACTAGAGAGTCACTTTCCCATGGTCCGTATGTTAGCCCAACTTAGATCACCTGGTAGATATGTTATAAAAATTATAACATAATAAGTTCTATTGTTTCTCTCTGATGCTGCCCCCAACATGGTTAAGGCTGGGCAATCTAGTCAGGTATTTTATCCTAAGATAATAAATGTGACGTGTATTGCTCATGCCTTGCATAGAGTAGCAGAAACTGTCCGATCTTTGTTCTGTAATGATTAATTCTTTAATCTCCTCGGTTAAAAAAGTGTTCTTAAAAGCAACAAGTCGCATTAAAACGCTAAAAGATCTCTATCCAGACTTGTGCCTTCCACCAGAACCAAAATTGACTTGGCTGGAAGCAGCTCAGTATTACTCCGAGAACTACGATATAACTAGAACGTCCTTTCACATCTCGAAAACGAAGCAGCAGCGATACATACAAACAAGTCTTTATTCGAGAAACCTACTTTAAACAACGACCTTGCCTTCATTTCTAACAATCGCGTATTTCTCGCACAAGCCATTGCCCAACTTGAGTCCCAAAATGTTCCACTGAAAAAAAAATAGATCCACTGAGAGTAAATCTGTTGCCAAATCTACCCGGTTTTCACGTTAAAAATTTTTTAACTTTCATAATGTGAAGAATTTGATTCTCTCTCAGCCTATCCTAAAAATAAAACAGAAAAGATAAATCTAAAATCGCAATAAATTTTTGGTAATTTTTTACTTAAAAATTTTAATGGAAATTCTTGTTTCCATTCTATCGTCCCTGTGTCCTTATTTTTAGAGATATAGCTTTGAAATTTTTCATAAAGACACCAGACGTTGCTTACACTCGTAACAAAGAAAAACAATGGTTTTAATGTTGTTCCTTTCCTATTTTTTGGCAAAATAAAAATAAAAAATTACATTTTCGATTTTTAAAAGTTAGCCTGCAAGGAATTGCCGTACTATAGCAGTCTATAAAATTTTGGCATATCCCTTATAAAAAGGACAATTCAAATTTAATTTTAAGTTATGTCCGACAATTGTGGGACGCATATAGCTGGACTAAATAATTTTTAAATGTGAGCGAACGGTGCACCTCATAGGTTTACCACTGCAGACGACTAAATAAAGATATACGCCAAAAAGTGAAATGCTACCTGTAGTCCCAGTAAGGGTTGATGCGCTGTCCTGGCTTGGGAAAAACCTGTTTAAGGTACTTAGGTAAGGGGCTTCATAAAACTAAAACAGCAACATAAACTTCAACCAGATGGCACTTTTAAAGTTAAAAACGCTTTCTTGATTTAGCCAAACATTAAAATTTTAATTTTAACTTTGGTTGAAGTAAATGTTGCTGTTTTAGTTTTATGAAGCACTGCTTCGTATATCATTCATTATTAATTTCTAACAACTTTAGCATCAGTTTTAATGTATACCTCGCCAACTACAGACCACGTAATATTGCCTTCTCTTTTTTAATAAAAGCGTACTACTACAAATAGAATGCCGAACGAGATAGAACGATGTGGCAGAGGACTGATTGCATCCGAGTCACTTGTGCCATTTCGCCGCTAAGGTCCGTTTTCTATGAACCTAGTTAATATATTTTGAAATTTAATGATTTTAAAGAAGAACTCCAGATGTTTTATTCCCCCTGAAATTTCGTTATTGATTGACAAATTAACTTGGAATTATAACTTTTACGCGAGTGACTTGGAAAAATTGACTTTAAAGGTATTTAAACTTGCCAAAATGGTAAATATTACCGACCTTTGATGTTTGGCTAAATCAAGAAAATGTTTTTAACTTTAAAAGTGCCATTTGGTTGAAGTATATGTTGCTGTTTTAGTTTTATGAAGCACTGCTTCGTATATCATTCATTATTAATTTTTAACAACTTTAGCATCAGGTTTAATGTATGTTTCATTAATCATATAGAAAAATGAATTACATTAAATTCCAACCAGACAAGTCATCCCGAAGTGTTCCGATTCAAAGAAAATAAATTTTGAAAAAAGTGATATTGCCCTTTTCGTAATGTTAACATACCTGAGTCCCCAAATTGGTGCGGCGTAAAATAATGCACTCATAACAATGACCTCATTTACCTCCAACCTACCTTCCATGCTAGGAATTTTAGCTATTACGTGGTCTGTAGTTGGCGAGGTATACATATTCTAGAAACCAAAAAGAAGGCCAAATATTTCGCGAATTTCAGTCTACGAATACTTTCACATTTTAAATAGTATCTCTCAGCAGGAGTGGGAGATTTTAAAATTACATTTTAAGTAGTATCTCTCAGCAGGTGTGGGAGATTTTAAAATTAAGGTACTTGTTTTATACAGAATTTGATGTTCTATAACTTTTATATGAAACTTTTTCATTTGGATATCTCTTTTCAAATTTCAGGCATTAGAACAAGAGTGTAATTCATTTTTCTACTAAACTTGTAAAACTTGCCAAAAATCAATAATCGGTTTTAGCGAAACAAATTACCTGATTTTTATTTTGAGTAACTCAATCGACGCAAAATTTTATCCTCTTTAAATTTAAAGCGAGTAAAATGTTCTCTTCGATGAATTATTTTCGAGTTATAGACAAACAAATTAAATTTTGTTTGCCTGTAATATTTTATGGCAACCTATCTGAGGTGGCAGATGTTCATAATTGTAGTCTATGAAATGAGCAATTTTAGCCTGTAAGATCAAAAAATTACTACTTTTATTGAGTTATTCATAACCTCTGTTATTAATAGGCTTATAATTTCATTGACTCATTTGTTTAAAAAAATATTTATAATATTTACATAAGATATGTAAATATAAGTGAGGTTTAGATAATGTGCAATCTGGGACTAATTAATTATTATTTATCATAATTATATCCTTGTTCTCTAAATAGTTCCTTCTTCTTAAAAAAATCGCCGCTGAGGTCCGTTTTCTATGAACCTAGTTGATATATTTTGAAATTTAACCAGTGATTTTTAAAGAAGAATAATTGCTTCAGATGTTTTATTTCAGGGCGTTTTTCGGTAATAATGGCCGTTTAATCATAAATTAACTTGGAATTATAAATTTTACGCGAGTGATAATGGTGAATGTCAGTAATGAAAAAACGAACTAAAATCAAATTCGTCATTCCGCTATGTTTGAACACTATTTTGGGTTAGTGCGGCCACTTTTTTCTCTTGGAACATTAGCTTTTTCTTAATATTTTATCATAACGATATGCAAATTATATGGATGTGGGGGGGAGGGCACGGTAGGGGGGTCTGGCCCACGTACTACCAGCTCGCTACCGGAGTAGCGCGGCATACTCCGCAGTTAAGGCCCGGTGCACACGGACGACACTTTTCTGCGATCCGGACTATAAGCCAGGTCTGGGGTACCTGGAGTACAATGGACCGACCGGATTTACCATTATACTCCAGGTACCCCTGACCTGGCTTATAGTCCGGATCGCAGAAAAGTGTCGTCCGTGTGCATCGGGCTTAAGGGTTGATGCTAGGTAATAATCTCATACAAAAATGGTGCTGTCAGCCATGTGATTATGAAACAGATGGTTCATGACCCCCCCCCCAAAATTCGGGATACATCCGCTCCTGATTATATTATCTCTGGTAATATGGGGATACGTGATGGGATAAACCGAATCAGTTAATGATTTTCTGGAGGAGAGAGGTTAAAAGATATTAGTAAAAGGTATTTTGTAACTGGTGTTTGTAACAGTTATTTCTTTGGAACTGGATTGGTTGTACCTGATACCAAGCCTTGCTGCCTTCTGTATTTTATCTTTTACTAATATGTAATTGGCTTTCTAATTAACCGGACTTTTACTTAACTTTGTAGTGTTTTTTCATTGTTTTGAAGTGAATCGTCTTTATTGTTCTTCTAGTTTCCGCCAATGCTGTTTTGGTTTCTCTCTTCTATGAAAGAACTGTGTTTGAGCGGAAAATAAGGGACAAAATTCCTTGTTTATCTAGATAGTCAATAAACAAGGAGGAGGTGAAAGATAGGGACGCGCTCCATAAGTTAAAAGGAAAGGAGTATGCTGATAAGAAACGTGAAGCGGCATTCAAACATTTTAGCCCAAATGATTTAGTTCTCAAAAAACATATCATCCCATTCCTTACAAAGTAGTGGAAAAGTGTGCGAATGTAGTTACAGTAGTCTTCAGAAAGTGTCAGGCTGACACGAGACTCCAGTTTTTTTAAGCCCTACAACTCTACTACTGAGGCAGCTGAAAATGCGAATTTGGATTCAGACATATCTACAAATAAAACCCCCCAGAAAATTCTAAATTCTACTTCTAATATTCCAGAAAACTCAGCTAAGAAAACTCCCGTCGGTAGACCAATCAGAAATAGAAAGCCCCCAGCTTGGCTGCAAGATTACGAATTAGAACCATGATTTTACCAGAAAGTTTCTGTTTTTTTTTAATAGTTTTTTTCTGAGTTTTCTTTTATAAACATTTATTTATTTTGGACAAAATAAGGGATGTAGCATTGAGTAGGCATTGGAGAACAGTATCCGTAACCTCCAGTGGAGAGATAGATAGCTGAGTGCATTATGTAATGTAAAAGTTGTGTACTTTAGTTTAAAATTATAAAAGGAATAAACTGTTTTATTGTTTAATTTGTTAATTGAGAATCCTACAGTTGTGTTAGTGTTTCGAGAATATCTCTCCCCCCCCCCCCCCCCCCAATTACTGGTTATGTGGCATATGCAATATTTCCATTCTTGAAATAGTCTCATTTCCCACAAATCTCCTGAAAGTGAGACATCGATACAAATCGGCAGACTTCTAGCAATCTTCTCTTCTCTTACAGCTTCAATCATTACATGGTCTTATACTTTCCTTTTATATTTAATAGTGGGGGAGAGGATGAAAAAATAAGGGGGATTTTTATCATATAGGATCACAACATTAGTCCCAAATCTTGCCAAAAACATGAGCTTGGATCACATTCACAAGAACCCAGAAACTATTCAACCTCCCCGGTCCCTCTATAATATAAAGATAAATATATTACTCTCCTAACAGAAAAAAAAAACATGTATACCCTTTGAAAACTCAGGAAATGTTTTTAGAAATTCGTGATTTTCTAAATTAATGAACTATTTTCCTCAAATTGTTAGTTCTGGGGGGGGGGGGGAGATAGTCTTGAAACTGGAACACTACCTTATTAATGAAAATTCCTTTATTTTAGAATGGGAAATGTGAATTTTAGGTTATTCTGATTAAATAAAAGTATCGCCTATCGATATTTTTTAAGTTTTTAATTATTTAAATTTTCTTTTACCATTATATCAAGGAATTAATAAAAAATTAAATATAGGTGGCGTATAAATATACAAGCACACATAATCAAACACAAATATACGAGTATTTCTAAACGCCGGCTAATCAGAGAACTACAAATCATTTTCGCTGCATAACCTGCGACTCAACTCTGGAGGCTTTATTATTTCATCTTGCTACTCATTGTTAGTGTTGAACGTATCACTGATCAATTCTTGTGGTTGGAGTTGTCTGCTATTACTTTTATATAAATGGCTGATATGAGAAGGTATAGCCATTCTATATCCTAATGCATTACATTCACAAATAGTTTGGTATTAAACTTTGAAAACTGTTTATTTTAGCATCTTTGTATCATGCTTACTTATATCTGTTATCCGTCTCTTTTAATTTATTTTACGCCTTCAAAAGATACTTGAACGCTTGGTGATATATATGTAGCTCATGTGCTTTATAAAGTATGTTTAATTCTGTTTGTATTTCCATAATCCCCAAAATGCTTTGTCATACTAATAACACAACCTCAACACTGCTATCCATTTGCTTAACAGTCATTTTTAAAATAATATTTCACTTGTTTTCCAGGTGTTGTTTGGCCCATGTAACTAATTTGTAATCTTTCTCTATTAACAAGTGCTTAAAAATGACAAAATCGTAAACTTTTATTTTATAATCATATATTTATTTTTTTAATTACTTTTTAGTAATGAAGATTTGTCTACTGCTATCCTTAAGAAAAAGGATCGGCCAAATAGGTTGATTGTTGAAGATGCAGTTAATGATGACAATTCAGTTGTTGCTCTTTCACAGGTGAGAGATTGTTTTCATTTATATTTTTACTATTGATTCCTGTGTTTTTCTTAATGCTTTAATTTGTGTTTGTGTTTGAATCTTTTATTTTGGAATTACTGTTCGATATTGGTATTGTTTCAAAGTAATCTCCTTAAAACACAATTGCAATGCTCTGGATTGAGACATATAATTAAATTTTGTTTTTTGCTTTTTAACATCAGTAGAATTTATACTTATAAATATTTATATATAATATTGTAATATTATATTTTATAAATATAAATAAATTATATTTTAATTTATCTTGTATTTCATTTGTAATTATTTACATTAACTCAATTTTCCATAATTTAAATCTATAAAATGATCAATTTTAAGTTACTGTAACTTAGGAAAGTGAAGAATCAAGGATCGTTTGAGAGAGATTGTATCTGTGGTTTTATCAATCTTATTAATCACTATTTTTCAACAGCATAAGAAATCATAAGTTAAACCATGATAAATAGATAAAAAAGTTTAATTTCTCCATCAGTTCTGACAGGTTCGCCACCAGGAACACTTGGACATTCAAAGTTGCAACCACTAACTAAAATCTGATAACGATTGTTGATGACCCGACTCTATTTGAACCAAATACAGTCATATTTTGATAAGTCAATCTTTAAGGGACTGTAAAAATAAATTGTTTGACTTATTCACAGTCCGACTTATCTATATGTGAAGTCCTTGCCTTCACATATAGATAGATAAGAGACCCGTTCACCAGATTGTTTTTTTAAGTATCTCCGGAACCACTTAATCACATAACTTTAAACGTCTGTGTATTGCGCTTTTTCTGACAATACCTAACATTAGACTTACTATCTCCAACTGACAGATGATTTTTTTATAAATTTTGTTCTTTAAGATGGTTGAATGTGTGTTGAGCGGAATCTAAATTCCCTTGCATTAACCACCAAACTTCTGCCTCCTTTCTTTACTTCACGCTGCCATTGATTATAGCCATTTGGCTGAATAATTAACAAGTAACTGTTTTATGTAAAATGTATGGTAAACCATATTATCTTCTGCCTATATAACATTCATTCATTAACAAAAATTCTTTTGTATTTTGCTTCAATTTTTCAGAAGTATAACTGTTATTTATTCAATTTAGTACTTATTGTTTCCTCCTGTTAGTGTTACTTTTTAAAAGGTTCGTTAGTTTCAAAATCATTTGATCGATTATTTATTGTTATTTATGAAAACGAGTAAATATAGATGTTATTACTTAGTTGTTCATTAGTGTCTGATTTTATTATATCTTATAGATATAATATCTATAGATTTTATTATATTTTATTATAATATTTTGCTTATTATCTGAGTGATTGCTGATATAGTAGAACCTTTTTTACTCGGACATCCAATGACCCACACCATTTTGGAAAAAATAATAACCGTTAGTGCTTATTTATAGAGTAGTGGCGTTTATAGGACTGCCATTTTTGTAGGTACATTACAGGTGGAATGAGAAACTTTCATAAAGTCAAGGAAATAGTTGTGGAATGGTCTGTGTATTGCCAGAAAACAATACTGTAGAAGAAGAAACAAGTGTGGAAGAGTATTTTAGTTATTTTCAAATATTGATGCCTGTTCTGATGTCGTTGATGAAGGCATTGACAACAGCTTGCAAAGTTTTAATGATAGTGATTATAAAGCTATCACAGACCATAAATTTTTTGCATTAAGCAGTGTTACAGAAAATGAAGAGTGTTAATGAACCAACTGTTGTTATGACCCACGCAGAAGCAGTAACAAACAATGATAAAATAATTGTTTTTTCAAGAGTCCAACCGAAACTTTGCCAAAGGAGCTTCTAATTTTTCCCTACTTCTTTATTATTACTTATTATCAAGTTAATTTATTTTTCTGAATAAAATTATTAGTAATTTCAGAAACTAAATAAGGTACTTCTTCATTAGTTATTTTCACCTTCCTTTTTTCTTTTCTTTTTTTGTACTGTAACTGGATTCATTAATCTGATATTTAATATTCTATTCTTAAAAATCTGCAGAAAATTTGACATGAGTAACAATTCAATTCTTTGTTATATATGCGTCTTTCTTGAATTTTGATCTTAACTCTTCACATTTTTTGAGCTAGTCATTTGTGTTTCCTTTAATTAAATTTTATTTAAATTGAAATTTTCTTTAATCATTAACTTATTTCTGCTAAAAAAAAAACAATGTATTTGGTTATTGCTGATTGTACTTCAATTTTATTGTAAAGACGTTTTGTTGTGATTTTTCTTTTAAATTTTGTTGAATTCTTGTCCTCTAATTGTACATTAAAGTTTAAAATATTCAACCTGATTTAATTTATTTGTTAGTCTTTTATTTTGGAACGAAAACATTCTGATTTTTATCGAGTGAAATCAGTACAGAAAGCTCACATTAAAGCAAATTAACTTAAGTATTTTGGAATTTACAAAAATTAGGAGATTCCAAAAGTTTACCTTTTGTTATATTCTAACTAATTACAATACTCTATTCACCATTCACAGTTCACAAAAACACTTGTTGACATAAAGGTATTCTTCACTTTTACTGAAAAATAACTTTACCAAAATTATAAATTGTCTGGTAACTCAGCAATATCTAAACCTATAACTGAAGGTTAATTAACTTAAAAATCTTAATTATCTCTGAATATTAACTAACAACAATTACTGACTGAAAAGTTCTTCACCTTTTATATTATTAACACGTTAACTGCGACGAGGGGTCATTTGACCCCTTGCGGTGACTTCCATTACTGCGAGCCATTAAACGTGTATTTGTCGTTAACTGCGAAGCTTGTCACGCATGCTGTTTTAATATTTTTCAGATTTTTTATTTTTTTTTTATAATGCACTAATTAATACTAATTATATATCGAAAAAAAATGTTAGGGGTCACTTGACCCCTTGTCGCATTATAGTTTAAATGTTTTCCTTAATGCGGCAAGGGGTCAAATGACCCCTAACATTTTTTTTCGATATATAATTAGTATGCTCATTAACTTGCTCTTTTAATGCTCATTAAACTTCATCTTACTATTGTTTTGGCATATTATATAAAATATTAATGAATATGTAAATAAAAAATATTTTTTCTATTCTAAAATATATTTTTCTAATGTTTGAAAGCTGTGAAAGCGGCAGTAATTTATTGTGAATCACATTTATCTAAGGGTGAATCACAGATTCCCCTTCTTTTCTTGTTCTTTGACTGATTCTACTTAGTATTGTTGACACCTGAGCTCTGGTTTATTTGTCTCGTCTCGATTCAGTAAATAATTTTGAAGAAGGTCTGGACCACTGTGACGACAAACCGTCTCTTTGTTTGCAATGCTTCAATGATAAACATTATAAAATGTAGTTTTCACATGTTATTTCTATTTAAATAATTTAATTAGTAATATTTAAGTTTATTTTTTTAAATATATAAAAGGTACACCTATGTTCATTTATTTATAATAAAAACATACTTTTGGTTTTATTTTTTATATCTGAATTCTTCCTTTCATGAATTATATATGCTGAAAATTAAGAAAATTAAAACCATATAGCAAACATTTTATGATTAAACGTAAAAGGAAAGAAAAAAATTACTGTTAGTATAACACAGATGTAGTGGAAAAAATAAGTAATAAAAAATATATTCAGAGGCAACAGAATTCAACCCTGCTTCTGTTACGAATTCTTGTATGTCAGGTATTTGTAAAAAAAATGGATTTCACTTTAAAACATTCATCAATGTTTACAGAGAGTTAATTTTAATGTCTAAGGGACAAGGGGTCAATCAGCCCCTTGACGCAGTTTAGCGGTGTGGTAGCAAGGGGTCATTTGACCCCTCGTCGCAGTTAACGAAAATCCCAGTTTATTTGTTTCGCAGCTAACGTGTTAAGAACCTTCTAGAGCATTCCATGGCCATCTAAATTCCTGTCAATTTTCAAATATCCATAAATTATTATTTCTATTATCTATAAATCGAAACACATTATCCAATCTTCAGTTGGGTATTACCCAATTTCACTCATACAAAAATCACTGCAATATATGACATTGATAGTTTTGCTTGAATACTAACCATAATTCATATTTCTTGATATTCATAGGCTAAGATGGATGAACTACAATTGTTTCGTGGAGACACAGTGCAGCTTAAAGGGAAAAGAAGAAAAGAAACAGTTTGTATAGTATTATCTGATGATACCTGTCCTGATGAAAAAATTAGAATGAACCGAGTTGTTAGAAACAATTTGCGAGTCCGCTTATCAGATATTGTCTCAATTCAAGCTTGTCCTGAAGTAAAATATGGTAAAAGAATACATGTTTTGCCTATAGATGACACAGTTGAGGGATTAACTGGGTAATTTTTTTTACTTGTTTAGTATAGTGTATTATTTTGTATCTACATTATTTTTTATTAATATTCAGTTTCTCTGTTTAGAAATCTGTTTGAAGTGTTTCTCAAACCATATTTTCTGGAAGCATACCGTCCTATTCATAAAGATGATACATTTGTTGTCAGAGGTGGTATGCGTGCTGTAGAATTCAAAGTTGTAGAAACTGATCCTGCTCCTTACTGTATTGTAGCACCTGATACTATCATTCATTGTGAGGGTAATCATATCAAAAGAGAGGTAAATACTGCACTAATAATCTTCTTAATTTATATGCCTAGATTTAGTTGATAATTCATGAATTTCTTTAGGAAGAAGAAGAAGCTTTAAATGCTGTTGGGTATGATGATATTGGAGGTTGTAGAAAACAACTTGCCCAGATAAAAGAAATGGTTGAACTTCCTCTGAGACATCCTAGCTTATTCAAAGCAATTGGCGTTAAACCTCCTCGTGGAATATTACTTTATGGACCACCTGGAACTGGTAAAACATTAATAGCACGTGCTGTAGCCAATGAAACTGGAGCATTTTTCTTTTTAATCAATGGTAAGTTAATTGAGTTTTAAGTAGATTTCATTTATAGTAGAATCTATATAATGGCTAGGTATTTTTGCTTGACAAATGAGATGAAACTAAAAACAATTATCAAAAGTTAAATGGTGAAGAGCTGATTTATTTGACCCTTCCCATTCTCGTATCATGCACATTTAACACCATACAGTACCCTTTACAAGTTTTGCTTTGAAAAATAGCACACTGCTTATACATATGATAATTAGTAGACTGTCGTATTTTCTCCCACCTACCCTTACTTAATATTTTTAATATTATAATAATTTCCCACTACCCATTCTAATAATTGTGATGTTATTATATTTTCTCATCCACTATTATTAATATTTATAACGCTGTAATAATAAATTTATTGAAAAGAGCTTAGCAGAAAAACATCACATGGATAGTATTAAAAAAGAAATATTGAGTTTTTTTTTTTTTTAAATGTGTTAAATGATTTTAAAAAAATCTCCTATTCTCCCAAAAGCTGTATTAATGCAAATTGAAATACCATTACTTCAATATTGACAAAGCATTGCAACTATTAAAAATGTATAAGAATTTTGTTGTTCGAAAATTGCTATAATTTTTTTACAAGGCCAATAATCAAATATCAGTAATTCTAATGAGGGTCTGTCTATCAGAGAGAAAAAAAGTAGTCAATTAATAATGACTTATAAACATTTCTACTGAAAATATGATCTTTTTTTTTTTCAATCAGTGTACTGTAGTAACATTTATTCAGCTATAAGTGTATCCTTCCTTCTAGTGATAACAATCAATGTAAGTTTTTTTTTTTTAGGATCTAGATTAATTAATTCACTTTCACAATCAGTTTCAGTTTTTGTTTTTAGAATCTAGATTACTTATTTCATTTTTGTGAAATCACCATTAGCTGTTATGTGGTAAATTATCATTTTTACATATTTATTCTCAGGCCCAGAAATTATGAGTAAATTAGCAGGCGAGTCTGAAAGCAATCTACGTAAAGCATTTGAACAAGCTGAAAAACATGCACCTTCCATCATTTTTATCGATGAATTGGATGCTATTGCTCCAAAAAGAGACAAGGTGTTGTATATTGATTTTTAAAAATATTGTATTATAATAATTTGTTTTTTACATTGTGTATTTTTATATCCTATTCATTCTAATGAACTTTATGTGAAAACAGCAATTGAAACATTTAAATTTAATATGGATTGTCATGACAACTCATTTAATGACAGTTTAACTTTGATTAAAAAACTAATTTAAAAATATTTAATTTTAAATTATTCTTTAATCTGATTAATTTTATTCTGTCGTAATTCAATTAATGAGGGAATAAAATATGTTTTGTTTTATTGTTATATAATGTTAGACTCATGGAGAAGTAGAACGAAGAATAGTCTCACAGTTGCTTACTTTAATGGATGGTCTAAAACAAAATTCTCATATCATCGTTATGGCTGCTACTAACAGGCCTAATTCAATTGATGCTGCTCTTAGACGCTTTGGACGATTTGATCGTGAAATTGATATTGGTATTCCAGATACAACTGGACGTTTAGAAGTTCTCCGAATTCACACAAAGAATATGAAACTTGCTGATGATGTTAATTTAGAACAGGTTTATGATTTTTCTTTTGAAAATCAAACATTTAATTAATTTTAAATAGTTTTTAAAGCACTAAATTTGTTTCGAAATTTCTAGATTGCTGCGGAAACGCATGGTCATGTTGGTGCAGATTTAGCATCTTTATGTTCAGAAGCAGCTCTTCAACAGATTCGTGAAAAAATGGATCTTATTGATTTAGAAGAAGATCAAATTGATGCTGAAGTTCTAAACTCTCTTGCTGTTACCATGGATAACTTTAGGGTAAAAATTAAGTCTTTGTTTTTCTTTACTTTCTTTTAACTTTTTTGATAATTTTATTAAAGATAGCATTATAACAAGCAGTAATATTTTTTTAAATGTTATTTTCCAACTTGTCTTCTTTTAATTAGAATTTCAAGATGTAGTTTGCTGTCTAGTAATGCATATCTATATATATAGTAATGCATACCTTTAGATTCATTTTATGTTAATAGTTATTTGTTATTTTACCTCGTTTTACATCTCCAATTAAACTCAACGTTACGTTAAAATAAATAACCAATCCTTTTACGATTTTAAGTCAATACCATATTAATGCATCATGAAACTAAACAAAGGATGCTTCTTTCTCCTTAAATTGCTGTGTTAACTTTCTGAAAATTATATTTTCGTAAGAAGTTCAAAAGTATTTTTGGGTTTTGCGTATGAAAATTTTTGGGAAACCCTCTTTACAGTATTATATTTTAAGTTGGAGTATGCTTCTAAACTATTAAAATGCTATATTTTACTTATCATGTGTTGCATCTACCTCTGGCTGTTGTAAACATTAGGTGATTACATAGATTTGAAAAAAACAAAACATGTTAAAGTTATTTGAGGTAGGTATTTTAAAAGTCATACAATATAGTAGTCATTTAATTCTTCCAAGAACTACCTTTGAAACAATCATGATAAACAAAGATTTTTTTTTTAAAGAAACAAAACATTCTGGTTCTGACTTCCTCCTTAAAACAATCCCTGGTCAGCCTTATTCCCGATGCCACAAAAACATCAATAATTTAAATTATTAATAAGAATATTCTATGTTCATAGCTATGTTATGTAATACACAATTGTTATAAATACACACAGGCACGTATGTATATGTTTTAATGTTTGACTGTATGATTTATAAAGTAAAAACTAAACTGTACTTATGTCTATGTACTAGCTAGAGATCATAAAATATATTACTATCTTTGTTGAAATCTGCTTGACATATCATCTTGACTGTTGACTATCTATTATTGTAAACATTTCAGAGGGCTCTTAATCTGGAAATATGGCAAAATCTCATTACCCTTCAACAATTTAACTAAACTTTTATGAAATGGGAAAAAAATATTCATATGAAATCAGTTTCTTGGTCAATGATTAAAATGTATCTCCTAAGTTAACACAGTCAATGCCGCCGACTCCATATTCTCTAGGAGAGCCAGGGAGCCGGAGGGTTTTGGAACATAATGGACCGAATAATTCTTGGACCATCCGCAAATCTTTGAATTAGCACTGCTCCCTATGCACATGTCCCAGCATTAGCTACTTCAGAGTTTAATGTTTGAAAAGCAGCATCTACACTGCTCCACTTCTATTTTACATGCTTTTTCACAAGTTCACAAAGGACTTTATCACATTCAACGCCGGCTCGATATTCTCTAGGTGAGCCAGGGAGCCGGCGTGTTTTGAGTCATCAGTGACCCGCTACATTCCCAGGACGTTTGTTAGCCCGCAATACATCAGTGAAAAGCACTGTTACCTTTCATTTTCGTTATTATGCTTTTTATGTTTCATATTACTGCTATAAAAATAAATTGAGAATTTGTTAGAATGATCTAGTAAATTTATAATTAAACAATTCTGAATGAATTTGAAGTAAAAAAAGTGAAGAGTCATTCCTTTGAAAGTAAAACTAACTGTGGGTATGGGAATTTTCAGTTAAACAATCATCATCAAAGTACTGTAATACATAATTATTTTTTTTTGCTTTATAAATTTTATTTTTAAAAAGCATTAGGTATAATAAAAAACAACAAATAATATTAACTAATGAGATTATTTACAAGATTTTAATTAATTACACAATCGTAATCCCACCTAATTATTTTAATACTAACTATAATTAACACTATTTACAATTGGTTTGTGACATGAAATTCAAATAAATTAGTATATACAAAACGAAAAAAAAAATATTCAGTTTGTGGTTGCCCAAGTGCAGTTTCAGCATCGACAAACTAAAACCAAAAACGCCAAATGACCGCCATGAACCAGTGGAGGTGGCTGACTAAATTCAAAACTTTCCTACCTGGCCATCGCTTTTAAGTAGATAGGATAGAAAATACCTGAGTCAGGTGGCCAACTATGTCCCTGAGACGTAGTTGGCCACCTGGGCTCTCCGAGAGGTATGTACCTGGCGTTGAATTTGTTAATGATAAATTTGGGATAAATCGACCAACAAAATTTACTAACCCTAGTATATTAGTATATACAAAACGAAAAAAAATATTCAGTTTGTGGTTGCCCAAGCGCAGATTCAGCATCAACAAATCTCCTCGTTCTTCTCCCAGAAAATTTGTATATATAGTTTTTTGTTCTTTTACTAATCCACTGTAACTGGATAATGTAATATAATAATAAAATATAATATAAGCAGTGAGAATAATTTTAAACACTTATAAAACATTCAGTTCTTGAGACTATATTGTTCAACAGGATACCAAGAAGGGGACCAAAATTTTAGGTGTCTTGGGATTGGGGGACATTGGTAGAGATTAGTATTTGCCCTGTGTGACTTCAAATGATTTGTCTGCTTGTTTTGCTGAACTAAAGATGGCC
The DNA here is from genome assembly GCA_911387785.2 of Aelia acuminata. NCBI lineage: Eukaryota > Metazoa > Arthropoda > Insecta > Hemiptera > Pentatomidae > Aelia > Aelia acuminata. The sequence goes on along the minus strand of OU426980.1, from coordinate 53,661,369 downwards.
CATCAGAGCCAAAACGTCTTATAAATAAAAAAATGTATTCTTGAGACTAATTTGGTCCCCTTCTTGGTATCCTGCTGAATAATTTTAAAATTAGACAAAAATTGAGTGAAACCTTTAAAAATCCACATTATTAGCTATAAAGCAGCTTGGAGGAAACCAAAAACACCGAAATGACCGCCATGAACCAGTGCAAGTAACTAAATTCAAAACTTTCCTATCCGGCCATCGCTTTTAAGTGGATAGGATAGAAGATACCTGAGTACGTCCCTGAGACGTAGTTGACCACCTGGGATCGCCGAGTGGTACGCCTTGGGACGTACTTGGCGTTGAATGTGTTAAACCCACAATTTTTTACTTGAAGAAAACATTTTTGTTTGAACTACGTAAATATCAAAACAAGTAAAACCCCTTCACTTTTAGCTATATTGAATAACAATGGTAGGTTACCCAGTTTCAGTAATATCTTCCAAGTAGGTGGGTATTCAGATGTCATCTAGATATACATGTATGTCAACCTTTGACTGCAAGTCAGTTCTAGCTTAACTAAAAAACAACAAAAGCAAGCTTTGGTTTTGCTTCTGAAGACTAATCTTTTTTCTAAATCTATAATCTGGAAACAAATTCCTTTCACATTTATATGTGATTTTCATTTTACTATCATGTAAATTTTTCATCATCTGATGAATTTATTTATTTTTTCCTTTCAACATAGAAAATACTCAGTTTGAGGCAGTCTAAAAATATTCTTTATAAAAATGGTTTCTTTCAATATGAATCGGACATGAAATCCCTATCAACTGATGATAACCTAAGAAATACTTTCAGATGATTTGTTTTATATTGACTAAATACAAATCTAACCTATGTATTACATTCAAAGTTGTCAGGACTGCTATTTAAAATTTTCATAATTAAAGAAACATAACTGAAAATGAGGCTTTTAGGAGAAAATGGTTTATGTTAATAAAATATTGTTTATCATAATTTATGCAAAGAGCAATAAATAAATATTAAATTAGCGGTCCTTTAGTGCTTACTGCGTGATAAACCTATCAACTTCCCAATCCAAAAACTACGAGTGCATAAAAGGTATTGAAGCAGGGATTATTCTTTAATTATTTTGATGATTTATGTTCAAAGATTTTTTATTGATCTTATTTTTTATTTGAATTTTTTTAAAACCTTGTCAAGTGTGTAGTTAAGTATTAAAAAAACAACTAGTCATAATTATGAGATATGCTATTGAACATAGATTTTTTATTTATGGCTAAATTTTATATATAGTTTTTCACATTTTACTATTCTTTTCTAGTATGCTATGGGTAAAAGCAGTCCTAGTGCTCTTCGTGAAACAGTGGTTGAAGTTCCTAATATAACTTGGGATGATATTGGTGGCTTAGATAATGTTAAAAAGGAGTTACAAGAATTAGTTCAGGTAATGTGCTCAGTTGCATATTTGTTATTTTAAACATACCTTGGTCTGAGTATTGAACTTATATTTTATGTTCTAGTACCCAGTTGAACATCCAGAAAAGTTCTTGAAATTTGGAATGCAACCTTCACGTGGTGTTTTATTTTATGGACCACCAGGTTGTGGTAAAACTTTGTTGGCTAAAGCTATAGCTAATGAATGCCAGGCAAACTTCATCTCAGTTAAGGGCCCAGAATTATTAACTATGTGGTTTGGGGAATCTGAAGCAAATGTTCGTGATATTTTTGATAAGGTTTGTGTTTTATATTACTGTTATCTTAAAATAAGCTATATTATATTTTATTTCATAGAATATTCACAAATGCTTATACTCAGTTAACAATTTCTCTTATTTGGGTTGTTCAAACCTCAATACCACTTCTTTATCAGTCTAAAGTTAATTTCTTCAATTTACCATTTTGGAGAAATTCGCTTACCATTAGTATCGGCTATTAGCAGCAGATCGCTACCTTTTCTAACCCCACTTATCATTTTTATGTCAGTGAAATAATGCACTATGTCATGAACACGTACAGCATAGTCACTAGTTAATATTAAAATAAATAATAATAATGCAAAATAAGGTGGACGGTATTCCATACCTGGTAAGTCAAGTCTGAGCCTTCGAAGGGTTAACATCGCGGTGTCTTTCCTTTGAAGTGTCGGTCTTGTTTGTTGTGTCGGCATTGTTTATAGTGTTGGCTTTGTTTGTTGCGTTGGCTTTACAGGAAGTTAACCAACAGTGATTGTGCTATATACCCGTGATCTCTGTAAGCTAAACAATTTTCAAAACTTGAATTATTGCAAGTGCTGGTCAAAACATTAATACTGTCCACTGGCGAAAGGTGACGCTGAAGCGTAAACATCGTGAGCTCGTCAATATTGGATTACCTGGGCAAGTTAGCTCTTGCCCAGCAGATAAGTGTTTAGTTTTAGTTTATTTAAATAATTCTCCTTTTGTAATTCTAATTTACCATTTAAAATTTGTTCAAATACTTTATAAGATTAGTTATTATTTTCTTAACAAAGGACTTTAGTATCGAGTTTTAAAAGTAATTTTTATTTTTATCATTTTAGTTCTCTCTCATATTTTTGTATATTTTATTTTATTTTCAACCTATCAATTATGAATAGGTCTCCTGAATTACCGCCTATAGATCGTAAACGATTAAAAGGTAACAGAAGTGATTTTAGTGAGAGTAGTACAAGTAATGAATCTAGATTATCCCCTAATAAAAATAGATTTTTAATTATTGAAAGGGAAGGAGAGGGAGATTTAAAGAATCTCTCCCCTTTTTTAATACATAAAACGCTTATGCGATGAGACTAAGAATATAAAAAAATTGAAAAATGGTACCATCCTATTAGAGACTAATACTATCAATCAATCAGAAAAACTATTAAAACTAACAAATTTTGGTGAAATTAAAATTCGGGTCAAAACCCATGAGAAATTAAATTTAAGTAAGGGAGTTATTTTTTCCTGATTTAAATAATTTAGATGAAAAGGAAATTTTAGAAGAATTGAAAGACAAAAATGTCAAAGAAATTAAAAGGATTGTCTCTAGAAAGGCAGGAAATGAAAGGAAAACTAGTTTATACATACTAACATTCTCACTCCCCACTCTCTCTAAAGATATCGATATAGGGTTTTATAAAATTAAAATGAAAATGTATCTCCCTAATCCTGTAAGGTGTCGGAAATGTTTAAAAATAGGACATCAAACACATGCTCTAAAGAGCCCATTTGTGAATTCTGTGCCAAGCCAGCCCACCCAGATACACCGTTCGACACAGATACCAAGTTGTAGTGACCTCTTGGGAACTGCAATCAGCCATTGATGAATTAAAACCTTCAGCCCCAGGCAAAGATGAAATCCATAATTTAATGATTACAAATCTGCCATCAACAGCAAAAAGCGCATTACTATCAATATATAATAGAATTAGGGAAGCCCCATATTATCCTGCAGCTTGGAGAGAGTCAATCATCGTCCCAGTTCTAAAACCTGGTAATGATAAACATTTAATAAACAGTTACTAATAATAAACCCTTATCACTTTAATAAACGTATTAAATGTATAGTATTATATTTGTAATAAATGTATAATAATGTACATTTAATAAACCCATATCATTAACTAGTTGTCTGTCAAAACTACTAGAAAAACTTATAAATAAAATACTTGTGTGGATATATAAATAAAAGACTTGTGTGGATATTAGAAAAATACAACATCTTAACGGATATTCAATGCGGTTTCCGCAAAGGCAGATCTACACTAGACGAGTTAGTAATAATGGAGGCCGAAGTGCTGAACACATTTATAGAACAAAAAGAAGCAGTGGGAGTTTTCTTTCATTTAGAAAAAGCGTATGACACCATCAATAAGACTGTCATTCTTCATAACATGCTTACATGGGGTGTTCATGGACACCTTATAAATTTTCTGAAAAGCTTCTTACAATTGAGGTACATAAGAGTAAGAATAGGACGATCTGTCTCAGCTTCCAAGACAACAGCAAGCGGCATACCCCAAGGAAGTGTATTAAGCTGCACGCTATTTGCAATAGCTATTAATACAATCGTCAACATAATTCCCCGTCCGATCAAAGCATTTCTGTATGTTGATGACCTTTCCATTTTACTGCGATTCAGGAATAGTAATTGGGTGAAGAGAACCCTCCAGGATCTCATCCGCAACTTTCAAATCTGGGCAGATAACAACTCTCCATTTCTCGACTGGGAAGACCAAATGCCTAATGTTTTCTAGGAAAAGAAATCCTACCGAATACCCAGAGCTTTACATGTATGGTGAGCAATTGAGACTTACGGAAGACGTTAAATTTCTTGGTCTTGTTTTAGACAAGAAACTCACTTGGCTGAACCACATCAGATACACACGCGAGCAATGTTCCAGCCACCTCAGATTAATAAAGGTGCTCGCTAGGACATCCTGGGGTGCCGATCGCAAAAGTATGCTTATGATATACGCAAGCCTTGTCCGATCTAAGATTGATTATAGTTGCGCAGTTTATTCATCAGCGAAGGCAAATCATCTGCTACTCCTGGATACAATTCATCATACGGGCTTAAGACTCGCCACCGGAGCATTTCGGACCAGTCCCATAACTAGCCTCTGCGTAGAAGCTTCCATGCCATCTCTTGTTTTTCGCCGTCAGGAGCTTATCACTTCGTATCTTGTCAAATTAAAACTACAGCCTAACCATCCTGCATACAACCACATTTTTTATCCCCAACATATTCAGTTATATAACTCAAAACCAAGAAGCCCTTCACCGCTAGCACTTAGATTCAGAGAAATTATAAGTGAAATCCACAGTGTATCTGTAGATCTCACGGACTATGATTTACATAACCCTCCACCAAAAACAGACCTCTCATTAAGAAATTTTCCTCCACGTACACGGATCTTTGATTCATTTATCATGGATAAATACAACCAGTATGAAATTCTTTATACAGATGGCTCTAAAAGTAATGAGAATGTTGGCTACGCAGTAGTTCAAACATCTACAATAAAAAAACAGAAATTGCCTCCTTTCACATCAATATTTACTGCAAAAATGCAAGCAATTGCAACTGCTCTCCATCTTTCCATTGACATTAACACAAAAATATTTTAATATGTTCCGACTCATTATCAGCCCTATATGCCATTCAAAAACATACTGGAGATGGTCAAGCAATTAAAAAAATCAATAATTATCTCAACATTTTACATGACAAATCGGTAAGCTTTTTATGGGTGCCATCACATACCGGAATTCTAGGTAATGAAACAGCAGACAGGGCAGCAAAGGAAGCAGCAATTATGATGGGCCCAACACTGCAAATATATGAAGCGAAAGACATGAAAGCATGGTACAAGAAGAGAGTAAGGAGCAACTGGGAGTCCATGTGGTCTGAAATCCCTCTCACTAATAAGCTCAGATCCATTAAGCCTACCACGAGAGAATGGATTAGCTCCCTGCGAGGGAACCGAAGAGAAGAGGTAGCACTGACAAGGCTTAGGATAGGTCATACAAACCTCACCCATGTTCACCTTATTACTAAAGAACGCCAACCAGAAGGTGAAATCTGCAAAACCCCTCTTACAGTTAAACATATTGTCACCCCTATTCTTAAGTCTACCCAGTCCAATGTGACACAGGGATCTTTTGGCAAGGGTTGTGTGGTAATTAATCAACTATGTACAATTTACATCGTTTATTTACAATAGTTTCTACACGTCCCAACTACACAAGGAGGGGGGGGTACCTTGACTCATAAATCATTGGGGGGTACTTGACTACTTAGGGTCCCATTATGCCCCAGGCTCACTCTGCCTGTCCCTGACTTAGACTCCCGTCTCCGACTTACTGCCTCAGACTCTCCCAGACTGCCCCACTCTCTCCTGAGCCAGCCTCTTCTAGGAGTTCCCCCTCTCTCTCAGGGTCTCCTAGGTTCAATGGACATCTTCCACGTGACAATATCATAGAAGATTGCAGTAGATATGGAGGCAAATTCACAAAACTAAATATACAACGCAACATTTGCGAGGCATTGAAAGCTTCACCCAAGGCTGCGGATAGCATTATAAAACTGTTGAGGAAGATTTCCATATTTACAAAAATATAATGAATAAATAAATACAATGAATAGAGCATATTAATTAATGATAAATATTAAAAAATTATAATAGTCGTAGTACATATTAGGATAATATCTTGGGCAATATCTTAGAGTAAAAAAGGGGCGTAATGACCGCCCATAACAAACAACCTACCTACCTCCATAAGTACAATGATCTCATTTCACCAAAAGGAAAAAAAATAAAATAATACTTCTAGGCAATTGGTAGCTCAGGTCTGGAAGGATTGTAGCCTTAACACCCCCAAAACAATGGAAACTACCAGAATAATCTTCATCTTGGGGTATGAAAGGCAAACCACAATACATATTATAAAATATTATTGGCATGAATCAAACGCATAATAAAGCTACTTAACTAATTGGTTACCATTTTAGGCGCCAACAATAATAAAAGGCATCCAACAAGAAAGCTTTACGAAATAAAAGGATTCTCCTAAAAACTAAAAAATCACTTCTTAAGGTTCACTAAACTATACAAAGTAAATGGGTTCTAAAACAATACATTAAATTAAAAGGTAGAATTCTCAAAAGGGAGGGGTATAACTTGTGTATCCGTCTAACTAATTCAGATGCAGTTGTTTTGAGATCGACTTTCAATAACTTAACGACTACAAACAACTCCATCCCGTACAGGAAGTTCCTTTATTAGTCATGCCAGAATCCACAACTGTAATGGTTCATGTAGTATTACAACCTGGCCTTTTTTGATGTTTCTACAAGGAAATTTTTTAATTTGTGCTGAGCAGGTTTAAAAAAATTATGGATTTTTCGAGAATTTGGTTTCAAGCTTCTGGAAGAGTTGAAGTGCTGTCGAGTGTAACTTAAATCATGAGGGACATCTGGGCAAAATGGTAAAGATACAATATAACACCGTGATTGAAGGTTTGAATATCTGGTCTAGGTTTTAGTAATATGTTCCTCACAATAGATATCTTCTGGATTCGGAAGTTTAAGTTGAAACTACTGCGATTTATCAAAAACATTTCAAATATTCTTGCAATTGGCTATATGAGCAAGAGACATTACAGAGTGATTTGGAATGGAAGATGGGATCTCACCAATGATGATCCAACGAAACAATGTGAAAAGCACATGGTCATTCCTTAATGTCCTTAAAGCCTTAAGTATATAAGGCTATTATTTTTTATAAATAGCATAGTAATGCTTACATAGAAGTATTGATGATGTAATTAAACAATGTTGATTGGTTTTTAATCCATCTTAAGTCTTAAGGTTATACAATATAAAATATGATTATGTAACAGAGATTGAAATATTTCAGGCTAGAGCTGCTGCCCCGTGTGTTCTGTTTTTTGATGAACTAGATTCTATTGCTAAATCAAGAGGTGGAAGTGTTGGAGATGCTGGAGGTGCAGCTGACAGAGTAATCAACCAAATACTTACAGAAATGGATGGTATGGGAGCTAAGAAAAATGTTTTTATCATTGGGGCTACTAATAGACCAGGTATTACACTATATACTGTCCAATCCTTTGTTTTGGTATACAATTATTCATGGATATGTTATTTAACTTTATTTATTTAATTATGCATTATAGAAAATAGGAAAAAATTGTAGTTTGCTATAGAATTTTGTTATCTTATTGTATTGCATTTGTTGAAATTCCATTGAAAATTTTTCAAAGCAATATAATATGACGTGAGTGCATTAACTTTCTGTGTACGTTCTTAACTTTTTGGTAATCTGTTCTAGACATAATTGATCCTGCAATCCTGAGACCTGGTCGTTTAGATCAACTCATTTATATACCCTTACCTGATGAGAAGTCACGAGAAGCTATTTTCAGAGCAAACCTAAGAAAGTCTCCTGTTGCCAAGGTTAGATGCTCATATATTTTTAGGTTTTCGACAAATTCAGCACATTTTACATTTTTATGGGACCTCTGGTATTTATGCAATGAGTCAACTATATGCACGATATAATTTTAAATTAAACCTTATTCACTTTAACCACTTCAACCGATTTTGGGCCTTGGATTAAGTACTGTTTCTTGGTTAGAAGTTGTACAACAAAGTGATATGACCATGATCATGCTCAACACCAGGTTTTTCCCCTTAATTTTTTAATTAGGGTACCCATTTTCTAGAAGCTGGGTGTTCCCTGGGAGCTTAATTCCCACATAGCCCAAGTTCTGTGGATATTTTGGATGATTGTTTTTTTCTGCTACAGAGAAGTTAAAAGGAGATTGACTAAGATGGAGTTTGAAAAGGAAATTAATAAAACAAAAACTTGATGTTTTTATAAACACGTTGACTTGCTTAATAATGTAATGTATTCAATTTTTAATTATAAACAATTATACTTTTTGTGTGTTCCTGATTATCTTGCTGTCTTAGTCAGTTTTTATTGATTCAAAAGTAAGTGTGCTGAGCTGACGGTATGGGGCTGATGCTCAGTCCATCTTGGGCTGCAGGTTTTGAAAAACAGCAGCATAGCTAAGACATGATAGGTGGTTGAAGCTGGCTGTGACCTTGCTCAGATTAGTGCCAGTTTAATTACTAAAGTATATTAGTACTAAACTAATTAAAAATTACAAAATAACAAAAAACAAGATATAAGAAAAGTAAGGGGCAGGAAATAAAAAATTATTTTTTTAGTGACGTATTATGTAGATGTATTGCTTGCAGAAGCTATAAATGTTATTTCGGCAATTTACCTCCAGATTAAGGTAAAACAATTCTTGGAAAATGAATACTGAGTGTTTTACTCTATTACTTGCCTACTGGACTTCAATTCCAAGAGTCCATTCCAATTTTTTCCAAGACGTTTGAAAACAATATCTTTTTTCAGATTTCTTTGACATAAAAGTCTGCTTATTTATTTTCAAATTTGTGGTTTTTAAAATACTATTTTAAGATTGATCATTAGATTTTTGCTTCATTTAAACTCGTTATATTCTTTGATATAATTATCTGAGGCGTAGCATAAAATAATATACGAGGGTCGTATAGAAAATAAGTTCCGTTTTGGTCTGTAGGGCGGTAGGAGTGGTTTTTGCCAAATCCCACAACCACGCTCGAAAGAGGAGAGGTGGAGGAATAGAATGAGAGGTGGGTGACCTCAGTCGGTCAGTTACCAACGTAAGGGCAGGTAGTTGAAATGGAGCCCTCCACGTCGCGTCCTGCCACCTCGATCCCCGTTCCCTCTCGAGTTGTTTTGCGCGGAGTGATTCAATTTCTTTATGCACAGGGTTTCAAATCAGTTCAAATTCATGAACAGCTCATTTCTGTTTATGGAGAAGGTGGAATGAGTGAGTCAATGGTGAGGAGATGGGTACGTGAATTCAAGGCGGGAAGACATTCACTTGAGGTTGAAAGTGGGAGAGGCAGACCCTCAGTTGTGACGGACGAAATTGTCGCAGAAATTGACAATGCAGTTCGCAAAGATCGTCGTTCAACCCTGGATGAACTCCAGCTGAGTTTCCCAGACATCTTATGATCCCTCATCCATGATATCGTCTCGAAAAAACTTGACTTTCGGAAAGTTTGTGCCCGGTGGGTCCCTAGAGAGCTCCCTAACGAATGGCTGCAGCTCGATAATTTTTGGACCGCTACAGAATTGATGGGGATGCATTCCTGAAGTCTATCGTCACTGGAGACGAAACCTGGGTGTCACACTACACTCCAGAAAACAAAAGACAGTCCATGCAATGGAAACGCCCCACCTCCCCAAGTGCTAAAAAATTCAAAGTCGTAAAGTCAACCAAGAAATTCATGGCTTCTGTTTTCTGGGATCAAAAAGGAATTCTCCTGATTGATTTTTTGCCTCATGGTGAAACAATTAACGCCAACTGCTATTGTGAGACCCTGAAGAAGCTTCGTTGGGCCATACAGAACAAGAGAAGAGGAATGTTGACCTCCGGTGTTTGCCTTCTCCACGACAACGCTCGGCCTCACGTTGCTCGTTCCACAGCGCAACTTTTGGATGAGTTTGGTTGGGATGTTCTGACCCATCCACCTTACAGTCCCGACTTGGCCCCTCCAGACTATCACCTGTTTACCTAAATGAAGGCGGAATCGGCGGGAGAACGTTTCACAAGTGATGAGGAATTGAAAGAAGCTGTCACAAAGTGGACCAAGGAGGTGGCGGCAAGCTTCTACGAGGAAGGAATTTCGAAGCTCATTTCTCGATATACCAAATTTATTGACGTCGCCGGGGATTACGTGGAAAAATAATACATATTTTCAAGTACAATACCTGTAAGTTTCAATAAAAACTTGATTTAAAAAAAAAAAAAAAACGGAACTTATTTTCTGGATGACCCTCGTAGTATCAATAATAGAAATTACATGTGTATGTTGGAAAAAATGATTTGATTGTTCTGAAAAGAATAATTAAATCACATGAAAATAACTCGCAAATTAATGACTATCTAGTCTTTTATAACCAATCAAATGGTAACCTGATAACAAACAATGAAATACAGTGATGATCATATAGTGATAATTTACACGTGCTTCATATGTACATTTAAATGTTATTAAAGGTTGTAACACCATTGCATCAATTATCCCCCTATTTCTATCTTCCCCATTTAGTCTTCTACTATTCTTTGTTTGTTTAATTTACTCGAAGCTAACCTAACATAGTATTGTTCCAAGGACAATATTTATGCTCAGTTACATGGATTTTTATTTTTTATTTATTTTTTTTTTCTTGATTATCATTGTTTCCTTCATTTTATGTTAGGTATATAAGAAATAAGTGTCTTCAATGGTATTTATTCCCCAGGTATGGATAGAGTACTATACGAATTCTATAAGCATGCTCCCGATATATTCTTGGTTAAACTTTTGTCTCTTTTTAATCAAATTTATGAAACCGGCAACACTCCAGACTCCTTAAGCAGATCTATTCTATTTCCTCTATTTAAACACGGCGACATCAATGATGTGCAAAATTATAGGGGTATATCCTGTCTTGATGCATCTGCAAAAATTCTTACAGGTCTTCTTCTACAACGATTAGAAACTTTCGTAATAGAAAATGATATCCTCAGTCAATTCCAAACAGGTTTCAGACGTGGATTCTTCACTATCAATAATTTATTTGCCCTGTTAAACATTATCAAACTTAAACTGCTCAAGAAAGGACAAAAAATCTTTGAATTTTTTGTGGACTTCAAAGCCGCATTTGATAGAATTTCTAGTAACTCTTTATTTTTGAAATTATATAATTTAGGAGTTTCCACTAAATTTATCAATATTTTAAAACATATTTATTCGAAATCTGAATCGGCTGTTAGGGGTACTGAGGGAATTTCTGAGTTTTTTTCTGTGAATAGTGGTGTACGCCAGGGTTGTTTACTCAGTCCACTTCTATTTTCTTTTTATTGGGATGATCTTCCTCTTGCTCTTGAAGGAGGAGTTCGTATAGGAGGTACATGTATCAGCATTTTGATGTATGCTGATGATATCGTGTTGCTTGCTGAAGATAGGGTTACATTGCAGAGAAATATACACCTTTTGGCATCCTATTGTGATAACTGGAATCTGACAGTTAATCTCTCTAAATCCAAAATTATCGTATTTAGAAATGGTGGTAGACTGGCTGATGCAGAAAAATGGAAATATAAGGGGCTGCCAATAGAAGTGGTGAATACCTACAGATATTTGGGTGTTACATTAAGCTCCCGCCTTTCTCTCAGGTACCATTTGAAAGAGCGCATATCGGCTGCTAAAATGGGGCTAAACAGAAATTGGTCAAGTTTTATGTCTCATGATCTAAACTCTCTCTACTAAAAAACATATATTTGATGCTGTAATCCGATCTATAGTATGCTATGCAGCTCAAGTTTGGGGTTATCAGAGGTATGAGGAGTTGGAACAATTTCAGAGCTTTTTTATTAAAAAATGTTCTGTTTGCCGCCTGCTACGCTAAACAACATGGTTTATTTAGAAACAGCTACCGACTTGCTTGAGGTGTTTACCTTAAAGTTACATTTTAAATTGTCTTAAAGTGGTGAACGCAGCTGACGATCGTCTTTCTAAAATTATAGCGTTAGAAGTGATTAAGCGCAATATCTTTTGGTTTAAAACATGGTGTGATTTGGTGGAAAGATACTCATGTAGGTTTGAAAGCACTCTGGATAGTGTTTCCTTATGGAAAGACCAGTTAACTGGATTATTGACCGCTATCAAGTGCCATCATAGGAAACAGTGTGAACTGGCCGCGATGAATTCGAATAGATTTCTTTTGTATAAGGAATTAAATCATGACATCACACTTTTTAGGTTCAAAGATGGATGTTCTTAGGATCTGACTAGGAACGATTTATGTTGGATGTTTAATCTTAGATATGAACTCCTTTATTTAAATTACACCCCATGGCTTGATAGGGAAAATACGAATTGCCAACTTTGTAACCTAGCCGTTAAAGAGGACTTTTTTCATTTCCTGGCAGAGAGTTCAGCTCTCAGTAACATTCGAATACAGGTTCTAGGTTCTAGTACTGTCCATACTACTTTTTTAATTTCTCTCCTTAATGCCCCCACTGTAAACGAATGCCGTAAAATTGTAAATTATACTCGACATGCATGGTCCCATCGCTACCACTTAATCCATTCAACATAGACAGAATTCATCTTTTGTTTCTTTTCACTCTTTATTTTTATATAATTTTTTATTTTATTATATAGTATTATTTATTTTATTTTCATTTCTTAATGCTTTTATATCTTTTGTTTTTGCAACCCTTACTTAATTTGTATTTTCTTTTTTAACCCATAATCAGAATTTGTAGTAATTGATAAATAGTATTTTCCTTGTTTTATATTTGTACTTTAATCAGAAGAATCTAGTTTTTATTGTTTATTTATTTATTTTTATTACTTTATATCTCTGTTTTTTTTAATATATTATTATTTATTTACTGTATCAGTAATTTTTGTTTAAATTTTTGTATAAATTTTCCGGCAGACGGATTTCCATGCCGTACAATGTTTGTCTCTTTTGTGTATAATTTGTAATTATTATTATTCAATAAAACATTATTATTATTAATGGTATTTATTGAGATATTATTATGGCATGTTAGCAGTGTATAATAAATTGGCTATTAAAATTTATATACTAATATCTTAAATTTTTTTTCATAATATGATTCTGACATAAGAGGTTTGTTATTTATTTAGTTCTCATTTTAAAATGTTTAACTTATGTTTTATTTAATATGTTTTTTGTGTGATTATTTATAGTGGGGTAAACCATACAGTTATTGGTACTCAGTACAGTTATTGACACCCCAACTTTAACTTAAAGAAATAGGAAAACAAGTCCTAATTTTATTACAAGATATACATGAGTTTAATGTTTGAAGGGTCCTCTAAGTCGTCTATAAAGTAAGACTTTAACAAACTAACCATAAGGAAGATTTCACAATTAAATCCACAGGGTGCCAATAACTAGATTTGGCACTTTTAACAATAAATATTGCCATATTGTAAAACTATTGAACTTTTGACCCAAAAAAACCTCTTGAGTCTTTTTAAGGATAGATAAAGAGGAGAGGAGTTATAGGAAGTTTCCATTAGATCCCTTCATAAGAAGTATTTTTTTTAATGTCATCACTGAAATTTAGTCTTAAGGGTGTCAATAACTGTACGGTTTACCCTATGTGGTTCTGACTGGATTCTCTTTTCCAAATTATTATTAAATCAATCAATTAAAGTTGATCCTTTTATTAATTTTAAATATTTTTGTTTGAAGAGAAAAGGTCAGTTATATCTAAGATATTATAAAATCAAAAGCTTTTGCATTTTTTCAAAACATTTTAATAAATATTGAAATTTCAGGATGTTGATTTGCAATATATTGCCAAAGTTACATTTGGTTATTCTGGAGCTGATCTAACTGAGGTGTGTCAAAGAGCTTGTAAACTTGCCATCAGGCAGTCGATAGAGGCTGAAATAAAAAGAGAAAGAAGCAGATCAGATGGAGCTACCACAATGGATGTAAGTACATATTACCATTGATAATCTTGAATAATGCAATGATCTTATCTTGACCTGTGGAAACTCATTCAGTTATTAGGTTTAAAAAAATACTTTTTGTTTTTTAAATTAGTCAGATAAGGATCTTCTTGCGCCTTTCAAAAGGACTGTATTGGGCTTAGTCTGGCTTGCAATTTATAGTCCTTTTTACCTACCTATAGTAGGTAAAATATATTTTATAAGTTAAATATAGTATATATTTAATATACATATAATCCATAAATTATAAATTTATCATCATTTATATGTTTTCAAAGTTGAAAAAAAAGAATTCAATATTTTAGAATTATTTCTTAAAGAATGAGCAAAATCTCTACCACCCATTTTTTGTGTGCTTATAAACATATGTGATAATTGTTAAATATGATTTTATATGTATTAAGGCTCGTGCTGGAACTTTCTTGATCCTTCATGAGTTTATAAAATAAAACAATAGAATCATAGGTGGTTAGGTCATTCGTTTATGCATTAAGTTTTATATAGAATTTAAGTAATTATTTATTGTTAAAAACAGTCCTAGGAGGTTCATTTAACTGCTCACAAATGTAAGTGGATCACTTATTAAAATGTGAATGACTTATTTTCAAACATTTAGGTTTGAAAAGAAGACACTTAAACAAATGCTAAAATAAAAGTTATTGTCTTTAATAGTTAAGAAATATTAAAATTAAAATTTTCAGTTTACAAAAAAAAAATCATTTTTATTTATTTATTTTATTTTCATGTTTGTAAAATGTGTTCAGTAGATTGATGTCAGTAAACGCGTGAAAAAAGGGTACAAGTACTGAAGTGGGGCCGAGGCGTCGTTCACTAAGGCGCCCTTCTAAGTGACCCTTTAGGGGGTTTATTTATCTCTGAAGAGCGAGCGGGAGTCAAAAGCTAGAATCTATTAAAGCCAATCAAGGCACTTTTTAACTGAAAAAAAGGCGATGGAAGTTCGATAACATCACGGTCACATAACCTCTCAAAACAGGCCACGCCCATCAGCCCCACTTCAGTACCTTCACAACTGTTATTTTTGTCTAGTAAATATTAATGGAATCTGTCGAAAAAAACTGGAGCATACTTATCCTGATTTATTGTCTTTTTTTTTTTCGTCTCCCTCTTCCTCACCTTTTAAGATTGACAGGATTTCCCGTGCCAAGAGAAAGGTTGGGGGATTAATACGGATTATTATTAAATGCCTCCTGGCTCCGGGGTTTTGAACTGGCTATCTTCGGGATTCCAATCATCTGTTGTCCATGACAACCCGTTAGCCTACTCGGTTATCCTGCCACCCAATTCTGATTTATTGTCTGTCTTATAGCTTGTTTCTGCCCCTTACTCAGAGGAAGTAGCTTTGAAATTCTGGTCCAATTACCTCAAACAGTTTAATGCAGCCACTAGCTCTAATGGGTGGTCTCCTAGAGATAAAGCAGTATCTGTAGTGCTTTGAGGTGACTCTCTGAATATACTTCAGACTTCACTGACAACATGATTTTAACCTTCTAATAAGCCGACTTAAGATGTGGTTTCGCCATACCCACCTTGAACAGGTATACCAGTCACAGCTGAAGAGCAGGAAGCAGAAGTTAACCATCCAGAGTCCAATATCGTAACTGGTTGCCTGGAAGCTGTGGGTTCCAATAGTCCTATGGCCACCTCCTTACCATTCATTTGAATGGTAGTAATTCTCTTAAGTATCTTTAAAATAAAAAATTGACTTTCCTTTATAAAATCTTCTTCTGTTTAGTTTAAAAGTTATGTATCATGTGTTTATAGAAATTCATTAATTTTAGATGGATGATGAAGATCCTGTCCCTGAAATCACTCGTGAACATTTTGAAGAGGCAATGAGGTACGCTAGACGTTCAGTCACTGATAATGATATTCGCAAATATGAAATGTTTGCTCAGACATTACAGCAATCAAGAGGTTTTGGAACTAATTTTAGGTAAGGTTTTTTCCCTTGATTCATACTTTTTTTTTTCTCAAAATATTGTCTAATTTATTTATGAGAACTGTTTTGGTTATTTACATATTAGACCAGCCATCTGCAACCTACCATGTTACTTTTCACTTTTTTTTATAAACATTATTTGTAAAGAATATTAGTTCTTTATACTGTGTTTCGTGTTATGCATGGTAAATAAATGTGATATTTCTTTTTCTTATATGAAAAAAGAATGGCCCTGTAATATAAGAAAGATATCAAAAAATCAATCTCAATGGGTTAAACATGTTGAGAAAATATTAATGTTTTTTAAAAGATATTCTTTTTAGCAGTTATATTTCCTTTTTTTATTTTTTAGATTCCCTGCTAGTTCAAATATTCCTAGTGCACCAGGAGGTGGTGGAACAGAAACTAACAACTTTCCAGATGATGGAGATGATGATCTCTATAATTAAATAAGTTTTCACTAGATAATTAATTTTTTATGGACTTCAATTGTTCCCTAATAATTAATACATTAAATGGAAAAAACTTCAAATTATCATTGTTACTTTATTACTGGAAATAAATTGGCTCAATTATTGGTTGTCAGCCCATAAATTATGACATTCCGTGTGAAATGTGTTTACTAAAGCTGCATAAATTTATGTTCACTGTACTTTTTATATTATACACATTTATTTTCATTATGGCAACTAACTTAAAGCTGTGTCATTACCTTCCTTATAAATTTTATGGCAGAAAGTATTAATTTTTGTTTCATTTTCATTCCTTATATTTACCAAACTAGAGTTTTCCTGAACTTCACTGTCCAAATCATTGATTAAAAAATAATTATTATCTATTTATACTTAATTTGAAGTATTTCACTGTTTGTATTAGAAACATAAATTCACTGATGATAACATTTAAATATTAGCAAATTACATTTCTCAAAACGTGTTATAAAATGGTTGCAGTGGATAGTTCTGCGTATTTAGTATTTTGATCTGAAGTGGATTTTGGAATTCTTTGTTATTCAAATTCTATTGAATTTTTTCCCCTTGTTACTTGAATTCCTAGTATAAATATGTACTACTAATTGATGAGTCTCTATTACTATGCTGTGTTAATTTATTAATTAGTAATAAAATAAGAATGTGTTCAATGTTTTCATATATGAGGTAAATTTTGTAATTTATCACAGTTGTTAAGAAATTTGTGTTTCTTTTTTCTTCATTCCATTTTTTCTTTCTTTTTTTTTTTGTATAAAAAAATAGTGTAAAAGAGAATCTTTTAACTTAATTATATATCAGCTTACATTATGTAAGGTAATTTATAAAATATATCATTGCACTGTCCATTATTTTTGCCTTTTTATTACTCTTATTATAAATATATGTATATGTGTGGCACAGCTTTGAGTTAAAGTTGGCATTAAATAAAATGATATTTTATAGTTAAAAAAGTTTAGAAATTTATTCTCTCTGCAAATTATTTATATATATATATATATATACCCACACTTAAAACCTTTAAAGCCAAAAGTTGACACAAATTATATTTAACATACATAGGTGTGATGAATCATTCCTAGATCTATTTTTCATAAAAAAAATATTTTTTATGATTTGGTATATTTTCATAATTTTTTACCCCAGTAAATGAAAATAGTGAAATGGAAAGTTAATTTTATTCTGGGATCCTCATTCTCAAAGAATAACAATTAAGTCAAGCATCAGTTGTTTTGCTGTTCACAGTAATATATTTAATTTAAACTTGTGATCAAAGGCTAAATTAAAGAATACATATCCATATTGTTGTTTGATTTATAAAATTAGGTAATATTTATTTCTTTATACCTTAACAATGCTTAACAATACATTACCATTTGTCATCCTGTTTGTTTTTACCTTTTGTGTGCTCCTGTCCTAAAGTACCCCCACCTTTAGGCTGCTCATGGGTGGGTGCCCACTGCATATTCTATACTACTACAATAATTAAGAAGCAAATAAGATAAACTATCATTAGCCTATTAATTATAGTTATATCAACTGAATTATAAAGATGTTTTTAATTTTGTACATAATTCAAATTTAATAATCTAGATCTTAAGATTTTTTTTGTGGAATCTTATGACAAAATTGCCTGGAAGCCCCAAGATCTAAGGCTGGTAGTGTGTGTTTCTGAGTATATTATTAGTGATTAATTAAAATTTAATTTTACAAGATTGGGTTAGTGCATTTCTTCCATATTCTCTACTGGTGTATGTCTAGTTTCTGTATACATGAATACTTATGATAATTGTTATACTTTTACTTACCTTTTCATTTTTTACATATATATAATTCTATTCAATGGCAATAAATTGAGATATTTCAAATATGTGTCATCTTTTGCTTTTTAAGTTTTCATTAATGTAGTAAAAAAATAAATAAAAATTATACATGCATATATATATATATATATATATATATAATTGAATCGAGGAAAACACCTAAATTTCTAATTAAAAAAATCAATTTTATATGTTTTACATATTTAAGAATAAAATAAATTATTCAAAATTTTATTTATTTTAATTTCTATCCCCAAACCAACAATCTAATTTGTTTAGTTGCCATTCTTGCTAATTCTTTTCTGCATTCTTTGAATTTTTATAATATCTTTGATCTTTATTTTTAGAACATTAGAGAACCATTAGATTGTATAGTAATTCAATTGGTTATGTAGCCTTGGAAATAGAGGTGTTTATTCAAATAGCTTGTTATGGACTCCACAGCTGGAGCTCCCAACTCAGTGCCTTCTTTACCTTACTCCGCCACTGCTCAATATTTTTTAATAAAGTTTTATTTATGTATTTTTAAATATATAATTCCTTATTAAAAATATATAGGTATTTGTTTGGAAATAATAATTTTCTCCTTATTAATAGGGCTTTATGCGTACATTTTATTTTGTTGTTCAAAACTGGATTTGCCACTAATCATGATCAAAATGTGTGAATCAAATTTATTATTTAATTCTAATCACGAAGCAATGTTCAATGAAATGCAGCATGGGCGTCCACAGGGCAGCTCCCCCCCCCCCCCCCCCTCCTAGAAAATATAAGAAACCAAAACTACAAATTGAATTAATTTTTATTTATTTACTATACTTGAGTTGGTCACTGTCCGCCATTGAGGAAGCATCTCTCGTACATCTCTCTCGCTCACAGTCGATATTCGGAATACGGAATATAGAACTTTAGTTAGAAGTTAAGATAATATAGTGAAAAATATCAAAGGTGTAGTTTTAGTGTCTGTGATTGGTTTTCCTTAATTACGAAGCTTGTACGTGAGTAATTATTGATATCTTCTTGAAAATCAAGTTCAAGGTAATCACCAAGCCCTCTGGAATCAAATAAATTCTGTTTCTTAGTTGAAATTTTTGTTTTTAAGTTGATTTTAGAAGGCTGAAACATGGAAATTATCAATGAAAATTTAGGTAAAATCCTCACTGAAATTTCGCAGCTGAAGGAAGCTGTATTGAACAACAGTACTCAAATAACAGCCTTAAACACGAATATAGCCACAATAGTGAAATCTTTAGAACTCTGTATTAGTGAAACCAAAGAAACAAAAGCAAGATGCTTACAGCTAGAAAAAATAATCGAGACCCAAAATCAAGAAATAAAACGCCTGAAGTATAAAGATATTGAAAATAATGCCGTACTTTTCAAAATTCCAGAAATAAATGAGAGGAATAAACTAGACACATTTGAAAATATTCAAGCAATATTCCAGAGGATTGGAAAATCAATAAATAAAACAGATATCAATGATTGCTTCAGGATAGGTAGAGAAGGAAACAAGAGACCCATCATATTAAAATTTTCTTCCAATCTGAAAAAACATGAAATTATGGACTCTAGAGACGCTTTGAAGGATATGGGATACATCTTAACCCACGATAGGTTCAAAGAAGATAGAGATTTTTATAAAGAAGCATTTCCATATTTAGTCGAACTTCGTAAAATGAACAAATCTCCAAAAATAAGAAATAGAAAAATTATGTTAGAAAAAACTCTTTACACGTTAGACGAAATTAAATCATTCCTCCCAGACTTTGACCCGGCATTGATTAATAGGAAACCCAGGGGATCAGAAGAATTTCAAAATAAAATCGCCACAAGACTCGAGAAATACTCATTCAGGCCCCGATCTGGTTCCGAACCAAATGCATCAAGTCAAAACAATAAACCAATATAGCAATTGAATCATACTACACCTACAATAATTTATTGGAATATTAACGGATATAAAAACATTGCTGATTACAATGAAAACTTTAAAAAGACCGAAATTGTATGCCTCGCCGAAACCTGGCTAACGAAGGAAATTGGAACCAACCCAAAATGCCTGGAGGGATTCTCCTGTGTATCATCACCAGCTCAGAAAACATCAAAATATGGAAGAGGGAGCGGAGGTATCAGTTTATTCTACCATAACACGGTATATAGCTTAAAAACCTTAACCATAACAGAAATGTATATATTTACAAGGGTAACAATAATTCAAACCAAAACATCTTTCATAATTGTACACACTTATCTTAAACCTAGTTTAACAATTCATCTAATTACTGCATCATTAGACAAGCACTTAACTAAAACAAAAGAAAAATATAATAATGATTTAATTTTAGTCGTAGGGGACCTGAATTGTAGATTAGCGGAATTAAATCAGTTAGATCCCTATATGTTGTCAGAAACTGATCTATTTAGTGAAAGACATAGCTTTGACAAAGTTGAAAACAAGAAAGGTAAAGCCATTATTGAAATGATGGAAAATAGGTCCTTTGTATTATTAAATGGTAGGACCCGAGGAGACAGGCAAGGGCACTTTACTTGTATTCAAGCACGGGGTCAAAGTGTAGTTGATACTGCTTGGTGTAATCTCGAACAGGCTCATAATGTTGCGGATTTTAGCATAGTAAATAAACTATCAAACTCTGATCACTTAGCTTTAAAGATAACACTTAAATACCCAATGTCGTACACATTTAAACCAAAATTTCCAATAACAGACAAACCATATAATGTAATGAAATGGGATAGTAAGAAAAAAGATGAATATATAAATCTATTAAAGCATTCCCCCAAAGTAGGTTTGAATATCCTTGATTACAATTCTGATACTGATTATTTATACAATAATTTATCAAATTCAATTCAGCAGACCGCGAGCCAGCTTGGCCTAATCCGTCGAAAAAACAATGTTACAAGCAATAGCCTTAAAAGAAACAAAAATTGGTTGGATCATGAATGCTATATCGCAAAAAAATGGGTTAAGAGTAATTATAAAAATTGGAAAAAGAATAATTATAATGAAGAATTGAGAACAGTTTTTTTGGCCTCCAAAAAATTGTACAAAAATTTTCTAAAATATAAGAAAAATTCCTATGAATTAAATGTAATCAATGCAATAAGTAACACTACAAACAGTAAACAATTCTGGCAAACAATAAATAGCTTTCGTAATACATCCAATCCAACCAATCCCATAACAATAGAAGCCTGGGAATCCTACTGTGAATTTAATTTCCCTACATGTGTACTTAAACAATACACTTATTTTGGAGTTTTACATCCTTTACTAGATTCCCCGATATCAATAGAAGAATTACAAATGTCTCTAGATAAATGCAAACTTAATAAAACCCCAGGAATGGATAACATTTCGTATGAATTTTATATAAATTTACCACAGAACTGGAAACTATATTTATTGACGCTTTACAATAGAATCTTAGACACCGAGATAATCCCGAGGAGGCTTCAGAAAGGGTCGCGGATGTTTGGATAACCTTTTTACATTAAATACCGTCGTTCAATACCAAATAGGATTCAAAAAGCAACAGCTTTTTGGTATATTTATCGATTTCAAGAGGGCCTTTGACTCGTTAAATCGAGAAATCATGTGGGAAAAGTTATTCAAGATAGGTATTAGCCCCAAAATAATAAGGTTATTCAGAAATCTGTATAACTCAATGACGATGAGGATTAAATGCCATGGCCACAATCTTACAAGTGAAATTAAGGTGACCAAAGGGGTGCCTCAGGGTGAGGTTACTAGCCCATACTTCTTCAGTGCTTTTTTAAGCGATATGGAAGAATATATGAGATCAAAGGGGGCTGATGGGATTCAAATCTCGCATTCATGTAATATTATGATATTATTGTATGCAGATGATGTGGTCATATTCTCAGATTCATATTCGGACTCATTAAAAAAATTAAAAATTCTTTTAGAATACTGTAATATTAATCAGTTAGAAGTAAATACGACTAAAACAAAAATAATTCAGTTCCACCGAGGTAAAAACAAATTAATTCCAAAAATTAAGTATAACGAATCAGAAATAGAAATCGTTAAATCGTATACATATTTAGGTATAACAATATCCAGTTCCGGAACTTTTCTAAAAGCAGCTCAAATGGCAGAAACAAAAAACAGAATATCAACTGGAGCAGTTTTAAGCATATGCAGTAAAGCTAAGATAAGAAATTGGCAAGCTAGAATTAGATTAAATGAAGCCATTAATACCAGCAGTTTATACTATGGTGTACAAATTTGGGGGTTAAGATATTCTGATAGGATAGAAAAAGCCAACTTAAACTTTTATAAAAATCTTAACTCTCTTTGCAAAACCACACCAGCTTGGATGATAAGATTAGAGTTTAACATAACCAATAGTAAATGTTATGTGTTAAAATATTGTTTAAAATGGATTTATAAATTATTATTGATGAAAAACAACAGATTCCCCAAAGAATGTTATTTAAAACTCCACGAAATGTCTCAAAAGAAGGACATTATAAAATTTAACTGGTTATGTCAAATCAAGCAGTGGCTTAACGAAATAAATCAAGCACACATACTTAATGAATTTAATGCAACATTATTCAAAAGTAAAATATCCCCGGTACTATATAATTTTAAAAATTATCTCGAGCAAAAAGATAAACTGCAACTACTATCTTCTAAATATAATCCTTATTATTTGAACATTTATGACCCAACTGACGAAATACAAAGTTACCTAAATTTAAATCTGCCATTCAGAATGATCAAAATAATAGCGCAGTTAAGACTTTCCGGCAAATATATCATTAAGCTTTCCCTAAAAGATAATACTTATATAATCAACACATTAGAACAGTGCTCTAAATGCAATAGGAAGCAAAACGAGGATTTATACCACCTGCTAGTAGGATGCCCCATGTATGCAGATATAAGACGTAAATATTTACCAGGCGTTCAAAACAAATCCGTAGTAGAATTACCTGCAATTTTGAAAGTAAATAGTGCAGAACAAATCCGGAATTTGTATTTTTTTATAATCTATTCTATGAAACTGAGGCAATTCATACTTGAGGGATAAGATACGTTTCATTTTCATTAATTCATTTCGCTACAATATTGACGTATTCTCATTAACAGTATTTAAGTATACATATATCTACACTTTAATATATTTTACAATATACTTATATTATTATTTTAATTTAAACAATTATTAGTTACATAATCAGCATAAGGAGAGAATTTTCTATTTATTTTCGCTATTATAAAAAAAGAAAAAAAAAAAAGATAAAAGAAAAAAAAAGCGATGAAAGAAACACTTTTACTATCGTTTACATAAAACTAGTAGATGTAAATAAATAGTGTAAACACTGTTATAAACACTGATGTAAATAGTATTGTAAACACCTGTATAGATTCTAAAACATGTTGACATTTTTTGTATTTATTTATATCTATTGTCCATTTATAGTGAGATATTTTTTCATTGTTAAATATGTTTGTTTTTTGTTTTTTGTTTTTTCTCCTTATTATTAGTTTGTCGTAGTAGGTATGTAGTGTATGTGTATTTTTATTTATTTTTTTTTTCCTACTATTAGTATGGTATTAGTAGTGACCAACTCTATTTGTATGGGGTTCTCCCCAAAAACAAATTACAATAAATAAAAAATAAAAAAAATATTTACTATACTTATTAACTATTATATAAACAAATATTTTAATTTTCAAATAGCAATGTTTTATTTGAAAAATTAAATGGAATGTCATTGGAAATACAATGGATTTGAAAAAGTGTACACTGACGCCTCCAAAATTGAAAATAATGTTGGTTGCGCGGTCCACACTCTCCAAAATCGATGCTTGTATAACTTACCTGGAACATGCTGTATCTTCACTGGAGAGGCTACAGCAATTATAAAAGCTCTTCATTGGATAGCGGAATCAGGAACAAACAAATCGGCGAGCATAACGGACTCCCTAAGCGTCTTAGCGGCGATCAACAATCGGAACTCAAGTAGCTCTCATATTCGAGAGATCATCAATATGTGGTGGGAGCTTGAGCTGATGGGAAAACAAATAATATTCATCTGGATACCATCCCATAAAGGAATTAAGGGAAGCGAGGAAGTCGACCAGGCCGCAAATATAGCTAGAATGGAAGTAACCGAGAATTTAGAAGTAACAAAAGAGGACTGGTTACACCAACTGAAAAAAAATCAGAACAAAATTTGGGAGTTGAGGTGGAAGAGCGAACACTCCAAATTATCTAGAATAAAACTGGAGTGCAAAAAGTGGAATACAAGCTCGAGAATCTCAAGAAGAGAAGAAGTCGTATTGTGTCGCATCAGAATTGGCCACTGCGAGTTCACACGGATTCCTTCTCCGAGGACTAGAAGCACCCACATGCCAAGAATGCAATAATGTACCCCAAACGGTGAAACACCTTTTACTCCATTGTTCACAATACAAAGAACTCAGGAAGAAGCTTAATATGGAAACAACATTAAATGAGCTGTTAAAAGATGAGGAAAACAAAATATATATTCTGTTTAAATACCTAAAAGAATTATACTATAGCAGAATATAACTGAACGCATCGCCGATGACCCTATAGGGTAGAGGCGAAGATCAAGGAAAAAAAAACAAAAATACATTTCCTCCTATTGTTTTAAAAGTATAAGTTTTTTAAGAATTGAGGCATTGTTTATACAATGCCTCATTATCCACTTCATTATTCTGTTTTTCTATAAGCTAATATCTTTTCATTAGGCCTATACTTCTATGAAGAACTGACATTTACATACTTTACAAAAAGTTAAAGTTTATAATTTAATGTACAATACATTAACCATTATTTAATATGAAATTTTCCTATCTTTCAAGTTCATAGAATGTCTACTAGGGTTTATTATTAAAAAAGTGATCGAAGTGGTTTTTAAAAATGAAGTGTTAAATCATAAATGAAAAAGTATGTTATGGTTTGAATTATTCAGCGACTCTGAATACAGTTCGAAATCCTGATTCTTCGAAATATTCGGAGAAATGGATAGAAAGTAAAGGGTACTACTTCCCCTATTCCCCTGCTGGCTTTGACAGCTGATAAGCACGCTGCCATCTGTTGGTCACCATGCAAACTACTAGCACCGCCATCAAACCCCTATTGCCCCTCCTGTTTGAAAATAACCGCCTTGCCTCAGTATTACGTCACACACTATCTCACCTCATCTGAAAGGAACACATCGATTTTGTGCCAGTCGATATAATTATCTAACTTTTAAAAAACCGGCGTCTCCCCACCATTTGCAACATCATACTTTACTTTCTATCTATTTCGAAGAATCAGTATTTCGAACTATATTCGGAGTCGCTGAATAATTCAAACCTATAACATAACCTAATTTTTCATTAAACTTTCATTTTTAAAAACCACTTCGATCAGTTTTTTAATAATAAACCCTAGACATTCTATGAAGATGAAAGATGGGAAAAATTCATATTAAGTAATGGTCAATATATTGTCCTTTATTAAAGTAAATAATCGACTGAGTTTTATTTTACCCTGAAAAAACTAATACAAATAATCCTGAAAACCTAATACAAATAATCGACTGAGTTATATTTTACCCTGAAAAACCTAATACATTTATTTGACAACCTAATAACATTTTTATTTCTCACAAAGGAGACTTAGGATATGTTTGGGGTTTATATGCAGCACATTTAAAAGTTCCTTGTAAAAATTCTTATATTATGTATTTATATTATAGTTATACTTTCCGGCAAAATGGTTTACAGTATAGAAACAAGTATTGGTTAATAAAGGTTCTATTTTTTTGAAGAGGAATAGGATATGATATAATTGTTGGATTTAGATATATTAAAATTTGAAAGAAATTATAAGCTGACAAAATAGGTGGTTTCATATTGTGAAAAATAACAGTGGAATTAGATAAGCATCTTCAATGAAATAAATCCTATCTCTTAATTTTTTTTTTAACTTTAACTTTTTGTAAAGTATGTAAATGTCAGTTCTTCAAAAAAGTATAGGCATAATGAAAAGATAATACTTTCTTCTTCTTTTATGGCGTTACATTTCTCGAGGGAACAGAGCTGCCTGCAGCTTCGACAACGTCTCTATTTTGTACAGCTGTTCTCCAGTTGCGAGCACCAAGGATGGACCTAGCATCATCTGCCACACCGCCAGCCCAGCGCAGCCTGGGTCTGCCAATCCGTCTTCGTCCATACAGCTGCTCTTCTAATATCTTTAGCGGGATTCGGTCCTCGGTCATTCTCGCAAGATGTCCCGCCCAGCGGAGTCGACCAATCTTGATAAAGATTATAATATCTGTGTTCCCACAGAGCGCGGTCAGTTCGGCATTGGAACGCTGCCTCCACACACCATTTTCACAAATAGCACCAAATATTCTGCGAAGGATTCGGCGCTCGAAGGACAATAAAATCATCTCCTGGGCTCTTGGGAGAGTCCAACATTCTGAGCCATAGGTGAGCACGGGTCTTATGAGACCCGCACCACCTTACCACAACCTTGGTGGTTCTCGAAACATCTCTGCTCTCGAGGTGCCTCTGCAGTCCATAATAGCACCCATTTGCGGCTATAATTCGGCGTTGAATTTCCGGTTTAATGTCGTTGCTGGGATTCACTTGGGTTCCGAGGTATATGAATTCTTCCACTCTCTCGAAATCGTGCTGCCCAATCGAGACCCTACCATTTGGCTGCCTATCACCAACTGGATACGCATGTATGTATTTGGTCTTCGATTCGTTTATGACTAGGCCCATTTTTGCAGCTTCTCTTTCAAGGTCGAGAAATGCATCCGTCATTGATCCATAGGTCCCTCCAATCAGGTCAATGTCGTCTACAAAACCCAGGAGCATAGTCATTCTATTGAATTTTCGCTCTCCGTACTGCGCATTCTAACCCTAAATTGAATAGGAGGCACGCCAGGCAGTCCCCTTGCCTTAGTCCTTTTTGAGTAAAAAATCCTTGTGATGAATTCCCTTGGACTCTTACCCTGCATTTGACTGCCTTCAGCGTCAATCGAACGAGCCTAATAAGCTTGGATGGGATGCCCAGTTCGATCATTCCTTTATATAGCTCCTCTCGCGATATACTATCATAGGCTGCCTTGAAATCAAGGAAAAGATGGTGGGTGCTTATCCTGAACTCTCTTGCCTTCTCCAATAGGATTCTGAGAGAAAATATCTGATCGATGGTGGAATTTGCTTTCATGAAGCCCGCTTGGTAACAGCCTATTTCCCTTCGCGCATGAGGTAGAAGTCTCTCAAAAAGGACTCTAGAGAATATCTTGTAGGCACTGGGAAGTAGTGATATCCCCCGATAATTCGAGCACTCCAGTATGTCCCCCTTTTTGTGAATAGGGCAGATAGTTGTCTCATACCAATCTTCAGGGAACTCTTCCCTGCTCCAGATATCGATGAGTAGGTTATGCATGTATTTCACCAGTTCTTCGCCGCCGTACTTAAATAGTTCGTTAGGCATGTCATCCGGTCCTGGTGACTTATTTCTGTTCAAGCTCTTTATAGCGTGTCGGACTTCATCTTCATCTGGTGGCTCAAGCTCGTCTCCAACTATCTGCATCCCATCGCTCTCTGGCCTTTCACTACCCCCAAGCAGTGCACTGAAATGGGTCTTCTATCTCTTCAGTATACTTTCGTTATCCATTAGACCATTAGACCAATGGATGTAGAGATCACTATAGAACTCTTTCCATACTGATCTCTACATGCATTGGTCTGGGGCTTAAAAGGTTTCCGCTGGATGTTCGCAATTTTGTAAAATTTTCTTATATCGTTGTCTCGCCTGCTTTGTTACATTTGGGAAAGCTGGTCTTGGTGCCATCTCCTTTTTTTCAGCCTGTGAAGTTTTTTCTCTGTCCTCCTTTTCTCTCTATACTCCAGGACTGAATTGCGGGTGTGTCTTCTTTGAAACATCTGTTTGTATGCGTCATTTTTCCTGTCTGTGGCCGCCTGACACTCATTGTCGAACCAAAGTGCGCTTCTAGTTATTTTCACTTCCCCTAAGACCTCTTTTGTTACGCTCAGGATTGCTTCCTTGCATACATTCCAGGAATGGTTTATGTCATTTGTATGGCTGAGAGTCCTTAGTTCATTTTCCAGTCTCATCGCATACTGTTCGGCCTTCTCTGGGTCTTTGAGCTTTTGGGTTGCGAATTTGTTTCTTGTGTTCTGCACGTCTGTTTCACGGAGCAGATATTCGTGCCCGAACCCTAGCAATTACGAGGTAGTGGTCTGAGTCCCCATTTGCACCTCTGTAGACCCGCACATCCATCAGATTCGAAACATGTCTTGCACTGACGAGGACATGATCTATTTGGTTGACGGTGCCGCCATCATTCGAACGCCACGTAGCAAGATAGATTCTCCTATGGGGGAAAAGTGTACTGCCAATTACCAGGGCTCTCGAGGTCGCAAAGTTAATCATTCTGATCCCATTGCCGTTCGTTTCCTCGTGTATGCTATGCTTGCCAATAGTGCGGCTGAAGGCAAGCTCTTTTCCGACTTTTGCGTTGAAGTCGCCCAGTACAATCTTCACATCTGCACGTGGACATTCATCGTAGCAGTTCTCGAGCTCAGCGTAGAACACGTCTTTGTCTGTTTCGTCAGATACCTCGGTGTGGGAATGGACGCTTATAAAGCTGTAATTGAAGAATTTGCCTCTTACACGTAGGCAACACACCCTAGGGTTAATCGGTCAAAAAATCCAATTACGAGTTGCGCTGTTCTCTTATGGACTACAAATCCAGTGCCGTATGAACGGTCGCGGTCGTTACAGCTGTAGAATATTGTGTGGTTTTCCTTATGAAACATGCCTTGACCGGTCCACCTCATCTCCTGGATAGCAGCAATGTCTATCTTGTACAGGTCAAGTTGGGTAAGGAGCTGTTGCAGAGCTCCTGTTCTGTAGAGGGATAAAACGTTCCACGTGGCAATTTTGAGTTCCTTTAAACGAGCGTTGTGTCGTTGGCCAACGTTCCGTCCGGCTAATCTTTCTGCAGGTTTCGTGATTTGGAGTTTTAAGGGGAGCAGGGTATCGGCCTACTACCCCCGAGTCAGGTGGAGGGGCTGCCTCCTGACAGGCTCATGCCGGGTTTACAGGCTATCTTTTACACTAGCCTATCTCATCAGTACCGAGCCGACCGAAGAGGCGTTTCCCGCCTGCGGCACGCGGAGCCACCTGTCTAACCCTTGTTGTCGCCTTCGTTTCCTTTCCCTAGGGGGCTGGCCATCATCGGGTGAATCCACTACTTACTAGAGAAGGGCTCTCTGGCTAGCTCCAACCATCGGCAGGCTAACACTCTACTAATACACTTATCGGAGAAAAAACTTTTGATATGCTAATCTATTAATTTTTCAATAAATATATAAGATTACTAGCAGACCCGGCCACGCGTTGCTGTGGCTCAGTAGTTATATCCTAATATTTTTAAACAAATACAGTCATACCAATATTCATTGATAAAGATGAAAACCTTTCAGCTAATCAAAATCCAACCTGATTGAGAATAGAGCATTACACCATTTAAAAGTATTTGGTAAGGAATATAGGAAAGTTAAAATTTTTATTTTTTACATCTCATATTTCAATGTAGTTTGATTAAAAAGGAGCTGATTGTGTTTACGACTCACAGCGCTGCCAACACTATCACCCTTTTTTGATGCATCGGTATAAACTAACTCGAAATTGCTATATTTTTCCACTAATTTTAAAAAGGATGACTGAACTTCTACCGGGTAAGTTTTGGTAACCTCGGCCATTGATCTATTGATTATTGGCCTAACACTACTTCAACTTGGTATTGTTAGTTTAGCAACGGGTTTAATATTGCTCAGGGTCATGCCAATCTTGGTTAACGCGTCATATATGTCCTTTTGATAGGCGTTTTTCTCAATTTCTTTGAGACCTCGATTTCCCGACCCTTCGGCAAATAAGTGTTCGGTAGGAGGGTGGTGCGTTGAAGCTTTTAATTTAGCAATATATTTGAGTGATAAGAAATCTCTTCTTAAAGAGGTTTTTAAATAATACAATTAAGAATTTTTATTTATTCAAGTACTAATTTGTTCAAAATGTTTTGGGTTAACCTTTTTTTTAACACAAACCAAAGATTTGATGGTTTCACACGTGAGCAGGCGATGCCCATTGCCCACGTGAGGTATACCATTGCCCATGGGAAAAACACGGATTTTCAAAGTCCAAGTGGACATTGTTTGCCCTTGGGATTTGTTTATGGTCATGGCAAAAGCCAAACGAATAGGATATTGAAGCCTTTTAAATTTTATTGAAAATTCTGACGGTTCCAGGGGAATAGGTGGCAACAGGACGATATCTCCTATAAACCTTCCAGGCAACATTTTTGCTTCAATAACATTTCCTGTGATCCTTTTAATGACCAAACGTGTACCGTTGCACAATTGAGGTGGATTTAAGGTACGAAGAAGAATGATCGGTGAGCCAATCTTCAACTGGAGATTGTTTGGGGGTATATCCAGGGAATTCAAAAATTCAGATGGGAAATTTACGGCTTCATTTAAATCTAGAACATTGTCAATTGATTTTGGAAGTTTATTTCATCGAAATCAACATTTGTTACTGCCAAAATAGCACGACTACCCAGCCAATTATAGTCCAAATAATTGTTCAAAATATCAGGAAAGACACTTTATATTAGTTCATTTTTCGTCTCTTCAACAGTGGAGAAATTTTCTGGTAATTTAATAAATTTTGAATTTCAGTGCAGCTCTATTTCACCGTTTCCAATACACAGCAATTGTTTACAAAATATATCTGCCGATGGATCATTTTGCAGTAGTACTCTCATATTTATGGTGGATAAATCTGAAACTTGCGGTTTATCAAAATAACAGTTATTCCTGTTCAGTAGAGGTGTAATAATCATTATATGTGTTGGGTTTTTGGATAAGAAGAACCAGAGATAAAAGAAAAGAAAACAAACTGGTTTTATTACAAAAAAAAGACAGTCCAAAACAAAATAAAAATAATGCTCCTCTTCTCCTCCTCCAGTGATCCCAATTTTCTGCAATTAAGACAGCGGCGAACTGATCAAATCTGAAGGGGAACCCAACACTGTTGCGAACTGTAACGAAATGAATTGTGAGAGAGAAGCCTGGGGAGGTGGACCTTAACCTAGGGTTACAGAAACTGGCACTCACCTGATATTTAGCCGGAAGCTGGTTACCGCACCCCTGACGACCACCGGGAAACAGCCGAAGAACTGCTCTCTGCCCTTTACTGCACCCTTGAAGTTTTCTTTTAAACAGCTGAAGATGCTGGGTCCTTCGCTGAGAGGTGCAAGTTGATGCGGGTGATCCGGCTAACAGTATTCTGCGTTCGGCTAACTGCCAGCTCTGCAGGGTTCCCCAACTCAGCTCACAATTTAGCATGTAAATTACAGAGACAATTAATAATTTGTAATGGAATGAGTCTTTAGCTAAGGTACAATCCAAGACTGCAAAATAAAAATAAAAGATTGCTAGACTATAACTAATTATAGCTAAGTTACAAAGAGTAGCTGGCCAGCTAATTAAAGACATGTATACAAAATTATCAAAAGAAACATTTGTCAGTAATATAGTTACGATACAAAGCTTCAGTGGTGAAAGCTGGTGTAGCAAAGTCGCTGGGCTGCGAGGAGAAGTCACCTGCAGGCTGACAGCAGACGCAATGTAGAGATAATTGAAAGAAGTTCTCCTCAGCGAAGGAACCACAGCGAGTTCATCAGTTTTGGTCTTGGTTGCCCCAAAGAAGTTCTCCCCTCGGAAGATGGCGGTGAAGTTAGCCAAGATGGCGGCGGGTCGAGACAGTGACCGTAAGACTTCTAAGATCTGGCTTCATCAAAGGGCAAACGCAAAAAGACAAAAGGGAAGGGCTGCCCGGGGTTTTATAGGGCCATGAGATTAAGCGCTTTACTCAAGCGGTGAACTTAGGAAGCTTCAGGAAACTTACAATATACAATCTCTAAAATGACGGAAAAAGACTATTATAAGCATGTTAAAAATAAAAGCTGGTACTTAGAAGTGCTTTTAGATTTTATTGAACATAATTAGACAGCTAAAATTGCTCAAAGCGAGAAAAACGAAAATTAGAGAAAAAACTCAGCGAGTGCTTTGAGCTTTTGAACGTGAATACGTAACCTGTCGCAAAGATAACCATCAATAGTGATAAATGCTTAAATTCTCACAAATAAGCCGGGTTTCAGTGAAAAACCTATTGAAACATAATCTAGCCAGTGTAAAAAGATGACACAAGTGTTTTTATAAGAAAAACATCGCGGGAACATAAAATTGGCAAACCACGTTGTAAGTACATGTTTTAATTTAGTAAATTAGAACGCTCTGGGAGTTTTAACCTTTTGGAATTGCTGAATTAAGGAAAGTTAACGTGTTTAAATATAGAAAGCAAAGCCAAAATCATCTAGAAAGGCAAAAAACATAAACTCAAAAGTTCACTTAGAATGTTTAAAAGGTTTAATTGTTTTGAAATGAATGAATAGCTGAAAAATTAGTATGTTTAAATAAGTCATAAATGTTAAACATAAAATCATATTCTTCTATAAACATAAAACCAAATTTTTTAGGAACAAAAAAATTCTTAAGTTTGATAAAAACTTAACAATATGTAAAATTTAAAAAATGCCGCAAAGATTTGTAATCCTTTCTTAATAAAAAAAAATTTAAAGATAAGTAAAAAAATGTATTCTGGTGAAATTAACACCGAAATATCATTTCCAATAACAGCCTATTTTAAATTAAAGAAAGGATTAAAATCTTCGCTTTCTTAAATTTTACATATAAAGATAATTACAACTCTGCTGAACAGGAAACCGCCTCTATTCGATTGGGATTAAATTTTCTCAACATTAAATTATTGTTGATAAAGGAGGAATTACAAATCTTCACTGACATTTTTTAAATTTTACATTTTAGAGATTTACATAGACATAGATTAAATTATACACGGGATAAAAATAATGGTTTGGTAAAATAAAAAAACACTGTATTCAAATAATAATAACAAAACAAATAATGAAAATAAAGAAACTGCTGTTAAATAAATAAATAAATCAACTGAAAATATAATATTAAAGTCTTAATTATGCAGTTCTTTAGCAAATCACAAAGTATCCCACAACACCTAATCAAAACACACTCAGGGAGTTTTCATGTCTGGCAACACGTGTTGCCAGCTCACTAATTTTCACTACTTTTTGGCAACACTGACTCCCCAAGTCAGGTTTCTGTTAGGTTACACCTGTGACAGTAGGTGCTGTTACAGCATGTATAAATTATTATTTCAAATCATAGCCAAATTTAAATTATTAAAATGTATTCACTTTAATAAAAGTTGATATCAGGGTGGGCTGTGCTTAGCTAGCATTTTAATTGAAATTCAAATAAAAAAGGAAACGGAAGAAAAATTACCAACACTTTTGAGAATTTATTGTAACCTTTTCTTGATTTATTTATTCTTTAATGAAAATTAACAATAAATACAAAGATTTGTATTACTATTTGTTTGTGGAAAATAATAATATAGGAACAAATAACTGCACTCACATAACACAATACAAAATTATAATAATGATAACCTGTAATACAATAGCATGCTTATAAACAAAAACGTTATGAAATCGACATATTTATGACGCCATGTTAATAAATCGAAACACGACTTACTGTATTTGCAATAATTCGCTATATAAGAATTATTTTGGTAACTAATCAAGTTGAAAACTATCCTATCTCTTAAGTTGGCCAAAACTATAAACATTGAGCCAAATTTCATTAAAATCGGTTGAGTAGTTTCTGAGTTATAGAAAGACAAACATCGGGACACGAGATTTATATATATATATATATATATATATATATATATAAGGATAGAAAAATAATGAATTTGAAAATAATAACTTGCATTATTTGTCCTGTGGTTTACAAAGTAATTATCGCCCGCGAAATATGAATTTTTAACATAAAATTGGTAGATACTGTGGGGTAAAAAAAAAACAGTTGATAAACAGTTTTCCGCAGTTTTTAAGTCGTTGAATCGAACATGGGAACATGGTAATCATTTTTTTAAATGTAACTTCGCACAGCCGCAAAAAAAATTTTCAACTACATATAACATAATGTAACTTTTTCTCTCTCAGTCTCTGGTCTGGTCTCAATGGAATCAGAAAATAGAAACCATAAAAAAAAACGATACATACCAGGACATATTTGCTGTCAAAATAATTTTTTTTAATCGAGAAGAAAACGCACTAAGAGAACCGCATTAATGGGGTCTCTTATACCCAAACCATATTTGGGCGGACTCCGAGGTTTCGAAACTTACCACTAATACTGAAACAGAACTTTCAGGATGGTACAAATTTTGTTCTAATCATGATTAATTTTGGTCTTTTTTTCTGTACTATTATATTTTAAAGTTATTCTTTCATTCCACCTATCCTAGATCTCCCTGAGCGAAGCCGGGCACCATAGTTAATTATTAATAAAAAAGTGGATTGGTAAGGAACTTATACGCATAACGAATAGTTACGTAATTACTTGTATTCGGAACGGTATAGGTTCAATATTAATATTTTTCAGGGACTCTAAAATACTGTAACACTTATGTGCGTTAAAGAATATTTATTAACAGAAATATACAGTTATCACAATGCCAACGAATTAATAAATCAAAAATGTATGAGCAGGTTACAAAATTGATAACGTTATATCACACAATCATATGACTTAAACTTCACTGTCAAGACACAGACTTCAACTAACTCGTTCAGTCACTGCTTCTTATATATAATCGTAAATAGTCAGGCCTGGAATATTCCAGAACAATGTGGGCAGTTCTACGCCATCATGGAAAGATCTAGATGCAAACAGTTCGTTCCAACCGCTTATTTTGTTCCAACAAACGGTCTGGGAGTTTATGTCATATGTTTTTTTTTTTGCTTATCGATTTAACGCTACACTGCACCCTCCTTAAAGACATACCTCCTGGTAGATCTTAAAATGAAAGACTAAAAAGGATGTTGGAACAAGGGGCGAAGGCGGTCGTAAGGGAGGAGCTCTGCCCACATCCGTTACAAGAGGGAAAATATGTGAATCCGCAGTTATGGAGAGCCGAGCAAGGATAAAGCCACCGACTTTTGATGGTAAGTCGTCCTGGTCGAATTACCTGAAGCCAATAATCCAACTCTTTCTTTTCTTTTTTTTCCCCTCCTACCCGGTATACCTCATTCTAGGCTCTGACAGCTCCATTGTCACATGGTAAGCTTATCTATACTTTATATATCTATAACTCCATCACCAATTAATCCCCCTTCATTTCCGGTCCCTTTTTGCTTCCATATTAACTCATCAAACACTATTGTGATACCATATCCCCTTAATAAATATATTATATCTTGCCTCATTACATCACACTATCAATGTTATCAGTTTTAATAGCCATACTACGTCTTGTTAGTATACATTATATGTTTACAGACCTTTATATTTTATCTAGTTAGTTCATATTCTTTGTCCTATGAATTTATAATCTTTTATTTTTTTGGTCTGTGTCTTGTTCATTTAGCCCTGATGAAGACCTGTATTGTTGTGTCGAAACGTTGGCTGCAATAAAATAGTTTAATACTATTATGTATTTCTTTGACCGCCACCCCGGACTATCCTCATACATATTCTGTATCCAGTCAACCATCATTTATCCCAGGTGAAAAAATCGTATGTGAAAACTATCGAGGAATAACCCTTTTAAATACCGTCTACAAAATATTATCCAACCTTTTGGTGCAAAGACTTAAAATCTATTCAGAAAGAATTATAACGAATTGCCGATGAGCTAGAGGTACTACAGACCAGATTTTTATTTTAAGACAGGTACAGGTACTTGAAAAGTGCTATGCACATAATATTGATTTACAAATACTTTTCATAGATTTTAACCTATTCTTTGCTAAAAAGAAAACAGCTATTTACTGATTTGCGCCAATACAACGTTCCATATAAACTAATTACTTAAATAAAAATGATTATAGAAAACACACAAGCCAAAGTTCTTCTTGGCGATTACCTTATTATGTTAGCGATGTCTTTCAATTTGATTCTGGAGTAAGGCAGGGCAATGCCCTGTCAGCAATTCTATTTAACTTGGCATTGGCATTACATAACACAGTTGAGATTTTATGCCGAGTAGTATTTTAGCATGCCGTTCTAGACAGAGTTTGGTATATGCTGATTACATTGTCCTAGGTAGAAGTAAAGCAGCTTTAGTTGAAGTTCTTTCGACATTATAGAATGTAAGAAGGTTGGTCTGATAGTAAACAACGCGAAAATCAAGCACATGGTAGTATCGGCCTCAGACTCTAGAGGAAAGAAGGATATTTTTATTTATTTTTTATTTTATTTTTTTTTTTTCTTGTCCTAGGTAGAAGTAAAGCAGCTTTAGTTGAAGTTCTTTCGACATTATAGAATGTAAGAAGGTTGGTCTGATAGTAAACAACGCGAAAATCAAGCACATGGTAGTATCGGCCTCAGACTCTAGAGGAAAGAAGGATATTTTTTTTAAACGGAGTTTGTTTTTGAAGTGGTGTACAGTTTCACATATCTTAGATTAACAGTGAAAACCTGATTAGTTGAGAGATAAGAGGGAGAATAATAGGTGGCAATAGAGCTTACCTCGTTATGATACAACTTTTTAAATCAACGTTCCTGTCCGGGTATACAAAACTCAAACTATACAAATCTTTAATCCGATCAGTTGTGTGCTATGGAGCCGAAACATGGACCCTAAAAGTAGCTGGCTGACCAGAAGGCTCTGAGGATTTATGAAAGAAATCAGGAGTTGGATGAGCTACTGAAGCACGAAGATATCTTGCGCTTTATAAAGGCCAGAAGAAGTAGCTGAATGGGACATATAGAGAGACTGCCTGATGACGTCAACGGGAAGAGAAGGTACAAGTACTGAAGTGCGGCTTATGCGCCGTTCACTAAGGCGCCCTTCAAAGTAAGGCCCGATCTCCACTGATAAGGACCCTTTTGGGGGTTTATTTATCTCTGAAGAGCGAGCGGAAGACGAAAGCTAGAATCTATTAAAGCCAATCAAGGCACTTTTTAACTGAAAAAAAGGCGACGGGAGTTCGATAACATCACGGTCGCATAACCTCTCAAAACTGGCCACGCCCATCAGCCGCTCTTCAGTACTTTTACCGAAGAGAATACTCGGAGAGAAATTTCCTAGAAAAAAGAAAAGAGGACGGCCAAGAAAATCATGAATAATGAGAGAGGAGAATTGGAGAGGTAAAGCGAAGGACACAGAAGTCTGGAGAAAGGTCGTAAAGGAGGCGAAGGTCCACACCGGACAGTGGAGCCAGTCAGTAAAGTAAAAGCAAGTACTTATTTCTATAATACGTGCAAGCATGGGCGTACCCAGAGGGGGGCAGCTGCCCCCCCCCCCCTGGAAGGCTGGAAGCAATAATTTTTTAGGCTTTTACGACTGGAAGCAATAATAGAATACATTTTTTTTCAAGCAAATAATTGTAATAACTTAGTTGATAAAGCACTGCTATAATTATACATAATTTTGGTTTCATTCTCCTTTGCCGTGGTAAGGTGTTACAATCTGAACGACCATAGCTGCCCCCCCCCCTAGTTTTTAGCATGCCCCCCCTAGTTTTTATCCTGGGTACGCCCTTGCGTGCAAGATGAGCATTTTAATAACAGATGCTCTAATATGTCCGATATATGCATGTTCCTCGCAACTCTTGCAAATATCTTCCAATTTTATAATTTTAAATCATTTAAATCTAGAACATTGTCAATTGATTTTGGAAGTTTATTTCATCGAAATCAACATTTGTTACTGCCAAAATAGCACGACTACCCAGCCAATTATAGTCCAAATAATTGTTCAAAATATCAGGAAAGACACTTTATATTAGTTCATTTTTCGTCTCTTCAACAGTGGAGAAATTTTCTGGTAATTTAATAAATTTTGAATTTCAGTGCAGCTCTATTTCACCGTTTCCAATACACAGCAATTGTTTACAAAATATATCTGCCGATGGATCATTTTGCAGTAGTACTCTCATATTTATGGTGGATAAATCTGAAACTTGCGGTTTATCAAAATAACAGTTATTCCTGTTCAGTAGAGGTGTAATAATCATTATATGTGTTGGGTTTTTGGATAAGAAGAACCAGAGATAAAAGAAAAGAAAACAAACTGGTTTTATTACAAAAAAAAGACAGTCCAAAACAAAATAAAAATAATGCTCCTCTTCTCCTCCTCCAGTGATCCCAATTTTCTGCAATTAAGACAGCGGCGAACTGATCAAATCTGAAGGGGAACCCAACACTGTTGCGAACTGTAACGAAATGAATTGTGAGAGAGAAGCCTGGGGAGGTGGACCTTAACCTAGGGTTACAGAAACTGGCACTCACCTGATATTTAGCCGGAAGCTGGTTACCGCACCCCTGACGACCACCGGGAAACAGCCGAAGAACTGCTCTCTGCCCTTTACTGCACCCTTGAAGTTTTCTTTTAAACAGCTGAAGATGCTGGGTCCTTCGCTGAGAGGTGCAAGTTGATGCGGGTGATCCGGCTAACAGTATTCTGCGTTCGGCTAACTGCCAGCTCTGCAGGGTTCCCCAACTCAGCTCACAATTTAGCATGTAAATTACAGAGACAATTAATAATTTGTAATGGAATGAGTCTTTAGCTAAGGTACAATCCAAGACTGCAAAATAAAAATAAAAGATTGCTAGACTATAACTAATTATAGCTAAGTTACAAAGAGTAGCTGGCCAGCTAATTAAAGACATGTATACAAAATTATCAAAAGAAACATTTGTCAGTAATATAGTTACGATACAAAGCTTCAGTGGTGAAAGCTGGTGTAGCAAAGTCGCTGGGCTGCGAGGAGAAGTCACCTGCAGGCTGACAGCAGACGCAATGTAGAGATAATTGAAAGAAGTTCTCCTCAGCGAAGGAACCACAGCGAGTTCATCAGTTTTGGTCTTGGTTGCCCCAAAGAAGTTCTCCCCTCGGAAGATGGCGGTGAAGTTAGCCAAGATGGCGGCGGGTCGAGACAGTGACCGTAAGACTTCTAAGATCTGGCTTCATCAAAGGGCAAACGCAAAAAGACAAAAGGGAAGGGCTGCCCGGGGTTTTATAGGGCCATGAGATTAAGCGCTTTACTCAAGCGGTGAACTTAGGAAGCTTCAGGAAACTTACAATATACAATCTCTAAAATGACGGAAAAAGACTATTATAAGCATGTTAAAAATAAAAGCTGGTACTTAGAAGTGCTTTTAGATTTTATTGAACATAATTAGACAGCTAAAATTGCTCAAAGCGAGAAAAACGAAAATTAGAGAAAAAACTCAGCGAGTGCTTTGAGCTTTTGAACGTGAATACGTAACCTGTCGCAAAGATAACCATCAATAGTGATAAATGCTTAAATTCTCACAAATAAGCCGGGTTTCAGTGAAAAACCTATTGAAACATAATCTAGCCAGTGTAAAAAGATGACACAAGTGTTTTTATAAGAAAAACATCGCGGGAACATAAAATTGGCAAACCACGTTGTAAGTACATGTTTTAATTTAGTAAATTAGAACGCTCTGGGAGTTTTAACCTTTTGGAATTGCTGAATTAAGGAAAGTTAACGTGTTTAAATATAGAAAGCAAAGCCAAAATCATCTAGAAAGGCAAAAAACATAAACTCAAAAGTTCACTTAGAATGTTTAAAAGGTTTAATTGTTTTGAAATGAATAAATAGCTGAAAAATTAGTATGTTTAAATAAGTCATAAATGTTAAACATAAAATCATATTCTTCTATAAACATAAAACCAAATTTTTTAGGAACAAAAAAATTCTTAAGTTTGATAAAAACTTAACACTCCCAACCCCCAGGGGGGTAGAATACCGAGTTGGAGAGGTGAGTGCCAAGGAACGGAAAACGGAGGGCAGGCACACACCCCCCTTGCTCCTCTCCCACAATCAACCCAAACACAGATCAGCTTTTCTCTTCATACAATGGCAGGAAGGGGTAGAATGAGTAGTAATAACTCTGGTAGAAACAAATGATTTACTTTGTATCCAGTCGTAGACATCTTTAAAAACATGCACCTATCAAAATGAGGAAATATGAACGAAACTATCGATGACAAAAAGCCGCAAAGGAGACTTAGGCTCTTAATTAGGATTACAAAAACTGGCACTCAGCTGACAGAGTTTAACCTTCAAACCAGGAAGAGACATTAAATACCTAAAAGAAGTCTTGACAACGATAGGAACCAAAGCAAAAGAGAGTTATTAAGAAAAGTGAAACAGTAGACAATTAATCGTTAAATATGATAGAAAGCGATAAGAAAGCAAAGGAAAGTAAGACGCTTGTAAGAAAGAGAAAAGAGTGAGAACGATCTACTTCGTAGAAGTAGTTAATAAAAGGAATATAGCCTTGAATAAATTTCGACGCAAAACGATGGAAAGAACTTAATTAGGCAATTTCATCACCCACATTACCATTCTCGTTCAGGCATGAACGAAAACGCTCGTCCAATAGTAGGTTACTTCTAATATGACTGAAGTGAAGAAATGTGATCGAGAATCCTTACCGTAATACATTGCATCATGCCGTCTCCTTTTCCAATCCCGGGACAAGCAGAAGAAGTGCGAATACAAAAAACAATCTGAAAGAAACTTGCTTACGTAGTAGTAACTGGAAAATGGAGTATATCCATATTAATTGCTGCGCAAAACAACAGGAGTAGAATCCGTGGATTGTAGGAAGCGCGAATACAAAAAACGATCCGAAAAAGAAACTTACTTACGTAGAAGTAACTGGAAAATGGAGTATATCCATGTTAATTGCTGCGCAAAACAACAGGAGTAGAATCCGTGGATTGTAGGAAGCGCGAATACAAAAAACGATCCGAAAAAGACTACTTAGCAAAAGTAGTGAGAAAGCAACGCAAAACAATAGGAAGCAAATCCAATGAAAGGAAAACGTATGGTTGCAAAAACAATCCAAAAAAAAAGAGACTACTTAGCAAAAGTAGTTAAGAGCGGCTCACCAGCGGGCGGAATTGCCAGATCCGACATATCCCTTGGGATATGGGTTGCCCGGGAGACAGGACGTAAAAGTTTAAGCTTACCCGTAGGCGGGTCCCAATAACACGTTCCTTGGGGAATGCACAACCCCTGTGCTATTTTGGAGCGGTTCCCAATTTTGGTGAAAGATATAGTTACGAAAACAAAAAAAGTAACTATACCGAAAAGAAAATTTAAACGACTATTGCAAATTCGATTGTATGGGATGCCTCGTAATTTGGAAAAAACTGGCGTAAGGTTTAAAAAGTTATAAACATGTGTTCCGTGCATTAGTTGTAACACATAAATTTAGTACAGCCCATAATTTGGAAGGAGTTGCCAAATAGCCACGATGTAGAGGGCCACTGAGAAAATTACTTGTTTTTCTACATCGTTTTCCGAAACTGAGGCAAAACTATTGAACAGGCAATTTGTAGAGTTTGGTAATTGGTCTTAGAAACTCTCCGGTAGCGGTTTTTACCGTGGCTTTACGTACCTGACCATCCTGCCCAGGGAATACCTTAATAATTCTTGCTAAGGGCCACTGTGTGGGAGTTGTGAAAGGTTCCTCCATCAAAACGAGATCACCTATAGCCAACGGTGGCTTGGAAGATAACCACTTAGCCCGCGGTTGAAGTGAGGGCAAATATTCAAGTTTCCAGCGATTCCAAAACTGCCCCATGTACGATTTAAGAAGATTGTAATATTTGGAACTACAAGCTAGAGATGTTTCCTCTGACTCTGGCAACGAAAAGTTAGTCCTACCTAGTAGGAAATGAGCAGGTGTGAGAGCCTGAAAATCCGTAGGATCGCTTGACAGTGGTGTTAAAGGTCGGGAGTTCAAGATCGCCTCTACTTGCACAACAAGAGATTGAAAAACCATTACAGGAGGTGTTTCGTTTTGGAGAATACGACTTAATACCCTTTTCATACTTCCAATTGCTCGCTCCCACAGCCCTCCTTGATGAGGAGCTGAAGGTGGATTAAACTGAAACTCTATATGGCTTTGAAATAAAAAATCGTGAAATGGTTTGGAAGTGTCTCCCTTTTTTAGAAGCTGGTTCACCTGCTTTTGCAAAAACGAAGCTGCCCCAACGAAGTTTGTGCCACAATCTGAAAACAACGTTTTGGGTATTCCCCTTCGGGCAATAAAGCGCTTTAAGACATCTAAAAAATCTGCCGTGGAGAGACCCATGGCCACTTCCAAATGAACAGCGGTGGTAACAAAACAAATAAAAACGCATATATACACCTTTAACACTGGAGCCTTACGCAATGTGGAAGCTTTGACTTGAAAAGGACCAGCAAAATCCATACCTGTCTTAACAAATGGTAACTGAGGGTTAACTCGAGAGAAGGGCAAGTTACCCATCATGGGAAACGAATTCCTGGGCTTAGCTCTAAAACAAATAAGACATTTGAATATGATGGAACGAATAATTTGTCGACTTCCAAGGATCCAGAACCTTAGACGCAGCTGAGCTTGTACTATATTGGGGCCTGCATGAAGCAAGATAACATGATAATGTTTGATGAGTAGCGAAACTAAAGGATGCTGTTTAGGAAGCAGAATGGGATGAGCGCAGGCGATATGTTGTGCATTAGCGAGTCTCCCTCCAACTCTGATTAGACCCTTTTGGTCTAAGAAGGGGTTCAAACGTTTTAAGCGAACCGGTAGGTCACCCTTATTTTTCAGGGTTTTGATATCAGACGAAAATGCATCTTGTTGGATAACATGGCACAAGGCGTGCAAAACCCTCTTATACGTTGGCCGTTCAGTCGCTCTCCAGGACAGAACATACCTAAAAATGTTTATAACCTGACCCCAGGACGAGTATTTAATGAAATTAAAAGCAGACAAAGAAACATCA
Source organism: Aelia acuminata (assembly GCA_911387785.2). Classification (NCBI taxonomy): domain Eukaryota; kingdom Metazoa; phylum Arthropoda; class Insecta; order Hemiptera; family Pentatomidae; genus Aelia; species Aelia acuminata. The sequence continues at coordinate 53,617,922 of OU426980.1, read as the reverse complement.
TTGTGAGAAGAAGTGGAAATCGCAATTAGATTGACGGAGGAATTAGAATGTTGAGCAGGTTCCACAAACTTAGATGGCCACATTGCAGTATTATGAAGTGCTGCAGGCCCTCGTTGCCAAAGCAGGTCCTCAGCTAGCGCTTTTAACGTTGTGCCTCTTGATGCCACATCTGCCGGATTATCCTTGGAGGAAATATAGCCCCAAGCGAAATGCTCGGTCCAGTCCTGAATTTGAGAGACTCTATTAGCCTCAAAGGTATGCAATTTATGAGGTGGAGTAAAAATCCAACTGAGAGCTACCTGAGAGTCACACCACAAGTGCACGGAAAGAATCTGAATTTGTTTTTTGAACAGAGTATAGAAATGAACAGCTAATTGAGCCAGTAAGTGGGCACCAATTAATTCCAGCCTGGGGATGGTTTGAACCTTTAAAGGTGCTATACGTGTTTTTGCAGCAATCAAACTAGGAGGCGAACCCACAAGATCTTCTGGGACCAAATACAGAACCGCAGCACTGCCGAACTTGGAAGCATCACAGAAGCCATGTAAATAGAAACATTTGCTACCCTGGGGAGACAGAGGTCTCGAAATTACAATTTTAGAAAGAAACTTAAATTCTGAAACCAAGTTATGAAATGCAGACTGAAGGTCTTTGGATAAAGGAGTATCCCAATCGTACTTTAAGGCCCAAAGTTGTTGTATAAACAATTTCGCTTTAAAAACAAAAGGAGAAGCCCATCCACAAGGATCATAGAGCTGAGCAATCATTGAAAGCGCTTTACGTTTAGTGGGAACTCCACTCAAATCTGAAATTTCTGAATCCAAACTTAAGACATCCTCAGTTAAATTCCACTTTACTCCCAATACGGAGGAAACGGAAAGGGGGTTCATCTCTTCACTAGGAAGCAGTTCAGTACAGTTGGAATGCCACTTAGCCAGCGTGAAGCCTCCAGCATTAAACAAAGCAATTAATTGGTCTCTGAGAGCCAAAGCTTGATCAAAAGTATTAGAACCAGCCGCAATATCATCAACAAAAATGTGGTCCACTAAAGAGGCGGATGCCTCTGGAAAATGCAGAGCTTCATCCAAAGCCAACTGTCTTATTGTACGATTGGCCAAGTAAGGAGCTGAACGAGTACCATAGGTAACTGTGGTTAAATAATAGACAATAATGGGAGAATCTGGAGTTTCCCGCCATAGAACACACTGATAAGGTAAATCGTCAGGATGAATTGCGATTTGACGAAACATTTGTTTGATATCACATGTAAAAACATAGGAGTACAAACGAAACAGTGACAACACGTCAGGAATATGTGTATGTAACTTGGGCCCAGCGTATAAAAAATCGTTTAAAGAAATGCCTGTACTAGTAATTGCACTGGCGTTAAACACCACTCTTAATTTGGAGGTATCACCGCGTTTTTTAAAAACACCATGGTGAGGGATGAAATATTTGACGGGTCCATATGCTGGAACCATATGTCCCTGCTTTATATAATCTGACATAAAATCAAGATATAAACTGTGGAAGTGTGGATCACGTTTGAATCTTTGTTCTAAGGCCATGAACCTAGCGTAAGCACCCTTGTAAGAATTTCCAAGCTCAGGAAGCTGGGCTGAAATGAACGGCAGTCTAACCTGGTAACTCCCGTTAGGTCTTCGATTTACGTTGTTAACAAAAAAATCCTCACATTCCTTGTCTACAGAGGAAGTGATAGAAGGGGGTGATGGAGGCTCCTCCAGCTTCCAAAATTGCTCCACGAGATTAGAAAGAGAGTCGTGAGAGATGGTATGTGACAAAAGTGTCACGATGGGCGATGCTACACTAGCCTGGTACCTAGCTTCAGCATGATCTTTAACAGCAGGAGCTCTTCCCATGAGGACATATCCAAAAAAGGAAGAAACGTATGAGGGCAAGCCTAGGCCGAGTGCGACAGGGGAACCAGTAAAGATTCGAGCAGCAAGATCAGCACCCAGTATGCAATCTAACGGTGCAGGAGAGTCAAACCAGGGATCCGCTAAACTAATACCTCGCAATTGTTCCTTGACTGTAGATGTCACCTTGTTGACTGGGGTGTTAAATGCAATATGGTCGAGAACATAAAAGGAGTGGCAATTGACCAGAGTACGCTGATCCAAATTCTTTATATTTAAGCTGACAGTACCATTAGCGTTGCAAACCTGCCTACCCAATCCTCCTACTGGGGTAATAGCCTTGCTAACAGAAACGTCTAAACTATTCACAATAGCCTGAGAAATAAAAGATGCTGCCGCGGCTGTATCGATCACTGCTCTAACTACTGTATTACAATGTGCATTAGGGACCTCTAACTTAACCAGAGCCGTGGCCAACAAAATGCAGACTTCACTAGTATTTGATGCCGCACACATCGCAGAGGCGGATGGTGGGGAATGAGAAGGGCCTTCTGACTTAGAATCTGGTGAACCCCGAACTGGGGTAATCTCCTTATGCAGCAAAGTGTGATGTTTTTTAGAGCAGACCCTACACCTTTTCTTACTTTTACATAGCGAGGCAAAATGAAAACCCAAGCAATTGTAACAGCGTTTCTGATTCGATATCCATTTGTTACGAGATGGTACAGCCATGGAAATGAAAGACTTACAATCATACAATAAATGAGAACCCTGATGACAACACGGACAAGCAGATTGAGACCGTGATAAAGCATTATCGGTTGAAGAGGCTATTAATGCTGTCGTCCTACCCCTTTGTCTTGACCTGGGCCTGGAAGAAGCCGCCGGCTCCTTAGATTGGTACAACTCAGTGTTTTCCCAGTGCAATCGTTTTTGATTAAGAAATTTGCAGACAGCATCCAGGGTAGGAAACGGTCTGGAGGACTGCTTACTATTCTCAAAACTGGCCAACAACCTTTTGTCAAACTTGGAAAGTATGTACGCAACAAAAAAAATCTCAAAAGCATTGACATTTTCCATGACTTGGATAGCCCTAAAATGGACATTTAGGCAGTCAAGGAAGGTAGAAATTGAGGCAGGATTGCTCTCCGCAACACTGGGAAGATTCAGGAGTTGTGTAGCATGATGCGTTATGACTCTCAATGGATTGTCATACTTTTCTCTGAGAATATCGTAGGCTAGGTTATAATTGACCTCTGAAAGAGACAAATGTGAAATCAGCCTTTTAGAGGTGTCATCTAGAGCATCTAAAAGATATTGAAACTTTTGTACTGCATTTAAGGTAGCGTTTGAACCAATTAATGATTCAAACCTACTATGAAATTGTTCCCAGTCATGGGGAATACCAGTGAATCTGGGGACGCTCAACCGAGGCATATGAACAAGAGAGTTGTCTGGCGCACTTGCACTAGTCTCATTAACGGAGAAACCATAAAAGGGCCTGAAACTTGATTGATCACCAGCAGTTGGGGCTGTAATCAAAGTTAAAGGGTGAAGGTGCTCAAATGTCTGAGCGTACAAGGAATTCAACTCCTGGATAGCGGTTTGGTACTCTTTCTCGGTCAAATCAGGAGTTGGAACATCAGATAACATACACCCCTCTATAGAAGCCACAGCAGACGGAAACGTGTTATCCAACAAGGCCAACAAGGTGAGGGCTTTTTCTCTTGCCCCATCAGTCTGGTGAGTCACAGCCTGAGCCCTTTCGAGAATTGATGACAATTTGTGCTGAGCAGAGCTTACTTTGGTTCGAAACTGAGCTAAATTTCTGGCCATACTGAACAAGAACTAGGAAGTATTTACGAAGAAATGACAAAACCAATAAAACAATGGAGGACCAATGAAAACAAAACAAATTTAAAAGACCTCTGGTAGAAACAGTGTTGGGTTTTTGGATAAGAAGAACCAGAGATAAAAGAAAAGAAAACAAACTGGTTTTATTACAAAAAAAAGACAGTCCAAAACAAAATAAAAATAATGCTCCTCTTCTCCTCCTCCAGTGATCCCAATTTTCTGCAATTAAGACAGCGGCGAACTGATCAAATCTGAAGGGGAACCCAACACTGTTGCGAACTGTAACGAAATGAATTGTGAGAGAGAAGCCTGGGGAGGTGGACCTTAACCTAGGGTTACAGAAACTGGCACTCACCTGATATTTAGCCGGAAGCTGGTTACCGCACCCCTGACGACCACCGGGAAACAGCCGAAGAACTGCTCTCTGCCCTTTACTGCACCCTTGAAGTTTTCTTTTAAACAGCTGAAGATGCTGGGTCCTTCGCTGAGAGGTGCAAGTTGATGCGGGTGATCCGGCTAACAGTATTCTGCGTTCGGCTAACTGCCAGCTCTGCAGGGTTCCCCAACTCAGCTCACAATTTAGCATGTAAATTACAGAGACAATTAATAATTTGTAATGGAATGAGTCTTTAGCTAAGGTACAATCCAAGACTGCAAAATAAAAATAAAAGATTGCTAGACTATAACTAATTATAGCTAAGTTACAAAGAGTAGCTGGCCAGCTAATTAAAGACATGTATACAAAATTATCAAAAGAAACATTTGTCAGTAATATAGTTACGATACAAAGCTTCAGTGGTGAAAGCTGGTGTAGCAAAGTCGCTGGGCTGCGAGGAGAAGTCACCTGCAGGCTGACAGCAGACGCAATGTAGAGATAATTGAAAGAAGTTCTCCTCAGCGAAGGAACCACAGCGAGTTCATCAGTTTTGGTCTTGGTTGCCCCAAAGAAGTTCTCCCCTCGGAAGATGGCGGTGAAGTTAGCCAAGATGGCGGCGGGTCGAGACAGTGACCGTAAGACTTCTAAGATCTGGCTTCATCAAAGGGCAAACGCAAAAAGACAAAAGGGAAGGGCTGCCCGGGGTTTTATAGGGCCATGAGATTAAGCGCTTTACTCAAGCGGTGAACTTAGGAAGCTTCAGGAAACTTACAATATACAATCTCTAAAATGACGGAAAAAGACTATTATAAGCATGTTAAAAATAAAAGCTGGTACTTAGAAGTGCTTTTAGATTTTATTGAACATAATTAGACAGCTAAAATTGCTCAAAGCGAGAAAAACGAAAATTAGAGAAAAAACTCAGCGAGTGCTTTGAGCTTTTGAACGTGAATACGTAACCTGTCGCAAAGATAACCATCAATAGTGATAAATGCTTAAATTCTCACAAATAAGCCGGGTTTCAGTGAAAAACCTATTGAAACATAATCTAGCCAGTGTAAAAAGATGACACAAGTGTTTTTATAAGAAAAACATCGCGGGAACATAAAATTGGCAAACCACGTTGTAAGTACATGTTTTAATTTAGTAAATTAGAACGCTCTGGGAGTTTTAACCTTTTGGAATTGCTGAATTAAGGAAAGTTAACGTGTTTAAATATAGAAAGCAAAGCCAAAATCATCTAGAAAGGCAAAAAACATAAACTCAAAAGTTCACTTAGAATGTTTAAAAGGTTTAATTGTTTTGAAATGAATGAATAGCTGAAAAATTAGTATGTTTAAATAAGTCATAAATGTTAAACATAAAATCATATTCTTCTATAAACATAAAACCAAATTTTTTAGGAACAAAAAAATTCTTAAGTTTGATAAAAACTTAACAATATGTAAAATTTAAAAAATGCCGCAAAGATTTGTAATCCTTTCTTAATAAAAAAAAATTTAAAGATAAGTAAAAAAATGTATTCTGGTGAAATTAACACCGAAATATCATTTCCAATAACAGCCTATTTTAAATTAAAGAAAGGATTAAAATCTTCGCTTTCTTAAATTTTACATATAAAGATAATTACAACTCTGCTGAACAGGAAACCGCCTCTATTCGATTGGGATTAAATTTTCTCAACATTAAATTATTGTTGATAAAGGAGGAATTACAAATCTTCACTGACATTTTTTAAATTTTACATTTTAGAGATTTACATAGACATAGATTAAATTATACACGGGATAAAAATAATGGTTTGGTAAAATAAAAAAACACTGTATTCAAATAATAATAACAAAACAAATAATGAAAATAAAGAAACTGCTGTTAAATAAATAAATAAATCAACTGAAAATATAATATTAAAGTCTTAATTATGCAGTTCTTTAGCAAATCACAAAGTATCCCACAACACCTAATCAAAACACACTCAGGGAGTTTTCATGTCTGGCAACACGTGTTGCCAGCTCACTAATTTTCACTACTTTTTGGCAACACTGACTCCCCAAGTCAGGTTTCTGTTAGGTTACACCTGTGACAGTAGGTGCTGTTACAGCATGTATAAATTATTATTTCAAATCATAGCCAAATTTAAATTATTAAAATGTATTCACTTTAATAAAAGTTGATATCAGGGTGGGCTGTGCTTAGCTAGCATTTTAATTGAAATTCAAATAAAAAAGGAAACGGAAGAAAAATTACCAACACTTTTGAGAATTTATTGTAACCTTTTCTTGATTTATTTATTCTTTAATGAAAATTAACAATAAATACAAAGATTTGTATTACTATTTGTTTGTGGAAAATAATAATATAGGAACAAATAACTGCACTCACATAACACAATACAAAATTATAATAATGATAACCTGTAATACAATAGCATGCTTATAAACAAAAACGTTATGAAATCGACATATTTATGACGCCATGTTAATAAATCGAAACACGACTTACTGTATTTGCAATAATTCGCTATATAAGAATTATTTTGGTAACTAATCAAGTTGAAAACTATCCTATCTCTTAAGTTGGCCAAAACTATAAACATTGAGCCAAATTTCATTAAAATCGGTTGAGTAGTTTCTGAGTTATAGAAAGACAAACATCGGGACACGAGATTTATATATATATATATATATATATATATATATATATATATATATATATATATATATATATATATATATATAAGGATAGAAAAATAATGAATTTGAAAATAATAACTTGCATTATTTGTCCTGTGGTTTACAAAGTAATTATCGCCCGCGAAATATGAATTTTTAACATAAAATTGGTAGATACTGTGGGGTAAAAAAAAAACAGTTGATAAACAGTTTTCCGCAGTTTTTAAGTCGTTGAATCGAACATGGGAACATGGTAATCATTTTTTTAAATGTAACTTCGCACAGCCGCAAAAAAAATTTTCAACTACATATAACATAATGTAACTTTTTCTCTCTCAGTCTCTGGTCTGGTCTCAATGGAATCAGAAAATAGAAACCATAAAAAAAAACGATACATACCAGGACATATTTGCTGTCAAAATAATTTTTTTTAATCGAGAAGAAAACGCACTAAGAGAACCGCATTAATGGGGTCTCTTATACCCAAACCATATTTGGGCGGACTCCGAGGTTTCGAAACTTACCACTAATACTGAAACAGAACTTTCAGGATGGTACAAATTTTGTTCTAATCATGATTAATTTTGGTCTTTTTTTCTGTACTATTATATTTTAAAGTTATTCTTTCATTCCACCTATCCTAGATCTCCCTGAGCGAAGCCGGGCACCATAGTTAATTATTAATAAAAAAGTGGATTGGTAAGGAACTTATACGCATAACGAATAGTTACGTAATTACTTGTATTCGGAACGGTATAGGTTCAATATTAATATTTTTCAGGGACTCTAAAATACTGTAACACTTATGTGCGTTAAAGAATATTTATTAACAGAAATATACAGTTATCACAATGCCAACGAATTAATAAATCAAAAATGTATGAGCAGGTTACAAAATTGATAACGTTATATCACACAATCATATGACTTAAACTTCACTGTCAAGACACAGACTTCAACTAACTCGTTCAGTCACTGCTTCTTATATATAATCGTAAATAGTCAGGCCTGGAATATTCCAGAACAATGTGGGCAGTTCTACGCCATCATGGAAAGATCTAGATGCAAACAGTTCGTTCCAACCGCTTATTTTGTTCCAACAAACGGTCTGGGAGTTTATGCCATATGTTTTTTTTTTTGCTTATCGATTTAACGCTACACTGCACCCTCCTTAAAGACATACCTCCTGGTAGATCTTAAAATGAAAGACTAAAAAGGATGTTGGAACAAGGGGCGAAGGCGGTCGTAAGGGAGGAGCTCTGCCCACATCCGTTACAAGAGGGAAAATATGTGAATCCGCAGTTATGGAGAGCCGAGCAAGGATAAAGCCACCGACTTTTGATGGTAAGTCGTCCTGGTCGAATTACCTGAAGCCAATAATCCAACTCTTTCTTTTCTTTTTTTTCCCCTCCTACCCGGTATACCTCATTCTAGGCTCTGACAGCTCCATTGTCACATGGTAAGCTTATCTATACTTTATATATCTATAACTCCATCACCAATTAATCCCCCTTCATTTCCGGTCCCTTTTTGCTTCCATATTAACTCATCAAACACTATTGTGATACCATATCCCCTTAATAAATATATTATATCTTGCCTCATTACATCACACTATCAATGTTATCAGTTTCAATAGCCATACTACGTCTTGTTAGTATACATTATATGTTTACAGACCTTTATATTTTATCTAGTTAGTTCATATTCTTTGTCCTATGAATTTATAATCTTTTATTTTTTTGGTCTGTGTCTTGTTCATTTAGCCCTGATGAAGACCTGTATTGTTGTGTCGAAACGTTGGCTGCAATAAAATAGTTTAATACTATTATGTATTTCTTTGACCGCCACCCCGGACTATCCTCATACATATTCTGTATCCAGTCAACCATCATTTATCCCAGGTGAAAAAATCGTATGTGAAAACTATCGAGGAATAACCCTTTTAAATACCGTCTACAAAATATTATCCAACCTTTTGGTGCAAAGACTTAAAATCTATTCAGAAAGAATTATAACGAATTGCCGATGAGCTAGAGGTACTACAGACCAGATTTTTATTTTAAGACAGGTACAGGTACTTGAAAAGTGCTATGCACATAATATTGATTTACAAATACTTTTCATAGATTTTAACCTATTCTTTGCTAAAAAGAAAACAGCTATTTACTGATTTGCGCCAATACAACGTTCCATATAAACTAATTACTTAAATAAAAATGATTATAGAAAACACACAAGCCAAAGTTCTTCTTGGCGATTACCTTATTATGTTAGCGATGTCTTTCAATTTGATTCTGGAGTAAGGCAGGGCAATGCCCTGTCAGCAATTCTATTTAACTTGGCATTGGCATTACATAACACAGTTGAGATTATGCCGAGTAGTATTTTAGCATGCCGTTCTAGACAGAGTTTGGTATATGCTGATTACATTGTCCTAGGTAGAAGTAAAGCAGCTTTAGTTGAAGTTCTTTCGACATTATAGAATGTAAGAAGGTTGGTCTGATAGTAAACAACGCGAAAATCAAGCACATGGTAGTATCGGCCTCAGACTCTAGAGGAAAGAAGGATATTTTTATTTATTTTTTATTTTATTTTTTTTTTTTCTTGTCCTAGGTAGAAGTAAAGCAGCTTTAGTTGAAGTTCTTTCGACATTATAGAATGTAAGAAGGTTGGTCTGATAGTAAACAACGCGAAAATCAAGCACATGGTAGTATCGGCCTCAGACTCTAGAGGAAAGAAGGATATTTTTTTTAAACGGAGTTTGTTTTTGAAGTGGTGTACAGTTTCACATATCTTAGATTAACAGTGAAAACCTGATTAGTTGAGAGATAAGAGGGAGAATAATAGGTGGCAATAGAGCTTACCTCGTTATGATACAACTTTTTAAATCAACGTTCCTGTCCGGGTATACAAAACTCAAACTATACAAATCTTTAATCCGATCAGTTGTGTGCTATGGAGCCGAAACATGGACCCTAAAAGTAGCTGGCTGACCAGAAGGCTCTGAGGATTTATGAAAGAAATCAGGAGTTGGATGAGCTACTGAAGCACGAAGATATCTTGCGCTTTATAAAGGCCAGAAGAAGTAGCTGAATGGGACATATAGAGAGACTGCCTGATGACGTCAACGGGAAGAGAAGGTACAAGTACTGAAGTGCGGCTTATGCGCCGTTCACTAAGGCGCCCTTCAAAGTAAGGCCCGATCTCCACTGATAAGGACCCTTTTGGGGGTTTATTTATCTCTGAAGAGCGAGCGGAAGACGAAAGCTAGAATCTATTAAAGCCAATCAAGGCACTTTTTAACTGAAAAAAAGGCGACGGGAGTTCGATAACATCACGGTCGCATAACCTCTCAAAACTGGCCACGCCCATCAGCCGCTCTTCAGTACTTTTACCGAAGAGAATACTCGGAGAGAAATTTCCTAGAAAAAAGAAAAGAGGACGGCCAAGAAAATCATGAATAATGAGAGAGGAGAATTGGAGAGGTAAAGCGAAGGACACAGAAGTCTGGAGAAAGGTCGTAAAGGAGGCGAAGGTCCACACCGGACAGTGGAGCCAGTCAGTAAAGTAAAAGCAAGTACTTATTTCTATAATACGTGCAAGCATGGGCGTACCCAGAGGGGGGCAGCTGCCCCCCCCCCCTGGAAGGCTGGAAGCAATAATTTTTTAGGCTTTTACGACTGGAAGCAATAATAGAATACATTTTTTTTCAAGCAAATAATTGTAATAACTTAGTTGATAAAGCACTGCTATAATTATACATAATTTTGGTTTCATTCTCCTTTGCCGTGGTAAGGTGTTACAATCTGAACGACCATAGCTGCCCCCCCCCTAGTTTTTAGCATGCCCCCCCTAGTTTTTATCCTGGGTACGCCCTTGCGTGCAAGATGAGCATTTTAATAACAGATGCTCTAATATGTCCGATATATGCATGTTCCTCGCAACTCTTGCAAATATCTTCCAATTTTATAATTTTAAATCTTTGTTTTCTTGAAGTTTCACATAATCATTGTTGGAAACTCTTAGCTGGTTAACAAGTCTTATTTTTTTAATGCTTATTTTAAACTTCAGGTAACATTCGGGTTCAGGACTGTTATAGTAGCATATAGTTTGTAAAAAGGATTATACGATGAGTTGTATGATCTATTTTGTAAACAAGTAGAATTTTCATATTAAACATGCCGCCGAAGAATTCAAGGACATTATTTGTGTTAGCTATTACTCTTATCTGTGTAATCCACTTGTAGTTAATGTCTTAAATATTGGCATCCAATGAAATAAGTCTGTTGCGCCATTTGCTTGGGATTCTATTATCAGAAAGTGACAGAATTTTTATGCAGAAATTGAGAATTTTTTCCAGAACCTGAACTGTTATGTGGCTCCGATCTGTTTCCTATCTCACGATGTAATTTGGTGTGCATTTTAGCCAGAAGTATACTGATATAAAAAATTAAATTTTCGCCGATTGTAACTTTTCGATGTAATTTAAACTCCAAATTTCAGAAGCGTACTGAAGTGTTGATGAAATCATTGCATCAAAGAGGGTAATTTTCGTTTCCCATGTGTCACTATTACCTTTTCGAAGTATTTCTTTTACCCGTGGACTTGCAACAAATGATCTTTGTAAAAGTGTTGTGTTGGTTTTAAGGATTTTCCCGAGAATGAGGATGGGACACTAAGATATACATAGGAATTTACATATTCTAATTGTTGGTTATGCCAAAACAGTTGTTTTAAATTTTTGATTCTTGGTGATTTGTGAAAAACATCTATTTTGGATTCTTTGGGATTTAAGGTAAATGAATTTTTCAAACAATATGCTTGTAGTATTTTAAGGTTTCGTTGAGCACTATGGCAAGAACTATTCAAAATAACTATTTCATTTGCAAATAGGAGCATTAATACTTCACTATTACTGTCGATAGAGAAGCCTGTAGCTCCGTTTTCATTGAAGCATGCTATTATGTCGCACAAGAAAAGTATAAATAGGGAATGACTAAGACTCTTTCCTTGTAGTAATTAGAAATAACATCCTCCCGATGTTATTTCTATATCTTCAGAAAGTTCTTCCCCAATTTTAATCGACATTGACGCTATATCGTTGAGCACTTTTATGATTCTTATTTACACGGTACCAGACCCCCCTACCGTGCACCCCCCCCCACATCCCTATAAATTGCATATCGTTGTGTTCCTTGTGATAAAAGATTAAGAAAAAGCTAATGTTCCGAGAAAAAAAAGTGGCCGCACTAACCCAACATGGCGGAATGACGAATTTGATTTTTGTTAGTTTTTTTTATAACTGAAATTCACCATTATGCTTACATTCCCCATAACTGGTCTTTTATTAAAGCTAGATAATTGCAGATTCAGAAAAAATAAACAAACTTACTAAAATAATTAGTCTAGACAACATAAAATACCTTTAAAGTCAATTTTTTGCAAGTCACACGCGTAAAAGTTAAAATTCCAAGTTAATTTGTGATTCAACGGCCATCATTAACGAAAAACGTCCTGAAATAAAACATCTGGAGCAATTATTCTTCCTTAAAAATCAGTTGTCAAATTTCAAAATATATCAACTAGTTTATTGGAAACTGACCTTGGCGGCGAAAAGGCTGTAAATAATCAATACTTTAAAAAAATGCATTTATTTCAAATTCCACAAATGATCAGAAGCCAGTGTCTGTAACCTAACTACTACTATGAGAGCATTATTATTACATTTCAAGATAACCAGTTTATGACAATATAAGCGAGGTTTAGATAATGTGCAATCTGCGACTAAATACGAGGGGTGATCAAAAAGTTCCAGGACTGATTTTTTATTAATATTATTTAAAAAATCTACAGGCTATTGGACGTCGTCCCCTTCAAAGTACTCTCCTTGGGAAGCTATACATTTTTCCCAACGATGTTTCCACTGTGTGAAGGACTTTGAGAAATCATCTTGTGAAATGGTGTGTAGCTGCTCCAGCGATTTTTTTTTAATGTCATCTACGGACTCAAATCTCTTTCCCTTCATGGGTCTCTTAAGTTTTGGAAACAAGAAAAAGTCTGCAGGGGCAAGGTCAGGTGAATATGGAGGCTGGGGAATGACCGTCATTCCATTTTTGGTGCAGTAGTCGCGAATGAGCAGTGCGGAATGAACAGGCGCATTGTCATGATGCAGCACCCACTCACCGCTCCGCCACAACTCTGGTCTCTTCCTCCTTATTGCCTCGCGCAAATTTCTCAGGGTTTGAACATAACGAAAGCGGTTAATGGTCTCACCTCGTGGAAGAAATTCATGGTAAACAACACCCTTCCAGTCGAAAAAAAACAGTAAGCATGACCTTGACGTTTGATTTGACCTGACGTGCTTTTTTGGGGGTTGGGGAGGATTTTGTCTTCCATTGTGATGACTGGACCTTCACTTGCAACATTTGAAAAGTTTCAGTAAACATTTTACCCAACTTCACACAAAACTTTACGCAAACCCATTGCTCTTCCTTTACATTCATTTCACAAAATCGCCGAACACAAAAAACTTTTTTTTACGAAAACAGCAGTAACTTTGCAATGAAGAAGGTTATCAACAAACTGAATAAACAGCTGAGCTCAGGAAGAGTCACGCTAAACAATGCTGCCAACCGCACTGCTCTATGACACTCCATTGCCGCGCAATCTCAACAGTCCTGGAACTTTTTGATCACCCCTCGTAATCCTTATTTATCATATTTTTATCTTAGATTTATCAGATTTGTATAAAAAAAAAAGAAAAGTTATATTATTTTTTCTGTCAATTAAATACTTGCAGTTACATATGCTTGATTATACAATCAAAATAATATCCTAAACTCGCTGTAATTATATCATATATGAGAATTAAACGATGTGGCAGAGGACTGGATGCGCCCGAGTCACTGGCGCCTCAAAATTTATGTTCAAGACAGTCTCTTCCCCTGCGTAAACCTGTTTGTTCTCCAATTGATTCAAATAGATAAAATAATGGTGAACAATTTGGTGATATTATATATTAAAGAAATTCTATGGTTTTCATAATCATAATGCCACCTTTCTTGTGTAGCAGATGTGAAATCGATTTCGATCACTGATTTGTTACCTTTTCAGTTTCTAAGATATTGTTGAACATATTTAGGAGGTAATGCTCCCATTCTGCTGTTAATATTTTGAAAAATTCGTATATTATTTGATTGATTCCTGGCGTTTTTTTATTTTTGCTCCTCATCGTGCATATTTGAAGTTCTTCTAAATAAATGGGCGAATCTAGGAATGGATGGTTTATAGAAAAAAAAATATTTATATCTAAATTAACTCATTTTCCGTACAAATTTTTATAACATTCATACCATTTATCAACGTCTTTAGCATTTATTTATTGTTTTTTTTTTTTTTTTTTTTTTTGCCCTAAGAGATTTGATAGTTTTCCAAAATTTTGTACATTTTTTACTTCATGTAACTTTGCTATTGTATGGTAACATCTACATTAAGTCTTTTTATAGCGAAGTAAAGTACTATATTCTTTACTGATTTGAATATAACTGTTTAACATGCCTTCATGACATTTGCTCTTTATTAGTTTTCTGTAACTCTCTAACGCTTTCGGAATCGAATCAGTTGTTGGATATAGTTAATTTAAAATTCTGGCGGTATCTTTTAGACAGTCATGCCAGAATTCACGAGAGCTTCGGTTATACCAGTGATAAACTACTTTTTCTTTACTTGGTTTAACTCCTCTAACCAAAAGGGTCATTAGCGTGAATAACTAAATTTTAGATTCTGTTGTAGTGTCCTGTGGTCTTAAAATACTGAAACAATATAGAGACTCTCATTACCTCCCAGTGCTTCTTTTAAAGATCTCTGGAGGTTCATTTTCCCTCTTTGTTTTTCATATAGAGGACATTCTACTAGCAGGTGTTTTACAGTTTGACGTGTGTTGTTGCATTTATCACAAGTTGGTGCTTCTTAGGAGATAGGCATGGCTGAATTGGCAATGTCCGTTTCTAAGTCGGCAAAGCATCACCTCTTCCCTCCTCGATGTTCTGCAACTTGTTGTTTTCCATTTTTTGCGACTATGTTTAATTTCTAATAGTTTTCTATCTATGTTCTTCCAATATTTCTTCCATTCTAATCATTGCATTTTCTTGATTCGTTCATTCGGATATGAAAATGGAAAGTTCCCATTTAAGGCTACGTGACTTGGACCTTGACCAGTTCCTTAGAAAAGTCTTTTGATATTTTTGAGATCAAATCTGAGTATTAATGCATCGAGACGATAGTAGAATAAATAACTGCTTTCAGAATCTGGTCTGTCTGTGTAGATCTCATGAAATGAAGGCAAAGAGGGTTAAATGGGCACGTATCCTGAAACAAAACATCAGGAAGTCTCTACTCAACAATGAATTCCTCAACTGAATGTGGAAGATCAAATTTTATATGCATTAAAAAAAAAAAAAAGATGCAGAGATGCTTGCAGCAAACTGGAAAGTAGTAAGTAGCCCAAGATAGGCAGGCATCCTGAATATATATATATATATATATATATATATATATATATATATATATATATATATATATATATATATATATATATACATACTCATACATATAAATATAGGTACTCAATATATTCAAGTGAGAAAGTATCATATTTTTATTTTTATAAAAAAAAATCCGTGAATAGTACTTTTACGTTTAGGTAACACTGGAAGATTGTTGACCAGTCCGTGCTTATCATTGGGATGGTATCGGTCAATGTTGTGATGTAGTTCTTTCATTTAGTGCTTCCCTTATTATTTTGTGTTTTCTTTCATTTAAATGTATCTTTTTTATCCTCTGCTCTGAATTCTGTCCTTAAATTTCCTCATTGATTTATAAAATGGTCGATAGACTTGGTATGTATTTAAAGTAATGATTATTTAAAACAAGAAATAGATAACTCTCAACCTTTACTAATAGTTTGCAAATTTGGTTTGTTTATTTTTAATGGTTTATTAAATTATTATACTTCTTTGCTTATTTATCAAAATTATACTTCAGATCTTGGATTTTCTCTGGGCATGATTCAAATTATTGTTATCTGATGTGTATTTTTGGTGTTTTTTATTGTCTGTTGTTTAATGTACAACATAAAATTTAGTCTTATTGATAAAATATATTGGCTTAGTTTTTAGAAAGTTCCTTTGTTTTTAGTTGGTTAGAGTATTTATGAAAATATTTGCACTGGTTTTCAGACTAATTGTAGATTTAATTAAGAACTTTTAACTTTGTTGTTACTCAACCTTATCTTTATTACTATTGGCTCTAGTCCCAAAAATCACTTTAAGCCTTGATAATGAAGATATCTTTATATGTGCCTACAGTCTTTTAACAGACACCCACTTAGAATATCTTATAAAAAGTAGCTATATAGTATCTATAGAGGGCATAATTTTTTGTTTTATCTTACTACCCGGTCGGGGATCCATGTATAATGGGTAAGGAGGGGGTAGACTCCAATGTTGATAATCTGCATGTATTTGTAATTTATGGTACCATTTTAATTTTCTCACCGACTGTTAAGATAGTAAAAACCTTATGCAGGATGAGGTTTTATTAATTTAAAATAATGCTGGTATAGGCAATATACTCTAAAGAACACATGTATTAATTAATCGGTTACAATATTAACATGTAAATTAAATTAATTCCATTGGCTTACAAATCATTATTAAGAATTATTCTTTAATATATTCACCATTCTCCCCCCCCCTTATTATTTACAAGTAAAGTAATTTAAATATTGGTGAACTTTTCTTTGATGACTGGAAGTTCTTTAGGAAGTTGTTTGTGAACGTGTTACGCTGGGGCTGTAATTCATGCTCCTCGCCCATTGGCAGCTTGCCTTAATGATTTTCGCTCTATCGGACGGGAGTTATTCATGGGCATTATGCAGTATTGACAATCCAAAATTAATAAAATAAACAATACAATCCTACCTCGTTATAGATTACCGTGGAAAGTTTTGTGATTGACTAAAGTGTCCGATGCAGCAGTCTAGTGTGAGCCACCGTTGGTAGAGTCCACCACAGAAGAGATGAGCTGTGAGGGGTGGGGGGTTCGCGCAACCAGCTTCCCCCACCATGACCCACTCCTTCACTTCCCCCTCTCAGATAACGCAAAATCCAGCGTTACCTAGTCTAGAAATGAGAGCCGTGAGAGGGGAAGTGGAGAGTAGTGGGGGAGCTTCAAGCTACTGCGCAACCTCTTCCCTCTCTCTCCCACAGCTCATCTCTTCTGTGGCGGGCTCTACACGCCAGCATGAACGTGTTAAACTAATTGACTAATCTTCCTCTACAGTGGAGTCGTGTCTTAGCTGATCTTTCTCACTCAAGCTTGGGCTCTTAAATTAATAACATTAGTAAGCGTTCTTTATACTCTCTTGAGATCTAAATGGACACAATGTCATGACTGAGACATAAAAGTTCTAGGCAACAATGGAGTATCCTTTTATTTTTAATTTTAGTTTTGTGATGCTAATCAAATCTAAAATAAACAGGTTTTTGATATGTTATCATTCTGAAATAGTGACTATTATTAAAACGTCATTTTCCGAAAATGGTCAATCGCGTAGTTCCTTTTTCTATCAAAGTATGTCCAACCATCTCTAGGTTTTATTAAATCATGCCCTATTATCATATCACCGCACAAAACAGTTAGAAATGTTAGATTTGTTAGAAAATATGAGTGTTCTTGTAGTTTTAAGTCCTTTTTCTTCTTCGTTGTCTTCCTCTTCATTCCATTCCTAGCGTTGAGAAACCTTGACCAACGCAGCCTAGCCTCTTGGTCCCAGGTAAGCTTGCCTTATTTCGTAAAGGGTTTTACTCTCATTCTTTTCAATCCACTGAATGTACTCAAGGTAGGAACTTCTGGTATGTCCTTGTGGCCTCCTTCCAATAGATCAAGCTTCCATTATATTTCTTACCCCTCTTTCATTTTCCATTTGGAGAACGTGACCAAGAGTGGTCTTCAGCTTTGTTACCTCCAACTCATCTCTTATCTGAGTTGGGCAGTAGTTAACTATTTCCAGTAGTTAACTACATTTTTAACTACTAACTACTAGTTAAGTAGTTGCACGGAGAAACTACTAACTAGTAGTTGGTAGTTGGAAATGTACAACTACTTTTTTTCAACTACAGTAAAAGTAGTTAGAAGTTTTAACTACTAACTACTAGTATGAAGAAGTAGTTAAAATGTTTAACTACCAACTAGTAGTTGGTAGTTAAAAAGTTATTAACTACAATGGTAGTCTTTTTAACTACTTTTGGAAGGTTTGTTCTAAAAACCAGTCCTGAACTAATTTTCATGCTCTCATTTCTTTTTATTTACAATTTAATTGTTTGGTTTTCTCCTTCGATAGGCTCTTGTTCCGTAACCAACCAAATAAACATAGAATCGAAGGATTAAGGGGGTGGAGGGCATGACAGCCAGTCCAGGACTGTTTGTTGGAACAAGCGCACTAGAAAATGATTTGAATTTCGATTTCGTTCACATGGGGGTCCAATATTATGTTATTGGGGCCGGTGTTTTTGAAAAAGAAATATTCATTTTGTATTTTAGTGGGGGGTGTGGGTGCATTGGAAAATAGTTAGATTTTCCGATTTCTTTCACACGGGGGTCCAATTTTATGTTATTGGGGGCGGTGTTTTTGAAAAATATTCATTTTGTATTTTAGTGGTGGGGGGGGCGCACTAAAAAATAGTTTGAATTTCGTTTTTCTTTCACTCGGGGATCCAATATTATGATATCAAGGACGGGTTTTTTGAAAAGAATATTCATTTATAGTATTTTAGTGGTGGGGGGGGGGGGAGCATTGGGAAATAGTTAGATTTTTCGATTTCCTTCACACAGGGGTCCAATATTATGTTATCGGGGACGTTGCTTTTGAAAATATTATTCTTTTTGTATTTCAATGGCGGGGAGAGGGGGGAGCGCACTTAAAAAAGTTAGATTTTCTATTATGTGTATTTTTTCAGGAAATTTATACATCCAACTTCTATTTATTCAAATTGTCGTCTTTATTTTTCTTTATACATGTACAACGTTTCGGACTTGTTAGTCCATTTTCAAGTACATATCTAAAACATTTTTGATTCCATTTAAAACACAATATACAAAAATTATGTTACACTTTAAAACAATTCAACCACATATAAAACTTTTTATTTTTAAATTTAATCTTTAAACAACTTTCATTTAGTGTTAAAAACATTCTAAAAATATTTTATAAAAATTAGCCAGTATCATAAACAAATGGACGTACCTCAAACTTCTTATAATATTAACAAATCATTGAAATGTCTCGTCATTACTTTTAAAACTATCTCCTCACCATTCACTCGCTCATTGCTCTGTTGTTGACCGGTCTATATCGCTTGTATAATTCACTGTGTTTATTAAGTTTTTGGTTATATGGATTGCTTCCTTTAATTTTCTTATTTTATTATTCTGTTCTCTATCTATGACTTTTGCATCATCAAAATCAAATTCATGGCTTTGTGTTATGGCATGTTTAGCTAAAGCTGATTTATTTATGTTTTTTGAGTTGCTGGTGCTATTTTTATGTTGTGATATTCTTGTTTTTAAATTTTGTGATGTTTCACCAATATAATATTTATCTTTACAGTTCTTACAGTTTATTTTATAAACTATATTGAGGTTATCTGAATTTTTTATTTTATCCTTTTTATTAGTTAAATTTTTTTCTATTTTGTTATTATTGTACAATCCTAATTTGAGATTATCATGTTCGTACTTTTTAAAAATATGTTTTATCTTATTTGTTAGTCTAGGAATATATTTTAATTTTTGATAATTGTAATTGTTTTGTTAATTTTTTTCATTTTTTCCTCTTATCTCTTCATTTTGGTTTTTTCTTTATTAGATGGTTTGAAAAAATCTGTTATTTTGTTTTTTGTTTTTTCTTTTGTTGCATTCATAACTTTTGTTTCTTTATTGTTATTACCTTAATTATTTAACTTAATTATTAGATTTTATTGGATTATTTATTTCAGCTATTTTATTGATTTTGTCCATTTTATGTCTCTTGTTTATGATATTGGCTAATTTTTATAAAATATTTTTAACACTAAATGAAAGTTGTTTAAGATTAAATTTAAAAATAAAAAGTTTTGTATGTGGTTGAATTGTTTTAAAGTGTAATATAATTTTTATATACTGTGTTTTAAATGGAATGAAAAATGTTTTAGATATGTACTTGAAAATGGACAAACAAGTCCGAAACGTTGTACATGTATAAAAAAAAAAAAAAATAAAGAGGACAATTTGAATAAATAGAAGTTGGATGTATAAATTTCCTCAAAAAATACACATAATGGAAAATATAGACCATCCAGAGAAATTAGAAAATGGAAAAAAAAGAAGAAAGAAGAAGAAGAAAAAGGAAAGTTAGATTTTCATTTTTCTTTAACATGGGGGTTCAATTTTATTTTATCTGGGACAGTGTTTTTTAAAAAAATATTCATTTTGTATTTTAGTGGCAAGGGAGGGCACAAAAAAGTAAAAAAAGTTCGGAGTTTTTTCACTCAGGAGTCTCATGTTATCGAGGACTGTGTTCTTTAAAACAAATTTTCATATCGTATTTTAGTGGTGGGGGGGGGGGCGCACTAATATTGATAATGATTACCTGTTCGGATTTTTTTCACGTCAGGGTCTAATATAATGCTATCTAGGACAGTTTATACGAAAATAATATTTATTTTGAATGTGATCTATTCATACTTTTTAAGTTTTTTTTTTATATTTTGTATGAGTGTTTATCTTTAATTATGGGGTCATATCATTTTGTTTTTTGTTCCTCCCTTTCCTCGCCTTTTTTTTTAGGCTATACGGGGTTTCCCGGGCCAGGGGAGTGGATGGGGGATTGATGCTGAGTATTATTACATGTTTCCTGGCTCCGATCGCTATCTTTGGGTTATCAATCATACGTTACCATGGGCAACGCGTATTTTCTAACGCGTTTGCCCCCTCGGCTATCCTATAATTGTTTGCTAAAATAATATGATTTAAATATTACCAGGGTTTATTTGGGAATTATTTTTCATTTACCATTTTAAACATTAAATTATAACATAAAATCACATTCAAAATAAATATTATTTTCGTATAAACTGTCCTAGATAACATAATATTAGACCCTGATGTGAAAAAAAAATCCGAAAAAGTATTCCTTATCGATAATAGGCGCCCCCCCCCCCACCACTACAATACGATATGAAAATTTGTTTTAAAGAACACAGTCCTCGATAACATGAGACTCCTGAGTGAAAAAACTCCGAACTTTTTTTACTTTTTTATGTGCCCTCCCTTGCCACTATAATACAAAATGAATATTTTTTTTAAAAACACCGTCCCAGATAAAATAAAATTGAACCCCCATGTTAAAGAAAAACGAAAATCTAACTTTCCTTTTTCTTCTTTTTTTTCCATTTTCTAATTTCTCTGGATGGTCTATATCTGGGGTTGGGAGACTTGCAAATGAGCCTTGTAGTTTCTTTTCCAATATCTCTGTGCCCCTCTATGCTGTTGCACATAGTATAATAAACCTGGTTGGCTTTGAATATCATATCAACCACTTCTGGGTCAATCTTTCCTGTGTTCCTGATGACTACCAAAGGAGGTAAATTCTGGTACAACTTCTAGTGCATCCCCATTACAGGTCAGCTGTTATTCCTATCTTGATAGAACTAAGACCTTGCTGTTAGAGGTTTAATAGTAATTCTTTTGCAGAGGAGCTCATCCTGCCATTCGACATGGGATGTTATCAGCCTTCATATCAGCGATGAGGGCAATATCTTCAGCATACAGGAGGCAATAAAACTCCATTTTGCCATTTATGTGTTTATTTAAACTTTTTTTCAAGTGCCTCTGAAAACATAATCAAGATTTTAACACATTCAACGCCAGCTCCATATTCTTTAGGTGAGCCAGGGAGTCGGAGGGTTTTGGGTCATCAGTGAGCCGGTACGTCCCCAGGACTAGTTGGCCATCAGAGTCGCCAAAGAGTTTGTTAACCCGCAATACACCAGTGAAAAGCGCTGTTACCTTTCATTTTCGTTATTATGTTTCAGATTACTGCTATAAAAATAAATTAAGAATTTGTTAGAAGATTAGTAAATTTATAATTGAACAATTCTGAATGAATTTGAAGTAAAAAAAAAAAATGAAGAGTAATTCCTTTGAAAGTGAAACTAATTGTGGGTATGGGAATTTTCAGTTAAAAATCATCATCAAATTACTGTAATACATTTTTTTTTTTCTTTATAGATTTTATTTTTAAAAAGCATTAAGTAAAACAAAAAACAACAAATAATATTAACTAATGAGATTATTTACAAGATTTTAATTAATTACGCAATTGTAATCCTATACATAATTATTTTAATACTAACTATAATAAACACTATTTATAATTGGTTTGTGACATGAAATTCAAATTAATTAGTATATACAAAACAAAAAAAAATATTCAGTATGTGGTTGCCCAAGTGAAGTTTCAGCATCGACAAATCTCCTCGTTCTTGTCCCTAAAAATATGTATATATAGTTTTTTGTTCTTTTACTAATCCACTGTAACTGGATAATATAATATAATAATAAAATATAATATAAGTAGTGAGAATAATTTTAAAATTAGACAAAAATTGAGTGAAAACTTTAAAAATCCACAACTTTGGCTATAAAGCAGCTAGGAGGAATCCAAAAACGCCGAAATGGCCTTCATGAACCAGTGTAGGTGGCTGACTTAATAAATACAAAACCTTCCTGCCTGGCCATCACTTTTAAGTGGATAGAATAGAAGATACCTGAGTACGTCCCTGAGACGTAGTTGGCCACCTGGGCTCGCCGAGTGGTATGTCCCTGGGACGTACTTGGCGTTGAATGTATTAAGTAGCCAGGTACTGGATTTTTACTAGGAAAATTGTTGGGGTGTTTTGAAATTTGGTATTTCCGTGTATTCAAGATTTTTCACTGGAATTAAGGAATAAACCTACCTTTTTTTTCATTCCATACTAATTATCTGTCTGCTGCACAAAAATCATAATTATTATGTTTATTTAAGGAGAGTAAATTATTTTAAATACGGTTGCTAACAGAGATCAATAAGTAAAGTAAACAGCATTTTTCCCGAACCATTTATAATTTGTAACCTTAGTTTAAAATATATCATGAAAACCGCTTTTCCTATGAAGAAAATTATTAGAAACAAATATAAATAGTATTTAACTAGCTTTATTTGAATTAACAGCAACCATCTAAAAAATTTTACACTTAGCTTCATTTTTTGAAAAATTTAGTCTATTCATAAAGGCAGTTCTTTTCAATACGAATTCCATAATAAAATGTAAAAGTAAGAATTTACAGGTTATAAAATTGTTGTAATTAAGAAAATGGATGTAATTTTAACTTCTAGCAGCAAATCACATTGACAATATATAAGCCGTATTATGCTATTTAGGTTTTGTCTTTTCAAAGTGTCAACCAAGTTAAAGGATAACCTAATGTAAAGATTTTATTGAAAACAATGTAATTTTTTTTTTTTTAAATTAGTTGGGGGTCAAGGAATTTTCTGTACGATTCCCATAAATATGGGAAGGGGAATGACAGACTCTTAAGGTGCCTTTACACTGTGCGATCCTCACCCTCGAACAGGTAATCCCAGAACCTTGTCATGCTGGCGTACCACGAACCGCTATTTACACTTAAACGTGTAGTTGAGCAAAAAATGATGTCTGACCACACCTATACACCTTAATACAATAATTTTCATTACAAAGATGGCTGACTTGGAACTAGCGGCTGTTCTGACTTTTAATCTAACTTATTATGGATAAAAACAATTTCAGAAAAATGCTAAAATAAGTTCTAAAAGCTTATCTTAGCTAACTCAGAGCAACACTATCGCTATTCCCAAACACACAGGTGAACAGATAAAGTATCTAGGTCTTCTTTAGATTAGATGAACACTGTTCAGAACAGGCTGTTCGAGAGTGTAATGGCACATTTTTAGATATCCTGCTTTTAATTAATTGCTATTATGGTATAACTGCTTCACCAACAATCATAAATTGTAATAGATAGAGAGTTCATCTCTCCCATGTGTACTCCAGCAGGTATGGTCTATTTGCTTCTGCAGTTCTCTGTTCATTGGGTCCTTCTATGTATTTTCTGCTCCTGCAGTATAACATCATCAAATGGTTAATATAATGCATCTGAAACTTCTCAAAATGTTTATAGTAGTGTTATTCTTTTATGAAAGCATTTTTGTTTTATAAGTTTTCTTAAAGTATTAATACTATTCATGGTTGCTTATAAAATTTGATATTATTAAAGACCTCAATAATTGGATTTAATTATTATTCGCCCCCCCTTAATTATGATTCTTTATTTACCTAACACACCTTGTATTTTTGAGAATCATTTAATGTGGCTGTTTTAATGATATAATAATATTCTTTTTCAATTGATGATCGTTCAACTTTTGCTCTTTCAAACGTTTGCTGTTTTATGTAATCCTCTATGTATGTATGCAGGCCTCTTTTTTAATCTACTTTTCTGTTTTTAGTTAATAGTGAAGCTAATGCGAGGAGAATCAGCATGGTTGAGAATTGCTTTGGAAGCTCAGGACAGGTATTGTATAATATCACTTTTAATATATAAATAGAATAGAATAGAATAATGTTTTATTACAAATAATATAAATTACAATTACAATTAAAATTTTAAGCATTATTAGGGCTTGGTTCGCAGACCGTTAGCCCGGAGTTGGCCTTAATCTTACTTCTAATAGATCAATCACTGTTCTTAGCTAAGAAAACATTTCAAACAAACATTTTAAAACCAAAAAGAGGGGCTTGCTATAATCTATTTTAAAACGGAAAATTACTATAATCTGAAATTCATTTGATTCTACACGTTAACACTATGTATATATTTCGCTAATATCTACAGGCATATAATCTATCAATAACCTATATTAAATAAACTAATCTATCGACATATAACAGTAATAATACCATCACTACAGACTTATAATCTGTCTCATCAACATTCCCACAGAACGTAAATATTGATGACACATTAATGAA
Organism: Aelia acuminata; assembly: GCA_911387785.2. Lineage (NCBI taxonomy): Eukaryota > Metazoa > Arthropoda > Insecta > Hemiptera > Pentatomidae > Aelia > Aelia acuminata. Next base: position 53,592,991 of record OU426980.1, on the reverse strand, counting down.
ACAGAAACACAACACTTCATAGTTCATTCAATAATTAAATTCCTTAAAAAGTTGAGATCTATAATTCCATGCAATGTTACAGTATTTCATTAAACTCAACCAATTTTTACCGTTTAAATATTCTATTAATTCGTCATTATTTAATTGATTTTTATTAAAACAGTGTTAGCGTATTTCAGATAATATTGTACAGGAGGCTATGAAGTGTTGCGTATTTTCGATTTCTTTCCTCTTGCATAAGGAGCATATTTGGGTTTCATCTTCCTTGTATATTTTATAATTTAAATCTAAAAGTTCGCCTCTTGCTTTGAAAATCCATTTAATATCATTAAGGTTTTTAATACCAAATAAATAACTTTCTTCTAAATGATGAGATAACAGTTTGTACAATAACATCATTTATATAGCAGGAAAATAAAAGTGGACTTAATATACAACCCTGTTTAAGTCCTATATTAACCTCAAAAAAGGATGTAATATATAAATAACTATCATTTAAATATTTTTATTTTCTACAAATTTCAAAATGAATACTATTCGCATCTTATTTCATTTCAATTTATGTACACAAGGTGTCTAGAGTGCAGGAACTATGTCGAGGAGGTAGTTTTGGAATTCGTCAGAGTGAGCTATTAGCGATTGGGCATTTAAGTGACAGGAGGTTTAGAATATTAGTCTTAACTGAAAGGTTAAGGAAAAAGAGTTGCATGGATCAGAAGCGTGAATGAAGGAGAGTTTGAAACATTTTTCAGAAGATGAGCTGTTATAATAAGGCGCAAAGAATGAATATAATCCCAATATTGAATAAATAATATTGAAATTTCGGATATTTGAAATTTAAATTATTGCACAAAGAAAAACTTAAATTTTAAGATGTGAAAATTAATAAAAATGTAGTAAAGTACAAATGATAAAAAAAAAATAAAAGGTTCAAACTCAAATGGAAAAAAATGACTCAAACAATATAGTAATTAAAAATGAAAATGCCGCCTTTGATAAAAATAAAAATATCTATGATAAAAATAAAAATATCTATATTGCAAATTTTATGCAAATCTAATTTTGCTAGAATACAACAAATTAAATGGCTTGGCCACATTATTGGGATGGAAAATGGTAGGTGCCCCTCGAAGGCCTACAAAAATACCCCAGTCGCGACCAGGCCTAGATGTGATGTAGGAAGACCTAGATCTAGATGGAAGGACAAAGTATTTGAAGATGTAAGAGAAGCTGGAATAAACACGGGACAAGGTACAGACAGACAATACTGGGGCAGAATGATTGAACAAGGACTGCTTTTATTATTTCTATCTTAATAATAAAAAAATCTGGTGCGTGCGCGCAACACACAACTTTCACTTACCAACTTACTTAGATTAGAAATTAATGCGTTTTGTTCAAATGAACAGAACAGTTTAATTATAACGCATTGGTTTGTCATTAAAGGCGTACGGCGCATGCATGAGCTCAAGGTGTTTTATGAGTTGACGGAATATTTTTCTTTTTTTCTCCTGTATATGTTTACTTGATTCTCTTCATATATCATATTTAGCCGTTTCTTATTTTTAAGCGTGATGAGAGACAGTTAATTTCCCAATATAAACTAAAACAAAGGTACTTTATAGAAAAACAAAAAAAGCCCCTTCCCCATTTAAGCCCCCTCAGAACATTTTAATAATGATAAAGCTTACCTGATATTAAATAACAACTAATTTTCATTAAACATAACGAATTTGATAAAAATCGTTAAAGCCGTTTTTGAGATAATCGATCAAAAAGGTAAAAATTGGACAACATTTATTAAGTAAAGTCCCCCCTCCTGTTGATCAATTTTGATGAAATTTTTACAGTCATATCTCGGGCATATAAATACATCAAATACCAAGTTTGATCAAAATCGCTAAAACCGTTATTGAGTAAATAAAAAAAACACGTGAAAATGATACAAAATTTATTAAGTAAAGTCCCCCCTCCGGTTGATCAATTTTGATGAAATTTTTACAGTCATATCTCGGGCATATCAATAGATCAAATACTCAGTTTAATCAAAATCGTTAGAGCCGTTTTTGAGAAAATCGAAAAAAACTTAAAAAGTTATTAAATAAAGTACCCCCTCCCTTTGAGCAAATTTGATTAAATTTTTGCTGTCACATCGCGGGCATATACATACTCTAAATACCCAATTTCAGGTTCGCACGGTTTATAGTTTTTGAGCTAGTCTGTTCACACACACACACAGACACACAGACACACACACACACACAGACCATTTCGCGGGACTTGGTTATTTTGACTCAGGGGACCCCAAAACGTGTATTTCCGTTGAAAACCGGAAGTCGAAAATTTTCACGATCGCAATACTTCCACTTACTATATATTTCATATATAGGTAAGTGAAAGTAAAAATTTCCATTAAAAACAGAAATATCTGCACCAAAATAAAAATAAGTAAAAATATCCATACTAAAATAAAACTATGATAAAAATTAAAATATCTAGAATGAAAATAAAAATCTACATTAAAAATAGAAGTCTTTATAATGGTAATAAACATTTCTCTTTTAATAATAAAAATATCTATCAAAAATAAAATTATCCACATAAAAAATAAAAATTTCTTCCGTAAAAACTAAAAAGTTCGTAATCTTGATGTAACTTAAAAATGTCCAAGTCACTTGGCTTGCTAATGATCACTACTGGATAACCATCTGACTGCAGCATACCCGGCCTCCTCTGAACCAGACATACTTTATCTCAGCAGTTACTTTCTTTTGCCCAGCTAGCCAGTATATGTGTTTTTTCACAGACGTCATGGCTTTACTAATATTTGATGAGCTTCATTTTCACCCTAGCCCAGTGCCGTGAGGAAAAGTCCCTTTTGTTTTTCTTTGCCTCACCAAAATTCGTCCCTTACGAATTGGTGCACGAATTGTGTGATGATGGGCCGCGGGGTCCCGTCCTGCTTTGGCCTGAGTCTCGCCATGTGGTCTAAATCTTCCGAACTCAGTTTGACACCAGGACCCGCCCTGACACTGAGGATAATGCCCATCACTATCTCTCCCGGTTTCTCCGGAACACCTCTTCTATAATATTTTTCATTTTATTTTTTTGTTGTTTAAGGTGCTTTCCAACTCGGAGATTTTTTCCTTTAAAGTTTTGTTTTCCATCGATAATTTTTTGACATGTCTCTTCTACTTTTAAGAAGCATTTTAATTTTTACAAGTCTATCCATATTTATTTCCATATGGACAGTTCAGATTGTTTTTGAAGAGTGTCCTTTATTTCTTTAAGCTTGTCTGTTCCTTTGAGTTTGGCCTCATATCCTTTACTTCCTCGGTCAGTGCCCTCAGATTATTAAACTAGGGTCCGAGGGAGGTACAGGGGGGCGCTTAGCCGATTTGCAATCTCAGCAAATCCATACTTCTATATCCGTAAATCAATATTACAGTATTTGGATTTAGAGTGGAAAATGTTTTGACACGTGACACATGCCACTTTAGCTTTGTCCTCCCTGCTCTCTGACTTGTATAATTTTCAATTAACTTTGTATAATTTTTTTCTATAGTTGCTATTAAGAACGAATTATAAGAGAAAACAAGAGAAATCATGTTTATTGTTCCGGGACGATAGGATTAAACCGAACGAGATCTCACTACTTCAACTCCACTGTGTTGGCTAAAGGCACTTAATTTCTATTACTTTCGATAATAGCAATAGAACTGTAGTATTTCGCTACAACATAATCAACTACTTACAAGCTGAATATCTGAAGTTTTAAAAAAAATAACTAAATAACTTTAAGCAAATAACTTGAGAGAAATAAATAAATAGAATAATGTAAAAAGAGGCGCACAGTTAAGCTCTTTACTGTTAGAGAGGTACTCTAAGACTGGTAATTCGTTATCTCTCGAATTATGTTGAATCCTCATTGAAGGATCATATGTGTACATATTTTTCTTAATGAAAATGTAAAAATTTGCACCATTTTTGTTATTATTGTGAGAAAAAGTTTAATTTTTGGAATTTTAGCACTAATCTTTAATTGTTTGAAATGAAGCCAATGTAATCCTACATTTATATTTTGTCATATGATTAGATAAAATATTGCTTATTTATAAAAAAATCAATTTAATAAAGTGCACTTCCAGAGAAAATTTAAATTTGGCTTACAGAATATTTCTTTAGTAACAACCTATACAATGCTGTATGTTACATGAAAAGACACCAATCTCACAGTCCTAGCCTAATTAGGAAAGCTTTTACAGAAATTTTAATCATGATTTTTTCTGTTTCTGGGCCAATTTTAAGGTCGTTACTGGTCTTTAATTTTTTCTAGTCTATACAAGTAGTGCACATGTACTAAATTTCAAGAATTCTAAGATGAAATGGAATGACCCTTATCTAAAAACTATATATATTTTTTTTAGTAAATACTTATTCTAAATGTAAAACCAAACATTTTTCTATTAGAAGTTTCTTGTTCAGAGTATAGGTTCTGAGATTATCTAACATGATGAGAGAGTGTTGTTTTTTTAAACAAAACTTGATAACTTTAGATGGCTTGATAAAAATGTATTCTATTGATCTTAATTTAACCATCCCTGGGGTGCAGCTGGCATGAAGGGCCTTTCATAGTCCCAGGGCTTTTGAAAAAGAAAAACAAAGGTGACTCATTTCATACTAAGATTTTTCATTTAAAATGAATATATACACTGAACGTGAAAAGTGAACGTCTGCCATCTTAAAGCTGGTGGATACAAAATGGCAGCCTTGCATCTAAGATATTTTTGTTTTTTTCATATAACTCGAAAAAAATGCATCAAAATCCGATAGTTTTTAAGTTATCGCAAATGAAGTTTGCTTTTCTTCATAGCTGTTCTCTCTGGATTATGGGGGGATCTTATTATTTTTGGCCTTAGATGGGGAAGGAAATCTTCAAAATCATATCTCATCCATTATGGGGTACAAAAAAAAAACACTTTTTAGACACAATATATTAGATTATGAACTAGTATTTTCCCAATATTATATGCTGCGAACTGAACTGAATTCCATCCTTAATTTAATATCATTTAAGTTCTTATCAATTTTTCTAAGCTTAATTATGATTTTCTTATTTTTTTAGCCATTGGCTGTGCCTGGACGTGTATTAGTTGGAGAAGGTGTCTTAACTAAAATGTGTAGGAAAAAACCAAAAGCAAGACAGTTCTTCCTATTTAATGATATCCTTGTGTATGGAAATATTATCATAAATAAAAAAAAGGTAATATTTTTTGTATGTTATTTTATTTAATGTAGAAATTTTATATTTAAAAAATTGATGTTTTTCGTTATGATAAGATTATACATGGTTTTAGAGAGTTGTTTCTTAGCTAAAAATATGATTTATGGATCTCAAAAAAAAAAAAAAAAATCCCATCAATGTACATCTGTCAACATGTTAGGAGATATTATATAGATAGAACTGGATCAGCTTCTTAGAGTAACTGACATATTTACTGGTATGTGCTGATGATGGTTTTTTGGCCCCTTTACAATAGAAAGCATGGAGTGTTCTAATACTGCAATATTTTGATGATAATCAGTGTTGTATGTCTCATTTCAGCCTGAAGCTTGTTTTAAGGATTAGGGATCAACTGTTAATGATCGATGGGACAAACAGAATAAGACCGTGAGTCTGTGAAAATAAAATCAACATTTGAAAAAATTTTATAGATTTTTTTTTTTTTTTAGGGGTTAGCTATTTTTACCTTTTTAGCAGGTAGCTATTTTTATCTTTTTAGCGGAAAATTGAATAACGTTTTGTGTTCCAACACTTGCAACTAGAAAAGAGCTACTCCAAATGAAAAAATGTTATTTATAAAACTTTTAAAACATCATATTTGAAAATTATCTCCTTAATTATTCAAAGGAAATCATTATGATTATTTATATACTACATCATCATTTAGTATACAATAATTTTTACCATTTTTCTAGAAACTCGTGTTTTAACGCCTGTTACTCAAAAACGTCTACTCTAAATGAAAAATTCTACTGTAAAAGTTGTAGAGCTGAAAATTTTGCACAAAACAAGCTCCTTAATTATAAAATTAGCTCATCCTTTCGTAGAAAAACAAATAGAAATATGAACGTCTTTGTAGTGCTTACTTCATGCTGAGACATTTTTTGTGAAGTAAAATTAAATTAAAAACAAATCATCCACCTTTAATTTGTTCAAATTTAGGATCAATTTTGCTAAGCACTGACCTACCTAAATGGTTAGTTCTGTATAGTATACATTCAATCACCTTATAATTCACATTTTTTGTGATAACTTTGTAATTCACAGTTGCCGATATTTGATAATCGGTTTTGGCAAAATGTCTAAACCGATATTAATTTTAAGTAACTCATTCAACCTGAACTTTCTTGCTATTTTATTTTTTTAAAAAATACAATTTTCCGTGTGATGTATTGTTTTCTAGTTTTGAGCTAAACACTGAAAAAACGCCAAATAGTTAATTTCGTTGTCTGGTCAAGTAATGATTATTCTTTAATTTTTAGTTCTACTAGATCTTTTTCAGTTTCTGTATAACTGTTGTGTATTGTTTTATGGTTATTGAGAATTTTTGTTAAATCTAATAGAGTTTCTAAGCAGGGTTTGAAATTAACTCTTATTTTCTGGGAAAGAGAATAAAAGTCAAATCAGGACTTTTATATTTCGGGCCAGAAAATAAAAGTCCTGATATGATCTTTATCACAATGATATCTAATATAAAAGACAAAGCTTGATTTTCATTATTTAAGGATGAATTTATTAGTTTTTTTTTTTTATCGGATTTCTCCATATTGTTGTTCATTATTGGGTTAACCGTTTTTATGGAAATCTTATAAGGTATAATAAATTACCTCTTATCAATCTTAAGATCGATTATTAGATTATCAAGGCTGCTGATAATGAAAAAAATATCGATATACAACCTCAGGTATCGATTGTAACTTATCTGATATTTACAATATTAGGGTCGATTTCTTGGTTAATTGGGGTGCTGATTCTGAAAATGATATAGATTTTTTGATTACGCGCTCAGATATCGATTAATTTCAAGTTACGCGATATAAATGATATTGGGGTCCACTCAGCTTATTTGAGGTGCTGATTCTGAAAATGATATCGATTTTTCGAAAACGCGCGCTAAGGTATCGATTTATTTCAAGTTACGCGATATAAATGATATTGGGGTCCACTCTTAGGTTATTTGAGGTGCTGAATTTGAAAATGATATCGATTTTTCGATTACACGCTCAGGTATCGATTTATTTCAAGTTACGCGATATAAATGATATTGGGGTCCACTCATAGGTTATTTGAGGCGCTGAATTTGAGAATGATATCGATTTTTCGATTACGCGCTCAGGTATCGATTTATTTCAAGTTACGCGATTTAAACGATATTGGGGTCCACTCATAGGTTATTTGAGGTGCTAAATTGGAAAATGGTGTCGATTTTTCGATTACGTGCTCAGGTATCGATTTATTTCAACATACGCGATATAAATGATATTGGGGTCCCCTCATAGGTTATTTGAGGTTCTGAATGTGAAAATGATATCGATTTTTCGATAACGCGCTCAGGTATCGATTTATTTCAAGTTACGCGATATATACGCTATTGGTGTCCACTCATTGGTTATTTGAGGTGCTTAATTTGAAAATAATATCAATTATCGGATCACGCACTCAGGTATCGATTTATTTCATCATATGTGATATTTACAATATTAGGGTCGATTTCTTGGTTAATTGGGGTGCTGATTCTGAAAATGATATAGATTTTTTGATTACGCGCTCAGATATCGATTAATTTCAAGTTACGCGATATAAATGATATTGGGGTCCACTCAGCTTATTTGAGGTGCTGATTCTGAAAATGATATCGATTTTTCGAAAACGCGCGCTAAGGTATCGATTTATTTCAAGTTACGCGATATAAATGATATTGGGGTCCACTCTTAAGTTATTTGAGGTGCTGAATTTGAAAATGATATCGATTTTTCGATTACACGCTCAGGTATCGATTTATTTCAAGTTACGCGATATAAATGATATTGGGGTCCACTCATAGGTTATTTGAGGCGCTGAATTTGAGAATGATATCGATTTTTCGATTACGCGCTCAGGTATCGATTTATTTCAAGTTACGCGATTTAAACGATATTGGGGTCCACTCATAGGTTATTTGAGGTGCTAAATTGGAAAATGGTGTCGATTTTTCGATTACGTGCTCAGGTATCGATTTATTTCAACATACGCGATATAAATGATATTGGGGTCCCCTCATAGGTTATTTGAGGTTCTGAATGTGAAAATGATATCGATTTTTCGATAACGCGCTATGGTATCGATTTATTTCAACATACGCGATATATACGCTATTGGTGTCCACTCATTGGTTATTTGAGGTGCTTAATTTGAAAATAATATCAATTATCGGATCACGCACTCAGGTATCGATTTATTTCATCATATGTGATATTTACAATATTAGGCTGCTGATAATGAAAAAAATATCGATATACAACCTCAGGTATCGATTGTAACTTATCTGATATTTACAATATTAGGGTCGATTTCTTGGTTAATTGGGGTGCTGATTCTGAAAATGATATAGATTTTTTGATTACACACTAAGGATCGATTTATTTCAAGTTACGCGATATAAATGATATTGGGGTCCACTCATAGGTTATTTGAGGCGCTGAATTTGAGAATGATATCGATTTTTCGATTACGCGCTCAGGTATCGATTTATTTCAAGTTACGCGATTTAAACGATATTGGGGTCCACTCATAGGTTATTTGAGGTGCTAAATTGGAAAATGGTGTCGATTTTTCGATTACGTGCTCAGGTATCGATTTATTTCAACATACGCGATATAAATGATATTGGGGTCCCCTCATAGGTTATTTGAGGTTCTGAATGTGAAAATGATATCGATTTTTCGATAACGCGCTATGGTATCGATTTATTTCAACATACGCGATATATACGCTATTGGTGTCAACTCATAGGTTATTTGAGGTGCTTAATTTGAAAATAATATCAATTATCGGATTACGCACTCAGGTATTGATTTATTTCATCATATGCGATATAAACGATATTAGGGTCCACTCATTGGTTATTTGAGGTGCTCAATTTGAAAATGATATAGATTTTTGGATTACGCGCAGGTATCGATTTATTTCAACATACGCGATCATTTATATCGCATAACTTGAAATTAATCGATACCTGAGTGCGTAATCGAAAAATCTATATCATTTTCAGAATCAGCACCTCAATTAACCTAGAAATCGACCCTAATATTGTAAATTTCGGATAAGTTGCAGTTGATACCTGAGCGAGCCTGAGGTTGTATATCGATATTTTTTTCATTATCAGCAGTCTTGATAATCTAATAATCGATCTTAAGATCGATAAGAGGTAATTTATTATACCTTATAAGATTTCCATAAAAACGGTTAACCCAATAATGAACAACAATATGGAGAAATCCGATAAAAAAAATGATTAGGCGCTCAGGTATCGATATATTACATGCATCGATATATTACATACGATGATAACGATAATGTGGTCATAAGTTGCATACATTTTAAATATTTTCATAAAATTAGTCATTTGCAAATAGTTTATATCGCGTATGTTGAAATAAATCGATACCTGCGCGTAATCCAAAAATCTATATCATTTACAAATTTAGCGACTCGAATATCCTATGAGCGGACCAGAATATCGTTTATATCGCGTATGTTGAAATAAATCGATACCTGAGCGCGTAATCCTAAAATCGACATCATTTTCAAATTCAGCACCTCAAAAAACCTATGAGTGGACCCCAATATCATTTATATCGCGTATGTTGAAATAAATCGATAACTGAGCGCGTAATCCAAAAATCGACATCATTTTCAAATTGAGCACCTCAAATAACCTATGAGTGGACCACAATATTGTTTATATCGCGTATGTAGAAATAAATCGATACCTGAGCGCGTAATCGAAAAATCAACATCATTTTCAAATTCAACACCTCAAATAACCTATGAGTGGACCCCAATATCGTTTAAATCGCGTAACTTGAAATAAATCGATACCTGAGCGCGTAATCGAAAAATCGATATCATTTTCAGAATCAGCACCCCAATTAACCTAGAAATCGACCCTAATATTGTAAATATCGGATAAGTTGCAATCGAAACCTGAGCGAGCCTGAGGTTGTATATCGATATTTTTTTCATTATCAGCAGCCTTGATAATCTAATAATCGATCTTAAGATTGATAAGAGGTAATTTATTATACCTTATAAGATTTCCATAAAAACGGTTAACCCAATAATGAACAACAATATGGAGAAATCCGATAAAAAAAACTAATAAATTCATCCTTAAATAATGAAAATCAAGCTTTGACTTTTATATTAGATATCATTGTGATAAAGATCATATCAGGACTTTTATTTTCTGGCCCGAAATATAAAAGTCATGATGTGATTTTTATTTATTTATTAGAAGTATAAAAGTCCAGATTTGACTTTTATTCTCTTTCCCAGAAAATAAGAGTTAATTTCAAACCCTGTTTCTGAGAATATGGCTTTGGGAATTTATCATCCTTTTTGATAGTATCTCAGAGTTTTTCAGTTTTCTTGTCAAAAGATGTATTTATCTATCTATTATCCTAAATTTTTGGTCATTTAATCTTAAAATTTATATATATATATAGGGGAGGGTGGGGCACAATAAAACAGTTGGTGCACTGTGCGAACCAAAAGGTCTAGTGCAACCAAATTCAGACAGCGAGCGGTAAGGGTGACACCAAACAAAGTCAGCAATTGTCCTCTTTCTACATGTTGTGTGACAGACTCAACGTGCTGAAGTGCAGTTTTGTGGGGTAAAACTAAAATTTTTCGTCGACCGGATTTTCATCTTTAGGTATGAGTAATTATTTTATTTAATCTGCTCTTACAACTTTTTCATCATGCATGTATCTCATAAGATTTTGCCTGACTTTGGCTTGCCTACTTCTTCATGTCCAAGGTTTTATCTATTTTCTTACAGATTGGTGCAAAATTGAGAGCAGAAGACCAAAAAAAAACTGTAATTAATTAATTAATTAATTACAACTTTCTTCTCTGACAACCAAGTCAAACTTTCCTCTTTCCTGAAGAATTTCATGGCTATCCTAAAGCAGAAGAACGATAAACCGACTGGAAGCCGAATAAAGTTTTTTTTTCAGTTGTTTCATTGTACCCCGGGCATGGGGCACAATGAAACAAAATTTATTTTTTGGAAAATAGCTCCTCGCGGACACACATTATGCATAAAATAATTTTTAATGCATTTCTTAAATAGATTAGATACTAAGGTAACCTGGAAAAAATAAAAAATTGAAATTAAAGACTCATGTGGAGTGCTATGGGTAAAAGAAACTTTTTTGTTTCATTGTGCCCCACCTCCCCCTTTATATATATAGCATTTCCACGTCAAATTCAACCTTTTCCAAGTCAAATTCAACCTTTTCCATTTCAAATTCAACCTTTTCCAAATCAAATTCAACCACTTCTTCATGTTCGCCTGGTCAACCCCCTTACCTAAGCACATTAAATCATGACCAGGTATCCATTAACATTAATATTTATTTTACGGTTCGAGTGACGAGCAGGGGGGGGGGGCGCACAATAAAAAAATTAAATTTTGTGATTTCTTTCACACGGGGGTGCAATTTTATGTTTTCGGGGGCAGTGCTTTTGAAAAAAATGTTCATTTTGTATTGTATTAGGGGGGTGGCACATTATAAAAAAAATAGATTTTCAGATTTCTTTCATACAGGGGTGCAATTTTATGATTTTGGGGGCGGTGTTTACAAAAAAAATAATTCATTTTTATTTTAGAGGCGTGGTGGGGGGGGCGCACAATGAAATAAATAGATTTTCGGATTTCTTTCACATGGGGGTGCAATTTTATGTTATTGGGGGGGGGTGTTTTTGAAAAAAATATTCATTTTTATTTTAGATTCAGGGTGGGGTGCGCACAAAGAAAAAATTAGATTTTTGGATTTCTTTCACAAGGGGGTGCAATTTTATGTTATCGGTGGCGGTGTTTTTGAAAAAAATATTCATTTTGTATTGTACTAGGGGAGTGCCGCTCACAATAAAGAAATTGGCTTTTCGGATTTCTTTTACACGTGGGTGCAATTTTATTTTATCGGGGGCGGTGTTTTTGAAAAAATATTAATATTGGAATTTATGGAGTATATCAATTATTAAGGTGTTCATTCATGTGTTTATACATCGTTTCTTTCATGGGTCATTCTCACCAAAGTAGGCACTTTTTATGGCGCTTTTATTGTAAATTTAGGGATACAAATCAACATTTTTGTCAGTGTAATAGTATTCCTTTGGCAATCAGAAGCAAGGAGTCGACGTGACAGAACACCATTTACGTGATATTTTATATGTATATTGTAAAAATACTTATGGAATGAATTACCAGACTTATGGGTTTTAAAGGATCGCAACAGTGTTTGCAAGATAGCATTGATGTTTGCCTCTATATAACAAAGGACACATTTGCATCCTTTTTACCTGCATATGTGCCTCTTTCATTCGAATTCTGGAGAACTACCCAAACTGGCTTCAACATACAAAATAACGCATTGCCTAGTTAATAGCTAGAGAAACACGAGCAAAAAATTGTATGGTATGTTTTTACAGTTTTAAGTTGTAGTTTTGCACTCTTTTCTGCTTCTTGATATTTTATTGCTCTTAACCTTAAGCCCATTCATAGCCGATATTATTTTTAGTATTTTACAATTATTGAGAAACGGTGCTTAAAATTATTGGTGATATTTATTTTCATTTCTAGAGATAGTCTAGAACTGTTAATATTTACGATAGGTTAAATAATAATGGTCAGGATTTTCAATTTGAAAAAAAATTTTATTTTCGAAAGCCAACGTTTCGATCCAACTTGTGGATCTTCATCAGGGCTAAAAGAAAACAAATATATGAGTATCTATGCTATAGAATGGGAATAAATGAATATTTTACAGAAGTGATAATAAGATAAAAGATGGTAAGCATTCTTTTAGGCCTGATGAAGATCCACAAGTTGGATCGAATCGTTGGCTTTCGAAAATAAAATTTTTTTTCAAACTGAAAATCGTGACCATCATTAAACCTTATTTTCATTTCCGTAATGACTTTTTAAGTGTTAATTTCAAAGTCTCATGGATTTGATTGCAATGGTTTTTTTAAAAACCATCGTCCCCGATAACATAAAATGGGATCCCCGTGCAAAAAAAAGAAATCCGAAAATCTATTTTTTTCATTGTGCGCCCCTCCCCCGCCCCTAAAATACAAAATGAATATTTTTTTCAAAAACACCGCTCCCGATAACATAAAATTGCACCCCCGTGTGAAAGAAATCCAAAAATCTATTTTTTTCATTGTGCGCCTCCCACCCCGCCACCAAAATAAAAAATTAATATTTTTTTCGCAAACACCGCCCCAATAACATAAAATTGCACCACCGTGTGAAAGAAATCCGAAAATCTATTTTTTTTTGTAATGCGCCACCCCCCTAATACAATACAAAATGAACATTTTTTTCAAAAACACCGCCCCCGAAAACATAAAATTGCACCCCCGCATGAAAGAAATGAAAAAATTTAATTTTTTTTATTGTGTGCCGCCCCCCCCCCCCCCCCCCCTGCTCGTCACTCGAACTGTAAAATAAATATTAATGTTAATGGATACCTGGTCATGATATAATATGCTTAGGTAAGGGGGTTGACTGGGCGAACATGAAGAAATGGTTGTATTTGATTTGGAAAAGGTTGAATTTGAAATGAAAAAGGTTGAATTTGACTTGGAAAAGGTTGAATTTGAAATGGAAAAGGTTGAATTTGACTTGGAAAAGGTTGAATTTGACTTGGAAATGCTATATATCGGATATGTTTTCTTGAGTTGTTGATATTATAGTCAATAATAAGCAATATAGATATTATATTGATCGATACTTTGGATTAGTATCAATTATATTATGGCAATGTTCAAATAGGTTTGGATACAATTATATGAATTACATAGGTAAAATTTTAGACTAAAGTTAATAATAATACCACTCACAATGATAATACTCATAAATAACAGCAATAAAACTGATTACACGGTCTCTATCAGTAATATGTCCCCCATAGGAAAATTATACAGTAAAATCAAAGATACAGATAAATTAGAATTACAATCTAATGTAGTTGATAGAATACCTTATGAAGATAATTATGGAAAATCATATTTTGGTACATCAGAACAATATCTTAAACGACTTATCCATCAACATATAAATAGCTGCTCTTTACAGCTAAGAACCCTAACAAACCGCACCAAACAGCGCTCACCAAGCATTCCAGGCAAACAGATCATTGCTTTAAATTCGATTCTCCTAAAATAATACATCGTGCAATTTATAATTTTAAACGAAATTTCAAAGAAATGATAACCATAGAAAAATATAAAAATTGCACTAGAAACAAAAAATCAGATGTCATAAAGCTCAACTTGTGTGTTGTGGAATAAATTTTACTGATTATATATTCAAGAATATATCAGTACATTTTAATAACTTACGCATCGAACAAAATTTCCCGGCCTGTCTGTCAAAAAAAACTCAATAATTCCAAAAGGTCACGGAAAAAAACCCATGAACCCTTTACCGCTTTATTTTCCTATTCCTCTAAAGTTCTGAACTTGCCATTGTACATTACAGTGATATTGTTAGTTAGTCTCTATACATCTGTATGGTTTATATTGCAATATCCATCAGCATCATTGTAAGTATATTCATTTAACTTTATAATTTGAATTATATACAGTCATATAACCTATGTATTTTTCTTATTGTTAACTTTAGTCTAAAATTTAACCTAGTTAACGCAAGTAATGTATCCATGATTGCTCATTGTAGGGCATGATTATGAGAACAATATAGTCTCTAAACGTCACCATAAAATAGGTGTTTATTATTGACTGAACCTCAAGAACCCTATTATAACATATATATATATATTTTAGGATAATAAGAAAGTTGTAGTATACACTAAGAATAAAACTCTTTTTAAGATAACTAAAACACTGTGAATGGAACAGTGTCTAGAAGATTTGAGATATTTTGAACTGAGTTGGAGAGAACTTTTAGATGAACACTGAGAATGGTTTATAGAAATACAAAAATTAGCCTTTTCTGACAAATCGACATTTCATTATAGGGTTCCAATTTAGGAATTTAGTAAAAGATATACCTTCCTTTATCTCTTTATTATTTTCAGATTATTAATTTGGGAGTGATGAGATATTTTTTAGACAGACGATCTGCACCTGGAAAATTCCATATCTTTCCTGTTAATAAAAAAGAATTTTCAATGTGTATAAGTAATGTAAAAGTAATTTTTGGGGGATTTGCATTATTAGAATGGGAGGAAATAGTTTTAGCCAGGTTTTCAGACCTAACATTCATGTGTAAGACTTGTGAAGTGGATTAGTGGTTTTATTTTTTACAGTAATAATAATAAAGGCTTAAAGAAACCGTAGGTCCGAAGCCGACACCACAACTTGCTCCCTACACATCTCCATCCAATTGACCGCCGTCCAGACCAAACTTCGACAGATCTGCCCTCACACAACCTCCATCTCGGCCTACTCCTCGGATGTTTCCCAATTGGCCCCCTGCTTATTAATCTTTTAGGGATTAGTTCATCACTGAGTTTCGCAATTTTACATGCCCATTTTAATTTTATAATATATATACATACAGGGTGACATGCTACTCGTGCGACAAACTTCACCAGTAGATTCTCCACCATAAAATGAATAAAAAAGTTCATATTGACCATGGTCCGATTCTCAACCATTTTGGAATAATTTCGCTTTTTATCGATTTTGAAAGATATCACGACCTGGCATTGGAAAACGTGATATCTTTAAATCTGAAAATTTCTCCGAAAAGCTGATAGCACCGTTGAAATCTACATTAATTGTTCAATAATAAAATGGTCATTTCAAAATTTTTGGGCCAATTTTTCTTGTTTTATTTCAGCCAGAACAACAAAATAAGTGAAAAATTTTACAAATCGGAAAGTTTTTAACATAATCCAGAGTTTCTAATTTTAGTTTCAGAAGGCAGCAAAGTTGAGGGAAAATACCTCATTTAATAACGCTTCTAACGCACTCTTCATTTTTTAATTTGGTGTTTCTAAGACCAAGATATGGATGACATAAAGAGAAAAAATTATGGTTCAAGGATTGTTAATGCTTGAGAATTTACATTTTAAATTTGAAAAAACTAATTCAACTCACCAATATCTTTAAAATAAATTTATTTTTAATCATTTTATTTATGTTCGAATAGGAAGCCGTACTCTGCAATACACAAACGTGCCCATTTTCTCATACTCCCAACTGTCGCACCAAAAGTGAGAAAACGTCGAAGTTTTTCAGCAGCGGCGCAGATCCTTGCTCTCAAATTGTCTATGTTTGTCACTTCATTGCGATAGATCAGTTCCTTGAGATATCCACAGACGGAATATTCCATGGGGTTGAGATCAAGAGATCTTGGTGGCCATAGAACTGTCCCATCACGGCCGATCTACGTTTCGAATGTTCTGTCAAATACGCCTGAACTATTCTAGAGGAGTGAGGAGACGCACCATTACTGCCAAAAACTGTGTTTGGGCGGAAGTTATTGGAGATGTACTCGCGCTGAAAAATTATGTTTCTCCTCAATTGTAAAAGAAGGTCCTCCAGCAAGGTAGTCCGCGTGTTTTCGATAATATTTAAGTAATGGTGCTTCTCCTCACTCCTCTAGAATAGTTCAGGCGTATTTGACAGAACATTCGAAACGTAGATCGGCCGTGATGGGACAGTTCTATGGCCACCAAGATCTCTTCATCTCAACCCCATGGAATATTTCGTCTGTGGATATCTCAATGAACTGATCTATCGCAATGAAGTGACAAACATAGACAATTTGAGAGCAAGGATCTTCGCCGCTGCTGAAAAACTTCGAAGTTTTCTCAGTTTTGGTGTGACAGTTGGGAGTATGAGAAAACGAGCACGTTTGTGTATAACAGAGTACGGCTTCCAATTTGAACATAAATAAAATGATTAAAAATAAATTTATTTTAAAGATATTGGTGAGTTGAATTAGTTTTTTCAAATTTAAAATGTAAATTTTCAAGCATTAACAATCCTTGAACCATAATTTTTTCTCTTTATATCATTCATATCTTGGTCTTAGAAACACCAAATTAAAAAATGAAGAGTGCGTTAGAAGCGTTATTTAATGAGGTATTTTCCCTCAACTTTGCTGCATTCTGAAACTAAAATTAGAAACTCTGGATTATGTTAAACACTTTCCGATTTGTAAAATTTTTCACTTATTTTGTTGTTCTGGCTGAAATAAAACACGAAAAATTGGCCCAAAAATTTTGAAATGACCATTTTATTATTGAACAATTAATGTAGATTTCAACGGTGCTATCAGCTTTTCAGAGAAATTTTCAGATTTAAAGATATCACGGTTTTCCAATGCCAGGTCGTGATATCTTTCAAAATCGATAAAAAGTGAAATTATTCCGAAATGGTTGAGAATTGGACCATGGTCAATATGAACTTTTTTATTCATTTTATGGTGGAGAATCTACTGGTGAAGTTTGTCGCACGGGTAGCATTCCACCCTGTATATATATATATATACATATATATATATGTTACGTATAGCAGTGTGCTACATTATTGCCTTAATATCATCATATATTATTACCTAACCGCACATGTGTTAGATCGAGCATTGTTGTGATAAATAAATCTCAGTGTTTGTTCAGTCTATGCTTGTATCATTTAACTATCTTTATAATCTTGTAAACCAAACCAAGTTAAGTGGTGCCGAAACCCGGGACTGTGAAATTACCGAAATTGCTTTTTAGTGTGCAGTTTCAGAGTCAAGTGAGAAAGTTTCGAGATGGCAACTAATGTTTTGAGGCCAGCGACTCTTGAGGTACCGGGTATTCCTTCGCTACCCCAAGAGACGTTAGCAGGTGCTCATGCGACAACTTTAGAATGGTTGAAGATCAGAGTAGCAACCTCACAAGATCTAAGAAAGGCAATTTCGGACTTGGAACGATTCACAGAAGAGACAGGTGAGTTAAATCATTTTTTAAAAGGAGGTGATAGGCTGATAGCTAGGATTGAGGCAAAAGCGGCAGAGAATTTACTCAATCCAGAAGACGGAGAGGCGCTGAAAGCAGCGTTGGTTTGCCGGGTGAAAAGAAATATCTTGAATCACATTCAAGCGGATGAGGAGACCCCTTGGACAGTTGTTAAGGAAAGACTGAAGAAGGCTTACGGAAGTGGAAGATGGACCCCGGAAGAGGAAATTTTTCAGATGTTCCGAGAGACGAAATTGCCACGTCAGACGAACGGACAATATGCCGCGACGCTGCTTACTCGTAACAAACAAGTTTACTTACTCGTCACAAAAAAATTAGTTTGCTTACTCGTCACAAAAAAATGAGGGAGACCATTAGCCCGGTTGAGGTAGATGCCAGGATGGCATTTTTGTCGACTATCCTCAGGGTGCAGCTAGCCAAAGAAACGGGAAAGGAGGGATTCCCGAGAGAGCGTACATTTGTGGAGTGTGCACAGGATCTAATTGACTCAAGTGCAAGAGAAGAAGACTCTGCATGGAAATGGAAGATGTAGGATGGAGCAGGGTGACTCAGTATAATTCTAACCCATTGAGAAGAAAAGAATCCACGTATAGAAGCAAGGAGAAACCTGTAAATGCTGAGAGAAGACCAAGGCAGAACAGAGCGAGGTTGAGTCCAAGAAGAGAAGAGAGGAAGTGTCATGGCTGTGGAAAGAGCGGTCATCTAGTGGCACAATGTCCCCGCACCAGGTGCTTTGAATGTGGGACAGAGGGACATATTGCCAGGCAGTGTCCCTACATTTACTCAAGAAGAGACCAGCCAAGGGCGGAGCCGATGGAGGCAAACGCCCAGAGAATTCACCGAAGAAGCAGAGCGCTTTCGGAATCGAACGGGACAGCCGAGTCATCTGAGTCTGAAAGAGAGGAGGAAAAATCAACCAGCAGTAAAGGCGAAGGAGATAGAGACAAAAGAAGTGGAAGACGGCGGGTGACGGCTTCGAGGAGCGGACGAGTGGTAGATTGAGGAGGGTGGCAGCAGTGGGGCAACCGCACGTTAGTGAACAATATTAGAGGTGAGTATGGTGGTCTGCCCATCATAAGAGAGGCTGGAGTGAGGTTCTTGGTGGACACAGGCAGCTCCAGCACAATTCTGAGCCGTGCAGCTGCGAAGGAGTTCTGCGATGGCGGGAGAATGCTTCAGATTAAGGTATGTACCTGTAACCTTATCACTCTGGGTGGCCCATGCGAGGTTGAGGGAGAATCGGTCATAAGGTTGGATAGGTGGACAAAGGGGAGGCGTAGTTTAAGAATACATATTGTAAGAGGAATGCCCCGCGAGTACGACGGTATCATTGGCTGCGATCTACTTGGAATGGCGGGAGTGCGGCTGTACAATATTAGGGATGGATGGAAGATCCGTATTGGGATGAGGCGATATCGCGGCCATAAACTAGTGTGGGACAGCGGAGAGAAGATAGGGGCGATTAGCAAGTCAGAAGACTGGAGGGAATTACTTAAAAAGGAATATAGGGACATTTTCTTTAGGGAAGGGGACGTACTAGGGGCAACAGGGGAGACTGTACATGAGATACCGTTGAAGCAAGAGAAAATTACGTACGTTAAGGAAAGAAGGTACCCGCAGGCGTTAAGGAAGCACATTAGGGAAGAGATAGATAACCTTAAAAAACAAGGCATTATAGTAAATAGTACTTCCCCGTATAATAGCCCTCTATGGGCAGTAAAGAAGAAGAGTGCGCCGGGCGAGGAGAAATATAGGGTAGTAATAGACTACCGAAAATTAAATGAAAACACAGTGGACGAGAAGTATCCCATCCCCAGATTCGATGATATCCTCGACAGGTTGAGCGGAGCTAAGATATTCAGTACGCTGGATTTGAAGGCGGGCTACCATCAGATCAGAATGCACACAAGAGATCAATGCAAGACCGCGTTTTCATTTGAACGCGGGCATTATGAATTTACACGTATGCCGTTTGGGTTAAAAAACGCCCCAATTACTTTCCAAAGACTGATGGACGAATTTCTTAGAGGAATCGAAGAAACATTCTGTCAAGTTTATATGGATGACCTAATAGTTTTTAGCAAATCCGAACATCAGCATGTGGAGCACTTACGACGGGTATTTGAAAGAATGAGGGAGTTCGGCTTGAAATTTTCGGAAGAAAAGTCACATTTAGGCCAGGACCAGATCAATTTTTTGGGACATACGATTTCGAAAGAGGGGGTGAAACCAGATAAGAGTAAGGTGGAAGCTCTGCAGAGGATGGCGATTCCTAAGGATATCAAAGGGATACAGCGGTTGTTAGGCTCCCTGAACTATTATAGGCGTTTCGTGCCGGAGATGGCAGAATACCTAGTACCCCTTAATAACCTGTTAAAAAAAGGCCGAAAGGTTGTTGTAACGGCGGAAATGGAAACTAACATACGGAAGTGCATACAGCGACTCCAGAATGAACCAGTTTTAGCATTCCCGGACTTTACGAAGCCCCTCACCGTAACTACGGATGCTAGTGAATACGCAATGAAGGGTTTGGAGGAGATAAACCTGTAGCCTATGCTAGCACGACGCTAGCAGACTGATGCCGAGACACGATATAGCATTCTAGAGAGAGAGTTGTTAGCCGTCGTGTGGGCCGTCGACCATTTTCGGCCATATGTTTTCGGGAGAAAGTTTAGGGTTTACACTGATCATAAACCTTTGCAATGGATCGGTAAACTGAAGGAGTCGTCGGCGAGAGTCACTAGATGGAAGGAAGTCTTAAACCAATACAATATGGAGATCATTTATAAGCCCGGCAAGGAAAATGTTGTGGCCGATTGGTTATCCCGAGCTGTGCGTATTAACACTATAGGGGAGGATACGCGAGATCCGTCAGGGGATACTCATCAATTTCTTCAAGAGTGGACGCCAGAAAGGGAGAGCGAACAAAGTGGTGCCGACACAGAAGAGGAAAGCGCGGTGGAAGGTAGACCAGATGAGATGAAGGAGATTGAGGAAATCGTGAACGATAAGGGTCGGCAAATCATCTGGAAGACTTCAACCACGGGACGGATACGGGTAACATTTAGCGAGTACGGGAGAAGTCGTATCGCAACTATTTGGTCGCAACCAGGAGTGCGAGACGGATTGATTTGCAAAACATTAAAGGATGTGTCGAAGCTGGGGAAGACTCACTACCTCTATGTGGGGAATGCGACCGTCTGGGAAAAAATTAAAAGATTATGGAGAACCGAGCAGATTGGGATTGACTGATCGTTCGTGCGGTGTTCCATGATGGTGGAAACGCTTCAGGATGTGGACCAACAGAGGGAGGTAACACTGGCATACCACCAGGGGAAAACAAATCATCGGGGCGAACACGAAACCTTACAGGCATTGAAGAGAAGGTATTTTTGGTGGGGAATGGCGAAAACTGTGAAAGATATCGTCGGTTTGTGTGAAGTCTGCTTAAAAACAAAATATGATAGACATCCACCGAAGGGATTGCAGGAAGAGACCCCAACGCCGTCTGTACCGTTGAGTGATCTAGAAGTAGATACGTTTACGTGGAAGGGATACAGATGGGTAACGGTTATTGATATTTTTAGTAAAATGGCCATAGCCTACCCCATAAAGGAACGTTCATCGGGATCTGTGTTAGAAGCCCTCCGAACGTAGTTTCAGTTTTATGGTACACCCGATAGGATCTCATCGGATGCGGGACGAGAATTTGACAACAGCAGCGTTCGAAGAGCGATGAAGGATCTGGACATTCATTGGCACCTCAACACACCGGGTCATCCAAAGAGTAGGGGTGGTATAGAAAGGCTACTTAGTACTCTCAGTGACCACCTTAGAGTTTACCATGTGGATAAGGGATTAGAACCAGATGCGGCGATGCCGAGAGCGATAGCGGCCTACAATCACTCGATACGTACGAGTTCAGGATTCTCACCTTTCGAGATGCTCTTCGGGTTGCGTGTAAGAAAACGGGACAGCGGAAGTATGGTGGTGGATGAGGAGACCTCTAAAAACTTGGTAAATAACAAGAAACATCTCGGAAAAATTTGGGAAAAAGCACGCAGGAGAATGGTGGCTGAGAAGAGCAGAAGGGTGGCTCGACAAAATTCCAAAGTCAAAGATGTGATTGGCAATTTGAAAATTGGGACCATTGTATATAGGCGGTTAAGTTCCAACCGAGGGAAAGAGGTGACAAGGTATGAGGGGCCATTCAGAGTGGTCGTTATCAGGGAACATAACATAGTCACTATCGAGAGTGTCAAAGAACCAAGAAGGAGACGGACAGTTCATATCGAACAGCTCATGCTTCCTGCAGGAGTCAATTAACTATGAATTCTATTTTGTTATTTTATGTGCAGTTTATGTTTCTTTTATTTTGTTATTTCAGTATTTGCCAGGAATTAAAACATTCTTTTTTTTGTACTTATTTAGATCTACGAAACCATCGAACTGCTCATTGGGCACCTTAGTCGTGCTTTCGCTTGTCAAAGTTTACGAAGAATGTTCGTAAACTGGCGGGGGGGAGTTACGTATAGCAGTGTGCTACATTATTGCCTTAATATCATCATATATTATTACCTAACCGCATATGTGTTAGATCGAGCATTGTTGTGATAAATAAATCTCAGTGTTTGTTCAGTCTATGCTTGTATCATTTAACTATCTTTATAATCGTTCGTATTTGTAAACCAAACCAAGTTAAGTTATATATATATATATATATATATATATATATATATATATATATATATATATATATAGATATATATATATATAAGAAATATTTTACAATTTTAATATATTATATAAATATTTAATATATTATATATTATATATATTTTAATATTTTCAAATTTTAATATATATTTAAGAATTCTTTAGGACAGTGGTTCTCTAACTATTTATTTGTAGCTGGCCACATAGTTTAAATGTAAACCACACCCCCCTTTTATATGAGTGTAACTATTAATTATAAATTTCACTAATAATTCTTAGGTTATATGTTCAAAGTTCATTACTCTACCGTCTCGCTGCTATACAGATTGCTCACCAGAAAATGGAGTACCTAACAGAAAATGGTCACCCTGGACGTCCAGCGTTCTATTCGAAATACCTCAAACGTTATTTGAGGATTTTAGGGAAATGCTATTTTATTATCTTTATTTAGTTAATGTAAGTTTCAAGAAAATCATATAAAAAAATATTCTCTAGAAATACGTTTATATGTCCCTACTAACGAAGTAACTGCGATTTTTAAATGCTCTTTGGTCTGAACAGGTCAATGTCTAAGAAATTTATATTTCAAAAACCTCTATATCGAAAAACATCAATGTTTATTTAGGTTTGGGCACTATCAGGTTAGTGTTTAAAAAAGGAAATTAAAAAATATTGATGTCGAAAAACATTGATGTCTTATCAACATCATCTTGAATATAAAACATCAATGTTTTGCTTTCGATGTTGTATCCCTACCTTAATGCTGTGGTAAATTATATTATACCCACAATAGCTAGAAAATTCGGATAGTAATGATGTGGTACATTCTTTTAAGACTCACTCACCAGCTATGACGATCAAATAAAATTTAAGTTGGTATGGATGGTTTTCTAACTTCGCTGCTGCTTGGCCTAGATTCGAATGCCTTTGCTGACAAAGTTCTGAATTCAAGTACTTGAGTGCGTTTCTTATACCACCACTTGATCTCGTTGCTTGGAAACCATTGAAATAGGTATTAAATGAATCTGCAATGATTTATACATTTGTGAAATAACTGATAAAAATATTACACAACAATTGTAAGATTTTAACTGTGGTTCCGCATGTATTTATATCTTGAAGTACGAAAATGTTAGATTAAACATATTCTATCCTATGTACTTCAAAGTTATCTGAGTATCAATAATAAAAATAAAACTGCGATTTGCCGATAAGATTTTTTTATTCTCATTAAAATTGAAGATTACGTAAAGAAATAATACATCCAAAAGAAAATAAAAACTGTCACTTCATGTCTGATAATTAATAATGAAAGGAATACAATTAAATTCAACCTGACCTTAAAATCGAAAAACGTATAACATATTTTTGATAGTGAAATCATCGACACAAGAATTATTCATATCTGTACAATATCTTTGTTAAAAAATTTCAAGTATTTGTTGTACAAATATGCTTATATGCATCATGCAATGAGTTTAGGGATTTCTTTTCTGGGTACTGGATTTATGGAATAAATGAAATTTTGAATGCAATGATTTAAAGAAATATTTGTAGTAGTCATTTACTTCTATATTATAGAAAACAATAAAAATCTTGGGAATTTAAACATGATAACTATCCAAAAATACTTGAAACTTAGTTAAAGGATGGGTGTGAAGAAGAATTTTTAGGTGGTCTCTCACATGTTGGTCAATCACTCAAACCTCCTATGTTATCTTTTCAATTAAATTATTAACAGGACTTTTACAAGCTTTTAAAATTTTAGGTTTATCTTTATGTAAAAATCTAATAATTCTTTCATGCTTCATCTAATAATTCATTCATTTGTATTACAATCCATTTTTAAAACTGAACTAAAATAGTTTAAAAAAAAAAAAAAAAAGGTGATCCCTAATAATAAATAAGCATCTGATCTTATACAGATAGTGTCCAGAAACGTTTGAGCGGAAGAAATAATGCAAACTGTAAATATTTTTCTTTCTAATAACTGATTTAATCAAAACTAATATATTAGAAAGGCAGAAACTAAAACAAATGTTTTATTTCCGTAAATTTGTGGAACGTCTAGAACTATCTGGAAAGGTTAGAAATATTACCATGTGTTCTCATATGTAGAATGTTCTCAAAGAATGTTCCATCATTGAATATTTTTATAAAGGGAGCTAGTGAGTCAGTCTAATCTCAGCCAGCAAAGTATTTTTCAGGAATTGTTATGTCACATTAGTATTATTTTGTGTTCTCATTATTTGCCCAGTATATTTTTAATTTTTATTTACTTAAAAGAAATTGTTCAAATTTGAATTAGTGTTACAATGTTTAGGTTTAATTATGTTGTAGTTTCATTTGGTTTAGAAACTTAAACTAAATTCACAAGTAATTTTTATAGAAATTAGTAATAAATGAACTGTCCGAGAACTTATGACCAGTACTGTATTTATAACAACATACATCCTAAGTATCACGAGGATTTACCCAAATAATATGTAAATGGTAATGATGAATTTTGAGTAATTACTCATTACCATTTATATATCATTTAGGTATTTCCTTTAGATATGTTGTAAGTCATATAGTTAATGTTTTTTTATATACTTTCCCTTAATGATTGTTGTCTTGTTTCTTATTTAGAGTTGAAATTTGAGTCAAAAGCCAGCACAATTACATATGTAACATCTACACATAAATATTACTTTTTTACCGATTATTAATATTAATAATCTTATTAATAAAAGGCTAGAATTGATCTTTATAGACCTGTAAAAACATGTGATAGTGTGTCATTTCAATGTATATGGGAAAACTTAATAAAAGCTGGAATGTAAAATTATACTCTAAACATCATTAAAGAAATTCACAGAGATAAGAAATGTCAGATAAAATAGACTCATTCTGATTGACGGAATCCCAAAATGGTAGAGGAATACTACAAGGATGCTGATGTCCCCCACTGTCTTTAAAGTATACATTGATGAATGTCTAAAAAGTTAGGTAGATAATGTGGGAGGATGGGTTGAATTTCTAGGATCAATAGTATCAGAAACACTGTCTTAAGGGGAAAATTGGAAGTCACACAAAGTATCCTAGAGGCGATGGAGGAGAGAAAATAAAGGTGGTATGAAAAAATTGTCACATAAGATGGATTGGAAGTGGCAGAATACCTAAGATAATAATGGACTAGCAAAGATGGAAGGACAGGCTGAGACAAGAGTTTAGATGAAGAAACCTTCAAACTGAAGACATTTTTGAGAAAAAGAATTGATTTTTGGTTTTGATTTTTTCCCCTTTGTTCTGTCTTCTAATTACTTAGTAGGATAAAAAAGAGGACTTCCAAAATATCCAACAGCAAAATATTGGGGTGTTAAAAAATCTGTCATCTTTTTTATTCTGAATCCAAATAAAAAGTCAAGCCTCTCTTTCCATTCACCACACTTAACTCAAACCTATCTCCCCTGTTCTCAACCACAAAAGTGCTCTTTTATTGTCCCTTTCTCTTTATTTTTCCCCTCAGGTTTTCCAAAAGTGGCAACAAGGTTTACAATTCAAAACACAACATTAGCCATATCAACTTGTCTATACACCCACATATACATTTTCTCCATTCTACAAAATCGATTTCATATGTGTTTATTACAATGTATGATTTATGTTAAAGCTCATTAATATATCAATAAAGATAAACCTTTTAATGCATTTTTTCTTTGTTTAGTACAACAAGCAGCACGTTATTCCATTGGAAGAAATTAAACTAGAGTCATTAGAAGATGAAGGGCGTAAGTTTTTTTTTTTTTTTTTTTTTTTTTTTTTTTTTTTTTTTTTTTTTTTTTTTTTTTTTTTTTTTTTTTTTTTTACCATCTATTTATTCTCCTTATTTACATTTTATTGTTTATTTAAAGTAGGCCAACTTTTATTTCACCAATTGTAAATCGTTTTCTATGACCTGAATGTAAATCATGTTTAACAATATTGCAATACCACAGCATTTATAAGTTTGATTGCCATGTAATAAAGTAGTATTAACACCAATAAAGCTGTATATAAGCTTTCAGTATAAAATGCTATTTTATAAACTAATGTTATTTTTTTAAATATTTTCACGAGGGATTAATCTGTTAGATTTTTCCTTTATTCTTATAATTTGACTTAATCTGCAAAAAAAATTATTTTTTGGAATTTCCAGTTTTGTTATAATCAAATTTGTATTCATGAATGTTTAGCTCAGGAAAATTAGCCCAGAAAAAGATTGTGCTGGCCAATAAATTTGCACTAGCTAGAAATAATTGTAATTGAATTCTTCAGGCATTCCAAATAAGAATTGTTTTGAAAGCACGTTAATTTGTGCTTTTGAGAGCCAAAAAGGTTTGAAATTTTGAAACATTCTCTTTAAAATAAAAGAGTATAAAATTTTGTCATTCAAATGACATATTTGAAGGAAAAATCATTTTTAATTTGGCCATTTGGTTACAATTGATCCTTAATAATCAGAAATTTTCATGAACTTAAAGAAAAAATATTGGTCTTTAAATTCTATAAAAAAAAGAACTCCTAAACTTTTAAGTTAGCTCATTCCTGTGAAGAGATACAAATATAAACGTAAAAGTACTAGGTTGTTACAAAAGTTCTTGTGCATTGGTGTAGCTTATTTCAGATTATATATTCCACTGCCCAACCATCAGAAACAAACTGCATACAAAACACCTTTGAAGTTCAATACACGTGGATCCTGCCTGGTTTATACATTCAAGGTCATCCATCAATCTTGTTTGATATTCCCATTATTTAAATGCCTGAACCAAAACGCGTCAGTGTTTAGATAGGTGATGATACTTCTTATATGGGACAAATTTTTTTGTATAATATACCAACTTTTTAATTACTAATCATCCACTTTCATCCAAATTTTCATATTTAAGTGCAATTTGGCTAGGTATCTATCTTCTTAACTAGTTTCGTCTTTGTAATTATATTAGTAAGTCTGAAATGATAATAAAAGAGATTCAAATAAAAATACTAACTTCATTGTACTAAAGTTTTTATTAATGTTGGAAAATTAACAGGAATAAAACCTGACATTCAGAAAGTTTTATTAATTGGAAATAAAGTCAATTACAATATAAAATGTATGAAAGATACATTTTCATGTCTTGAAACCAAGGAAAATTTAGAAATGAGGCCCTTTACTATAACTGTTATGTCGCTTGAATGATTACCATAAGATCTGGTGTTCTAACACTGTATCAGTGGATCCTGCTGATTGTTCCTCATCAAAAATAGTTTGATCCCCAATGCATCCACAAACTCCTCAGGAATGTTCTATGAAATATCCTGCACGCGCAATAAATGATGCCAAGCAGCTTGTTACTTCTGTGTACAGCTATAAAGTAATTACGATTGTGAGTACACACTGAGTGCTGGCTCAAATGATGTAACCATGACAAATTCAAGTTATTTTGTTTTTGTAAAGCCCTGAATAGTTTTAAGTAAAATTTCATTCAAAGATTTGAGTTCCTCTCAATTACAAACACAATGAACTTCACCCCTGCCTTAGCAACATTATGAGGTGTAATCTTGGAATGATCAATTGTGGCTAAAAAACTTAACTGATGTTTACTTCAGGTAAGTTATTTTTGACGAAATTATATCTCTTTTATTTTTAACTTAATGCAACTTTATTCACAATGCATCGTTTTCAAATTATAGTGTAGTAAAACTCACTAAAGTCCAAATATTTCGAGGTTTTTTGGTCCTAACAAGCACAAACTGTTGCAAACTCACAGAATTTTTATTTGGAATTCCTAAAGTGAATCAAAATTATTTCCAGCTAGTGCAAATCAATTAGCTAAAAAAACAAAAGTCTAATTTTTTTGGGCTAGTTAGTTTGCCAGTAGTAAATGAGAAAACATTTACTAGTAGCAATAAAACACTTTCCTTATGTGTTAATCATGTTTGTTAACCTCCAGAAAAAAGTATGGAATGCTCTGAAGTAACATTTTTATGATTTATATTCTATATAAATAGTTTGCTTTCAAACAACTACACTTTAAACTGAAGATCAGCCAAAAGGGAACTGTCGATATAATGACAATATAATGCTGTCAAGTGGGCGAATGTAGTCCTTTCTCGAAAATTGTTGATCTGCTAATATCAAATTCCAAATCAAACCACTTATTTTTCACTATCCATGCATCTGAGTCATAAGCAAGCAAATGAACATATAGAGATTTATTTATTTAATGTCTTTACCTCCCGAGTGTCATTGGCATGTAACTACAAATATTATATTCTATCATAGAAGTTTGTCATTTTAAGATATTCACGCAGTCTACCTACAATATCTTCATTATATTGAAGTATTGCTTCTCAAGTATTGTCCATAATCAGGCTAGTTTGCCGTTCGATCATATTTTTGCATTTTGCGAGAATGTGCTTCACTGTTCTGGGTTCATCACAATTGATGTATGTTGGAGCTTATTTTTGCCAAAGATGACCCTGAGAGAACTCACAATGTAAAAATAAGGAGGGGGCAGAGGATAATTTCTTCCTGTCTTGATGTTTGATTTGAAGTTTCCTACAAAGTTAGTTTATTGTTATTTCTCCGAGTTTTGTCATACTTGTTTCCCATGCTTCACTCTACTTTTTTGCCTGTCTCACGGCTAATGGATGTGTCCAATTTTCCTTGAGTTTCAGTAACTGTGGCATGTGATGTCTCTTGCAAAGCCAAGTTGGCTGCAGCATCTGCTCTCCCATTGCCACTGATAACACAGTGAGTAGGTACCCATATTAGAACTACTTCTTTTTTTATGTTCTCTCAATGTCCAATGCAAAACCTGAATTTACCTTATTGTGGGATGCTGAGCAATTGATTTTTGGACTGCCTCTATGGCACTAATAGAGTCTGTTACAGTGGCATGCTTCTGTGATTGAGCATTCCGAAAAAGCAATATTCTTTGATGGTGGCTGCTACCCCCTTAAAGACAGAGCAGGCTCCCAGAGGCTTAGAGAAACTCCAATTTGGTAGAATGGTGTTTCGGGTAGTTTTTAGATAGAGTTTAGATTCATGTCTAAGGCTGGAAATGTTTGGAATAGTGTTTGTCTAAAGCTGATTTATCAGGTTGTTCAGAATGAATGAGGATGTTTTTCTAGTGGTGTCGTGAAGGAAACTTTATTTTTGTGCCGTAGCATGTAATAAAGGAGACTTTATTTTAGGATCAAGTACATCCTTCTTGATTCGAGGGATGCTTCTGCGCATTGCACATAGATACTTTTAATGAGTGATGTTCTCTAGGACCCCAAGCATATCCTGAGTGCAGTGTTGTGGAAGGGGTTAAGTTTATAGAGATTTAGTCAGTTTGATAAAATTGCTGAAATCCTATGTCTTTTTCTTCATTTTTTTTCCTGATGACAAGTGATTGAAGTAAGTTCTAAATGTTGATAGTAAAGATCCCGTGTAGTTGAAATCCGGATGCACAAAATCTAGCTCATTAATCACACATTTGCAAATAATTAAAAATATATATATTTTTTCAACCGTACTTAGTAAGCATTTCTGGTGGTCCTGTAACTGTTATCAAGCAACAAATTAATTTAATGAAGTTTCTTTTTTCAACTATTGTAGTTTGTCTTGAAGATGAAAAAAAAAAAAATACATTTCAGTCTTACGAAAACCCTTTCTAATAAATATTTTATCACAAATTAATTTGGGTGAGATTTACTGTAGTTAATTACCCTACATTATATTATTATATAGCCCATTCTAATTTGACAGTTTACCTTGCTTAAGTATGGGTGATTTTTTAACACATTGAAGATCGCAATTGTATTTCTTACATATGGACAGCCGTTTTTTTTTTTTTTTTTTTGTTAATTAGGTATATTATTTTTCAATATTTTTTTAGTGTACAATAATTTGAGATAGACGTTATTTAACTCCTAGATTTATTTCAATTAAAGTGCCCACGGGTGGTCACCCGATCTCAACATGTAAATTTACTTTCGTGGACCGCATGCCCACCGGTGAGTCATTGTTTGTTTTGCACATTCTTCAATTTTTATAGCTTTGACGAGTTAACACTTGTTAAGAATGTTTATATAGGCAGTTATATTTGTGCACGGGCAGTAGATAAATGTGCGTAATCCTGTGTTAATTGTATTTCTAAAAATTGTTATAATATAATTTAAGAATGCCAAAAAAATTAATAAAATTTGTGAAAAATGCAAAATACCAATTTGTATCGACTGTTTTAAAAAAAATCACAAAAATGTTGCATAAAATATATTTATTAAGTTGTATCACGAATATTGAATAAAATATAAATTAAAAGTTGTGTCCGAAATGATTTTTTTATTTTTATTTTACCTTGAAAATCTTATAAACTCATCAATTTTGTTTGAATTTAAAAAAAAAATTTAAAATGAGACTATGTCAAATTAACTAAGTCTGCTATATGCAGTATCTCTTCGAGGGACCAGCAAATCGATTACTGTACATAAATTGTATTTAAATCATGCCACCGGTGTACAAGCGGTTCCAAAGTAAAACATGTCGCGTGCCCACCCGCGAGCACGCGGGCCGGTAATTTTGTTGTGGAGTGACCCACCGGTGGGGATGTGGTCTTTTACGTGTTAAAATATTGTTAGGCTTATAGTGAATATAAAAAAATGATGTATTTTATTAGCAAAGTATCTGAAAAATAGTGGTATAAAATTTTAAAAATCTTAAAACTGGCTACAGTTGGTTGGTGAAGATTTTTTGTAAACTTTATCTCCTGGTAGTAAAATTAGTTGACAAGCCTGATGTAAATGACAATGGAATTAATTTTAATATTGAATATGAAACAGTTATTTATTTATTGAGGTCCAGCATTTTCTTCTTGTCCCCTTTTCAAAAGTTCTTGAATTGCTCTGCCCATCAACTGACCACCATGCCTTTTATTAGGTTTCTTTCTTTGCTTCTGCTGTTGCTGTGTTTATAACCATCCTTTGTTCTTCTTACTATCCTACAGATACTCCTGTAGGATAGTCATTAAAAATTACTTTCAAAACTTCTGTAGGATAGTTGCAACTCTCTACTATGAACAACTTGTGTAATTGAAGCAGTAAATTTTGGATAATGGCCTGCATTAATCAATAGGAAAGGCGTTGTCTTCCATCACAACATAGACATCTTTAATGACTCAGCAAACATTGAGAGGGCTTGGCTGGAAAGTTTTGATGCATCAACTGTACAGAACCATCATCCACTTGCTTCCACCAAACCTTGCCCGATCTGGCTATCATTTGTTTTGTTGTCTGCAGAATTCACTTAATGGTGTAAAACTGGCATCAAAAGAGGTTTGTGAAAATCACTTGGTTCAGTTCTTTGCCCAGAAACCTCAGAACTTCTACAGTGACGTAAAAAGATTAGTGATTGAAATTTATAAAAATAAATTTACTTTGAAAAAAAAATGGAATAACAAAATTACTTTTTCCTCAACCTATTTTTTGCCAGATTTGGATTGCCAAAGAATATGGATTCTGATTATAGTCCTTAATTCGTTTCAGATGAATTAAGTGTAATGGAGTCAAACACATCGCATGAACATCTTATAACGGACTCACTGAGAGGTTCATTAAAATTTTTAAGTTTAAAAGAGGTTCATTTTAAGTAGAGATGGGCAGTACTTGATTACTTATCATGATTTTAGTAGTATTCATAGAAAGTAGTACACAATACTGTTGGTACTAGGCCACTCTGAGTACTTTTTTTAAAAGCTGTGTAGTCATCGGTTCGTCAAGTACCAAATAATATAATTCTGATTACTTTTATTCTTGAGCTCTGTTACCTTCACCATCTTTTTTATCCATTTATTCTAGATATGCTCTCAACTGGTCTTTGCAATGACCTCTTGAATAGGAATATTATTCAGCTCCCAGCTAACTTTAACTACTATAAGTGGGTGATGAGGGGTACACACACTTGTATTTTTGGCTTTTAGTTTCAGAATATCTACCCTGCTATGCTGTTGTAAATATGGTATTACATATAGAATATTCTTTTCACTACCTCTGATCCTCGCCATGCTGATAGTGGCTCCCACCGAATAGGTGAACTTCAGCTCTACATAGCTACTAAAGTACCTCCTCTTTAGTTTTTTTTTATAGGCTTTGATTTTTAGCTTTAGGTTTAGGAAAGCTTTAGGCTTTGATAATAAAGCCTGAAATATTTTCTATTTCTTTAAAAGTATACCATACTTCTTTTCTGGAGAGTCCTATGCTACTGTAAGGAATACCATATGCATGTGCTGTCTGTGAATTATTCTTTCTGTCTACAATCAGTACGATATTGTTGACAAACAGTAGATCTTTGACTAGTCCAAGCAGTAAAACACAAATTTTATTGATTTCATTCATAAAATGAAGAATTTGAGGGGACTTTGACTGTCTCCTTGCTTCACCCCTCACCTCTTTCTAGGGGAAACAGCTTGGATCCCCTACCAGCTTTAATTATAAAGCCTGAAATATTTTCTATTTCTTTAAAAGTATACCATACTTCTTTTCTGGAGAGTCCTATGCTGCTGTAAGGAATCCCATATGCATGTTCTTGTCTCTTTCCTGTGTTTTCTCTTTGATGCGTTTTAGTACTAAGATGTGTTTTAATGTCTGCCTGAGAATCTGCTTATTCATTCCTCTGTTTAGTTCTCAACTGTGGGCCTTAGCTTCCTTTCCAGGATTAGGGTGAATAGTTTGCAAGCCTGAAAGAAAGCTTGCCCGCCCATCTTTCGTATGGGGAAAACAATGTTGAACTCCCTTTCCCTTTGAATTTATGTTTTTTTTTTTGTTTTTTTTTATGTTACATATTTTTAATATTATTGAATATTAAATTAAATATTGAATCTTCTGAACTGTTTGAAATGTCTTTTCATTGTCCTTCCATTTACTCGTTATAATAATAAATTTATAAAAATCTGTTCTTAAAAATTAAATTAACCTAACCAATTGAAAATGAACTTTTTTACTAATTATAAATCAGTCTAAGATTAGTACCGAACATTTCGAAGGAAATTTTATATCAATTTTGTACATTTTTCTGTTAGTAACATTTCATCTAGTTATTATTTAGACAAAAAATACTGTTAGAATACTCTTAACTAGTATTTGAACACATATAATGAACATTCCTTTAATTTTTTATATTTAAAAGCAAAGAAAAATAATTAAAGTGTAATAAAAGAAAAGAAAAAAAAAAAAAAAATGCACAATCTTACAATATGTACGTACATGTAGTAAGATGTAGTAGTAATACATCATGTAGTACATGATAATGTATGTAGTAAGGTCCAAAAGTTTCTGTCCTGGGATAGAAGAAAAAATGAAAGAATAAAACTGGTCTTATTGTTATTAAATATATTCTCCTCTCAGGTGCAGGTCCCAGCATGTTTGAAGGACGGAAAGTAGGACAGGCTAGGAACTTAGGGACCTTATTACGTATTGTATTTTGACCCATTTAGTTTTACTTCTTGTTAATTTATAGTGAAAATAAGATTGTAACATCAGTTATTACATGTTCTCGTCTGCAATCATTAACTAGGTTTTTTTTTTGTCTGTCAGAAATGCTTTTTTACCATCTTTGAAACACAAGGAGTAGGAAAAAAACAATTAATTGTATGTTCAACTGGATAGTTTTTGTGATGCAATCATTACTTCATCAAATTAATCAGCTGCCTAGTAAGAGTTTTAGGACCACCAGGAATGCGTTTCAATGATAAGTGTAGTTGAAACTAATTCTTAAAATTATTTACAGATGTATGTTTTATGAGCTGAATTTTATGCATCTGGCTCCTAGGTTATGCTCAAGTGAAAGAGAAATAGCTATCAGATGAGAAGATATTACAGGAATACCATTGATTAGATTATTAAATAACTGTAAGCGAGCTAAGTATTTATTCATTTTAATTATGTGTTCATTATTTCTACTTGGTGCTAAATCACTCATCTATATTTATGGGAAAAAACGGATGAATTAGTTTGTTATTTTTACTTCCATCTGTCTAAAAATTAAATATGTATTTGATAAGGGGAAGTAATGTAATTTTTCATCGGAAACGCTCATTTTAAACTTCCAATTGCGCCTCTATTCATAACACCAGCAGGTTTGTGGCACACTGATTGTGCCATTACCTTTTGTTACTGTTTAATGGTGTTTTTCTCTTTTGCTTAAATTCTAAGTTCAGTATATTGTGCAACAATGTATTTATACAATTTTGAATTGTATTTATTTATATTAATCTATTGTATTTTTTCCCCCGTTCCTTTTGACTAAATTTTGTGATAGGGAAACAAACATTTTTATTTTTTTATATTCAATATTAAGGTAAGACATACTAAATAAAAGAAAGAAAAGAAATCTAAATAAAAAACATTTTATAAACAAAATTAAACCGACTTCGAAACATAGGAACTAGTATAACTAAATTCATACCTTCTGATTTTTATGAATACACAGCAAAATTGAAAATGGTATAAAAAGTGGAAAAATGCAATAAGACGAATAATTTTATTTTTATTTGTACAAATACACACTAATTGTTAATAAAAATTATTAATTTAAAATATTAAATACTATGTTCAATACAACATAATCTTTTCGGAGGCGGCACAAAATAGAAATGACATGTTAAATCATGATGTCATGAGAAGATTTTCATAATGTCTAGTGTTAAAAATTTTAAATTTTGCGCCGCCTCCGAAAAGATTGTGTTGTATTTAGCATAGTATTTAATATTTTAAATTAATAATTTTTATTAACAATTAGTGTGTATTTGTACAAATAAAAATAAAATTAATTGTCTTATTGCATTTTTCCACTTTTTATACCATTTTCAATTTTGCTGTGTATTCATAAAAATCAGAAGGTAATTATTTCATACTTTTCAGTGAATTTAGTTATACTAGTTCCTAGGTTTCGAAGTCGGTTTTTTTTATAAAATGTTTTTTATTTCATACTTTTTAGTTGGAGAAGAAAACCATATGTTGGTTTAAAAAAAATTTCGAAATCTTTTTACGCTCTACCACGTTCGTCTTTCCCGGGCCTTTTTATTATTATATATTAGTACAATAAGATGTTACAAATAGTCAAAGATAGAATTATAGTATGCTGTGTATTAGCAACCCAATGTAGTTGGGCAGCATCTCTTTTATGATTAATAAAGTGTTTCTTTATATAAACAGTCACCTTTTCAATTTTATGAATACACACAGAAAAGTGGGAGAGCGGTGCGTGTATTACACAACTTTCAACATACTACGTTTTATGATTAAAATTGGATTTTATTTTTTTAAAGATCAATGTTCAACCATTAGGAAGGGAACGCATAAAATGTTTTTCCACATTGACAATATTTTTCCTTTGCTAAATATTGTCGTCAGTACTTGTCATTTACATACATCATCAGTGTTCCGAGATGTGTTGAGTTAAGTATACATAAGTACATAAATCCGGCCATTCCAAGATGAAGTCACTGAACAGTCGAGATTTTGGCCGGTTTTGGACAAGATATCGTTAATGGAGAATCGATGAGGATGGTAATATGACCTATAATACTCGTAAATTGGAAAGTAATTTTGGAATTATGATCGCTTGAATATCCTTCTGAAAACTATGGCGATATTATGCACTACTCCGGTAGGGACCGTTAATATTGCTTTATTTAAATCGATCGCTGGAAAAGTAGTGATTAAACAACATCATTGGATAGAAGTCCCAGCAAAAAAGGGGCAGCCATAAAATTGATCGATATCAAAAAGACTGCCCCACTAGGATAGAAGCAACAGGGTTCGGGGCTCATTTTATGGTTAATTTATCATTACCAAAGATATTATTATTCTCGATACTACACTACTAATATTATTCAAAAGGTTGAGTCAATTATATTCGTAATTCCTTTCGATGAATTTTTGACTAAATTTATTACCGAAGTACTATGTATTATATCTTTCGTAATAAAATACTATTCAGAAAATAAATTGCTAAACACTGTTGTTTCAATTCTAGTGGCGTAGCATTTATGATATCAATCATTTTCATGGCTGCCAAATTTTTGCTGAGAGGACTTTCATACAAGGAGGTTGTTTTTGGGGAGATATCATTTTATTTTGCACTTTTTATTGATGGATGAACATCCGCAAAAGTGTCAATAGTTGCAGAAACAAAATTAAAAACCGATAATAGTAATCCGGATAGCATAACAGAAGTGTCACCCATGAAAATTCGGCACAAGATCTCCGACAAGATATTCAACAGTGACCGATGGTATCCGGAAAAAGACAGAGGTATATTGTTAAGTCAACTGAAAATGAGCTTTTCCAGGAATTATTGTATTCCTTTTTAATGTGCATAGCGAGTGGCTACGATTTTAAATTTAAACGAACCTTCGGGAACTTGAAGAAGTCTTAAATTCTGCATTAAAATGGTTATCAATACTCAGTCTTTCTTGGAATTCCACGACTTTTGTGGTCTTATAATTTAATTGCCATATGTTACATTTTTTTACTTCCTAGAACATTACTTTCTTTGAAAATCATTATTTCGAAAACTATGAGTATAAGTGTGAGCACACTTCAAATCATTGGTAAGGAGCAAGTGACCATGCCATCTGCAACCAGAAACATGAGAAAAAATGACTTTGAAATTCCAAAACATTTAAGAGCCATAATTTTAGAACCCTGCATATATAGAATACTACTCCAAATAATAGCCTATTTTACATTATTAAAATGTATTTACTTTTCTAAAAGTTGGTATCAGGGTGGACCACAGCAAAGTGTTTGAGCGTATAGGTAGCAATTGGAATGAAATACCAATACAATAGAAAAAGGAAGGAAAAATAACTACTCTTTTGAGAATTTTTTGTAACCTTTTCTTGATTTATTCTTTAATGAAAATTAATTATAATTTAATTTATTGAAATTTAAGAATAAATACCAATATTTGTATTACTATTTGTCTGTGGAATATAATAATGGAACAATATGAACAAATAACTGCACTTACATAACAAAATACAAAGTCTTCACTGATATTTTTAAATTTTACATATATACAACACTATTCCAATAATAGCCTGTTTTAAGTTATTAAAATGTATTTACTTTTCTAAAAGTTAGTATGAGGGTGGACCACAGCAAAATGTTTGAGCGATTAGGTAGCAATTGGAATGAAATATAAATAAAAAAGGAAAAGGAAGGAAAAATACCTACACTTTTGAGAATTTTTTGTAACCTTTTCTTGATATATTCTTTAATGAAAATTAACCCTTAACTACTCACCTGAATCAATATTACTTATCTACTCACCTCGGGTCAATATGACCCAGGACAAAAAAAAGAAATTAAACAACTTGGGGTGTAAGATATTAGTTTTAAACAACAGGAGAAGGCTTGAAAATATATATTTACTAGCTAGTGTGCCCGGCTTCGCTCCGGTAGTTGTGTGGCAGTTTCAATAACAGAAAAACTTTAAAATTAAAGGAAATATAGAACAAAATTAGCACTTTCTTGAAAATTTTAACATTGTATCAATATTAAGATTCGAGATCTGCAGTGTCCGCCCAAATAAGGAACCCTATATACTTTATAGGGTGTTGAAAATGGTGAATGAACAATTAATTTTGCTGCAACTTTGTCGAGCCATGCATCGTTTTTGATGGTTTCTTTGATTATGAATCCTATAAGCCCATTCCAAGCAGTCAGCAGATAATAAATTATTAGATTATTAGTTAAAAAAAACTATATTTGGAGTACAACTTAAGCGCCGACTACTG
Organism: Aelia acuminata; assembly: GCA_911387785.2. Taxonomy (NCBI): domain Eukaryota; kingdom Metazoa; phylum Arthropoda; class Insecta; order Hemiptera; family Pentatomidae; genus Aelia; species Aelia acuminata. The sequence goes on along the minus strand of OU426980.1, from coordinate 53,554,205 downwards.
TGATGGTCCCATTAGATCCAGAAGTTTAGAAAATACCGAAGATTAATAGAAACTTTTTTTGTAAGACCTTTCTTCCGGTTCAACCTCCCTTAATTTATCCCCCCCCCCACACCCTAATTTGGCCGAACTCTGCACTTCTCCAATCTTACTAATGTTACTGAGTGAAAACCAAAATATCATGAGGGCACAATTTTTTCATCATATTTCTTTTTATCCTGAACTATGAGCGGTGATAAAATCTTATTGAAAACATGTTTATTTGGAGTCAATTCATCATTTTGTCAACTGGAATGCTCATCATACATAGTAATAAAACCATTTTTCATAACTACATACAATAAGAACACTTCAAACTTGTTATTTTCGGTTTATAATCAGTCTATTCAGCTCTTCTTTTTTGTTTTATGTCTGTTTTTATTCGCTCACTCATATTGCATTAAATTTACTTAAGTATATGTTAGATATTGATTAAATGTAATGTGTTAATCAATTAACCTTCTTATGAGAAAATTAATTTTGTAAAGTATCCAGTCGGTTTTCTCATTGATTGCAGATATGTAAAATCATTAATTTATTTTAAAAGAAAAGGTGAAACTAATTATTTTAGCTTGATTTTTTAGTAATTTAAAAAGAACAGCTGACAAAATATATAACCTTTACAAATATAACGGAATGAATGATCAATAAACATTGAGTGAAACACACCCTAGCGCTTCCTGGTGGTCTGCAGCTCGAACTAAATTTTTCATTCATAAACTGTTATGTCATTCTCAGGTAGGCTAATTAAATGTTGCGAGAGGCTTAAAATTCCAGTCCTTTTTTTCTTCAATTTCACACCCTTAAGAGAAAAACGGAAACCTTCTTCTCCGTTAGGGGACCTACAGTTACACGCTGACATAAATCTCTTAATCGTATGTGGAGTCGTTTCTGAGCCTTTTCGGCACGCACATTGTACACTTTGCTTTATAATATATATTGATTTATGTATACAATAAATGAAAGTTTTTAAATATGAATAACATGTTGAATTATAGGTCTGAAGTGAAGTACTAAAATAAAGGAACTCCTTACCGTTACTACTATTAACATAATTTCTTTTGATTTAAATTCAAAATTTTTTCTAAGAACAACCTTTGCCGTTAAAACAGATAAGAAAGGAGTGGTTTTATACAAATTTAGTCCCTGCATCGGACACAAAAAAATGGCTTACACAACTACTCACCTCGGGTCAAAATATCTAAATATATAATTTAGATAAAATAAACACCTCCCTTATTTTTCAGACACTGCCAAGATGTAACTGGAGCCTAAACAAAGGATATGTCAAAGTTTGGTGATCATTCAATGCCAAAAAGGTGTAAATAGAATGAAATGTAACTTGGTACGGGTCAATATGACCCGACGTGAGTAGTTAAGGGCTAAGAATAAAAACAAAGATTTGTATTACTATTTGTCTTTGGAATATAATAATGGAACAATATGAACAAATAACTGCACTTACATAACACAATACAAAATCTTCACTGACATTTTTTTACATATATACAAAACTTTCTTCTGTTCCAATTATTCCTATTTTAATTCCAATCATAGCCTATTTTAAGTTATTGAAATGTATTTACTTTTCTAAAAGTTGATATCAGGGTGGATCAAAGCTAAGTGTTTGAGCGTTTAGGTAGCAATTGAAATGAAATATAAATAAAAAAGGAAAAACACCTACACTTTTGAGAATTTGTTGTAACCTTTTCTTGATTTATTCTTTAATGAAAACTAACAATAAATACAAAGATTTGTACTACTATTTGTCTGTGGAATTTAATAATGGAACAATATGAACAAATAACTGCACTTACCTATTTGCTGCCTATTTTATTGCACTGCCTATTTTAAATTATTAAAATGTATTTACTTTTCTAAAAGTTAATATCAGGGTGGATCAAAGCAAAGTGTTGGAGTGTTTAGGTAGCAATTAAATGAAATATAAATAAAAAAGGAAAAGGAAGGAAAAACACCTACACTTTTGAGAATTTGTAACCTTTTCTTGATTTATTCTTTAATGAAAACTAACAATAAATACAAAGATTTGTACTACTATTTGTCTGAGGAATATAATAATAGAACAATATGAACAAATAACTGCTCTTACATAACACAAAATTATTGTAACCATATGCTTCTAAACAAAAAGGTTATGAAATCGACATATGAAGCCATCTTAATAAATCGAAACACGATCTACTGTATTTGCAATAATTCTCTATATAAGAATTATTTTGGTCACTAATCAAGTTAAAAACTATCCTATCTCTTAAGTTGGCCAAAACTATAAACATTGGGTCAAATTTCATTAAAATCGGTTGAGTAGTTTCTGAGTTATAGAAAGACAAACATCGGGACACGAGATTTTTATATATATATATATAAGGATTAATTTTTAATTTTACTATATTTGATATAATTATCTGATTTCTAAAGTACCCATGTCATGTAAACATACCGTTTGATTTGGTTTCCATTATTTTCTTACTTCTTGTTGTTACCAGCCTATGCGTATTTGGTATGAGTTTAATCGTCAATAACATAAAAAGTTTAATAAATTATTAAAATGTAAGATAGTATAATTCTTTTTCCATGTAATTTAATTTATTTTTTATAAAAATTGAAATAGTTTGTGAATTGCATTCTATTATCTTAAATAAACTGTTCCTGATTCTTTTTTATTTATAGCATATCCATTTTAGATAGGGATGTTTCAATTCATACCTACTCTTATTGGTGTATCTTTATATTTTGATTATGTAAAAATTTATTATATACCAACAACTTATTATAATAAATAACAACTTATATGGTTTCCCCGTAATAAACCTTTTGAATTCGGCTAACTAACCTCTCCCTCCTCTCACATAATTTTTGTGCATTGCTCTGGACTTTACAAGGTAAATATAGTATTTTAAAAATGTTTAGAATTTTAAAATTTATAGTATTTTCGAATTCTAAGCCCCTGTTATCATTACAGTAGTTAACCACTTTAAAAAATCCGAAAAGATAAAAAAAAAATAATAATTTTCTCATTGGAATATTCCTATCGTTATAATTACTTTTTCAAAATTCACGCTTTTTATAAGGGACACTTATTTCAAAAAGGTAAAATGTTGATGGCTTAATACTCATAAAATAATTTATCTTCTAATTAATTTGTTTTAAAATTATAAATTATTTGTTTAATAAACAATCATGATCAAATAACATCATTGAAATACTAATAAAAATTTCACAATTTAAATAGACGATTTTAATAATGGAATTATAAACATTACCAGCCCAGAAGACGAAGTATCCTAAATTGTATCCGTAAAAATTAACTAAATACCGAAAGTACTCACAGATAGTCAGGTATCCGTGCTGACGGATACAAGAAGTACTCAGATCTGTAGGAAAATATTGGAGGGATTCGAGTACAGTATGCGAGTACAAAAGTATCTGTAACTTTTATCTTGTATCTGTAACTTGTACTTCTCTACTTGGATAGTGCCCAACTCTGTTATGTACTCTGAACCTATGGGTCATAAATAATAGGATTTGAGAACATAATTTATCTTTTAATACTTTCGAACTACACATTATTTTAACCTTCCCTGTCACATTTAAAAGTCTTTTTTGTCCATTTTCACTCTTTCATCTGCAATAGTTCTCTTTTCGAAATGATGGATGATTGAGTCCCATCCAGCACTGCAATTTTTATTGAAGGAAATTTTCTTTGACAAATCACATTCTCTGTACACACAATTCTTATTATTCACATTACAACAAATGCTACCAACTACATCACCTAATCTTTGTGTTATATTAGCTTTTACTATTTGCATTTCTGAAATAAAAAGAAAAAAAATTTCATGGTACCCACACATGCAGATCTCTCTCTTATTGGAAGGTCTTTGGGTAACCCAAAAAGGTTTGAAGCGGCAAAAATGTGGATATGATATCTGGATACTTTTAGTAGATACAAACTTTTTCTTTAAGATCTCTGATAAATACCTTATTTGATTTTTCGCTTTCTTCCTGGTTATTGCATCTTTACGACGAGGTTTACAGTAAGAATTTTCATCGTTGGTAAGACACTTGTGGACTTCTTTCATGAGATCAGATCTGGCAAAGTTTTTGTGTTCTGTTTTTTTTTTTTTTTTTTTTTTTTTTTTTTTCTTCAAGAACCCCAAAAGAAGATTCATCAGAAGTTTTTTTCCTATATAGCTCATTTTTCTTCAAATGAGCATGTTTCTTTTTCCGTTTTTCTGCAATTTTGCTTTGGTCTTTTAGTTTTATTTTCATCCTGTACTTTTTTTAAGTCTTTTTTTTCTTTCCTCTTCTACTGTTATAAAATTATCCCCTGCAGGTTCAGGCTCATTAGATCCATTAACTGGGGAATTCGGAGGAGAATTTCCATCCACAAACTTTACCAATGTCTGCTGTCGGCGCCTTCTCTACTCACCTTTTTGTTTTCTTGTACCCCTTTCGCTTACATCATTTATACTTTTGATTTTTTTTTTTTTTTTTTTTTTTGCCCTTTGTATTCTACTCTGTTCTCTTTCCTTTTCCTTCATTATCTTATAGTTTTCCGGATTTTGTCAGATCCTTCCTTTTTTTTGCTTTTACTCGAAGTTTTCGCCCTAGTTTGATTGCTCTGTTTTTTTCTATTAACTTTCCTGGAAAACCAATCATTTTTAAATGATAAATTATAAATCTCCAAACCTTGGTATGGTATACCCTATATCTCTAGTTTTTTTATTGCTTATTAGAAGATTAACCTTAATAAACTAAAAAACTTGAAGATATGAACACATTTTTCTAAAGCAAAATATTGATTTATTATAAAAAAAAAAAAAAAAAAAAAAAAAAATTATACAATTACAGTTTACCGATATGCAAGTATTTGGAAAACTTCAAATTGTATTTAAAAACATTTAGCGACCTGAGACATGAACTTATAAAAATAACAAACAATACTTGTTTCAAATACGATCAATACTCATGACCATCACTCAGGAGGTGTGATGATCATGAGTGTGACGGTAGTGAGGAACCTCCCATCATTAATTGTTTATAGCATCACCAGAGCCTTGACATAACCTAAACGCTAGTTTGACTAATCAATTGTGTACATCTAAACATACTCAAATATCAAGCCCAGGAGCTTTAAAAAATTTGAATAATTTCAAAAAAGCGTGAAGGTCATTATTAATAAATAATACGAGGTTTTATGATGAAAATCGTGGAAAATTCATAAAAAAAAAAATGTCAACCAAAACATCACTTATGAAGATAAACTCACTGAATTACTCTGTAGATAGCTGAAGTAACACTAGCGCATTTTAGTCCGTGCATATTGAAATGGTAGTAACTGTGACGGTCTTGAGGCCAACCCGAGAGACAAAGTGTAAATGGAATTTTCAGTTTACCTATTTAGCTTAAAAATGTTTAAAGAAATGGTAATTTATTTTCTAATATATGTATTAATATTCTACACCTCTGATCATTGCTAGTGTACACTCTAAACTCATCTGGCACTCAAATATTGTCTATAATATTTCTTTTTTTAGTGATTTTGTAATGGTCATGCTATCATTTCGACATACAAGGCCATCAATTCCTCCTTAAAACTCTAGTAGGGCTTGGCAAGTGGGATGACTTCACCTTTTGACTTTGGTCATCCATTCTGACAATAATTAAAAATATACTTCAATTCTAGTCAGCATCAGTTGCTTTCTTGATCCTACCTACAGTCTTGCTGTTCAGGTAAACTGAAGCGTATTCTATGTACCCACACATATTTGCATCTTCTTTACCTAAATGCAATTTTTAAAACAGTATGACCTATTTCACGCTGCGTACTCTCAATTCGTCCCTACTCTCGCTACGTACGTTGCTGCTGCCACCTACGGCCCTCAATGGAACTACGCCGACTTGAATGGGCAGGTGAGGAACTTTCAAGCTAGCCAAGGACCGCATGCGGGCAAAACCTTTCTTTTATGATTCACCATAATTTCCAAATCATTGAGTAGATCCAATCAGTGAACCCGGGAAGAGGGAGAGTAGGGAGCATGAGCTGGCCGGCAGACAAACAGTGAGTAATATAATTTATTCACAGAATAACATCATCAGGAGAAAAGAGAAATTCATCATCAATTTCAACCCGTCAATCATCTCATTATTTAAATTCAGCCAAATTCCAACCGTCAATCATCTCATCTTTATTCAAATCATAATGTCACTATATTTTCTAAATTTAAAACTAACCACTAACAATAATGTGAAAACCTTCAGGCCCACCCCAAGAGATTGTTTTCTTAGAAGAATATATTTATTTTCCTTATTTTATTTCAATTCAAACTTATTTTTTACCTTTATACAGTCCACTTTAAACCACACCAGCCCATATTCAATAAGGTTTATAACAGACCAAGTAATGTTGATGTTATAAATCAAACATAATTTTGGTCCTCCGGGCCGGATAATTTATTTAATTACAAAGATAGTAATCATCAATCATTACACTTCAATATGGTCATAATAGTACTTTAAATTTTGTTATATGGTTGATCAATATAGCCCATAGCTACAATTATTATATTAATTCAATCAACAGAAATAGTTTATTCAATTCAAGTGATACCTATGCATCTGAATAATAATTATTCAAGTTATAATTCAATGAGAGAAAGTCTTGTTGCATTGGCATATTTTTTCTAAAATCATTAATTCATTTTCTCACTGTAACACTCAGAATATATGTAAGCTTCATACTTAACATAAGTTTTTAGTTTAATTTAGATCAGATATACCTTAATTAATCCAAATTTATAAGATATTCTTACTCGTATGAACATTTAGTTAACCTGCACTCCTATCACTTTGTTTATTAATTTAAATATTTGGAAACCTAACAGATGAGAGTAACTCTAAACTTCTAGTTATTTATTTCTACTTTATTTACTAACTAATTACAGGTAGCACTTCATTCTGTATATTTTATTTCTCTTCAAATTTTCTTTCCACCTGCTTCAGTAAGACATCAGCTGTCGGCTACTGTTATTGAAACCTTCTCCGCGCCTTACCGCTCAGCTGATTCACCAAGGAGGTACACTACTCTAGTTATTGGCATAGTTATTTCAAGTTGCGACGTCATTCATTTTTCATCTATATTCAAGGCGTCTCACCTCATTTTTCGCATTCAAATCAGCCCTTTGGTGAATTCAAGGTGGTTAGACATTATTCTTTGTGCTACTTTCTTTATTTCGTTTAGATTTTATCACTTATTTACTCTCGTATCCATCTCTCTCTTGTTGTTTATCTCCTCATTGTTTGTTTGTCTGGCCTTCTCTTTTCCTCTCTTTTCCCTTTGCTCCCGGGTAGCTGAGTTGTTTATTTTTATATAATGAGCAAAATTGAACTTCAATCTCGAGCATCCAACCTCGAACGCAGATTTCTTGAGATTTCTTCAACGTAGTGTATTAGGGGTTTCTACTATTGACAAAGACAAGGTCAAGGGTGACGATGTACTTCTGTATGAGGCTAAAGTCCGTACCGCCCAGGAAGACTGATACAAATTTCAAGCTGTGTTCGACGAACGGTTCGAAGTGAGCGAACTGTTAAAGACAGCGGACGAAGATGACAAATTCCCCAGCAAATCTTGGGCATCGACATACGACAAACTCAGGAATGAAATAGTTCTTGCTAGGGGCAATCTCTTGATTTTGCAGAAACGGTCTGAGGTGAGAGGTCACGATTCCGATGTTCGGGAGTCATCTGCAATGAACACAACCACTTTCATGAGTAAACATCAATTACCCCTAATTCCTATTCCTGAGTTTCGAGGAGATCTAACCAAATGGACCCATTTTAGAGACACCTTTACTTCAATGGTACACAATGAACCCACACTCTCTGGGGTACAGAAACTGCATTACTTAATCAGTGCTTTGAAAGGAGAAGCTGCCTCTGTACTCTCCCGTTTCCCAATCGAGGATAATTCTTATCAACAAGCATGGGAAAAGGTCGTTCAGACTTATGATAATCCAAGAGTATTATCAAGCATCCTCATTAACCAAATTGTGGATTGTAACGTTACATATCATAAGTCTGAACTTCAAAGATACGAGGCGTTTCTCACCGTTGTTGCGGATAGCATTGACCAGTTTCGAGCTCTAAAGATTCCCAACCCATGTGAGCTATTGCTTGCGACCTTAGCACTCAGAGCTCTTGACAATGAGACTAGTAGGCAATTCGAATTAAGTCTACATTCAACCAAGGAGTTCCCGACCTCCGACGATGTCATCAATTTCGTACGAAAGAGGAAAACTCCTATCAAGATGTCCTCTGGTTTGGTTGATGGCTTACAGATTGCATCTAATTCCTCCAAATCCCGTTTTAACTCATCATCACATATATCTCCTTCTTCTAAAACTGTTTCTACCTACTTTTCATCTTCAAGTTCAGCTGATTCCAAATCTGTTAAGGTCTGTCCAAAATGCAAGGGAGATCATTATCTCTTCAACTGTGCCTCATTCAAAACATTGCCCGTCGATGAAAGAGTTCATCTAGTGCGATCGTGGAAAATATGTTTCAATTGTCTTCGACCAGGTCACCGGTCTCTCGATTGCAAATCGCGATTCAAGTGCCACACGTGCAAGAGAATGCATCACACATTGCTACATCAAGACTTCAACAAATCAGGAAGGGAAGACAGAACGCTGGACACAACGATAAGGCAGGAAACCCGCACGGTGCCACAAACTGAAAATCAAACCTCTTCTCAACCCTCTGTGGTCGCCTTTGGTGCCTCCCCTTTCTCAAAGGCTCGCCATTTTGTTATGTTGCCAACGGCTCGACTCCTCATGGGAGGTGCGAAGCGTTGTTTTCATCCTGATCGTGCTCTACTCGACTCGTGCAGTCAATTTATTTATATCACAAGCTCACTTGCGAAGGCGATCGGAGCAAACATTACCCCTTTTGAGGATGGGATAGCCACTATCGCGGAGATGCCAATCACAAAATCACTTATCAAAGGAACCACTTCATGCACGATTCGTCCTTTGCAAGACCCACTGGAATTCAAGACTGATGCAATAGTTGTCGATCACCAAATAAACTCATCATTTCCGAATCAGAGAATTCCGGAGTTTATTTGTGAGCAACTTCAAGACCTTCCTTTGGCGGACCCTGATTTTTCAACTCCTGCACCTATTGACATTCTAATAGGCGCTGACCTGTACCCTCAATTAGTAGTCAGAATTCCACGTCATTCAGGAATTCAACAACTTCATTTGATCCCAACAGTCTTTGGCCTCACCACCATCGGTCCTATATCTTATCAGACTTCTAACACATCCCAGCTCTATTTCCTGGAGTCCAAATCATGTATAGAGAAGCAGCTCAAGGAATTTTGGGAGATAGAGGAGCCAAGTGCCGTACCGGTTATGGACCCTGATGATTTATTCTGCGAAGAGCACTTTATTCGTACTCACTCGCGCACACCTGATGGCAGATACATTGTCAGGTTCCCTTTCAAAAATGAATTCCCTATGGTTGGCTGCAACAGAGACTTAGCTCTAAGAAGATTCCGCTCTCTCGAGAAGAAATTCGAAAGGGATACAACTGGCTCCTTCTTATTCCACGTTCATGGCGGCATACCAAGAGCTCGGTCACATGACTCCCACTGACGTCAAATCACCTTACCTCATCCCACACCATGGGGTGTGGCAAGAATCACAGCAAGGGCGTAAGCTTCGCGTGGTATTCGACGCCTCATGCACCTCAAACACCATAAGCCTTAACGATCTACTTCTCTCAGGACCGAAACTTCAAGCTGATTTGTGCTCGATACTCATCAGATTTAGGCTTTATGAAATCCCGATTTGTGCGGACTTAGTAAAGATGTACCGCCAAATCTTAATACATCCTGATGAAAGGCACTATCAACAGATCGTCTGGCGTGAAGACACCATGGAACAATTACAAGAATTTCAGCTCAACACGGTGACTTACGGCATTAAGTCTAGCGCTTACCATGCATTACGTGTCATCAGACACCTTTTGAAGGACGAGGGTGCCAAGTTTCCTCTCACTGCTAAGCGCATCACTGAGGACATGTATGTCGGGAGCCAACTCCATCCGTGAAGCCGGTCAACTAGTTGAAGAACTTCAGCAAATCTTCTCAAGCGGGGGATTTTCCCTAAGAAAATGGGCGACCACTCACCAAGAACTTATTCCCATTACATCCAGACCCGCCGAATCTGTCGCTATTAAATCATCAGAGAACGATTCCATCAAGATCCTCGGTTTATCCTGGAACTCTCAAGACGACACGTTCTCTTACTCGGCAAGGCCAATTTGTCTGACCCGAATCACGAAGCGCACCATGCTATCAGCAATAGCTCGAATCTTCGACCCTTTAGGTCTTTTAGCTCCTATCATATTTACCGCAAAATCTCTCATTCAAGAACTGTGGAAGGCCAAAGTAGGTTGGGATGACGATCTGCCTAATGAAATCATCAAATGGAAAGCCTTATCATCCCAGTGGGACCACATTACTACTGTTCGCATCCCAAGGAAAATTTCTTTCATGCAGGCTCGCTTCACTCTAATAGGATTTTGCGATGCCTCCTTAAAAGGATATGCTGCATCTCTCTACCTGAGGTCAGAAGCCCCTTGTGGCGATGTCAGAGTTGCACTCATAAAGGCTAAGACTAAGGTAGCTCCATTGAAATTCCTATCAGTGCCCAGATTGGAGCTATGCGGAGCACTATTGCTCTCTAAATTGGTCTCGTCCATCCCACAGTCTCTGTCTCAAACAATAGTTTGCTTTACTGATTCGCTAGTCCTTGCTTGGCTTCAAGCTCCAGTTCACACCTTATCCATTTTCGAAGCCAACAGGGTATCACAAATCCAAACAGTCGTTCCCGTACACTGCTGGCACCACATTGGATCAGAGGAGAACCCAGCGGACGTTGCCTCTCGCGGATGTGAACCTCAAGCCCTCAGCAAGTGTTCACTCTGGTGGAACGGTCCGTCTTGGTTGAAAGAACCCCTTTCGTCATGGCTCCCACAGGATATTCCAAGTGTCATTTTGACCAATATTTCCGAATCCAAGAAAAATGATGATGTAAACTGTGACTGGATGTCCCGATTCTCCTCCTTCCCATCCCTCATAAGAACAGTGTCCCGAATTTTGAGACTCGCAAGAAAGGCCCAAAATGGAAATTCTCCCTCATCGGACTTCATCACAGCGAAGGAGTATCAGGAAGCCGAAGTTCGATGTATAAAGGCCATACAGAGGCATTACCTCCCCAAGGAACTTCTTTCCAAATCGGGTATTCCCCCCAAATCGTACAGGGAATTGTCTCCATTCGTCGATGAAGTGGGTATTGTCAGGGTGGGCGGTAGACTCCATTATTCGCAGTTAAAATTTACAGCTAAGCATCCAGCCCTCATTCCACAGCAATCGCCTCTGGCGCGGCTCATCATTCTACATATACACACTCAATATATTCATGCAGGACCGACTCTTACCCTCGCATTGGTTAGAGGAAAATATTGGATTCCCAAAGCTGGGAAACTCGTTAGAAGCTCCATCCGCCGTTGCGCCCGGTGCCGCATTTTGATGGCCAAACCGCACACACCACTTATGGCCAGTCTTCCAAGAGAAAGAATTTCCCAATTCAGGTGCTTTGTCGAAGTTGGTGTCGACTACGCCGGCCCCTTCCTCATCAAAGAATCTAAAAGACGGAATTCAGCGCTCGGAAAAGCGTATCTATGTTTATTTGTTTGCCTGGCATCGAAAGCACTCCATCTTGAGGTTGTTTCCTCCCTCACCACAGCATCCTTTTTAGCAGCACTGGAAAGGTTTACCTCTCGCAGAGGTCTTCCCAGAACCATATTTTCCGATCACGGAACCTACTTTGTCGGTGCCTCCCGCATCCTGAAGGACATTTACAAGCTCCAACAAAGCATGGAACCCGAACTAGTTCATCATTTAGCACCGCTGGGAGTTGAATGGAAATTCATACCACCTCGAGCACCTCACTTCGGGGGATTGTGGGAAGCCGGCGTAAAGTCAGCCAAGGGACTCCTTGCGCGCACCATGGGTTCACAGCCATACACGTTCGAAGAACTATCAACCGCATTCTGCAAAATTGAGTCTTTGTTAAATTCTCGCCCTCTGTGTCCACTCAAAGAAGATCCTCATGATTTCGATTTTCTTACACCAGGACATCTACTCACTGGATGTTCATCATCAGCCACGCCACCTGAAATATTGACATGTTCTTCTGCCTTATCCAGATGGCGTCTCCTTCAAGCACAGATCAACACCGTCTGGGAAAGATGGCGAAAAGAGTACCTCCACACGCTCCAGCAAAGAACTAAATGGAACAAAGGTGTCAAGAATCTTTCAAGCGGTGATTTAGTTATCCTCCTTGAAAAACGCTATATCCCCGGTCTTTGGCCAGTAGGTCGTGTCGTTGATACCTTTCCCGGCAGAGATGGCGTCACCCGAACTGTCTCTGTCCGAACCACTACCGGCAGCATTCTTACTAACGCTGTCACTTCTCTCGCTCCTCTTTTTCCTTCTGAAGAAAGTAGGGAAATCTTTATTGATTGAAGTATATATTTTATTTCTATTTTTAATTTTTTTTATATATAATTGTAGATGTATGTATAATATAGCAGTAGTTTATATATATATTTTTCTCTCATTATTAACTAGTTGAGTATGAAGCATGATTTCATTATATTATGTTATATCAAGTGTCTATTTTCTTTATTTAAAATCAGCACAGCCGATTTTGGTGGGCGGTTTGTTCAGGTAAACTGAAGCGTATTCTATGTACCCACACATATTTGCGTCTTCTTTACCTAAATGCAATTTTTAAAACAGTATGACCTATTTCACGCTGCGTACTCTCAATTCGTCCCTACTCTCGCTAAGTACGTCGCTGCTGCCACCTACGGCCCTCAATGGAACTACGCTGACTTGAATGGGCAGGTGAGGAACTTTCAAGCTAGCCAAGGACCGCATGCGGGCAAAACCTTTCTTTTATGATTCACCATAATTTCCAAATCATGGAGTAGATCCAATCAGTGAACCCGGGAAGAGGGAGAGTAGGGAGCATGAGCTGGCCGGCAGACAAACAGTGAGTAATATAATTTATTCACAGAATAACATCATCAGGAGAAAAGAGAAATTCATCATCAATTTCAACCCGTCAATCATCTCATCTTTATTTAAATTCAGCCAAATTTCAACCGTCAATCATCTCATCTTTATTCAAATCATAATGTCACTATATTTTCTAAATTTAAAACTAACCACTAACAATAATGTGAAAACCTTCAGGCCCACCCCAAGAGATTGTTTTCTTAGAAGAATATATTAATTTTCCTTATTTTATTTCAATTCAAACTTATATTTTACCTTTATACAGTCCACTTTAAACCACATCAGCCCATATTCAATAAGGTTTATAACAGACCAAGTAATGTTGATGTTATAAATCAAACACTTGCCTAACTGCAAACAAATTTTTGACTAAATTTACATGCAATGCTATTTCTTCATCTAGGTAGTTATTGACATCTGGCAATGGAGCTCTTGAAATTGTAAATATAAACATGTACTTTCCCGCTTTATGAACTAATTCTATGTCTTAACAGAGTAAGTGAATAAACATATGCGTAGTCTGACAGGGGCTTTAGCTAATGATGCTTACTATTTGTAATTAGTCTATCATTAAGCATATGGATTCCTTCAGTTATGTAGGTATACTTCTAATTCTCTGTTTTGTGTTTTCTATTGTTGTGCCAAAATTTAAGTTCTTTACACAGGTCTATATTAAAAAATTATTGGACATGCAAACTCCTAATTTCATGAAAATCTGAGATATTGAGGTTGAGGACTGTTGTTCAATACGGGTAGGGGGGGGGGGGGGCTGTTACATGCTATATGACCAAGAGCCCTTTTCTTTTGATGATTAAATTCTAACACTTTGGTGTTGGGGCTTTGAGATCACAAAAAACTTTTTCCTCATTCAACTACTTTTTTGATAATTTTGTTTAAAACAGTCCTTACTTGACTGTTCAGTGGTGTACCTGCATACCTAGATTTGGGCCTGGGCTGGAATCATAAAAAAGTATTACAATGTAATCGAATTTCTGACTTGAGTCCCATAAGTAAGTGGAGACCACTTCACTCCACTCTAGTTGTATTATTGTATATAATTGACAAATACTTACAATGTACATAGTATTAGATAAAATTTTCATTGTAGAAAAAAGTTTTTATTTGTTAGCCGTAATTTAAAATATGACACTGACCTCTATATGTTCATTTATATTCAAAGGATGATCGCAAGTAAAACCTCACTATGCCCATTTTTTTCTTAATTTTTGATCATTTTGAAACCATTCAATCCCTACTGGTTTCTTCTTCACATTTGGTATTATTTTAAATATTCATTATGAACCTTTGATACATTATTGAAATAATATCGTTATTTGCAGAGCTTCGGAATGGTTGGTTAATAAGAACAACTTCAAAATCATTTGCTGTTTATGCTGCAACATCCACGGAAAAACAGGAATGGATGGCGCATATCAATAAGTGTATTGAAGATTTATTGCGTAAAAGTAATAATTTTATCAATTATATTTTCTTTAACTTAAACATTTTAAAGATATTTGTGAAATACTGATAAATAAGCTTGTTGCATTTTAAGCAGAAATTTTTATCAATGTATTTTTGTAATTTACCATCAGCAATTATTTAATTTATTATGAAATGGTTCATGAGTTCATTAATTTATGACTATCCCATTCGTTAAATGCCTGTAAAAAGTTAAGTGTAAAATAAGCTTTAATAATAATAATATATGAGTTAGTTTTAATATCCATGCTTAGTGCAAGTATTACATTATTAAAAACATTATGACTGAAGTACTGAGTGCGTTATGATGCATGATGGCAGTTTTAAATGAAACAGTAATTTATATAAAAATTCAAATTTGTTTTTCTAAGGGTGTAATTTTAACCATTATAGGTAATATTTGTTTAGTTTTTGTTTCTGAACTTAATTGTTACAAAAGTCCTTGTGAATAAGCTTAGCTTTATTTCAGATTAAATATTTTAAACATAATTGAATACTACTATTTAAAGTTAAGTCTATTGTTATCAACTACTTTCACCCATCTTTCCGCCAGTAGGTTAGATTTGAGGCAGGTACTGCACCTTTGGATTTGAAGCTAAGAAATATTCCCGTCCAATTTTTATGTCATCAGAATTATCAAAGATCCCACATTGCATCACTTTTTTTTTAACCGATCCTGGCGAACCTCCAGTTATGTAGCTTAACCTGGCCATGCCTTTTGCATATATTTGTTATAATCATATATCAACTTGCTGCTGGGCTTGAGCCTCAGTAAGTCATGTGGGTTGGATCTTGTTTTTAGATCTTTTATGTCCAAGGTTTTAAGATGATCAGCCACTTGGGTATTAAAATCTCCATTGTCAAAATACCTGAACATCAAAGATTGATATTATTTAATGGGGGTAGTTTATTATCCTTATATGGCACAAATTTCTTCGGCAGCTGCCTTTGTGCTTAAACCTTTTTTCCAGTAATGTCTTTGAAGACCTTCAATCACGATTTTTTCTTCTGAAATTGAACGTTGAATGTTTCTGATCTTACTCTCATAAGCCTTTCTTAGTACTAATGGCTACAATCATCTATTGTTATTTTTATCTTTCAAGTTTTATTAGAAGATTTACCTTTCTTATGTCACAAGTTAATAATTATTTTAGTTCAAGGAATATTTAGTTCTATCATTGTTCTCAGAAGTAATAAAAACAAATGTTCCCTTCCTTATTACTATCTCCCATCCTGGATCTCCTCATGACATTAATTTTTCCTTCCATTTATATAAGTAATATTCTCCTAACGTGTGATGTTAAAACCCAGTCCCTTACAGCTCACATCGACAAAATCATAGACTATATTTATTAAAACTTACATTATTACAGTGTCAGAAACTTGGGCAAAGACGAATATTTCATCTTCCTTTGTAGCTATTGCTAATTACTCCCTCATCCGCCATGACAGAAGTGACCAAAATGGTTGGGGTCTGTCTATTTGTGCATGACTACATAAAAGTCAAAAACCCTCGATAAATCTCTTTCCCTAGACACACTACATGTTGAGTATCTATTTTTTGAAATTTTTACTACCTCCTTTTCCCTTTAGGCTGTGGTCTATCGCTCTTCTCTAGTCAAATTCGATCCAAATTTAGAGACACCCCTCCATATTATCATAAAGTGTGTTAATAATATTATATTATACAATACAATTATCACCAGTGACTTCAATACAAATATTCTCAGGGTGTCTAGCATGCAGGATTTATACAGGAATTTTCTATTTTTAAGGGAAGTTGCGGGATTTTATCTTACCAATTTTAAAAACATTTTTTTAAAACAACAAAACAACGTTTTGTTGGGTATATGGATTACGATTGTGACCTCATTATGATCTTATTAGGACTTCAGAGGACCATTTTAACCTTTATTCTCCCCCACCACCCCCTTTTTTTTATCTTACTCCCTGGTTTTTTTCAAAAGAAAAACATCTATGTTTTGAAACATTGGAACAAGTTTTCTGTATGAAAATGAATTCAAATTGAAATTGAAACATTTAGAGATAAGGGATGGGGTCAAAACCAGAAAATAATTTTTTTTTTTGTTTTTTTACTGAAAAAACTTTTGATTTATATCATATGTGGATATCCACTTACCTATCACATCCTAAACAAGGAGCCTATATTTCCACCCAACAATGCTCAAGCTCACTTTTTAAAAATAAAATCAATATAATTAAATTAATAAACAAAAGAAAAATACACCTCAGTAAACAAAGACAAGTTATGGACACAACCTAGAAGAAATATAGGTTGCACTAGGTAACTGGAGTTAGTAGGTTGCACTGGCTATGCTAGTATTCACAAGTATCTAGTATTATTATATTCTTCAAACTATTTATAGTATATATTTTTTTTAGATTCATAAAACATTGGAACCAATTATGTTGTAATTCACCTCTTCATTTTTTTACCAGGTGGCAAAAAAGCAGCAGAAGTTTATGCTGCTGTTTGGGTTCCAGATTCAGAAGCTCAGATTTGCATGCACTGCAAAAAAAAACCAATTTACAGTTTTAAATAGACGGGTATGCTTTATATAATACATCTTTTTATTTTTTTGGACCTAAACATTTTTTTTTTCAAAGACTTTCTTCAGTTTGAAGGTCTCCTCATCCAAACTCCTGTCTTAGCCAGTCCTCCCATCTTTGCTGGTTTAGGGAGTCCCAAGACAGTCCCCTATCTGCCATACTCTTGCCTACTCTGTCCTTCCACCTGACTGCAGGTCTTCCTCTCCTTCTTTCCTCTGCTTCCCAATCCATTATTATCTTAGGTATTCTGCCACTTCCCATCTGCCTTACGTGACCTTAATCTCCTCTCATCCTTCATCTCTAGGATACTCTGTGTGATTTAAATTTTTTTCCATTATGATGGCATTTCGAACCTTATCTATCCTAGAAATTCTGGCTGCTCTTCTCCGAAAATCCATTTCTACAGTTAGGAATTTTTGCTCTAGGGTAATGCTGAGTTGCCATGTTTCTGATCTATATAACATCAAACTCTATAGTAGTGTCTTTTAAATATTTTTGTATTTATTGTAATATTGCTGTTCTACAATGAGGATTAATCATTCCCACTGCTTTCTTTCCATTTTTAATGCTTTTTTTCTATCTCTGAGTCTACTCCACCATTATTTTGGACTATGGATCCCTAATAACTGAATTGGTTCACTTCACTCAGCTTCATTAATGTAGGGTTGATATTTAATCTCTTTGCTCATGCTGCCAATTCTATCATTTCTCATAACCAGCATAACCCAATAGCCAACCCCAATATCAATTTTATGCTTAAATAGTAATAAATCAATACCTGAGCAAGTGATCATAAAATCAATATCATTTTCATAATCAAAATCCCAAACAACCCAAGAGCTTACCACAATATCTATTATTTCGTAGAAGTTGCCATAAATCGATACCTGAAGGAGTAACCTTAAAATCGATAATTTTTTCATAATCAGAATCCCAAATAACCTAATATCAATAAAATGCACTTTGTTATTCATCTATATGATTTCCAAAAAAAGGGTTTACTCTATTATGTATGCCAATAAGAAGAATTCCGAAAAGAAATTTATAAAGTTATTCCGGTATAATAAATTTTTAAAAAAATTACTACTCATTTTTAGAATTTTTCTGTGTTCACAACTTTATTTGTGAATATGTTCGTTTTCACAGATTTAATTATAAATATTTAAATTTTTTGTGAATATTCACAATTCTTCCTATGAATTAATTTGAATTTACAGAAGGATTTGCTTATACGATTGTATTTGTATTCACATCTGTGAATACGAATTTATTTGTATTTACAAATATTGTGGTATACATAAATTTATATTCTTATTTATAAATAGAAATATACCCAACTCTGCTGTACGAGGTGTGGCTATTAAATAACGAGACTGACGCTGCTACAGAAGAAGTGCGCATGCGCCAAACGCCAGCAACCAACAGCTGTTATCGTGAAGCCTTCTCTTTCGAATGTAGTGCCTCTCACATCTGTAAACTAATCAGTACAGCCGTAGCCTTAGTTCGCATTAGAGTTGTTTTTTTGTTTCGCCGGAAAAATGTTAAGTGTAACAGTAGAGCAACGAATCGTTGTGAAATTTCATGTGAAACTTGGAAAAACCGCTACTGAAACTTATAATTTATTGAAAGAAGTGTATGGCAATGAATGTTTATCGCGTGCACGTGTTTTTGAGTGGTTTAAGCGTTTTCAAGATGGCCGAGAAGACGTTCAAGATGATTCACTCCCGGGTCGCCCTTCCACGTCGAAAACGGATGACAATGGGTTCCTGAAGGTCAAATGATTAATCAACATTACTACCTTCACATTCTTGCTGAACTCCGCGAAAGAATAAGGAAAAAACGACCTGAATTGTGGAAGGACAAGTCATGGGTTCTCCACCAAGACAATGCGCCGGCTCATTCCGCATTGTCTGTTAAGAGGTTTCTAGCCAAATTCAGCATCCCATTGTTAGACCATCCGCCTTATTCGCCGGATCTTGCGCCGTGCGACTTCTATCTGTTTCCTAAGGTGAAATCTGCATTAAAAGGAACAAGATTTGAGTCTGTTGAAGCTGTGAAAGAGAAAGCGGTACGCGTCCTGAAGGAGCTGACAGAAAAAGACTTCCAGCACTGTTTCGAACAATGGAAGATTCGCATGGAGCGTTGTAGGGATAGAGGAGGGGTGTATATTGAAGGTGATAATAAGTAAAAATGTATGAAATAAAAATAAAATGTTTTACAGCGTCAGTCTCGTTATTTAATAGCCACACCTCATATACCCTGATATAATTACACATTTTACGTGTGTGTGTGTATGTATGTGTGTGTGTGTTTGTGTGTGTGTGTGTGTGCGCGTGTGTGCGTGCGTGTGCGTGTGTGGTGTATTTGAATACAAAAAGAAGACCCCCACCTGTCCACCAGTTTCAAAGAGATCTATGCATAGTTTAGCTCTAAGAGTTTTATAAAACACTCCATGATTTTCAAGCTCAAGGGCATAATCAAATTAACAATGAAATGTATGGTTTTGATGAAACTATGAAATGTATCCTATTTGATAAATATGAACTATTTTGTAGAATTTCATAATAGAGCTTGTCTACTTTAAACTTGGCCCTAGGATATGTCTGTATTATTGCTATAGACTAGAAAATATACAGTTTGATGGAACATTTAATTTTTGAACATCATCATAACCCAAATTGCACACAAGGAAGATTATACTTTTCTTATGGCAGGATTTTGAGGGTATTTACTATGAGCTTTTAACATCAAGAGTTAAAATTAATTCAACTCCATACTACTCACGATTGAATCTGGATCAATAAAAAAAACCCACCCTGAACTGGTGTGAAGGATTAAATTAGAAGGATACTGTTTTCCAATAATAGAAAGCTAGGCCATACAGCTCATTGGTTATCACAATAAATAAGAAACAAAGACCTTTTGCCTCACCTTTCCTTTTCACCAGATTGTTTGCTATCATAATTATGTCTTCAAACAACTTCCATATCATATTTTGTTTTATAAACTATTGGCAATAATTGTCATGGAAAAGTATGTAAAGTATTGTAAAAATTTTTAGGGATTGTGTAGAATATCTGTATTTTATACTTTGGCAGTAACATATTCATTCAGACATGCACAATTTATTTGTCAATTATAATTCTATGAATTTTATTAATATAAGTTTTTTTTTCATTTTTTTTTTTAGCATCATTGTAGAAATTGTGGTGAAGTAGTATGTGGACCTTGCTCAAACAAGAAATTTTTACTTCCTAATCAGTCCTCCAAACCTGTGCGAGTTTGCCTGAACTGTTTTGACACTTTATCTAAAGCAAAGCTGCAGAATAATTTTCAGAACAGCTTGTCTACTAGGCCTGGTAAGTAGACTCATATTCATTTAATATTTAACTATGCTTATTTTTTGCAGACAATTTTTCTTACAATCCTTTTTCTTTTTATATTTTCATGAACTTATTTATCTTCATTACATACTTCATCTCCTTTTCTTTTCCTGGTTGACCTTTTGAGATCTTTTCTCATCCTCAGGACCCTGTTTTTTTAATTATATTTATTTCTACATTTTCTTTTATTGCTACATTCATAAAATTTAAATTGCTAATTTTTACTATAATTATAGACTTTAATTACAATAAGAATGATAAAAAAAAATATGGGACAGCTGAAATATTTCTAAATAAATTAGAAATTAAAGGCTATCAGGGAATAATATACAAAATAGATTGTAAGTACAACAACAAACTTATATTAGAAAAACTTTTAAAAAAAACTCAGAACTAGTGTAAGACATATAGCAAATTGTAAAAATATGTGACAATGAAGGATGTAAAAGAAAGAAGTAAGTAAAAATTTAAATTGTATGAGTGTAAGAATTAGAGAAATTGTAACAGTAATTACAGTGTAATGTTAAAAAAAAAGTATATAATCGACATAAATGAGTTCATGAAAATACAAAAAGAAAAAGAATTATTTATGTTATTAATTTACGGGCCGGGATGGCCGAGTAGATAAAGGTGCTTGCAATAGGCAATCAAAGTTAAGCAACTTCGAGCGTGTTTAGTACTTGGATGGGTGACTGCTTCATTCGGGTGACCACCCACCCGCCAATGAACACCACGCAGTCCATGCCTACCCCCAACCCCAGGTATGTGAGGCTCGTCAGTCTACTGGAGGCAACTCACACAGACCAGGCGTAGGAGTGATGAACCTTCCCCGTATATCTCATCAATAATCGTGGTGTGGTTTTCCAGGATGTTAGTAACTGCCCGGAGATTAGGTACAAGGACGGTATGCTTCAGGGAAAGAAATATAGGTCCTCTGGGCCTGCTGACTCCGAGCTACCATAATCCTTTTACCTAGACCAGTTTCACCGTCCTTGAACCCAAGAGAGCTGACGCCATCGGTGGGAAGGACACTGCCAAATTGGCCCCAATGGGATTGGTTATGGAACTAGGGGCAGTCTGCTGCTGCACCATGGTGACCATGGCTTGCAGAAACGTGAGGTTTGGGCTACGCCCTCCAGGCTGTCTGTGCTCCCGCAAACAACACGAATATCTGTAAGAAGACCACACTGCGCGGCCAAAGGTCTCATTAGGCTTAATGAAAAAAAGAAAGAAAAAAAATGTTATTATTTTTAGCATAATTAGAAGTTTGTTAGATTACTGGGACTAATTTATTTAATCTACCCACTTTTGACTGCTACCCGCACCATCCTTTGCTTGAGTATTCAATGTTCAACCATCAACGCAACATCTATATATTTTTTGTTCAAATGTATGATATAATGTAAATTTAAAAATAATGAAAAAAAAATTCAAGAGAATCCGGACAGGCTCCAAAAAAAGTCTGGTTGGGGAAGAACAGAGGAAGGTTAATAAACGGTTTTAACTGGAATTTCAGTGAATTACCCTATCTAATATGGACATAGGTCTAACCATAATATCCCTTATTTTCAAGTACATTATAAGTAAAAAATCATTTTCCTATGAATTATACCATGCCGTTTTTTAAATCGGTCTAACCAGCCTGTCGAACCTCCGAATTCAGTGATGCCTAACTTTTCCCTGAATAAGTAAAGCACTAATTGGTGCATTTGAACTCCGAGCCTGACGAAACCATTCCAAAAGTATTTTTTCCAATTCTTCATACTTTCCAGGCCGTTTTTTTCTTATTTGCTCCAAGTAGAGCATTTTCTTACAAATGTCTTTTTTGGCTTAAAATGGTTCGCAATGTTGAAGGTGAAATCTTTTTTTAAGCAGCAAATTTTTTCTGGTTTAAAACTGTATTCTTGAACTCCCGAATAATCGCTAGTTTTTCCTGAATGCTAAATAATTGTTCTTGAACTCATATTAAATTTACTAAACAAACACACAGAAAACTCGGAACAGCATTGAAATGTTACTCTCTGTAAATAAAAAACAAGACTGAGCTGAGTGAAAAGAGGGAACGAAGTTTGGCGACATGTGCCTCTTAATACTGTTCGTGTAATTCTAAAAGTAAACAAATACAATCACTTCCTTTCGCTAGCCATTTTTTCCTGTCTACGAGTATTTCTCGGAAGAGCATTATAAGCTGGATGTCGAGCGTTATATGCGGGAAAAAATGTCTTAAAACTGCAAATTGGGACCGGGACAGGAGAAAAAGAGCGCTATATGTGGGAAAGCGTTACAAGCGGGAGTGTTATAGGTACTAACCAGTGTTATAAGTATTTAGTGTATATATATTTTAATTTTTTTTTCTTTATACATTTTATTGGTTGCTATCTTGTTTCATATTTAGCCCTGATGATAACCTGAATCTCGGGTCGAAATGTCGACACAGAATATATGCTATTGCACATGTAGTGTTGTTTTATTTGACCACAACCCCAACCATTTCCATCACATATACTTCTACGGTCAACTATTTATCTCCATTTAGAATAATTTACATTTGTTCAAACAACGTATGCACACAAAATGCACTACTTTTGAAAGCGGCCCGAGAATGTATTCGCATACTAAGGTTGGGCCCACAACATGTCAAAGGTTGCCGTACCCGCTTTAAAGTATGAACTCTAATGGCTTAATACCACTCATAATAAATATCTATATCTCAAGTACCTGTATAATGTAATATATTGATTATTATATTCCCTCAATTATATTATCATAATCAATATATATAAATATAATTTAAATATACAATATAGCTAGTTATAGAAGTTAATAAAAGTGTTCAAAATTAGGTAAATGTGGGCAGAACTTTTGGCATTTAGTGAAAAGTTACAAACGTTTGTTCATGGTGGGCCAGACCCCCCTATAGTTCACGCCCCCCCCCCCCACATCCCTATACATTGCATATCGTTGTGTTCCTTGTCATAAAAGATTAAGAAAAAGCCAATGTTCTCAGAAAAAGAAAGTTGACACACTATACCAAAATAGCGTTCAAACATGGGGGAATGACGAATTTGATTTTAGTTTGGTTTTTGATTACTGACATTCACCATTATGATTAATTTGGCCATAACTGGTCTTTATTACTACTAGATAGTTCTAGATTCAGAATAAATGAACAAATGTACAAAAATAATTAGTATAGACAACATGAAATATCCATGCTGGAGTCACTTTCCCTCTTCTTCCTCACCCAGACTTATTCTCAGCTTCGAAGTTACGGCACTTCAACACCTCATCCTTTTATCTTCAGGGTGGGTGTTTCAATCACCCTCTGTACATCTGGCTTCTGTATGTCTAGGATTGAAGGCAGTTTCCTCTCCGAAATTCTGTTGTTTTGTGAGGGGTATTTCAATCGGAGAAAAGAAATTTTTGCAATGCCAAATCTTGGTCTTCCTCATCTTTTCTACATGCTTCAAACCTCCTTTTGAAAGTTTTAGCAAACCTTTCTGGCTAATCGTTCATCTTGGAGTGCTAAGGGATTGATGGGATTTATGGAATGTTCCAGGAATAGAGCGGGTCTTTGTGTTTGTTCTCTCCCTTCCGGACAAGATGTGCACTTACTGGCCTGTTTCTGTACATCTCAGGCAATTTTGGGCCATCAGGCATAATGTAGTGCCTATGAAGTGCAAGAACTGTAAAAATTTTCTTCTTGCTTTTTCTGAAAAAAGAGTTCAGAATTTTCCTGGTGCTGATGAAATCCCTAATGGCATCGTATTATAACTGAAATACCGTAAATGAGCCACTATTATAAGATATTGTCTGAAATTCTCTACCATCACAATCCATAGATATGCATCTTATAAATCTATTACAGAAAATCCCCCACCACCAGTTTTGATGTCAAATGTAGGAAGGGTAAGGTAATCAGGTAAGAGGTTAGGATTTATAGTATTCTTACTTCTTCTGGCAAATTCATCCTAATCCATGGTAAGCCAAATATCCTTTTTTCTCTTCGCCACTGCTAGTAGTTTAAAAAAAATGTATCAGTGTTTAACATTAAAATCAATTATTCCTTTAAATTTCAGGTTTTGTTTTACCATATCCTGTCAGCCTTCCTGTATACGATTGTCCTAGGCTTTCCAATAATCTGCCACCAATGCTGATTAATAGTGGAAACTCAAGCTCCTCAATCAAACTCTTGCTTGAGACTGCAGCTTGAGACAAGACTGTTAATATTTTTTTAAGGTTACCTTGTTGCAGATGATTATCCTCTGAATCAGATAGGGAAGCTCACAAATTCTTGGATTTGGATTGGGCTTTAAAATGTCACATACAGTCTAATTTCTGACCAGCTGAGTTTCTAGTTGGGCATTTATTCAAGTCATGGAACTCGATTATTTTTGATCCTTTACTATTTTTTCCAAGAATTAATATGTCCTCTTACGTAATACATAGGCTTTGATATAAAGATTCCACCTCCGTTTTGGCTCTTTCAATAGCGATATCAATTCAATAGTAAAACTGGTACTACTTCTGAACAGCAGCTCCTGGACACCATAACAGTCATAAACAACACATATGATTTTAAACTAATTAAATTGGATTATAATCCAGAGAAGGATTCTATATATTACAATGATCATTAATGATTCCTACCAGAATGCATCGCTCTGAGCTTGGCAAATCAACCTGAGTGGATCAATGCTTGATTTAAGAGAATTAGAAAAAATAGATAGGATGTGGAGTACTTGACTTCAATAGCAATTAGGTTTCTTCGACATACCACCCTTTCAGTTTTAGTTTCCATTTTCGTTTTATTATGCGCTGATTTCTTAATTGCACCTCAAAATGCTTCGAAAAAATTTAAACGAAATATTATTCTGATTTTAATTATTGTACTCACTTCTTAGCTGAAAATATTAAACCCTAAACTGAAAATCCTTGGTGATCAACAAATAAACCTAAACTGAGGCTCAAAAGTGCTTAAGCTCTTTTCCTGGCAGGCCTTGTTTTATTATTGAAATAAATAATTTTTAAGCTGCCTTTTTATTTATAATCATGTCCTTGGTGATATAAAATTTTCCTTGTTAACAATTAATTAAATATAAGTAACTTATACTATCAAATAATATTCAATAAAGTTATTTTCTCAAAGTAAAAATTTTTGTTTAAAAAACCTCTGCGGCTACAACTAAGTTTTGGCTTCAGATCTTAGTAAGGAAGTAATGTTTCTCGGTGTTGTGCAAGGAAGTAATTTGACAGATTGGAAGCTTTTTACTCTTGATTAATTATTTTGGTACCCATTTTATGTTGTAGCTATTAACTATCATGTTTGCGTACTAATTCAATCCAAAAATTTCTCATTTACTTATAACAACTAAGCAAAGAAAAAATTTATTTGATGTTTTTCTTGTAAATATTGACATATTAGCCAAAACATGCTCATGTTTACACTCATGCAAAAAAAAATCAGCAAACATAAACACAAATTTAGCTATTTAAAACCATACTTTACAATTAAGGTTTTTTATTAAGAATTCGGTTTTGTAATTTTATTTTAGATACCAAAGATCGGACTGGATCAGCAGATTCATCTTGGGAGGAAGATTCCGATGAAGATGAAGATAATTTAAATCGTGCTTATCAAGAATCAGATAAGGTTAGTGGCTCAAATAATTTTGTGTCTATAATTTTTTCCAAGAAATAATAATTTTTTTTTGTGATTTATATTATCTTGTAATTAAATAGAAAAAATACTGCTGTATTAACATTTTGAGGATTTGCCCCATCAGAATATATTTCTGAAATTTAAACTATCAAATTTACATAATTTATTTAATTAATTACCTAACTTGCTTAATAATAGTAAGATTGTTATTAGATGCACAATTACCTCCTACTCACTTACCGAACCTAAATCCTGATTATATTAAAGAATATTTAATCTTGTAAAATGTTAATCACATGCTAAAAATATTTTATTAATACAGAAATAACTTAAAGCATGCCTTTGGCAGTGTATTCGAGTCTATCCAGCACGTAATTGCAGGATGTGGAGCGCTGGCTGGGACAGAATACCTCATAAAGCATGAAAATATAGCTAAAGTCCATCACCAGGCAATAGGTTCAAAAAGTAATCTATTGAATGTCTTGATTCCTTATAATAAATACAGCCCTAAAGGCCTTATCCAAAATGGAGGAAGAAGGCTATACTAGAATCATACAGTCATTTATAACTGGTAATCCACTATAGACCTGATATGGTACTAATAGATGGTAATATTAAGAGTGCTGAAATAATAGACACTGCTGTAATGAATGATGGGAACACTAGTTCAGTCTGTGCCGAAAAAATCCGGAAGTATCTATCTTTAGCTGCTGTGTTGAAAGGGCCTTAATTAAAATGAAAAACAAAAAAAAAAAAAAAAACTGAGAAAAAAATGATAAATAATAAATTAATCTTCTTGTGATGAAAAAATTAAAAGTAAATAATATCCTTATTGTCTTAAAATGAAAATAACTAAGTGTGTGCAGCATATAATATATACATATATACACTTATTTACAAATAAAATATTATATTTATAAGATAAATAAATAATAAATGCCTATACCAATTTAAAGTTAAAATTGAGAATAAGTAAAGACTATTTACAATATAGGAATAATATAGGAAACTGGGGGGATAAGAGGTGATTGAACAGACGGGATTTGAAGGTAGGTGGAATATGTATGAAGGACAGCGGGATTGGATAACTAGGAAAAGGAAGGAGACCAGGAAATATTTACGGCGGTAGAATAGGTATAATCACGTTAACCTTTCGTATAAAGGTGAGATAGAGACGTCTCTTGGGACCCCAAAGATAAATCGTACGAAACAATTAAATAAACATTTTAGTTTTGCTTTGAGATCCCCAGAGATACCCCCATACACCGCACAACAATAGTCAAAGTGGGGAAACACTAGATAAGTGACTAGGAGCCTACGTGTTTCAAATGGAAAAAGGCTTCGGAGATGATTTAATTGCTTTAAGGTGGTAAAGGTATGACGGGAAAGAATGGAGATGTGGTTTTTCCAGGAAAGGGTTTGGTCAAAGGTCACTCTGAGGTTTTTGACAGTTGGATAAAATTTAATGGGATTATTATTTAGGAGCAGGATAGGGATATTAGGGACAGTATTAAGGAGGTGATTGGAGCTTATTAAAATTTCTTTCGTTAATAATGTTCCATAATTAAACATTAGATATTATACAAGGTTATCATATCTCGATAGCTATCTCATTCAATGAGAATGGATTTTTCTAGCACTAAAAAAATAAGGAATTTTATGCGGGCTTGCGAGCTATGTAACAAAATAAGTGATATCAAATATATACAAAATATTAATGCTTATTTAGTAATTCATTCAAAAGCAATAACCAAAATAAAATAAATGAACAGTCCTCCAAAAAAATGCTGTTAATAACCAGCTAAAAATGTACTATTTGGACTTGGTAATATTTATTTCTTTGTATGCTCTAAGCTGAGTTGTCTAATAACTCTTAATCATAAACTTTTTGTTTAATTACTGTAATAAGCATATTGAATCAATCTTATTTCGTCTTGCTGCGAGAATCTCATAAATGTGCTCTTGATGAAGACAAGTTCCCTGCATTCTATTAATTATTATACTTCTTCTTAACTTGCACTACAAACAATGGCGAAGCAATACTTCCTGCAATATCGACCATCATTTGCAGATTTACATCTATAGTTGTCTAACCCTTCCTCCTCTTAAATATCCCTTCCTCAAACTTAAACATGTTCGTCTTAGAGAACTATATGCCCCAGGATGAAATTATTTTTTTATTTATTCCACCTACAAATTATTTCTGTTGCTACTTTTTTGATATGAAATAAAAAAATTAAACTAAAACTAAACTGAAAATTAAAAGTAAACTAAGATAAAAACTACGAAAAAAAAATATCACTTCAAATACATTCTTATTAACCAATTCTTATAGCATTAGATTTGTGCTTATTGTATTTGAAAATATTTATTTGTGTATTTTATCATTTCCAGTCCAAATTTTATGGATCTTCAAATGCTGCTGTTATTGAGGATGCTGATGTTACCGAGGAAAACACCATTTCAGTTGATCAAAAAAAATAGGTACAAAATGAATTTATTGGTCATTTTTATAGCATAGCAATATATTTTTAATACAAGGTCTGAAATGATATAAATTCAAACTGTTATTTAACTTTTTTTTTTTTACATTTTATTTTATTTATCATAGGTTATTTTATATAGTTTATTTTATTTCTGAAACATATATTATCAATGTGAAATGTCTTTCAAATTTTAATTGTTATAGGAACATTGTTTAATCATTGTACATTAAATCAATTATTATGTTTTCTTTAAATGATTTCTCATCATTAGCTGTGGACCCTACATCCTACTTTTTTTAATAAACATGCTTATGCTTATTGAACTGTTAAGTTGTATTACAAAATCAAAAAGATTCTCTAAATTTTATTTTGCTTGTTTTAACACATTTGAAATTATTGGATAGTTGAAACCTAAAAGTCATTTTTTTATAGTTCGTGTATGAATATATAGTTTTAACATTTTAATGGCTCTGGACGATATATCTCGGGAAAAAAAACAGACAGTCCCCACAAGCGGACGACGAGATTACTCGTGGCGGGCTGTCGGTCCCCAGTAGCGGAAGACAGTATATCTCGCAACCAGTTTCTCACTTATTTAACGTCTTCAGCTTCACATGCGATAACTTGTAGTGACTGAGGCACATCCTCGCGGATCCTCGTAGACTTAATAAGTACATCTAGGGGTCGCTAGATTTCAGGGGTGTCTCTATTAGGGAAATATTTGTTCAAACATTATTCATTTAGAGTTCTAGACGCTCTGAGCGATAGTTCTCTGATTTTATCCGTCTGCTATTTGGAGATATTCACTGTTTTATTTCGTTAGTATTTCGCTAGCTTTGGTGTTGCTTTCATCATGCGTGAAACTTTTTTACTGAGCAGTAATAAAATTATTATAATCTCGTTTATTATTACTTTCATAAATTAAGTAATCTCTCATTACAATCGGTAATGTAGCATTTTAATTTATTTAAATAATGATAAAGGTATTATAGAATCATCAAAAGTAAATTAAACTAATAAGAAATAGTCAGAAAAGGTAATGAGGAGTTGAAGAAGCTGATTCAGTCAGCGGCAGATGGTGTCCTACACGCCTTAGCTTGGGGAGGGTAAAAGCCGGCAGACCCGCTTAGCATCTCAGTGCAACTTTCGTCCAGAGTCCTTAGCTGCTAAAGGGTTAAATGATGTTATTATTATTATTTTATTTTTTTATTAATAAATATCTTCTTTCGTAAAGGAATAATGGTTTAGGTTTTGACTTTTTTATTTATTTTTGTTTTATAGACAAAGATACACATATTTTAAAGGAAACATCTCCTGTAGAAAATAAATAACTTTTCTTTTGGCCCAACTATTTCTAGTTTGAAATCATACATATTTATATTATTATAGAACATAATTTTTCGCCATCTAGCTTGTAAAATTTTAAAAAATATAAAAATTTATAGTTTATGTTATTTATAGCTGAATACTTGATTAAGGCATAGTAAATGCTGAAAAATTGAAAGATTGTATTATAAATTAAGAATCTGGCACAGTTTTTCTATATGGAAACCATTTGGCCAAAAGATGAATATGAAATATTGTGTCTCCTCAGAAATTAAAATAATTTCTTTCCCATTCCATGCCTTGAAAAATAATGAAATTTAATTTTTATTTTCATAGGCTATTTAAATTTCTATGTAGTGGGAATTTGTAATAAAATATAATAATTTATCTTTTAATATTACACGCTTATATATTGATTGTATAAATATTTATAAATATATATTTTTAATAATATTTTAGATAATAAAATCTTTTTTAATACATTACTTATAGATATGGCTATGAACTGAATATATCCAATTAACTTTGAAAGTTTATGCATATGATTATTTTTAACCTTTTTTTTTTTTCTACATTTACTTACAAGTTTAGTAAGTAGTGCCAAATGGGAGTAACATGAATTTCTTTTCCAATATTGTGCAAAACTATATATAGTTTTAAAAGTTTATTGTGTTTCTTTTCTCTGTATATTTAATTTTTAAAAACTTTATAGAAAATAATTATTTAATTGGAATTTGTAATTAATATTCTTGTAAAAATCTGAAATTACCTGTAATTATAATAAAAAAAGATCTGTTTGCTTTTATTGTAAAAAGTCTTAATAAAAAACAATCAAGTTAATTTATTTTCAAAAAATATTTTTTGATCTATGATTTCCTCTCTAAATTTAAAGTAATAAAAAGAAAAATTATTTAATTTTACAAGTTTCCTTAGAATTAATTAATGAGCTTTTAATGTTTAGGAATTAGCTTTTAGATATTCAAAAAGCATTATTAGCTAGCAACCTTTTTTGTTTATACAAGGTGCCCCATTATTGATGGTTGATACTTTAAGAGGTTATAAGGTAGACGTAGACCTCAAGAGCTATGAAAAATCTCATATAGACCATGGTCCAGTTTGATAAAGAAAATTAAACTATTTAAATTTCCTGTTTTTAAGCAGCCACTTTATGTGAAATTCATTTTTAAAACTGTGTATCAATCATAATTTTTTATTGGCCCCATTCTGTACTTCACTATTTCCACTATTAAAACAATCCTGGTTTAATAAGCTTTAAGTACATGTTAGCTAAGTTGAGGTCTATCAATAAGATTAGCTAATATTCGCTGCCAGTGTAGTAAAATAAAATTCTGATACAAAATCTGTCTTCTTAAAGTTCTAATGTTTGCCAAAAATAAAAATAAAATACAATAAATTATTTTTTTTTTAAATTTATACTTTGAGGTAAGATTGATTAAAAAAATTGATTAATAAAATTAATTTATTAATATTATATTATACTTATTTATTAAAATTCCTGATCGTGGCAACACAATTTCTTTTGGTTTAACCCTTTAGGACTGAGTAGGTGAGTGGTTGCAGGTCTGGCAGCCTAAGAGTTCGACTATGTGCCCTGTGATCTGAATACTTTTTGGTCATATTCATATTTTTTTCTCTTCTTACCTTTAATTTTTTTAAATTTATGTATATATATTTTTTACAGCTAATTACAAAATATTTATAATAGGTAGTATATTAACCCTTTTACAGCTCTGGACGAAATAATTCGGAAAATGGAGACAACCCCCACCAGCTAAAGACGAGATAACTTGTGCCCGGTCTCCTTTTGAGAAGGATGAGATATCTCGCAACCGGTTTCCCACTAATTTATCGCCCCCAGCTTCAGGCAAAATAACTTGTTCCGACTGTGGCACATCCTAGCGGATCCTCAGAGACTTAATAAGTACATCTAGCAGCCACTAGGCGGCAGAGGTGTCTATTGAGGAAATATTTGTTCTGGCCCCGTAGCTGTGGAATACCTGGGTTCCTCCAGTGAGGGAACCCGTCCCCCTTTTCTGACTGCTATTGTTATCGTCTGTTCCTTATCCCTCTCCTGGCTACCCTAAAATATTACTTCAAATAAAACTAAAATTGCATATAAGGTAACAAAATTATTATAATCTTGTTCATTATTACCTTCATAAATCACATAATCTTTCATTACAATCGATAATCTAGCATTTTAATTTATTGAAATAACGATAAAGGTATTATAGAATCATAGAAATAAAATAAAACATTAAGAAATAGTCAGAAAAGTTAATGAGGAGTTGAAGAAGTTAAGGCAGTCGACGGCGAAGGGTGGCCTAGACGCCTTAGCTTGGGGAGGTTGAAGGCCGGCTGGCCCGCTTAGCTCTCTGCTGCAACTTTCCAGTAGCTCCCTTAGCTGGAGGGTTAAAACTTTTAGTTTTATTATATAACAGAATATTAAAAAAAATTCTGTGTATGATAAATACCACAACACCGTACCTAAACTTTTATTCTAGTCTTTGCCAATATATTTTCTCTGTCTTTTTTTTTTTTTTTTTTGGCAAACTATTAAACTTCTTGAAACCTGACAGCTAAAGTTGGAGGGACAAATGAAAATCGCTAATTATCCTGTATTTTAGAGGTGTGTAATGGTCAATTGTTTTCTTTAAGATTAGGATGATTGATTATCAGGATTTTCAGTAAAATTTTCTTTATACGGAGAGCCTACATTTTGATCCAAACATGTGTTTGGATGTGGCGCGACCTGTTGAGTATTGCTCTTGACTCAACAAGTCCTGACAAAGATCCACTTGTTGGGCTCTCCAAATAAAAAAATTTGACTGAAAATCCTGATTATCAATCTTCCTAATCCTGCATTTTTATTATTTTATATTCAGTATTTCTGTGTAGTTGGGCCTCAGGTCCTAATTATAATCAAAATTACAATTTTCTTAGTTATTCTATTTTGAAAATTTTAGAGATCCTTTAACCCCATCCACAGCATATAATAATGAACCACAATACATATTGTGGGTGACTCCTATGACGATTGGTCAATGGCTACTTCTAACTAGTCTACTATTAACTAAAAAACAGATAATTATTCTTTTAATTATTAGTTTGATCTATTCAAAATGAAAACATAATGTAGAATGAGGAAAGGTCAAGACTTTAAACAAAATTTTTTATATTTATGATTCTTATTATCATAGTTGTTGGCTGATTTTTAATTACATTACATCTCTATATAATGTTTTAATATAATATCATTATTATTATTTATCTCTTTTACCCATAACATATGTTTTACAATCTGCAGTTGATTGATTCCCATTCTATGAAATAAGTTTTTATTTTAGAAGGTTATATGTACTATCTATATCTGCAATAAAGAATTATTACTACTCCTATTCCTGGTAGTGATAAAAGAAAATTTATTTATATTTAATGAGCTTTGTACCCATACCTAGAATCTCTTT